>OW964575.2:24133547-25454881 GCA_943138885.2 Tholera decimalis
TAGTTACAAGAGCCTAAATGTCAACTACTTATAATCATTTACAAAATATTGCTATCCCCAATGTTGGGCCGTTAATTGTTGAGGAGTTCTCCTGGTACTTCACCATCAGCTTCACTTCACCATATGCATTGTGACGAGCGTATTGTGCTTAATAACCACATTCAAGTAAAAGAAGCGGAACACATGAAATACTTATTATTCCTACTTATATATTGAGTAGTTCCAGTGGCCATCTGTGGTCTTCATCATCAGGTCTACTTCACAAATGGTGCTTTATGAATGCAACTACACTAGTTACTATAAAAAATACTGAAATCACTATAGGTGTGCACTATATTTGAAGAGTTCCCTCGATTTATCCAGGATCCCATCATCAGATCCTGACTTGGTGAGAACGGGACCAATTTCGAAGTATACCCTTTCAAACAAAAAAAGAATTTTCCAAATCGGCTCAGCCGTCTTCGAGTAATCGGTGATCATACATAAAAAAAAAATATACGCGTCGACTTGATAACCTCCTACTTTTTGTCGTCGGTTGAAAATGTTCTCAAACAGCGAGTCCAAAGCACACACCAGCGCCCTATTTTTTTGTGCATGGGTGTGGGATTTAGGTAACAAGCCGCTATCGAGAGATGCCATAGGACGGCTACTAGCTAGGAAACCTATTATCGTCAGATTGGCTAGCTCTGAGGTAAGGTGTCATGGTCCTCTATGGTTGGGAGAACATATTCTCCTGTCCAATTATCACCACCTTTTCCTATCCTACTTATACTTAACGTATAATATAACTATATAAGCGTCAATAGCCTAGTCGCGGGTTTGAACCCCAGCCATTTCACTATTGCCGTGAACCTCACTCCTGACAGGGTTTACCTGGGGTACCCTACCCAGCTAGCTACTGAGTTATATAGGTCAGATATACAATATATAAATATCTTTGTTGGGGTCCCCAATTACAAGTCAGTCGCAAATTATTTGCTTCTGCCCATTCCCTAAGACGGTTGCGTAACTTTCTGCCAACTGCTACTAAAATTGCGCTAGCACAGTCTCTTTTTAACTGACTTCAAAAAAAGGAGGAGGTTCTCAATTCGTCTTGAACTTTTTTTTTATGTATGTTACCTCATTACTCTCAGATGGCTGGACCGATTTGGAAAATTCTTTTTTTGTTTGAAAGTGTATACTTTCTTGTTGGTCCCATTGTCGTCACGTTTGAATCTGATGATGAGATCATAGAGAAATCGAGGTGGTCTTCAAATATTTCTTCGACTCCCAGATAATCTGTAATATTGTAGTTCCCTCCATGCAAAGGTTGTCTGTAAGAGATTGCCCTGTGCGATAAGACCGTCCATTGTTAACTAGCTTTTTAGGGTTCCATAGCCGAATGGCAAAAACGGTATAGTTTCGTCATCTCTGTCTGTCTGGTCAGTCCGCCCGTCCGTATGTCACAGCCATTTTATTCTCAAATGATTTTTCCCATTTGATCTACACATGTGCAATTTAATAGGTAGATGTATTGTGAAAGTCAAACGTTTAAAAGATATAAGCTTCCAAAGTGGTAAAATGTTCCCCCCCTCCCATCTAACTTCTATAATGGAGTGAAAAATCTAAAAAAATATATGTTGTAGATATTAATAAAAACTTTCAACGAAAATTGGTTTGAACGAGATCGGGTCAGCAGTTTTTGAGATACAGCATAATTTCTAAAACCGCAAATATAACTTTGTAATTCATACAAATACTATGAAAAACAAAGTTATTTGGCATAGTTACTACGGAACCCTTCATGCCAATTTTTTTATTGTTGATGGGTTTGCATTTGATCTCCATCTCACCTGATGTTAAGCGATGATGTGGTCGAAGATGAAGCACGCTTGCCTAGAAGTAACCTATTCACTCTTGACTTAAAGACTCCCCGGTAACAGCTATCAGGAAACACAGAAGCCCGTCAGGGAATTCCACTCCTTAGCTGTACGCACAATGAAAGTATTCCCAAAACGTTTTGTGCGCATGGCTGGAATGTCCACCATGACAGTGACGCATCGCCGTTTGAATTTATTTTTATCCATATAATTATACATATATTATATTGTAGTGTTCAACAAAGTAGTTATACAGGGTTAAATGTAAAACACTGAAAACCTCTCAGGACTATGTTACTAACATCATAATCATAATCAACAACTTTTGTTCTATGACTTTTAAGAATTGAACTAAAATATGACGAATTTTTAAAAGTCATAGAACAAAATTGTTGATTATGATGTTAGTAACATAGTCCTGAGAGGTTTTTGGTGTTTTACATTTAACCCTGTATAATAAATAAATATCTTTGTTCCAGGCCCAAAAACAGTTGAAACGCAAACATATGGATATAGAAAACGTAAACCCCAACGTAAATTTGGTGACGTCACCAAGATGTATGACTTCTCCTCGCTCCAAATACAGTCCTAAGAGCCCTAGACTGAAGTCGTGCAACGGGAGCCCTAACGCTGGACCTTCAAAGTTAAAAAGCGCTGAGAAACGTAAGTATAATGAAAAGATCGCCTCAGACTCTAACCTACAAAATTCCCATATAATTTGACCAGTACAGATTGTATGGACTTCAAAAGAGACTTTGACCTCTGAGTTTGTTTCGGTTTTTCTTCTCAAGGTAGTCAGTTGAGAAACTCCGGCCTCATCTAGTTTAAATTAACGTATAAAGTGTTATTTAAAACCAATTTGAAGAAAGAAATAAAGATCATTTAATGTGGAAACTTAACGAACGTACATTAGTTTCTTTTATACTGGCTGTTGCTCCTGAATTCGCTCGCTTTAAAAGGTTTTTCAGCAATATTAAAGTAGCATTATAGTAAAAAAAGAAGAGGCTAATTCAATTGTTAAGGGATTAGGAACTGATAGTCAGATATATAGGTAGGTTACTTTTATCCCGGAATTACCAGGGGATCGGGATTTACGCGGGAAAACCATGGGAGAGTTTTTCCCGCTAGCTTCTACTCGTGAACGAAGTCGCGGGCAGAAACTAGGCTGAAATAAATGTGTTAATAATAATAAATATTTTCAGTGACACCCCTCCAACCAACAGACCAGCGCATCCTAGAAACCACCCTGTTAGAAGAATACCTCATAGACGAAGAGACCCCACTGGCTCAATCAGTCAGCGCGGGATACCTGCCTACCCCGGCGGCACAGTACAGCGGGACCACAAGCGACAGCAGTGGAGGGAAACAACGGTATACACGTAAGTATAATTAACTGTGAAACTACTCTGTGAAGAATACCTCATAGACGAAGAGACCCCATTGGCTCAGTCGGTTAGCGCGGGGTACCTGCCTACCCCGGTGGCACAGTACAGCGGGACCACAAGCGACAGCAGTGGAGGGAAACAACGGTATACACGTAAGTATAATTAAATGTGAAACTACTCTGTGAAGAATACCTCATAGACGAAGAGACCCCACTGGTTCAGTCAGTCAGCGCGGGGTACCTGCCTACCAGTGGCGATGGCTCCATACAACTCGATTCCTACCGGCTTCCCTTTTGAAATATGGCAAATATTAGTCTATTATTTTATACAACGTGTAACGAAAAGGGTATATACATACCAAGGGCACGGCTTCTTTGAGTGATATCAAACGATATTGGAAGGGTTTTTAATCCTATCTATACATGTTCGGAAGTAATGAAGTCACCGCCTGGACGGTAGGCTACTACAGTACTAGGCGCACAGAATTACGGAAGAGATTTATCGTGATATTTGCAAGTAACGTGGAAAGTTATTGACCTATGTAGTGCGGTGACACGATTGTTATGATTTCAATTTAAGAAACTTACGAAACCGAAAATTTGGTATCAATTTTTTGAGTAATTTATTTTGAGTTGAAACCCTTCCAATATCGTTTGATATCATCCAAAGAAGCCGTGCCCTTGGTATGTATATACTCTTTCCGTTACACGTTGTATATGAATACATAAATAGTAATCTATTATTTTCAATTAAACAAATAAATATTTACGAAGTTACAAGATGTCGAAGTCAGCCACAGGGCCACAGTTACTGGAATTCACGCATCACACTTGAGCAAGGTAAGCATTTTTTGATCCGGCTTCACTTTTATGAAAATTCACCACTCGCCACTGCTGCCTACCCCGGCGGCACAGTACAGCGGCACCACCAGCGAAAGATGTAATTTGATAATTTACATAATGTCAGATATAATATCCTTGCCACCCCACTTAATGACAAGGAGCCTAAGAACCTAAGACGGTTACCCAATACCCAACCCCGGAGCGATCTCGTCAACGTCGCTTAATCTGTGTGGCTGTTGTTATTAACCCTCTCTAATTTCTTCTTAGTCCTCATTTAATAAATGGAGGGTTTTAATATTATCTATTTCAGGTAATACCCATGCATTTGTTAGTAACAGCTAAAACTAAGTTAGTAAACATAATAAATAACGTCAAAACACAAAGAAAATAATATAGAGTTCGTTTGCATTCCACTTTTTTTCGATAAATCTTTCACTATCCAAGCGGCCCGCTTGTGGAATGCATTACCCATAGATGTGAGGCATGCTCAAACTTTACCTACGTCCCCTCCTTTCTCTGTTATGATTTTGATATGTATTGGTATACATATATATCGCTCATTTGCGAGAATATCGACATAACTCGAAATGCTGTCCAATTTAACTAGATACTTGTGTGAAATAATCATAAATTTAAGTATAACATCGTGAACTGAGACACAATGCCAATTTTGCGCCGACGTTCATGAGGAGCTTTGCATACTTAAGTTTTAAGCAAATCATGTTGGATTCCATATTTAAAATAACATCGTATATTCTATGTTTTATGCAAATAAAATATAGTGTTTTGTCTCAAATTAATAATAACACTGTTTCTTTCTGATGAACGTCGGCGCAAAATTGGCATTGTGTCTCAGTTCACGATGTTATACTTAAAATGATTATTTCACACAAGTATCTAGTTAAATTGGACAGCATTTCGAGTTATGTCGATATTCTCGCAAACGAGCGATATATTGTAGTATGTATTTTATACTAGCTTCTACCCGCGACTTCGTACGCGTAGGAAGGTTTTCCCGCGCAGATCCCGATCCCGTGGGAATTTCGGGATAAAAAGTAGCCTATGTGTTATTCCAGGCTGCCAACTATCTACTTACCAAATTTCATTCAGATCCATTCAGTAGTTTTTGCGTGAAAGAGTAACAAACATCCATCCATCCTCAAAAACTTTCGCATTTATAATATTAGTAGGAAGTAGGACATATTATTATGTTCAATTAATATTATGTATGATGCTGTACACTGACAGCTTGACCATCCAAAGGTCTGTAAGAGATCGCCTTTGCGATAAGACAACCCATTATACACTAGTTTTGTTATTTGTATTCAAAGTATATTGTTAGGTGTACAATAAAGTATATCCATACTAATATTATAAATGCGAAAATAACTCTGTCTGTCTGTTACCTTTTTTATCCCGAAATTCCCACGGTATCGGGATTTACGCGGGAAAAACCTCCCACGCGAACGAAGTCGCGAGTAAAAGCTAGTAAAGAAAAGAAAATTAAATTTATAAAAATATTCCATTGTTCCAGCCTTAGGCCTACAAGATGAACTTATACTAAGCAGAAGACACAAACCAGAGCCGGTTGGAGCGGTGTCTTTCAACATTCTGTCTGATGAAATGATACTCAGTGTATTTAGATGGCTACCCAAACGAACTCTGGCGCATTGTATGATGGTGTGTAAGAGGTAAGTAATTAGATATTAAATCTATACTAATATTTTGTTTGTACACTGAAAGCCCTAAATCTATCGTCCCAGTCCATCCAAAGGTTGTCTGTAAGAGATCGCCCATTGCAAACTACTTTTACTTTTGTTATCCATAAAAATATTGTAAGGTGTACACTAAAGTATACTATGTGTAACGGAAACCCCATATGTATCCAAAAGGGCTGAATACAACATCTGGTATGGAGTCTCTATGCACAGTTTCAGCTCAAAATAACTGACTCAAAGAATTAATACCAAATTATTGGTTTCATATATTTCTTGAATACCAATCATAACAAACGTGTCACATCATATGAGGGTCAATAACTTTCCACGTCACTTGCAATAACACGATAATTCTCTTCGTTCTTCTTAATTTGAAAAATTCAGTCTCTGGTATCAATGTATTGGAATTTGTAATAAGTTCTACACACGTAGACTTAGGATTACAAAACCCTCGCCATATCGTTTGTTATCATCCAAAGAAGCCGTACACTTGGTATGTATATACCCTTTAAATTACACGTTGTATAAATAAATAATTATTAAGAGGTAAAATTTGTTTATAAGTTTGTATGGAGGGTATCTTCGGTACGAATTTTTTTTTAAATTGATAATAGGCTTGCGTTTGACCACCATCTCACCTGATGGTAAGTGATGATGTGGTCGAAGATGGAGCACGCTTACCTAAAAGTAACCTATTCACTCGTGACTTAAAGACACCCAGGTTATAGCTATCAGGAAACACAGACTGCAGCAGGGAATTCCACTCCTTAGCCGTACGCACAATGAAGGTATTCCCAAAACGTTTAGTGCGTATAGGTGATCCAGGTGCGAATGATCCTATTCAAAAAAATTATTTCTTTACGAGCATTAATTTCAGGTTCGAGACTAAAATAAAATAAAAATCCAAACAATTGCTTCTATTCCTAAATTGCTTTGCTACTAAAGTTAAAACTACCAGGCAACTAGAAGTATGCAACAGGCATACTTCTAAATGCCTGCAATCTGCTGCAATCGCCTGCAGCGGCAATAGCCTTTTATGGCTAAGGTGTCGGCCTTGTGATCGAGAGATCGCGGGTTCGAACCCCACCTATTCCAGGTTCGAACCCACTCCAGGCACAAGCATTACTACCTATATTTCTAGTTTTCTTTTTAATAAGAGTTTTATTGCATAGTTCGATATTGAGATAGACTCTTGATAAAAGTTAAGTAAACTAATATAATATATAATATAATATAATGTAATATATATTTTTTTTTAATCTTTAACAAAGCACTTCTTCTAAATGTATCTGGACAATTAATTACAACAAATATACAAAATTATGTACTAAAATACAAACTACAATAAAGCATCAAAAAATTCATCCTCAACGCTGTCGGCTGGCAACGTACCTAAGATACTGGCGGCATTGCCTCGTTGTATGGCAATGCTTAGCCGTTGACCAAAGAAATAGCCAGCCCTTGGGTCGCGGGAAGCGTCAACGAGCCTTTTCGATATTTCTTTAAAAAGGCTGTGAGCTCACGGGCCCCATGGTCCGAGAGTTTCGATCCCAAACGCCTCGAAAATATACATAGTTATCACCGAGATGACTATATTTACGCCGCTTGAGGTTTTCCGCAGCCGCAGCGGGAGCGCCAGCACAACATGATGAACTGGGAAGATGGGATGGCGCGACAGTATCGACACAAGTTGCGTCCCACACTAAAGGCCTACCCATCTTCCAAGGAAACAATGACATGCCGTCCGGTCTCTTGCCATCGTCACGCGCCAGTCCAATGGGTTCCAATACGGCTGGAACGCCGACGGTGACAAGGGCTCGTCGGATAATGTCATTTAAGTTGGCATGTCGTGCAAAACGACCCGCACTACGGCTGCAAGAGAGACCATAATCTTTTTAATAATAAATAAATATATACGAAGGGTTTGGGCAATTCGTACGAGATACAATCATCCAGAAAAAAAAAACAATAAAAACTAATCGCTGAAATGTATTTATGAGTAAAATTTCGGAACTATTGCACCGAGTTGCAAGTCCATCGGTTTTCTATCGGTTACATTTCGGGGAGTGTGCGATGGAATTACACAATCTAAATCCGTCAAGCCCGTTCCATCATCGGACTACAAGACAAACGGCGCCATTGTTACATGGTGGACACCTATACGCACTAAACGTTTTGGGAATACCTTCACTGTACGTACAGCTAAGGAGTGGAATTCCCTGCCGGAGTCTGTGTTTCCTGATAGCTATAACCTGGGGGTCTTTAAGTCAAGAGTGAATAGGTTACTTCTAGGTAAGCGTGCCCCATCTTCGACCACATCATCGCTTACCATCAGGTGAGATGGTGGTCAAACGCGAACCTATTTTCAATAAAAAAAGAATTGATCAATTGAATAATTATTTTGTCAGAAGTGTTTAAAAACATAAAAAAAATTATAGGGAAACGAAGTACGAATGCGCAACACCAATCCGCATTCGACCGCGTGGTAGATTACGGCCTCAGGAGGCGTGACAGAGCAGTCGCCAGGCTAAGGCTGCGTTTCCACCAGAGATGTGCGATGGAAATGTGTCGTGCGAGGATGTCTAGCTGTGCTGTGAAAATGTGTGGGCGTTTTCACCAAAGCTCTGCGATGAAAATGTGCCTACGAGGATGTGTAGCGGAGCTGTGAAAATGCACATTAATGTGTGGTGCGAGGATGCGCAAACCTCGCAACACATCCTTCTCAACACACATCTCTCGCACACATCCCTCGCTTGTTTTGTATGCGCAAAAATCTAGCTCCGCTGAGCCGTTTCCACCAGAGCTGTGCTGACCGAGGCGAAGTAAATGAAGCGATTCTATTGGTTCTTTACAAACACATCCCTCGCTACGCATCCTCGCACATCTCTGGTGGAAACACAGCCTAAAGGCTGAATTAAAAGTAATTAAAATGTATGCCAGCTCCATACAATTTACTACTTGAAATGTCATTACCGTCTTGAAATATCAATGTTAATACCATATCTCAGATATATTCTTTTAGATAGATATATTCTTTATTGTACACCATAACAGTAAAACAAAATTATGGTCTTAACAATTAAAAAGGGTGATACAATGGTCGGTCTTAAGCGATCTTTTACAGACAACCTTTGGATGGATTTGACACAGAAGGAGAAAATAAATACGCGGGTAGTCCATGGTGTACTATTTATCTATATAAAATACAAAACAATAAATAACGTTCTCAAAACATATATACATATAAATATTAAAAAATAAAGAAAGAAACAAAGACATACATAATAACAACAATTTAAGGAGATAGATAAAGATCTTTTACCAAGTTTTTGAAAGAAGATAGGGTTTGTGCTTGTCTTACTGACACGGGTAGAGCATTCCACAGCCGCACTGCTTGAGCTGCGAACGACTTACCATAGAAATTGGTGGCGTGACTCGGTACCGCAAGCCTTAAGTTTTCTGATGACCTCAGAGATTTTGCATGTGTGTCATGAAGGAACTTAAAACGTTCTTTAAGATAAGTGGGGGTTTTAGGATTAAACAGCACACTGTAAAGCAGAGACAAAATGTGTAAGTTCCGGCGAAGACGTATTGGAAGCCACTTGAGTTTCTTCCGAAATTCGGATACGTGATCATATTTGCGCAAAATGTAATGTAACGAATAATGGAATCAACTACAAATGCCACCTCCAGAAAAAACGATGATTGAAAAAAAAACCTTAACTTGCCAATTTTTCAAAACTTATACTTTTTCACCTACAATTACAAGGGTACTTATATCCCAGCGGTAAAAACACTACAGGCTGATTAAGTAGCACACTTGCTATTTCTCGAATCTCATTAGACTTGTTTCTTTTTCCAGATGGCACAGAGTAGCGTGCGACGAGACATTATGGCAGAGGCTGGACTTAGGCAACAAGACCCTGTCGAGAGACGCCGTAGGACGGATACTAGCTAGGAAACCTATCATTGTCAGATTGGCTAGCTCTGAGGTACGTTGCTATTGCTTTATAGAAGAACTTGATAAATAAAACTTGAGAGGTGTCAAGGGACACCCGGATGGAACGAAGTTCCTTTCGATTAATTAGTGAAGGAATTGTAATATTTTTTTTTATGTTATAATGATATTTTTTTATTATTAACAAAGACGAAAGAAAGAAAGAAAAAAGAATGGACGAAAGACGAAACGAAAATATCTGGCTTGCTTTCTATAAGAGAGAGAGAGACAGACAGAGAAACATGCGCACGCCGCACGGCTTACAATAGCTTACTATAGCAAAAAGCGTCGTTACAACTTTGCGTCTTAATTTTTTCCGCCTAGCCCCCTTTCGCAACGCGCGGTAAGGAACTTCGTTCCAATAAATAAATAAACCTTAATAAATAAAAAATAAACTTTCTCTCCTTTCGCATTTTTACCATTGCTAGTAGTGGCGTTGGGCTTCGCTCCTGTGGTCTTTTTCACGATAAAAACATTGCAGTAGGCAATAATCTTAAGAAGCCTATAACCTTCCTCAAGCTTCAATCTACTTCCATACTAAATTTCATCCAAATCTACACAGTACTTTGAAAGTAGTTTGAATATTAGCGCGTTTAAACAAACAAACTTTTTGATTTTTTTTATTGATAATAAATAGTCTCGCGTTTAACCACCATCTCACCTGATGGTAAGCGATGATGTGGTCGAAGATGGAGCACGCTTACCTAAAAGTAACCTATTCACTCTTGACTTAAAGACCCCTAGGTTATAGCTATCGGGAAACACAGACTCCAGCAGACACTTTTACTTCTTTACTTAGTTCTAGGTACTTTGGTTACTTTTAGGCAAGCGTGCTCGAGCCATCTTCGACCACATCATCACTTACCATCAGGTGAGATGGTGGTCAAACGCGAACCTATTATCAATAATAAAAAAGTCAGATGTACTGGCTTTACGACTGTCAAAGATGTTTAAATGAAGCCGAGACCAACGGCTCAACGTGCATTCCGAGACATGGGGTTTTCTTACCGCCAAATTCCAAACTCCGGGCTACTAAGAAATTCCTTACAAAATAAAAAGCCGCACTCTATTAAAAAAAAAAACTATTAAACCCATCTGCTGGAGTGCCCAAATTCCCATCTGCTGGTGTCCAAATGGCCACAAAACGAATACTTTAGAAGACTTAAAAACGCCACTGAAAACGCGACCAGCGTAGCTACCTACCGGGCCCAATACATATTAAGTACGCGATTTACCATCGATACGAAGAAGATTTAAAATAAATTAATAGATTAAAATACACGCTTTTATAAATGCACGTAAAAACAAAAAGATCGTGTTCAAAGTCTATTACGTGGCCTTTCTCACAAGTGCAAACACGACTAAGATATGATATTCCATCATGGAATGCCAGTGCCTGTCTTTAGGCTTCATCATCAGACCTTGAAACCTAATCGTGGTCAAAGTTCATTACAAAACTTTTCTAAGAAATCCAAAACAGCTATGATACGATTTTCCATCATGAAGTTCTAGTTCATATCTTCCGGCTCCATCATCAGATCAGTTGGACAGTACCATATTATTGTATTGTCATCAGAACTACATACAGCTGCCAATTTTCATTACGCTACGACCCTTGGAAGATGGTTAAATTAGTTACCTTAGATTCCATTACATAGTTACATACAGGTAGACCTAATAAAAGCGTGTTAATTAAAAACACGATAAAACTTTTTACATGATTTAGGAATTGAACCAGAGATCTCTTGCTCTGCAGTCGCTTGGACTACACGAACAACGAGACAGTCCGAGAAGTTGAAGAGAAATAAATGATGAGATGATGAACAAACTGTTAACTACTATTATCGAAAGTTAATTTAATTCCATTCAACATAACATATTCAATTCATAAAAATTCAATATTGACAGACCCGTTGGTATAGTGGTCAGTGGCCCTGACTGCTATGCGCAAGGTCGTGGGTTCGATTCCCACCCAGGACAAATGTTTTTGTGATGAGCATGATCATTTGTTCTTTGTCTGGGAGTAATTTATCTATAATATGTATGTATTTAGAAATATATATGTAAATTTATCAGTTGTCTAGTACTCATACCACAAGCTCTGCTTAGTTTGGGACTAGATGGCGTTGTGTGAAAGTTGTGGAATATTATTATTATAAATATAGTGCAACAATTACGTTTCAATCAACACACACACATCTTCTTACACTCATATATTCACACTCACATATCATGCAAAGAGAGGACATTTTACACATACTTTTTTCTGTATTGTGTATGTTTTTATTTGTTTATTTACTTATTTTTTTATTTTCTTTTTTTTTTCATATAAATCGGTTTAGCGGTTTAGGCATGAAAGGTAACATACAGACAGACAGAGTTACTTTCGTATTAAAGGTTACTTTGACTGACTAAAACCCATCCGTGTTCCATCATATGCCCTTCGTGTTCCGAGGCCGCGGTAACTCTTTCGAACAATTCCGCAACCCCGGCAGGCAACGGCCCCCTTGTGGGCTCCGACAATTTTGCTGACACTGTTTGAGGTACGCGTGGAACACTCGGCGCCGTCTACACGGGCCTGGTTTCAGTCGGGCGGCGAGCTACCCATTGCTCGCAGCCCGCAGGCCGCCCGGAGGTGGCTGGGAGTCACCCAGTCGACTCCCGACGTCCAGAGCGTCTCCTTCGGCGGCTGGGCCGCAAGGGCTGTGAGACCCGCCTCTCCCTCGCGCGTCCCGCCACCTCCTTCGCTTGCATAACCGCTTCGCAGAAAGAGGTGACCGCTTCCCATGCCTCCTCGCTCCGGACCATGGATTGAACCAGGGCCGGGAGCGAGAGGTCGCCGCCCATCGCCCCTACGAGGACACGGCGGAGCTCTGCTCAAGCTGGGCAAATCTCCACTGTGTGTACCGTGTCCTCAGGGTGATTCTCGCAGTGATGAGACCCGGGCGTTTCCTCCCGCCGAATCCGACACAAGTAACTCCCGAAACAACCGTGTCCGTGAGCACCTGCGTCAGGCGGAAGGTGAGGACGCCATGACGCCTCGTTAGCCACTCCTCAAAGAGGGGACTTACCGCCGCTATTGTGGCGTGCCCAAAGGGGAATGGCCTTGAGAGCCGAAATACAGGCTTTGCCTAGTTCGGCCTCAAGTGCTACTACTTTTACATACAATTTAGCACAATAAGAACCTTATATTATAAGAAACAATGCACATTTATTTTGGAAATAAAATTTGATTTGATCTTTACTTACAGATAGCGGAATGGCACCCAGCCTCTCTACCAGCCCCCTCCCGCATCCACTACCTAGACCTAAGCATGTCTACTATAGACATAACCACGCTCAACAATCTACTCGAATCCTGTCCAAGTCTCAAGAAACTAAGCTTAGAGAGTGTTCAGTTGGAGGATAGTACCTGTGAATTAATTGGTAAGTCTCAACACTATTTATACAAATTATTGATAATAATAATTAAGCCTTTTATTTCCCAAAAATACATTTCATACATTCATTTCATAATATTTTAAAATTTGTAAGGCGTAATAATTGAAACATTCATATTCAACATTTTGAAATGAATAGGATTGATTTCGTTTATTAACATTATAATAAAGTAATACATAACGTTTTGTTGAGGTACTATAATTGGGTGCCCATTTAAGGGAGAAGGTCTCCTCCATCTTCTACCATTCCTCACTGTCTTGGGCTGTTCTAGTCCACAATATTACTGCAACACTCACGCCTGGGGCTGCCCCAGGTAGATGCTCTGTGCTTTTCTTGCCTACAAGTTCTGACAGTCAATATATTTCAGTTTAGTTTAGCAACAGCGTATTTTTATTCGGTAAACGACGTATCAATCAATGATCTCACAATCAATGTGCCAATGTAGAGGAATTTGCTTTTTGGGTAGTATCCGTAGCCGAATGGCAAAAAACACAACCCTTATAGTTTCGTCATGTCTGTCTATCTGTCCGTCCGTCCGTATGTATGTCACAGCCATTTTATTCCGAAACTATTAGGACTATACATGTGAAACTTGGTAGGATGTATTCTGTGAACCGCTTTCCGATTTTAGAGAAAATATAAAAAATATTTAAAATCTCTCCATACATGGAACTGAAACTGATTATTTATAGACAGGTCTTTAAAAATGACAGGTTTCTAAAACCACTTCTTCATAAAGTTAATCGTTTAAAAGATATACGCTTCTAAAGTGGTAAAATATGTGTCCCCCCCTCTAACTTCTATAATTATGGAGTGAAAAATCTAAAAAAAATATATGCTGTAGATCTTAATGTAAACTTTCAACGAAAATTGGTTTGAACGAGATCGGGTCAGCAGTTTTTGAGATACAGCATATTTTCTAAAACCGCAAATATAACTTTGTAATTCATACAAACACTATGAAAAACAAAGTTATTTGGCGTAGTTACTACGGAACCCTTCATGGGCGAGTCTGACTTGCACTTGGCCAATTTTTTTTTTACTTTTTATTTTAAATAAAAGCATGCAGTTTGATACAAAATATGAACTAAATAACAATAATAAAAATGTGCGCGAGCGCTATGTTTCGGAAGACGGGGTTAAGCTCGCCTGACGTATGATTGTTGATATTATTCATGATAGCCTGATAGGCTCGCACTTGAAGCACGCTTGCCTAGAAGTAACCTATTCACTCTTGACTTTAAGGTTTCAGGAAACACTACTTACTAAGTCACATTAAAATCGTTACATTTATTTCTTAAACATAGAGCATTTAGCCCGGTACTTACAAAAAAAATATTAACTTTTTATAACTTGTTTCAGGTAAATGTAGTAATTTAGAAACTTTAAATTTAACGATGGTGCAAGGCCTGACCGCCGAAGGACTCCAGTCAGTATTAGAAGGGTGTAATGGGTAAGTTTTATGAATTGTGTAGTTATCCCAATAATGCAGGCGTTGCTTGACTTTGAAAATCGATCCATGCTGGTTGTTATTATTTTAGCTACAAGTTCCTCACTTTAAATGTAGATAGATAAAACATACTTTATTGTACACAGAAATTTAAACAGACCTATTTAACAGTATTGCTTATTCTATGGTTACAATGGCGGTCTTATCGCTGAAAGCGATATCTTCCAGACAACTTTTAGAAGGTCTTAAAAACTTTAATTAAAGTGGGGAGGGCTAAATTAGTGCACTTACTACATTACTCATAAAAACAGGAAAATTTATTTATTTATTATTATATACTTTATTGTACACCTTACAATACACTTAAGGATACAAATAATTAATTAGTGTACAATGGGCGGTCTTATCGCACAGGGCAAACTCTTACAGACAACCTTTGGATGGACAGAAATGAAAGGAGACAGATTTAGGGCTGTCAGTGTACAACATCATACTAATCAAACATAATAATATAAAATACATACCATATATATAAATATAATATATACTAATACATATCAAAATCATAATAGAGAAAGGAGGGAAAAAATTAAATTATAGTGAGAGGTAATGCTCTTTCACCATTTTTTTAAAAGTAGGTAATGTTTGAGCACGCCTCACATCTATGGGCAATGCATTCCATAAACGGGCTGCTTGGATAGTGTAAGATTTATCGAATAAAGAAGTGGAATACATACGGATACTTAACTCTAAATTTTCGCTTAATCTCAAGGACCTTGAATGTGTGTCACAGAGAAACCGAAAGCGGTCTTTAAGATAAAAAGGAGTGAAAGGATTAAATAGCACATTATAAAGCAGAGAAAGCAAATGAACATTCCGGCCAAACCTAATAGGAAGCCATTTGAGCTTAGTACGAAATTCAGAAACATGGTCATATTTGCGCAAGCCAAATATAAACCTAATACAGAGATTTTGAAGTCGCTCTAGCTTGTCGAATTGGTCTTGGGTCAAATCAAGATAGCTGGCATCAGCATATTACGAAGGCGTCTCAGGGAGCCTGCAGAAGCAAACAGTTTACGACTGACTTCCTGCAGTTGCTTCGTCCAAGACAGAGTTTTGTCGATGTATTGTATATCCCCAAGTTCTTCATGGCGTGACTGAACGGAATGACGGTAATTAATACACATACATAGGTAATTAAATAATACAATACTGTGTTCTTTAACATCATGTGGAGAGAAAACAAAAGAATAATCATAAATTGGAAAGAAAATAATTAGCAACCGAGCTTTTAAAAGTAGCGAGTGACTGAGCTTGTCTTACTGACACCGGCAATGCATTCCACAAACGAACAGCTTGCACCGTAAACGATGAGCCATAGAATTTAGTGGAATGTGTAGGCATTGAAAGTCTCAAATTCTCCGATGATCTCAAAACTCTAACATGTGTGTCATGAAGGAACATGAACTTAAAACGTTCTTTGAGATAAAATGGAGTTGGAGGATTGAAGAGAATGCTGTAGAGTAATGATAAAATATGTGCATTCCGGCGAAGTATATATGTATATTATACTGTTACGAGCTGGGGTTCGGGATAGAAATAATTTACCAAACCAAAATGAACACTTTAATTAAATAAACACAAATCGCACCGAAATTCACTTGTAAAGCTTCGATTATATCGCCTCGTATCTTGAAATAAGACTGCGTCTGCGTTCCTCTGCGATCTATTTATACCCCGGTCTATGAGTTCTAGAACATTCTTGTAAAATCGACTCACTGCCTACACTGCCATGAATATTCCAGAAGCTACTTGAGATACATAGTACTGCTACTCGCCGCTAGATGGCTTTAGTGTCTCGAACGTATTAGAAGTCAGTCGAACTTTCTCGATATACTCAGTACTGCTACTCGCCGCCAGGTGGCGTTGGTGTCTCGAACATTCTAGACTCCTAGTTTCTCGACGTACTTCGCTAAGCGACTGGCGTAACAATACGTTAGACTCATCTGATTAGCCTCTTCCCAACTCTCTACAGATACAACAGAGTATTAGTGATTTACATGAACCCTATCCTACACTGCCTATCTGACGTCCTCAACCCAGTAACTGTAACCTTGTTTTCAAGTGTCTTGGTTTTTTGGCTTCTGACTACCCTCAACGACTGCCAGATGTAGAAATGACACGGCCGAAGCAATCACTTAACTTGCTTTCCACACAAACAAATCTCGACATGTTTGGATTTACGTTGCTTAACCGTCGCTTGGCTGTTATTATTTTATCCACAAGTTTATTGACCACTAGCTTTTGCCCGCGGCTTCGCCCGCGTATACGTAAACTATCCCACGAGAACCTTATATCGGGATAAAAACTATCCTATGTCCTTCCCAGGGTCCTAAACTATTTTCATGCCAAATCTAAATCGGTCCAGCGGTTTAAGCGTGAAAAGGTAACAAACAGACAGACTTACTTTCTCATTTATAATATTACTAGTACTCACGCGGGGCTTCGCTCCCGTGGATTCTATCACGGTAAAAACATAACTCTTCTTTTTTGCAATCGGGTAAAAAGTAGCCTATAACCTTCCTCAAGCTTCAAGCTACTTCCATACCAAATTGCATCCAAATCCACCCAGTACTTTCGAAGATTAGCGCGTTCAAGCAAACAAACTTTTCCGCTTTATAATATTAGCATAGTATAGATACAGTATGTTAACTAACAGAGGGCGTTCCATAATATTACCATAAAAATATTACCATTCGAAAACAAAATGTTTTTTTTTTTATTATTAAAATATTCACAAAATGTTAAATTGATACGTAAAAGAAACACTCTGTACACACGTACTTAAAGGACGGCAACGTCGCAATTTATTTATGAATAACGGGCCGCGTGTGCGGCGATCTAATTGATGTGCTTATACTATTGCGGGTTAACGGGAACGCCCTTTGTTAGTTAACATACTGTATAAGTATGGATGTAGTAAGTTAAGTAAGTGTATATTAAAACTTGTTGTCTATTCATTTTTCAGGTTACTCTCCTTAAACATTTCGTGGTGCAATTTATCAGAAGAGGCACTCGAGGTTTTTATCACTTCAGCTCCACAAAGATTACAGCGGCTCAACATCGGAGGCGCGCGGATTATGACTGACGAGAGTAAGTTATTTTGATAATGATGTACAGACGCTAGCTACCCGAAACTGCCAAATTTTCCAATCAACCTTGAACCTAATTTCTTTAGCAATAAAGTTGAAAATCTATTAAAGAAAGGAATGTTTCATTTTCGGCCATCAGATGTACATTTATCGAAAAAAAGGAAAAAATACTACAAATTGGGGAAAATATTTTCTGGTGAATTTGAGCCTGAATTGTTGTGTACAAAAACTAATAGTTTTTCAATTATTGCCATGTTTTATTCAACATGGCGTCTCGTTTGCTTGCATACTTCATTCGTTCTGAAATCATGTCTCATCAAATCAATGTTACGTAGAAGATAATTAAAAACGTGTGTATTCTTGTAGTGTTAAAAACAAATTACTATTATTCTCTTGTACATATTTTTGAGTAAACAGAATTAAGTGTGACGATTTCATCGTTACAAAAATCTTTAGTCTCCATTTTTTAAATGTGTTTTGAACGAATTCAAAATAACCGCTTGTTGTCTTGAAAGTTGAAACTGTATCAGTCAGTCAGGTCCCCGCTGGGGTAATAGTGTTCTGTGGGTTAGTACTGATGAACAAAAACAAAACAAGGTTAAATAAACGTCATTTCTACAACCTGTCATGGCTGTCATAACTCTTACGACAAACGTCAAACATTTTTAATTTTTATTTTGTACATAAAAACCATTTGATATTATGAAAAAAATGTTACTTTATTCTATTCAGGGGTAAGTTTCCCAGCTTTGCTGAAATGTACATGTTATGGCCGGAGTCCCATATAAAAATGAAACATCTCCTTTGACAGATTGTTGTAGCTTGATGTACTGGCTTCTGTACATTGGCTTTTTACTTTATTTAGAGACGAATATTCACTTTGTAAACTATTCTGGTTCAAGTTTTCTGTTCTCATGTCATTTCATATGTAATCTGATCGATTTCGACCTCAGTGGCCAATTTCAGCGTAGTAAATCATCTGCGGAGGAGATGTTATACTTTTTTTTTTGATGATAGGGTCACGATGTGCCACTATCTCATCTGATTAGTCTTGGGTAGTTCGTGAACGATAAACGTACAGGAACCGTATCTTCGTACTGTACTAGAAGAACCGATTCCGAACGCTGACTTGTAATTAGTCTAATAAGTCAAATAGCTCTTTTCGAAAGACCGCGCGATCGTAATGTGCGAACGAGAAATGAAATACAGTCACTGATTGTTTGACAGAAACGTTATACGAATTCATTCGATGTCTGTGAATGAATGAGAACGGGAGAGAATAGCCGTCGAATAACGATGCTATCCGAACCCGACCGACTGAATTCGCAAGAATGAGATAAGATGCGTGTTATTTCAATGGCATAATGTTTAATTTGGCTTATCACCCGAATACGCGAGACATGTCTAGTGACCGCTGACTGCTGAGAGCGAAGACCGAATAGAGCTATTAGAACTAATAGAATGAACTAGTTCACTGTCCGAAATGAACTAGTACGGAGCAATCTCAAAAATGACCGAGCAGGCACAAGACTACATCTGATGGTAAACAATGATGTGGTCGAAGATGAAGCACGTTTACCCAGAAGTTCTAGTACTATTCACTCTTGATTTAACCTCTAAAGGACCGCCATTATTACGTCAACCATCCGTCAAGCACCGCGGGCGGGCTCTTATCGTAAGCGTAATCTGACGCCGGTCACAGACGATTTTAAGACTTATCTTTACTACAAATACAGTTTTAAATCGGTCGGGGTTTGGTGGCACAAATTTGTGCCAGCGGGGGTCAACTAATACTTGTTTTACTGGCACGTTTTTGTGCCGCTGGGGCTCTAGAGGTTAAAGACCCCCAGGTAGACTATCAGGAAATACATGTCTCTTCAAATGCCTGTGTCTCAGCTTCTTTATCGTTGAGTCGTAGTTTCTATCGAAAGCCTTTTGATAAACAATATCAACCTTCTTACCGTTGTCCATAGTTTCCTTAATAAAATCAAGTGATAGACCGTCGTTTTAAATCCGTGCTGTAAAGAGCTTCAAAAGCAAAGTCCAGTTGGTCTCCACGCGAATGTACTCCACGATCTCCTCAGCCTTCGTGAAGTGATGCAACCTGGATACATACAGCAATATAAACCCTTGCTTTAACTGCTTCGGTGGCTTAGTGATAGCAAGCGCGACTCCTGAGCAAGAGGTCTCGGATTCGATTCCCTGGTTGGGCAAAAAGTGCTATTGGGTTTTTCTGTTAGAAATTTCTCAGTAGTAGCCTGGAGTTTGGAAGTTAGTGGTGTGATAACCCCCGTAATCTCTCTCCGGTCGTGTCGGCTTGCCGTCCCATCGGACTATGAGAGTAAAGGAACAGAGAGTGCAGCTGTGCCTGTGCATACTTCTGTACCTGTGCATACTTGTGCACTATAATATCTCTTGGGCAGATGGCTAATAAATGAAAGTTGAAACGGTTGAAAGTTTGTTACAGTAAAGCTTGTATGTATTGAAATACACTACTTTTTGTTGTATTCAAAAATACCTATTAGTTTTGATTTTACAGGCATTTAACCTCTAGAGCACCAGCGGCACAAAAACGTGTCAGTAAACAAGTATTAGTTGAGCCCCGCTGGCACAAATTTGTGCCACCAAACCCCGACCGATTTAAAACTGTATTTGTAGTAAAGTTAAGTCTTAAATCGTTTGTGACCGGGGTCAGATTACGCTTACGATAAGAGCCCGCCCGCGGTGCTTGACGGATGGTTGATGTAAATAATGGCGGTCCTTGAGAGGTTAAACTTACGATAAATATCGAGTCCCGCTAACAGTCACGTGACCGCATGTGACGTCAATTTACAACGCTCCGCTTAGTAGAAAGTTGATAAGTGGTTTTATTTGTACATTTCGGCACAACACATGATTTCCTAGTATTTGGATTGGATATTTTTGAAAGTATTTATAATTTCTAATGAAACGACACCGTGCTGAGAGCGCGATCGGACTGAGCGAGTGTTGTGAGATGACGTCACACCGTCACGCTTCCGCGTCGCACGTTTACTTCTATAAATCGGAAACTAATTGACGTATCGAAGTAATTCTTTCACTTGTATTTTTTATTTTTGAAAGAGAATATGGAGAGCTAATATTCAAAATTAGTTAATAGATTTTTATAAGCCCTTCAGCCAGCACCCAATTGAAAGGTTAAGTGGACAAAGGTGTTATCTGACAAAATCAAAAAATCTGACTTTTTTGCATGAACATAAGTTTTAACTGATGATTAATCGATTCATGGACTTAAAACACACCAATTCCAATTAGTAGATAGTTATTACATGGTTACAGACGCTAGCAAAGATGTTAACTGTCCATCAAGTATATATTTCAGATTTGCAAATGTTGATGACTCAATTTTAACTATTTACTAGTTAACACTTTTGTCCACTTAACCCTTCAATTCTGAGCATTGAACTTGAGTAAGGCTGCGTTTCCACCAGAGATGTGCGAGGATGCGTAGCGAGGGATGTGTTTGTAAAGAACCAATAGAATCGCTTCATTTACCTCGCCTCGGTCAGCACAGCTCTGGTGGAAACGGCTCAGCGGAGCTAGATTTTTGCGCATACAAAACAAGCGAGGGATGTGTGTTGAGAAGGATGTGTTGCGAGGTTTGCGCATCCTCGCACCACACATTAATGCGTATTTTCACAGCTCCGCTACACATCCTCGTAGGCACATTTTCATCGCACAGCTTTGGTGTAAACGCCCACACATTTTCACAGCACAGCTAGACATCCTCGCACGACACATTTCCATCGCACATCTCTGGTGGAAGCACCCTAACGTACCCCGTGTATCCACAGCGGTGAGCCAGTTAGTCCGTCGTTGTCCTCGTCTACTGGAGCTGGACATATCAGACTGCGGCCGCCTCACGGCCCGCTCGGCGCTGGCCCTCACAGAGCTGCAGCGGCTGGAACACTTAGCTCTCAGCCGCTGCTATCTACTACCTGCACACGCTCTCACGTAAGTAAACATAGTTATTTTTTATTAATAATAGGCTCGCGTTTGACCACCATCTCACCTGATGGTAACTGATGATGTGGTCGAAGATGGAGCACGCTCACCTAAAAGTAACCTATTCACTCTTGACTTAAAGACCTGTTAAAGATCTGTCGCTATCTAGATACAATCGAAACCGGTTATAACGACACTGAAGGGACCATACAACTTCGGACGCTATAGCCGGTAGAAAAACATGTATGTGTGGTTATTTAATATGTTTTTATTTTCCGCTTATGAATTTGCTTTCAAATAAAATATCGGAAAAGGAAACAGTCTTTAAAAAAAAATGCAGTGGCAAGTCAAAATAATCCTTAAACGTTTTGTTTTTCTGGAACAAATGTGACATTTGGTCACTATAGCCAATGCATTTCGATAGTTTCGTCGAAGACCAAATTCAACGTAAATTTCTAAAAACTATGCATTACCGTTGTTGCCAAAGACGAGTACACCTCTCTTATGTTGAACAACTTAACAAGTACAACTTACTCTCTTTGAAGTATACGTATTTTCTTGGAGACAATATTCCTGTACGATTTATGTAACAATGCGTATGACTGTGCAGAAATTAGCAATAGACTGTGCTATGTAGTCCCTAGGACAATTCAAGGACGAGAGGTGCGCTCACGTCCCGTTTTCGCCGTCACTTCTAGTCGTACGAATGCGGGCCTGCGGGCACCTCTTCGTCGCCTTGCTAGCAATGACAATAAGTTCTTCTCTGACTTGGATCTATTTTCACTACCAGTTAGACGATTTAGAAATTTGCCTGAGTAATTTTAGCTTTGTAATTGTACCTAGTAATTTTGAACATACGCCTATACTGTGTCCTAATTTTTATAACAATACTGTCTCTTTCTTGTACATCTGTGGAGAATGTTGTTGGTTGCACATTTGTATAACCCTATATGTTCGTATTTTTTTTTTGTTAAGAATAATGTGTAACTGTTAGTTTTCCCTAACAAATGAAATAAAATACATTCCGATGTCAAAAGTCAGGAAGTGTCGAAATATAAAATAATGTCATATAAATAAGTATAAATTTTATAAATGTCTAATATTTAAATTGCAACCAAAGAAATTAAATTACAAAAATGTCAATAGCTTAAAATTTAGTGTAAAATATTTAATTGAAAGACAGCTTCAGATTCCCACAGAAATAATCCTAAGTCTCAACGCCATCCATAGCCTTTTACCAGGACATTACCTCCCCACTATATCTCTAAGCATCTTTCTTCAAAAGACCGCCTCAGACTGAAACCTACAAGGTTCCCATATAATTAAACCAGTATAGATTGTATGGACTTTAAAAGAGACGGACCCCTGAGTTTGTTTCGGTGTTTCTTCTCAGGGTAGTCAGTTAGGAAACACCGGCCTCATCTAGTTAACATTTACGAAAAAAAATACGTGTAAAAGTGTTATTTAATAACCAATTTGCAAAATAAAGATCATTTATCACTAGAATTAACAATTGTATTTATTTTATGGAGGACTACTGCAGCTAATAAAAACATAAAAAGACGAATAAATAATCGCCAGAGAGCCAATAACAAGTCCACAGGTTTAGACTTATACTAAAATAAAGTTATAAACATACAAACAAGCAATAATAAAGCTAATCATAAATTAAAATTAAGAAGTCAATGGCATAACATAACCACTAAAACTTGAAAAAGTTGAGGGTTAAGCAACTTCTGGCCGAGTTATTATGTTCTCTTAAAATCCAATAAATCTACTAGTATTCTTGTCTTTGAATCCCACATCACAGACCAACTTCCAATACTCCAAAAAATGCTAATATTAAATGTATAACTAAAAATGACAATAAATGTAAAGCCACATAGAGGGTTATTAACAAAAAGTTAATTACACCACTCCAAAACAGAACATTGACTTCATAAAAATTAACAACCAAATCATAAAAGAACCCACAAATATAGCATCTACATTTAATAATTTTTATATTAATAAAAAACGTGGCACAACACAGAAATTTACAAATGAAAACTAGTAAAATAAATTGACAGACAGACATGACGAAACTACAAGGGTTCCGTTTTTTGTCATTCGGCTACGGGGAACCCTAAAAACGGCAAAAAATCACGTTTATTATGTAAGCCCCCTAAAATATTTTTTATTCTGTTTTTATTATTTGTTGTTATAGCGGCAACAGAAATACATCATCTGTGAAAATTTCAACGGTCTAGCTAGTTCATGAGATACAGCCTGGTGACAGACAGACAGCGGAGCCCTAGTAATAGAAGTATCTCTAGTAATAATTTTTCCGGGTGGGAAAACCATCAAATGACTCCTTCCGCCGTGGGTAGAGAGCGGAAGGGATTGTCAGACTTCTACTGACTAAAACCCCACCCTGTTCCTTCAGCTGCCGTTAGAACATTTCCGCAACCCCGTAGGATTTTCCCTATCTACACAACAAATTTTATTCAGATCCGTTCAGTAGTTGTGGCGTGAAAGAGTAATCCATCCATTTTTTTCACAGGAAACTTGGAAGTATGCCTTCCCTTCAATACGTCGACGTGTGGGGAATGTTACACACTCACGCACTCACTGCGCTCCGAGCCGCTTTACCTCACGTACAAATCAATACGTTTATGTTCAGGTAATTATATTAAATGTTCATATATATACAACGTGTAATTTAAAGGGTATATACATACCAAGCGCACGGCTTCTTTGGATGATAACAAACGATATGGCAAGGGTTTTGTAATCCTAAGTCTACGTATGTAGAATTTATTACAAATACCAATACACTGATACCATAGACCGAATTTTTCAATTTAAGAAGAATGAAGAGAATTATCGTGTTATTGCAAGTGACGTGGAAAGTTATTGACCCTCGGGAGTGCTGTGACACGTTTGTTATGATAGGTGTTCAAGAAATATATGAAACCGATAATTTGGTATCAATTCTTTGAGTCAGTTATTTTGAGCTGAAACTGTGCATAGAGACTCCATACCAGATGTTGTCTTCTGCCCTTTTGGATAGATATGGGGTTTCCGTTACACATTGTATATTTCGAAAACATTCGTGTGTCATGTTAAAAACGTCATTAAAATGGCTTCTAAATGCAGGGATTCGTTGTAAGAGTAGGGCTGCTATCCGTCCTGGTTTTCCCGGGTTTGTCCTAGTTTGGAGAGTGTCCGGGGGCGTCCAGGGGGGATTTTCCCAATAAGCGTCCAGGTAAAAACCGGACACATTGGTTTTACGGATACCAATAAGCACGATCTCTATTATTATTTTCCTATGGTATTTCATCTCATTGTTTATGTTACGTTGATTAAATGAAAAGGAAGAGACTGTTATCAAAAAAGTACTAAAGCTCTACAATGTTATCACTTTATCAGTAAATAAAAACTATAATTAAACATCGTTGTTTTTAATTTATTTCAAATTCAAAAATGTATTTTTCTACGGTGTCCGGGGAAAAACTGTGATTTTACCCCGGACATAGGTTTTTAGGTTAATAAGTCTTTGTCTGGGGCCGGCAAAAAACAATGGCAGCCACCCATGCATTAATTTAGCTGAGATTAAATTTTTGCGTCTTTAAATGAAAAATATCTTGTTTAACTCGGCGTCTACTTCTGAATTAGTTTGTGCAAGAATTTTTGTTCGAGAAGTCCGAGAATAATAGAAATTCAGTCATGAACTTTTGTAGATTATGTCCAGGTCAAGTGAAAATTAAAGAAAACGGAAAACAATCGAGAGCATCACAAGGCACAATGTGCAAGCGTCTGCGACATGATTTTTTTTTAGTAGATTAGTTCCTAACGGAACAGGCTAAGGTCTTAGACCATGCTGCCTAGTAATCAGTTAACCATAGTTTTTTTTTTTTGGTATTTTTCTTTCCTTCCAACGGAAAAGGCGAAGAGCTTAAGCCCATACAGCCTATTAACCATAGATTATACATATAAATATTTTTCTTGAGGGTAATGTGACATGAACAATCAACAGTTGTCAAACCAAGTTATATTTTTTTTTACTTCGGATAATAGTCTTTTTGCCAGTCCTTAATTGAAAGTAATTCATTTATTTTTACACCACAATACTTTTACTTCCGTACAAAGAACACCTCCACTTATAAATAAACATTATTGTTAATTCATTTATTCCTTTTTTGTTACAATAACAAACTAAAACTGATTTTATTACAATAATATTGCACTTACTGTCACTTGGCAGAATAAATACAAAATGGCATCACTAATTGTCAATGAAAAAATCAAATAATTTTTCATTTAATTTTTTTTTATCCGGACTTAACTAGGTAATGTGATACTTTGAAAAAACGTAGAAAAAATAATAGAACTGCTTTCGTATATAAGTCACTTTTAGACGCTCAATTTAAAGTCAGCTAAGCTTTCGCCATTGTTCTTTGATGATGGCAGCCCTAGGTATAAGGAATGTCACTGGTTTTAAGCTCAGTAGTACCAAGATCATGTTGTACAACTGTATTGTGCGTAGTATCTTGGAATGCTGCAACACAATCTGGAGACCACATTTTGCCACACATAACCTTAGACTGGAACGTATACAAAAGAGATTCCTTTGAAATGAAATATTTATTTTATAATTGGTTATAAATAACACTTTTACAAGTCATGTTTTATTGCGTGTTTAGTTTAGCTAGATGAGGCCGGTATTTCCTAAACTGAGAAGAAACACCGAAACAAACTCAGAGGTCAAAGCCTATTTTAAAATCCAGACAATTTGTATATGACTTTGGCATCTAACTTATGCTAGCCGTGTCATGGTGACGTGTGTCTGAATTATCGCATTTTAAAATGGTATCATTGGAGAAACTACTTTATGGAGGACTTACGGCTAATAAAAACACAAAAAGAAGAATACATAGTCGCCAGAGAGCCAATAACAAGTCCTGACGTTTAAACTTAGACTAAAATAACGATATAAGCATACAAACAATAACACGCTTATTATAAAATTAAAGTTACAAAGGAGATGTTTCAGAAATGTATGGAGCCTGGGTTAGCACTATGTACACCACATGTAAATATAGCTGTACAATGTAGTAACCGTTTTTAGGGTTCCGTAGCCGAATGGCAAAAAACGGAACCCTTATAGTTTCGATATGTCTGTCCGTCTGTCTGTCTGTCTGTCTGTCTGTCTGTCTGTCCGTCCGTCTGTCTGTCTGTCTGTCTGTCTGTCTGTCTGTCTGTCTGGCCGTCCGTCCGTCTGTCTGTCCGTCCGTCCGTCTGTCTGTCTGTCTGTCTGTCTGTCTGTCTGTCTGTCTGTCTGTCTGTCTGTCCGTCCGTCCGTATGTCACAGCCATTTTATTCCGAAACTATTAAGACTATACATGTGAAACTTAGTAGTAGAACGGCTTTCCGATTTTCAGAAAAAAACTAAAAAATATTTAAAATAAAGGGGGGTCCCCATACATGGAACTAGAACTGAATTTTTTTTTTCATGCAACCTATGCGTGTGTGGTATCTATACAAAGGTCTTTAAAAATGATATAAGGGTTTCTAAAACCACTTTTTCATAAAGTCAATCGTTTAAAAGATATAAGCTTCCAAAGTGGTAAAATGTGTGTCCCCCCCACTCTAACTTCTATAATAATGGAGTGAAAAATCTAAAGAAAATACATGTCTGTAGATCTTAATGTAAACTTTCAACCAAAATTGGTTTGAACGAAATCGGGTTAGCAGTTTTTGAGATACAGCATATTTTCTAAAACCGCAAATATAACTTTGTAATTACTACAAACACTATGAAAAACAAAGTTATTTAGCGTAGTTGTAAAAATGTAAATAAGGTAGTTTTAAGAAATTTTAAGGTTTTTTTTTATTCGTCAAATAAATATACATATTATTATAGTTACTACGAAACCCTTCATGGGCGAGTCTGACTCGCACTTGGCCAATTTTTTTATGTTAATTTTCTATCATTTCACTTTATTTTAGTGTGATATTCAAATTGACTCGGTCAAGGAGAGCAACACAACAAAGATGGTGGATCAGTCATGTTGCTGTTGAACAGTGATGCGAATGTCATTTTGAGATGTCAAAAAAATGTCGATATGTTTTCATAAAATAATCGATAAATATCAACGATATTTTAAATCTCAATAATCGATCATCGTTAGTATTATTGGTCTTACTTACACTAATCTTGTAAATCCGAGGAGTAGTTCAAACATTGATCGTCAGCACGTTTTGCGCCATAAGAATATGCATATATCTTCAGATTAGTTTTTTTTTTATCACGGGATCGCGTAGTGCCAAAAACAACGTACCAACATAGCCAATGTTACCTACGTGCTTTACCTTTACGACAAATATCGATACATCTATAGTTTTTACTCGATAATAATCGACACAGTATAAAAATATCGACTCGATATTTATTAATATAATTTTTCACCCCCATCCCTACGACTCACAGAAAGACATGAAACGTCACGAAACTTAAATTTGTCAAACATGACTGTCATGGCTGCCCTAAAACAAGAGTAATCCTAATAAAAACTCTTCCCAAATAATAATTTATCACAGCTATACCCGTGTCCAAATAATTATTTGAATATTTTTATGATAATCCTTGTTATTTTTTCTATTTAACTATGTGATGTACGTAATGGTAGCCCAAAATGAAACATCTCCTTTACACATAAGACCTAAATAATATATAAAGATTTGCTTGCAGGGAGTCAACAGCATAACATAGACACTACTATTTGAAAAAGTTAAGGCTTAATATTATACGTTTATTTATGGATCGAAATAGATAGATACAATATTCTTTATTGTACACCAATAATTTAAACACACCTGATTCACATAATTGCTTAACTTGTGTTGGGCTGTGATAAAGATGGATGAAAAACGATTGCATATAGTGGATGTAAATGTTGATATGGATGGGTGAAGTGACAAGAATGGTAGAGTGAGAAATGAGTATTCATGGTTATTGATAAAACACTAACGTCTCTCAGGACTATGTTAGTAATATCATTTTATACTATACCTGCTCGGAAAGTGCCTTATTACTTTTTAAAAAGTTTGACAGAAAGGACGTCATTACTGTAGTACAAATGTGCGGGTCGCAAAAGTGTATGAGAATTCATTACTAACGTGCTGGAGACACTGGAGAGGGAGGGAAAAGTTTATGAAAATCCATTACTAACGCGCTGTTTTTTTTTTTATTTAGACCAATTCAGTAGCTAACTAAAAATACTTATAATGCCAAAAGACAAAAAAGTTTTTATCACCAAGAGAAAATGATACTGGCCACATAGTATTGCTCAACATTGATTTAAAATTACTCCCAACACGCTGCTGAACAAATTCTCACATTAACTTTCAGTATTCGAACATAATAAGAATAACAATTTGGCGCGAAAAATAAATGAGGTACCTACTCTCTATGGCCATAGGTCCTATCTTTTAACTCGGTTTCATTTATTAATGTACAAAAAGCTATTTTCCTCGTAGGTATACACTATGTATCACTCGGAAGAAAGTGCGATTCCCAACTCGTGTGTATTAAGGCCCTCGGCTGTGCTTCGGGCCTCAAACTACACCCTCGTTGGTAATCGGTCACTTTCTCCCCTCGATGAACAATGTACTATTTTCATTCGTCATATTTTCAGTTCATCAGATTTATAGCAAAATAAAAATATTTCAATTGAACACTCTAAATACAAGTTTGATATTAGTTTTATTTTGTTAACTAGTTCGCCTTTTTTTTCTCTGGGTGGGAAAATCATCGAATGACTTCTCCCGCTCTGGGTGGAGCGGAAGGAAGTCCGAAAATAATAAAATCTAAGAAACCCGACTGCTAAACTGAAATGCAAGAAACAAGCACATTTTTATTATTTTAAAAAGTTTAAAAAAAATTACGTGTAAAAGTGTTAGGTATTTGTAACGAATTTGCAAAATAAAATGTCATTTCATCATCATTCGCCAAAAATTACCATTTTTAACCGACTTCAAAAAAAAGGAGGAGGTTCTCAATTAGTCTTGAACTTTTTTTATGTATGTTACCTCATTACTTGCAGAAGGCTGGACCGATTTCAAACATTCTTTTTTTGTTTGAAAGGGTATACTTTCTAGTTGGTCCCATTGTCGTCATGTTTGGATCTTATGATGGGGTCTTGGAGAAATCGAGGGAACTCTTCAAATATTATAGTGTATAGTACCTACCTTGTGCATTTGCTCTCGAAAAGCATCATTTGAGGAAGTGGAACTGATGATGAAGACCCCAGATGGCCACCGAAACTGCTCAATAATAACTATTTCGTGGATTGTGATTAGATTACTTGAATATAGATGCTAAGCACTTTATGCGCGTCACAATGCATATGGTGAAGTAGAGCTGATGGTGATGTGCCAGGAGAACTCCTCAAAAATTAACGGCTCTGCATCGGGAAAAGCAATATTTTGTAAAAGGTGATAAGTAGTTGACATTTTGGCTTTTGTAACTAGATAAATTACAAACCAACCCATTAAAAAGCGTGAAAAAATAGTTTTTAGCAAAAAATAGAATATACCAAATAATAAACTGAAATGCGAATAGTTATTGGACAAGAAAATCCCTGCTCAAGCGTGGTGTCGACCATACTTGGGTGATGAATCTACAACTGAGTAACGATCTAGAATAAAGCCGTACCCGGCTGAACTATGATCGATGAATCTTTACTTGAGGAACATTCTAAAATTAAATCTCGACTCAAAACTAGTATTGGAGAACTGGTAAACTACATGAATGCAATAAATGATTAAGTATGATTATTTATTTTACTATTTTTCTATTGTTACAGCGCCATAGCCCGACCCACCGTCGGTACGCGACGCACCTCAATATGGGGACTTCGGACAAGAGACTGAATTATTATACATACAGTATGTTAACTAACAGAGGGCGTTCCCGTTAACCCGCAATAGTATAGCATCCATACATGCTAAAAAATTACCATTCGGAAAAAAAACGTTTTTTTTTTTATATTAAAATATCTACTAAAAATGTTAAACTGATAATTATATAAAAGAAACACTCAGTACACGCGTACTTGAAGGACGGCAACGTCGCAATTTATTTATGAATGTGTACGCGTGTACAGAGTGTTTCTTTTACGTATCAATTTAACATTTTTAGTGAATATTTTAATATTAAAAAAAAATTGTTTTCGAATGATAATATTTTTTTAGCATGTATGGATGCTATACTATTGCGGGTTAACGGGAACGCCCTCTGTTAGTTAACATAATGTATACGCCAAACATCACGCCTATACAACGTGTAATTTAAAGCGAATATACATATCAAGTGCACGGCTATTTTGGATAACAAACGATATGGCGTTTTGTAATCCTATGCCTACATGTGTGGAACTTATTATAAATTTCAATACATTGATATCAGAGACCAAATTTTTCAAATTAAGAAGAACTAAGAGCATATTCGTGTTATTGGCAACAAGTGACGTAGAAAGTTATTGACCCTCGTAGTACTGTGACACGTTTGTTATGATTGGTATTCTAGAAACATATGAAACCGATAATTTGGTATAAATTCTTTGAGTCAGTTATTTTGAGCTGAAACTGTGCATAGAGACTCCATACCAGATGTTGTCTTCAGCCCTTTTGGATAGATATGGGGTTTCCGTTACACGTTGTATATAGAGACAGCCAGAGATAATACACACACTTCACTAATAGGGTAGTTTCCTAAAATATTAAGTCCATCACCTAGATAACCAAAAAATATCACCGATTTTTTTTTTTAAATTAGTGTACAATATTTTTGAAAATCAACACCACAGAACCAAATAGAGTTAGTTTCTTGTTTCAAAATGATATTATTAACTATCCTATCCTGTTATGTAAAGTCCTATAAACGATAATGGGACAGATTTCTAGAATGCTAAATCTAAATACTTCTTACGATAATCAATTACATATCGCACGCTTAATCCAATACTGTCACTATCCAAAATTTTGCCAAATCGACTTTTTAATGCCATCTGTTGGGAAACGTAGAACTACGCGTAATCGCGCTTACACTACGCTTACTATAACCGCTATACGGGCAGTAGTCCGCTTCGTCACTAAACAAAAATGTTCCCATTCTCATTCCATTTTTTGCCTCTCATGAAAGGTTGACTTTTTGGGATAGTAACAGTGTTGGTTTAAGCGTGCGATATGTGGAATACGACGCTTTGTCCAATAACACCGGAATATATTATGTGATTACGTCCAAAACTCATCTGACCTCCACAAACAGTAGCTGGGTAACATGATACTCTGGTAAGACTTGTGTACTAATTTCTCTCTTCTTTACCCGTAATGACTGTCAGATGTATCAATAAATGACAGCCTGGACCCAGAGCCGGATTAACCCTGTCAGAGGCCCTAAGGCAATGGCATTCTCGGGGCCCCTTTTCTTACTTTGACTGACCAAATCGTGTGTGAACTGAGGAAACGCACATTAAGGGCTGTGGTTTTTAATATTTTTGTTTTGTTCTAAAATTGTTTTAATTCTACTACTAAATCTAACGATTTGTATTTTGTGAGATAACAGTGAGGTCCCTAAGTTCACACGCACATCAAATTCTCGGTCGAAGAAACATGTTTCCTTGGTGCGTGCACTGGGCCTGGGCCCCTAGTTGATGCGGGGCCCCTAGGCAGTTGCCTACTCCACCTAATGGTTAATCCGGCCCTGCCTGGACCAACGGCTTATTACGAGGCACGGAAGAGTCTCACCTATCCTGAGGCTGACCTTGCCAAGCGTCGCTTAACCTTGTCTTAAGCTGCCTGTATGCTCAAACAAATACTAGAAATAAGAACCCCCCCCCCCCCCCATAATATGTTTGAGGTATTTTTCTTTTCATTCAAGCAGTCTGCTCTAGGCCTTGATCTCGCCTGATGGTAAGTGATAGATGAGGTCTACGATGGGACGAGCGAGCACAGAAGATGTCTGTTCACTGTTGCTTTAAAGGCTGACGGGTCATATGTGACAGGGAACACAGAAGCCGGCAGAGAGTTCCAATAAATGTGGAGGAGAAGCGCTTAGTACGAAAAGACGGTATATCGATACTGTGTATCCTGCAGTGTAGAACGGTAGTACAAAAAAGACAAATAGTGATACGCCATCTTTACATGGTAGACTTCCCACCTATACGCACAAAACGTTTTAAGAATAGTTTCATTGTGCGTACGGCTAAGGAGTGGAATTCCCTGCCGGAGTCTGTGTTTCCTGATAGCTATAACCTGGGGGTCTTTAAGTCAAGAGTGAATAGGTTACTTCTAGGTAAGCGTGCTTCATCTTCGACCACATCATCGCTACCATAGGTGAGATGGTGGTCACGCGAGCCTATTATCAATAAAAAAGTAAAAGGGAGTTGAAGGGATTGGGTCTAAGAGCTCTTAGTACAATCTGGTTATGGGGATTACGGCTAATCAGGTGCAGTTTTTAAATGCATTTATTATTGTTATTAAAGCTATTATGTGGCTTGTGAAATGAAATCTAGATTATATTAATGTTCTGTTGTTATATTTGATTACGTGTGACCATATTGTCTGGAGTTTACTGGGGAATAATACAGGGTTATAGGTAAAACACTAAGAACCAAGAACAAAAGTTGTTGTTTATGATGTGTTGTTTGTGTTTCACCATTAACCCTGTATAATTATGTTTTGTGCTAATAATACTACAATGTCTACCCAATGGGGTATAAGGTACATATAGAATCAAAACTAATGGCAACTTGGTGTAATAAATTCACTTGACTGTGGTTTTGCTGACATCATTAAGTATGAATTGACGCATAACACCATCTTTAAATTTAAGTAGATAATTTATTTTCAAATTATTTAGCATATAAATTATATTTTTAAGTTGAATTTCATCGAGGTTTTTTTTATTTGGGACTCGTATTACTGAAACATAAATGTACTATACTTATGATGTGGAAATAGATAGGTAGTTCTATAAATGAATAAATAATTATAAATTATATTATCTAAAGTTGTTTCAATGATTGTATAAATTATCATTAAAACTTAGTTTTTTTTTATATGAATAAATAAACATTTTTTTCTAAATTAGTCTTTGAATTTTATCATAGGTTGTGTTGTTCACCACAGTAGGTATTTTATTCATGCTTGAAGTATTTTCAATCATCAAAATTTTGAGGTCAGTTACCAATGTGACCAGATGCAGCTGAGTTTTAGGGCTTTACATGGAACAACTGCCTATCCAGCCTACACAACCCAGTAACTGGGTAATGTGATCAGATTTTCTTGCTTTTGGCAAACCATGCGGCTGTATGTATACCTATCGACGGTTAAAAGGAAATAGGGTATAAGTGACGTTTTGGACTTGTATTGTTTTGAAAGCCGACTGTTTCTTGTGTTCTATTATCTTTTATACAACCACTGTGAAAGTACCTTATCCTTCTTTTACTATAACACTTATTCAACTGTCTGATGTTTTAATAAAAAAATACATCAGTTTTTCTAAAATTCTTAACTTTGAATGGCTCTCCTAAACATTTCTTTTTTGTCGCTTATACCCTATTCCTTTTAACCGTCGATATGAATAAAATAGGAGTATCTGTCTGTGAGCGCAAAATAACTTAGTTATTGACAAAATAATAAAACATAGGTACACAAACACAGGATTCACATTAGTTATTGATAAAATATAGGTACACAAACACAGGATTCACATTACTAGCAATCTTGTTAACCCCTTCAACTAAGCTAAATATGCGTGTCAGGACTAGGTTCACGGAAATGTGAAGATCGAGCCCGCGACCTTTCGATCACGAGTCCAACACCTTACCCATAAGTCTGTTGGCCCTTTTTTTTAATCTAGTTTGTGTGAGCTGAGCCAATTTCTGGAAGTACTGAACCGATTTTAATGGGACTTTTAGAGCGCCTTCACATTAGCGTCACACAATTGCGTTGTCGTTTCGGAAATATCATTAACGAAATGGATTCTGACGAGGAAACTATTGTTGGCTTTGACGGTCTCATTACTGTGTTCTGATTGGATTACAACGTCTACCAGTGGGGCCATGTCCGACACTACATTGACCCCTGAATGTATGGATATAACTAAGGCATTAATTAATTAAAATATAACAGTACCGTAAAACGCTGCAACTTTGCCAACTAAGCCCAAATTTGCCTATTTCGTTTAATTAACGATATTTCGCGTTTGCTTCGTTTTTTCTTATTTTCTACCATTTGGTAGTGATTTTACATTATTAGGGCAACATATTTTTCATTTTTTGTAATGGTAACTTCATTGTTATTCCGTTAGTTGTACGACAAACACCGGTGCGACTGAGTGAAAATTTTTAGTATCTTGTAACTTTTGAAGTTTTAGCTAAAGAAAAGGTGTTTTCGTGCAGCTATAACATTGCAGGGTAAGAAAATACTATCTACTTTCCGTATTACTCGATATTTTTGTTAAAAGGACACGATTTCATTAAAATAACTTAGCAGGCAATGTTGTGCACTGTTTTGAAAACTTCAGTGACACAACTTTGCCTGGGTCTAGGGATGTCACTAGTCGGATTTTAATAATGATATATTTTTACTATGTAAATGTTGTATTAGCATGAAATTTACACAGCTTCGAACCCGGTCAAATCGACACGTAAGCGCTTGCATGCACTAAATTCCCTTCGTTTTACGATATTTTATTGCATAAATTGTTAATGTTCCGAAGTCGGGTGAAGACACTGACTCCTGTATAAACTCAAATATTCTCTGGAAAAGCCACTTTTTTTAATTTTTTTATTAGTAATTACGAGTCAGTATTGCTAAAAAAGCATTATATTTGTGATTTTTACTCATAAGTGGAATTTGGTTTTATTTTTGAAAAAAGTGAATAAAAGTTTAAGAAAATAATCCGTATTTTTTTGGACAACCCTTGTTTCAACGACATTTTTGTATGAAAAGTTTGTGGTACCTGCTACAACATTGCCTATCAGCAGTAAAAAAATATTCAATACCGTCATGGCAATAATATAACTGCCGGAGACAAGCACGTGTCTCTTGTACACGGAAAAAAAATACTAAAAAGATCAACAATATATTTATTGAGATATCCTTCTAGGCAAAGTTGTGTCTTTTACCTACAACTTTGCCTACGACTTTGAGTGTTTGTAATTCTGAAAAACGGCGTGATTGAAATAGATTTGGGTTCTACCTGGCAAGGTATAAGGTCTGTTTTCCATCTGAAAGTCTGTAAAAGCCGCAATAATAAACAGGCTCAGAGATACGAACAAAAAACGTCAAAATCCGGGTAAAGTTACAGCATTTTACGGTATATAGACGTTAAATTGAGTTTTGTTTTTCGTTCCCATAGTCTCTAAACTTTTAAAAAGTAACGCGGCGCTAGCACAGAATATTCATTTCCCCTTGCACTGACGCCGCGACAACGTGACGCCTGCGCTGCGCGTACGTTCATCGAACGCCTACGTTGGAAAAACGCTAGTGTAAAGGCGCTCTTACTGAAAGATAAGGGCAATATATAAACAGCTAAAATCAATTGAATATTTGTGAATAGTTTTCAAAAATTCAATACAAATATTCCACATAAAAATGTTAAACATATATCTACATCTTAGAATAACAACGCATAGAAGGATAGTACGAGTACAAAAAGTGAGGCAACTAAAACTTAGCCATTTTTGGCTAACTTTGCTCGACGAGACGTCAATATTCAAGGTCACATTCTGCCGAACAGAGCTCGCGAGTAAATAATTTAAAACGACCGTTTGTAGCGTAAAGGGATGTCATAGTCCTTCAGGAAAACAAAAAACGTGTAATCAAATTACATTTCACAAGTAAATAGTTACATTTTATACATTATATTTAAGTAAATCGACCATCAAACAAAAATTCTAATAACCTAACTTATCACAATTCAATGTTGCTATCCGTGAGGAAAAAAATACCAATATTGATTTCTTTTGTGCTTATTTAAAAAAAAATGTAGTTTTGGCGGCAATTATGTATGCGTCAAACTAAACTATATTTATTTACAGCTACTACCTACAGTGTTTTTTAACTAAAAGTTACTGTTAGTTCGAAGAGTGGCATCATAAAGATGACAATTTTATTGATTAAGATTTTTTTCATTTAAGTAATGTTCTCAATAATATTTTTCTATTTCATAAATACAACACATACTTTTAATTGATATCAAACGAGATTTTTCAAGCAATTAATACATTTCTATAATATCATTATAACACATTACACATCAAACATTCTAAACGCAATAAACGATATCTCATTTCGTTTACCTTCCGTAAATATATGTCATATAAGTCATATTACATGAAAAAACATCATCTTATTTAGTTTCATAACATAAAATACTTGATTTGATCCAGCATCATAATAGTGCGTTTTCCCATTTTTGTGGTAATGGTACTGGTAATGGTATCACTGAAACCTATATTTGTGTGCGTTTGAAGAACGTAGACACATTCGGCTCACGCACACAAAGAAAATAAAGTGGACACACGAAATCGCTCGTGTTTTGTTCTAGACGCCTCTTCTATGCGTTGTTATTCTAAGATCTACATATTGAAACACGAGTTACTGTATTATCTCACAAAGATATTTTTTTTTTTTGTATTTTTCTTTCCGTCCAACGGAAAAGGCGAAGAGCTTAAGCCCATACAGCCTGGTCTTATTTCAGTTCTAGTTCTTCATTATTAGTATTCGAGGCCAATAATGGCCTTGTCTTCCGTACAATGATATCGTTTTTCCATTTCTTCATTTTAATCAGGTAGGTATATTTTTATGTCATATCCGTGTAATAGTTTCAAATCAGGTAGAGGTCAATTCCGGTAATGCTTTTTCAAATAACTTGAATAGTATTCTTGATGAAATCATAAATGGGATAAAATGTTTTAGTGTTCTTGAGCAAATCCTGAATAGAGCGCGGGACATCCAGGGCTTCTTTGTAAATTTCCAATAAGTTGTCAATGACTACCAGTCTTTGTATATTAAATTGAGGGCATTCAAAAAATATGTGGTTCAGAGTTTGAATTTTAGAATTGCAATGTGTACATATTGGGGAAGGTGTAATATTTAGTCTAAATAAATGTTCATTAAATCTGCCATGACCCAATCTTAGGCGACAAATTGTTGTATAAAAATTTCTTTGTATACATTTCCCTTTGGTAAACCATGGTTTTTTGATGTCCGAGTTAATGTAATGATACCATTTTCCTTTTATTTTTACTGTTTCTTCCCAATGGGTTATCCATTGGCGTTTGATGTTTTTCATGATGAGGGTCTTGCAATCTGAAGGTGGTAACTGGGTATTTGACTAATATTGGGGTTTTTAACTATGGAGCTGGCAAGTTTAATAGGCTTGTTCATACTCGGTCACTGACAGGAGCGCTCCGAACTAGTACAATTGTTCGAATGTACTAGTTCGGTCTTCTAGTACTATTAGTTCATTTTAGTTCATGGAATACCTGCATATTTGATTTTCCTTCATACTTTGCAGGCTTAGGACTATCATTTTAATTATGATACATTTTAAATAATTTGAATATTATTTAAATAAGTAATATTGAATGAATTATTAAAATGGCGTATTTAAAAATCAAATATTTACAGTGATCTTCATTTTTATATACATATTTTCTTTTTTACAATCCACACGAAACAAAACCAAGCATAACTTAAGCAACATGAACTTATATTGTTGAACCAATGACGTTGAGTAACTTCACTTAACAAAGTTAAAATAACATAGAGTACTATAATACTATGCGCGCACCCGACTGCCACCGGCCACGAGTCGTGCGTGCAGGCGATGGCGGTGCGGGGTGCGGTAAGAGGGAGGGGATGCTGCTCCCGGAGAAGTTTTCACCCGCGCGAGAAAGATTCGTACCCCGCAATCGAATGTTTCCGAATATTTCGCCCGAATAATTCAATGGGAATAAATGTGTTTGCTTGTTGTGTGGTGGGTGAGTTAATTATTGTTCACTGCGAGAGTACGTATGTACGCTACGAGAGTAAAATATAATTGTTTATTTTATTATAAATGGGATTGATTAAGTATATGTTGATATTTTTATAGGTAGATTTATTAGCCTGCGATTAACAGGATTTTTATTCTTTTGTTTTTAGGTAGGTACTATCGGCCAAAGAAAATATTTCTGCGGAAGCGCAGCTAGTGACAAACCACATCCCTTCCTGTTTTCGCCCAATTAGAAATAATATGCATTTTGTGAGTACAGGGCGTGTAACATTATATTAATACTTACTATTACGAACACTACTAAAATACGCTTCGTGCATCCTATTGGTCAAAATACATGCATTAGGCGATCGAGTTGTAAGTCGTGCTATGCGATTATAGCCTTAAATGTCAGTTGTGAAATAAAAAAACCAGGCCAAGCATATTTGATTTGCTATTTGAAAAAGGGTTACCTATGTTTTTGGTTAGTTTGTATGTAGCTCTGTACGCATCGCGAGTATTCGCGAGTCGCATAGGTAGGTATTAATCATTACCTACCTACTTAACGCGTATAATAGCCCAGTCAATAAAAGCAAATAAAGGCAAACCTTGCAAGCAAACACGTTTTGATGCGGTTTTCAGAAAAGCATTTGATCTTACCTACTTAGGAGCAGGTTTTGGTATATTAACAGACTTCAAAGGTCGATTTTCCTGTTTTTTTTTGACAGTTGAAATATTCCCAAAGTTTCGGAATATTTCAGAATAGAAAGAAAGAAAGAAAGAAAGAAAAAATATTTATTTGACGTCAGTACAATAAGCACACACACAATAATAATATTAAAAGAAAAAAAGAAAAAAAAAGTTACAGAAAAAGAAAAATACAATCATAATACTATATGCCTACTGTGTGCCTCACGGCTGCGCCAAAAAGGTCCATTTCAGCATTCATGCCAGACAGGTTACGCTGTCTGACGCTGGTCTTCCAATGAACCTTGAGGGGGTAAGTGACAGACAGAAAACAGTTTCAAACATAATAAATAAATAAATGGTTATAATAAATAGATATCGAGTAAATTATTTAAATGTATGAGTTCGGTTTGAGAAAATTTCCAGTAACAAAAGTATTTTATTGTGTATTATGGTCTTATGGGACTGGTCACAATAAACAACATTATAAAATAAACAGCATTTTAATAACAAACAACTATTTATAGAAATAATAACAATCACCACTACAAAAAATATATATTAAAGAAAGAGAGAAAAGTATAAAATTATTAAATTAGCAAATTAGCAGCAGTATTTAAAATATGATATGAATCACGAAGATTAAGAAGAACAATGAACACTGAAAAATATATACATACATATGCGTAGGCCAAACGAAAACATGTTGTATGCATAAGTAGGTACGTACACGGTGCAGTCTGTAATTACTGAGCGTTTAAATGATTGAAACATTAATTTTGACCATATCCAGTTTCTGCTGTGCAGCTATCAAATACTGCCGCAGTCGTGTTCTGAACGTGTGAATAGTGCCCAGTACCCGTAATGGTGGAGGAATATTATTCCACACTTTAGATGCAGCGTATCGGAAACTACCTCTGAAAGCTGCTGTCCTATGAGATTGTGTTGATAATTGCTGCGCACAAAGCCTAGGTGCGCACTCTCGTTTACTAGCCATCCAACTTAACTTGTCGTACAAATACTTCGGCTTCGTAGTCCTAATAACACCAAAAAGAAGACACGCTAGATGTAACTTTCGCCTCGACTTCATTTTGAGCATACAGTGTTTGTTCAGATAAGGGGTGACGTGACTTCTAGGGGGAACCGAGTAACAGAATCGAGCACACGCATTTTGGACTCTTTGTATAAGTCTATCCGTACGGGCCAGCAAGCGTGGGCCGTAAACCGTATCAGCGTAATTTAGTTTGGATAGTACAAGGGTTTCGACTAGCTGTTCGCGTAGCTTTTCAGACAGGTATGGCCTCATTTTATATAGCAGCTTCAGACGGTAAAAACAGTTTTTCACGGAGTTAGCGACGTGTTTCTCAAACCTAAGGGTGTTGTCCATACACAACCCTAGGTTCCGCGCCTCATTAACTCGATCAATAGGCTCGCCCATTAGAGTCAAATTAAGGCTTACAGGTAGCTTCTTTAACTGCTGCCTCGTACCAAACAACAAATACTTAGTTTTCAATGGGTTTAAAGCTAAACAGTTCTCATCTGACCAAGTGGCGATTCTTTCCAGGTCGGCATTTAGGTCTTTAATAGCCGAGTCAATGTCGTCAGGTTTAAAAGACAAATATAGTTGCACATCGTCAGCATAAATGTGATATTTGCATTTCTGCAGACACTTTATTATGTCTGCACAGTATAAAATAAAAATAATCGGACCTAAGATAGATCCCTGAGGAACTCCTCTTTCTATCGAAGTAAGGGCCGAAGTCAGGGTAGTACCGTCCGGCAACCGTAATTCTACGAGTTGCTTTCTGTCACTGAGGTAACTATGGAACCACTGGATTGCATTGTTGTCAAAACCGTAGTATTTTAACTTAGATAATAACAGTGGGACATTTATGCAATCAAATGCACGGGAAAAATCAAGTAGCACCATAAGTGTACACATACCCTTATCTTGGGCGGATAAAATGTTATCAGTAACGTCTAGCAACGCCGTAGAAGTACTGCGCTGTTTCCTGAATCCAGATTGTAGGTCAGGTAAAATATCGTTCTCTTCTAAAAACTTGGTTAATTGACGACAGACCACCCTCTCCATTACCTTTGAAAGACAGGGCAGAACACTGATAGGCCGCAAGTCTTTAACCTCCAAAGGGTTTGGATTTTTGGGTAGAGGTCTAACTGTTGCAATTTTCCATTGGTAGGGAAACTTAGCTGTCCATATGGAGCAATTAATCATGTCAGTGATAGTTGTTATGGTATATGGCATAGTCAGGGTAAGCATGCTCAAGGTTATGTTGTCGTAACCTTCAGCATTAGACTTTAGGTCAGACAAAATGCGTGATACATCATTTTGGTCTGCCGGGCCAAGTGTGAAAGTAGCTTCACTATATCTGTTGGTCTCATAAAATGATATAAGCGAAGTGCTAGCTACTGGGTTTCCAGGGACAGTCAAAAAAGTGTTATTAATAAGGTCTGGGTTTCTAAAATGTGAGGGAAGGTCTAATCTTTGCTTAGAGGGTGCAAACGTGGATTTAATGTTCTTCCATAGTAGTCTTGGATTATTAATTTTATTATTTATATTGTGTCTGAAGTATGCAATTTTTTCATGATAAAGGGAACTTTCAACTAAGGATTTTAACTGTTTATAGTATTTTTTTTTAATTTCTGATTTCGTACACCTATACTTGCCTAGTGCATTGTCTCGTAACTGCATCATAAGTTTAATAGTGTCCGTAATCCAAGGATACGATAATTCCTTAATAGTGCAGGTTTTTAGTGGTGCGTGGACATCAAACAAAGATATTATGCAGTGATTAAACGTTTCAACCATGTCATCAATATCGGCTTTTTCAGAAACACGCTCAATATTTGATTGTGTCAAATCCATATGGAAACTATCCAAACATATATCCTTAATTGGCCTATATCTAGTTACGTAAGGTATAAACTTGTCCCGCTTTATATGAAATTCGCTTACTAAAATAGAATGGCCAGTAATCGAACCAAAAGATTCCACTGTCGTATATCTAGGCTTTAGGTCTGTGCACAGTAGGTCAATCAGAGTTTCACTCGTATCTGTGAAATGAGTTGGCATCGTGACTAGCTGAGCGAGACTCGTGTAATTTAAAAATTCTTGCACCTTTTTAGCTTTCGTCTCGCTTAAGTTGAGCATATTTACATTAAAATCTCCCAGCAAAATGTAATGATCGCAATTTCCCAGTGTGGCAACAGTATTCGTGATGGCATCCAAGAAGAGGTCAATGTCGAACCAAGGTGGCCGGTACGCTGTACCGATGGCAATTTTTTTCCCGCTTAGAGAGATTGTCAGCCACATCTGTTCGACGGAATCGAACCTGGGATCAACCGTGCCAGAACAGATACGCGCGCTTAGGCCCCGGCGCAGGTAAAAACCAACACCCCCACCACGCCCCGCGCGAACAGCTGCAGGCCGCGGAGTGTGACGTAGGCGGTAGCCGGGGACAATAGGCGCGCGCCCCTCCTCGCCCGCCCGAAGCCAAGTCTCGTTTATTGCCATAACATCAAAACCATGCCTATCCATTGCACAAATCAAATCGTCATGACCTGTTCCCAGAGACCCTGCGTTGAGGAAGCCAACTTTAAAATATCTACCACTTTTAGGCATCATGACAACATTGAAAAAGGCTACTACAGGTATAATTTGATTTGCTAATATTTACATACATATATAATACTAACATTGTTGGCTTAAAAGTAAAAATTGTATAGGTATTTGGATATATTATTATTGAATAGTAGATACGTGTAATTATATGTAGGAATCTGAATATGTTCAAAATTCGTGCTTGTGATGCTTGTAAGTTAGTGTAAATAATAAATAATATAATACGTGTAATATGTTGAAACCGACTAATGAGTCCACTGAGTTGCGCCGCCGCCGCCGTGTGACACACAGCTGCGACGATTAACAAAGACAATAGATCGTGATAATTGTTGTGCCATGACCAATTAGCGACATACAATATTGATGCCATGGGTACCTTACTAACTAAAAACACGCAGCAAAAATACATGGAAGAAAAAACGGTAATTAAAAAGTTAAAGAGAACAATTAGGAAAAAACATTTACCAAAAACATTGTTACATTTAGGACAGTACGTGGCCGTCGGTAACCGACAGAGGTGTGGGTTCAAATACGCGCTGTATATCTGCCTCGCAGCTGATCTGAAAAGTGGCGTCTCCGGGTTTGTTACGGGCAAGAATACGGCCTCGTTTACACCACACAAATTGCCACCCGAGCCGTTTCCCAGCCTCTCGCGCCTTCCGAAATAACTCCCTATTTAATTTGGTAAGACGCTCGTTTACGTAGAATCGTACTGGCGAACCGGGCATACCGAGATCAGCAGAAGTCATGCCACGACGTACTCGTGCGGCCTCCAACAACTCGTTGCGTAGATCGCGGCGCGCAAGGCGCACGACGAGGAAGCGCGGGCGGGATTCCACCGGCGCTGGCTGCGTTGCATTTATGCGTCTCCCTCCCAATCGCTCGGCGCTCACAATATCGCGAGTCTCCAGACTTACGCCCATCTTTGACGCCACCAACATAGCCGTATGTACAGGGTTTTCACCACTCGTCTCAGGCAGGTTTGATATCTGTATGTCTGTGGCCAGTAGCTCCTGATCGCGAACATTTATGTCGCTCCGCAATTGGGCAATTAGATGATGCACATCCGCCGACACCTGGGCGTGAACCGGTTTTTGGTTCTCCATAATGGCCACTCTTTCCTCCAAACTGCTCATACGGTCATTAGTGGACATCAGAGAGGATCTCAAGTCAGCCAAGTCATTTCGCAGTAACTGAAACTCACTCCGTACTGTGTTAATAAAGTCTTCCTTAAACTTTCTCAGCTCGGAGGTGAAGTCTATTGCAGTCGTCGAAACCGAAGCAGGGATGTTAATTGGACTCGTATCCATGAGATTAACCGTGCTCTCGTCCAGTGGTTCTTTTGCTTGCCCTCGTACTGGCGTTTCGGATCGGTTGTCCCGCACTAGGTTCTTCTTGCACTCCGGGCAGTGCCAGGGAGATTCTATGGGACCTATTTGGTTCAATCCAACGCACTGGCGGTGATACCACAACACGCATTTGTTGCATTTAGCGGCTTATATATTTGTTGCATTTAGCGGCTATACTTCCGAAGTATTCGACGGGAATGATTCGGAATGTTTCCCGCCAGCATCTATAATTAGAACCAACTGTTGTTGGTTGTGTGTCGTTTAATAACACCAAATTACATTCATTTACAGCATCGAGGACATCTCTTCCACGTGGACTGACAGATTGGCAACCCCACATGGTGTGATGAGCATTAAAGTCACCTGCTATTAAACATGGCTTAGGTAATGAATTAATGAGATTTAAAAACTTAGTTTTGCTAAAAGTAGGACTACAATTTGGCGAAATATAAAGGCTGGCTATTGATAGTGAACTATTATTATATGTTATTTTGACTGCAATATTCTGTATTGAGTCATCAGAATATGTTGTTAATCTATTATATTGTATGCTATTACGAATGACAATGGCAACACCATTATAATTATTGCCACAATCATTGCGTTCTATGGAGTATCCTTTAATATTTAAGCATTGCATAGGCTTAAGCCATGTTTCGCAAATTAAAGCTATGTCAATATTATTTTCATATAAAAATTGAGTAAAAATATGTCGATTACATAACAGGCTTTGGGCATTCCACTGTACTAACTTTAATTTGTCTGTGAATTTGAACTAATGTTCTTTGTGTCACTGGGGTTAAAAAAATCACTCAAAACATCTAAAACGTTTTTGGAAGATATTGGAGTATCTTGCGTCTTATTTAATATTATCATCTTGATAATACTTTGCACTAAAAGGTTAAGTGTCTTGTCATTAGATTTTAATAAAGTGAGGAGATCTAGAGGCTTTTTAGGGCCAAGAGATGGGAAAGTTCCATGATTAAATATGTCAGCAAATGATGGTGGCTTAATTTTTTGTCTATTTTCTTGAATTTTTTTCTGTTTTACTGGACACTGAGCTGAAATGCTGATATGATTGCCATCACAATGGAAGCATTTGGCATGTTCAATGGGTGTTGTACAAACTTTAAATGAGTGATCTTCTTTACAGATGGAGCAGCGTTCAGAGTTCTTGCAAAACTTTGCTAGATGACCATACCTGAGACACCGGAAACATTGTTTGACAGGTGGAATATACGCTGAGATGTCGTGCCGCCAACCATCCAAATCCACGTAGTCTGGAAGAACAGACGTCGCGAAGGTGATGGCTACTATTTGCAGCGGCTGTTGGATGAAATGATTATCAATGTTAGTCCGTTTTGTGAATCTTCGAACAGATATTATTTTATTTATTTATTTATGCAAGGCACACCAACGATATATTTCCAATCAAATGGATAAAGATATACAAAGGTTTGAGATACAGTGCAAATATATCACTTACAGGTATGCACAACATTCTTGTGGAAAGTAAAATGAATTAATCAATCTAAGCAAAACTAAATAATAATATCAAAATTAATCATGTCCAAAACAAAGATAAATATTAAAAAAAAACAATATAAAATTAAATTGAATAAAATGTCGAAAAGAGAGATATATTACATAATGAGAATATGATTTTAAGTTACACAATTGGAATTAAATTAAAGTAAAAACAAATTAAATTAACTAACAATAAGTTATATAAAATTAAATTAAAATTAAAAAAATAATAATAATACTAAGCATCATACACATAAGAAAGCAGCTGATCACAGGTCAACATTGTCTATTTTATTTTTAAATTGTAATAAACTGTCAAAAAAAATATCTATACTGTTGTCGATGGAGCAGGCTCTGTTATAGGAAGTCAACATTCTGTTTAAGGGAGCATGTCGGCCTAAGTTTGTGCGACATGGTGTAGTGCCAAAAGTTATGGAGGTACGCTTGGATCGCAAGTGTGGGAGGCGAGGTACATCGATTTTGATTTTGTCAAGAAGATCTGGAGTTGATGTCATGCCATTAACAATTTTAAAAAGTGTTGAGAGATCGATAAGAGTCCTTCGTCGCTTCAATGAGTCTAACTCAAAATATTTTAACCGCTCTGCGTAATCCGCTCTATAAGGGCATTTATGGTCTTTAAACCGCAAGCATCTAGTAAATTTTTTTTGAACGCGCTCTATCCTTTCTATGTGGATTTGGTAAGATGGGCTCCAGACGGGGGATGCATATTCGACGACGCTACGTACAAATGTGTTATAGAGTACCTTCAATGCTGAAATTCCCTTAAACTCTTTACCGACTCTACTGATAAATCCAACCATTTTCATTCCCTTCTTGATGATGTTGTTAATATGTGTGGTAAATGAGAGGTCACTGCTAAGCATTACACCTAGATCCCTAATGTTGAAAACTTGTTGCAGAGATGTTCCCCTGAGAGTGTATGTTGACGGTATGGGGTGCTTTTTCCGGGTGAATGTTATATGAAAGCATTTGCTAGCATTCAAGGCCATCCCATTTACCACACACCAGTTATGCAATGAGTCCAAATCGGATTGTAGCAAAGCTATGTCATCCTGATTATTAATTTGACGAAATATTTTAAGATCGTCAGCAAACAAGGAGCACTGGCTGTGTTTTATGCAGTTTACTATGTCGTTTATGAACACAATAAAGAGGATAGGCCCGGTATGAGATCCCTGAGGTACACCCGAGGTTGCAATATACTCCAAAGATTGATACCCGTTCACCACCACTCTTTGTGTTCGCCCGCACAAGTATGATCCGAACCACTTCAGCAGGGGTCCATGTATACCGAAACCATGCAGTTTTCGCAGCAGGATTTCGTGGTCAACTTTATCGAATGCGCTGCTGAAATCAGTATACAAGGAATCAATCTGTTGCCCAGAATCAATACTCATACAAATCTCGTCCACATACGTAACCAAGTTAGTGACAGTGGATTTATTACAGCAGAAGCCATGCTGTTGGAAGGAAAGTTGTGTTTTAACGTGTGATGCTAAGATGGGACAGATCATTGATTCAAAAAGCTTTGAAAAAACGGATAATATAGAAATTGGCCTGTAATTTTTCACATCTGAGCAGTCACCCTTTTTAAAAATTGGCACAACGTTAGCTTTTTTCCATTCCATTGGAAATGTGGATGTTTCAATGGATTTATTAAAAATTAAGGTGAGAGGATATGCCAAATTACGGGCACACTTTTTAATGAAGAGCGGGGGCAACCCATCCGGACCAGCACCCTTGGTAATATCAACCCGATTTAGTGCTTTAAGAACTTCCTTCTCGGTAAAAGCAACTTTACTGAGTATGAATTGAGGAAATATTTGAGTATTTCCTGGTGTACTTTTACTGCTAGCGATAGTAAACGAAGACGAAAATTGGCCGCATAAAGCTGGCATATTTCGTCCCCTGTTTGCGCAATTGTTTCGTCTAGTGTCACCAAAGAAGGTATAGAGCAAGATTTTGAGTTTTTAGATTTCACAAACGACCAAAATGCCTTTGGATTCGATCGGATGTTATTCTCAACGGAGTTGACGTATTTCCTGTAACAACTCTTTAACATCGACCTTGCTCTCTCATCGATTATTCGGTACTCTATCTCATCACGCGGGTTACAATATTTTTTAAAACGTTGACGGAGCTTTTCTTTTTCATTCAGTATTATCACTAAAGATTTGGAGTACCACGGAGGAAATTTCTTGTTTAATGTCTTAATTTTCGGAATATTTTCAGTTATAATTATATTAACCGTTTTATAAAGGAATTCTAACATAAGGTCAACATTTATATATGATTTTAAATATTTTTCCCAATCTATTTCTTTTAATTTCCTATTTATAAGGCTGTAATCAGCTGCTTTAAAGTTGAATTTAGTCAATTTTACATGTTTTAGTGGCGCGTAAGCCTTTAAAATAAAATCAATTTCTAAAGGTGGATGGTGACTATCTTCTCTACAGATAGGTGAAGCAGTCTTCCTGACTATTACATTAGGTATGTTAGAAAACACTAAGTCTAATGATCTATTGTTGGTGTTTTTAATTACATTATACTGTGACAGGCTGTTTAACGACATAAAATCTATCAGAGAGTATCCCAGATTATTATTGTAGTTTGATGGAATCGAACAAGTTGTATGAGAGTGTCTCTGTTGGTTCCATTCAATGAAACCGAGATTAAAATCACCGACTACTATGATTTCATCACCACTAGTTTCATTAACACTCGTGATTGAACTGAGAACCATGTCTAGATGCTGCTGTGACACAGGGGGTGGTAGGTAAAGAGCGCAAATGTTTATCTTTTTTTTTTCATTTACCTTAACGCGAACCCAGATGTCTTCTGCACCAGTTTCCCACTGACAACACCGCACGGAGTCATATACCTTGGATATAGCAATAAGAACGCCACCTCCTTCTCTTCCTGTAAGCGCACTGGATGCTCTATCTCTCCTGTAAATATTATAGCGGGCGTCGAAAAGCTCTCCGTCATTGATATTGTCATTAAGCCACGTCTCTGACAGCACAATCATGTCATAATTATTTGCCTGAACTGCAATATTGATTTCATTCAATTTGGTCCGCATTCCACGGATATTCTGGTAGTACACAGTGAATTTTAACGACTCACTCACGGGTTTCAGGTCTTGCTCTCAGTTTTCATGCTTACATTAAAGACGCAGCTTGTAGGCTCTTTATCTGCATAGGCCGTGCTCCATCATTTTTGCGGACCAACACTCGACCGTCGCGGACCCAAACATATTTGTAGCCCTTTTCGCGTGCCATTTTTCGAGCCTGTGCATGTATGGCTTTATTCAGGGGCGACAAATGTTCGGATACAAAGACGGGCTGTTTGGTACCACCGTACCCTAAGTGGCTCGTATTGAGTTTATCAGAAACGTGAGCCCGATTAAATTTGGTAACAGAGGCTAAAACTTCATCACGTTTCTTCATGTTTTTTAATTTGACAATGATTGAGCGCGCGCGGCTAGACTGCAAGTCTAGTTTTTTGACTCGAGATACTGTTGATATATCATCAGCCTCGATTTTGCAGGAGATAGTTTTGCCGAGTTGTATTAACGTACTGAAAAGGTTTTCAGCTTGGTTTTCAGGAATTCCGTTTATTTCTATATTGTCTTGACGAGAATATTGCTCCATGATGTTGACTCTTACGGATAAATCAGAGATACAGGTTCTTAACTCCTCGTTTTCTTTCTTTAGGTCTTTAATGGTGTTCTTACTCTGGTCTAATTCAGTCTTCATGACATCATAGTCCTTGCTAATGAACTCAACAGCTGCCTCTAATCCTTGCAAGGATTTTTTTAGTGTGATAAATTCACTTTCAAAGTAGGATTTAAGCGAAGTCTGTAAATGCACAGTCAACAAGGTCTCCATTTCTTTACGAAGCTCTGAGATCGTTGTTCTGTCTAGTTTTAGGGGTTGAAGACTCGAACCCTGACCGGTTAAGCTTTCATCTGAAGTTTCTTCGTATGCGCCGTCGTTATTAGGTGAGTCGTTCGGCCGTGGTCGCTTTGACCTCACCGAGACATTATTTATTGCATCTGAGATATTACCGCTAATGCTAGTGCTAGGTTTGGTCGGGCTTAAAGCGGGCTCACACACTTGCAAAGCATTCTGCTTAGTAGAGACTGTAGGAGGAGATCGCTGTACGCGCGGCATTATGTTAATAATTATTGTGTACCCAGCGCCAAACAACGCTAGCGTAATGATTGATTGTCGCTAGTCCAAAGGTGAAGTTGAGTCATAAGAACTCTTAGTAGCGCAGGCGCCGGAGGGGGTGATGCGGGCGCGCGAGGAGTGTCGAGCGCTCTGCGGGTTGGGGTAGGTCCGGGTTCGAAACCGTGTAATAGAAATTTCGAAATGTTTTTACCTATAACTTTGCACTTCGTGATTGTATTGTTGTCCAGTTTTCACTGTTCGAAAGTACACTTCACCAGCAACACAACGGTGTATTCTTGTAACTTGACAGCATTGTGAAGATTTTTTTATTTGTCAGATTGGTAGGCACATTTTTAATTATACCAGTGATTTCTGTGCTTTGTGCTGGTATATTAGCTTTAAACTGATAATCCTTTAAAAATGTAACATTGTTTAAAAAGGCATTAGCAAGGCTGGCTTTTTCAAAGTATATAGCTATTTTAAACTTATTCATACATCTAAGGTATTTGACCCCTTTATTAAACCTTTTGATGCAACTGGATATGGACATTAGATCTCGTGTTCCTAAAGGTAGTTCCGAATTAGAAGACTCGACGAATACCACAAATTCTGCAGCACCGGAATCCTCGGGGTATCTTCTCTTGTAGTCTGTAACTAGATAAGGTTCATACGTATCTGCTACTTCCATCTCAGACACTGACGACGTCGACTCCATTTCGGATTTTTCACCCTCTTCATCCTTCTTTCGTTTTTTTCTTGGTCGCACCTTCCCCATTGTAATTTATATATTTAATAAAGGATTTGATGACTTATTACTTGTTTTCACTTCTAAAAACTCGATTAATAAAGGTTTTATCGAACAAATTAACAAAGTTTTCAAAATCCCCGCCTGGTTAACTCAGTAGTTTCCCGCGCTTTTTTCCTCACAAAGATAATGTAATACACTATATTTTTTTTCTCAGACTAGCAAACAAAGAGAATGTAATACACTATGCTATATAGCAAGAGTGTTCTAGATAATATTGACAATGACTCACCATAGGTTTCACATTTTTTTTTATCTTCACCATGAAGTTTTAACAATTATTTCTTAAATTCTTTCTTGATTTCGTAAAAATATAGTTTACTTTTAAAAAAAGCACTCAATCCACACACACATACGCGTCGCCTTGGTGGTGAAAAGAGCTAATGCCGGTTCTTCACATTGGCCAACATAGTGGCGAATGTAGTGGCCAATGCCTATTGGCCAAGGGGGTGTTTATTCATCTTGGGTGCACAAGCATAAGCCACACTTTTTGCAAGTGTGGCTTAGCTCTTTTCACCACTGAGGCGACGATATGTATGATTTATCTGCCTGGTTGGTTTACTGGGTCGGGCAAATAGTGCTATTGGATTTTGCCGTAAGAAATTTCTCAGTAGTAGCCCGGAGTTTGGAAGTTGGCGGTGTGATATCCCCGTGCCTCGGAAAGCACATTTGTCCCAGCTGTCATTTTGACATCATTGACAGTCGTTACGGGTAGTCAGAAGCCAGTAAATCTGGCACTGTGTGCTTAGTATGAGTTTGAAATACTTTTGTCGTTTTCGAAAACTATCGCTTTGTCTCTTTCACACGTACCAGATTAGTGTGAAAGAGACAAAGCTATAGTTTTCGAACACGATAATAGTATCGCAAACTCATACTAATGGTGAACGCAGACCTAGCCGCACCGCACGCGCCGCAGTCTTTGCATTCGAATTCTTTATATGAAGTTCTATGCAACCTCGCACACCTACCCGCGCCGCAGTCGCCGCAGTCCCTGAAACGACCGAACTCCCCTAGCCGCAGCTGATGACGTCACCCGCACGCAGCGCGGATGACGTCATTCGCATCCACGGCGCGCAGTGTTGCCAGAGTTATAAAGTAGACAGAGAATCTCTGTCAACGGTTTATAATAAAATTACTTATTCTCGTATAAATAATTACTTGCTTATTCCCTATTATAGCACCTACAGATAAAAATACACAAAAGAGCAAAATACCAATACCAAATACAGATTTTATACAGATTTTTTGAATCTTCGGTACAGCTAATGCTTTCAAAAATCTGGCAACACTGACGGGAACGACTGTAGAGACTGCGGCGCGGCTAGATGTGCGAGCAGTGTTGCCATATATACAGATTTCTCCGTATTTATACAGATGTTCGATGTGTGATACAGATTAGCACTAGATACAGATTTTTATACAGAATTTTCTAACTCTGTTGTCTGTCAAATTACCATATTCAACTTAAAATAGAATCAAAATAAATGACATAGATACCGCGTTACACACCATTGTATGATCCTATTCTTTATGGTTATTTTTTTTTCACTAACTATGTTTATTTTTAGTGTGGCAGCATTATAAGTTTCAATCGCTCTGCTCGGGAAATCCCCCAAAGTTCTACGTGCTCCCCAAGGTACTTCGCTCTCGTCTTCTTATAGTGCGTGCGAAAAATACGTCAATAATTAATAACATAGGTTCAAACTTTTACTTAAATTAATATTTATATTGATTGTATTTTTGTGAACCATTATGGCATCTAAAAAACCCAGAGTGATGCAAAAGTTTAATCGGAACTGGATTGAAGATTCTTCATATAAGGCGTGGTTGAAACCTACTAATAAAGGTGATTATTTTGTTTTCTGTACATTTTGTAATACAGATCACTCAGTTGGAAGTGCTGGAAAGAATGATCTCTTTAGACACGCGAAAACAAACAAACACCAAAATTCAAGTTCTGCTCCTGGTGGATCTAGCTCGCAAAAATTATTGAAAAATTTATTTTCAAACAAAAATATTGAACCAGTCAAAAGAGGAGAGATTTTGCTCGCAGCGTTTATAGCTGAACATAAATAGAACGAATATAGCAATGATGATGATGATTAATATTCTATTTTGGTTAATTTGATTATACAGATTTTAAGTTAAAATAGCATACAGATTTAATACAGATTTTAGCAGTTTCTACTACAGATAAAAGGTTCAAAGCATCTGGCAACACTGTGTGCGAGGCCATTAACAAAAAGCGATGACTGCGGGGACTGTAGAGACTGCGGTGCGGCTAGGTCTGCGTTCACCATAAGGCCGCTGGTCTAGCCAAGGGGCAGTGGCGTAGCTGAAGTTCCGCAGACTACTAATAGATTTTCAACTTTATATTTAAAGAAATTAGGTTCAAGGTTGATTGGGAAAATTTGACAGTTTCGGGTAGCTTCATGTGCTGGCGTCTATACATGTATACATTTTAAACCCCTTTTTTTTTTTTTAGGTAGGGCCACTCGTAGATCAGCTCAGTAAGGCTGTGCGTCTACTTAACCGGTCTGTATTTTAAACCCCAAGCGAGCCAACCCTATATAAGACAGAACTTCGTGAATCCGAAGCAATCGGAACCTACCTAACACAGGAAGTTTTAAATAAATAAATTTAAAGAGAATTTTTAATAAATTTAGCAAATTTTAGTTCTAGGTTACGTAGGGTTGACTCACTTGGGTCTTAGGGTCGATTTCAAATTTGGGGCCAAAAGCATATATTTTCATTTATTTCTCATGGCGTAGAATTTATCGTAACTAATATTATTTTAAATCATGTAGTCTTATGAGACGCCCAAACGCCAGTTACAACGAATCTTTTATGATTGTAAATTAAAAATATAGATCTAAAAGTAGTACCTATTTCTCATTAGTGTTAATGCTCCAAAGTCTTATTTTTTTCTTCATGTCTTTATAAAACGAAAACGCGTCGAGGAAAATCAAATTTTATCATGGCACTTTTTTGTATATACATTAAAGATGAATAATTTGATATTAAAACCAATGCTGGATTTAAAAAAAATAGGTTTTTTTAGCTTTCTAACACTATTTGTTTTTAAACTATCATTTGTGTGACCGTATCCAAATGCACCGGTAAACAGAATTTGTCCCTGATATACCCTGCCCTTTACCCCGCGCGCATCCCGTGTGCTCAGTCGTGACCGAACGCGCGTAGTCGTCAGTTGTATGTGTCGTTATTTTAAGAGAAATTCCAAATATCAGGTAAGATTTTGACTTTTGTAACAAATTTATATCATTAGTGTTTTGTCACATATCGTGCTTAGTTAAATATGTATTTTGTTTTTGATTTGGCTGCCTAACAAACCATTCAGAACATATTTCGTTTCTAATGTACGGTATATTCTAGAAAGTTCCATTTACGAAATAAATTCGAATTACTACCAAAAGTCTCATTCGTGTCACTCTCATTTGTGTCGATTCACGAGTCACACGAATTATATTGAAAGTCACACTAATGATATTTTTTTACCTTTTAGATTAAGTATTTACATAATGACGAAACCAAAAAAACAAAAAAGTGAGGAAGAATTAGAGAGACGTAGAATTGCTAGAAGACAAAAATATCAAACTATTAAAAAAAATCCTGAGTTATATGCTGCTGAGCAAGAAAAAAAAAGACAATATTACTTAAAAGCGAAGGAAAATAAAAAAATTAAAAGTATTAACGAAATGAGTCCACGCGAGCAAAGAATTCAAAGACGAAAATGGAAAGAGTGCCAAAAAGTTTTACGGAAAGAAAGTAAGTCAAAGAATAATAGAAAACGTTGCAGTGACTGAAGAAAGTTGTGATATTAAGAACGTTAACTTGAATACAGATCCCTTAAACATAGAAAAACAAGAAATAAAAACCAAACTAAGTACGCGTGAACTAAAACTAATTAAAAAAATCAAAACAATGAAAATGCAGCACGAAAAAGAGAAACGAAATTATATATTATTATTAGACAGATACATGTTCAGGGTAAATTATTTAAAAAGAAAAATATCTACACTAACAAGTCAAATAAATAATGAATCAGAAAATACTAAAAATGAAGACAAGAAACAATTATTTGATAGACTTATAAGTGCTGAAATAACACGGAAATTTGCCACAACTGGAAACAGGAAAGACAAACGCGTTATCACTAACTTAATCGATAAAAAGCAGTTTAAAAAATTTAAGGTTGCTACTGACCTTCGCAAAGTTCATCTCCGAGAACGATTTAAGAAAAATGCACGAAATAACATCAACGTTCAACAATTAGTAGAAAAGTTTTACGAAGACGGCATTAACAGTCGCATCACTCCAGGCAAGAAACAATATAAGAAGAAACATGGAACCGTCAAACAAGTCAGATATCTTTTAGATTCTATGAAAAACTTACACAAGAAATTTTTGGCTGAAAATACTAAGATTAAAATTAGTTACACGACTTTTACAAGACTCAGACCATATTGGGTCTCTCTTCCAACTGACGACCGTGATACGTGTGCCTGCTTGTTGCACACAAATTTTAACTTATTGATTGCGGCTCTTAACAAGAACAATATTCTTCATGTAAAAGATAGTCAGAATTTGATAAAGGAAATCTGTTGTGATAAATATAGCCTAGATTGTCTTAATCGCAAATGTGCTACTTGTAAAGATAAAACAGTACCATATAAAGAATTCCAAAATGATAAAGAAATACAGTACATGGTATGGGAAAGAGATACAAAGAAAATAGATACTAAAGAAATAAAAATAATGAGGAAGAAAGCAGAGATCTGATCCACGTAGCCTGATAATTGAACTGGAAAATATGCTGCCAAAACTTTTATCACACACGAGTAATATTGTCAACCAGTACACTACTATTAAATGTTTGAAAGAAGCTCTAACTATCAATGAAGCCTTGATCCATATGGATTTTTCTGAAAATTATTCTTATAAATATGCGGAAGAAGTACAAAGCATGCACTTTGGTGGCAGCCGTGGTCAAGTATCACTTCATACAGCGGTGGTTTATTTAAAAAATGATTCCAATGCTACTCAAGCCTACTCTATTTGTACAGCCAGTGAATGCACCCGACACGATGCAGCGGCAGTGTGGGCTGATCTAAATTATTTAGTTAAATTTGTATTTAACAGATCATCACAAATTAATCGCATTCACATTTTAACAGATAGTCCCTCTAGCCAGTATAGAAATAAATATATATTTTATATTATAACCCAATTAAGGAATGACTTCCCAGAATTAAATCTTGTCACATGGAATTACCAAGAAGCTGGGCATGGCAAGGGTGCTCCTGATGGCATTGGAGCAGTGATCAAAAGGACTGCGGATTATGAATTAAGGTGTCATCAGGATGTCGGAGACATTGATGCCTTTGTTAACATCATTCGAAGAAATATAAAAAACGTAGAAATGGGTATTATTAAGGAACACGAAATTAAATTAAAGGAATTAATGTTGCCTAAAGATATTCCTACTTTCAAGGGGACTATGACAGTTCATCAGGTATATTTTGTACAAAACAAATAATAAAAAAAGTACTGATGTTATTCATACAAAATATAATAATAATATTAATTTTTTTCTTTCAGGTCGTTTGGGCTTCCGATTCAGCTTATCTAGAATTTAGAAAACAGAGCTGTTTCGAATGTTTAAATGTCGCTTGTAAACATGGCAAACATATGAGATTTTTTAAAATGTATAATACTCCCATTGAATCTACAATGGAAAATGTAAAGGTCATCCCGGAAACCAAAATAATTAAGGTACTTAGTGATGTTACCATTCGCTATGCCAATACTGATCCAATAATATATGACAGCGTGCCATCAACTTCAAGTCTCCGCAGTGTTCGACACTCCTGGACCAACAAATCTTTTATAAATAATCATACAAAAGCGACAGGGCATGAAAAAGAATTCCTTGAATTTTTAAAGAAATGTGAAGATGATGATGATGATTCCTTATCAGAGTGATTAATTAAGTAGATATTTATAATATGGATATTGTTATTGTATTCGCAATGATTAGCGTTAACGAATCTTGAAGACTGAAATCAGAAATGTATACCATTGATTAGCTTAGTTGACTAAGTTATTGTTGTGGAATTAAGTTTAAAATAATTAATATCTGTAGTACGGTGGCCAGCACAACAAGCTACCCCAATATGTCAAAGTTTCCTAATGGAACTGGACACGTTTTACACTGCTGCAGTAACTTGAAAATCTTTCAAAGAAATTTGACAGTAGGTTGAGGGTAGGTTGATGCGCTGGCCATTGCACCTGCTACTAAAAGTGTTAATTAATAATATTCTATGTTTTGTTGATTATTTAGTAACGTAGAAATAAAAATATATACTTTCATTAGTGTAACCAGAGATCTCATTAAGTAGTAAATCACAAAATATCATTAGAGTAATTATGTGGCTCATTCGTGTCACTCAAAAAGTTGTAATTTGCCTGTTATTGGAAGAAATTAAAGGTTTGTTTGATTAACATGTGTTTTTTTAACTAACGAACGCACCTAGATATTTAAAGATTTAAATTTTAAATATTTTTTAAATATCATGCAATTCACACTTTTTTGGCCCCAAATTTGAAATCGACCCCTTAGGATTTTTTGGGTTATAGAGGGCCTTATTGAGATTTTAGCTGAGGGGGGTCTCCGAAGTTTCAGCTACGCCACTGCCTAGGGGTATTATGTTACCCAGTTACTGTGTTGTGCAGGTCAGATAGTCGCTCCATGTAAAGCACTAGTACTCAGCTGCATTCAGTTAGAGCAGATGATGTCAGATAGATAGATATACTTTATTCTACACCAATAATTGAATCACACTTAAATAACAATATTGTAAAACAAATTGGTTACAATAGCGGTCTTATTGCTGAGAGTGATATCTTCCAGACAACCTTTGAAGGACTTTACAAGCTTTAATTAGAATAGGGAGGGCTATATTCGTGTACTACTGTACAAATACTCACCTAAACAGAAAAACTAACAAAAATATATAAATACAATACATAAGTACATAAAATATATAAATATACTAGCTGACCCGCCACGACTTCGTTCGCGTGGTATCCTACCCCCAACCGATACCACTACCCCTATCCTACTGAAACCCTACCCATACCTTACTCTACCCCTACCCTACCAATACCCTACCTCAACCCTATCCCTACCCTACACCAACCCTACCCTTACCCTAAAAAATAGATAGTAGTCGATTCTCAGACCTACTGAATATGCATATAAAATTTGATAAAAATCAGTAAAGCCGTTTCAGAGGAGTAAGGTAACTAACATTGTGACACAAGAATTTTATATATGATTTTAAAATCATGTGGAGAAAAAACAAAGGAATAATCATAAGTATGAATGATGATGTATGAATTAACCCAAAATGTCCACAAGATGCTAGTAAAAAATAAAACACCAATATTAATCACATTAGTTATTCAATATATTTCTTTTATTTATTAATAAAAGTCCTCTTTGCCTTTTGTTCAGCGGCGTCGCTGGCTTCTACAAATGTCCTCTTTAGTTTATGCTTTCTACTTTCTCTGTATTTAGCTGAAACTTTTTCTGAAAGCTGGGCTATGCGTTTCATTGTTGCTGCTGGGTATCTGTGGAAAGAAATGTATGTAATATAATTATGATATTTATTTAGCAAATACAATTTTTAGTAACTCTGTATGGTACACCGATTGAGCCTGTCCCTAGCTCACCTCTCCCTGTGACACCTTATGCTGAGGTATGTTTCCCACGTTTTTTAATAAGCTTGGGCTGGAGGATTTCATTATAATTACTAATATTGGTTTTGCCAAGCGGTATCGTGTTACCCAGGTACTGGGTTGTGGAGCTCAGATAAGCATTCGCTTTATGTAAAACTGTACTTAGCTGTATCAAGTTAGACTCGAAGGACTCGAAGACGATCCCGACATAGATAGGAAAAGGTTTAGCAGATGAATAGCATAGACAATAAAAAGGTTTTAATCACTTCACTGATTCTCTAGGACAACCGGTTATTTTCCAGACAGAACCTTATTTACGTACCGACATCCCAAAAACTCGATATTAGTAAACAATTGTGCTAGTGTTACGAGTTCGCCCTCCTCAAAATCGTCTTTATGTTCCTCCATGAAATTGCGCCTCACTTCCCATTGCTCATCTGATTCGTGCTCCGTACGTAGAGAATCAATATCTATGATGGGTTTCATTGTTTACTGGCATTAATATCTCGTTTTAAGTACAAATATAAAGCATGCGCGAACAATAAAAACAGATGGGTTTGCGTTTGCTTTTTTTTTAGTTTGTTTTGACAGATTTTATTGACGATGTTTTTTTTCCGTAAAACGCAGACAGGGCATATGAACTTCCAGTTTTATGTCACAATATTGTACATTACATACAGAACGTAGCTATTTATTAAGTGCAGCATCTGATATTTCTATGATTTTAAGCCACAGCATCCTGAAAGCACACTGCAATCAATATTTTATAATAAAGTTTAAAGTACCTGAATTGGGACTGAAGGTACCGCGTAAAGGAATGTATAAAAATGTTGCACTGCGCAAATTACTTTTAGTAGAATAGTAAATATTTTTAATGATGAATTGAAATAGTATCCTTAAAATATTACATAAAACTAATTGCACTGGACATAAAGCTTACTGCAACCATTAAAATTAAATTTGAGCAAAATAATACGGAACATGTCTTTTTCTGGGATGGTCCATATCACAGACTACATAGATCAGACGACCCACTCCCATAGAAAGAAAATGGTCGTTATAGATTGTCAAAAGTTGGAAGAATCGAACATGACAGTTCTTTTTTTTTTTAATTTAGGTGTTGAGTTTTGAGCAAAGGCAGACACATAAAGCCTCAATTACCCCATTGCACTGTATTCAGACCTCAATATTCTCAAAATTCCAATGAGCTCCTATGAAAGAACTCGGCGGTAAAAATAATTACAGGGAACTACTGAGAAATATGTAAATGAAACAACAAATACTTATTCAAATTTATTTCTTAATTTAATTTTATATTTATTATAAGCCTTATGTTGCGTTCTGGGAAGAGATTTTTCAATTAATCGGGATACATATATGCCTTTCATTATTTTATTTATTAAACAACACCAATTAAACTTTAACCCATGGTCAAGGAAGGCCTTTTCAATATCCAAGACAGGAAGTCAAATGAGTACTTAGACACATAATTTGCCTTTTATTATTTTCGAAATGTTGTTTTTTGCTGGAGAATGTTCTAAGTACTCATTTGCTTCCTCTATGACTACTCCAAACACTCTCACTGCATTTTCAGAAGGGTAGGTAAATTTCATTTTCTTCATAGTTTTACATTCTTTTAACGCAATTAACACATATTATTTGTGAAAATTTTTTTCTTGTGACCCACCCTGCTGTATACGCTCTTGCATGTACATTGAGGCATTTCTGAGCAGCAGATCGTGGCACCGCTCCTGACATATGGGGTCCCACATTAATTTCACCCGGATACTGAACATCATCTTTTTCGGAAGGTATAAATAGCTGTTTCAGTGTAACCAGCTGGTCTGCAGAATCATTTTCACAATTAAAAGTATCCGAGTGAAATTTTATAAATCTGGTTATTAGTAACAATCTATAGGTGTTGACGAAGGTGTGGCAATTCAGGTTATTATTTCCAAAATTATATAACCGCTCTAGTCCAAAAAATAGCGCGGGTGCATTATTTTCACATTTTTCTTTTGGAAGAATAGCTACAGCCTTAACTAACTTTAAAGACTTACAATCCAATTTTTTTATGAAGGCACAGTTGTCTCCCTGCCTTTAACATCCACAAAACATATTTCTTTTAATTTTTGTATGGCTTCTTGCCAAAACCGTTGGTGTGGTGACCCTGATGTACTGGCTGCGCGTAAAGGTTTCCCTCTTGTTGTTTTACTGTTTAAGCTTGCACCATTGACTGAGTCGAACAGATCATCAAAAAATTAAACTGTTTCAGCAGTATTTTCAAGGGTGGAGCTAACACTTCTTCCTCAGCATATTGAGCTGAAACAAATTACTTTTATTAAACTTGGTATAATATGGTAAGTATATTCAAATAAGTTAAAGTTCAAGTTATAGAAAAATATAATTAAGTATCAGAAATATTAAAATTCACAATGATGAGATTAATGACTGGTATATATCAAAACAAAAATTGCTTGACTTTATGATATTAAACTGGCGCAAATATGACAAAATTGTCGAAGTCGCTAGCTATCCACATATTGCAATACAACTTATTAAAAGAACATTGTAATGAGTAGATTAAGTCAAATTAAAATTAAATAAATTTACATATATAGTCACATAAAATAAACAATTATTTGACCTCATGTAACCTGTCAGTAGGTAAGGTAATTCTGAAAGAACATAAACATTGTCTTGAGTTACAGCGACCAACTATTCTTATTGTTTAAGTAATTGTTTCGAGAATAGTATGCCTTTGAACAAAGATTGGATTTTACTTTAGCTTTAAACGCATTAGTTTTGCAGGTTGCAGTCAGCCAAATTAAATTTGCAAACAGTACCTCATACTTAATAAAGTTGGCTAGCCTGTTCGAAGGCAATATAAAAAGCAAGCTGGTTACGAAAACTTTTGGTTTTACAAGATTAGCAGATATTTATTAATTAGGTACGTACGAACCTTCGTGAACTTTTTTGGTATTCCAGAAGTAATTTCATCGGCCGAAATCAATTATGGATAACCTCCAAGATTGAGCCCATACTTCTCACTGATGAACCTTTTTTCAGTGTTTATGGCACACACATAGTTTTCGAAGTTCTTGCGGGCTTAAGCTGCGCAAATAGTCACTATTATGGCACAGAAGCCACTTTTTGAGTCTTAACTCACAAACTGGAAATTAATGCACTAAAACGTCCTTTCGTTTAGTACCACAATGTTCGATACAACACTTGTTGTACATCTTGCAGTATCAATGCAAAATATTACAGTTTAATCACTGAGAGGATAAGACAGTACGGAAATTAATCAACACAGACAGACTTCCATAATCCATGTCTAAAAAGCAAAAAAACTGTAATGGTGGGCGGCGTAAAAATGTCAATTAAATAAAAACATTTGTAAATTGCCTATGGTTTCGGCATCTGGCGTAAGAAGGGTGAAGAAAGACAGAAGGGAGCGAGGAAACCTGTCATGTTCGATTCTTCCAACCATAGAGTATACGGTTGAAATTTTTTGTTCTAAGTTTACGTGCCGTGGTCCATATCCATAATTAATCTGTGTATTAGTGAGCTCGTATTCAATTGTAGTTTTAGTAATTGTTGTGGCTAGCAACATAAATATTGACGTATTACCATATCAAACACAGAAGTTCATAGAAAAAGTGTAATTTTTCGCAATGCCTAAGAATTTCGAGATAACTAGCGCCAAAATTAAGTGATACCACAAACCAATGTATCATACAAATCGATCGAGTTATACATAAAGTAGTTCTACAATTTGTCAAATAAGTTTTTGTCTAGCCAAAATATTTTTAATTTTTACCGTAATTCGAGGGTAAGCTAGCCAAAATGGTCTTATACCATTCAAGTATGATATGAAGCATCAAAATAAGTGGTAAACCAGCCGCAGAGAGATCGCAGAAGGTAAATTAATCAATTAATTATTTGCTGATACATCCCTTTGTTATAAAAATAAAGTTAGGATTTATTGTCTAACAGGTCGTAAATAACTTTGAACTGCAGAATCATTATTATTGCTGTCGAAAAGTAAGAATACGCTACCAAAATGGCGTTTTCTATACGAAAAATGTTTTCAAATATATCGTACTTTTCTAAGTCCGGAGATCAGCCTGATCTCGAGGGCTATCATGGCAATGAACCTTCAAATCAACGATACATCCCTGAAGAACCGTCGCAAAGTATGGATTTCCAGTCCATTGAGCCTGATTCTACATCTAAACATTATACTGCCAGTTTAAAATTACCTGAATCAGTGAAAAAATTCGCAGCGAAAAAGGGTTCGCTATCTGATACCGACCTCCTAAATATAGAAGTTGGCACCAAGAGTCGCAGAACTAAAAATCGAAATTTGAAACTAGATATAAAAAAAGCCAGCCAGTCCATGAATGAATCTCTGTCACAAACGGACAATATGTACATCGAAAATACTCCGAAACACATCTCCTTGGATTGCCAAAGTGCGGAATTATTCAGCCAGAAATTTAAACAGTTGAATTTCAGCCGCTCCTTCGAGTTTGACATCTCATCGGAGTCAGAAGAGGAGTTAGATATAGAATCGTTGTCCGAATGCTCCGATACAGACATATCTTTGAAAGAGGAAGACAAGTCTGAAGTTAAAATGTGCCGAAAAGTTGAATCAATTTGTGAAAACCAGTTGGTGCCTTCAGCTACTCCTGAATCATTTGGTGATGTTGAACTAGACCGTAATGAAGAAGAACGGATTTCATTACTCCTGAATTACCAAATGAAGTTTGAGAAGGTGGAGTGTGTTTTGAAGAAACTGCTGTCTGAGTTCCAATTCCACATTGAAGTATCCAAGATATTTAACGGCAGATCATTTGTTACCGTATTACCTGGGACTGACGTTTCTAAAATACCGAAGATGTTAGGGCACGTCACATACATGGATAATGTCAACCGAGACAGTCCATCAGAGTCCTGGAACATTGTGATGGAGAAAGAAGATGTTGCTACAAAATACAAGTTCCGTAAGCAACTTCTGAGTTTAAAACATTGCTTGGATAACTTCATGGGGAATTACTTACAAATTCAAGAGCCTAAGAAAAGAGTGAAACCCGTGATCAAACGGAGCATCACCTTTGATCTTCATAAAGGCAAACGCATGCACAAGAACATGAAAATCTCTAACAAGAAACGCATTAAACACTTTGATTTTCCAGACTACAGAGATGCTATGCTCAACTTATTCAAAGATGCTGATTTTGATGAAACAGACAGTCAGTTAGACCGTACGAATGATGAATCAGGTCATATGTGCGGTTGTAGCTGCCACAATCAGTCCCTGAGTCAATCAGATTCTGGTCTCACAACTAAAGATATCTCAAATCAGTCAATAACTTCATCAATTGGAAACTTTAGCTTGGATTCTACTACTCTCTCCGCTTATTCTGAGTCCCTTGATCAAATTATAAGCTACAATAGCTTTGATGATTCAACTCTGTTTAATACTCTACAGCAGAAGCCAGCAGTGGAACGCATAACATTCTACGTACAAGTTCATAGCATACAAATACGCTGTGACACCACAAACAGCGATGAATCCAAGAACGTCATTTCATTTTACTGCCCAGCATGCGACATTACTGAAACTGAAGAAAATGGCTTGCTCAAACACATTTTATGCCAAAAACACTGTGAGAAAATACACTTCCTTTACAAAAGTGTTTACATCAAGAAGTGCGTTGCGTTAGGAAAAGAAATTCAACCCAGTACAGTCCTAAATCCGATGACAATGTACCGAGATGACAACAAAATTGTTTGCTTTGGAGATGCTGTGTATGCTTGCTCATTGTGCTTTGAAAATAATATTGTTGGGGAGTCAATTCTTATGGCTCATTGTGCGGAACCTGTGCATGCTGAACGCAAAGAAAAAATGTATGATATGTTTGATTGAAAATGGAGAGTAATTACTAATAATACATGGCAGGACCTGGTAACTATTTAATACTGTAATTTCCTTTTCTTGTTTCACTTATATAAGTCAATATTGATTTTTTTAACTTTTCTATGCTATTCTCTCATCTGATTTTCTTGACAAAGTAATAATCATGTGTGCATGAGAGATTTTTTTAGCAAAGTATGCAGAAGGGCTGGCTGTTAAAATTATGAGCATTAAATAAATATTTCTAAGCTGCTAATAATTTTTATTCAAGTACCATTTTTCTCTGAAACATAGTTACTAATAAAAACAGCTTTGAGATATGTATTAGTAAAAATTCACTGGTAAAGTAATTAGTTACATTTGTTTTCCTAATAAAACTTTTGTATTTATGTTAGTTAACAAAATATAAAGCAACAGTCAGCTCTTTTGCAAAAGTAATACTAACCAATGACATTTAGAATCTATTTCTTTCACTTTAATCTATTTTAAACAAAAAAAAAAAATACTACATATTTTTATACTTATTCCTTGTCTTTTTGTGTTCACAAAAATCGACGATTAGTAATTATTATTAATTAGTAAGAAATAAAATATAAAGGTGCTTGTGGACTCACTTTAGTGCAGATTGTGTTCAAATAATTATGTCTGTCCATTGTTACAATTTTAGCGAAATAAAAAACCGTTTGTTTTTCGTTGTTGTCGCTTTTTCGTGAAAGTAATCCAAAAATATTGTGTTTTATAATTATTAACGTTAGTGAGCAAAGTTGAAATAATTAGTTACCGGGTTTATTAGTAAAACACAAATAAAACCTTGTACAAATAGATTTAAAAAAAAAACTTCGGAAATCAATAAAGCGATAAAATTAAGGCAGTCATCGTATCTCTAATTCGTGTGTTTGGAAAAAAAATTTGGGGTGAAATTGAATAAGTATGACATTTTATTTTGTTGTAAACGAAAAAGCGACCAATCAAAAAGCATTTTTCAAAAACAGGGTGTTATTAGAAGACTTTTTACATCTTTTTTTTAACATAGCGTAAATAAGCTCTTTTGTGTAATAAAAGTAGGTATAGTAAGCACATTAGTAACTAACTTTTCTATTATAATCTTAATTATAAGAAAAAACAAGCAAACCCATTGCAAAGTACTACAGACTGATTTTATTTTTTGTTTAGTTTAAAATCGAAACGAACTCGTAGATATTTATTTAAAATTATTTTTAAACTTTTTGTTGTTAATTCGACATTTTAAATTGTTATGTTTTTTTTGTTTACTTTTGGAGCTATGTATCCATGTTCTTACCTTTTACCCAACTGCGTCAGATGGAGGTTTATGTTGATACCGACAATTTATTAAAAACTGGATGTAATTTAGTGTCGAAATCACGTAGTTTTTATGATAATATGTATACATAGATTTGTTAAGAGCTCCTTTCCAACTAAGGGAATTAAAAAAAAATATTGTTTGTCGAGTCTTATTTTAGAAAGATTTTCTCGTCTATATTTTCAATGTTTGGGCCAATGCTGTTTAAAATTTTGATTTAAAGTCACATTAAATAAATCCACTTTTTGTTTCTCATACTGTTATTAAAACTATTTTCGTTGTTCGTCATACATAACACAAAGTTGCTGATTTTTTTTTTCTTAAATCCCGTCAGCTGGTTTTGTAGCTATTTCGTATTTAGTCAATAGCAATCATAACTGATCTCAAATTGCCTCAATTTAGAAACAAAAAACTCAAAAGACTGATTTTTGATGCCATTTTTAATCCAAGTGAAATGTTGTTATCCACAAAAAATAATAATAATTCCAATTTGGTAAAAATAAGAAAAACCCCTTCCTGCTGTGATAAAAATTGAGAATTTTTGTCATTACCTATATTCGGTTACACTGAAAAAAAAATACAAAACTGTGATAAGAATTTAGTTTGATTTCGTGGTAACTTAATCAGAACATTAAAATGAAGTTTTTCTTATTTTTACTCAATTATTTTCGTGTTTTTCGCCATTACGCAACCGCCTATGCTAAGCTAGATTAATTAAATTTAATCATGTAGTACTAATATTGATATAAGCTTCCTAGAAGGCTAAAAGTTTACCGTATTATACACAAATTGATTACAAGACACTACACAATAAAACTCCAGGTTTCAAAAATCTGCTCATACAAACGAAATTATAGAAAAAGATTACCAGTTGTGAAAATTTTAAAATTTAAAGATACACATATTCCATTGCAATTACTTATTAACTTTAGAAGATAAACTCATGTATGCTAACTTAGTTTAAGGTAAATGAAAAAAAAAACAATAAAAAAATAATTTTTAGGCATATCTTTCTAGTTGCCTAGTTAAGTAAGCCATGTATGTGTAATGTAATTCAAGTAAAAGTAACTTATAAACGTAAAACTTTGTGAAATAAATTGTTAAAATGGCGCCGATTCACTGGAGACAGGCCCTGTGTCTAATACGAAATCTGTTAAAATGTAGCTTCAGTTCGCGACTTTGTCCATGTTCTAGCTTTGCTGCTGTACAATTTTTATCATTTATCAAAACCGACCACCAAAAAAAAATATGAATTATGCATTTTGGCGGTATAACTAGTTAAAAAACTAGTAAAAGAAACTAGTTCAAAAAATTTAAACGGTTGCGCCCCCGCACCCATCTTAGTATAAGTTTTCGAGCAATTTTATCTCAATTACCAGCTTTTATATCAGAGCTTTTTCTGTGAAGTATTAGTTTGGTATGGATTTCGGAAAAGCAACTCCTGTCCATTCCGTACAGCTTTTATAGTTGCTTCAATTCGTTGTACGAATTATCTTAAACATCACTTCAGTTATTTTCTGATTTTTAACCAAATACGGCAACGAAGGTTGCTAAAAAGATATGTTACTTTAGTGATGTTTTAATGTAAACTTCACTAAGCAAATCCCTTTTTGTGACCACTTTTATTAAAAAAATCGCAAATGCTACGTTTTAGTTCATTCGCCTTCCAAAAAAAATCGGCGCCATTATTATTCTCTACAAAAACAACACAAAAACTTACAAAAATTCACTTCAATTAAATTAGTATCTGTATAACTTATCAGCAAATATTGATTGTACAATCTCACAAAACATTGTTTACTCTGTCAATTACCTACTTCTAGAGAGCGCATTAGAACTAATTATACCAATTTTATTTCGGTCCAAGTAAACAAATAGCTCACTTTAGTATTTAGAACAAAATTAGCATGATAATAAATAAGCATAATTTGTAAAATATGTCACATTAGTATTCTAACTTGAACTTGAGTAGTAGCAGTGATTTGACTGAGCGATGACCACCAAACCCGAGTAACTTCAAAAGTTAGAGAGACTGGCGACTTATCTACCCCCACAAAAAAGAACAAAAATGTATCAGTCCTATGTCATCTTTTTGTGAGATTTTTTTTTAGAGGTTTGCTTAGACCACCATCCCATCTGATGGTAAGCGATGATGTGGTTGAAGATGAAGCATGCTTTCCTAGAAGTCACCTATTCTCTCCTAAATTGATTGATGTCGTTACTTTCCCAATTTCCAAAACTCTACACAATATTTTGTCATTGAGACAGCCTCTGAGCTCAACAACACAGTTACTGGGTAAAACGTTAGCATTTGGAAAGGCTGGTGTCAGTATATTAAAGATCCACTTATATTTTTAACCTTAGTGCTCTCTGATGCATTAAAGAGCATTTATTGATACTTGCTAAGTTTTTTTCTGTGTCAATTGGTATCTTTTGGAAATTCAGCGGTAAGATCAAAGCAAAGTTGACTGACTGTTACTACTCACACATGATCATATTGATCAAGTCATGATTTAAATCATAAAATCATTCAATAGGTTAACCCTTTGCAAATGAGGCAATAATGTGTTCCATAGAGTGTTAGTGAAAACTTACTAAATTGTCCTTAATAGCACTACTGTGATTAAAAACTGTTATTAGGAAAAAAAACATTGTTAAAACATAGTTGTTGGAATTAATTGTGCGGTGACTTTGAAAAAGCTAAAAAGAGTTTTTTTATGTTTTTCAGACCAAAAGTGCAATTTAAAATGATTTCTTAAATAAATCATATCCCGTGTACGGTCTGGCGACCAATTGCAAATGGAAAAATTAAAAGAAATAAAAACACCAACATATATATAACAAAAATCATACCTGCCATCTTTTTATCTTTTAATAATAAATTATAAAAATGTTATTTTTAGTTGATATTTGTTTTTTGAAAGTCATCGCATGCAATGGCCTTTTGATTGTAATCTGTGATCCCAAAAACGTGTTCATATCATTGTACGATGGTTGTAGGTTATAGGAATACTAGAAAAATACTTTGTTTCCAATTTTTTTTTTTTTTACAAAATAACAAAACAATGTCTTCTATATTTTTTTCTTATTAATTCATTTTTTCTTACTTAATAGTATTGTTCCTTCGTATTTAAAATATATATTTTATTGATTTGTATAAATAGAAAGTTAAACATGATTTTTTAACCGACTTCAAAAAAAGGAGGTTCGCAATTCGTCTTGAACTTTTTTTTAAATTATTTGGATTCTTTTTTATAAAAGAAATATTTTCCTCAAAACAACAGAAAATACTTTTGTTTATACAAACGTTATCGTGCAATATTACTTTAATTACCTCATTATTTAAATATTTTTTTAGCCTATTCAAGTAAAACGCCTGTGGAGTGGCTTTACAAAATTTCACCTTTGAATACTTAGGCTCACTATGCACAAAAACAATAAAATATTAACTTAGTAACTATTTCTAAAGAAAATTAAAATTATCGCACCTATTAGGTTATTTTTATTTTTTTATCACGCCCAGACGTTATATTGACTTTTTAAGTACTGCATAATTATGTCAACTTATAGATAAATGAACTAACTTTTGCTACTTTGTTTTTTTTTCTCAATTGAGCGATTATTTCTTTCCTGGAAACGTGATATGGGCATAAGAGGTATTATAAATAAAAAAATGCCGTTATAAAGCTTATCTACAGCTCTTATATCATCCATATTCTATAGATTTTAATACCTTTACGGATCTGTGATTGGCTTCTGTCAAACTTTTTACGTATACGAACTGACTAGAATTCGTTTATTTTGTATAATCGGCAATTAGTCAATTAATGTTTATTTCTTTATTACAAAATTTTATGCCTTTTATTGTTTATAAATGTTTTTTACTTAGACCAATTTCATAGACTTAAAGAATCTCTTTTATTAATTAGTTTCTATAGCATATTCCTATAATCTACAGACGATGTATGCCCTGTTGTTCTTGACTGTTATCAATATCATTTCGGGTATTAAAAATAAACCATTTTCGACTGATTAATAATATACCGTTTTGCAAATTTTTACCTTGTTTTATTTTTTAATGTAAGTACAATGCCATTAAAGATCTAAGGAAAGGATTTCCTGCGCCCTGGCGTGGGCGAAGGGTTCTGTCAGAATGACTAAAACCACCCCATATCCCCTTGCACACTTGTACCGGGGGCTGGGTCGGATTAACCATGTCTAGGCCTCTAGGCAATCTTTAGATTCACCATTTTCTTACTTATCTACCAATGTAATTTCATTCATAGTCTTATTACTACACTAGCTTTTGCCCGCGACTTCGTCCGCGTGGAATAGTTACTTTGGGCTAACGTTAAATTAACTCAGATTTTGAAGCATTCTTCATTGACGCTCCGCTCTTATTGGCCTTAGCGTAATGATATATATATATATATACTAGTATTTGCGTGTTGCGCGAGGTGCAAGCACCTCGCGTGCTTGTGAAAAAAACTAAAGCATTGCCCCTCTAAATCAAGTATTTGCGTGTTGCGCGAGGTGCAAGCACCTCGCGAGCTTGTGAAAAAAAAATAAAAAAAAAAAGAGGGGGGGGGGGGGGGTGATGGGGGGGGGGGTTGCACAGGTATTTCGACTTAAGCATTGCCCCTCTAAATGAATCTGAAAAAAAAAATGTTTCAAGTCTCTTAGATTCCGAGATCCGCCTAAAGGGGGGGAGAAGGGGGGCGGGGAGGGGGGACTTTGAAAAATGGTTTTTACTTTACCGAGCCTCCTCTATACGAATCCTTAAAAAGAAAAAATACGGGTCTCGTAGTTTCCGAGATACGATAGGGGGGGGGGAGAAGGGGGGGGAAAAGGGGGGGTTTGGCACTTTTCCCGTAGGTTTGAGAGTTACTTGTTTACGAATCTGTCAAAATATACCCACCTCCCCATCCACCATCTGGGAGAACAATTCTGTCAGTGAGTCAGTGAGTGGTAATTTAGCTTTATATAGTATATATATATATATCATTACCTATAGCTTTTCTCTATAAATTTACTATTTAATTAAAAAATCTTTTTTCAATTCGAACCAGTAGTTCCTGAGATTATCGCGTTCAAACAAACAAACAAACTCTTCAGCTTTATATTATTATTATAGATAGCTGTTGCCCACGACTTCGTCCGCGTTTCCGTCGTTTTTCGTAAAAAAAAAGTAGCCTATGTCCTTCCTCACGGTTCAGTGATTTTGATGTAACAGACAGATTAACTTTCGTAATTTAGTAGGGAAATATAATATGTCAATCTATAATACTGTTGAAAAATATCGCAATACGGAACCGCACAATATTATTGTTAATAGCTGTGCCCGCGACTCCGTCAGCGTGTAACTCCTTGTGTGTTATTAAGTTAATGTATTGGTAATATTGTTTAGATCACGTTCACATGAGGCTTAAGTACCTATAGAACGAAAATACTTCAGCGCAAAGCTTCCGGGTAAACGATGTTGAAAGTTGACCCGTCCGGCACGTGAACATAAAGATTTCTAGAACTTCTAACCCGGGAAAGAGCGACGTACAACTGACCATGCGCGAAACAACAGACACCGAGATCTACTCCAGCAACACGAAAAGTCAGCCCTTGAGCCTTATTAATTGTCATTGCATAACACACCGATACTGGGAATTGCGTTCTTTTAAATTGGAATGGAAAATTATTTGGTATTATGGGAATTCTGGGAATAAAGACGGTCTCTCCTGTACCGCAACCTGTTAAAATTTGAGCCTCGATTATACTTTGTTGCAACTGGGTTACTTTTAGCCGAGTTCCATTGCAAAGTTGTGGTGGTCTTAAATTTCGGAGCAGAATAATCGGAATGCCAATTTTTAAACAAATTTCATGAGGAGAAAGTCCGGGCATATTTAAAGAATTTAAATATTCTATCGGGTAATTAGTGGCTTCTTGTTCATCGACCATTCTATTTATTGAACTATAAACTTTGCTTTCCCCCTGTATATTAGACAGTGTTTTGTTATTAATCTCAAATGCCTGGTCATTGCGAGGAGTTAAAATAGATCTTTCGCATAGCCAAGAATTGTCCCTATTTAATATATTTGTTACGTCACCGTAAACAGACGATATAAGATGTAGTTGGGAGGCTTATTATTAGCGTATTTCATGTATAACTTTGGTGTTTCTATACCGATTTATATTATTCTTTTTTATGGAATAGTTAATAATGTTATCTTTTTCAATTAGGGGTGACTGAGAGTGTTATAAACGTAAGAGTAGACAAATATTATAATCAGAAAGCTTCGAACTGCTAAGCTATCGGGAGTGACACGTGTTATTGTGAGTCAACCCTAAAAGATAGACATATGCTGTCGTGGGATATTTTTTATATAATTTTAAGGAGAACATTTCCGTCATGAAATGATTTCTGTGTAGCTTTAACCATTAAGTTTGCACACGCGACGGAAGCTTAAAAATGGAGTAACTTCTCCAGTTTTCCCAACATTTTCCTTCACTGCTCTGCTCCTATTGATTGTAGCGTGATGAAAAGTATACTATAACCAGCTCAGGAGTATGAAAAATAATTGTACCAAGTTTCGTTAAAATCCGTCGAGTAGTTTTTGTTTCTATAACGGTTATACAGACAGACAGACAGACAGACAGACAGACAGACAGACAATAATTTTACTGATTGCATTTTTGGCATCAGTATCGATCCCTAGTCACCCCCTGATAGTTATTTTGGGAATATATTTCATGTACAGAATTGACCTCTCTGTAGATTTATTATAAGTATAGATTACGAAAGTATACCAGTATTCATATGAAACATATTGCATTCATAATACATTCAGATCTGGACCAACATTAACGATATTATTTATACTGCACTCTCCATAGGAATTAAATACTTTTCTTATCTAGCTAGATCAAGTGTAAACTCCAGTACACGTTGAGAGGAAGGTTAGAACTCGGAGCGCGTGGCCCCTAGGCCTACACTGCCTTATGGATGATCCGGCATTGACCGCGGGCTGCGGGAACACTTAAATAATATTCAAATTGGTCTCTGATTGTTATTGGCCCACCTTTTTTTATTGATAAAAGGGCTCGCATTTGACCACTACCTACCTCACCGGATAGTAAGCGAAGATGAATCACGCTTACCTAGAATATCCTAATCCTCTTCACTCTTGACTTAAAGACCCCTAGGTTACAGCTATCAGGAAATGCAGACTCCGGCAACGAATTCCACTCCTTACGCACATATAATGTATTCCCAAGATGATTTGTGCGTATGGGTGGGATGTCCACCATGAAACGATGGAGCATCGCCGTTCGTCTTGAAATCCGATGATGATGAAACGGGCTTGTTGGAGTTTGATTGTGCAATTCCATCGCAACACTCCCCAAAATGTAACCGATAGACTTGCAACACGTCGTGATCAAGGCTCAGACTCATTAGCCCTATATAGTCGTGCGCGGGAGTAAGGTATTTGACTTGCGACGTTTAAGTACCTCTCATTATCAACCTAGGTGTCCAAGTAACCTAACGTTATTCTTGCTACATATGGGTACCTACTCAGTAGTTTTAACAGCCTCGGTGGTCGTCAACGCGACTTCTGAGCTAGAGGCCTCGGGTTCGATCCTGGGTCGCTCAATTAGTGCTATTGTTTTTTCTAATAGAAATTTCTCAGTAGTAGCCCAGAGTTTGGAAGTTGGCGGTGTGATTCCCCCGTGCCTCGGAAAGCACGTTAACCTCTAGAGCCCCAGCGGCACAAAAACGTGCCAGTAAACAAGTATTAGTTGAGCCCCGCTGGCACAAATTTGTGCCACCAAACCCCGACCGATTTAAAACTGTATTGTTGTAAAGATAAGTCTTAAAATCGTTTGTGACCGGGGTCAGATTACGCTTACGATAAGAGCCCGCCCGCGGTGCTTGACGGGTGGTTGACGTAAATAATGGCGGTCCTTGAGAGGTTAAGCCGTTGTTCCTGCGCCTGATATCTCTCTCCGGTCATGTTGGATTGCGGTCCCATTGGACTATTAGAGTAAAGGAACAGAGTTGATCTGTACCTGTGCACATAAGTCTTGTGCACTATAATATCTCCTGCGCAGATGTCTAATCAATGATGATGAGATTGGCAGCCGCGACCGATTCGATTATCTATACAGAAGAGATTCATGTAAGATGTTTTTATTTATTCAGAATGAGCCCACCTCGATCTCGCCTGATGGTAAGCGTTAGGTGAGGTCTACGATGGAACGAGCGAGCCCAGAAGATCCCTGTTCACTTTTGCTTTAAAGGTTGAAAGGTCATAAGTGGCAGGGAACACAGAAGCCGGCAGAGAGTTCCACAGCTTGGAAGTGCGCACAATAAATGTGGAGGAGAAGCGCTTGGTAACACAAGACGGTATATCAACCAAGTGTGGATGGTACCCAGCAGTGCGTCTGGTAGACCGGTAGTGAAAGGGAGATGGAGGGATCAGGTCATGGAGCTCCTGCTCCTGCGCACACTCCCCGAAGTCCAATCTGTAGAAATCCGACAGGCAAGCAACCGTTCGCCGATGAGCCAGGCTATGAAACTTGTCCGATAGCGCCTAGTCGCCTATAAGCCTTTTAGCTCTGCGCTCGATCAAGTTCAGTGCAGCAAACTGGTATTTTGCAGAGCCATCCCACAAGTGGCTGCAATACTTCATGCAGGAACGGACCTGTGCTCTATACAACGTGTAACTTAAAGGGTATATACATATCAAGTGCACAACTTCTTTGGATGATAACAAATGATATGGCAAGAGTTTTGTAATCCTACGTCTACATGTGTGGAACTTATTAGAAATTTCAATACATTGATACCAGTAGGTAGAAGATCCTTGTTGATACCAGAGACCGAATCTTTCAAATTAAGAAGAACGAAGAGAATTGTCAAGAATTATTGTGTTATTGCCAAGTCACGTGGAAAGTTATTAACCCCAAGGATAGGTATAAGATCCTTGATTAACCCTCGTAGTGCTGTGACAGGTCTGTCATTATGATTGGCATTCAAGAAATATATGAAACCGATATAAATTTTTTGAGTCACTTATTTTGAGCTGAAACTGTGCATAGAGACTCCGTACCAGATGTTGTCTTCAGCCCTTGTGGATAGATATAGGGTTTCCGTTACGCGTTGTATAGATTCAGAAGCTGAAGCTGATGAAAGCATGTAGGTCATCATCTGCTTGGCGTATTCCCAACTACTCGTATGTTGTGGTCGGCTTCTTCCAGTCTAATATTCAGCAGCTAAGTATTAGCATTTTACATGGAGTACCAGCATGTATTTGGTTGCATAAGTATGTCATCTATAATTATTTATTTCCTTACATCTATTTATTAGCAAAACAGTTGAACAGCTGTAATTTTCGTCGTGTGTATAACCAAAAAGTTTTCCATTAGTATATAAATGGTTCAATGCCCTTACGGAACAAATATTTGCACGGCTTACAGTGATAATTGTTTTGGGTCAGACGTTCCGTGTAAGTGTGTTTATATGTTTAAATAACATAACATAACCAGCCCATGATGTTCCCACTGCTGGAACCAGAATCGGTCGCAGCGTGGAATTTGGGGGAGGGGGTCACTAACAATAAAATATGTTGAGTACACGGGCCCAGTGCGGAGTGTAGACATGCGAAATGTAGCTCACTGAAAATAGCTCTTTTGATCAAAACAGCTATATCACTCTTTTAGCTCTTTAGCTCACCGAATAACTCTTTTAACTCTTGAGCTCAATTTGATCAGTAGCTCGGAGTCAAACGAGACAACTAGCTCGGTAGCTCTATAAAATATTTCCGTGCATGGCGTGAAGACCTTGATAACTCGACTTGCATGATTTTTTTTTATCGTCGCAATGGCTTTCTACGACATAGGTTTTGTAGGAAAAAAATTGACAACTCGATATCTACGTGACTTTTAGAGATATGGCCTGTGACAGTATATTAATATCTCGATATTTAGCGTTTTTTATTTAACAAAACGAGATATCGACGCGATGAGTCACAAGAAATATATCATAATATATCTTTATATCAACGTATACTCAAAAACCGAAATAGCGTACGCAAATTGACAAAACAAGTTATCAAAACGGTGACCAACACACAAATTTAATATATCGTTTTATCTACTTATACCCAACTACCGATAAAAACGTACGTAACTTGATAAGTCAATTTATACTTTTTTAGCTTGATGAACCCAGTAAATCTTATGTTGATATAATTAGATATTAAGTTATTGCCAACGGATATGATATGTAATGATATCTTAGTAGTACTCACATTAATATGACGAGTCAAATAAAAAATATGTTTTTTATTAAGTAAATTGTCAGAATTCCAAATATTTTAATAAACATCTAATTCAAAATGGGTACAGTTTAAATGCTAAACAAAAACAAAAAAAATGTAGTGCCAAATAATATATACATATTTTTGTATTTATATTCTTATTGCTTACCAAAATGGATAAATTCTCACCAAATATTATTAAGAGTTTAGTCCAAGAGCGGCCGTAGCGAGCTCGAGAACTTGGGGCACTCCGACACGGACAGTACCGTCATCGAACATAGGCACCTTGTTCGATGATACTACTTTCCGCCTCGCTGCTTCCCTTCAATTAGGTGCTCCCTGCTGTTCTGCTCATCGGTGCCACTGTGGCGAAGTTGTCAACAGCCTCGGTCACCACGGCTTTCATGCGGCCGCAGCGCGGGTAGCATAGCACGGCACGCGAATATTAACGTCATTATCCGACGAGCTCTTGTCACTGTCGGCGTTCCAGCTTTATTAGAACCCAATGGCCTGGCACGCGACGATAGCAAAAGACCGGATGGCATGTCTTTATTTCCTTGGAAGATGGGTAGGCCTCTAGTGTGGGACGCAACTTGTGTCGATACTTTTGCGCCATCCCATCTTCCTAGCTCATCTTGCTATACTGGCGCTGCCGCTGCGGCTGCTGAGAACCTCAAGCGGCGGAAATATAATATCCTTGTTGGTAGTTATATTTTTGAGCCGTTTGGGGTTGAAACCTTGGGGTCGTGGAGTCTGAGTGCTCACAAATTATTTAAAGATCTATCCAGACGCCTAGTTGACACTTCGCGTGACCCAAGGGCTGGCTTTTACCTTGGACAGAGGTTAAGCATTGCCATACAACGTGGTAATGCCGCCAGTCTTTTGGGCACATTACCAGTGGATAGCGATACGCACGAATTTCTGGATGTCATATTTTAGTTTATTTTTAGATGTGTATATGTAGTTTAGGGTTTTTTATTTAAGTAATGTTTTAGTAATTATTCTCAAATAATAAAGTAAATTATAATTAAAAAGTTCTACTGAATTATAGCAGTTGCAGTAATTACTATTATTCAACATTTTCATTACAATTTCTTTTTCAAACAATATACGTGTTTTATTGATACCCTAATCTATAGTGAATAACTTGATAAGTCATCGGTGAACAAGTTCATAAGTCAATTATTATGAATAATAAGATAATTACAAAGAAAAAAAATAATTTATTTGAAAAACCACATAAAATTACCCTTAAATCAATTTAGACATTTCAGTTATCCAGAAAAACTGATTCTTAGGGATTAAGCTAAGTAATGTTTTCACTGATTTGAGCACTAATGTATGGGGAATAGGTTGATAAGTCTTTGGTGAATAAGTTGATAAGTCTTATATCTTACAAAATAAGATGATTTTACCAAAATACGTAAAATAATTGAAAAGATTGCATAAAATTATCGTTAAATCAAACTATAAAGACGAGTTTGAGGTAAAAACGGATTTTGGAGAAAATGTCAAACTTTAAAATCGCCGCCCTGTAAAATCGACATTTTGGCCTTTCAAGTTCTTCACGCTATGCACGGATTTGTAGTTCTTTAGTTCATTTAACTCAGTTGCGAGCTAAAGATAAAATTAGATTCATTAGATTGTTTTATTACAAATAAATATTAAAATTATGTCTTTTTTTGAATTTAATATTATTTAGCTTATAACACTTATTTAACACTACCTATTACTTACTAATTCTAACTAACTACAAGCAACTAAAACTAAACTGCGCTTAGCAACATGCGACACGATAGTCCGCCGAAACAATAAGAGTGCATTTAAAACAATAGCGGCGTTTGATTTGTTTACAAAAACACAAAATCACAAACTATTATTCCCTAAGGATTTTCATACATTATGTAAAAGTGCTAAAGAGCGAGCCCAATTTTATCTCCAATTCGCGAGCTACCCAGTACCCATGTTTAGCGGAGTGGTGGATGTCACATTATTGTCAGGGCTCACTAGTGGGCCCCGACAATAATGTGCTTGTCTGGGTTCGAAATCCCGACATACAACTTGTAAGTCGTGGCACTTAATACATAGCCAAAATGCAAGAGTAACTAACAAGTAGGTAATCTCTATTCTTGTAAAATATTTTTGTACATAAATAAATGAGAGAACAAGAAGAAAAGAGTTTGCTGATCAAAGAAGGTAGCTATTAGGTACCCGGGTACGCCAGAAGGAAAGTATGTTTTTCGAGTTAATATTGTATCTTTCTTTGGTACGCTCTGTAGTCAGTACCCAAAAGCCTTGAGGATTCTAGCTTCAGAGGTGTCGCGTCATTCGATTCGTCTCAATAGCGAGTGTGTACTTGAGCGGATTTCAAATAAAATGACCGTCACGCAGGTGGAATATCTTATTTTTGTTATAAACAAATTGCATTCAAACAATGATGATTGTGTAGTATGTGAAATAAATGATCTTATTTTATATAACATACTGTAGGGAAATATGAATTCTATTAATAAAAAAGTATTTTTGTGTCTGTGAGCTGGAAATTTTTATCCATTTAGTAACGTTTTCGTTCTTAATTTTTTTTAATAAAAAATCATCTTATCGCGTTCCTTTAATTTCCTTAATTCAAAATAGCATAAATCTTCTTAATAATAAAACTTAACATGACAGTTTCACAGCGGTTTACGAGTATTTTCCCAAAGGAGCTCCATTACATAACTTTTGCAAACTTATACTACCAAAAAATATATTTTTGCGCAATATCTGACCCTTATTTAACAATGTAATCTATTGATGAAATATAAAGTTAAATATATAAAATTAAGATATACAACTAAAAACGACTTAGGTTACTCTATTTATAAGATAATCGAAGAAAAGAATCTGGCTTACCGTAAGACAGTTACGTTTATGGAACCTAGCGTTACGAATAGGAACTCCTTAGGGCGTGTTTACTATAGCTAAATTAAATATCAAAATAACTAAGTTTAATACTGTCTTTATTCAGTCTAATAAAGTCATCACATTATGAACTTATAACAATGGAACCAATGATGACTTAAATTTATGATCACTTCTTATTCTTACCATAAAGAACTCTCATAAAGTATAATAATAAAAACTTTTTTGCAAAAAATAAAACCGACTTCCATATCAAAACACTACAAAGCCAAAAATAATTTTAATTTCGGTAGTCGGTGTTATTGGTTTTGTATTTTCTTTTTTTTTTCACACCGCCTTCCGAAATTAAAATTATTTTTGGCTTTGTAGTGTTTTGATATGGAAGTCGGTTTTATTTTTTGCAAAAAAGTTTTTATTTTCGCGCTTTTTAGTGGGTCAGTGAATTTTCCAAATCGATTCGTAAATGACGGAGTTATGCGCGAACAAAAAACGCAATGCAGAGTAAACGAAAAGATCATCAAGGTAAATTATTTTTTTCGACTTTTTTTGATTTTTCAGAAACGGCTCGTCCAATTTCGATAAAATTTTCATGGGACCATTTGGGAAGTATACTCTTTCCAACAAAAAAAGAATTTTTCAAATCGGTTGGCAAGCGACGGAGTTATGCGTGGACAAACATAAAAAAAAAAAAAAAAAAAAAAAAAATACAAACATCCGAATTGAGAACCTCCTCCTTTTTTAGAAGTCGGTTAAAAAAAGTTTTCTTTTTTTCTCTTTTTCATTTTCATCAAGGTCAATAATCTTTTTCACGCATTGTTTCACTCTTTCCAACTGTTTTTATAAGCTTCATATTTTTCTGGATTTTTTTTGGTTTTCTCTGAACTTTTTTGCCCGCTCTGCTCCTGTGAGTGGCATTTTCAGAACGGTATCTGATCTGAGAAATTTCAAAAACATGACCGTAAGCAAAAAGCCAGTCATTGGAAGCAAATAATCATGACAGGATTTGTACATAAAAAATAAAGATTTTTAGAGAAGTTGAAATATGTCCTTGGTCCATAGAACAAATTTCAGAATTTCAAATATAATTTTATATAATTTGAAGTACAGATAATTTCTAGTGTCATTAATAATAATGGTAATCATAAACCTGACTGCGTACCGTGGTCGGATGCTCTCTCTGTTTCAGGTACTTGAGCCAACTGTCAACGTTTCGGCCCAGCGACTATCGGATCAAGTGCGTGTCATCCAACGTAACCATATGTTGGATGAAGCCGTACTTGATCGCCTCCGTTCGGAAATGAGTAGCTATGTCACTTCACATCCGACGCCGACTGTGGTGGTACCACCACAGCCCAACATCCAAGTTGAGGAGAGTAGTGACAGAGTTACAAACGTAAGTACCCAGTATAATGAGGAATTGAGGAGTGCTTTGGAGTGTGCTATTCGGGAATATCGCAACATGCCGCCTGAAATAAGACCACGCTTGCCTCGTTTGCCCATGCATAACAGGAATAGGGCACTGGTGGCTGCTCTGGATTCGCAGTTCTCAGACTATTTTGATAACTGCGAAGACCTCGCCGATACCCACTCTGTCTTATACTGCGCAGCTGTCGCGGCATGTCGTGTAGCTAATGTTAGAATTTGTAATGACATAGCTACACGACCTAAACCCGCTGTGCCAGCTTGGCAGTGTAGGATCGAGCGCCGAATCGGTGAGACCAGGGCACTCATTGGAAAACTTCTTTGCTTTAGGGGGGGCAACACTCGCCCGAGAGTGATGCGCTTTGTGAGACGGGCGTTTTTGGGAACCAATATTCACCCACAAAATTATATGTCCTGTGTCACGGAGCGCATCGACTTCCTAAAGCAGAAGGTGTATGCATGGGCAAACCGCATTCGGAGGTATGGACGGCGAGTGGAGCGATTCGTCCAGAATCGCACATTCCGAAGTAACGAAAGGTGGGTATATAGGGCTTGGGAGCGACCGGAGCAAGGTGCGACTGATATGTGCCTACCCGATGATGACGCCTTATGTACATTCTGGCGCAACATCTGGTCGGTACCTGTCAGTCACACCGAAGGCGATTGGACTCGGGAGGTCGAGCGAGTCTGCGATCCAATACCAGAAATGGGGGCAATCACTATCAGCCCCCAAGATGTAGCCCATGCAGTCCGTCCGCTGCCTAATTGGAAGTCTCCAGGGCCGGATGGACTGCATAACTTTTGGATCAAGTGGCTAACAAGATCGCACGCCCGCTTGGCGTCTCAGTACCAATCTGCCCTAGAATCTGGCTCGCTACCTGAGTTCTTTACCACTGGAGTTACCCACCTGCTCCACAAATCTGGTAGCACCGCGGAACCCAAAAATTATAGACCAATCACGTGTCTACCAACGGTCTATAAGGTTCTGACATCCATTTTGAGGGTTAAAATTAACAAACACATTGAAAACAATAACATCATGTCTTCCTCTCAAAATGGATGTAAGAATGGATCCCGCGGTACTAAGGAGCTACTCCTCATTGATATGGCCATTAGCCAACAGGTTCGACGTTCCAAAAAAGATCTGTCGACATGTTGGATAGACTACAAGAAGGCCTATGACTCAGTGCCCCATACATGGCTCATGAGGGTGCTAGAATTGTATAAAATTAATGCAACTTTACGCACCTTTCTGACATCATGTATGGGACAATGGAGGACAGTTCTTCGCTATCCAGGATGTCGATATATCCCAAGGTACAGCGAACCGGTAAGGATCGAGCGAGGTATATTTCAGGGCGATAGTTTGAGTCCGCTTTGGTTTTGCTTAGCCTTGAATCCTCTAAGCACACTGCTGGAGAATTCAGGTCTAGGCTATAGGCTGAAAAGAGGTGGTCAGGTTATTTCTCACCTCCTTTACATGGATGATTTAAAACTTTTTGGCGCCACTAGTCTACAACTGACGGAACTACTGAAGGTAACTGAAACTTTCAGTAGTGCCATTAGGATGGAGTTTGGTGTCGACAAATGTGCGATTATGCATGTAAAGCGAGGGGAGATTGTGGAATCCGTGGGATCTCAACCCTCGAATTCCATAAACCTGAGAAGCCTCTCCCCAACCGAAACCTATAAGTATTTGGGTATGTCGGAAGCGTTAGGTATCAATGAAGTTGACATGAAGCAATCGCTGAAGGAGCGCTTCTTTGGACGCCTAAAGAAGGTATTTAAAAGCCTTCTATCGGGCGGAAATAAGGTGCGTGCCTTCAACGGTTGGGTCATGCCAGTGTTGATATACTCTTTCGGCGTACTCAAATGGACTCAAACTGAACTTGACGCCCTGGATAGGAGAGTTCGTACATTGCTGACTGCATATCGAATGCATCACCCACGCTCGTCAGGGATGAGGCTGTATATCCCGCGGAAATGTGGAGGTCGAGGCTTTTTGAATGCTAAAACTCTCCACAACCGCGAGGTATACAGTCTCAGGGAACATTTCCTTGCTTCTGAAGTGGGTATGCATCGAGATGTAGTAGCAGTGGACAAGGGACTCACCCCGCTCTCCTTGGCTAATGAGAACTGGCGCAAACCTGCAGTGCTAGACACTAACGATCGAAGGGGGATATGGCAGAGTAAGGAGCTACACGGACGTTTTTTCCGGGCCCTTCATGGACCCGATGTAGATCAATTAGCGTCCGTAGCTTGGTTGCGCTTCGGTGACCTCTTTGGGGAAACCGAAGGTTTTGTCTGTGCAATTATGGACGAAGTTATCATGACGAACAACTACCGGAAATTTATTGTGAAGGATGGCACGGTTGACATGTGTCGGGCATGTCACCGTCCAGGTGAATCAATCCGTCATATTGTCTCTGGTTGTTCTCGTCTTGCTAATGGAGAATACTTGCATAGGCACAACCTTGCAGCCAAGATTATACATCAGCAACTTGCTCTGAAATATTCTCTTGTGGAATCGGAAGTGCCGTACTATAGGTATGTGCCCGACCCAGTTCTCGATAATGGCCTTATCACATTATACTGGGATCGGTCCATCATCACTGATAGGACTATTGTTGCCAATAAGCCTGATATAGTGGTGGTGGACCGAAACGAGAGGCGTGCCATGATTGTCGATATAACCATCCCGCATGACGAGAACCTCGTGAAAGCCGAGAAAGATAAGCAAATCAAATATCTTGACTTGGCGCATGAGATTGTCGACATGTGGGATGTGAACTCGGCAGTCATTGTACCGATAGTCATCTCAGCCAATGGCTTAATAGCCAAGAGCCTCGACCAACACCTTAGGAGGCTCTCGTTAGGCGGCTGGATCAAGGGCTTGCTTCAGAAAGCGGTACTCCTGGACACGGCGCGTATCGTTAGGAGGTTCCTCTCTCTAGAGCCCTGACCACCGGTAGCTTGGACCCTGTTCCCGATACCGGTGGGCTACTATTTTTTATATTTTTAAATGTTTTTTGTGTTTTATAGAAATATTTAAAAATGTAATTTATATGTGTATAATTAGAAGTAAAGATGGTAATCAAAAAGTTAGGAATTATAAAATAAATTATAAGGATATTTTTATTTTAAAAATACTCTCATGTCCAAAGTTATTCTTTAGGCACCAAACTACCAAAGATCAATAATTTTAACGACCTAACAACTTTTCTAAAATTCCTTTTATGCAAATCAATGCGCAGGTGACGCGCCGTGCTTCCTTAAAATTAATGCAACCATACCCGCAGGCACCCACTAGTCAAATTCAAAGCTAGACACAGCCTTACAATTCCATTACGTAACAAAAAACGTTCCGTATATACATAACGTTACGTAATGGTCGTTACGAATTACTGTCTTGGGCTAATCGAAAAAACATTTTTGTATGATATACATTAGATATTCATCTATATTGCACAAATAATCAATATGTGATTAATAAAGAACAGTTCCAGAAACACAAAATGATAATAAAAACATTCTTACCTCAGAAAATACCGTTGCTTAAGTGGAATTATTTTTCACACACCTAACCTGCAAAACGTTTCGTAACGAACAGCGTAAAATGTGTAAAAGCTTTCTCGTTCATTCTTTGAAATTACATTAAGAATGTTTCCAGAAATCTAAAAATATAGTGATATGCTATGTTTTTATTTTAGAAGTAAGTGAAATCCTCGTTACTCACTCGTGATTTTAGAGGACAAGAGTAAATTGAGTTATTTAATATGTTTTCTTTTATTTATCGTTAAATTAAACGTTTATTTGTGCCCTTACACATTTGTATTTTACAATAATTGGCAAATTGTACATATTAAATGTTATTCTGTGGTAGTAATCGGACTTTTTAGTTGGCAGGGTATAGGGTGGACATCAAAAATCAGGTGTTTCATCTAAGTTTAATTATACCATTTTATTTAAATGTTTGCCAGAATTACGTACTGTTTTATTTTTAAACATAATCATAAACAGTTGTTTTTAATGAATATGATTTAAACGACATCTATAAGGTTTTTTTTGCTGAGTAATCAATTGCTGAAGTTAGTGGACAACATACTTTTACAACGGTCATTTTTTTTTAAAATCGCTCAGTTATGTAAAAATTAAAATGGCCGACTACTGGCGCCATTTTTTTTTCTCAAAACCTATCATAATATGGGTACTAGCTAGGGTACATTACATGTAATTAAAGAGGAAAAAATATTAGACAGTACCACATAAATATTGGTAATGTATTTGATGACATGATAATTCTAATCTTAATATTATAATAATAATAACAGTATAAAGCAAAGTCGCTTCCCTATGTATGCTTAAATCTTCAAAACTACGCAACGGATTTTGATGCAGTTTCTTTCAATAGAAAGAGTGATTCAATAGGAAGGTTTTTAAGTATATAACATGCATAATATAGTAGAGGAACACTGATAATTTTTGAGGTTTCTAATGTGATGTCGCAATTAAACACATTTTTTTGCGCTTGCTTTGCAAACGCTGGCTGAACCCTACGAGATAGATCAAAATAATGTACTACAGTATTGTACACCTTAAAAATGTCAACAAAAAAGTCCTCGATGGCATCTGTCTATCTCTTATAGATAACCCACAACAACCATTTTTTATCCTTTACTTTTTACGAGAAATACGAGCATATTTTACGAAGCGATTTTAAGCAATGCAGCATTAATCCTTATCCAATTAAGTACCATAAATACATTGTGCATTTAATATAAATTAAATAAATAGTTTCGAAGATATTACAGATTTAAAATGCAAGGACATAGCGATGGCGCGCTTCCCTATGTTGCTTAGATTTAAGGCTGCGCCGAGTAAAATAACTCAAAACGGTCTTCACTACTAAAGGAATATAACCTATAATAGTACTTTAATTACCATACAAAAATATGTAATGAACACTAGAATAAATGTGTTAGCAAACATAGTTGGCAAAATTTAAAAATATTTTATAGTTTATTAAACAAAAATACATAAAGTTGGACAAAAATCCTTACAAAACATGCTCGTGCGTCGCTGAATTTTGATAGTAAACTGTTGAGTTTTTTCATAAACTTCAATTCATATTATTCTCTAATTATCATACTATCATTTACAGCTTTAACATTTCAAAAATGTCGCTTGGTTGTTTTAATTTTAATTTTTTCTCTAATTTGCGCGCTATTTTGAACCATACGCAACGTACACCGGTCGAAAATTCAGTCGTCCACGGGAGCTCAGAGAGGGGTCACGTCTCATCGTGGAGCGTTTCGCCGGTAACGATAATTCGCGATCTATTGTGTACGTATGTATTGCAGCAATCCGTTGAATAACATAAGTCTATTTTTTTGTTTTTTGAGTACGATTTATTATGCATACCCAACAATTACTTTTTAATGTTCAATATATATTTCTTTAACATTTTTTTCTCAATATTTGTTTTATTATGGGAAAATGAATAAAAAAATATTATTAGAAGAAAATTGGCGCAAATTTTCGAAAAAAACGCCATTTTCATAAAAAGTACGTATTTCTATTTTGTGATGTTATTATTGCTTTTTAACCGACTTCAAAAAAAAGGAGAAGGTTCTCAGTTCGTCTTAAACTTTTTTTTATGTATGTAACCTCAAACTCGAAGACGGCTGGACCGATTTGGAATTTTTTTTTCGTTTGTAAGGGTATACTTTCTAGTTGGTTCCATTGTTATAAAATCAGGATCTGATGATGGGATCCTGGAGAAAGCGAGGGAACTCTTTAAATATTATAGGCACACCTATAGCGTTTTGGGTATTTCTAATAGTACCTTGTGCAGTTGCTCCCGAAAAGCACCATTTGAGGAAGTGAAAGTGATGATGAAGACTTTTTTCAAACATTCGATATGGGTATCGTGTAATGGGTTTTTGGGGGTGGTAATTGCAAATCTGGCATTCATTTTAAAATCCAAGATGGCGGATGCAACTTTTTCTCAAACATTCGATATAGGTATCGTGTAATGGGTTTTTGGGGGTGGTGATTGTAAATCTGGCATTCATTTTAAAATCCAAGATGGCGGATGCAACTTTTTCTCAAACATTCGATATGGGTACCGTGTAATGGGTTTTTGGGGGTGGTGATTGCAAATCTGACATTCATTTTAAAATCCAAGATGGCAGATGCAACTTTTTCTCAAACATTCGATATGGGTATCGTATAATGGGTTTTTGGGGGTGGTAATTGCAAATCTAGCATTCATTTTAAAATCCAAGATAGCGGATGCAACTTTTTCTCAAACATTTGATATAGGTATCGTGTTATGGGTTTTTGGGGGTGGTGATTGCAAATCTGGCATTCATTTTAAAATCCAAGATGGCGGATGCAACTTTTTCTCACACATTCGATATGGGTATCGTATAATGGGTTTTTGGGGGTGGTGATTGCAAATCTGGCTTTCATTTTGAAATCCAATTTAAAACACATACGATATCCATATTGAATGTTGGAGAAAAAGTTGCATCCTTGGTGGATGCAACTTTTTCTCCAACATTCAATATGGATATCGTGTGTGTCTACTAAGTTAATATTTTATACACTGAGAGAGAGATTAAATACACTGATAACCTTCAAGGGTTTATTGCTAAGTATAATTAACAAAGTAACGTAAGGGCTAAAATTATCGCTAAATGATGAAAATGAGTGCACCCGGTTGCTGTTCGAAATACACTAAGCTCGCGGCGAACTTAGTGCGACCGCATTATATCGCTTGCTCAGCAAACGTGGTCGATTGCAAAATATTGCATCAAACATCGTGTAATAGGTTTTTGGGCATACCGATTGCAATCCTTACATTCATTTTAGAATTTACGACGAAAGTTCATTGGCTACTTTGTTAGCTTACAATTTACACTGGGTTATTGACAATTTAACTGATCCTAGGTTAAGTGACTATTCAGTATTATCTAGGGTAGCTAATAATACTGAAATTAATTGTTTAAACCCTTAGATGTGACAAAGGAGAGTTATAATAACACAATTTTACTATATCATCAGAATATAAATCGTTTCTCCGGCAAAATATTAGATGAGGAAATGATAATAGATAAATATGATATAGATATCTTATGTTTTTGTGAAACCTGGCTAAAACCAGATAGAATGTTGTTTAAAATTAATATTTTTCTGTTACTAGTGCATACAACAGGTCCTCAGTAGGAGGTGGTACTTTAATATTACGTAATAATTCTCTTAGATATAAGGAACAAAAATACACACATCAAAAGTGTCTAGGGATCAACATATATTTTTGCAATAACTTTTCTCCTGATTGATATTAATTAAAATTTTCTTTAAGGATTCATAAAATAAAGTGTTTTCGTTTGTCACAGTAACGATAAACCAAGTCACCTTTGCATTAATAAAGAAATTTGCCATTTTCCTAATAAAGGGATTTTTGACATTTGAACCACTAACATTAAAGTTCGAAAAAAAGACTGAAATAACAGTTTTCTTTAAAATTTTATTGGGTAACTTAAACAATTAATAATCCGTGTTTCTACCGCGAACACTAACAACACAAGAACATCGGTTTGGCATACTCAAAATGAGTTCATCCAAATCACGCTGTGGAATGGCCGCCCATGTTCGTTGCAACAACAAAAAAAGGTCTTCTTGCGACTGGATACCCTCCATATTCGGCAGAGCTCTTCTCTGTAGCATATCCCATGCATGCTCAATCGGGTTCAAGTCTGGCGACTGAGCAGGCCAGAGCAGGACATTGATGTTAGCTGCGGCGAGAGTCTGTCTTACAACACTTGCGGTGTGCGGTCGTGCATTATCATGCATTAACTGAAATAAGGGACCGATTTGCACTTGTAGAAGAACGATGACGTCAGATACAATCGTCTCAGCATAAATTTGAGCGTTGAGGTTGCCTCTGATCCAAATCAACTCAGTTCTTCCGCCGATCCAAATACCCGCCCATACCATGATGGTTCCACCACTATAAGGATGGACTTCCTGGCAGGATTTTAATCGCTGTTGGCGTCCAGGGGTTCTCCAGTGTCGTATACGTTTTGTATCCGGTCTCATACCAAAACGAGACTCATCAGAAAAGCACACGAAACGCCATTGTTCTTCTGCCCAATTTCTGTGTTCAAGAGCCCATTGATATCGAATCCTACGATTGTGCATTGCTATAGGTGGTACCCGTAGCGGTCTTCGGGAATGAAGGTTCACTTCATGCAAGCGGTTTCTGACTGTTTGGTCGCTAATTAAGTTCCCTGAAGAGTGATGAAGCCTCACGGCTAACATCATGGCGGTTATTGTTGGAGCTCTTCGAGTTAAGATTTGAATGTATCGGTCTTGTCTCCGTGTGGTGCAGCGATACCGTCCTCCATGGCGCTCAGCCACGGTACCAGTGCTTCGGTAACGTGTCCAAAGTCGACTGATAACACTCTGACTTGTATTCAGAGCTAAAGCCACAGTACGTTGCCGGGAACCAGCTTCTATCATTCCCACGGCTCTGAGCATTTCTTCCCTGCTTAAATGACGTCGCCGCTCCATAATAACGTTGGTTTTAATCAGTAGTAGGGAAACAGTAGCACTAATAATGTCTTCAATGCGTTGTATGTTTTTATAGGGAAAATATTGACAGCTGATTTTCATCTTTTACTCGAATTTGATTAACAGTTCCTGTTTCAAATTATGAAATGCACCAAAAAGGATCCATATAAATTTATAAAATCATAAATTTATTACAAAGCCACATCTCAATCTCAAGAAATCCGCATAAAAATGCTTGATCCCTAGACACTTTTGATGTGTGTATATCACCGCTTGCTCTGTTGATTGCTTGTGTGAGGTAGCATGTACAGAAGTTGAAGGCCAAACTTTCTTAAGTGTTTATAGACCACCAGCATCAAACTTGTCATCATTCTTAATGATAATGGGAGAAATTTTAAGTACCTAAGCTTATAAGAGATAATAAATTAGTTTTCGTTTGTGGTCACCTAAATATTGATTTGTTAGTAAATTCACCTGAACACTGCAAGCTTACTTCATTGTTTGGTTCATTTAACTTAAAATGCACATACAAGGAAGCAACAAGAATAACAGCAACATCAGCTCAATGCATAGATAATATTTATACTAATTGTGCCATAAAATACTCGTCTCAAATTAGTGGAGTTAGGTCTGACCATACAGGTCAACTAGTATCCTTTGAGTTGGTTAAAAAGCGGCAATTAAATAAGACTATTAAGTTTAGGCCACTAACTAAAAAGAAATTAATGTTTTTAATGATAACATGTAAAGTAATCTTTCAATGGCCAATTTTGACTCCCATGACCCCAATGAAAATTACAGGATATTTTTTCTTCACCATGCCACGAATTTAGTAAGGCATGTCCAGTTAAAAAATTTCAAATGAGTAATAAATCTAAATTTAATGAATGGGCCACTGCTGGAATAAGAATAAGCTGAGACAATTTATACAACTTATACCATGAAAAATCATTGACTTCCGATGAAGCCTTCCATAATTATGTAAGAAACTACTCAAAGATATTTAAAAGAGTATGCGCCCTAAGCTAAATCTAAATCAGAAAGTAATAAAATTAGCATTTCTAACAATAAAATAAAAACTGTATTGAAGGTGATAAACAAAGAAACTGGAAACACAAACCAACAGGGTTAGAATGATTTGACTTTGAACATCGATGATCAGGTCATCTCAGATAAGTCAAAAGTGGCTGAGAAGTTGGAAAATTACTTTACCAATATTCCAGTAGAGGTTACTAAATCTCTATATTCTTCGCCATTATCAGCAGAATCTTTTTTAAAGGAAAACTTCAATAAGGATATACCAACATTTTCATTTAAGCCCATTTCTATTGATGTAATTAAAAAGCATTCCAAAGTCTTAACATAACAAACACTGATGACTTATGGAGTGCATCTGTTAGGGTTCTTGGTAATATTATTGACTCAATTGCTGCTATCCTAACAGGTACATTTAATTAATGTATAGACAGCGGTAATTTTCCCGATTTAATGAAACATAGTAAAGTAGTACTAATTTTTAAGTCGGGTTGTAAGAGTGATCCCTCTAACTATAGACCGATATATAGCACCCTTAGTAATATAAGGGCACAACTCAAAAAACTAGATTTTTGACTACTCGCGTTTCAAGATTCTGGATTCCTACATTACAGATATTTTTTCATGTAACATGCTTATTATTTAAGTTAGCCAACCGGTAAGCTAGTTAACCGGTTAGTTAACTGGTTAGTTAACCGGTAGCGAATTTAATTTTGAGCCCATAGCATTTAAAACCTCAATATGCAAAAATTTTGACTTGATTCCTTATATTACTGAGGGTGCGATATGTGCTTCCAGCATTAAGCAAAATATACGAAAAAATCATGCTGGACCAGATGCTATCATATTTTAACTCAAATGGAATTCTGCATAGTCGGCAGTTTGGTTTCACGAAAGGTAGGTCAACAACAGACGCAGGAGTAGCGCTCATCCGTCACATTCTGGAATCTTGGGAGAAATCTCAGGATGCAATTGGCATATTTTGTGACCTCTCCAAAGCTTTTGATTGCGTTGACCACAAAACACTGATCTGTAAATTACACCATTACGGAGTTCGTGGATTCGTGTTCTGCTGACCTTGTTCTTTCATATTTATCAAACAGGCAACAAAAAGTTATTGTTAATGGAGCGACATCTGCAGGATCCCTAGCCAAGATGAGTGCTCCGCAAGGTTCAATTCTTGGCCCTTTCCTTTTTATAGTGTATATCAATGACATACATGATGACCAACTTATCGGATATTTTTTATTTGTAATTCCATTGTGCTGTATTAATTGGTCTATACGACAGTATAGACCAAAGTTTTAAATATAATTAAGCATATCTTAGAACTGGAAACATATCTTACAACTATATAATAATATGGGTTATCCATCAGAATTCAGACAGGCTTTAATTTATAATCATATTGTGGGAAGTACTAATTTCACACGGGTTCCCGTTAGTATATGCTTAAACTAGACTTATGATCTCATGGTGCGTGGTGCGCTGGTTGCACGCTACTGGCATGATTGCTCTATGTTATCTCTTAAAAAGACTATTTTTTAAGAGATAACATAGAGCAATCATGCCAGTTTAAAAATTAATTTCAAATTGAAATTTAATTATTTAATTGAATTAATTTGAAATGAATTAATTTTTTTCTTAAAATTCAAACGCAAGCCAAAAATAAAAAAAAATCACAAGAAACAGTAGTAGGTATCTCTACTTAGTAGTAGAGATACCTACTACTGTTTCTTGTGATTTTTTCAAACTTAAAATGTTTTATTTCACATAGGCCTACATGGGCACTTATAAAACGTCAACAGTTTGGCGCAGGGCACGTTTCGAAATTGGTCGTTTTCTATGGAGAAGATCCGGCAAGAAACTCCACAGTTACTCTTTTAAAATATCATTCTTACAATGTATCTATAATACAGGTTAATTACCTAATTAACCTGTATTATACCTATGAGAGGACATTAAAGCCTGTCTGAATTCTGATGGATAACCTATATTATTGTATAGATGTAAGATATGTTTCCAGTTTTAAGATATGCTTAATTATATTTAAAACCTTGGTCATTACAAGATATTTTCTAAATTTAAACCCACGACCTACGTCATTTAAATTTAAAAGTCAATTATCTGAAATTAAGTATTTCAAATGGCGGGAGACTTTGTTAAACATAAAAAACACAGTGATACGACGTCAATGTGGAGCTATTTTTTAGTTGCAAAGGATAGCAATAGTGCCAAATGTAACCGATGCTCAGCCATTCTCAAGACTTTGGATGGATCAACTAAGGGATTACATACACATTCGTCATCAAAACATAACATCAAGCTTATATCAGCTTCAACAAGTCTAGATTCTGATAATCTGAACACAGCACCGCCGCCAGCCAAGCGAAAGTTAAATGATTATTTTACTAAAAGTGCCGACGATAGCCTCGATGATGTTTTGGCAAGAATGATTGCATTAGATGGATTTCCATTCAGTATATTCATAACTTCAGATGATTCGAGAAAATTTGTCTTTGCAAAATACACGGATTTACCAAAGTCAGCCGTCACCATTCAAAAACGTGTCATGAATTACAGTGAAAAAATCAGAAAGCAAGTAACTGCAGAATTGAAACATTTGAAAAGTGCAGGTGAAAGATTTAGTCTTTCTTTCGACAAGTGGACTTCAACATCCAATAAACCATATAGTGTTGCCCAAACGAGTCTCGCAAGAGTCTTGCAATTAGCGATTATCCTATTGCTATTTATCAAACGGTAGTTGAGATCTCAGAACAATGTAACAGAGTCTGTTACATTATTGTTAAAAAGTATATTGTTAAAAAACTTAAAAGTCGAGATGACACGGAAGAAGAAGAAGGAAGATCAGGATCACAAACAGATGATGAGTTAATGCCACAAACCTCCCAATCCCAACCCCAATTGACACTAAAGGAAAAGTTATAGCTGGAAATTTATAAGAGTATGAAATCCCCAGATCGTGAAGTACAAATACAAAATTAATCGGGGTTGGCAAAATAGACGTGAAATAATCCTGTTTGAAAATTTAGGAATTAGTGGATATCACTTAGAAACAGCATATAAGTATCTATTGTCTATTCCTCCAACCAGTGTAAAACCTAAACGAGCGTTTTCAGCTGCTGCTTATGTTGGTAATAAACGAAGCAGGCTTGGAAGTCAAACCTTGGATGCATTGATATTTCTACGATTGTATTTTCAAAATTCGAAATAAGTTTTATTGTCTTTTTATTTCTTACAAAGTATAGTATCTTTTTGTCATTTTTTCTTTTCTTACTATACTGTGATATGTATAGTGTACCAAAATTAAAAATATATATTTAAAGAAATTACTCGTTTTTTAGAGTTCATTTGCCGAATGGCAAAAAACGGAACCCTTATAGTTTCGTCATGTCTGTCCGTCTGTCTGACTGTCTGTCTGTCCGTCCGTCCGTATGTCACAGCTATTTTATTCCAAAACTATTAAGACTATACATGTGAAACTTGGTAAGTAGATGTATTCTATGAAACGCTTTCCGATATTGAGAAAAAAGTTAAAAATCACTTAAAATAAAGGAACATACTACTACCCCATACATGGAACTAAAACTGAAAATATTTTTTTTTTTTCATGAAACCTATGCGTGTGTGGTATTTATAGACAGGTCTTTAAAAATGACATGGGGGTTTATGAAACCACTTTTTCATAAAGTCAATCGTTTAAAAGATATAAGCTTCCAAAGTGGTCAAATGTGTATCCCTCCCTCTAACTTCTATAATAGTGGAGTGAAAAATATAAATATATATATACAACGTGTAACGGAAACCCCATATCTAACCAAAACGGCTTAAGACAACATTTGGTATGGAGTCTCTATGCACAGTTTCAGCACAAAATAACTGACTTAAAGAATTGATACCAAATTATTGGTTTCACATATTTTTTGAATACCAATCATAACAAACGTGTCACAGCACTACGAGGGTCAATAACTTTCCACGTCACTTGCCAATAACACGATAATTCTTTTCGTTCTTCTTAATTTGAAAAATTCGGTCACTGGTATCAGTGTACTGGAATTTGTAATAAGTTCTACACATGTAGACTTAGGATTACAAAACCCTTGCCATATCGTTTGTTATCATCCAAAGAAGCCATGCACTTGGTATGTACATACCCTTTAAATTACACGTTGTATATATATATATATATATATATATATATATCTATAGATGTTAATGTAAACTTTCAATCAAAATTGGTTTTAAAGACATCGAGTCAGCAGTTTTTGAGATACAGCATATTTTCTAAAACCGCAAATATAACTTTGTAATTCATACAAATACTATGAAAAACAAAGTTATTTGGCGTAGTTGCAAAAAATGTAAATAAGCTAGTTTTAAGAAATTTGTAAGTTTTAGTTTTTTGTCAAGTAAATATACATATTATATTATATTATTATAGTTACTACGGAACCCTTCATGGGCGAGTCTGACTCGCACTTGGCTAATTTTTGTAAAATGTTATAATAAGCAATATAACATTAGATTTATAGATTTCTTTTATTTATTTTTTCTTTTAAATTAAGTTACACTTGATACATATATTGTTATGAAATAAATTACGAAAATTGCGAAGTAAGTTCGCTAGACAGCATTAATGAAAAAATGTTTTTTTGGTATGGCCCCACGTATATATAATAAAGTACCGAATGTTATTAAAAATATGACTGTAGGGACAGTTGGGGCACAATGGTACGAAAAAAATATTTTTATTTTTAGAAAAATCAGTGTTTATTCTTTATATAATTTTTGCTTACAAACATCAACGATATACCTTAACTTAATAATTGCACAGCAAAACAGAGATCAATAATCTAAATTAAACCTATTTATCTTTGACTAGTACTCTCGCGGGGCTTCGCTCCCGTGGATTCTATAACGGTAAAAACATAACTCTCCTTTTTTGTAGTCGGGTAAAAAGTAGCCTATAACCTTCCTCAAGCTTCAAGCTACTTCCATACCAAATTTCATCCAAATCCACCCAGTACTTTCGAAGATTAGCGCGTTCAAGCAAACAAACAAACTAACAAACTTTTCCGCTTTATAATATTAGTATAGATTTTGTGAACCCTTTCCTATGTTCCACTGTGCCCCAGGTCTGGGGTACAATGAAACAGGGTATGGGGCACATTGGAATACGACCTGTATTCATACCAAAAAATTAACCAATGATATCAAATATTTTTAATACCTTGTCAGGAAACGTGTAGATACTTGGCAAGACTAGTGCAATATCCTCAGTTGAAACCATTGCCATGTCCGGTTCTAACGGAAAATAGATACTATTGTCAACTTTAAGCTCATACCACCTTCTACGAGTTCTACAGCTTCTCGCATGTTAGCTTCGCTGTGAAGTCCCCTATCACTTTTTCTGACGCGATGTCTCGCCATTCTGGACCTGTGTAAAATCTTCCAAAAATGAAGTTAAGTTAGTAGGGCTCAATGGAACAGTGTTCCACTGTGCCCCGTTCCATAGTGCCCCATAGCGTGTACAAAATTTCAAACAAGTCTTCAAAAAGTTCGATTATGTTTTGAACTTAACACATAGTGGTCTCAAATAGACAAAATGATTAAGATTTATGAAAAAAATATATCACTTACCTATTGCTTAAACTGTTTTACTAAAAACAAAAGTACTTTGAAAAGAAATCTCAACTTCTGAACATAAAAACCAATATTTTTCTATTCACAGCTCCATTGTTGTCGCGCCGCCATATTTCACTACGTCCTTGTATGGCGCAGGACGCGCAGCGATTGGTAGAAGCGGTAGCGCGCGAATTAGTTTGAAATTCAAATTTTTATCGCCATTGTTCCACAGTGCCCCGTGTTCCACTGTTCCCAACTGTCCCTACATCAGAATTTAAACGAGCACTAAATGAAATTTTAATAAACAAAACTTATTTCAGTCTGGTTTTATTATGACATTACATAATTATATTTTTTTTTATTTCATACTGGTTTTATTATTCAAATAAGTACTGCATACCCTAACTTGCTACTTACCCAGTTTCGAAGCGTCAATAGCCTAATGGATAAGGTGTCGGACTTGTGATCGAGAGGTTCGAACCCCACCCATTACACTATTGACGTGAACCCACTCTAGACACAAGCATATTTAGCTTAGTTGGAGGGGTTAACAAGATTGCTAGTAATGTGAAATTGCTAGTATTCTTTAAAAAAAAATCTGAGGAGTTTAATATATAAAATCAAAGTTTTATTGCAATAGGATGAATAGTGAGGGAACGGATAATGTAAAAACAAACGTTAATATTTATATAATTTTTTTTTTTTTTTTACTTGGTAAAATTATCAAATAAGTCCTCCCACTCCGGGCAGGGTGGGAGGGACTGTCAGACTTTTACTGACTAAAATCCACGGTGTTCCTTCAATAACCCTTTACATACCGGGGCCACGGTAACGGGATGAGTCCCACGACCCCGGCGGGCTTCGGCCCTCTGCAGAGGGGGCCTCGTCATGTTGCTGACGCTCTTTGAGGCGCGCGTGGAACACGACGCGCCGTCGACCCGGGCATGGTCCATGGTCGGACAGCGAGTTGCCCTAATATTTATATAATAGGTATAATTTATTAAATTTATTTTTGTGATTTATTTACGTACCTACTTGCTTCATTTAGATCCATCCAGCCGTTTGAGCGTGAAGAAGTAACAAACATGCAAACAGACACATTCATTCACAAACTTTCGCCTTTATAATATTAGCGTGATAAATAAAACCATCTAAATAATTAATATTCGTTTTTCAAGTTTATTCAACATAACGACAAAAAATTAAAAAATGCAAAGTTAGCAAACTTCGTCGTGCAACGGCAAGCGGGCCTCGAGCGAACTTGTCATTGTGTGTGTGACAACGCACACGACTAGCCCGCTGCAGTAAATACCTATTTTCCGCGCGTCTCGTAGGCTAGGCTCGACACCCTCTTATGCGTTGAATGTTTTTCCCTTGGTAAATTATGTGTCGCACTTTCAAGAGTAATTACTAAAGAGAACATGTATGTCGAATGACAAAAAGGCTGTCAACGATGTATATAAAGACATTCTATAGTATATTTAATATAAACATTATTTAATATAAACAAACACCCGTGTGAAGCCGGGGCGGGTCGCTAGTTATAGATAAATAACAAACTTTTCAACTTATTCTTATATATATTTGCAGTTCACAAGTCAGTTTTTTTTTAAATTTAATCATTTTTTAGTGCACAAGTGGTGTTTCATTTCTCTAAAATTATTTTTAGTGTGAGTTTAAATGTCATTTGAATGCTTTTTTATTTTTTTTTACGATCTCATAATATGCATAGGTACCCACAAATATATTTCAACAATATTATTAAGTAAATGCATAAAGTAGGCTTTATCAATACATATAATAAAATAGTAAAAAGAACTAAGAAAGAAACAGAAAAAATTAAGGGTGATCTGTGTGTTTATTTGTTTGTACATGCTAATCTCCAAAAGTACTAGATGGTTTTGAATGAAGCTTTTCTTAGGGTTCCATAGTCGACAAGGAACCCTTTGTTTCATCAGAATAGCTTGTTTTTGTTAGAGCATCAAGTACAGAACTCTTGGTCAGGTAATGAAACTCACCCTTGGTGTTGTGGTAAACAACAGAACCATACACTGTGCAATTGTGCATGGCTTGATACTCTAGGCCGGTTTGTCATTATATAGCTATTATGTCTGGGCCCCTTAAACGAGAACATCAGGATGTAGAACTTAACACGCGAGCGAAGCCACAGGCAGTAGGTAGATAATAGATGATCTTTGTTTTGCAAATTGTTTATTAAATAACACTTGTACAAGTTATTTTTACAGATGAGGCTAGTGTTTCCTAACTGACTACCCTGAGAAGAAACACCGAAATAAAGTCAGGGGTTCGTCTCTTTTGAAGACCAAACATCTATACTGGTTAAATTATATGGGAACCTTGTAGGTTACAGTCTAAGGTGATTTTTTGAAGAAAGATGCTCACAGATTTGAGTGGGCCTGTCCATACAGTGGAAGCATTAGAACAAGGAGCTTAACACTGTAAAAGGATAAATCAAAACAAGACATAATTCATTTCCCATCTTTTATTTCTTTAAACACAGTCATACAGGGCCTTTTAAAAGGTGATTTATGTCTCTCAATAAGTCCTTCAATTACAATACAATCTAAATCTCGTTTCAAACTCATTTCATTTTGTAAAAATGCTAGCATGAGTTTGCCGTAATTTTTATCATTGCAGCAAATATCACAATATCTTTTTAAACAAGTAAATATATAATTTTGGATAAAATCAGTTTTATCACATGACTTATATGCTGTGGATATGTTAAAAAGATTATGGGAGAACTCTTCAGCAGTAAAATCTATATTGGAAACAATTTGTAGGAACTCGGTTAGATTATTTGCATTTAAATTTAAAATAAAATCACTTACTATGTTGCTTCGTATTTCTAAGTCTTTTAAAATTACATTTAATGCTATTTTCAAGTATTGCGGATATTTATTATAGGTTTGAAGTAGCATGTCATTACAAAATCGAGAATTTTCCCTTTTTATATAGTGATGCATAAAATATTTATAAAAAGCTCCTAAAAAATCCTTGTGTAAATCTTCAGACTTTATAATATGTTCAAATAACTTCTCTACGGTACTAGAAGGCAGTGTTTCAGCAAGTTTAATTAATAATTTTGGTGTTTTTATACATTTCTGAATCAAATAATCTAACTTTGATACTAAATCGATCTCGGGGTCTAGAAACTCTTCTACCGCGTTTAAAATGCTGTCATCTTCATTTTCCTGCGTTGCTGGACTCTCATCCATTTCGGGAGAATCATTGACAGTGATAGTCTCCGCAGTTATGTTGATTATATCCAGGTTTCGCGGCCCATATTTTCGCATCCATCTATTTGACTCATCTGGAGGCTTGGCGGCACTTACACAACGTTGTAACAGAGCTTTATTTTCAGGTGCAAATGTCCATATATATGACATGCTTTACTCAGTTAATAATAATAAAGCTTCTACTGGTCTGTTTACTTAATATTTATCTCAGTATTTATATGTATAAACTATAATTTATGCATATGTGATCGAAATAAATAACCTGCCCAACTAACGTCACTGTCAAACGTCAAATTAAGTAAAAGGATGACATTTGTAGAGTTGCGAAAAAGCAGAAAAAAATACAATATAAATCAACAAAGAAATCAACTGACAGTATACTAGAAAAAAAAATATTTAAGAGGTAAAACCTCTTCAGAGTACAAGAAGTAAATAGTAGGATAATTCGTATAAAATTCTTGTAGTTCTTTTTCCAAGAATGCCAATATTATACAATGGGTAAGCAGTATTGCTCTGACAGATTAACACTTTGTATTCGTAGATTTTATGAGACTACACAAACAAATACCAGATGTTTTACGATTCATTTTATTTACACTAATGACAATCAGTCATTTACAGCAATAAACTTATATATTATTTTTAAAAGAAAAACTGTTGTTTTAAATTGTAACCTAACACAGAATCAGTTAGTAAAACATTTTTGATTTTTAAACAGATAGTTACACAGTAATATTTCTTAACATTATAACACAAAATTTTAATTGAACACATAAAATAATTTGAAAAAGATTCAAAAGCACAATATAACTATTGTGATTCTGAATATTTTACATAGGTTTGCTCCTATTAAAAATATAACAATCACATACCTTAGGTAGGTATATTATTTATAAAATATAACATACTTAATGAAGTTATCTCAAATTCAGGAACTTATAAATAATTAAAAGTACCAAATTTATAAACGGACTTGTTCAACTGTTCTCGGAATAACAATTCTCGGCCCTTCGTGAACATCTACTTGCATTGCTATTAAATCCAACACGATTTTCTCTAAGGTGGCCATACATGGGGCTTTATAAGGTGTGCAATGATATTGCACAAGTCTCTCTATGATTCTGATGCTAACAGTGAATCCCGATATATTTTCTATGAAATGTAATAAAAGCCTGCCATAATTTTTGTTGTAAGCACAAAATGAATGGTTAGACTCTAAATAAACTCGTACGAATTGGAAAATACTGTCGTTTTTCTCACATTTTTTAAACATTGTATAAATAACTGATAAATTATGACTGAACTGTTCCGAAGTTAACTGTATTGCACTTATAAATTTAATCAAATCGGTGCAATCTTTCTGATTTAAAGTTTCAACGTAATCAAGTAAAATGTTGTTTGGGAGATGAGTGTCCAACAATATTCTTTTTATAGTACTTTTAAAATGCTCTGGGTAGGCCTTGCTAGCTTTGATTAGTAAATGAAGCGAAGACCAAGAATAAACTCTTTTGAAGTACACACAAAAGAAATATTTGTACCAGAGTTGCACAAACTGCTCGTCGACTTCTTTTTTTGAGAAGATTTTTTCACAGATCTTTTCAATGGTTGGCGCGGACAAGAACAGAGCAAATCTTGGAATCAGGATGACAGTTTTGACCGATTCTCTCTGTATATAGTTGAAGCTTCTTATGGGATCTTCTTCAATGATCTCATATAAACTTCTCTCTGATTCATGTAGGTCTGGAATTATAAGATGCCCACTGCAGCTGTGCACGAGCTTTCTCCTATTCAGTGCATCTTCACTTTTTAGATAGTTCATGTTAATGATTCTGTGACCAATTTTGACCAGCCAATCATCTCTTGGTGCTATGGTTTCTAGGCAGCAGTGGTCTGATTCGTTATATGAGTGGTCCATGTTTCAAATTGCGTGTTGTATCAGGAGTTCAGCAAAATGTTCACTTTCACTATGTAGCACACAATAACTTGATAGCAAAGTCAACTACTTCCGCATTTTAATTAAATGAGAAATTGCACTTGTTCGAATTCGAAAATAATAACAAGTTAAAAATGTAACCACCTATTTTAAGAATACAACGTTCTACGGTGAAGCTTCGTTACAAACTGAATAAATATTTTCTGAGGCATCTTTAACAACTTTCAGGTAAATAAGTAACACATAATCTCCTTTACAATTGCTTTAAGTTCCCATTGTCTATTCGTGGTAATTTTAAACTGAATATGTACTTAAGTAATTACAACAAAGGGTTTAAAAAGAAAAAAGCTATTCATGCTGTACAAAATATTCTTATTGTTTTATTACTTCAATCATAAATATGTCGTTAATTAGTTAAGTGTGAATTTAACTATATATAGTTCCTAAAACTAATAATGAACTTTAAACTCAAAGTCGGAAATTATTTTGTGGAATGAGGCGATTGTTCCTTTTGTCACCATTCCGCGTTTATTAATAAGGATATGAATGTTACCTAAGTGTCTTGTTCGCTTGTTTTTCTGTAGAAGACTGTCGAGCTACTCTAGCTAGCTATGTACAACATAGTTGTTGAGCGATTCGCTGCCGCGCTGGAAGGTTTTTTATGTGTGGCATCTTGCATGTCAACCTCTGAAGTGGTCGGCTGCTTCACCGGACTTTCTTGTGGCTGCCTTAAAGTATTATAATTAAAGTCTCCAGCAGGCCTTATATTAAGCTTACAAACAAGGTGACTACATGCTAAGGGCTCACCCTGAGGAGTACGGACGAAGGCAGCTAGGGACAGGCTGGATCAGATTATTATTGGTATTAGGGGAGCACTGAAAGAAATGTTAGTATGGTCTACAAATAACGGTTCGTGATCTGGATTTTATTAGAAATGCAGCCACAATACTGGAGTCTAGGGCAGGGTAATGTATTTTTAAATTAACAGTGTTTTAAAAAAAAAGGCAATTACAGGTTACAGCTCTCGTATATCTGGATCCTTTCGCAAACTGAATCGAAAAGTCTAATCTATATCGACTACAAGTAAATACAGTCGATCGACTAACCTAAACATTACACTTATATCACTATGTTGTTTTCATTCAGGATTTTATTTTCCGGTCCATGAATGAGTGAGTTAAAGAACGAATGAAAGTATCAAAGAAACTGTTGCTGTAATTGTCATGCAAGGAACTTGTACCTGTCATGTCACTTACTACTGTCACGTACTAAAAATGTACTCTGTGACTTGTCAGTTGTCACTTGTCAGCTTGTCAGTTCCCAATCGTGTCCTGAAGTGTGGGGTTGTTTTAAAATTATAGCAGAATCAATAATAATTCGTTTTTACGTTCGGGTTATCATCAATTCGTGTAGCAGCATATAGGCAATAGTGGTAAGTATTGATTATTTAAACTATGTAATGTTATTTATCTAAAACTTGTTGTTTTTAGTATTAATTATAATAGCGGAGTATTAGGTATTTACACAGCCGGCACACTCGAAAAACTTTTACTAGTTTTATAAATATAATATCGTTTATTTAAATATTTACCTTATAGACCATTGTTTTGTGCGCCATTATTTAATGATGGCTCTTAGAGCAAAATTATCAGTTGGTTCTTACAAGTTACAACCGCAAAATTTGTACCTATTATGTACTATTTTTTCTTTATTATTTATTAATGTGTTTTGTCTTTTGTGATTACACTTAGAGTGGCTTATAAAACTTATTAGAATAACGATTTTTTTTTTCAATATTCACGAATAATTATTATTATCATTTATTCAAAGAAAAACTATTTGAATGACGAATATTTTTTTATTAGCTGACCCGCTGAACTTTGTACCGCCATTTTTTAACTATCCATATTTTTTCACATTTTAAACATGTTTTAAACTTTCCCTGTATTAAAAGGAACATAGGTAATTCAAAAAGAATTAATGAAATCGGTGAAGCTGTTCTCGAGTTTTGGCGAGACTAACGAACAGCAATTGATTTTTATACCTAAAAGATTCGTTAATTGGATACTGAATAAAAATAAAACAAGGAAAAATTATTTTCAAATGAAACGTCTATTTTGCTGTTAATGATCAAATATTTACAGTTGTGATATTTCTTCATATTTATACGTTTTTAACACTCTCTTTTTTAACACGCTTTTATTAGGTCGGTCGAGATGTAACAAACTAATGAACTATGTAATGAAATCTAAGAATCTGAATTACACGCACTTCTAATTGTGTCGTCATGAAACTTGACATGTTGCTGACGCTCTTTGAGGCGCGCGTGGAACACGACGCGCCGTCGACCCGGGCATGGTCCATGGTCGGACAGCGAGTTGCCCTTTACTCGCTGTCCGCATGCCCGCGCCTACGGTGGCCGGAGATCGTCGGCCGACGTCCGACGCCGTGGGCGTCTACCACTGCGGCTGGGCTGGAGGGAGGACGCCATCCTCTCCCTCACGCGGCCCGCCTCCTCCTTCGGAAGCATGACTGCTTCGCAGAAGGAGGCGACCGCTTCCCACTCCCTCTCGCCCCGCAGCATGGCCTCGACCAATGCCGGGCGCGAGAGGTCTCCGCCTATCGCCGCCGTGAGGACACGTCGGTGCTCTGCCCAGGCGGGGCAGTCTTGCACCGTGTGCTCTACGGTGTCCTCAGGGCGACCCTCGCAGTGGTGACACCCAGGCGTTTCCTCCTTTCCCATCAGACACAGGTACCTCCCGAAACTTCCGTGTCCGGTGAGGACCTGCGTCATGCGGTAGGTCAGGACGCCGTGACGCCGATCTAGCCACTCCTCAAAGAGGGGTCTTACCGCCGCAATTGCGGCGTGCCCGAAGTCGGTGTAAGATGCTATATTTAAGAGAAAAATATAAATTATGGTTTAAAATGTGACTTTAAATAATTGTAGTATCTGACCCTCACTGACATTATAATTCTTTCACGAACTTACCCTAAAAATACTATTTATAAATAATTTCGCGACAAAAAATTACTTTACTACAGCAAAATCGGTTAAACGGTTTACGCGTGAAACATAACAAGTTACTTTTGGATTTATAATATAGTAAGGAGTTAGGATTAGTAAGTATTCTAGGTAAATTTCTTTCATGTCAGTTGCTCACTCTCGCTTGGTCCTGACTCCCAACCCTGCGTCTACGCTGCCGTCTTCCGCGCGATTTTAGTAATATTTTAATCTAGACATACTTGTCTACATTAAAATATTACTAAAATCCTACCTAAACTAAAAACCTACTTACTAGTAGATATATAAAGATCTATTTGTAAAAGCGGGACATTTGTGTTCTCGTTGGGGACAGCGGGACAGACTGCCTGAAAGCGGGACAATCCTGCCCAAAGCGGGACGTATGGTCTCGTTACCCATGCCCTATTCTGTTCCTCGGAAAGTAGCCTGCGGGTGATGGACTTGGGGAAGTCCGCTATCCCATCATATAAGCCCTAGTAGGCACCTACAGCGTGGTGCTTCCGCGTGCCTCTCAAAAACAATGAACGGGGCATATTTGATTCACAGCCGATTTCGGATTTTCGGCCACAGCGACTGCATTCGCGTTAATTGATATGTGCTCTCACCTAACTGATGTAACCAGATTCGTCATGTCTGTCCGTCCATACGCCACAACCTTTTATTCCTTAGGATTAAATCTATCCAGCTGAAACTTATACAGAACGGAACCAGGCCTTCATTTGCGGAAATCTATACCAAACTAATAGCTATTTCTTGAAATTGCTCGCTTCTGCTCTAGAGGTGCCGACACCGATACTTATTAATAATATCGAAATATTTATTCTTATTGTTTTGTACTTTCAACAGTGTCATGTAATAAAATGTAAGTTTCGTTGAAAGAACAATCAATTCAATGTTTTTTATTCCACCAAGCCCGTTCCATCATCGGACTACAAGACAAACGGCGATGCGCCATCGTTATATGGTGGACATCCCACCCATACGAAAGAAACGTTTTGGGAATACTTTCATTGTGCGTACGGCTAAGCAGTGGAATTCCCTGCCGGTGTCTGTGTTTCCTGATAGTTACAACCTGGGAGTCTTTAAGTCAAGAGTGAATAGGTTACTTCTAGGCAAGCGTGCTTCATCTTCGACCACATCATCGCTTAACATCAGGTGAGATTATGGTCAAACGCAAGCCTATCAATTATAAAAAAGTGGCTCTTAATGAACCGCTATTAGGTCCATAATGCAGTGTATCAGAAACGTGTGCTTTTTACTTTACGTTACTGCACTAGTGCTATAACGCCACAGATAACTATTTACTAGTCGGAGGTCGGAGATGTACGTTTTTTTAAGCTCATCAACAAACAACGACTCGTCGACTACATATTTTCCATCCAAGTTAATATTTAACAATACAAATCTGTTTTTACCTCGTAAGAGTGTTGAAAAACGTCGTATGAAACGCGTGTGCAATGATCAACATAGCACACATGCATCATAATCATAATGTAGTATAGTGTATCGCCACTAACTGATGACATCAGTGCTGAAGTAATTGCACTGTCTTCTATGATAAACGTGTCATTGTCGACTCCTTGTATAATATTTAATAAGTCTTCACTGCTCATATTATAGTCCTCCATTATTAATAATATTTAATAACAGTAAATGAACTACTCTATTTGAAAAAATATCGCGTTTGACGTCATGGGACTGTCATACATAGATGACTGTGGCGTCCCCGGAACAGACAAAACAACAGTGTGATAGAGATGGGCATTTCAGTCATTACAATTAATCGATAAACTACTAACACTCCACGTTTAAAGAGCGTTAGCGTTCAGTACTATAAAATTTTCTTGATTTCTCAATCATAAAATTTCAGTATCAAAGGTTTTATTTATTTATTGGTGCAGAATTCAGAGTAAATGAAATATAACGTAGGTTGCCGTCAATGTCGATATTCTTGTTTTATTGACTGGTATCTACATCACTACGTGTCCTGTTATGGTGACTGTGGCGCCGAGGGCACTAAGTTTTGCGAACTTTATAACTGGTTTTCTTTTTTGTCATCTTATGTTCCTATACATGAAACCTGACGAAAGCAGTTCACTTCAAATAAATAAAGAAGATAAGGTATATAATTAACAAGGGAAATGAACAAAACAATGCTGTTTTATGATATTTATTTACTTTTAAAATTCTGTCACGCAGTCGCGACAGTGGCGTACTGGGTACATTTTGGCTTGTCGTCTATACCTACACGACTGTGGCGGTCAAAAGGTTAATTGATTTTCACAATCTTTGCATAATAATAGATACAGTTTTTTTTTTGATACGAGAGTAATAATTTATGTTATTTCCGCGAAACATTCTTGGCAGAATGAACACTAGATATTTTCCTGAAGTATTGCTTACCAAACTAAAAGTGTTATTCCAAGATGTCAACTATTTACTTACCAAATTTCATTAAAATCCATCCAGTAGGTCTGGAGATAATCGTGTACAAACAGACAGACTATTTTTTTTTGCCGTGTTACCGTTTCTTTACCCGCACCAATTATTATTTTTTATAAAATTTTAATGTACTGTTTTATTATATGTATAGATATAGAGTATTATATGTATATAGATGTGAAGAATTTCACGGAGATATAGGCCTACGTGAAATATGTAAAATATTTAGAGAGCACTTGAAATTGAAATTGAAAACCATTTATTCGGTGATAAACACACACAACAACAGAAAATTACAAACATAAAAAAAGAACACTAAGAATTTCACTGAGCATGTCTACACCGAAAGGGTAGACATGCTCAGCGAAAAGGAACTTTTAAAACGCCAGCAGCTAGTCTAAATCAAATCAAATCAAACCATTTATTTTTGCAGAAAACACTGGTACAATGGTGTTATAATTTACATGTTTCAAGTCTACCGTAAGGCATGCAAAATGTATACAATCATAAAATACAATCCACAAATAAATAAAAACAATCATAAAATACTTTAAGATATTAAATTAATAAATAATGATAAATGATCTTTATTTTGCAAATTGGTTATTAAATAACACTTTTACACGTTATTTTTTTCGTAAATATTAACTAGATGAGGCCGGTGTTTCCTAACTGACTACCCTGAGAAGAAACACCGAAACAAACTCAGGGGTCCGTCTCTTTTAAAGTCCATACAATCTACACTGGTTTAATTATATGGGAACCTTGTAGGTTTCAGTCTGAGGCGATCTTTTGAAGAAAGATGCTCACAGATTTGAGTGGGCCTGTCCATACAGTGCAAGCATTTGTCACATGACGTATAGCTCAACTTAGAACAAGGAGACGAACAATACCAAGGTAAGGACGTTTGGGTAGGCCGCAAAAGCACTCAAACTGCCAGACAATCATGTTTAACTGGAATAAGATAACCTACATAGTTCACATATTCACAATCGTTTATGAAGATTATGTAGATTAGTCTAAAAAATGGCCTTTTGAGGAAAGAACCGCACAGATTTGAGTAGACCCGTCCCGTCAGTGCAAGCCTTTGTCAGTTAGTCTGTAAGCTAACTAATTCGAAATTGTCATTTCCTATAGAGGATTTCCTTGATGAGACTGGTTTCAGATGTTCTGGCTTCCGCCTGCCCGTGACAACTGTTAAAAATGTGCGAATGACAGCCGGAAATCGAGATCAGGGGTTTGTCATGTTTTCTGAGGCAAGGAAGAATAAGTATCTCGATAGATTAACATCACGCATTCACGGACCGTCTTCAGCCAGTGTTATACAAGGTGTAACAGATTAAGCGCAATACCTCAGACACCCCAATTAGAATATTAAATTATAAGTCTAAAACAACATCCGTAACTAAATAAATTGAAACCAAACCTAGACATTTTTTATAAAATAGTTATCCTTACTAAACGCATGACGTATGTGCGTCATACAATATCCTTACGCAGACGCATACACTCATGCAATATTAGCGGCCCACCCGCACACGAGCGCATTTCCTTGAATTAAGGATTGTATTAATTTGTCATGATACTGTGTTTCCATTTTATGTTAAATCTATACTAATATTATAAAGCGGAAAAGTTTGTTTTATTTGTTTGCTTGAACGCGCTAATCTTCGAAATTACTGGGTGGATTTAGATGGCTACTTTTGACGCGACTGCAAAAAAGGAGAGTTATGTTTTTACCTTGATAGAATCCACGGGAGCGAAGCCCCGCGTGAGTACTAGTGAAAGATATTTCCGTCAAAATGTAACACCTATTTTTTATGACTGAAATTGATTGAGAAGCCTATTCTGAACCAACTACTTTCAGGAATTGCGTTTATTCTGTTACACGTTGTATAGTTATGAATTGCTCACAACTACTTATAAGTATGTAAAAATAAATACTTATATTTTTTTTTTCAATAAGAATTCTAGCGACGTGTGTAGCATTCACATTACTAGCAATATTATTAACCCCCTCCAACTAAGCTGAATAAGTTTGTATCTGGAGTGCGTTTACAGCAAAAGTGTAAAGAGTGAGGTTCGAACCACGATCTCTCAATTACAAGTCCTAAACCGTAGCCATTAGGCAGTACAACAAATTATATTGCATTATATTGAATACAATTTTATTCGAATAATTGTATACTATCCTCCGTATGTGGCTTCCCAACTCTATATCCCAACTTTGACCTTTTGTATGATTTCAATTCATTTGAAAATACCACTTTCTCAAGAGTCAGGAGCAGTGGCGTAGCTGAAGGTCCGCAGACCCCGCGGCGCAGGGGGGCCTCCAGCTTTAGGGGGACCCAGTGTCTTAATTTTTTTTTTCAATCTATGTGTATACATTTTAAACCCCAACGGTCTTATTACAAAAAAATGCCTTAGTACTGGTTTAAACCAAGACTAAAATGTCCAGGATTGTGACGGTATTAACGTTAGTACCAGTATCAAAATGTGTCCCAATTACAAAACGAAGACTATCTGAGGATCTGTTAGTACCAAAGAAGGTCCATGGTTCAAATAATATCCACAGATAATAAACAAAAATGGCATTCTTTCATTCGTTCGTACAATCTTTATTTGAAGCAACGTTCCGTTTCTATAAATATTGATATTATAATAACACTTGAAATGATTAAATAATTATTAATCAATACAAAAATATGTCATAAATTGTTCGTTGTTCAGGTTACAATATAATGAACAAGCGCAACTTGTATTTTTGACGCGCTGTTTATAATCAAGTTGTCATATTTTTTAACACCTCTAGCTTGAAATGGAATGAATTACATTCGGGGCCAGCCCGCGTCATTTGAAGCCAATGTTTACGTCCTTTTGAATAAATAAACACACTTCTTATTTATTAATAGATATTATTCTTGGTATTTCTATTACTAACAGTTTGTTAGTTGTTTTTTTCGTGAGTTGTTGTGTGTGATTTAACATGAGCTAGCTATGAAATGGAACAACAAAAGAAAAAACGGAGTAAAAACTGGAGTTCTGAAGAAAAAGTTAGTGAAACATATTTTTTTAATTATTATTAGGTAAACAATGCTTTGTTTTATCTTATTTCGACTACCTAACGCGGATGTTCTTATTATTATAGGAAATATTACGTGGCCTTATTGCTGAATCAGCACATATTATAGAAGATAAGTTATATATATAAAATATTTTTAAGTAGTAGGCATTTTTATAAATCTTCGAGACATCCGTGACAAATTTTCCAGACACACCATGTAAATCAGCTGTATCGTCTTGAATCTACAAATAAAACAATAATATTAGTAAATATAGATATTATTTAGATTTTGTCATGATTTTGTCTAATGTTATGTTAGCATTGACCAAGGGTACTTACTTCATGGCAAGCCCAGTTGCGTAATGCGCAAACCACTTGCACTTCAGGACTCAGTGGGCATCCTCGAGGGTCGTGGGATTAATCCTCACGTAAAACATCCATAATTTTTTCCCCAAAACGTTTTGTGAACCTATACTTATATTTAAAATCTTCGTCACTCAATTCAAAAGGATTTACACGATGACGACGTATGTAAGATCGCCGAGACGTCTCCAGTATATCCAAATCTTCCAAATCCATCAAGTCAATCATATTAATATCCATTTTTTACGATTTGCAAATAAAAAGACAATAACAATCAACGCAACCTCAAAAATTTATTACCGATATCAAAGTTAATCCATGGTTAAACTAGGGGTCTCCGCGGACTAACTTTAGTACCTTAGATAGTTCCTGAACTAGTGATAAACTTCATTTTATAATAACGTTTTATTTAGTCATGGTTTAAACCTAGTAATAATCCTAGTACTAAATTTAGATCGTGTTTTGTAATAAGACGGCAAGTGAGCCAACCCTATGTAACCCAGAACTTCGTGAATCCGAAGCAATCGGAACCTACCTAACACAGGAAGTTTTAAATAAATAAATTTAAAGAGAATTATGTTAAATTTTCGTTTCCCTCGTACGAATAAATATAAACGTTATGACATTTATAAATAATTAAACATTTTAAAAAATTTAAAAAGATTTAAAAAATAATACACTGATTTTAAGGACATAAACAAAAATAATTTATGGGTTATAGAGGGCCTTATTGAGATTTTGGCGGGGGGGCCTCCGAAGTTTCAGTTACGCCACTAATCAGGAGTCTAACCGAATGCAGCTGAGCTGATAATATATTAAGATGGATTATAGTTACAAATTACTCACAACTACTTATAATTATGTAAAAAAATACTTATTATTTACTAGATTTTGCACGCGACGATTTTGCCCGCGACCTCGTTCGGTTGGTTGGTTTTGCCCGCGTAAATACCGATACCGTGGGAGTTCCGGGATAAAATGTAGTCTATGTGTTATTCCAGGATGTCAACTATCTACTTACCAAATTTCATTGAGATCCGTTCAGTAGTTTTTGTGTGAAAGAGCAACAAACATACATACATCTTTACTAACTAGCATTTATAATATTAGTAGGATAGGGTTTACATTCATGTTCTACAGAACTAATCGAGTTTTTTTTTTAATCTAAAAACACTCGATAAATAGTAATTACGTATGTGTATAGTGTACGTATGTAGGTGACTATGACGAGATAATGGCATGGGAAATAGGAACCATAATAATTCTAGTATGTTTTATGGTGCATAGACACGCTATGGACAGCTATGGTACGATTAAGCACTAAGGCTAATTAGGGTTCCGTAGTTGAATGGCAAAAAATGGAACCTCTTGTAGATTAATCACGTCTGTTGGTCTGTCTGTTCGTACGTATGTCATGCCAAGGGTATCATGTTACCCAGTTACTGGGTTATGTAGGTCAGAAAGGCAGTCGCTCACTGTAATACACTAGTACTCAGCTGCATGGAAGCTGGCCCCAGTTGCTGGCCAGTTGGGAACAGGCTAAACAAATGAGTGTCTGTTTAGACAAAGTTTGAAAGAAAGAAATTACTCTCATTGTTATTTATTGTCAAAATAAAACAATTTAGACTTTTATTTTTTAAATAAACAACAGTTTGAAGCGTCAATAGCCTAATGGATTAGGTGTCGGCCTTGTGATCAAGAGGTCCCGAGTTCGAATCCCACCCATCACACTATAACCGACCCACTCCAGACACAAGCATATTTAGCTTAGTTGGAGGGGTTAACACGATTGCTAGTAATGTGAATTCTACCCACATTGCCTCGAAAAAAAAAACAAAATTTAAAATCATTTTGAAAGCTTACAAGGTAATAAGAACTCTTTTAGGTATTTATAAAGAATAAATGCAGAAGAAAATGTTAAAGAATTGGCCATTCAGAGAATTAGGCTTTTGAAGGTTTTGCCATTTTGAGAATAAGTTTGTTTAATTTGAGTACTTAGCCCTTATTTTATTATTTTCAATTGTTAATTGTTCGTCAAATCGAGTTCTAAGTTGAGCAAAGCGATAGCTGACAAATGCTTGCACTGTTTGCACGGGCCTGCTCAAATCCGTGTGATTTTATCCTTTAAAGAGCACCATAGACAGCGCTGCCAGTTTTTTTTTTGCCAAGTCGGGGTTTTGAGACGTTTGAGTGAAAAAACGGGATTCGATCGTCGAAAGCGGCACATATTTAAAAAATTGGCCAAGTGCACGTCAGACTCGCCCATGAAGATTTCCGTAGTAACTACGCAAAATGACTTTGTTTTTCAAAGGGATTGTATGAAATACAAAGTTATATTTGCGGTTTTAGAAAATGTGCTATATCTCAAACACTGCTGACTCTATCTCATTCAAACCAATTTTCGTTGAAAGTTTTCATTAAGATATACAGCATATATATATTTTTAAAATTTTTCACTCTATTATTATCTAGAAAAGTCACCATGTCTACCATGGCAATTTTGACCCTTGTAAGTTTTATTAAACAGAAAAATAGTCGAATTGTCACTTTTTGACATACCTATGTCGGACTTGTCGGATTATCAGCTTTATTAAACAGGACCCCGGCCGCGCTTCCTAAGCACGCTGCACGCACAGACGAGTTATCACCGAAAGCGGGACTATAATGTATGTCCCGCGCGGGACAATTTTGATTTAAAAAGCGGGGCGTCCCGCCAAAATCGGGATGTCTGGCAATGCTGACCATAGACATAATTAACCTAACATAGTTCTCATTTGATTTGATCACTATAGATTGTATGGACTTCAAAACAAACTCAGGGGTTGTTTCGGTGTTCTTCTCGGGGTAGTCAGTTATGAAACACGAGCCCCATCTAGTTTAACATTTACGAAATAAATGACGTGTAAAAGGTTTATTTATAACCTATTTGCAAAATAAACATCATTATTTCAGTTTTTTCTGATGCCATTTTAAGAAGGCCTTCTGCGCCTAAGACAACCATTTTACTTTTAAATATTACGAAATAAAAACTGCGGTATTGCGAAAAAAAGGCAGGACGACTCGGAAGTAAAGTATAACTCAACTGCAATAATACAAACTATCCAATCCCACAGTTAACTTTAAAGTAACTGCAGCTAAACTCGGTTAGTAAGTTAACTGATACAGCGAAGTACCAGGATACCATAAGTTGTGAACAGGTGTGCGCCACAGTTAGACGGCACACATTTTTTTTCTACCCGTTTCTGTTTCAAATGCCGACTTGAATTGTGATACATTCGAGATATTTCCTCTGGTAACTAATGCAGTAAATATCACACCACGAACTACCAACTATTTGTATTAAATTGTTAAAAATTTATGTATAAAAAAATCGAATCGAATCGAATGACTTCTCTCGCTCTGGGTTGATCGGAAGGGAGTGTCAGATTCCTAAGGACTAAACCCACCCTGTTCCTTCAGCTGCCCTTAAGTTCCGGGGCCGCGGTATCTCGTTAGAACATTCCCGCATCCTACTGTGTCAAATCCATCCAAAGGTTGTCTGTAAAAGCTCGCTTTTAGCGATAAGGCCGCCGTAATGAAATAAGGATTTAACAACTTTTTAGTTGTTAAATCCTTATTTCATTGTTTTATGGTAGGCAATAAAGATTATAACTAACTCTTAGATTTTTAAGTTAAGCTACGCTAGTCTATGTCCGTCTGTGGATGGGTGGGTGACAGTCTTGTTATATCGAGATTCCTGGAATAAGTCGTTAGTCTCTTATTAACATACATTTGAAAGTTGTTACGGGTGTTTAGATACCAGAAAATGTGGACAACGGTCTTGAAAATTATTGTGTTGCCCAATTTTCGCGTTGGTCAGACACAGGTTTTAACTGGTTTTGGGAATACTTTCATTGTGCGTACAGCTAAGGAATGGAATTCCCTGCCGGAGTCTGTATTTCCATATATAGCATAAGGCAAAACATGCAGTCGCTTTATGTTACACTGGATGCCAAATGATACTAATACATCGCCTGTTTGCGAGAATATTGACATAACTCGAAATGCTGTCCAATTTAACTAGATACTTGTGTGAAATAATCATACATTTAAGTATAATATTGTGAACTGAGACACAATGCCAATTTTGCACCGACGTTCTTCAGAGACTGGGCCTAGGTTTGAGTCAAACCCAGGCCTAGTCTCTCACACAGAGGAGGAGCTTTGCATGCTTAAGTTTTAAGCAAATCATGTTGGATTCCATATTTATAATAACATCGTATATTCTGTTTTATGCAAATAAAATATAGTGTTTTGTCTCAAATAATAACACTGTTTCTTTCTGATGAACGTCGGCGCAAAATTGGCACTGTGTCTCAGTTCACGATGTTATACTTAAATTTATGATTAAGTATTTCACACAAGTATCTAGTTAAATTGGACAGCATTTCGAGTTATGTCGATATTCTCGCAAACCAGCGACATATGGACTATGCGTTTCAAATAACAATAGGAACTATATAGCATAAGGGTCTTTAAGTCAAGGCAAAACATGCAGTCGCTTTATGTTACACTGGATGCCAAATGATACTAATACATCGCCTGTTTGCGAGAATATTGACATAACTCGAAATGCTGTCCAATTTAACTAGATACTTGTGTGAAATAATCATACATTTAAGTCAATGATATTTTATAGTACAGATGTGTTATAGGCGCGCGCGTCGTGAAGACTCGAACACGAGCTAATTGGAACGTCTTGCAACTAGTCTGCGTCGAACGCAATCACAAGCGTGCCGCACCGTAATACCCGTGCACCGTGTCCTTAGATTTTATTTATGAAAAATGCCATCGTGTGAGTTTCGGAAGTGTACGAATTATACTTCCAAAGTAAACAAAATACAAAGGATCTCATACCACATGTGAGAATGCAAATATATTAAGATTATTTTTTATATTTCATTTATTTTCCAAACTTGCCAATAAATTATGCTTAGGAGCCATATTTAGGTGAAGACAGAGAGAGCAAACTTGTTTTGTCGCGAGAGCGATAAGGATGCGTGCGTGCGAACATAGATTAGTTAAAAGTTTACAAGTGTAGAAGCGATATTGATTGACTTGTTGTAATTTGTTTTGTGTTACAATTTTGTTGACTAAAGTTCATTTGACTGATTATTGAGGATTATAACTGTTTTTTTATTGAATTAGGTTTCCGAGGGATCAGGTTCGACTTCAAGATTGGATCGCAATTGTTCGTGAACAAAAAAGCGAATCAGACTGGATAACATCAAAAACAGCAGGATATGTAGCAATCACTTCCAAAGTACTAACAAAAGTTTAGAAATGTGGTCGACAATGCTTAAAAAAAATGCAGTTCTAATTATAGAGGTAGGTAACTAAAACATTTTATAAAACATAATGCTGCCTGCTTAATGTTTTATAAAATGTCAGCTACCTGTTGATTGCATTTTCGCCAACGTTGAGTTTATTTGGTTAGTATAGGTACCTACAAAGAAACCGCTACATGACATTTCATTATGAAACCTATAGTTGTGTTATGAAATTGATTATTTATTGATTACTAGCTTTCCACCTGCTTCATCCATTCCGATTTGACGAAGTTTTCGAATCATACAATTATTGTTATGACTGATCATAAATTATTTCATTAACATAATGACTATTAATTTCTATTTTAGTTTTGAATATAATGGGCTAAGCTGAATACAAACATTAGTGGTAATACTTGATACGTGATTAACCATTATGATGTTTAATTTCTTACCTACGTACTTACTTTTCAATCGAGTGTCCACTCTACGGCTATAAAAATGTTATCCTACGGCACAAGGACTCATTTGAAGCGCAACTGTTAGAATTATACCTATCTCTTTCACTTGCGTGTTGTTTCGTATCTTTTGTTCTACTTATCAGTATAACTTGTCAATGTGTGCCATAGATATTCGTGATGTGTGCAGTTTTTACTACGCGGAACAAATTTCAACGCAAATTACTATGAACGTAACATATCTGTACTTTATAATATCATTGATTTAAGTATAATATTGTGAACTGCGACACAATGCCAATTTTGCACCGACGTTCATCAGAGACTGGGCCTGGGTTTGAGTCAAACCCAGGCCTAGTCTCTTTCACAGAGGAGGAGCTTTGCATGCTTAAGTTTTAAGCAAATCATGTTGGATTCCATATTTATAATAACATCGTATATTCTATGTTTTATGCAAATAAAATATAGTGTTTTGTTTCAAATAATAACACTGTTTCTTTCTGATGAACGTCGGCGCAAAATTGGCATTGTGTCTCAGTTCACGATGTTATACTTAAATTTATGATTAAGTATTTCACACAAGTATCTAGTTAAATTGGACAGCATTTCGCGACAATGCCCGAAATTCCCCGACGTTGTATTGTATGTAGCTCACTGACCGACTCTTCGGCTCAATACGTCATTGTAAAATAAATCTTATAGTCGTTGCTTTAAAAGTAAAAATGCTTTAGCACTTTTACATAAGTATGAAAATCCTTAGGGAATAATAGTTTGTAATTTTGTGTTTTTGTAAACAAAACAAACGCCACTATTTTTTTTAAATGTACTCTTATTGTTTCGGCGGACTATTGTGTTGCATGTTGCTAAGCGCAGTTTAGTTTTAGTTGCTTGTAGTTAGTTAGAATTAGTAAGTAATGGGTAGTATTAAATAAGTGTTGAAAGCTAAATTAAATTCAAAGAAAAAATACATAATTTTAATAGTTATATGTAATAAAACAACCTAATGAATCTAATTTTATCTTTAGCACGCAACTGAGTTAAATGAACCAAAGAACTTCAAAGATTTTATAGAGCTACTGAGCTAGTTATCTCGTTTGACTCGCGTAAAATAGCGCGGCTCAATTTGATCAGTAGCTCGCAAGTGAGTCAATTGACCTCAAGGGTTATTCGGTGAGCTAAAGAGCTAAAAGATTGATATAGCTCTTTTGATCAAAAGAGCTATATCTCTCTTTTCTTTTTAGTGAGCTACATTTCGCATGTCTAATATGTATAATTTTTTGTTAAATAGAAATAACAATGTGGGTAGTTCTTTCGCTCGTTCCATCGTAGGCCTCATCTATCGTTTACTATCAGGCGAGATCGAGGCCAAAAACAGACACACCCGTTATAAAAATAAAATCTACCATCAAAATTATATAATGTCTCCAATAATGAGTAAGAATATTATGTAATTACTGTTTTCAAAATCAATTGTTCTCAATGTTTTTGTAATGTGTTTCAACTGATTGTTTTACAAATGGGTGTTTATCCATAACGCGGTAACTGTTGTTTTATTGGCTGTACGAAAACAAAGAGAAACCGTCTCGTGGTTAAAAAAAAGTAATACAATCATGTTCTTTTGCTTGTAAGTTTGTATGTAGGGGTAATCTCAGGAATTAATGATCTAATTCTAAAATTATTTCATTAGTAGAAAATAAACACACCAAGTCTTACAAAGATTCGCCAAGTCTTACAATCGAATTAATAAACATAATTTCAACATAATATTCGAAGAAGAAATACTACATAGAGACGAAAATATAAGATTTCTTGGTATTACCTTAGACGAAAACTGCAATTGGAAACTTCATGTGGAAACAGTATGCAAGAAACTAAATAGATTTGTTTACGCCTTAAGACAGTTAAGAAGAACAGTTAGTGAGACAGCAGCTCTTACTGCTTATCACGGCCACGTAAGCTCCATCTTAAGGTATGGGTTATTGTTATGGGGTAATTCAACACACATTAATAGAGCTTTCATTATACAGAAAAAGTGTGTCCGAGCTATAAGTAACGTCGGACCTTTTGAAACATGAAGGCCGCTTTTCAAAAAACTAGGAGTGCTTACTCTTGTATCTATGTACATAATGCAAATTGGGATGTTTGTTAGAAACCAATTACATTTATTTGTTGACGATAATGAAAACCGTAAATATATTTCAAGAGACCCCACGAAATTGAACATTCACACTACTTGCAGAAGCGCATTACATAAAAAAAATTGCTATAGGATGTCCATTAAAGTATACAACCATATTCCGCGTCGGTTAAGAGAACTTCCCTTACATAAGTTCCAAAAGCAATTGAAACAATGGTTAATAGAGAACTGTTTTTATACCCTAGGTGAATTTTTTAACTTTAAGACTTAATATAGACCTGTAAACGAAGTATGTATTGACTTATTGAAATTGTGACCTTTTGTTTTTTTTTTTTATCTATCGATTTTTTTTTTAATAATCTATTGACATTTTTAGTATTCTTTTGATAAGTTTGGGAATATAATATGTATTGACATCTTTAATTATTATTGTAAATTGAATTAATTTTATGATTTGCTGTGCCCTTCGGGGTCCATGATTGTATCCTAGCTTTAAGCAATTATTGTAACATCTAAAACAACATTGTGGAATGCAAATAAATATATGATATGATATGATATGATGCTAAGTGAAGATAGAATCACCAACAATAACTCAACAATTAATGAACAAAAAACATAGCAAGAGTCGGCTCAAACGAAAAATTCCCCAAGATGTGCTACAGTAGACGCACATAATTACTGAACAGGATGCGACACAGGTCGCTACCCTGAGCACGCCCTTATTCAAACAAGACCCACCTACCGCTCATTGTCCCATAATGGCGACAGATCGCAATATTACAAAAAAAAAGTTGTAGTCATGAAGTGCTTGTATTATTATTACTGCCTCATAGGTCTAATGGTTGCAAGCGCAACTGCTGTGTACGAGGGCTCGAGTTCGATTTCCGGGTCGGGCAAAACCTGCTATTGGGTTTTCTTTAGATTCATATTAAAACGTCAAAGTCTGTGAGGATGGATGTATAGATGAAGGGATGTAGGTATGGATGTTTTGAAATTGAAAAACCATTTTCATCCCCCCATCTCGGAAAGAGTATTTTTGCTCTTCGATATCTGAGTGCAAAAGCCGGTTTTATCCGCTAGAGGATAAAAGTTTGTGAATTCAAAACATCATTAAACCTATTTACTTCTACCTCCATGGGGCCGAAATTATCATACAACTTTTTTTAATTTGTTAAAAACTCAGACTCAGGAACCTTCTTGGTGTACTTACTTTTTTTTAATTTGCTTTTCGCGCCATTTTTTTTGCATTTTGTCATTTCCTCGCTGAGGTGGGATGAAAAGTTACGTGTTGCACTCGAGTTCAAAGATTTTTCACCTCATGCTCTTTTGATTCCCTCGCTAACGCTCAGGATTCTAATGTTTGAATCACTCGCTGAACTCGTGATTCAATTTTAGAATCCTTCGCTTGCTCGGTCTCAAAATTGAGCACGCGGTTAAAAAGCTACTTTGCAATCTTGTATAACAAATAACTATTATTCGATGATAAATACTCACAACAACAAACAATAGAAAATTACAAACATAAAAAAAGAACACTAAGAATTTCGTTGAGCATGTCTACACCTAAAGGGTTCCCAACTCAGCATTTGCTGGGCGAAAGACACCCAGCGCTGGTTTTCAGTTGGCACCCAGCAGTGACACACGGACGAGGGTAAATAAACTAAAGTTAATGAATGTGTAGTGTATTAAATACATAAATAAAATAATATTGAAAGGTGTAATATCGTGCTACGTGCTAAAAATAAAAAATCTTTTAAATTGTAATTTGAAACTCGCTACCAAAAAGCGCGTTAGTTGCCCAGTATCAAACTGCCCGAAAATTTTACAACAGGTGTTGTGATTTTTTGTTACTCTTTTACGCAAAAACTACTGAACGGATCTAAAAGAAATTAGGTATGTAAGTAGCTGAAATCTTGGAATAACACGTAGGTTACTTTTTATCGCGGAATTCCGGAGTCTGTGTTTCCTGATAGCTATAACCTGGGGGTCTTTAAGTCAAGAGTGAATAGGTTACTTCTAGGTAAGCGTGCTCCATCTTCGACCACATCATCACTTACCATCAGGTGAGATGGTGGTCAAACGCGAACCTATTATCAATCAAAAATAAAAAAAGACCACAGGATCAGGATTTTGGCTGGAAAAATTCTCCCACGCGAACGAAGTCGCGTTCAAAAGATAGCATTATAATCGTTATTATTCTAAGATTATAATATAAGTGGGTATTATCATATTATGCAAACCGTTTACTTAAACTATAATTATGAAATGATTTCAAGATTAGATTAGATATAATGGACTTACTGAAGTGTTTATTGACCTACATAATTATATCTTTTATTGCAACATTGGTTTAAAAGTAAATAGCATCATGTAAACATGTTGCTATGGATAGATTACAATATACAGGGTGTGTACGTACGATACTATATTTAAAGGTGATATTCTGATAAGTAAGGTACCACTAATACTATACTTAGTTGCATTTAGTCCTCTTTAGGGTTCCGTAGCCAAATAGCAAAAAATGGAACTCTTATAGATTCGTCATGACTCTCAGTGTGTGTCCGTCCACATATCACAGCCACTTTATTTGCAAACTGTTAGGACTACACAGTTGAAAGTTGGTGGGTGTATGTATTCTGTGATTATAACGATTTTTATAGAAAAAACAAAATATGGGTGCTCCCCATGCATGGAACTGAATCTAAATAAAAACTTTTTACCAAAAAATTAAACCGACTCCCAAAAACACTGCAAAGTGAAAAATAACTTTAATTTCGGTAGTCGGTGTCTTTAGTTTTGTATTTTCGTTTTTGGCACCGACTTCCGAAATTAAAGTTATTTTTCACTTTGCAGTGTTTTTGGGAGTCGGTTTAATTTTTTGATAAAAAGTTTTTATTTCACTCTTTTTAGTTGGTCATTTTTTATTTACCTAGTTACAAGAGCCTAAATGTCAACTACTTATAACCTTTTACAAAATATTGCTTTTCCCAATGCTGGGCCGTTAATTGTTAAGGAGTTCTCCTGGTACTTCACCATCAGCTCTACATCACCATATGCAGTATGACGAGCATAAAGTGCTTAACATCCATATTCAAGAAATAGAATCGCAATCCACTCAATACTTATGAGTAGTTTCGGCGGCCATCTGTGGTCTTCATCATCAGTTCCACTTCCTCAAATGGTACTTTTTGAGAGCAACTGAATAAGTTACTATAATAAATACCCAAAACGTCATAGGTTTGCCTATAATATTTGAAGAGTTCCCTCGATTTCTCCAAGATTCCATCATCAGATCCTGACTTTTATGAAAATGGGACCAATTTCGAAGTATACCCTTTCAATCAAAAAAAGAATTTTCCAAATCGGTTCAGCCGTCTTCGAGTAATCGGTGATCATACATTAAAAAAAAATATATATACGAGTCGAATTGATAACCTCCTCTTTTTGTCGTCGGTTGAAAAAGAAAATTCATCAAGCCTATGCGCGTGGGAACAGGGATGTCTATAGATAGGTCTTTAAAATTGACCAAGTGCGAGTGCGACTCGCCCATGAAGGGTTCCGCAGTAACTATAATAATACAACGTGGAATTTAAAAGGTATATACATACCGAGTGCACGGCTTCTTAGGATGACAACAAACGATATAGCAAGGATTTTGTAATCCTATGTCTACATGTGTGGAGCTTATTAGGAATTTCAATACATTGATACCAGAGACCGAATTTTTCAAATTAAGAAGAACGAAGAGAATTATCGTTTTATTGGCAAGTGACGTGGAAAGTGATGACCCTCATACTCATAGTGCTGTGACACGTTTGTTATTACTGGTATTCAAGAAACATATGAAACCAATAATTTGGGGTCAATTCTGTGAGTAACTTATTTTGAGCTGAAACTTTGCATAGAGACTCCATACCACATGTTGTCTTCAGTCCTTTTTGATAGATATGGGGTTTCCGTTACACGTTGTATATGTATATGTATTTATTTGATAAAAAAACCTTACAAATTTCTTAAAACTATCTTATTTACATTTTAACTACTACGCCAAATAACTTTGTTTTTCATAGTGTTTGTATGAATTACAAAGTTATATTTGCGGTTTTAGAAAATATGCTGTATCTCAAAAACAGCTGACCCGATTTCGTTCAAACCAATTTTGGTTTAAAGTTTACATTAAGATCTACAGACTTTTTTTAGATTTTTCACTCCATTATTATAGAAGTTAGAGGGAGGGGGGTGGAGGACAAATTTTAACACTTTGGAAGCGTATATCTTTTAAACGATTAACTTTATGAAAAGTGGTTTTAGAAACCTCAGTGTCATTTTTAAAGACCTTCATGAAAAAAATATTTTCAGTTTTAGTTCCATGTATGGGGAGCCCCATTTTATTTTAAATAGTTTTTATTTTTTTCTTAAAATCGGAAAGCGGTTCACAGAATACATCTACCTACCAAGTTTCACATGTATAGTCTTAATAGTTTCGGAATAAAATGGCTGTGACATTCGGACCGACGGACGGACAGACAGACAGACAGACGGACAGACATGATGAAACTATAAGGGTTCCGTTTTTGCCATTCGGCTACGGATCCCTAAAAATGACATTGAGCTTCTAAAAACCATTGTTTCTCTGTCAATCGTTTGAAATATAGACAGTTACACTACAAAATTGGTTTAAACGAGATATACACAGCAGTTTTTGAGATAAAACACATTTAAATAAACCGCAAATATAAATTTGTCATTAATAGAACAAAACTATTCTATACTCCCGAGTCCGACTCACACGTGGCCACTTTTTTTTACACTTCCAGGCGCCATTTTGCAAATTTATACAGCCTTCGTCATTACTACAATTCTGACGTATTCACCAACACCGCATCTGTCAAACAAAAACCGTCCAGCCGTTTGGACTGTAAGGCGTACCAAGGAAATGGACACACATACATACATACACTCGAAAAACATTACCCTCCTTCTGACTCAGTCTTATTAACCATAAGCATGCAATTGTGGACTACCCGTGTATTTATTTTCTCCTGGTGTGTTAATTCCATCCAAAGGTTGTCGGTAAAAGATCGCTTATAGCGATAAGACCGCCCGTTGTATCACCCATTTAATTGTTAAGTCCTTATTTGTTTTCTGTTATTTTATTTTTATTTTATTTTATTAGGAATAACAAACAGTCACATAATAGAAGATATACAAAATATTACAAAGAAACTACAATTATGTAACCAACAGCGTTATCCACAACATACACATGAGAAACATAGTACGCGCTTCAAAAATAATAATGAAGTGAAACGAAAAACAAGTTTAACAAAAATAGTGCACTAAAAACAATGAATGCAATAATTAAAACTAAGATTCGACTACAAGACAAAACTAATTAAAACATATAATATAAATATATGTAAATATCTTAAACAAATCAAACATGTTTTCTTTAAATACAACAAAGAAAAAAATGGATATTTAAGGAAACAATAAAAATAAATTATAAATAAATACGTTACTTGACTATAACATTCTTATAAATTATTTATTATTATATGCATATGAGCCTTTGATTGCTTTGAGAGTAGAATTCCTAAATCTTCCTGGACTTAAATGAAATATATCAACATCGAGAAAATACCTATACAATAAAGAGTATATCTATTTGTCTATTATAATATAATTATCTATCTAGCATTAATCCTAACTCATCTCGTTACCAAGTAAAAAGACTATCTTTAAAAATTAAAAGAATTCTTGTTAAAGTATTGAAAGTATTCTAATTATTGTATTATCCTTTGAAAGACTATTTACGTTAATGACAATAGTTATGTTTGAAGATAATTTGTAGTTTTAAAAGGAATTTCTTATCGTTTAAGTTTAAAAGAAATTTGTTTGTTTCTAAAAGTGGGTAAAGTATTCTTTAATAGTTAGGGTACTTATGTTAGTCATGTTAGCGAAGGAGGACACTGAACGTGTGAGGGAGAGACAATTTTCTTCCTCACGCCCCTGCCGCCGTGGGAGAGGTCCCGGGCTTCGGGGATCACGAAATGGTCTCAGGCTACCGTAGACGTGGGTTTGCGGACGGCGAGCAGGGGTACCTCACCGTCCCGTCCGGTAAGGACCAGGCCCGGGTCGGCGGCGCCCGGAGCAGGGTGGGGTTTTAGTCAGTAGAAGTCTGACACTCCCTTCAGCTCCACCCACAGTGGAAGGAGTCATTTGATGATTTTCCCACCCAAAAAATAGGCCAAGGGCGAGTCAGACTCGCCCATGAAGGGTTCCGTAGTAACTACGCCAAATGACTTTGTTTTTCATAGTGTTTGTATAAATTACAAAGATATATTTGCGGTTTTAGAAAATATGATGTATTTCAAAAATTGCTGACCCGATCTCGTTGAAACCAATTTTCGTTGAAGGTTTACATTAAGATTTACAGCATATATGTTTTTTAGATTTTTCCCTCCATTATTATAGATGTTAGAGGGGGGCACGCATTTTACCACTTTGGAAGCTTATATCTTTTAAACGATTGACTTTGTGAAAAAGTGGTTTTAGAAATCTCAATGTCATTTTTAAAGACCTTTCTATAGATACCACACACGCATAGGTTTAGTGAAAAAAATATATTTTCAGTTTTTGTTCCATGTATGAGTAGCTCTCCCGGCTTAATTTTTTTTTCTTATAATTGGAAAGCGGTTCACAGAATACATCTACCTATCAAGTTTCATGTGTATAGTCCTAATAGTTTCGGAATAAAATGGCTGTGACATACGGACTGACGAACAGACAAACAGATAGACATGACGAAACTATAAGGGTTCGGTTTTTTGCCATTCGGCTACGGAACCCTAAAAAGGGTACTTATGTTGTTCACTGATTTATTTCCACTTCATGTACATAGAAACAAAGGCTTAGACCCGCCGCTCATTGCCACTTTTTGTCACCGTGACTTTTTGTCACTTAGTCAAGTGCTATGAAAACTATACTGAGTGCGCTCATTATGGTGACTTGATAAGACGGAGACAAATAGTTGCAGCGACAGGCAGTACCGGAGTGACGTGACTGTCACTCGCCCTGTACATTACTATGGGAGTCCGCTCACTGGTGACTTTTTGTCACTCAGCCGTAAAGATGGGCGTTTAAACGAAAAGCATATACATGTTATTTAAAATAAGCGTATAAGCAGATTAGTTTGACAACCTCGTTGAAGTCCATTACAAAAATGAACACGATAGACATGTGTCAGTTATAACAAAACGCAACTGAAAACGGTTGCCGTAGCAATAACGTTAGGTATCGGTATCGTCTCAACCGGCAACGGTTATCAATCTGCAGAGTACGAGTAGCTACAACTCAACGCGCAACTACGAAAACATTAGAAACCGAAACCGATGATAACCAATCGGCTAAGTGAGAGAGGGAAGGCATGTATGCCAGTTGCAACCATGCCTTCCATCTCTCACTTAGCCGATAATTAGGTGCAAGAAAGAGAAGATGCGATTATCGTTTTGTTGGCATGCATTGGTTATCATGGATATCTTAAGGAAATAATATGGTCGTATATACCAATTACTGGTCTAATGATGAACAGTTTTGATGTGTTTGTCGGTTATCACAGATATTTTTACTAAATACAAATACTTTTAGAACTAAAGTTATTAAGGAACTGAATATATTAGATACCAGTCATTTTGAAGTTTATGACTAATTTGAAAGTTTGTTGAGTCATTAAAATATAATAGTTTACTTGAATGTGAACTAAACTAGCTTGACTAGAGGAGGAGAGAGGTATCATGTGATGAGGATTACATCATACCTCTTAGCTAATATGTGGAAAATGTTGTTGTGATTACAATGTTTTTTTTTTGTTATAAATTACTTATTATTATTATGTTTAATGTAATGACGTTTTTTTCAAAATGTTTCTGTGTGTGTCTGTTTCGAATTATTGAGTGAATTATACTTGTACCGGTATCGGTTATCGGTTTTCTTGTTGGTTATTTGAAGAACTTGTTAATTGTTTTATGATTTCTGTTTTGGAGATTTGAGACGATTTATTATTTTCTGAGAAGAGACTATTCAAATTCTTTAGTTTATAAAAGTTAAGTGCGTAATCGTAGTTGTATATTAAATTTAAGTGTGTAAATAGACAATGCAAACACAGTTTAATAATAGTATTTAGTGCTAGGTACACTTGAGTAGACATAAACTGACTTATAAAAATGAATTTAATGACATAAATCAAGTGTCGTTCAACTCCCTAAAGCTTAGCTTGTCTTTCATACAATTATTATTATTATTTCCTTTATTACATTTTATGTACATATTGTTTATATTTTTAAATATTTCTATAAAAAAAACAAAAAAACATTTAAAAATATAAAAAACAGTAGCCCACCGGTATCGGGAACAGGGTCCAAGCTACCGGTGGTCAGGGCTCTTGAGAGAGAAACCTCCTAACAATTCGCGCCGTGTCCAGAAGTACTGCTTTCTGGACCAAGCCCTTGATCCAGCTGCCCAACGAGAGCCTCCTAAGATGTTTGTCGAGGCTCTTGGCTATTATGCCATTGGCTGAGACGACTATCGGCACAATGATTGCTGTATCCACATCCCACATGTCAACAACCTCGTGAGCCAAGTCAAGATACTTAATTTGCTTATCTTTCTCGGCTTTCACGAGGTTCTCGTCATGAGGGACCGCTATATCAACAATCACTGTGCGACGCTCTAATCGGTCTATTACCACTATATCAGGCTTATTGGCAACAATAGTCCTGTCAGTGATGATAGACCGATCCCAGTACAGTGTAATATTGCCATTTTCGAGAACTGGGTCGGGCACATACCTATAGTACGGTACTTCTGATTCCACGAGATTGTATTTAAGAGCAAGTTGCTGGTGAACAATCCTAGCTACAAGGTTGTGTCTATGCAAATAGTCTCCGTTAGCCAGACGAGAACAACCGGAGATAATGTGACGAATGGATTCTCCCGGTTTGTGACATGCCCGACATATGTCTACCGTACCATCCTTCACAATATATTTCCGATAGTTATTCGTCATCATAACTTCATCCATAATTGCACAGACAAAACCTTCGGTTTCCCCGAAGAGGTCACCAAAACGTAGCCAGGCTACGGACGCTAACGTATCTACGTCAGACCCATGAAGGGCCCGGTAATAGCGTCCGTGAAGCTCCTTGCTCTGCCATACTTCTCTGCGGTCATTAGTATCTAATACTACAGGTTTGCGCCAATTCTCGGTACCTAAGGAGAGCGGAGTGAGGCCTTTGTCCACCGCTACCACATCTCGATGCATACCCACGTCGGCTTCTAGGAAATATTCCCTAAGGCTGCATACCTCGCGGTTGTGCAGGGTCTTTGCATTTAAAAAGCCACGACCCCCGCACTTCCGCGGGATATACAGCCTCATCATCGATGAACGTGGGTGATGCATTCGATTTGCAGTCAGCGTTGTGCGGACCCGCCTGTCCAAGGCGTCAAGTTCAGTCTGAGTCCATTTGAGTATGCCAAAAGAGTACATCAATACTGGCATGACCCAACCATTGAAGGCACGCACCTTGTTTCCGCCTGATAGAAGACTATTCAGTACTTTATTCAGGCGGCCAAAGAAGCGTTCCTTCAATGACTGTTTAACATAAGCAACATTGATGCCTAGTGCCTCTGACATACCCAAATACTTGTAGGTTTCAGTTGAGCCGAGGGATCTTAGGTGTATGGAATCCGAGAGCTGAGTTCCCACGGATTCCATAATCACTCCTCGCTTTACATGCATGACCGCACATTTGTCCACCCCAAATTCCATCCTGATGGCGCTACTGAAGGTTTCCGTTACCTTCAGTAGCTCCATGAGTTGCAAGTTGTTGGGGGCAAAAAGTTTCAAATCATCCATGAAAAGCAAGTGTGATATGACCTGACCACCTCTTCTCAACTGGTAGCCTTGCCCCGAACCCTCCAGCAGTGTACTGAGAGGGTTGAGAGCCAGACAAAACCACAGTGGGCTCAGACTGTCGCCCTGAAAAATACCACGCTCAATCCTAATAGGTTCGCTGTTTTCCTGGATCTGTCGACATCCTGGATAGCAGAGGACCGTCTTCCATTGCCCCATACATGACTCAAGGAAAGTGCGGAGTATTGGATTTATTTTGTACAACTCCAACACCTTCATGAGCCATGTATGTGGAACCGAGTCATAGGCCTTCTTATAATCTATCCAACATGTCGACAGATTCCTTCGGGAACGACGAACCTGTTGGTTTATGGCAATATCGATTAGGAGAAGCTCCTTAGTACCGCGGGACCCGTTCCTACATCCATTCTGAGAAGCAGACATGATTGAATTTGTATCTATGTGATTATTAATTTTGGCTCTCAGGATGGATGTAAGAACTTTATAGACCGTCGGTAAGCACGTGATCGGTCTATAATTTTTAGGTTCCGAAGTACTGCCTGATTTATGGAGCAGGTGGGTTATTCCTGTAGTTAGGAATTGAGGTAGCGATCCTAGCTCTAGGGCAGACTGGAACTGAGCGGCCAAGCGAGCGTGCGAGCTTAGAAACCATTTTATCCAGAAATTGTGCAGCCCGTCCGGCCCTGGAGATTTCCAGTTGGATAACGGACGGACTGCACGGGTTACATCTTGGGGGCTGATCGTAATTGCCCCCATTTCTGGTATAAGATCGCACGTGCGCCTGATCTCACTCATCCAGTCACCCTCGGTGTGGCTGACAGGCACCGACCAGATGCTGCGCCAGAACGAACACATGGCGTCATCATTCGGTAGGCACGTATCAGTCACACCTTGGTTAGGTCGCTCCCAGGCCCTATAAACCCACCTTTCATTGCTTTGGAATGTGCGATTCTGAGTGTATCGCTCCACCCGCCGCTTATATCGACGAATTCGATTTGCCCATGCATAGACTTTCTGCTTCAGGAAGTCGATACGCTCTGTGACGCGGGTCAGATAATCCCGAGGACTGATATCAGTCCCCGCAAACGCCCGCCTCACAAAGCGCATCACTCTAGGACGAGTGTTGCCCTGCCTGAAGCAGATAAGTTTACCAATGAGTGCTCTAGCCTCAGCAATACGACGTTCGATCCTGCCCTGCCAAGCTGGTACAGCTGGTCGAATAACTCTGTCAGTCTTTGGAAACTTGACATGAGCTACCCGACAAGCCGCTACAGCTGCACAGTATAGGATCGAATGAGTATCGGTGAGGTCTTCACTATTGTCAAAATAATTTGACAGCAGTGAATCTAGAGCACACACTAGCGCCCCATTTTTCTTATGCATGGGTAAACGAGGCAGACGAGGTCTAAGCTCAGGCGGTGTGGAGCGATACTCCCGTAATGCACACTCCAAAGCACTCCTCAATCGTTCACTGCACTGGGTACTCACGGTTATAGCCTCGTCATCATCATCTTCACCGACGTGGTCGGGTCGCGGTGAAATACTGGGTTGTAGTTGCACCGCGGCCAGTGGCGAAGCAGATGAGACACGGCTGCACCGTGATTCGAGGCGTAGTCTATCAAGTACGGCGTCATCCAACATACGGTTACGCTGGATGACCCGCACCTGATCCGATAGTCGTTGGGCCGAAACGTTGACAGCTGGTTCAAGTACCTGAAACAGAGAGAGCATCCGACCACGGTACGCAGTCAGGTTAGTTCCCCCCTCTGTAGCCCCAAAGTATGAGCGCATGACATTTTCATTGATGGAATGTGTCCATCGCATGCGCTGCACACTTCCACCGGCAGCGGGGACCCCATCGGAGGCCGGTGGGCCTCGAAGTCCTAAGCCGGCCGGAGGGCGGCCTCTTCCTCGCCGACGCGCAGGTGGTGGTGTCGTCGGCGGCGAGAAGTATTCGTCGCTCGAGCTCGACGCAGCTGCAGCGGCCGGAGTCTCTTCACTCACGGCTGGAGCAGGTCCCGGCGGCTGCGAGGCGGAGCTGAGCGACGATTCCGCAGGTGTTGGGCGTGTGGGTTGTTGTAATTGTGCCCGGCGTCTTGTCAACATTATATCATCGTCTGTATTCTATTCGATCTTCGTTCGTATTGCTTCATATGGGGTTTTTACCAAACTGGTATGTTATGCATTTCTGTTAGTTTTTTTTTTTAACTGATTTGGTTTTGTTGAACATGGTGCATTGTAATTTAATAAATATTTATTCAAAAAGAATCGCGAAGAAAATTTTTTGACAAGCCTGTTGACAGCCGGGCCACAGATTATTATTATTATTATTTATTTATTTAATTACAACGGTTATGTTTACAACCAATGACAGTAACTAAAATTAAAAGAGACAATTATAACACATTCTAAAATATACAAAATAAACAAAGTAAAAAGTAGGTTAACGTTTTAACAACACTTTCATGAATTATTCTCACAGTACATCTGACACACCAATAAAATCTTCATCCATCCATCCGCAAACAGATCGATTGTTGGATTAGAATCCAATACTCTATAATCATTACACCCAGTCTCAATAACGACAGCAATTAAATAATAAAATGTAGTTTTTAAGTGGCCGAAATTAGTAAAAACTGCGGAGCTATAGGTTCTTTTGTTACTTTATTATTCTAGTACGTAATAAACTCGACTGTCGGCATCATAATACTGAACTTTTTACGACATCTGTTCTTTTATTCACAAATTGCACGTGTAGACGGTTATTAGTAGGATTCGTGGATTACAAAATTACTGGTGCAGCAAAAGACGTCAAATGAAAATGACAAAAAACACACTACGAAATAGCGTTCAAATAAGATTTGTTTTTTTCATTTTCTAATACAGTTTTTTTCCTATAATATCAAAATACGCGAAGTCCCTTGAGTGTAGTTATATATAGTTAAAACTGTAATAATATGACGATACTAGCTTCTGCCCGCGACTTCGATCGCGTGGGAGGTTTTTCCCGCATAAATCCCGATTCCGTGAGAATGCTGGGATAAAAAGTAGTCTATGTATTATTCCAGTATCTCAACTATCTACTTACCAAATTTCATTGAAATCCGTTCTGTAGTATTTACGTGAAAGAGCAACAAACATACATATATCCTCACACACTTTCACATTTATAATAACAGCAGGATTGATTAATTGACCATTGTGTAAATAGTATATGATGATAGTGACTGGTGAAGGTGAGTTAGCGAGCCATGTTAATTTAATCAATCAATATAAATATGATGATTTTTAAATGCGCTGCATTTTTTGTATATATTTCATATAAAAAATGTGCTAGTCCTAAGCCTAGAAGAAAGCTATGATGGGAAATTACCAGTATCCTTATAATCCCTTTACTCCACTCCTTGTTATATTCATACTGTGATTATTTTAGCTATCCAGTTGTTGTAATAACTATAGCGATACAACAACTGAATAGTTAGATTAACTGCATTTGTGATACCGTTATTCAGCAACCGTTATCAATAACGTTATTGCCACTAAATACCGGTTAGATAACGGTTATCAAAAATAACTAATAACGCCCATGTCTAGAACGTGATTTGTTACCCAAGAAGTGACCTCAGCACTGACTTGGATACCTATGGACTGGCCCTAACTACGTAATTAGGGTGCATACCTACAAAAGTCGGGCACATAAGATGGCTGCCGTTTGTTGTGTTGTAACTGCGGGCAACATGCGCAGCTGTTATCGATAACCTTCAAGAATTTGTTTAATTTTTAACTGACTTCAAAAAAGGAGGTTCTGTATTCGATTAGTATTTATGTATATTTGTATGTGTGTCTTTCATGTTTCATCGTCCCTTTTCTTATACTGGCTCTGTTTTTCTTAAAACCGAAAGACCACAGCGGATGCACAGCTGCTTTGCGGCAGAAATTTGAAAGGCAGACGGCTAAATGATAGCGTAGTGACCGCGATCTGGAAGACGTTGCGTTGGAAGGCCTCATACAAGGTGGAGCGACAATCTGGTCAAGGCTGCGGGAGTCCGGTGGATGCGAGACGCACAGAGCCGATCAGTGCGGCCACGCTTGGGGGAGGCCTATGTCCAGCAGTGGACGTAAAATAATAACATTGTTTCATGTAAAAAAAAACATTTATTAATTTCTGAACAAAATTATCTTATTCAATTCAATTATTATTACAAGTAACTAAACTCAATTGGTTAGTAACAATATTTATTAGTCCTATATTAGTACTTAACCTAACTTACAAGATTAGTTCGTGAACAGAAGCTAAGGGCTTTTCTTAATTCTTCAGGGCACTTTTTTTTCTAAAGGAAGACCTTTGGATTTGGCAATTTGCCTTTTAAAAAGCCTTCTGGCCCTGCACATTCATCCAGATTTAAACTTTCTTCATTATTTATGGATTTACCTTTCATAAGGTCTTTAATAATATTAGAAAAATGAGCAATTTTTGCATCCCTTCTCCGAACCTTTTCATTTAAACTTCTCACTATTTGCTTAAATAAATCACATTTCTTTGTGAGATACCTTATTTTATCATTTGGTAGCTGGATCTGAAACATAGGAATTAATATATAATTATAATATCTTAACCATTGAACTGTCGTAATTAGATAACAATTATTAATCAATTCTTTAACTCCTTATTTGGACAGATGGGCAGAGGAAGAAATAATATGTACACAGCATTAAAAAATAAAACAAGTCCAGTCCCCTTGGGAAGTTTACTAAACGTAATAAAATTATCATAATCCGTTTTTATATCACTATATTTACAAAAAAAAAAGATAAATGACAAACTATTTTGACTAAGTAGCTATTACTGTTCATTGACTTTAAAATACGAGATTAGTTGTATGTGAAGATAGTTAGTTGGGAACTAAGAGAAAAAAGATTATAAAACTATATAATTATCAGATTTTTAAGGAAAAAAACTAGTCAGTTTACCTTTGCAGGTGGCACATTTTTAGCAAAATTTTCTTCCGCCAACTGCAAATTCAATGGGCAAGTCGAATTCGATTTATTTTGTTTTTCACGAAAAACAGTTTTGCTTATTTTATAATATTAGTAATCTAAAACAATTCCAGGGATTTTCAATTATTAAAAATAAATAAGACATTCTTTAAAACAACACTAAGTAATATTTGAAATGTAATCTTACCGTTATACTTGAAGAAAGTTGTTGTGAGGAACATTGATGAGAGGAACTTTGCTTAAACTGAAAAAAAAATAGTCACAAATAAATCACTTTTTTCCTAATTAAATTAATTGTAATTCGAAATACTGCCAATACAATAAGTATTTAACAAGATGTTCATATTAAAATTATTTATGCAATGCAATTTATGTTTGAAAACATACCAGCATAGTCGATGTCATGTAACCTTATCACATCGAGGGTTCTGTTAAAACAAGATTCGTCAAAGTGCATAGAGCAGATATGCCACATTTTCTCTATAGGGTTTATATTTGTAGCTTCTATCTATTTCTTCTTTCATATTTCGTTTCCAGGAAACCTGTGGATTAAAAAATATCATTCCAATGTATTTCACACACTGTATCAATATTATCGATATTTATCCGCGCGAACATCGCACATCACTAGCGTTACATACCAAGAATACGAAATAAAGAAAATAATAACGTTATAAGCCATACAAACATGACTCCGGTTGAAATAATATTCAAAAAGGTCATCTAGTAACAATAAATTACATTTAATAATTCTAAATATTCGACAGGATTAGTATAAACTGGTTACTAACCTTTGCAGAGTCAAATTAGGCTGATTTTTGTTTTTCTCGCACCACACTGTTTTATACAACACGAGGGCATGTTTTTCTTATTACTGTCTAAACTCAGAACACCGAAATACTTTTCTTATATGCGTATTTTTCTATAAAACAACAAAAATATCTTGAGCAAGCAACTGTTTGACAGCACAACTACCCCAAAACCACAGAGTACTTTGGGCACTCAATATGGTGACCGGTCACGCATAGACATGATTTTGACATCAGATAAAAGTGATGCCAAAATTGTACTTCACAAACATTTAGATGTCTCTCTTTTCATATGCATCTTTTGGTTGGTTAAAAAGAGACAAAATGCGTTTTGACTTGTTTGTATCGATTGGATAGATATTTGTATAACTATTCTTCATATAGTAGAATATACCATCTCCATAGGTATATACTTTTCCTATCTCAATGGACCTCAGTGAGCGCATCGTGGGTGACAGCAGGTGACAGTAACAATAAGTCACGGTGACAAAAAGTTGCAATGAGCGGCTGGCCTTACTTAATGCCGTAGGCATTCTCTACCAGTCAACCATGAGTTGTGAAGAGATAGTGTGGGAGGTGACTTAATTTTGAAACGTCAATAGCCTTAATGGCTAAGGTGTTGGACTTGACTTGACGTGATCGAGAGGTCGCAGGTTCGAACCCCACCCATTACACTATTGCCGTGAACCCACTCCAGACACATATTTAGCTTAGTTGGAGGGGTTAACAATGTTACTAATAATGTGAATTCTATCCACATTGCAAGATTATTTCATTTTTAGCTGTAAAAGAAAACTTATCCCGCGAGCAAAACTTATATTATCACTAGCTGTGCCCGCGTCTTCGTCCACGTTAGCTTTTTTAATTTTTTAGGCTAATTATTTTGAAAATAAAACTCATACATAATTTGAAGTCTAAAAAATAAGTATCAAGCTTCTAGATTTAAAATGACGTAATTTCCATGCAAACTTTCAACCCCTATTTCAACCCCTTACAGCCCTTTTTTCGCATTAAAAAGCAGCCTATGTCCTTTCTCGGGCTCTAGACTATGTCTGTACCGAATTTCATTAAAATCGGTTCGGTAGTTTAGGCGTGATTGCGTAACACACAGACAGACAGAGTTACTTTCGCATTTATAATATTAGTAAGGATTAGAATTCAACTCGTTAGCTATTCGCACAATGACAGTAATCCCAGAAAGTTTTGCCTATAGGTGGGATGTACACCGTGTAACATAGCCGAACGCGAACATGCTTTGTAATAATATTTACTTTTAAATTGTATAAGCTAAAAAAAACTAAAATAAAGCAACAAAAAATATAATGAATTCTCAACGCTCTCGGCTGGTAACGTATCCAAGAGATTTGTTGCATTGCCACGTTGTATGACAATGCTTATCCTTTGGCCAAAGTAATAGCCAGCCCTTGGGTCACTGGAAGCGTCAACCAATATTTTCTAAATTTCTTTGAAAAGGTTCGAGAGTTTTAACCCTAATTTTAGTTTAGATTATATGTATAGTTTATACTTTAGTTTACATTAAAGAAATAGTAGAATACTTAAAAAACCGGTCAAGTGCGTGTCGGGCCACGCGCAGTGTAGGGTTCCGTAGTTTTTATAACAGCCAAGTGCGTGTCGTATTCGCTGACTGATCGTTTCATACCATGCTCTAACTAAAAGCCAAACATGACTACCTAACTAATTTGACTTCCTATACAAATCCTCACCTGATCCGACAATTTTGCACGGAATGTTTTAATTTTTTTTAGAGATTTGTATAAAACTTGTCATAGCCGGTGTTTTGAATTTAAATACGGACACAGAGCTACATTACTCAATCGTCACTAGAAACTAGCACGATACAACTGGCGCTTAGCGCCATCTATCGACATTTCTATAGAGTTGTTCGAAATTTTCGAGTCAAATACAATTGGTCGACTATTACTCGTAAACTTGTAAAGCCCACTTATGTGTGATAGTTTTCCTTTAAATTTCGTTATATATAGATACTACTGCCGTGACATTTGAATTTCTAACTACAACCGTTTAGTTGATAAAGGGGGGGGGGACACTTGACTCTAACGAAAATTGGTACTTTAAAGCTTGATAAGTCACGAACGGTTTACTTAATCAAAAAACTATCTTATCAAACCCCTAATATTTTTGAAAGACCTATCCAACGATATCCCACACTATGAGAAGAACGAAAAAAAAAAATTATCATCCCACTTTACATGTATGGGAGGTACCCTAAATAATTGTTTTTTTCAAAATTTTATTTTACCACTTTTTCGGCGTCATTAACGTGTATACTCATGCCAAAGTAAAACTTTCTAGTACCAATAGTTTTTGAGCTAAACCGCGGACAGACGGACAGACAGACGGACATGGCGAAACTATAAGGGTTCCTTGTTGACAACGGAACCCTAAAAAGGCACCTGATCCGCTCGTCTCCCGTTCACTATCGGTCTACCAGACGTACTGCAGGGTAACATCTACACTTGGTCGATAGACCGTCTTATCGTACTAAGCGCTCAACTAGCAGCAAAAAAGTTGGGAATCCTAGCAAAGGTGAGACGGTACTTCACACCGGAACAGCTGCACAATTTGTATCAAGCCCAGGTTCGGTCGTGTATGGAGTACTGCATCTTTGGGATGGATCTGCCAAATACCTAACTGGACGCGCTTGAGTCTATCGAGAAACGGGCCAAGAGACTCATTGGAAACGATGCACTGGTCGAGTCAAAGCTCCAGAGCCTTGAACATCGACGACGAGTTGCAAGTCTATCGGTCTTCTATTGGTTACATTTCGGGGAGTGTAAATTGGTGGAATTACACAATCTTATTCCGCCAAGTCTGGTCCATTATCGGACTACAAGACAAACGGCGATGCGCCATCGTTACATGGTCGACATCCCACCCATACGCACTAAACATTTTGGGAATACTTTCATTGTGCGTACGGCTAAGGAGTGGAATTCCCTGTAACCTGGGGTCATTTAGTCAAGAATGAATAGGTTACTTCTATGTAAGAGTAGTCAACTGCGAGCCTATTGTCTCAAAAAAAGCGCTTCTCCACATTTATTGTACACACAGTCGTGGTGTGGAACTCTGTGTTCCCTGCCACATATGATCCGTCAGCCTTTAAAGTGAGAGTGAACAGACATCTTCTGTGCTCGCTCGTTACATAGTAGACCTCGTTTATCGTTTACTATCAGGCGTGGTCGAGGTCAAGAGCGAGCTTATCCGTAATAAAAATAAATTAATAGTTTTAAAAACACACTTCAATATGTTAAGACATTATGTTGTGATGTATGTCTAAAAAACTTCTAAAAACGTCATATTATTTTTATCATAAGTTTAATGAATTGGAGACGATCATTGACACGGCCCGTATTATCAATACATGTAAATAAAATTGAAGTGTATGTCTGTAATTTCAAACTACAAATTAACTTTCTATTAATTACATCCTACATAGTTCAAGATGGGTGTATAATTACTGTCATGTCTCAATGGTTACTGTGACCTAGTGTTGGGTTACTGACTCGGTTAATGTAGCTACTTTGTAAGTTTGTAGGCGACTTAGTTTTGATACCATTTCGCTTGTATTACACGATGGGGTAGGCAGAGAGTTAGACCGGGGTTGCGGGAATGTTCTAAGGAGATACCGCGGCCCCGGAACTTAAGGGCTCCTGAAGGAACAGGGTGGGTTTTTAGTCAGTAGAAGTCTGACACTCCCTTCCGCTCCACACAGCGCGGTAGAAGTCATTCGATGATTTTCCCATCCAGAAAAAAAGTTAGAGAGTCTTGTATTCTAATATTATAAAATAAAACTGGCAAAATGCGAGTCAGACTCGCCCCTGAAGGTTTCCGTAGTAAGTACGCAAAATAACTTTGTTTTTCATAGTGTTTATATGAGATACAAAGTTATATATGCGGTTTTATAAAATGTGCTATATCGCAAAAACTACTGAATGTCTCCTTCAAACTAATTTTCGTTGGGTTTTCATTAATATCTACAGCATACGAGTATATTTTTTTATATATTTTAAATAGTCGTTTATATGCTTAAAAACTGACTGTCTACCTAATTTTTACGTTGATTTTGGAAAAACAGAGTAAAATGACAACAATGCAATAATAAAATGATGTAAGTACGAAAGCTGGGATTTGTTCATACAATTTTAGTCGAGAACGTTGCAATGCTTTAGAAATCCATACTAATAAGTATTACAAATGCGAAATAGTGTTTCGTTTTTACCCGACTGCAAAGGAAGGGTTATGTTTTTCGCGCGTATCTTGTATGTATGTATGTATGTTTCTAATATTCTTTATTACCTCATATCTCCAGAACCACTGAAGGGAGGTACTGAACTGAGGTATCGTTAGATTTGTCTTAGCAGCCCAAGTGTTCTTAGATAGGTGACATTTGAAAAAATCAAACATGGCGGCTGTGCGAAGTCATTAAAAATAGTGAAAATAATTTTTTTTTTCTTATACTACCAATATTGGTATCAAATTAAAGGGCTTAACACAAGGATTTCAAAAAGGTATAACATATTTATCATTAGTGTAGTATTACACTAATGATAAATATGTTATACCTAGTAGCTAGTATTAGCAAAACGAATACAAAGAGAAAGTTTAAAAATATGGACATGAGCTCTTTCACTTTCTGAATCCGGTGGGGTGACAATGTGACACGACCGGAAAATTAAAAAAATGTTAATTAATATTAAACTGAAAAGTTGAAAAAAAAAAAAGTTATTTAAAAAATCTAAAAAACCCGACTGCTCAACTGAAATGCAAGGAACAAGCACATTTTTGTTTAAAAAAGTGACAAGCAGGCGGACCCGTCCAATTTAAAAAAAAAATACGTCAATTGGGTCCCGCCTGCTTGTCACTTTTTAAATTAAAAATGTGCTTGTTCCTTGCATTTCAGTTGAGCAGTCGGGTTTTTTTAGATTTTTTAAATAACTTTTTGATCTTCACTCGCGTCAATATGGAGTACACCAAGTCTTGCCAAAGGGTATCGTATACCCCGGGGTATCGTATACCTCGGGGTATCGTATACCCTGGGGTATTCTCGGTTCTCTACTGGTTTGTCAGATAGGCAGTTTCTCCATGTAAAACGTAGATTGGAAGCTGACTCCGATATAGTTGCGAAAAGCGTTAGCAGATAATGATTTTTCTTAATTTCTTTCGTTGTCTTGTTTCAGGTAATAATGCAGATGCTGCTGCTGTCTTTATGCGCAGTCGGTGTATACTCGGTACCGCTGCAAGGTGACGCACCTACGTCAGAAGAAAAATGTGGATATGAGGTAAGGCTTATTTATTTATTAAAACTTTATGCAACACAAAATGTACAGTCGCCAGCACATCAAGCTATCCGAATCTGTCAAATTTACCCAATTGAGTTTGAACCTTATCATGTTGTAATAAAGTTGTAAATCTATTAAACTATTTTGACAGATTGGAGTAGGTAGATGGGCCGGCCACCGTACAAAGGCGGACTTAAGGGCCTATACTACCTCAAATGGCTTAGCATGATCCTCCGTTATGTCGAAAATACTGCAGCAATAATTTTGAAATAAATATATGGTAAACTTGAGGATTAATGTTAGGTATTATGTTTAACGAAAACACGATTCCATAAAATTTTCTTGATAGAATAAAATTCCAAAGTTACCTCCAAACCGAACAATAAACCGCTGGTATTCAAAAATAACTTCAAATTAGATAATGAAACTTTGCATATTAATTGAACTAACTACATAGCAGGTCTTATGATATTTACTTTTTTTAAATTACCATTATTTTCACCGTAAAAAGAAATAAAATAAATTATCGGTGTCTTGGAGTCTTTTCCCTGCCACCCTGCCTCGTTTGCTTGCATGACCGCGGCCAGTAGTGTTCGAGCGAGATAAAGAGTGAGAAGCGCTGAGGTAGTATAGGCCCTTAATGCCTTAGGCATACTCTTCTAGTCCACTATGGGTGGTGAAGAGATAACACAAGGCTTCTAGACACTCATGCGACTGAGATACTGCGCTGGGTGTCTGATACCCGACTAACGCTGTTAGGAATAACGCTTTCACGTCGTGTTATTATAATTAAATCCCTCCTATACGCACAAATCATTTTCGGAATACTTTCACTATGCGTAAAGCTAAGGAGTGGAATCCTCTGCCGCAGTCTGTTTCCTGATAGCTATAACCTGGGGGTGTTTAAGTAAAGAGTGAGTAGGTTATTTATAGGTAAGCGTGCTTCATTTTTTACCACTTCATCGTTTACCATCAGGGGAGTTTGTGGTCAAACGCGAACATATCATCAATAATAAAAAGATCTGCTAGACACTCATGTGACTGAAACACAACGTTGGGTTGGGAGGAAAGGTTACTTTTTACCCGACTGCGGCGAAGCAAGGAGGAGGGTTATGTTTTTACCGCGTTTGTATGTCTGTTCTTTGTTCCCTGGTAACTATTAAACCAGTGAACGTATTTGGATAAATGATACGTCGTTAGATTTGTGTTGAAAGCGCGAGTGTCATAGAATAGATTAAAATTAAAACAAACTAAAAAAATATATTGAGGTTTGTTTTACCATTTTTCATTTTGAGCAACCGTTTAGGAAATAATAATATAACGTTTTAAAACGGAATTAAATACTAAAAAGCTGAAAATAAAAAACTTGTTTAAAAAATCTAAAAACCCGACTGCTCAACTGAAATGGAAGCAACAAGCACACATGCAGGCGGGATCCGTCCAATTTTTTAAATGAAAATTATACTCGTATCATGATCAATTGGGTCCCGCCTGCTTGTCACTTTTTAAAATAAAAATGTGCTTGTTTCTTCCATTTCAGTTGAGCAGTCGGGTTTTTTAGATTTTTTAAATAAGTTTTTTTTTATCTGTTTGCAAAAGAAGGAGGTTTACTATAATTATAGACATTTTTCGGTGGATAATCCACAAATGACTCGTCCCGCTCCTTGTGGAGTGTCAGACTTCTACTGACTAAAGACCCCATCCCGTTCCTTTAGTTGCCCTTGCGTTCTGAGGCCCCAGTATCTCGTTAGAACTCTCCCGCTAGGCATAATTATAGGCCTCGGCCTTGGTTCAGACCATGGTACGGAGCGAGAGGGAATGGGAAGCAGTCGCCTTCTTCTGCGAAGCAGTCATGCTAGCGAAGGAGGAGGCCGAACGCGCGAGGGAGAGGCAACTCTCTTCCTCACGCCCCAGCTGCCGGGGTAGACGCTCTGGGCGTCGGGGATCGCGGGCCAATCTCCGGCCACCGTAGGCACGGGCTAACGGACGGTGACCAGGGGTAGCTAACCGTCCGGTAAGGAACAGGCCCGGGTCGGCGGCGCGTCCTGTTCCACGTGCGCCTCAATACCGCGGCCCCGGAACTTACGAGCAGCTGAAGGGACAGGGTGGGTTTTTAGTCAGTAGAAATCTGACACTCCCTTCCGCTTTACCCAGAGCGGGAGAAGTTATTCGATGATTTTCCCACCCAGTAACAAAAGGCATAATTATAGCCCTGCCTTACCGCTTCAAGTAAACAGCCGTGATGATACGTCATGTTTTTAGCCCATTTAACAGTTGTCATCCCCTAAGAGGCTGAAATTCGTGCGTAAGCAGAGACATTTTTTTGGGGGAGGGGATAAATGACTCCTACCGCTTTTGGTGGAGCGGAAGAGAGTTTCAGACTCTTACTGAGTGAAAACCCACCCTGTTTTTTCAGCTGCCCTTGCGTTTCGCGGCCTTTGCGCCATACTTTCTTTTTACTTTTAGGCGAATTGGTACCAACAATGAAAATAAGAGAGAGAAAAGTATGGTTTCAAAAAACGAATTATGACTTTATATAATTAAATATTATATTTGATGTGAGACTCGGTTAATTAATCAATGTAAAATAAATCGTTATTAATTTTGGCTAATAAGTTTTCTTTGCAAACCGTACTTTTCAAGTGGCATTTGACAGAGAGAGGTCATTGATGTTCCTATTCTTATTTGAATCGCATAGTACAGCCCTGCCTTTCCGCTAGAGGGAAACAGGCGTAATAATACGTTATGTTTTGAACCCATTTAACAAGTCATAATGTGTTATTTACAAGCGTTATTATTATAAGTAACCCTTGAACTGTAGTATCTGATAAAATATGTACATAATTATACGTCAAAGTTGATAACGTACCTATAGAAAGTTTTGTTTGCAAAATTTTACTTCTTACTTAGTAATATTAATGCGACAGTTTGTTAGAACGGATGGTTGTTACTCTTTCACGCAAAAAATACTGAACGGATCTGAATGAAATTTGGTAAATAGGTAGTTGACATATTGGAATAACACATAGGGTACTTTTTATCCTGGAATTCCCACGGGATCGGGATTTACGCGGGATAACCTTCCCAAGCGAACGAAGTCGCGGGCAGAAGCTTGTATTAATAAAACTAGCGGGCTTCGCTCCCGTTGACTTTATCACGGTATAAACATTATCTCCTTCTTTTTCAGTTGGGTAAACTGCAACCTTCCTCAAGCTTCAAGCTACTTTCACACCAAATTTTCTAACGAGATGTTAGTGAAGCAAGCACATTTTTATTTTTAAAAAGTGACAAGCAGGCGGGACCCAATTGAACCTAATTAATTTTAATTAAAAAAATGGGATGGGTCCCGCCTGCTTGTCATTTAAAAAAATAAAATGTACTTGTTTCTTTCATTTCAGTTGAGCAGTCGGGTTTTTTAGATTTTTTAAATAAGTTTCTTATTTTCAGCTTTTTAGTTTTTAATTCCGTTTTAAAAAGTTATATTTCCTAAACGTTAAAAATGGTTAATGAAACCTCAAAATCATTTTTAAAGATCTATTTAATGATACCCCACTTGACATAGTTTGTCGATTTTTTTTTTGACAATATGGCGCCTGGTTGTCGACAAATCCAACGACGTATCATTTATCAAAATCCGTTCACTGGTTTAATAGTTACGAGGGAACAAAAGAACGGACATACATACCTACGTACATACGCGGTAAAAACATAAACCTCCTCCTTGCTTCGCCGCAGTCGGGTTAATAGTAATAAAGTAAAGTAAGAAAGATTGTCTACGTAACAATTTAATCGAATATTGCCCAACTCTCATGATGGTTTAGACACATAATGTCCAAGCTTCACCCTGTATGCTTGTTGTCTTGCAGAGCTGCCAAGCCACTCCAGCTGATATGCTGAACGTTCACATCGTACCTCACACACACGATGATGTCGGCTGGCTGAAGACTGTAGACCAGTACTATTACGGCAGTAAGTATTACATGTACTTCCTGATAGATATAACCTGGGGGTCTTTAAGAGGAGGCTCCCTAAATTGTATGTAAATATTAGGCGTTTTTAAGTTATTATATTTTGTTTATTCATTTATTTACTATTAATTAAACTCATCTAAAACGTACGAACGTTTTATTAAAATATCTGTGAATGGCAAGTAAAGCACTGCATTTCTGCTAACAAGGAGTGCACGCCCATAGTAATTTTGTATTAATATTCTGAAACAATCACGCATACAATCAAAATGGAACTTTAGTATATGATTTATTGGATCTTTTTCTTTCCATGTCTAGACCAGTTTCGTAATTGGAACATTTTCGCAAAATTCATTTTAAAATAATGCCTTTTTTTAAAGATTATACAAAATTTAATCAAGATTCCTCGGCTTTTATGTCTAAAATTAATATTGACAGTAAGAAAATATAGTTTATTATCCAAATACAGGACATTTTTTCTCTAGATCAATTATTATCACTTTAGTTATAAACGAAATGAGAATTGAGACTTACGACATTTAGTTTCGAACCCGAATATGGTAAAAGAGCGCACGCGATATTCAACTTTATTACTGCTGCGTTAGCGTTTAGTATACAACGGCCTAACCGGGGTGGATGGGGGAGGAGCTTGCGTGAAAATTATTTTGCACTGCCTGGTCTTAAGTCGAGAGTAAATAGGTTACTTCTAGGTAAGCGTGCTTCATTTTCGACCACATCGTCACTTACCATCAGGTGAGATAGTGGTCAAACGCGAACCTAACATTAATATTCCTAATAATCTTATGGTGATTATAATCTGGAATAGTATTTACCTGTATTAGAAATTATAGAAATCTATTCAGAAAACAATTCTGAATAAACACATTTTAGGATGTGCATTACTAATATTACATGTTTTCTATATAAAATTGAAAAAGGCTAAGCAAATAATGACTCCTTTTCCACATAAAATTGAAGTGTGTCAAATTTCATACTCCTTCGTCTGCTCAATTTGCGTAAAAATGGGTACAAGGCTTGAGCTCCTCTACCCGATAACTGACCAATGTTTGCACTGTCTGGACAGGTCCGCTAAAATCTGTGTGCTTCTTTCCTCAAAAGAGCACCACAGACATGAACCTACATGCTTTTAATATTGTTTGACCAATACGAATTGTAGGCACTTAAAAGAGACGTTGACCTGTGAGTTTGTTTCGGTGTTTCTTCTCAGGGTAGTCAGTTGGGAAACACCGGCCTCATCTAGCTAAACTTAAAACGGCAAAAAAACGTGTTCTTCATCTTATCGTGTGGGTAGTAAGGTCTAACGACCCCATACACCCTAGTGTCAGAGTTTCTAGACCGCCTCAAGGGCCTCTGACGTGGTCTATTTTGCCGACCGCCATTTGGCGACCGGGACCACCGGCTTATACGTGCCTTCCGAAGCACGGAACCATCTTTTTATTAGACAATCAGGTGATTCAGGCCTGCAATGTCCTAGCCAAACTGGAAACAACTTTACAAAGTAAGCTTCCTGCGTGAATTGAACCCACGACCACCGGGTCACAAGGCAAACGCCCAAACCACTCGTAAACCACCACCACCAATTTGTAGATGAGGCAACTGGCTGATATTTTCAGGTCGCAACAACATACAGAAGGCAGGAGTACAGTACATCCTGGATTCTGTCGTCAAGGAACTGTGGGAGGATCCTAAACGAAGGTATTTTTTTTTTACTGTACGCACAATGAAAGTATTCCCAAAACATTTTGTGAGTATGGGTAGGATGTCCACCATGTAACGATGGCGCATCGCCGTTTGTCTTGTAGTCCGATGATGGAATTAAATCAATTTTAGTTCAATCGAAGTCAGATGTAGCAAAAAGATTTAGCGAGTTGGGGTACTATATTACAAATACAATCTTTTTATTTCGGACCATAAATCCATAAAATGTTAGTAACTTATACCTTTTAATTATTATATATTATTCTTTTAATTTAATTTAAGAAAATATTGTTTTGTAATAGCAAGTGTACGGTATGATGGGGTTGGCGTATCCATTGGGATAAAAACCCCAAATTAATATAATTTAAATGCAGTTATATACAAATTCCGTCATTCAGTATAAATTAAACAAAAATGAAACTTATTTTAAGAAAGTCTATAAAAAATCTGATCACCCGTTATAAGCAAAACTAAATCCTCAGTGTATTTATTATGATCATAATACAATGTTCTAATGTTCAAACACACCAATTAACCCCGTAAACGTGTATAAGCTCCAACTCTTCTCTCCCACAGATTCATCTACGTAGAAACAGCGTTCTTCTGGAAATGGTGGGTTCGTCAGTCTCCCAGGGTTCAGGAGAAAGTCCACACGCTGGTGCGTGAGGGCCGTCTGCAGATGGTGGGGGGAGCCTGGAGCATGAACGACGAGGCAGCGGCGCACTACCAGAGTACCGTGGACCAGTTCACTTGGGGACACAGGTGAGGAACTGGTTTCGGGAGCGGAAGACGTACTTCCGGAAGCAAAACTATACGATCCGGAGTTACGTACGCGGTATCTTCTTAGAACGGGCAGCTGAAAAAACAGGGTGGGTTTTTTGTCAGTAGAAGTCTGACACTCCCTTCGGCTTAGTAGAGCAGGAGAAGTCATTCGATGATATTCCCACCCGGAAAAAAAAAACCGCACTATTATATAAAGATACTACACATATGGCCCTTGATTTATGAATCATAATAACTGACAATTTCTTATAATAAATTTATGGACGCCTTCCAAAACAGTCCCTTGACGTGTCCTGAACACGAAGGATTGTCTAGAAATAAAAAGATATATTATTCGAGACTCATTGCATAATTTTAGCTCATTATCTAAAAATATGTATAGCACCTGATAATATCAATTTTTAGATTTCTATTACATTTATTGTCTTTTTAATTTATAAACAAAATTGTCCCAAGACCGCGTAAACAGTCCCCTGTTAGCAAAATTAAAACAATAACATAGTTAATTAAGTTTAGATACTATATACAATTATTATTATGAGTCAAAATTTTCTTTTAAGCGTAAAATTAGAAACCACTGCTTAAGGGACTGCTATTCTTAGTTTAGTCTTCGTCATAATTATTATGAGCTCTCATAATCAGAAAGATTATTATAAAGCACCGTATTTATTAGTATTATCTATATTATTTAATTCCATTTTCTTGTACACATACCACAATGGTTTTTTTTAACCCAAAGGTTGAGCTAGTAGAGAATGCCTTGCTGCATTAAGTCCACCCATGTAATACGATGCACACTTAATTTATTATAAATGCGAAAGTAATTCTGTCTGTCTGTCTGTTACCTTTTCACGCCTAAGCCGCTGAACCGATTTAGATGAAATTTGGCATGGGAATAGTTTAGGACCCTTGGAAGGACATAGGATTTTTTATCCCGGAATTCCCATGGGATCGGGAATTACGCGGGAAAAACCTCCCACGCGAACGAAGTCGCGGGCAAAAGCTAGTTGTATATCAATTTTAAATAAATAATTACTATGAATGAAAACATTTTCTTTTATATTCGTGGTAAATTGTTGTTAAACTTTACAGGGGACTGTTCAAAGTTACCCAGTTAATGGAGAAATGCCCATTTATATTTTTTTTATTTATTAATTAAAATAATGCAACACAAAATGTACAAAGGCGTACTTAATGCCATAGGCATTCTCTACCAGTCAACCATGGGTGGTGAAGAGATAACATGGCAGGTGCATAAAAAATAAACTAGATTATAATAATATATTCAAAGTAAAAGTTTTATTACAAGTATATATATATGCTATACTATTTATTTTCTGTATTTAATAGCTGTTAGTCCTCCATACTTCTTAAATAAATAAATATACCTACATAAATAACTATTATAAACTTACATACATATTTATCATAATACGTACCAAAAATATACGTTATATTAATAAAAAGTCATAGAAAGGGGGTTTTGAAAACTCTGCTTCCACTATTTACTCGTAGTAAGATAAGAAGTAAGATGAACAGACAAACATTATTTTACTATTTATATGTATATATATATATTTCTTTTTTTTTCAGAAAACTCAACGAGACATTCGGCCATTGCGGTAGGCCACGCGTGGGATGGCAAATAGACCCGTTCGGGCACGCGAGGGAGTTCGCCTCATTGCTGGCTATGATGGGGTACGACGGTCTCTTCCTGGGCAGAATAGATTACCAGGATAAGAGGGCCAGACTTGCTGAAAAGAATATGGAGATGGTGTGGCGAAGCGATGATGTGCTTGGTAAGTTAAGGTTTAATTAATTAATTTGCATTAAATTGAGAAATATTGTCCATAAATATTTCCCTTGTTAGCTCAACTCAAATTTATATTAGTTTATTTTAAATTCCTATTAAAAATAGAGAGTTAAAAAATTAAAAAAAAAAAACAAAATTCATTAATTTTGTGAACACAGGGTACAATGATCTTATGTAGGTATACATATATAGTGTTTGGTCCAACCTATGTTCCGCCGACAGGCATACAAAATAGTGATGCTATGATCAAAATTAAATTAAAAAAAAACAATGTCAGCAAATAAAATTGACAAAAGTTAAATCGTCAAAAGTCGTCAAAATTAATGAAATTAAAATAGTCTAAATGTCATAAAAAAATATACAATGTCAGCAGAGATTAGAATTATCAAAACTTACAATTGCATTATAATAAAATAAAATTAAATAATAACATAATAATAATTCCAAAATTATGATTAATTAAATTTATCATTCAGAAACTGGTCTAATGTGTAATAGGATTATTCAAGTAGCAGCTTCTGTAGAGTGTTTCTGAATTTTATGTTATGGCATACATTTAATTGCATCGGGAACTTTATTATTACTATATAAAAAAAAAATAACGATGTATGTAAATAAAAATGAATTGCTAAATGTGTTGCTAAGCGCAAAACTCGAGAACGGCTGAACCGATTTGGCTGATTTATTTTTTCTTGTTTTTGATGAAGTCTGAGGAAGGTTCTTATAGTTCTTATATTATTTAGAGAGAAAAAAACTAAAAAATACGGGGAAAATAGCCACTCTGTTCCCAGCTGTCAAACATTTGACGACAATCAAACGAAACAAAGGCGCGTTAGGATCATCTTTGGTATGCCTTGAAGTTGATTAGAGGTTGCATGTCAATAATAAAAATAATAATCGAGTTCCCTCAAATTTGTTTTATAGTCATTTTTATTGTGTAAAAAATTTTATTATTTTAAATCTGTCGGGGCAGCTATTAACATAAAATAAAGCGTTTCATAAAGCGAATATTATGTACGTATGTTACATCGTTTTAAAATAATCCTTTATTGAGGTCTGTTTTTGTGCAAATTATAGTCCTCGTTTAAAAATCTTTTAAACCACATAATGTTAAAGAACACAATTCATTCAAGTCATTATATTTATACAACGTGTAACGGAAACCCTATATCTATCCAAAAGGGCTGAAGACAAGATCTGGTATGGAGTCTATGCACAGTTTCAGCTCAAAATAACTGACTCAAAGAATTGATACCAAATTATTGGTTACATATGTTTCTTGAATACCGATCATAACAAACGTGTCACAGCACTACGAGGGTCAATAACATTCTACGTCACTTGCCAATAATACTTGATAATTCTCTTGGTTCTTCTTATTTTGTAAAATTCGGTCTCTGGTATCAATGTATTGAAATTTCTAATAAGTTCCACACATGCAGACATAGGATTATAAAATTCTTGTCATATCCGAATCATATGTTATCATCTGAAAAAGCCGTGCCCTTGGTATGTATATACCCTTTAAATTACACGTTGTATATTTTATGTATTTATGTATTGTATTTATATACATTTTAGTTTATTTTCCGTTTTGATGAGTATTTGTAGTACATTAATTACCCCATTTTGATTAAAGCTCGTAAAGTCCTCCCAAAGGTTGTCTGGAAGATATCGCTCTCAGAGATAAGACCGCCATTGTAACCAAAGTTTTAGCAATATTGTTATTTAAGTGTGTTTCAATTATTGGTGTACAATGAAGTATATTCTATCTATCTATATTTTCTCGTACGTTTCGAAGAATTATAATATCATTCTTTAGCAGACACGCCATTTTCTTCTGCTGTGCCGTGTTATGTAGGTACTAGCTTTTTCCAAGGTCCTAAACTATTCCTATGCCAAATTTCATCTAAATCGGTTCAGCGGTAAAGGCGTGAAAAGCTGACAGACAGACAGAGTTACTTTCGCATTTATAATATTAGTCAGTTACATTTCGGGGAGTGTGCGATGGAATTACACATTCCCCCAAGTCCGTTCCATCATTGGACTACAAGACAAACGGCGATGCGCCATCGTTACATGGTGGACATCCCACCTATACGCACAAAACGTTTTGGGAATACCTTCATTGTGCGTACGGCTAAGGAGTGGAATTCTCTGCCGGAGTCTGTGTTACCTGATCGCTATAACCTGGGAGTCTTTAAGTCATGAGTGAATATGTTACCTACTTCTGGTTAAGCGTGCTCCATCTTCGACCACATCATCGCTTAACATCACGTGAGATAGTGGACAAACGCGAACCTATTATCAATAAAAAAAAGTAGGCCTATAAATATTTTGATTACTTTTTTCTATTTTCAGGTAAATCGTCGGATATTTTCACCGGAGTGCTTCACAATACGTACTCTCCACCGCCCGGATTCTGTTTCGACGTGCTATGTTCAGATGAACCGATTATAGATGACCCGAATTCGCCTATGTATAACGTGGAGAGCAGGGTATGTATTCTATACTGATATTATAAATGCGAAAGTGTGTGTATGGATGTTTAACTGAACTGATGAATGATTAACAGGAAAAAAATAAAAATCTAGACTGAGCAGTAAAGTTAATGTATTCACACTGACCACAAAAGGTGAAGTACAAATTATAAAGAGTGTCGGGTGTACTAGTTGAAATGTATGTTTGCATTTTGATGCAAAATGTTACAATGACGGTTTTCTGGAAATTGTTGGTGCTACTGAAGCGAGAGATCTTCTTTGGAAACGAATCTTTGATGTACACATGACATTGACGTCAATTTGATGATCACATTGCTGTCAAAAAACTTCGTTTGACAGGTGCCCGGACCTAATGCCTCAGTGCTGCCGCCTGGTGGACGTTATTGCAGAAAACCCTCAAATTATGTTATTATTGTTCAAGGCGTGTTGATTTCTATACACTCTTTCACGCAAAAATTACTGAATGAATTTTAATGAAATTTGGTATGAGAAGTCATCCTGGAATAACACGGTGGCTACTTTTTCTTCCGGAATTCCCACGGGATCGGGATTTAAGCGGGAAAACCTCCCACGCGGACGAAGTCGCGGGCAGAAACTAGTGACATATAAAACTGCCTTGGTGGTATAGTGTTCGCAAGCGTGACAGTTGAGCAAGAGGTAGTAGCCTGGAGTTTGGAAGTTGGTGTTGTGATAACCCCGTGCCTGGGAAAGCACTTAAAACCGTTGCTTTGACCGCTGTTACGGGTAGTCGGAACCCAGTAAATTTGACACTGGTCTATCCAAGTGGTATCGTGTTACCCAGTTACTGGGTTGTGGAAGTCCACCCAGTTACTGGGTTGTGGAAGTCAACCCAGTAACTGGGTAACACGCGGGTTTGAAGCGTCAATAGCCTAATTGTTAAGGTGTCGGACTTGTGGTCGAGAGGTCGTTGGTTCGAGCCCCACCCATTACACTATCACCGTGAACCCACTCCAGACACAAGCATATTTAGCTTAGTTGGAGGCGTTAACAGGAATTCCACCCAAATTGCTAGTAATATTATTAAAAAAAAAAAACACGTTATGGTAACTCTTCTGTGAGTTGCGGTCAATTGTGGCACTCCAGCTGGTCGAAATGCTCTGAGGTCCATCTCTGTTCATCTTCTTATTGTTCTTAGATTCACACTTACATTTCGTATCTCAAACAAGGAGTACGAGCTTCAGAAGCCATTGTGAACCGAAAGAACGTTCGAGATGATGAGAGTCTCTGAGTTACAACTTCTAAAGCCTGCAATACATGTTGGCCGAGCGTTGTCGAGTGAAGGCCAATACCAACATGTAGACGGTATATTTGCCTTGTCTTGCTATCGCTCGGTGTCACTTGCCTAGTTCGCCGAGTGTAGGCCAGCGCCAACGTGTATAGAGCTCATTTGGTGCAACTTGTCTTCGCTCGCCGTTGCTCGTGATCACTTGCCTCACTTCGGATCGGTGTCGGTTTTTGGTCACAAATCAAAGGCGCTCGCCTGCGCTCGACCAACGTGTGGGCAGTTCTATAGACCCTCTTCTACATTGGTCGTCTGCATTGGCGTTCGACGAACTTGTCGAACGTGTGGACGTTATATCTTGCCTTGTACCTATTTGCCAACGCTTGCGTTGGCCTACGCTCGGCCAACATGTATTGCAGGCTTAAGACCTTGCCCTGTCCTTCTTGTATAGGTTCCGGTCTATCTATATAGTCGCATACAGATAGACTGGTCGGATCGTGGATATCCAAGCATTTGGTCAATGCGACGCTGACGATGAAGACCTAAAGTGCAACTATACTAATATTATAAAGCCGAAACTTTGTATGTTTGTTTAAACACGCTAATCTTTTAAAGTACTGGGTGGATTTGAATGGAATTTGGTATGGAAGTAGGTTGAAGCTTGAGGAAAGCAATAGGCTACTTTTTATCTAATCGCAAAAAAGGAGAGTTATTTTTTATTGTGGTACAAGTCAACAGGAGCGAAGGCCCGCCCGAATACCAGTCCATAATAATAACGTAAATGCGAGTCTGTCTGTCTGTTACGCCTTTACGGCTACACCACTTCAACTATTTGGATGAAATTTGTCAAACAGGTTTTATGTTTTTTTTAAATCTACCCCTAAAGGGTTGAAGTAAGGGATGAAGGTTTTTATGAGAAATCTAAACCGCTTAACCGCCTAAATTAATTTTGGATTTTTCCGAAAGTAACGCGGGTGAAACCGCGGTGCACAGCTAGTATGTAATAAAAATATACATTTCTCTACTAGGTAAACGATTTCCTCGCAATATCTCGGAATATATCAACGAGATACCGCTCCAACAACATCTTGATCACAATGGGCGACGATTTTAATTATCAAGATGCTGCGATGTGGTTCAAGAATCTTGATAAATTGATCGAGTAAGTGCGCATGCGTAATAAGTATGTGCTTTTGTGTTTTCGTGGGGAAAATCATGAAATGACTCCTCCCGTCCCGCTGTGGGTGGAGCGAAAGGGAGTGTCAGACTTCTACTGACTAAAAACCCACCCTGCTCTTTCATTTACTCCAGTTCACTTTCTCTCTTTTTCTGCAGTCCGGGGCCGCGGTATCTCGTTAGAATATTGCCGCAACCCCAGACGTTATGTATGTGTGTGTGCGCATTATAATTGGCTGCGTGTGCGCTTGTGATCATGAGTGGTTTTAAAAGGTTTATATTAAAGCTTATGCTGAACTGTAGTTTACAAAATTATTACTTTTTTTATTTTCTGGCTATTGTTCAGTATACAAGGTGTAAAAGATTAAGCGCAATACCACAGACACCCCAATTAGAATATTACAATAATGTAATATTCTAATTGGGGATGTTGTTTTAGACTTATAAAAGTCTAAAACAACATCCGTAACTAAATAAATTGAAACCTAGACATTTTTATAAAATAGTTATCCTTACTAAACGCAAAACGTATGTGCGTCATACAATATCCTTACGCAGACGCATACACTCATGCAATATTAGCGGCCGACACCCACACGAGCGCATTTCCTTGAATTAAGGATTGTATTAATTTGTCATGATACTGTGTTTCCAATTTAAGTTACATGAAAGATTTTTCCGTATTAATTTAACACCTATTTTTATGAAACCGTTTCTGAACCAACTACTTTCAGGAATTGCGTTTATTCTGTTACACGTTGTATAGACTGATTGAACTAACTATGTGTGTTGAATTTGTTTGGCTTGTAGTGCTTGCTTGATTCACTACGCTCTTTTAAAACAGTAATAACCCAAAATTACGCGGTAGGTCAGACCGAGTGATAACTGCATAAATCGATTTCGTGTAAGTCGGAATCCAATTGTAACATATAAATACATGCAAATTATGATTTTTTTCTATTGCAAAATTTCGAGAAACGGGCCGAGAGACTCATTGGCAACGATTCACTGGTCAAATCAAAGCTCCAGAGCCTTGAACATCGACGACGAGTTGCAAGTTATCGGTTTTCTATCGGTTACATTTCGGGGAGTGTGCGATGGAATTACACAATCTAATTCCGCCAAGCCCGTTCCATCATCGGACTACAAGACAAACGGCGATGCGCCATCGTTACATGGTGGACATCCCACACATACGCACAAAACGTTTTGGAAATACTTTCATTGTGCGTACGGTTAAGAAGTGGAATTCTCTGCCGGAGTCTGTGTTTCCTGATAGCTATAACCTGGGATTCTTTAAGTCAAGAGTGAATTGGTTACTTCTAGGCAAGCGTGCTCTATCTTCGACCACATCATCACTTACCATCATTAAAATAAAATCCTCAGCACGCTAGTAAATTTTTACAAACAATATGAAAAATAAAGTTATTTTTCACTAATCTATGCTACAAAAAATGACAATCGGGACCGACTTTAACCTTTAAGTTCTGACGTGGTTTAGTCATATCATAAATGGTGACGTGACGTATGTCAGACAGCTTAATAAATAATCGAAATAGATTAATTTTAGTAACTGATTTGCACAATATTTACTTATATTATGATCTGTTCATTATTATTATATTAAGGGAGTGCAAAAACAACAACATTTTCAAATGAAATCAGTATTTATTTGGATCAAATTATATAAACTATATTTTGCTTAACTAAAAAAAATATATGTTATAATCTTAGCTACAATATAAAAATTTGGACGTTTTTGGCAAATTTCTTATATTTAAAATATCAGTCTAAATTAAAGTATTGCTTATGTAGCGATTGCTTCTCAAATCACGTGAATATTTTGGGACAAATTACTTGTTGTCTACACAGTCCACGCATATAGTTTTTGAATATCCAAGACAAATAGGCTTGCGACATTCGATGCAATTGTACGTACTAAGTACTTCTCGTCGTCGTTCGTCTTTTGAGTCTTGATGGGCAGATTTTGCATGTTTTTCTCGTTGCTTCTGTACTATCAGGGGGTATTGTTTCAGGTTCCGGAGGCTTATTTGGACCTAGTACGCGTGCGATTGTCAATCACAATTCTCGCTAAAGTCGCCCTCAATTTCCGTTTCTAATCAACATTGTAGAGTATTTTCGAAGTCCTCACTAGTAGAAGCAACCACTCTCTTTCTTTTACGGCTATTTTTTGACGTACTTGGTTGGTCCATCTATAACAATACGATAAATAATGAGGTGACGTCTTGTAGACACTTAGAAAGATATACACTAATAATGATCTGACGTCTAACAGACTCGCAACATTAATACTGACCCTTCGTCTGAGAGACACAGTGCAGCTCCACAGCCTAACGTGTTGTCGCGCCGCCAGCGAGCGCTCGACTGAATGATCGACGTGTTCAATCCCGAAGCTACAGGGAAGGGCGCAGGTGTATCTTTAAAGGCTTTGAAATACGGCTTATATTTGTGAACTCGCCGTCTATGAGACATCCACGTCAGTAGTTAAAGGTTAAGGGCCTATACTACCTCAAATGGCCCTGGCCATGATCCTCCGTTATGTCGAAAATACTGCAGCAATCATTTTGAAATAAATATATGATAAAGTTGAGGATCAATGTTAGGTACCATGTTTAACGAAAACACGATTCCATAAAAATTTCTTGATAGAAAAAAATTCCAAAGTTACCTCCAAACCGAACAATAAACCGCTGTTATTAAAAAATAACTTCAAATTAGATAATGAAATTTTGCATATTAATTGAACTAACTATGTTATGTATAATTATTAGTAAGCGAGGGTAGATTCATGTTCGCTATATAAGTTGTGTCGCTTGCCAAATAAACCCAGTGTGCTACCAGCTATCCGTCGTTTTACTTGTGTTCGCATACCTAACAGTGGCGACGAGTACTTACCCGCGATTAAGTAAAGTAAAAAAAAAAAAAAAAATGTCACACTTTGGAATTTTCTCGAGTTTTGACCATACTATCCATACCTGGCAAAACTATAAACAACGTATGTTGCAGTGGTACATTGCCAACGATATTGACAGTGTACAGGATCCAAAGGGAGTGAAAAGACGGGCAATATTGCTGAGTGCACTCACTGACAGCACTTACAAACTAGCGGCCGATTTGGCATTGCCTAAGGAGCTGACGCAGACGCCATACGAAGACATTCTCACACTTCTCGACAGGCATTTTACACCAAAGAAATGCGGATTTGGTGAGCGGTATAATTTCTATGCTGCAACTCAAGGTCTGGAAGAAACATACATCCAGTGGGCTGCGAGGCTTCGTGGCCTCACTACACATTGCGGATTTCTGAATGTAGAAGAGGCGCTGCGTGACCGGTTTGTTATGGGTATGCTGCCGGGACCGGAGAAGGACAAACTTTTCGCGCGTGACCTTCAAGATTTAACATTGGCAAAAGCAGTGGATTTGGCGGAGAGCGTGCGCAGTGCACGGAAGGGAGCAGCAGCATCATCGGTGTTGGCGCAGGCGCCACCGTCGAGCGAGGCGCTGTTCAAGATCGCCACCAAAAACGAACCCAGTGATAAAGAAAAGTGTTCCGTGTGCGGTTATAAAAATCATAAAACGTCTCAGTGTCGGTTTGCTAACTATACATGCAAAAAGTGCAACGTTAAAGGACATTTACGTAGAATGTGCAAAAAAATAAATTACGTAGGTACTGGCGCTGGCGGGTCGAGTGAGACTGACGATGACGGTAAGATTAAAAAAATATGTTCACGTAACGGCGAACCCATGACGATAATCGTTTCGATACAAAATATTAATCTAAAGTTTGAAGTCGATACCGGATCAGCAGTCACAGCGATTTCCGAGAAAGTGTACAAAACATATTTTGAAGTATTTCCGTTATTATCAACGTCGGATCGATTATTTACGTATACAGGTCGTATTATAAACTGTCTAGGAATAGTGAAACTACCAATTACGTATTTAGGCAAAACACACGTAGTTAATGTGCGAGTCATACGTGATGGGGGACCCCCAATCGTAGGCAGAGATTTTATTTGTTTGTTCAGGTTACAAATGCTGCAAGTGAATTATTGTCAGGCAAATAATATTGCCGAACAGTTGAAAGTACAATATCCATCTGTTTTCTCAGACGAATTAGGTATTTTTACAAAGTATAAAGTAAAACTACAATTAAAAGATGACGCGAAACCCGTTTTTTTCAAAGCCCGACCTATAGCATTTGCACTTAAAGATAAGATAAACAAGGAGCTCGACCGTTTGGTACGTATAGGAGTACTTAAACCGGTTCAGCACTCTAATTACGCATCGCCTATTGTCCCCATATTAAAGCGAGATGGTTCAATTAGGTTGTGCGTAGATTATTCTGTAAGCGTAAACAAGCAGCTAGTTGTCGACCAGTATCCGTTACCAACGGCACAAGAACTGTTTACTAAACTACATGGGGGACAGCAGTTCAGCAAGTTAGATTTGACGCAAGCATATTCACAATTTGTCCTAGACGAGGCGTCTCAAAATGTAACATGCATTAATACTCATCGTGGGCTGTTTGTATATACGCGGCTAGTGTTTGGTCTCGCGAGCGCACCCGCTATTTTCCAACGGGCAATGGAATGTTTATTATCAGGGTTAGACGGTGTTATGTGCATGCTTGACGATATTTGTATAACAGGGAATACAAAAGAACAACATTTAGAGCGATTGAGCGCGGTGTTACAAAGACTGCAAGATGCAGGCCTAACGCTTCGTAAAGATAAGTGTGTGTTTTTTGAGAATCAAATAGAATATTTAGGCTATACTATAGATAAGAATGGCTTAAGTAAATCAAAACAAAAGGTCCAAGCAATCGTTGAGGCGCCCACACCGACAAACGTGAATCAGTTACAGTCGTTTCTAGGATTAGTTAATTATTATAGAAACTTCGTCCCTAATGCGTCATCAATATTGACACCGCTTTATTCATTATTGCAAAAAGACAATAAATGGAAGTGGGAAGCCACACATGACCTGGCATTCAATGCAATTAAGCAATGTTTAGCTTCAAATCAGGTTCTGGCACATTTTGATCAGAATGCAAAAATAATATTAACGGTTGACGCATCGCCCAGTGGCTTAGGCGCTATTTTATCTCAAATAGGTACCGATGGGGTGGAACGCCCAGTTTCGTTCGCCTCTCGTACACTGAATTCCGCAGAGAAGCGATACTCACAACTACAAAAAGAGGCAACGGCAATTATATTCGGTGTGAGACGTTTCCACCAATATTTATACGGGAGGGCGATCCCGTTCATACTTCGCACAGATCACAAGCCTCTTTTATCAATTTTTGGCCCCTACCGTGGTATTCCAGAGGTTTCCGCGAATAGGCTGCAGCGTTACGCGATGTTTCTCAGTGGCTATAATTACTGCATTGAGTACATACGCAGCGCCGACAACAGCGCAGATTATTTGTCACGCGCCAGTCTACCCGACTGCGAGTTAACGACGCTAAGAGGCGGGTGCGGCTACGAAACCGACGATAGTTTAGTGCCGGTAGAAGATCGCGCGTCGTATGTTAATTTCGTTATCGATGGCAGTTTACCCGTTACGCGTAGTGAAATTCATAATGAAACAATTAAAGATGCAGTATTAAATAAAGTTTTATCATATATAAATAAGGGGTGGCCCGAGCGATTATCAGATATATCAATAAAACCTTATTTTTTATGTAAAACCCAGTTGTCATATGAAAGCGGTTGTATTATGCGAGGACATAAAGTAGTAATACCTGAAACACTTAGAACTAAATTATTATCTGAACTTCATAAATCACATTTAGGAATAGTGAAAACGAAAGCTGAAGCGCGCAGTAGGTTCTGGTTTCCGGGTATAGATAACGCGGTAGAAAAAATGATTGCAAATTGTGAGGTTTGTTTACAGTTGAGACAGTTACCAGCGCGTGCGCCGCTAGCGCTATGGCCACACGCACCGCAAGCGTTCTATCGTATTCACATTGACTTTCTCGGCCCCATTCATAATCGTTCATATTTAGTAATTGTAGATGCGCACTCAAAGTGGGTAGAAGCGTATGATATGGGGACAAGTACGTCATCATGTTCGCTCATTAGTAAAATGTATGAATACATGGCCAGATTCGGCTTACCGCATACTATAGTCAGTGATAATGGCACGCAGTTCACCTCTTCGGAATTCAGAATGTTTTGTACATCAAACGGAATATCGCATGTGACGTCACCGGCTTATCACCCGGCCAGTAATGGCCAGGCAGAAAGCTATGTGAAAGTAGTAAAAAAGGGGATTAAATCTTGCATATTAAGTACTACCAATACCAAGGGATTGAACAACAAGTTATGTAAATATCTATTTGATTACCGAAATTCTGTCCATTCGGCAACGGGCTGTTCACCTGCCCAGTTAGTATTCGGTCATAAGCTGCGATCGCGATTAGATTTAATTAAACCTAATTCATCTTCAACGGCATCTGTCACTCTCACTCGGAACGTCGAAAATAAACAGTGTTTGCAGTCTAAGGTGTTAAATGATTACAAAGCCAGTAAATATTTTAAGTCTGGAGACTTTGTATTATATAAAAAAAACAACATAAATAAGCAAGGGTCATGGAATAAAGGTGTAGTAATTAAAAGATGCGGAAGAGTAGTATATATAGTTAAGGATTGTATAACTTCGTGTAATTTAAAAAAACACAAAAATCAATTAATATCGTATAAAGGTACAGCAAGAGTTTCCCATGGGATAGAGGACTGCCATATTGAAGTTGAAGACATCACTCCACAAGAAAGTTCACCACCAAACCCAACAACCCCAGTGGACAATAAGACGTCAGACACAAGAGAGGAGAGAAATGATACAGTGGATACAGAAACACCGGCTAACAAGTCAAAAGAGGAAGAAGACGATTTCTATGAGGCAACAGAAGGGACTGGTGATGAAGCTCTCGTGGAGGCGAGTTCAGGTCAGACCCCACAACCCGAAAGGCAACTCAGTGATGGAAGAAAACTGCGAACTGTACCTAGGGTCGATTATAAACAGTTTTACTAGCTAAAATCTTATTGTATATAAATATATGTTTATTTTGTCAAGCTATGGGGAGGATTGTTATGTATAATTATTAGTAAGCGAGGGTAGATTCATGTTCGCTATATAAGTTGTGTCGCTTGCCAAATAAACCCAGTGTGCTACCAGCTATCCGTCGTTTTACTTGTGTTCGCATACCTAACAAACTATAAAGCAGGTCTTATGTTATTTACTTTTTTAAAATTACCATTATTTTCACCGTACAAAGAAATAAACTAAATTATCGGTGTCTTGGAGTGTTTTCCCTGCCACCCTGTCTCGCTTGCTCGCGTGACCGCGGCCAGTAGTGTGCGAGCGAGATAAAGAGTGAGAAGCGCTGAGGTAGTATAGGCCCTTAACGTGGTTTCAGAGGCATGGAGGAATCTCAATTTGTTAAGATTGTTTCCCATCCGCGGAGTGTCCTTGGCAGGCGTTGCTTAACCTGGTTGTAACTCTTAGCAAAAAGCTCCTATAGTGAAAACAATGAGGGTTTTCTGTAATAACCTCCACCAGGCGGCAGCACTGAGGCATTAGGTTCGGGTACCTGTCAAACGCCTAAGTTTTTTGACATCTGTCAAATTGACGTCAATGTCATGTATAAAATATAATATACGTTTATTTGGACTTGAAAAGCATGCACGGACAAACATTTACACACAATTACAATTAGATGTACACACAATAAAAACCTCAGAAAAATAACGCATAGAAAGGGGGTCTAGAACAAAACACGAGCGATTTCGTGTGTCCACTTTATTTTTTATATACATGTATACAACAAAGATTCGTTTCCAAAGACCTCTCGTCTCAGTAGCGCCAACTGGTGGTTTAAATTTTCCAGAAAACCCTCATTAAATAAGATATCAGTAGGTAGTATAATCAGCCTACATGTTTCTCATAAATGATTTGTCGAGTACGGATTGTATGGACTTTAAAAGTACTTTTTTGATTTTTTTTTTCCTGGTTGGGAAAATCATCAAAAAACTCTTCCCTTGTGTGTGGAGCGGGGACGTCAGACTTCTACTGACTAAAAACCTATCCTGCTTCTTCAGTTGCCCTTCTGTTCCGGGGCCGCGGTATCTCGTTAGAAGATTCCCGCAAAACTTCAAAAATACTAGACTTAAAATCTAAGTTTCTGTATCTCTTCTCAGTGTGATCAGCTAGAAAAAACTGGCCTCGACTAGTAAACATGTCACAGCACTACGAGGGTCAATAACTTTCCACGTCACTTGCCAATAACACGATAATTCTCTTCGTTCTTATTAATTTGAAAAATTCGGTCTCTGGTATCAATGTATCGAAATGTCTAATAAGTTCCACGCGTGTAGACATAGGATTACAAAACCCTTATCGTTTGTTATCATCCAAAGAAGCCGAGCACGTGGTACGTATAAACTCTTTAAATTACACATTGTGTAAGGAAAAATAAAACCTAAAGTCCTAGAATATGTGGCCCAAAATGCATAGTTTCGAAGATATCATCACCATACTAACAAGAGACTCTCGATGCCTGTAGGTATCTAAGATTCATTGATAAATACAAGTAAGTTATCGAAAGGTCGCGGGTTCGAAATAGGTGGGACCCGTTATACTATTGCCGTGAAATCAATCCAGACACGAGCATATTTAGCTAAATATACTTAGTTGGAGGGGTTGAAAAGATTGCTAGTAATGTGAATTCTACACACATTGCAATATAGTCTTATACTAATTTATTCTTTAATATAGTTCCATTCATACCCTAAACTTATGGCATGTAAAAAAAAAAAAACACCATGTATACACCAAGAAGAATATATGGAGAGAGATAGAGATGTTTTACCTTGTAGTTTTTTCTTTTGTTAAAGATAAAAACATTTCTGGAGATCTCTGCGAATATATCAAAGGTGTACAGAACAAATAACATTCTGATCACGATGGGAGAAGATTTCCACTATCAGGACGCCGCGATGTGGTTTAAGAATCTCGACAAACTGATTGAGTGAGTGTGCATGTCCGTTTGTGCATGGTCACTTTAAACTTGGTCAATTTAAACTTGGTCACTTTAAACTTGGTCAATTTAAACTTGGTCACTTTAAACTTGGTCAATTTACACTTGGTCACTTTAAACTTGGTCAATTTAAACTTGGTCACTTCAAACTTGGTCAATTTACACTTGGTCACTTTAAACTTGGTCACTTTAAACTTGGTCAATTTAAGCTTAGTCAATATAAACTTAGTGTCTTTTGAAAGAAGGAATATGCGTATATATTTTTAAATACTGGATGACTTTGATGATCGGATTGATATTCGTTGCACTTCACTTCAACAGTTCAAGCGTCAAGTCCAAAAAAAAAACTATGTGACACATTGTCACCACCACTCCTCGTTTCTTTATGTAATGACTAGCTAACCCGCCGATCTTTTTACGGCCATATTTTTTTATTATACATGTTTTCTCACTTTTTAAACCTACCCTGTATTAGAGGGAACATAATACAAAAAGAATTCATGAAATCGGTGAAGGCGTTCTCGAGTTTTAGCGAGGCTAACGAACAGCAATTGATTTGTATTATGTAAGATATACAGTGAAAACAATGTTATTTGTAACGTAAGTACTGCATGTATTTATAACTGTATTAGTGTAACAATTGTAGGTAAGCCAAATAAATAAATATCTTAATAACTTACTAGGTCTAGTAAGCGATTACGAAATATTATTTAAATATCCTCATCACTGACGAAGTTATAACGCTTTAAAACCGATAATTAGATCGATCCGTGATGTGTGCAGTTTTATACTAGGCGGAACAAATTTCAACACAAATTACTATGGACGTAACATCTGTACTTTATAATATCATTGAGCTCGAACGATTTGACGATACCAAAGTAAAGACATTTTTCCATTAATTGTCTCGGTGGCCTAGTCTTGGGGTCGATTCCCGGGTCAAAAGTGCTACTGAGTTTTTCTTATATAAATTTCTCAATAGCAGCCCGGAGTTTGGAAGTTATACCCCCATAAAACAAAAAGAATATTGGTAGGTGCTGATGATAGTTTACCTCTCCACGGGCCCATATTCTTATTGCTGCCATAACTTTCAGATGGGATGGTATACAGTCTCCTCTTGCATCACCAGCTAAATCATTCTTCACCATGTCTATTATGAACACTGCAGCGGATAAAGAAAATCTGTACTTGCACTTAAACTCGGTTTCCTGAAGTGCTTCCAGTGGATTCTTCCGTATCTTTCATCCTCTTTTATTTCATCGAACACTCTCAAAACATCAATAAAATAATCTCTTTCCATTGAACACACAAATGAACAATGGTCACAAAATACTTATGTTATGAAATATAAAAAATGTCAAAATACACGCTACTCTATGCTTAGTCAATCGTTAAACTATGTAGCGCTAATGATTAACTTTTATTCCAAGAGTAAGCTTGGATAAGCTTACTCTCTCCTTACTCCGCATTTATTAATACTAAATTTAATTACTTCAAACTTAGCACTTAGAGTAAAGTTATTCTTGCTCTAGTCGAGGTTTATTAATAAGACCGCCAGTGTGAAACCCCCGTGCCCCGGAAAGCATGTTAAGACGTTGGTCCTGCGCCTGATCTCACTCCGATCGTGTCGGTTTGCCGTCCCATCGGACTATGAGAGTAAAGGAACAGAGAGTGCAGCTGTACCTGTGCATCCTTCTGTAGCTGTGCATACTTCTGTACCTGTGCATACTTCTGTACCTGTGCATACTTCTGTACCTGTGCATACTTCTGTACCTGTGCATACTTCTGTACCTGTGCATACTCCTGTACCAGTGCATACTTCTGTACCTGTGCATACTCCTGTACCAGTGCATACTTCTGTACCTGTGCATACTTCTGTACCTGTGCATACTTCTGTACCTGTGCATACTTCTGTACCTGTGCATACTTCTGTACCTGTGCATACTTCTGTACCTGTGCATACTCCTGTACCTGTGCATACTTCTGTACCTGTGCATACTTCTGTACCTGTGCATACTTGTGCACTATAATATCTCCTGCGCAAATTCCGCTGAGATTGGCCGCTGTGACCGAAATCGGTCAGGAGGACTTTAAGAGACATTTGAGTAGGCCGTATAAAGTACTCAAACTGCCAGACAGTGCGGTAATATACTCTTTGCACACATTTCTAATTTGCACGTATCGCATTTAGTATTTTTGTCTTTGAATGTGGGTCAATCAACTATTCTTTGTTCCTATCCATGTCCTCGTTACAAAAAAATAGATATCTTCAAAATATGCAAAACGTTTTAATATTTTATTACTGTTCAGTGAAGCTAGAATAAATAGCTGTATTATCTAATGTAAATTCGATCTAATCGATAACAAATTATTTTATTTTATTGGTAACTTAGGGGATCTCATCACTTTCTCCATATAAAATCTCAGTGTCCCTACTGGCTGTGTTGTAAATTGTTATCGCATTCTTTCAGATATTTTATATAGGAGCATGTCATTAACAACTAATATTATAATTATACAATAGTTTTCCCTTTAATATTCAATAAATCGTAATAGAATTAAGCGGAATAATATATTTTTATTAATTTTACAAATCTTGTCCCCAACTTGATACTAAAATCAAAATGTCCCTTCAGTGACTCTTCTTATATTACGTACATCAAGTCATAGATGGCTCTAGTTGTGATTAATCGAAGCATTGACTTACTGGTACATGATTCCGCCATTTTGATTTTTAACCAATCACCGCTAGTTGCCTGCATGGCGTGTGATGACGTGTATGTGTTTATTCGGTGTCCCCAAAGTTTCAACGTAAAAATTGGTAAGTACTCCTTAATACAGTGCAATAATTGTCATGAGTTACATTAAATACGTCTGTTTTTCATTTGTAATAATAAATTCTGTATTATTCTTGAGAAAAGGGAATATGATTGAGTTATAACCTATAAAAGTCTCCTCCGTTACCGGTCCCTTGAGTTATGTAAATGGTAACTTAGGAGACGTAAAGGTAACTCGGTGGACATTTATCGTTGCACCGTTTGAAGTTATTCTATTTCTACCCGCCTGTGTGAAGCCGCGGCCGGTCGTTTGTAGTTAATACAATTGTTCTTGTTACAGACATATCATAAACATGGCTCTTACAGCAGCTGAAAAGCAAAAACGATATCGGGAGAAATTAAAAAAAAAAAAATCCGCTCACATATGAAGAAACTAACAAAAAAAACGAAGAACACAAGACTAGGAAAGAGGACAGATATACTAAAGACGGAAAACACATGAAATCTGTTAAAAATGTGAAAGAAACCAAAGAACTAGAAATAGCGGATTTAATAAAAGATTTCGAAATAGAGCTGATACTACTGAAAAAGCGTGTATATAATATGAAAACTCAATAAAAAAACTTTAGACGCTGCATAGACGAAATGAAGCCACCATTCTAGTCGATTTTAGCGAAAACTACAACTGCAAATATAATGAGGAAGTGCAGGCACATCACTTTGGTGGATCCGGGCAGCAACTTTCCCTCCACACAGTTATGGTGTACATGGTCGATTTGGACAAAAAAAATATTGCTGAATCTTTTTGTACCGTATCATCTCATACTCTGCATCAGCCTGCTGCAATTTGGGCGCATTTGCATCCTATCTTGCGAAATATCAAATTAAGGTTCCCTGAAGTAAAAACTCTTCATTTTTTAGCGATGGTCCTTTCACGCAATATTGGCAAAAACAGAACTTTTATTTAGCTTGTACAAAACCCTTTGAGTATGACTTTGAAGCGGTAACCTGGTCATTTTTTGAAGCCAGCCACGGCAAAGGACCCGCTGACGGCATTGGTGGTTTTTTAAAACGAACAGCAGACGGTATTGATGCCAAAGGGAAGGACATTTCAAACATTGAACAATTCGTTAATGCTTTGCAAGAAACGAGCAAGATTGTACTATATGTAATAACTAAAGAAGATATCGAAAATATTTCAAAAGAACTTCCAACAAACATTACAAGATTGCAAGGTACTTTGCATGTGCACCAAGTGTTCACTTTCAAATACGGTGAATTAATGCATCGTACGTTGAGTTGTTTTTGCGAACGGGGATTTTGCAAGTGTTTAGAACCTAAAATTTACCATCCTGTTCCTCTGGCATCAACAACAACTACTGACGCATCAGTTGACAATAATAGTGCGATGGTGATTCCTTCATCTCCTACGGATTCAGCAGATGCTAGTGGTGCATGTGGTGATAATAATACCGCTAACACTCTTTCATCTTCTATGTCTTCTGATGATGATGTACCTCTTAACAGAATCAAATCAAGGTGTTCCGGAGCTACAGTAACTACTGCTAGCAAACCACTAGCAGAAATAAACTACACAGACTTAGCCAAGGACGCGGATAAACGAGGAACTGTTTACGATATGGTTTACGGCTCCATAGACGCATCTGATGAAGAAAATGAGCCTACGACTTCTGGGAATAATAAAATGCTGGCAAGTAAAGGAGATTTCCTTCTAGTAAAAGTTCACGCTAGTAAGAATAAAACTTATACTTACGCAAGCCTTGCAAAAAGTGATCTCGAAGACGATGGCGAGATTAAAGTGATATTTCTCCGGGCATACAAGGGTGCGACTAAGTTTAAATTAGACGAAAACGACATAGCGTTTGTTGAATTTAATGATATTATAAAAATTCTCCCTAAACCAAAACAGATAATTAAAAACGGAAAAGTCTATTATAATTTTCAAGAACAATTAGACATACATGAAAAGTAATATTTTATTACTCATTATTAAAATGATAATATAAAATTACGACTTATGGTACATAATATACTGATTAGAAGACTGATATTAAACAAACTATTGGTTAAGATTTTAATGAGCCTACTTATGTTATTTTGTTATATTAATAGTAAACCTTTATATTGATCTCGTTACTAAAGAAAATAAGTGAGATGTATAAATAACACAAAGATTAAGTAACACTTAAAAATGACTTGATATTGTTAATGGTTCAAATTAATTATATTTATAATATTAGAGGGCATTTCGTTTTCTTAATTTTTTTAAATTCTTGTTTTAACGTTCATTACATTACGTTATGTATCCACAATAATGTTGGTGGTAAATAAACCAATTTTGAGGATATAATAATATGTCTATTAAGTTACCGAAATGTCTCTTAAGTTACTGATTTGTCCCCAAAATTTGAAAGGTTCATTGCAACTAAATCATATGAAAAAGTATTTTCTTACATCAAAATTATATTTACGAGAACTGGCAAAGTAATGACTTTACACATCCTGAAAAGCTAGTTTTGTACATTAGTGACTTTGAACTTAAATATTAAAAATGAGTTCTCAAAACATTGAAAAGTAACTTAAGAGACACAATAACATTGTATAAATTTGTTATTATCATAAGTCTTCTTCTGATATTTAATTTGTTGGGTATATATTTCTTAAGACTACATAATAAACCGATTTTCTAACAATATGTAACTGTTTTATTCGAATGAAAACCATATATCAGTAAGTAACACAGGGGACGAAAAACGTGGACAACAACATTTTAAATTCTAAAAAATATGCTTTATTATTAAAAACTTGCACTGCTGATAGCTTAGTTTTAATTTTGAATATCCTTACTTTTGATTGCTCAGGTAAAATTTACGATTAATTTACACTTTTATTTTTCGAATCGAATTGTTTGCGTACAAGGAATAGTTGATTGACCCATGTATTTGGTGCATGTTTAAAATTATCTACTTAGTTAATTTTTTTATGCACCTGCCATCTCTATCATGTCATGTTATCTCTTCACCCCCCATGGTTGACTGGTAGAGTATGCCTTTTTTTTTTTTTTTTTTTTTTTCTGGGTGGGAAAATCATCGAATAACTTCTCCCGCTCTGGGTTAAGCGGGAGGGAGTGTCAGACTTCTACTGACTAAAAACCCACCCTGTCCCTTCAGCTGTCCGTAAGTTCCGGAGCCGCGGTATCTTTTTACTACATTTCCGCGACCCCGGCAGGCTATGGCTTTATGAGGCCCCGTCACTAATGCTGACAGCTCCTTGAGGCGCGCGTGGAACACAACGCGCCGCCGACCTGGGCCTGGTCTTTGCCGGACGGTGAGCTACCCCTGCTCGCCGTCCGCAAGCCCGCGTCTACGGTGGCCGGAAATCTGCTCGCGATCCCCGACGCCCGGGGCGTCTACCACGACGGCTGGGGCGCGAGGAAGAGAGTTGCCTCTCCCTCGCGCGTTCGGCCTCCTCCTTCGCTAGCATGACTGCTTCGCAGAAGGAGGCGACCGCATCCCATTCCCTCTCGCTCCGCACCATGGTCTGAACCAGAGCAGGGCGCGAGAGGTCGCCGTCGCCGATCGCCTCTACGAGGACACGGCGGTGCTCCGCCCAAGCAGGGCATACCTCGACCGTATGCTCCACCGTGTCATCCAGGTGGTCCTCACAATGACGACACCCGGGCGTGTCCTCCCGCTGAATCCGAAACAGGTACCTACCGAAACAACCATGTCCGGTCAGCACCTGCGTCAGGCGGAAGGTGAGAACGCCGTAGCCTCTCTCCAGCCACTCCTCAAAGAGGGGACTTATCGCCGCGATTGCGGCGTGCCCAGCCTTCGGTTGCGACAGCCGCTCTTTCCATGCTGCCGTGAGATCGCGCCGGAGTTCTATCCGCTGAGCCGCGACTTGCCGCGGTAGCGGAGTTTCACCCCGGCTTAGCACCTCCGCGCGCCAATTATGCACGCGCGCGAGGGCTACCGCCTCTAGATCCCACGGCAGCAATCCGGCAAGAAGGCAAAGCATTAAGTCCGCCTTTGTACCATTTGTATTGCATAAAGTTTTAAGATATAAATAAATAATACTCAGTTACATCAGTTAGACTGGAATCCGACCTAACATAGTTGTGGCAAGTCTAACTAGATGATAATGAGTTAGTAGTACGTAACAAAAATTTTACTTTAATGAGAAACCCTTTAGTGTATACAGTGTGTTAACTAACAGAGGGCGTTCCCGTTAACCCGCAATAGTATAGCATCCATACATGCTAAAAGAATATTCGAAAACAATATGTTTTTTAATTTCTTTTAATCTTAAAATATTCACTAAAAATGTTAAACAGATACGTAAAAGATACACTCTCTACACGCGTACGCATTCATAAATAAATTGCGACGTTGCCGTCCTTCAAGTACGCGTATATAGAGTGTTTCTTTTATTGATATACTGTATATTGACAGCACTCGCGTAGGGCTTCGCTCTCATGATTTTTATCACGATAAAAACACAGGCCTTCTTTTTTTGCTATCGAGTACAAAGTAGTCTATACTTTCAAGTTTCACGGTACTTCCATACCAAATTTCATCCAAATCCATCCAGGACTTTCGGAGATTAGTCCGTTCGAACAAATAAACAAACTTTTTTATTTTTTACATTATATGAATAAATCATAGGGACAAGACCTGGGAGTTTGGGATTCTTACCTCATTTAAACCTCGGTGATCACTTTCAGCTCATAGATAGAATCCCGTTACCTCAACGGAGTGTCAGACTTCTACTGACAAAAAACCCACCCTGTACCTTCAGTTGCCTTAGTGGTCCAGGCAGCGGTATCTCGTAAGAGCATTCGTGTAACCCTGGAAAGAGGCCTCTCCTTAGTCTCAAGAGCATCTATATCTTTGATACCATATTATCTACAAAAAAAACGGGTTGCACTCCGGGAGTGCCGGCAGAAGTGAAAACTTGAATATTAACGTTGTGCATTTTTGATATTTTGGAATGGTTAGGGAATAATTTTGCACGAATTGCTTTAATTATCAGTATAAAAGTACTATCATTTATGTGATAGAATACAATATTTATTTATTGCGCTATCGTACACAAACATGACAATTTATATTACATTAAAAAGTTTACGCAGGCATACATTTTCGCCGCGCCGTAGAAAGAGAGGGGGATACTTCCTCTCCTACGCTGCGCCGGCTGTCTACTCTCCGTCCGTCTTACGAATTTTCGATCATCGAATCAGGTCACGTGTCCTGACGCGAGTTTAACATTTTTTTACCCATTACAAAAAAAGTGCACAACGCCGCTATAGAAGTATTCGCTTCAAAAAAAAAACTCAAAACATATCTTTTATTTATTCCGAGCTTTTTTGATGGTCGAGGTCTGAAGTGGGTTCACGGGCCACGGCAATAGTTTGGTGGTATTCGATTTCGATTTTTTTTTTCGGATGAGAAAATCATCTAATGACTTCCCCCACTCTGGGTGGAGCGGAAAAGAGTATCTAGAACTAAAAACCCTGGTTTCAGCTGCCCTTGCGTTCCAGGACACGGTATCACGTTAGAACATTCCCGAAACCACAGCAGGCAATGGCGCTGTCGAGAACCTTCAATGGTGCAGACTGTTCTTTGAGTCGCGAAACACGACGCGCCTTCGACCCGGGCCTGGTCCTTACCGGACGGTGAGAAACCCCTGCTCGCCGCCCGCAGGCTCGTGCCTACGGTGCCCGGAGATTGGCTTGTAATCCCCTACGTCCAGGGCGTCTCCCGCGGTGGCTGGGGCGTGAGGAAGAGAGTTGTTGCTCCCTCACGCATTCAGCCTCTTCCTTCGCTAGCATGACTGCTTCGCAGAAGGCGGCAACCGCATCACATTCCCTCTCGCTCCGCACCATTGTCTAAACTAGGGCCAGGCGCGAGAGGCCGCTGCCGTTAATCGGTTCCGTCAAAGCGGGGCACACCTCCACCGTATGCTCCACCGTGTCTTGCGGATGGTCCTCACAATGACGATACCCGGACGTGTCCTCCCGCTGTATCAGAAACTGAAACCTCTCGAAACAGCCACGTCCAGTCAGTGAGGTGAGGTGAGGACGCCATGAGGTCTCTCTAGCCATTCCTCAAAGAAGGGACTTATCGCCACGATTGCGGCGTACTCAAGCTTTTCCTATCCTGGATGTGATATCTTCATTCTGCGTTAGAGAGTATATCTATTTTTCTACGACATGAGACGGTGATATTCTTATAATTTACTTGCAGATCGCCGTGTTTTTAGATTACGTAAACAACCAAGCGCGGTACTATAGGACCAATAATGTTATTATCACAATGGGAGGTGACTTTACGTATCAAGATGCTGCGATGTGGTACATGAATCTTGACAAATTGATTAAGTAAGTATTTTCATAAAAAAACTGATTTAAAATACTGTTTAGGATTTTGTACACCGTTTGGTTACGAATATTACTCAAAATAAACTCGCATTGAAATCTCATGAATGTGTAATTTGAAATTTCGACTCTAACTAATCTCTCTTGAATTCCAACGCGAAAGCATTGCCTAAAAACCAAGTAAAAAAATAAATTAAGGGTAAAATAAATAAATAAATAGCTTAAATTAAAAATAAAACACGCTTTTATTTACTGCACTAAACAGCCACGAACGTAATGGGCAAAAACTTCGATATGTTTACTAGTAGGCAGTCCAAGGTTCCATCAGCCACCTTCTAATTCCATCATCAGACCACCTCGATGATACCATAATATTGTGTTGTCATCTAATCTAAATGTAATTGCCAAGTTTCATGATGATACAACAATTAGAAGTGCGTGTAATTCAGATTCTTAGATTTTATTACATAGTTACAGCTCGACCTAATAAAAGCGTTACAAAAATAGTAAAAATTCAATTCAGGATGTCAATTAAAACATGAAATAAATAATTTAAATTATGAATAGTATAAATGTTTCTCAAAATTTTTAAAAACAACGATCGTGCACGCTATTATTGACAATTTCTGAATGTATGCATGATGTATCTTGCTTTGTGGCGTCAATTGTTGTTGTTGTTGTTGTAGTAGTTTTGCTTTACCGGTAGTTGTTAGTATTAACATTAGTTTTTTAAGTTGCTTGTGTACTGACCGAATGGATTTTGTCCGAAATAATAGCTAATCGTCTCTCTTTGAGAGGGAATGGGCCGAAATCCTCAACGCTTGTGTCCCAATATTGGGGACGTTATATCCTGATATTAACAATATATTAAATATCATATAAGTTAAATTATTAAGTGATTCCTGACCACTAGATTAGAGCACCACATATGACCCGTCAACCTTTAAACCAAGAGTGAACAGGCATCTCCTGGGCTCGCTCGTTCCATTGTAAACCTTATCTATGTATATATAAAATAATATTTGTTTTTGTGATGGACAAATGTTTGTGTGATGAGCACGATCATTTGTTCTTTGTCTGGGTGTAATTTATCTATAATATGTATGTATTTAGAAATATATATGTATGTTTATCATTTGTCTAGTACTCATAGCACAAGCTCTGCTTAGTTTGGGACTATATGGCGTTGTGTAAAAGTAGTGGAATATTATATTATATTATTTATTTTTAAAGTGAATATATAACTAAATATTCTGTGAATATTTTAAGTGTCTACCTGTTGCCGTTATCAATATCGAGCAAAAGAGAGCAAAAAATCACGTTTGTTGTATGGGAGCCCCCTTAAATATCTATTTTATTCTGTGTTTTAGTAATTGTTATAGCGGAAAGAGAAATACATCATCTGTGAACATTTCAACAGTCTAACTATCTCAGTTCATGAGATACAGCCTGGTGACAGACGGACAGACAGACGGACGGACAACGAAGACTTAGAAATAGGGTCCCTGTTTACCCTTTGGGTAACCCTAAAAATTCCATTCTTTAACCCTAAAAATTTATATACATACATTGTTACATGGTATGCATTGATATGAATAATATTCTATATTTGTGGTAACAAAACCTAGAGGAGCTCGTGGCTTGTCGGACTTGTGATCGAGATGTCGTGGGTTCGAACCCCACCCATTAACTCCCGACACAAGTATATGTAGCTTAGTAGGAGGGGCTAACAAGATTGCTAGTAATGTGAATTACAATAGTCTTGTGTAGTAGTTGAACGATGAACGAACAGGAGCCGAATCTTTGCACTGTACTAAAAGAACCGTTTCCGAACGCTGGCTTGTAATCGGTCTAATAGCTCGTTTCGTACTCGTGCGATCGTAATGTGCGAACGAGAAATGAAATACAGTCACTGATTGGTTGACAGAAACGTCATACGAATTCATTCTGTGTCTGTATGAATGAGAACCGTTTCAGATTCACATTTCAATGGTAAAAATATCTGTTTAAATTACACATAATCCTAATATTATGTCAGCTGTTTACGCTGTGGTAATACAGAGATAAATACATACGACGCCTTTGTTTAAAGAGCGTATTTGCTCTGTGGTCCGCGCTGTGCTCTGAGTTAAGGATCGCCGAGAGCGAAGAACGAATAGAGCTATTAGAACTAATAGAGTGAACTGGTTCACTGTCCGAAATGAACTAGTACGGAGCGATCTCCAAAATGACCGAGCAGGCACAAGACTAAATTACAACCAAATAGCTAGCTCTCTTTAAAAAAAATATGAATAATTAAAATTACAGTTGACCCTAACTGAAATTTTTAATTATATAATCAACGTTTAAGACTTAATTAATACCTCAAAAATAACTACACTGCATTTAACATGTTTTTTTTTAGTAAACCTTCAATATGATGTCTTTAATATTGCATTTATATTTCCAGGTACGCAAACTTAAAAGCAGCTAAGGATGGACTGAATGTCACATTGTTTTATTCTACGCCAAACTGTTATTTGAAATCTATTAAAGACGCCAAGTAAGTATATAAATATTTTTATAAGTTTTATTTTGTTGTATTTTTACACATTTACATTTTCTTACACATTTACAATTTTACACATTAATACAAGTAAAAAGAACTTAGCAAGGGTGCTAGAGTCTTCAAATATACTTACTGTATAACAAAACTGTGTAACTCTATGCTATTTCAATGTACAGACGCCAGCACAAGAAGCTACCCGAAACTGTCAAATTTTCCCAATCAACCTTGAACCTAATTTCTTTAACAATAAAGTTGAAAGCCTATTAAAGAAATTTGACAGATTATTATAGCTTGATGTGCTGGCGTCTATACATATACGTATGTTTTCAGTTTACTATGCAAATGAATTTAAAAAATAATAATAAAATGAAGAAAAATAAAAATAAAATAAAATCTTTTTATTTCAGACATATTTGGTTACTACACTCTGAATGCTTCATTACTTTTAGTTTATTTAGAAAAGTGCTAGCTTCTGGCCGCGACTTCGTTCACGTTGGAGGGTTCCCGCGTAAATCCCGATCCCGTGGGAATTCCAGGATAAAAAGTAGCCTATGTGTTATTCCAGGATATCAACTATCTACTTACCAGATTTCATTCAAATTTGCTCTGTAGTTTTTGCGAGAAAGAGCAACAAACATACATACATCCACACAAACTTTCGCATTTATAATATTAAGTAAGTTAAGATTGGTTTGAATGAAAACGAATTACTCGTATTTATCAATGAAAGTTACGGGTGACAATTTTGGCCAAAATTATTTATCATGTTCGACCACATCATCGCTTACCATCAGGTGAGACAGAGGTCAAACGCGAGCCTTTCAACATAAAAAAAATATGATTGATGATATCTTCGAAACTACGTATTTTAGACCACATAGTAGGACTATTTGACATTTAGGACTTATTGTTTTATTTTCACTTATCGATATATAAGGTGTTAGTACCTATAGCTGGCAAAGAAACCACAGCAACAAAAAAAATATCTAGGTATATTATTTAAAAAATTAAATAATGTAATATTTCTTGACACACGTAATAAATACTGGTTCCTTCTTGTTTTTTGACATCCAATACGCCAGTTTACGCGGGCGGCGGCGATATTTGAGACGTTGCGCAGCTTTTATGATGATTAAAGAGATTTTTTCTCTTTTATCATATGAAAATTATAATAACTAATTACGTAAAATAAAAAACATTGCGATTCATTTTTTTTTTCGTGTTTATTGTTTCTTTACCAGCTGTAGGTATGTCTCTTAAAATATTTCTTGTATGAAAAGATACATCTTATATATAAAATAAAAGCGAAATGTAACTGATGCACTCACTCATCACGAAATCTCAGAAACTACAAGTGCTAGGGGCCTCAAATGTTGGCATGGGGGTTCCTTTTAAGACGTAGGTGCTTGCTAAGACGGGATTTTGCAAACTTCCCGCGGGATCGCGATTTACACGGGAAAATCTTCCCACGCAAACGGAGTCGCGGGCAAAAGCTAGTAGAATATAACCCTAGAGTTATACAGCGTGGCGATTAGGTTATCACATTAATTAAAACCACGTACTCTATATTAGGTATTTTATCATATACAATTAAAATGATTTAATAATTAACAATATTATAGCCGTGGGACCTATTTTCCATTTTAATATTTCACATCATGTATTGCATAAACGTAATCAGCTGACCAATCACTCGGCGCGTGCTCCGCCGGCGCCGGCGCCGCGGCGTTGCCGCTTTTACAGGTCAGTAAAGTAATATTATAAGGGATTATTAATTTTTTTTACCAATAATGCCATTTATTTTGTTTGAAAACAGCATTTTCTTCATTTTAGTAAAAATATTTATTTTATTATTTTAACGGACTGATAACAACTTGTAATACCTGCTCTACAATTTAATGTGATACCTAATCGCCACTCTGTATAAAAAACACATTATGCTAGGCCTTAACTCCTCCCAAGCCAACCATTGTGCGAACCGTGTTAACGATTCCACTTATTGTTTCAGCCCGACTCTACCTACAAAACAGGATGATTTCTTCCCGTATGCGAGTGACTCCACGGCGTACTGGACTGGTTACTTCACCTCCAGACCTACCACTAAATACTTTGAACGGGAAGGGAATAATTATCTACAGGTACGTTAATTGGTATCTATAACAAAAAAACACCACACGTACAACACATCACACACACCTCAAACTCGTACCACACACACAAACAGACACACATACACGCGCACACACACACACTTGCAAAAATGTTAATTACGTATTTTATTTTATATTCTTTTTTATCTGTAATCTTTGAATTAAGTTAGTAATAATTTCGTGTAAAATGGAACGCTGACGCGTAAACTTTTTGTATGCGTATTAATGGTTGCGACACAGTTTAAAACTAATACAGTCATTATCGAACTCAAATTTATTGTTAAATTTGTGTTTTAGTTCCAACAACTTTTTATTTAATTTTTATTAAAGCTAATTCCATTAGTTGAGAAATAACGATTTTCAATAAGTACATATTGTTACGAGCTGGGGTTCGGGATAGAAATAATTAACGCCAGTTAAACCAAAATTAACACTAATTAAATAAACACAAAAGAAAAATTAACACAGTTATTCACACTACAATACTTGTCACTTAACACTTAAATCGCACTGAAATTCACTTGTATAGCTTCGATTATATCGCCTCGTATCTTCTAATAAGACTCACTCTCCACATTCCTTGCGAGATATTTATACCGCGATGTAAGTGTTGTAGAAAGATCAAGTACAATCGACACTGCCAATACTGGCAAGAATGTTCCTGAAGCTTCTCGACATACTCAGTATTGCTACTCGCCGCCAGGTGGCGTTAGTGTCTCGAACGTTCTAGAAGTCGATATTTCTCGAAACACTCAGTATATTTATACCGCGATGTAAGTGTTCTAGAAAGATCAAGTACAATCGACACTGCCAATACTGGCAAGAATGTTCCAGAAGCTTCTCGACATACTCAGTATTGCTACTCGCCGCCAGGTGGCGTTAGTGTCTCGAACGTTCTAGTAGTCGATATTTCTCGACACACTCAGTATATTTATACCGCGATGTAAGTGTTCTAGAAAGATCAAGTACAATCGACACTGCCAATACTGGCAAGAATGTTCCAGAAGCTTCTCGACATACTCAGTATTGCTACTCGCCGCCAGGTGGCGTTAGTGTCTCAAACGTTCTAGAAGTCGATATTTCTCGACACACTCAGTATATTTATACCGCGATGTAAGTGTTGTAGAAAGATCAAGTACAATCGACACTGCCAATACTGGCAAGAATGTTCCAGAAGCTTCTCGACATACTCAGTATTGCTACTCGCCGCCAGGTGGCGTTAGTGTCTCGAACGTTCTAGAAGTCGATATTTCTCGACACACTCAGTATATTTATACCGCGATGTAAGTGTTGTAGAAAGATCAAGTACAATCGACACTGCCAATACTGGCAAGAATGTTCCAGAAGCTTCTCGACATACTCAGTATTGCTACTCGCCGCCAGGTGGCGTTAGTGTCTCGAACGTTCTAGAAGTCGATATTTCTCGACACACTCAGTATATTTATACCGCGATGTAAGTGTTCTAGAAAGATCAAGTACAATCGACACTGCCAATACTGGCAAGAATGTTCCAGAAGCTTCTCGACATACTCAGTATTGCTACTCGCCGCCAGGTGGCGTTAGTGTCTCGAACGTTCTAGAAGTCGATATTTCTCGACACACTCAGTATATTTATACCGCGATGTAAGTGTTGTAGAAAGATCAAGTACAATCGACACACTGCCAATACTGGCAAGAATGTTCCAGAATCTTCTCGACATACTCGGTACTGCTATTCGCCGCCAGGTGGCGGTAGTGTCTCGAACATTCTAGATGTCGGTCGAAGTTTCTCGACGTACTTAGCTAAGTGACTGGCGTAACAGTAGTTATAAGTTGATACTACTGCCTCGTTAGATAGACTGTCTGTCGTTGGTTTCTGTAAGGAGTTTCTCAATAGTAGCCCGGAATTTGGAACCCTCATAGATTCATCGTAACTGTCTCTACGTCCGTATGTCACAGCGATTTTATTCCGAATCTATTAATACTACACAGTTGAAACTTGGTTGGAAAAAGTTCTGTAAAACGCTTGAAATTTTTATAACTGGTTGGTATTTCCAATCAATTTCTATAAGTGTCTAATGTCAAATATTTAGAGTAATGTTTGGGACAATATTTTCAGGTGGTAAAGCAGTTGCAAGTATTTGCAGATTTAGAGAAACACAACCAATTTGTTTTGGACGAACTGAAGAGCGCAATGGGTAAGAATATATTCACACAATATTATTATTTTCAATTGTTCACAGACTCGAGTTTGACCACCATGTGGTCGAAGATGGAGCACGCTTACCTAGAAGTAACCTATTCACTCTTGACTTAAAGACTGGGGGTCTTTAGCTATCGGGAAACACAGACTCTGGCAGGGAATTCCACTCCTTAGCCGTACGCACAACGCAAGTATTCCCAAAACGTTTTGTGCGTATGTGTGGGATCTCCACGATGTAACGATGGCGCATCGCCGTTTGTCTCGTAGTCCGATGATGGAACGGGCTTGGCGGAATTAGATTGTGCAATTCCAACGCACACACGACAAAAAACTTTTCTGCTTTATAATACAAAAAATAAAAAATATTTACTTTATAACCAAGAAGTTTTAAATTAGTTGGTGATTGGAGCCTCCTTTTAAGCAAGTAATGCCTGTGTTAGGAGACACCGCTTTTCTACAGTAATATGTTATGGACTACCTTAGATATAAACAGTATTCTGATTTGTGTGTGATATAAGTATTGATTAATGCGAATATATGGAATCGCTATGTATAATTCGCTGTTAGGGAAATCTGATATAGACTGTTGTATAATAATTAGAGTCTTCCACCTAGGACAGTCACACCTGACTTCTGAATGGCTGATCAAAGCAAAAATTAACTAATCCTCTGTTAAATGTCTTGTCAAGAGCCATTTGCATGATGTGACAACATTAACAGTTGATTTAGTTGATTACTGAATTGACAAGCTTTTCAGAAACCGGGTGTTAGCAACGCAAATGGCTCTTGAAAAGAGGTTTAACAGCCGAGTTCATTTTTGCGCTGTTGTTGTTATATACTTTATTGTACACTTTACCATATTTTTATAGATACTGTTCGACCCCAAGTCCAGCCAACGGTAACTGGTATGTCGAACCGTCCGCGATTACGCGGAGCCCTACGTTGTGGTAGGCTCTTAGGCCTTATTTCGATAAACAAAATGTACCACTAACCTGAATGCTGGGGACGCCAACTTCGACCTTCCAAGGTCACGCTCCAAGTGTGGTTTGTATGTAATATGAGGGTGAGTAATTGTAACGTGTGGTGAAAGACAAGTGTGGATGAACGTTCCCAAGGCGCCGATATCCAGGTAGCGGTCACAACAGCAATCACAGCTTAACTCGTTCCCAACAAACGCGCGCTACGCGTGGTAGACACAATAAGGCGATATGTTTCACGAAATATCAGTGGATTCTTGATAATCCGAGAATACAAAGTTTAATCAAGCACTGAACACAATTAATATGTTAATCTCACGTGAGATCCAAGATGATTTCCAATTATAATGACTAAAACTCAATCTTCCAACCGGAGGTTAGTTTTGCAAGAGAACGGAAACGTCAAAGAGAAAAAAGTTATAGACAATAGAATGTTGCCAACCAAAAGGTGCGTTCGGTTTCACGTTGGACTAAACATCTACCCCCCCCGGACGGGCCTACCCGTCCGCTAATCAATTGGAAGTCTTGACAAAGTTGCGACCGCTCTCTTTATGATGGATCCGTCCACCAAAACTTCAGCAAAACGAGGGACCCCGTCGGTGCCAGTCAACAAATTGAGAATGCGCCCCATGCGCCAATACAAAGGCTTCAGGTTGGCATCCTTAATCAGGACGAGGTCTCCGATCTTGGGCGGATGAGTTTTATCCGTCCACTTGACGCGTTGCTGGAGGATGTGCAGATACTCTAAGCTCCAACGCTTCCAAAAGTTCTGAGCGAGCTGTTGCACCAACTGAAACCGCGAGAGCCGATTTTGGCTCACATCAACAAAGGGGTACTCCGGCAAGGCGACAAGTGGCTGTCCAATCAAGAAGTGGCCCGGTGTTAGAGCCTCCAAGTCATTCGGGTCCGAAGAGAGCGGGCACAATGGGCGCGAATTCAACACAGCTTCAATGCGGCAAAATACCGTAGCTAGTTCCTCAAAGGTGAGAACGGTGTCTCCCAACAATCTCCGCCAGTGTCCCTTTGCCGCTTTCACCGCGGCCTCAAAAATACCCCCCCAATGGGGGCAGGCTGGCGGGTCAAACAACCAAGTGACCCCTCGGCGGGCCAAACTGTTACCAATGTCAACCTGGCTCTCATTAAGGAAGGCGTATACCTCCTTCAAATAGTTACTTGTACCCTTGTAATTCGTACCGCAATCAGACCTAATCAAAGAAGGTAACCCACGGCGAGACACAAATCTGTCCAAGGTCGCCACAAAGGCCTCTGTCGAGAGGGAGGTCACCAGCTCCAAATGTACTGCCTTGGTTGACAGGCAGACGAAAACACACAAATAAGCCTTGACGATTTTACTATTTCGAAGTGTGGACGTCTTCACCGAAAAGGGACCAGCAAAGTCCGTTCCGACGCCAGCAAAGGGCCTCGCCTCATTGACACGATCAGCCGGCAAATCTCCCATTAGGGGCTGCATAGTGGAGGCCTTAGTCCGATAACACGGCATACAGCGGAAGACAATGCTACGAATAGTACGACGAGCCGACAAAATCCAAAATTCTCGCTGCAGAATAGCCAACAGCGCATTGCAACCGGCATGCGAGTTTTTAACGTGACGATCAGTCACCAGCAATTGTACCAAGTGGCCCTCCTTGGGCAACAAAAGGGGGTGACGGGCCCCATAAGGAAGGCTAGAGTGCCTCAACCGTCCTCCAACACGTAAAAGACCCGTCTTATCCAAGAAGGGATTCAGCTTACTAACAGCTCCCGACAACTTAACCCTACCAGACTTCAGAACCTCGATCTCCTTCTCAAAGTGTGCAGCCTGCACAGAGCGGACCCAAAGGAGGAGTGACTCCTGTCGCTCTTGAGGAGAGAGAACTGGTGACAGGTGCTTGTCCCCTGGATTCCTAGAATTATGGCCAAAACGCCTGATCCACGAGGTGACGTTCAACAATTTGTCGAGGGAGCTGTATCGATTCAACAAAAGGTCAGGATCAAACGGAGGATCCTTCGTTCTAACAGCGAACACCTTAAGTCCGGGCAAAGGATCCGACATCAAGACTGGCGTTCGAGGCCAATCGTCCTCGAGGCGAGTCAGCCAGTCCGGCCCCCACCAGAGGGGGTGAGCAATCAAGTGGGGGGCCATGCACCCGCGTGAGGCCACGTCGCCCGGGTTCAGGTCACCAGGCACGTGTCTCCAAATCAAAGGCGTTTCAGAGCCCTGAATCTGCGACACTCGGTTCGCAACAAAGACCTCCAAAGAGTGGACGGACGTCTTTAACCAACACAAAACAATTTGACTGTCCGTCCAGGCGTAAGAAGCCCGAATGTCAACGGTTCCACCCAAGGTGTGCGCAACGTGATTTAGGAGACGCGCAAGAAGCACCGCCCCTGACAAAGCAATATTCAGAACTTATCGAGTTACAAGCTATGTTAAGTAATTGAACCAAAGCTACTTTCAACAATAGTCAAAACTTCCAATTAAACCAGTGGATCTTATATTATAAGAACCGCGCTTCTGCTACCAGTTTGTTCGACCCCAAGTCCAGCCAACGGTAACTGGTATGTCGAACCGTCCGCGATTACGCGGAGCCCTACGTTGTGGTAGGCTCTTAGGCCTTATTTCGATAAACAAAATGTACCACTAACCTGAATGCTGGGGACGCCAACTTCGACCTTCCAAGGTCACGCTCCAAGTGTGGTTTGTATGTAATATGAGGGTGAGTAATTGTAACGTGTGGTGAAAGACAAGTGTGGATGAACGTTCCCAAGGCGCCGATATCCAGGTAGCGGTCACAACAGCAATCACAGCTTAACTCGTTCCCAACAAACGCGCGCTACGCGTGGTAGACACAATAAGGCGATATGTTTCACGAAATATCAGTGGATTCTTGATAATCCGAGAATACAAAGTTTAATCAAGCACTGAACACAATTAATATGTTAATCTCACGTGAGATCCAAGATGATTTCCAATTATAATGACTAAAACTCAATCTTCCAACCGGAGGTTAGTTTTGCAAGAGAACGGAAACGTCAAAGAGAAAAAAGTTATAGACAATAGAATGTTGCCAACCAAAAGGTGCGTTCGGTTTCACGTTGGACTAAACAGATACAAAAAGTAAAACTAGTGTACAGTGGGCGGTCTTATCGCTCAGGGCGATCTCTTACAACCTTTGGATGGACAAAAATTAAAGGAGACAGATTTAGAGCTGTCAGTGTACAAACATCATAAATAATATTAATTTAAGGATAATAATATTAAATACATACACTGCTGGACTACGTGCAATCGATTCCTAATCGTTTAGTCCCTAACGCGGATATCTGTGGCTTGTCGCAGGCGGTTTTCAACCGACGACAAAAAAAGGAGGAGGTTATCAATTCGACGCGTATATTTTTTTTTAATGTATGATCACCGATTACTCGAAGACGGCTGAACCAATTTGGAAAATTATTTAGTTTGAAAGGGTATACTTCGAAATTGGAAATTGGAATCTGATGATGGAATCCTGGAGAAATCCAGAGACTACCGAAATTAAAGTTATTTTTCACTTTGCAGTGTTTTTTGGGAGTCGGTTTAATTTTTTGTTAAAAAGTTTTTATGTATAGAGCGAGTGGTGAAAAAGCGCTCTCTTCTCGCAGTCAAGCGAACATAATGGTCTTCTTGTGCGGTGGTGACTTTCACTCTGCCTGATCCTCGTCTTCTAGACACCGGAGCCGTCTCTTGAAAACGATTCTAAGCGTTCTGAATCGCTCGTCCTGTGTAGCCGAGTGGTTGAGCAACAGAACGCTGTGAACGTCTTTCTTGAATTAAAGTCACAGCTCTAGTTGAGGTTGCCAATGCCAAGTCCATTTGTCTTCGAAAGTTACGTTAACACACGTTGCTTGGCAATATTTGAACTGTTCACAAGAAAATCCACACACGGTCTGAATCTATCGATCAATTTAAATAAGGGTAAAATCGAGCGATTGCCAAAAACCTGAAAATCTGCCCACTTAAACAATATTATGCAAGTGGCATACTCAAATAGCATTTGTCAACACTTAAGATCAACGTCTCATAAGTATCAGCCACTTAAGTAAGCATTCAAGTTAATAAATTAACCCAAATGTTAACTTATTTTGTTTTGACTAGTACATACAGGTAAATTTATATATATATATATATATATATTTTTATTGTTGATAAATAAAATGACGATGATTATAATTTTGTTAGTGTTAGTGACCCCCCCCCCCCCAAATTGCAGGCTGCGACCGTACTTGAACTAGTTTAGCAGAAAGTTTACTGCAACAGCTCACAGACTCAGATCTGGACACATGCCGCTCAAATTGGGAGGAGTGTGGCACAATAGAAGATATAATACTCGTACATCTATTGACGGAATGTGGCAGATTTGAGTCTGCAAGAAAAGAATTGTTCAAAGAGCTCGAGACAAATAGGTACGATGTTGGGATGTTCCATCATATTTTATCGACACCTAACTCCAGAGGTGCTCATAGTTTGATTAAATATGTTTTTTGCGATATGTACATTTCTATAAAAGTTCCCAAATTAAATTAAAGAGAGAAAAAAATACTAACTACAATAACTCGTTCGTGGAATGTATCACCCATAGATACAGGGTGGCCCGTTTAAAGTGGTCCAAAGATCTTTTTTCAGCTTGAGAGCACCATAAGTGATCATTTAAAACATACTTTAGTTAATCGAAAACTTATGGTTTCGAAATTTTTTTTTTTTTTAATAATCCGAAATTTCAATATTTTTGACACAAAACCACTCTGTTATGAAAAGTACTGGACCGAATCGAATGAAATTTGGTATAAGCATAGTGCAATAATCTACCTATCGCGCTTTAGGCTCATCTGGTGTAAATAATTAGGTAAATAAATTTCGCGTAATTTTTCGATTTATATGCGTTAACATGATGTTGTTTTTGAAGATGTTGCAATCGAAGGACAACTATGATTTTTTGGACCACTGTAAACGGGCCACCCTGTATGTACTAGTCAAAACAAAATAAGTTAACATTTGGGTTAATTTATTAACTTGAATGCATACTTAAGTGGCTGATACTTATGAGACGTTGATCTTAAGTGTTGACAAATGCTATTTGAGTATGCCACTTGCATAATATTGTTTAAGTGGGCAGATTTTCAGGTTTTTGGCAATCGCTCGATTTTACCCTTATTTAAATTGATCGATAGATTCAGACCGTGTGTGGATTTTCTTGTGAACAGTTCAAATATTGCCAAGCAACGTGGTAACTCTCTAGGTGTTAAGGTAACTTTCGAAGACATATGGACTTGGCATTGGCAACCTCAACTAGAGCTGTGACTTTAATTCAAGAAAGACGTTCACAGCGTTCTGTTGCTCAACCACTCGGCTACACAGGACGAGCGATTCAAAACGCTTAGAATCGTTTTCAAGAGACGGCTCCGGTGTCTAGAAGACGAGGATCAGGCAGAGTGAAAGTCACCACCGCACAAGAAGACTATTATGTTCGCTTGACTGCGAGAAGAGAGCGTTTTTTCACCACTCGCTCCATACATAAAAACTTTTTAACAAAAAATTAAACCGACTCCCAAAAAACACTGCAAAGTGAAAAATAACTTTAATTTCGGTAGTCTCTGGATTTCTCCAGGATTCCATCATCAGATTCCAATTTCCAATTTCGAAGTATACCCTTTCAAACTAAATAATTTTCCAAATTGGTTCAGCCGTCTTCGAGTAATCGGTGATCATACATAAAAAAAATATACGCGTCGAATTGATAACCTCCTCCTTTTTTTGTCGTCGGTTGAAAACCGCCTGCGACAAGCCACAGATATCCGCGTTAGGGACTAAACGATTAGGAATCGATTGCACGTAGTCCAGCAGTGTATGTATTTAATATTATTATCCAATCCAATCAAATCCCTCCCAATTTGAGCGGCATGTGTCCAGATCTGAGTCTGTGAGCAGTAGCAGTAAACTTTCTGCTAAACTAGTTCAAGTACGGTCGCAGCCTGCAATTTGGGGGGGGGGGGGGGTCACTAACAATAAAATATGTCGAGTAAATGAGTTTTCTTTATTCTTTATTGCACACATTATAAAACAAATGGAAGTCTTCTATTTATATTGGCAAATCGGGTGATAATGTTTGGAACGTACGTAATGTTTGTACGATTTTGGAGGGGGGGTCATGTCCCCTGTGACCCCTACGGACCGTGCCTGAGCTAGTTAGTATGTGTATTATATTCCGTTTCAGGAGTGATGCAGCATCACGACGCTATCACAGGCACGGAGAAGCAGCACGTGACGCACGACTACGAGAGGATACTCAACCAGGCCATCGACGACGCTCTCATTATCGCTAAGCAAGCTTTCAAGTAAGTCACTCTCAGGAACTGTTACAAAATTATAATCATCGTCATTTTATTTATCAACAATAAAAAAAAATATATATATATATATACAACCTGTTGATCTTTATACCCAGACTTTTAATTCGATACAGTAAGCTAACATAAGCTAATGTCGCTTACTAAAATAATGATACTAATAGTGATGGATTCAATCAATCGATTTTTAATCGTTTGAAATATAAATAAATGATTAAATTTATACTATTATCATTAATTGTTAAGTAGTAATAAGATTATATTATAAATAAACCTATTTTTAACTTTTTTAAAATATTTATATCTAACCAGATATCGCACCTCCGATAAAATAGGGTTACAACTCGAAAAACCTGGATTTTCAGAAAAGCGAAATTAAACTCACGGATATATTAATCAGTCTTTATTCTTATCCTATTATTATTATGTTATCAAAATTATACATATTTGAAAAACTTACAAAAAATATGTTTTAATGACATACGCTGTTTTTCAATTTTCCTGAAAAACAACCTGAAAATTCCCAATTGTAACAGTATTTTAGATAACTATTCGAACTTCTTCTAACAAAAATATAATATGACAAATGTAACAATTCTTATTATAATAAAAATCAGGCAGTTCTTTAAACTTTTTTTAACTTAATAAAATATTCATACAGCTGTAAATTTGGAAACAAAATCAACTTTAACAAAAACATTAAAAAAAAATTAAACAATTCTAGTCATCACAATTTCAAAGAATCACTTTACAATACAAGTTTAGGTAGTCTTTAATTAAGCTATGCTTAAATAATATTTGTTTAATGTTCTCCTTAATTAAATTATGTTACTACGTAGGAACTATCATCACTATAAAAATCAAAATCACAGTTACAATGTAAATTTCAGTCGTCTCATAATTAGGGTGTATAATTATAAAAAATGTAGATATTAGTATTAGGTAATTCAATATTCAATTACAATTGGTTGTAAAAAGGCGCATAGAACCGTGGTATATGATTACTATTAATCAAACTCATCAAATCAGCTTTCTTCCTCTCGCTTATTGAGAGCGGTCTGACGTAAGCAGGCTTTAGTCCAGGCAGAACCTCAGGGTGTGTTCGCCAAATTTTAGATTCCGAAAATCCTTCGTCTTCGTAAGAGTTCTTGTAATAAAGAACACAAGGTGTTTCTTTCATGAATTTAACGACTCTGACGTCTTTCAATTTCATGTTACCCGTACCGAAGTGTAGTTCTGCATGTAACTTCTTCAGGGATATAAAATCATTATAGGAAAACTCATTTACCGAATATGGGGGTCCAGTTTTTTTGGCTGTTCTTATAATTTGTGCATATTGAGAAGGCACGTAAATTGGGCCAGATTTTAAACTTCTTTTAATGCATTTCTCAATTACCGAATGAACCGAGTCGCCTTCATTTTGAGTATGTCCGGTCACTAAAAATTTGTGTGTAATAGATTTCAGTTTATCGTATTTGAGTACGCAATAGGCGTATAGAGCCATTATAAACTTGTTTTTATTTTGTCCTCCGCAGTTGTCCGAATAAAAAGTTATATCAATGGCAGAACCATCACTGATTTGAGGCAATTTTTTTTCTATGAACTGGAGGATACAACTTCCAATTTCATCTGAACCACGATTACCTGTGCCCTCATGCCAGAAGTAAGATTCAGTTTTTTTTGTTGCAAGGTCGGACACCGTAAAGTTAAAGCAGTTCAATTTACTTTTATAGTAAAAAACAGATACGTCACCTTTTGGAACTGGCAGAACAGCTTGCAGATCATAAGCCGCTATTATATTTGTTTCAGAAGCGTGGTCTTTGTCGCACTGTTTTTCCTGTCGTGATAATTGCTTTTCCTTATGGTGTTGATTATACTTCTGTTGAAGAAGTGATTTGTCCTCTGCATTTTCATAAGCAACACACAGCTCACAGCGATCTTTTTTTGGCAGAAAAAAACCTAAATTGAACTCTGTGTTAAAAATTTTGGCATACATGACATAATTGCTGTGAGGTTCACCATTGCGCTCACATTCTTCTACGTACTCACGATGAAGATCAGCTATCGTTTTTCCAGCCTCGATGAACTCTCTTTCAGTTTGCTGTCTCAAATAATGGCTCTCGATGCGGGGGATTGAATTTATGTGTTTGCGAATGGATTCCTTAACACAATCAGGCAGTTTGTGATGACTGAGATGTTTGCCTCTCTTATCCTCTTCAACGGAACCAGTAGATGTCCTCTTCTTGACTACAGTCTGTATTACTCTGTTATTAATGTCTAGTGTATTCATGAAGAATGTCTTGCAGATTTGGATTTGACATCCCATTTTGGTCAAGTAAAATGCATTATTTAATTGTCTTCCTTTTTGAGTAGTCGTGTATCTATATTTTCGTTTTATTGGCGCCATATGCCTGGTGACAAAATCTCTTTGGCGGTTAATATCTTTAAGCTCCCAGAATTCTTTAAAAATAGTTTCTCTATCTACTTCTGAAAATTTTTCTCTGCACTTTAACCGACAGCGTTCGCTACAGGATGGCTTAATTTTTCTAGCTTCCTTCTGCACCTTTGTTTTTATTGTTACGTAAGCAGATCCGGCATTTCTAAGGATTTTACATTTATTTTGTAACCATTCGGTCGGTTCAGCTACGCGTTTTCTACTTCGTTTTTTCGTGTCCGGTATTGGCGCGTCATCTGGGTTTGAGTTCAACGATGGAAGTTCGTCTACAGCTAGTCCAGAAGATATAGCTGCGGATGTAGCTTCAAAGTCAGCTTGGTTACCAATGTTGTCTTCAGTTTCGGAATCGTCAGACACTTCAATGGAACGACGAAAATCGGGGTCTTTTACCGAATCATCACTGTCCTCATTTAAAGTTGAACTGGAAGAGTCTGAGGAAGATGTACTTTCTGTATCTGAAGATGAATCAATTGAGTCATCAAACTCATCAGTTATAGGGTTGCCAATTTGCTGGGAGCTCTGGTCTCTAACTTCGATTGAACTGTAGATGGTATTGCTTCAGTATTATTAGCGGCAGAATTACTTATTGTTATATCTGTAAACGCAAAATTAAATCAACAATAATAATGATGACTCAACTTCGAGCCAACTTTTATAATAAAATAAATAAAACCTTTTTCACTTTGAGCTTCGGGATCAGCTAAGAAATCTTGATTGGCTCTGGCGAGGATACATTGGCGTTTATCGACATAAATTTTCTTGGTTCCCGGGTTGTCAATAATATCAAAATCCGATATTTCTCCTGATTCTGAAAAAAAAATTAAATTAAGTTGTTTACATAAAGTTACTTAAATAAGATCATCATACAAAATAACTTTTAGATAAAAAAAAGAACGTGGTAAAAGAGGTAGGTAAGGTAAGTATAGTAGGCATCTTACCTTGCAAGTTTTTTTCCCCAATCTTTTGATGATCATCGGCGGGTATTTTGTTTTTATCCCTTAGGGCTAAACGCAGAATTGCGTCATTACGTTTCATCTTGACCCTAGAATCATAAATCATATTCCAAGCAAAGAATCTGAAAATACCTAAGCTTTGTTATAAATCAAGATTACAAGTCGAAATATTCAGACAACACAGTCATGTACAGTAATATTTTTAGTCAAATACTATTACAACGTGAAGAGTAACAGTATATTACAATAAATCCTATCTAAAATACTGATACAATACAAAATATATCACTTTATTATAGAAATATTGAAATAGTTTAGTTCAATCCTTTAACAATAAACTGTAATAATTCGACTTGTAACTATTCATTAGACAAATTGATGTAAGCAACAAGATTTTACCTGTCTGAAACACTGTTATATTTCAAATTGTAACACTACTTGTCTCAACAAACGCACGTCCACCTTTCATAAAACTAAATGTAACACTAATTGAGATAATTCTGGAAACAAAATGCTTTAGTCATGTAGCGTTACAACTCCGTCTAGCGGCGAGTTTTAGAGTTACAGATGTAACCATATTGGAGAAGATAGATAATAAAATTTTAAGTATTTCTGTATCGTTAACTCAAAATTCGACTTTTTCGAGTTGTAACCCTATTTTATCGGAGGTGCGATATGATAAAAGCCACTCTTATGCAAATTGTTTCATGTAATGAATATTTTAATAAATTGCGCGGGATTACTATTAAAAGACTGCCTCCACACTACTGCAACCTAAACCCCGTTGGAATGAGTACAGGTACAGAAACCTATTGCAAAAAAAACCAATATCATAATGATCTATTCGTTTGATTTTTCACGCCCCTTTATAATCACATTTTACTTTTTGTTATGTTCACAAAATAATATTAAAAAATTGTTTACATCGTTATTCGATTTTATTCCTGAATCGATTAATTTAGTAACATCACAATTTCGTAGTCGTCATTATCTGACAACTCAGAAACTGTCAGTCTACTGCATCGAATTAAAAGTCCGGGTAAAGTAAGCACTTGGAGTTGGCCCGTGTTATTCTATGAAACCGACAGAACATTGCTGAGATACAAAAAAAAATATGTTTATTTGGAACAAAACAATATACAAGTAAACAGAATTCAACTATGGTATCTGCAGAAGTTAAAACGAATAACATAAACATTACAATTTCAAACGGGATATTAACCATGCTTTTTATTATTTCGAGTTTCCGATATTTTTATTCAGTTCATCCGTGATCATGGCGCTTGCAACAGTGCCGAAATATCAGAAACTCGACACAATAAATAAATACATATGGTAAATTTCAAGTCCTAATGACACTGTTAGTGACCATGTTAGCATAAAAACATAGACATTTTTGTATTTGGATTAACACAATCAGTTACACTCTAAGTACTTACTTATACAGTATGTTAACTAACAGAGGGCGTTCCAATCCATCAATTAGGTCGCCGCACACGCGGCCCGTCATCCATAAATAAATTGCGTCGTTACCGTCCTTCAAGTACGCGTGTACAGAGTGTTTCTTTTACGTATCAATTTAATATTTTTAGTGAATATTTTAATATAAAAAAAAAAAACATTTTGTTTTCAAATGGTAATATTTTTTTAGCATGTATGGATGCTATACTATTGCGGGTTAACGGGAACGCCCTCTGTTAGTTAACATACTGTATATGCTAATAAATAATCAATGAATAAAAAAATCCTGTGTATCTGACCTCCTCAATCCATGGTAACACGATACTTCTTGGCAAGATTGGAGTCAGACATTCTAACTTCTGACTGCCCGTACTGACGGTCAAAGTATAAATGACAGCCGGGACCAACCGGCTTACGTGCTTTTCGAGGCACGACGGAATTTCAATAGGTTAAGCTAGTAACCCATCCACGTATTGACTCCGAGCGTTGCTTAACCTTGCGGCTGTTATTATTTAGTCACGATTGTTAAATATTAAGTTATTAATAATTAAGTGAATAAATAATATAATAATATACAATGTGGATCTGGAATTACGACATTAAATTAAAACGAGCACAGTACTAGTCCATCAAAACATTTTAAAACAGGAAGATTAGTAGTTAATGTAAAATTAAATAAAAACCGGTCAAGTGCGTGTCGGGCCACGCGCAGTGTAGGGTTCCGTAGTTTTTATAACAGCCAAGTGCGTGTCGTATTCGCTGACTGATCGTTTTGTACCATGCTCTAACTAAAAGCCGAACATGACTACCTAACTAATTTGACTTCCTATACAAATCCTCATCTGATCCGACAATTTTGCACGGAAAGTTTTAATTTTTTTTAGAGATTTGTATAAAACTTGTCATGCCGGTGTTGTATAAAACTTGTCATGCCGGTTTGAATTTAAATACGGACACAGAGCTACACTACTCAATCGTCACAAGAAACTAGCACGATACAACTGGCGCTTAGCGCCATCTATCGACATTTCTATGGAGTTGTTCGAAATTTTCGAGTCAAATACAATTGGTCGACTATTACTCGTAAACTTGTAAAGCCCACTTATGTGTGATAGTTTTCCTTTAAATTTCGTTATATATAGGTACTACTGCCGTGACATTTGAATTTCTAACTATAACCGTTTAGTTGATAGAGGGGGGGGGGGACACTTGACTCTAACGAAAATTGGTACTTTAAAGCTTGATAAGTCACGAACGGTTTACTTAATCAAAAAACGGTCTTACCAATACCCTAATATTTTTGAAAGACCTATCCAACGATATCCCACACTATGGGAAGAACGAAAAAAAAAAAAATATCATCCCACTTTACATGTATGGGAGGTACCCTAAATAATTGTTTTTTTTTTTAATTTTATTTTACCACTTTTTCGGCGTCATTAACGTGTATACTCATGCCAAAGTACAACTTTCTAGTACCAATAGTTTTTGTGCTAAACCGCGGACAGACGGACAGACAGACGGACATGGCGAAAAACTATAAGGGTTCCTTGTTGACTACGGAACCCTAAAAATTGCAATTTTCAAACAAAATAAATAGCAAAATCAACTGCATAAAAAGTAAACACGCTTTATCTACGAAAAGTCACTGACCTATTGCGCGGCGTGGTGCGGGGTCAGAGTGGGATCGTATGATACCTTTCTCTGTCTTTCAAGCATATTGAGACGTAGAGAATAGAATCATACGTTTTTGCACAGGTTCCTGACCTTACAATGTTTACCTATTATTACGGACTCGGATCTACATCATGTTGAAAAATAAGAAAATGAAAAATAATTTCCTGTGGCTAAAGTATTCATTGGATTTGATTGATTTTTTGTATACGGGTAAAGAGCATGCCACTCTTTACGTGGTTCAAAGGAATGTCAATCGTCCTGCTCCACTTTGAATTATTAGCTAGGATTGTTCACCAGCAACTTGCTCTTAAATACAATCTCGTGGAATCAGAAGTACCGTACTATAGGTATGTGCCCGACCCAGTTCTCGAAAATGGCAATATTACACTGTACTGGGATTGGTCTATCATCACTGACAGAGCTATTGTTGCCAATAAACCTGATATAGTGGTGATAGACCGATTAGAGCGTCGCACAATGATTGTTGATATAGCGGTCCCTCGTGACGAGAACCTAGTGAAAGCCGAGAAAGATAAGCAAATTAAGTATCTTGACTTGGCTCGCGAGGTTGTTGACATGTGGGATGTGGATACAGCAATCATTGTGCCGATAGTCGTCTCAGCCAATGGCATAATAGCCAAGAGCCTAGACAAACATCTTAGGAGGCTCTCGTTGGGCAGCTGGATCAAGGGCTTGATCCAGAAAGCAGTACTTCTGGACACGGCGCGAATTGTTAGGAGGTTCCTCTCTCAAGAGCCCTGACCACCGGTAGCTTGGACCCTGTTCCCGATACCGGTGGGCTACTTTTTTTTATATTTTTAAATGTTTTTTTTTTGTTTTTATAGAAATATTTAAAAATGTAAATAATATGTATATAAAATATAATAATATAAATAAATAATTAAGCGAATATTTAAGTGTTAATATGATTTTTTCAGTAAAATGACGATCCGGGACTCGACGAAGCCCCCTCTGTTTGACTTCCAAAGGTGTCACCTGAACGAATCTAGCTGCTATGTTTCAGAGAACAACGATAAGTTTGTTGTAAGTAAATATTAAATCTAAAATAACAATTACTTCGGTTAAAGATTTTTTTTATTTTCTCAGAAGAATTACATATTCACTTAAAGAGAAAATCTAACTAGGTTAAAAAAAAGTTATGTGCCAGTAAGCGTAATCTTAAAACGAAATATTAGTTATACAAATTAATGATGCTTTGACTTAAAACATACTCGTGTTTGGCATAACAAGAAAAGAAATCATTTTGAATGATGAGGGTAGAGTGCAATTTAACGGTTGTTGCGTGTTTATTAAGGCGTATGTCATAATGCAGATTTTATACCATAAATTTATTACATATAAAAAGGAGCTTAAAAGTTACTAAAACCTTTATCGGTATCAACAAGTATATGTTTTTAACAACGAATTGTCAAAGTATCATGAACTTACACTCACCTTTTCTATTTAAAATTAATTAAATAATGACAGCACAGTCGCTACCGGTGAAACACCAAACGTGGTGGGCGCAATGACAAATCATGTGATCAGTGATTGTTACTATCTCACTCGCACGATCTTAACAAAAATTTTTACACAAAAAGAAGCTTTATTACCATACCACGGGGTTCATTTTAATGTATTGGATATTACTCCTATAGCGCTGTGGAAGAGTCTAAACGTTGTATCTCCGAATTAAGTAAGTCACACAATTATGTGAGTTTACCCTAATATAGTTTGCACAATGTAATTCATAATCTGGTGGGTGAATGAGTCATCGAATGACTTCTCCCACTCTGTGTGGAGCGGAAGGGAGTGTCAGACTTCTACTGACTAAAAACCCACCAAGCTCCTTCAGGTGCCCTTAAGTTCCGGGGCCGCGGTATCTCATTAAAACATTCAATGTTTTATTTCACATAGGCCTACATGGGAACTTACAAAACGTTAGCAGTTAGTGCACGGTTCGAAATTGGTCGTTTTCTATGGAGAAGAATCGGCGAGAAACTCCACAGTTACTCTTTTGAAATCAAATATAATTTTTACAATGTATCCATAGTACTATGGATACGTAACTGGTAAAAAGATCCAATAAATCATATGCTAAAGTTCCATTTTGATTGTATGCGTGATTGTTTCAGAATATTAATACAAAATTACATACAATTTATGGAGCCTCCTCTTAACAAACTGTTTTTAACTATATTATGTATGTTGGTGTTGTTGTTACCTATAATCGTTTGTTACACTTCGGTTCATTCCCTTTTGTTTGTTGTTTTTATGTAATTGTATTAATGTAATGAAATGTTGGTAACTCTAAATTAATAAATAATATTTCTTTAAGTGATGCATAATATTATCATTAATAAATTATTATAATATATTAATTTCAGGTAACTATCTATAACCCCTTGGGTTGGTCAGTCAAGGAGCCAATCAGAATTCCGGTTGTTGACGGCAAATTTGAAGTATATGGTGCCGATGGTAAGTTAAAACTTAATCCATATTAACTTATAAGTTTTTTTTTTTAAGAGAACTAGATATGTGAGCAGAATTCACATTACTAGCAATCTTGTTAACCCCTCCAACTAAGCTAAATATGCTTGTGTCTGGAGTCGGTTCACAGCAATAGTATTATGAGTAGGATACGAAGCCGCTATTTCTCGATATATCGCTATTGACACTTCCATTATTCCAAGCATTAGGTTATTGGGTTGGAAAAACGCTAAGTAGATGATGTGTTTAATACAGTCTGTTAACTAACAGAGGGCGTTCCCGTTAACCCGCAATAATATAGCATCCATAATACATGCTAAAAGAATATTACCATTCGAAAACAAAATATTTTTATATTTTTTAATATTAAAATATTCACTAAAAATGTTAAATAAACACTCTGTACACGCGTACTTGAAGGACGGCAACGTCGCAATTTATTTATGAATGCGTACGCTTGTACAGAATGTTTCTTTTACGTATCAATTTAACATTTTTAGTGAATATTTTATTATTAAAAAAAAAATAAAAACATTTTGTTTTCGAATGGTAATATTATTTTTTTAGCATGTATGGATGCTATACTATTGCGGGTTAACGGGAACGCCCTCTGTTAGTTAACATACTGTATATTACATATATGCACCCTATCTATTCACAGGTAAGCAAATCAAAACCCAAATGGTACCGTTACCAAAAAAAGTCCTAACCATCCCAACGAGGTTTTCAAAAGCAACTCAAGAAATACTCTTCATTTTGGACTTAAAACCACTTTCATACAAGAATTTGTATGTTAAGAAAATCAACCGGCAAAAAAGAGCAGTTAAAAAAGATTACGACTTTTATTCCAATATTAATAGCAATTATTGGGATCCTCTTAAAGAGCCTATTATTAATAGATTGGATGATAAAATTAAGGATACTAGAGACATTTTGGATAAAATTGAAGCTATACCTTACGCCCCTGTATACTCTGAAGATATTCCCAATGTATATGATAGAGAAACTAATTTAGATATTCTTAAAGATGGTAAAAATGATGACGAGGTTCTAGAATTGGAGAAGTATTTGGTAGACAGCAGGAAGAAGAAAGAGAAGAAAGTTGATAGGATGATTCTGTATCCTAATTTGAATGCTGATGAATTGAGGATGTTATCAGACGAACCCAGGATCGTTGAGAAGGTTGATGATGAACTGGAGTTGGGGAATCAGGTGAGGTTACAATTGATATTTTTTGCTCTTTATTTATAATTTTGCCTACGACTTCGTTTGTATGGGATGGTTTTCCCGCGTTAATCCGGGAATCCCGGGATAAAAGTGTATTGTACCAGGATATCGACTATTATACTATATAAAGCTAAATTACCACTGACTGACTGACTGACTGACTGACTCACTCATTGACATAATTGTTCTCCCAGATGGTGGATGGGGAGGTGGGTATATTTTGACAGATTCGTAAACATATAACTCTCAAACCTACGGGAAAAGTGCCAAACCTCCCCTTTTCCCCCCCTTCTCCCCCCCCCCTATCGTATCTCGGAAACTACGAGACCCGTATTTTTTTCTTTTTACGGATTCGTATAGAGGAGGCTCGGTAAAGTAAAAACCATTTTTCAAAGTCCGCCCCCCCGCCCCCCTTCTCCCCCCCTTTAGGCGGATCTCGGAATCTAAGAGACTTGTAACATTTTTTTTTTCAGATTCATTTAGAGGGGCAATGCTTTAGTCAAAATTTTTCTGCAACCCCCCCCCATTACCCCCCAACTTTTTTTTTTTTTTTTTTCACAAGCACGCGAGGTGCTTGCACCTCGCGCAACACGCAAATACTAAACCCCCCCCCATCACCCCCGCCCCACCCACTTTTTTTTTTTCACAAGCACGCGAGGTGCTTGCACCTCGCGCAACACGCAAATACTTGATTTAGAGGGGCAATGCTTTAGTTTTTTTCACAAGCACGCGAGGTGCTTGCACCTCGCGCAACACGCAAATACTTGATTTAGAGGGGCAATGCTTTAGTTTTTTTCACAAGCACGCGAGGTGCTTGCACCTCGCGCAACACGCAAATACTAAACCCCCCCATCTCCCCCCACTACCCCCCGTCCTTTTTTTTTTTTTTTTCACAAGCACGCGAGGTGCTTGCACCTCGCGCAACACGCAAATACTAGTCTCCTTATAAATTTACGTTCAGATCCGTTCAGTAATTTTTGTGTGAAAGAGTATAATTGATATTTTTTGCTCTTTATTTATAATTTTGCCTGCGACTTCGTTTGCATGGGATGGTTTTCCCGCGTTAATCCGGGAATTCCGGGATAAAAGTGTATTGTACCAGGATATCGACTATCTACTTATAAATTTATGTTCAGATCCGTTCAGTAATTTTTGTGTGAAAGAGTAACTAAGTACACTAAGCCTCAAGTAAGATAGGACTCACAAATAGTGCACCTTACAACCAAAACATTTTACATACAAACTTACAAAAAGTTCTACCTCTTTATAATATAAATATTGACTAGCTTTTGTCCGCGGCTTTGCTCGCGTCAAAGCTTTTTTCAGCGAGAAATGAAGCTTATGCCGCTTAGAAATAATGCTTAGCTTTCTATTGGTGAAAGAGTTTTCAAATTTATAATAATAAACTAGTTTTTGTAGTAACGACTAAGCCACATATTTAGACCTTAGTGTAGAGATCGTGAAGTTAGGGCCTGTAGACTTAGGATGTGTAGAGTTAAAAGTTTGGTTATTACATGAGATCTAAATAACTTTTTCAGTTTGAGCCTATTGAGAGAACATAATAGGCCGCGGGGCGCGCGGCGGTCGGCGGCCTAGTACTACTACGTAGATTATCTATGTACTAGTACTAGGAAGTAGTGTATCTATGTAGTTACTAGTACTAGGCAGTATTCGGAAGTATTTGATGATTGTGACGCTAGTGGGAATTTAATAAGCGTTTTGAAAATATTTCAAAATTTGCACTTGCATTCATGACTGTACCATTTTAAAATTGAACGCGCTTTTTCGATATATCATATACTGAAGAACAAATTACGAAACCGATTGTCCCTTGAAATGCTGTAAAGTTTGATGATGACACGATTAATTTTAAAACGTGATGGTGGATCTTGCGTTACGTTTACTCCATCTGTCTCCATCTCCAAATATGTTACAGTTATATAATGTAAACATGTATGACTTTAAGAATTCCGAAATTTCAAATGAAACGCTAAGTCGGGATTTAAGCGATTTATTTACAATAATTGAAAATGTGGATTGTTAATTAAGTAAATTCTATTACAAAAGTAATTAAAATTAAATTATATTTTATTTAGGTACCTTAATAAAACGGGAAACTCATTTAAATATTAGGCTTGAATAGCAGCAAGAAACAGGGTTTTTTGAAGTGAAAACTTTTTTAGCGTCGTTGTGATTTGAAATTTTATGAAACGAAAAAGCGACAATAAAAAGAGACAGACACATAAATTCATAAGATTTAACGTGGGAGAAAATGAGGTAGGAAGCATTATACAGTGTTTCTTATGTGGTGGAAATTTTATATGGGCAAACCAGGGCAAACGTATACCTTTGAAATTTCGTAAATTTTTGAAGGATCTTTTTTGAAGTGAAAACTTCTTTAGCGTCTTTGTGATTTGAAATTTAATGAAACGAAAAAGCCAAAATTTTTGAAGGTTTCACTTCTACCACGTGTGAATTGCACACATGTTTTTTTTGTCTACCTGTTTGTTGTCCTAGCTAGATCTTTAGAACAGTTGAACCGATCAACACTCAAATTTTTGAGCACTTATTTTTTCTTTTACAGTTCTACAAATTAGATGTCAACACAGCCACGGGCTCCATCAACGATGTTACCTTCCCCGATCACACTAACTTAAACTTATCTATTAACATGTACTATTACACCGGTAGCTGCGGCAACAACAACGACACCAAACACCGCGCTTCAGGCGCATATATCTTCAGACCTATAATTAACAACCCAATCAAACTCGCTACACAAAAAACTGAAGTCATTAACGGAGACTTGGTCAAAGAATTTAGAGTAAACCTTACTCCTGCAGGTTTTATAAACGCAAAGTTATATGACAGCCTAAATTTCATCGAAACAGAATGGATGGTAGGTCCCATACCGATTACAGATGATTTAGGCAAAGAATATGTCATTAAATACGAGACCAACATTATTAACAACGGTGAATTTTATACAGACTCAAACGGTAGACAGATGCTGAAAAGAAAACTAGATTTTAGACCGCAGTGGAACTTGACATTAGACGAACCTATACCTGGTAACTACTATCCAGTAACAAATGAAATATATATTGAGAATGACGATTTGAGATTGACAGTTTTGACTGACAGATCTGAAGGTGGAACTTCTTTAGTTGAAGGGGAAGTAGAACTAATGCTGCATAGGAGACTTCTATGTGATGATGCATTTGGAGTAGGCGAGGCATTGAACGAAACAGCTAATGGTCAAGGTTTGGTAGCCAGAGGCAAGCATAGAGTTATCATTGGTAAAGACAATAGCGTAATCAAAAAGAATGTGTTAGGCATGCATTTAAGTCCAACAGTACTCTTCGCCGATGCCACAAACATAAAATACGATGACTGGTTGAAAATGAATAACGAATTCAGTTGGATTGATACAAATTTGCCAAATGGAGTTCATTTACTTACCCTTGAACCTTGGGATTCTAAACTGTTAATAAGATTAGAAAATTACTTGGAAGATGAGAATTCGATTGTCAAAGTTAATTTGAAGGATCTGTTCAAGAATATTGAAATTAAGTGCTTCAAAGAGACTATGCTATCCGCTAATATGTTCGTAGATGAATATGAACAGTGGAAGTGGAATACAGAAGGAACTCAGGATGAAAAAGAAGATATAACAGAATTAGATGAAAAAGATTTTAATATTAAAATCAAGTCTAAACAGATTAGGACTTTCCTAGCATGTTTTGATAGGAAGTAGAAACTAAATCAAGTGTATAGAAAATCACAATATATAATTAAGGACTATCTTTTAATCCCAAAGTCGTCACTTTTAAATATCAATATGGCTATATTAATATGTATTTTTTTTTTATAATTCTAGCTGAGCATTTGATTTTTTTCAAGATTAATCTGTTAAACACTTTTTATTCGTTTTCAAATGACATAATCTGAGTCACTCTGTGTATGAGTAGGTATATACAATGTGTTTTATATCTTATAACTATAGTAAAATTAAAACAAATCCACTATGCATTTTAGTCCAAAAATTCACAATTTCAAAGATATCATTAATTGAGGTCAAAAATTTACTTTGTTCCCAACTGTGATTCATTTTGTTCGAAACCAATTCATATTTAAAGTTACTGAAACGCGATGTTGTTATATTTGACTTTGGGTGTTTTAAATTAATAATCGTGACTTTCTCGACTTTCCCTGTGAAAAATAAAAAGATAAGTACTTGAAAAATAATTCTTATGCCAGTTGATTCTTTGATTTGGTCCATACCCTTTGTTTTCCTCTCTTGGATTGGAAAATCATCGGATGACTTCTTCCGCTTTGGGTCAAGCGGAAGGGTGTGTCAGACTTCTACTTACTAAAGACCCACCCTGTTCCTTCGGCTGCCCTACTTTCCCACAAATTGGTCCATATCCTAGAGTTTGGAATATAAAAAGAAACGCATTGTATATTTTTTTTGTACATGTTGCAGTGTATTATTTTTTTGAGTTATGTAACCATGGAGAAATATATTATACCTAATATGTTATTGATAGTACAAAAATGTATGCTTAGGTTTAATGGTCAAAATGATGTGTGAAATTAAGTTTCTTTCATGTCTTGTAAGAGTGAGTCTATCTCACTAAGGATGAAAAAGAATGAATTTAAGAAGTACAGAGTATATAACAATTAACAACTAACAAGATAAAATATTACGTTGATAATAAAGCATTATAGTCGTTTTTATTTTTCATAAAGTAATTTTCTTCCTTTGTTGTTAATTTTTCTTTACCGTATGTAACAAAAATCACCCTCATGTATGATCATGTAGGTAGATTTGAGATAGTAGTGAAATAATTTCTAAGCACCCAATAACCGCAAGACAGTTTCATAACATGACACTGGCAGAATAGTCGACACTGGCTCAGTTGCCAAAGAAGGAGAAAAAAAAAATTCAGTTCAGTTGTCAAAAATGTCATGACATGACATTTTTGACGAATATGTAGAGGTTTCAATAGCTGTCACACGTGTCAGAGAGGTTTTTTTCCGAATTTTCTATTTTAAAGCATTTTAAAGATAAATTTTACTAAATTTTCAGATTTTGTGCGCAAAACTGTGAGCTGGGTGTCCATTATGGACCCTCCACCCCCTCCTGCTCCACCCGATCCTCCCGACGCCGTAAAAACTGGATACGGTAAGCGACGTCTGGATGATCCAGACGGCATTGGTGGCGTCTGCCCCAAAAAAACTATTTTAAGTCCGGGAATGGCTGTAGCAGCCACCCAATCGATGTATGTCCACCCGAGCCTCGTGGTGGGCATTAAAGCATATATTTCGTCCGATAAAGGACCTTTTATTGTCCACGTTTCTAGGTCCGAACCGGATCCCTCTGCTGGAACGTCTATTCGTCCGATTAAGTTTGGCCAATTCTTATATAAAAATAAAATCGCGAACATTCGCCCCGATGGAGTAAAGAAAGTGGGCAGAAATAAAATTTCTGTCGAATTCACGATTGGAAATGCGGCCAACAAGTTTCTAGATAACCCTACTATTACTACTACGACTACGCGGTAACCATTCCCACATATAACATCACCAGGATGGGCGTAGTCCGTCAGGTACCAGTTGATATGCCTATGGACGAGTTTGTAGATTCCTTAATCCTACCCGATTCTTGCGGAATCGTTTTAAAAGCGCGCCGTCTAAATAGGAAAAATAGAGAGGAGGGCAAAACCACTTGGATACCTACACAAACAATTGTTATCACTTTTCAAGGCCAAGTGCTCCCTCAAAGGGTTTTTTCATTTCATACCTCCCTTCCTGTTGAGACTTACCGCTACCCGACAATCCAATGCCAAAATTGTTGTCGCTTTGGCCATGTCAAAGCACAGTGCCGGTCTAAACCAAGATGTTACCGTTGCTCTCAAGCCCACCCTGGGGACAGTTGTGACATTGTTGAGACTAAGGCTACCTGCGTCCACTGTTCAGGTCATCATTACGCCTACAGTGGTAGTTGTCCTGAGCAGGGTAGGCAGAAGTCCATTAAACTTCTGATGTCTCAACAAAACATCTCTTACGAAGAGGCATCAAGATCACACCCTAAAGTTTCTAAATTATATTCCGAAGTGACCCAAAATATCTCTTCACAAACTGACTCTAACCATCCCACCCTTCCTCCATCAGTTTCTTATAGAAAGACCATTGTCTCCTCCCCGCGACCCAGAACCTCCCTAGGGAAATCATACGACAGAGCAGCCCATCACACAATAGTTGCTGATGAACCCTCATGCCTTCCGAACGGTTTTGCGTTGCTTACGCAGAATCTTTCGCAAGTTCCTCATCAAGAGGATAATCTTTTAGAATTACTCTTATCGCTCATTATTAGTTTAATATCTCGTAATAATTCCAACTTACCGCCCCACGTTGCCCAGAAACTTTCCCAACTTCTCTCAAATAAAACCAGTTATGGATCTAGTGTCCGTAATTCAATGGAACACGCAGAGTATTCGACCGCGGAAGCCTGAATTAATTTTTTTGATAAATAAATTTCACCCGTCAGTCATCGCCATCTCGGAAACATGGTTAGTGCCTGGTTCACGCTTTCGGGTTTCAGGTTACTCCTGTGTTCGAGATGATAGGGCTGATGGGTATGCAGGAAGTACTCTCCTTGTGAAGCGCTCCCTCCCATTTTCCCAAATACCACTTCCCCATGTATCTCCCGACATCAATATCGTGGCTGTGAGGGCCTTTAATATTACTTTTCTTTCTGCATACGTTCCCCATCCTCATTCTCGTCTTATTCCAGATCTATTATGCATTATCTCCTCAGTTCCACCTCCAGTCATTTTTATGGGTGATTTGAATGCTCACCATTGCTCTTGGGGTTCAAGTCATCATGATGACAACTTTGGTCTTGCCCTCCTCGAAATTTTTGATGAAGCGAACCTCTGCATCATCAACAATGGTTCTCCAACTAGAAGAGCTCGCCCCTCTGAAAATCCTAACTCAGCTGTAGATCTTACCGCATGTTCCGCCTCTTTAGCTTCTGTACTTTCTTGGGAAGTCTTATCACACTCTCATGGAAGTGATCATTTCCCTATCCTTGTCTCTATTTCTGACAGAATAACACCCATGCGCAATTTAAATCCTTCTTTTAAATACAGAGTAAATAATGAAAATTGGACCTCCTACTCTTCTTCCATCGAAAGTAATTTACCTTTTCTTCCCTCTCCTGGGAGAACCAATCTTGTTGAATGTTATACAAAATTCGTAGATACGATTATTGCTAGTGCAGATGACAACTTTCCTCGTAAGAAACCCCAAAATTTTAAGGTATCGACTCCTTGGTGGGATTCAGAATGCACAAAATCCGTGAAGGAAAGAAAAGCGGCTGAACAAAACTATAAAGCGCTAATGACTCTTGAAAACTTTTTAATTTATAAGAGGAAAGCGGCCGCAGCCACCAGACTTCTTTCCAAAAAGAAGAAAGAAGGGTGGATCCGCTATTGTGAGAGCTTATCTCCTAGGTCTCCTTCTTCCCTAGTTTGGAAGCAAATTAAAAGATACAGAGGTTCTTGTAGCATTGCCGATATTTCAGCCAATGATCCTTCTTCCTGGCTCGAAGCCTTCTCGGATAAATTAGCTCCGCCTTCAGCTCCACATCAGAGCTCCCTTCCTTCTCTACCGGTCCCCCTCCCTTCCGTAAGCAGCCTTGATGCTCCATTCTCGTTCTCTGAACTCCAGCTGGCTCTTGATGGTCTCGCAGATTCGTCTCCTGGGGTAGACGGGATCCCGTACTCGTTTTTGAAAAACCTATCGAATGTAACGAAGCAATACTACCTCGATCTTGTTAATAGCTTCTTTGAATATGGTCTAGTCCCACAACCGTGGAAAAATCAAACGGTGATTCCGATTCTAAAACCTGGCAAGAACCCTTCAGATCCCAATAGTTATAGACCTATCGCATTGTCATCAGTTTTATGCAAGGTCACCGAGCATAAATTTCAGTTCGGATTCAGAAAAGGTATGAGCACTATTGATAGTCTTAGCATTCTAACAACTGATATCCGTATATCTCTGTTAAAGAAACAGGACTTAGTAGGAGTCTTTCTCGATATTGCCTCAGCATATGATAACGTACTCCTGTCAGTGCTCAGGGATAAACTTCTCCGTCAGTTGAATGTTCCGGAAAAGTTAGTTCGGTTTATATGCAACTTATTGATGGAAAGGACTATCTGTATTAAAACCCATGATTCTCTGTTACCACCTAAGACTATCTGGAAAGGCTTGCCACAGGGTTCAGTTCGTAGTCCTCTTCTATTCAACCTATACACATTTGACTTGCACTTTTCAGTTGACCCATTTTGTCAAATTTTGCAATATGCTGATGACCTAGCTCTGTATCTTTCTGTAAAATCTTTGGAAGAAGCTGAAAAGCGATTAAATTCGGCCCTCAGATACCTATCTGACTAGCTTCTTTTACACGGACTATCTCTTTCAGCTCCTAAAAGCACTGTAGTTATTTTCACCAAAAAACGATTTGTTCCCCCTGTCGTTATTAAAATCAATGAAGAAATTATACCTTTAGAAAACAATGTAAAGTTTCTGGGAATCTGGTTGGATTCAAGGCTAACTGGTATTACTCATACTAACTTTGTTTCTCAGAAATGTGAAAAAAACATTAATATACTCCGCTCTCTATCTGGAGTTTGGTGGGGTGCTCATCCATACTCTCAAAAATTGATTTATAACGCCATAGTTCGCAGCCATTTGGATTATGGACTGTTTCTACTAGACCCTTGTAACAAATCTGGCCTTCAAAAATTAGATAAGTGCCAATCAAAATGTCTTCATATAATTCTCGGAGCGATGAAGTCATCCCCCATTAATGCTATGCAAGTCGAGTGTGTAGACCCTCCTCTTTCTATTCGCAGACAATTTCTTGCCAATCGTTTTTTATTCAAGCTCGTGCAAAATTCCGAGCATCCCCTAATAAGCAAGCTGGACCAATTATCCTCTATTTTTAACTCCTGTAGTCGTTCTAATATAGAACTTCCATGCCTTCTTCGTGCTTACCTTCAGTTCACTCATCTTCCTTGCCCACTTTCTCAAAACACTATCTTACCTATTTATTCTTCACCTTACGATGCCCTTGTGTTCCGACCTAATATTCTCTTGGACTTTGGTATTAACAAAGGTACTTTAGAAGCTAATACATTTTTTAAACGTAAAATTTCCTCTGATTATTATAACTGGGTTACTATGTTCACCGATGCTTCCAAAGTCCCAGATGATAGCCCAGTCGGTGTAGCTGTTTGGATTCCCTCTACGAAAATTATCTTAAGTTATAGATGTCCCTCGGTTACATCAGTTTTTACTGGTGAAGCTATAGCCATTTTTGAAGCCATTTCATTTGTCAAATCCCATAACATAAATAATTGTATTATATTCTCTGATTCTAAAAGCTGCCTTCAATCCATTTTGTCCAATCCTTTCCGCTCAAAATCTAGATTTCCAATTATTCTTAACATTAGAAATATCTTATTTCAATGCCACAAATTAGGAATTAATATTGTTCTAGCCTGGATCCCTGGCCATACAGGTATTTTTGGTAATGAGTCAGCCGGTTCATGTGCCAAAAATGCTGTTCATTCTGGCTCCCTAGACCATTCCGAAATTTACTCTCATGACATCATCACCACATTGTCTTCTATTTTATTTAATTCATGGACTCAAAAATGGCAAATATCGAAGAATGTAAAAGGTAAATTCTATGGTGACATTCAACCCGAGATCCCCCATAAACCATGGTTTTTTAAATTTCGGTGTGCCAACAAATGGACCACATCAATTATTTGCCGTCTACGTCTTAATCATTGCTGTTCGCCCTCTTTCTTGGCCAAACTTAGGATTAAGGACAACTCGCTCTGTGAGTGCGGTTTGGATGAAGGAAACGTGGACCATATTTTCTTCAGCTGTCCCAAATTACGATTCTCTTTATATGATATTTTACCCCCTTATGTTCCCCGTCCAACCTCCATTAAATGCCTTCTCTCTCTTGTATTTACCCGATTTGTTTATGATCTATGTAGGTTCATTGAGATAAATAAAATAAAGCTGTAGCGTATTATACTTTTAACAGTTCTGTTCCATATTCCTAATTTACTCATTCTATTCCTTCTACCACTGGTAAACTGGTAACACATTACAAAAGCTGTCATATCATGTTTGCGTACAAAATAATGTTGGGTTTTATAGTACTTTTCTTTTCATCACCAACCAAGATACTTAACACAACCTCCTGCGTTTGATGGCCTATTATTCTACACGTGATATTGGCAAAATTGTGGTGGCTCCTCCACAAACGCCATTTAACAAGAGTTGAAGTTGAAGTTGACATTTTTGACACAGTGTGTCAAAAATGATATCATATAATAAACCATCTAAGATTATAGTTTTATAATTATGTTATTTTGATAAATATTATGTTTATAGATAGTATTAATTAATTTCCATATATTTTGTGTGATTTAAATAAATAATGGTGAACCAAATAAATACTTTGTATGTTTTAAATATTTTTTTGTTTCATTTCTGTATTCTGAGATCCGAGTTCTTTCCATGTCTTCATGATTTTGTTTTCCTGAAAGTTTATATGTTATGTCAACCATCCTCATCATAATTCAACCGAAATATATTGTTACGCCAGTCGCTTAGATGAATATGTTGAGAAACTTCGACAGAAATTTAGAATGTTCAAGACACTAACGCCACCTGGCGGCGAGTAGCAGTACTGAGTATATCGAGAAAGTTCGACTGACTTCAAATACGTTCAAGACACTAACGCCATCTAGCGGCGAGTAGCAGTACTGTGTATCTCGAGTAGCTTCTGGCATATTCTTAGCAGTATAGGCAGTGAGTCGATTTTACAAGAATGTTCTAGGACTCATATACCAGGGTATTAATAGAACGCAGACGGTGTCTTATATCAAGAGACGAGGCGATATAATCGAAGCTTTAATAGTGAATTTCGGTGCGATTTAAGTGTTGAGTGACAAGTATTGTACTGTGAATAACTGTGTTAATTTTTATTTGGTGTTTATTTATGTAAAGTGTTAATTTAAGGATTCGTTTCAAAAAATATAAAAATCCCAGAGATGAGTTCGAATATAAAATTTTAGAAAAGCGTTCAAAAATTATGATTAAAGATTGTTATCGTACATACGTGTCTAACACTGAAAAAAACATAAGACATAATCCAAAGGTATTCTGGTCATTCGTCAAAGCTAGAAAAGCTCAGCCAAATAACATACCATCAGCGATGCACCTGAATGAGAACATAGCAACTTCTGGAGAAGCTGTGAGTAAACTTTTTGCCTCACACTTTTCTTCAACTTTTGTACCTTCCATAAGCACTCGCGTCTTACCCAATAGCTCGCAGACGTATTCGCAACTCGCCCTGGGAGGATGTTATTTTACTGAACGAGATGTACTTAAACAATTGAATAAACTTAATAATTTCAAAGGTCCAGGACCAGATGGATTACCTCCATTTTTCATAAAACAATGTGCCAAGTATTTATCATTACCACTCAAATTAATTTTCAATCGATCACTTAATTCTTCTAAATTTCCTTCGCAGTGGAAAGTCGCAAATGTTGTACCATTGTATAAAAAAGGGGAGACCAGTGATGTAAAGAACTATCGCCCAGTGTCGCTACTTTCAATTTTCTCAAAAATATTCGAGTCACTAGTATGCCCCGTATTAACTTCACATACAAAAATCCAACTAGCGAATCAACAACATGGTTTCTGTTCTAACAAATCTACCACCACTAATTTGGTTCAATATGTGAATGATATAAGTAGATCCTTAGATTCAGGTGTCCAGGTAGACTCAATTTACACCGATTTTAGTAGTGCATTTGACAAGGTGAATCATGCGCTTCTACTGCAAAAACTAGGGGACTTCGGCATACATGGTCAGTTATTAATGTGGTTTGAATCATATCTCACAAAACGACCACAAAGAGTAGTAGTTAGGGGCTATCAATCACCCTTATATTATTCAACCTCTGGGGTACCACAAGGCTCTCATCTTGGTCCGATTCTGTTCTTGATATTTGTCAACGATATTATAAGCTCAATAAAATATAGCAAATGCTCTATGTTTGCTGACGACTTGAAAATATATAAGGAAGTCAAGTCAAGGGCCGACATTTCATTACTTCAAAAGGATTTAGACGCAATTTGTGAGTGGTGCCATGCAAACATGATGGTCCTCAACGCCAAAAAATGCTATCATATGACGTTCACACGTAAAAAGACTGTACAACCTTCAGCTTACAACATTAATGGCTTAACACTCCAGAAGGTTGATACGATACGCGACTTAGGGGTGCATCTCGACAGTAAATTAACTTTTATAAATCACTTCGATACTATTATCGCCAAAGCGTGTAAGATGTCCGGATTTATAAAAAGAATCTGTAAAGATTTCCGGTGTATCAGCACACTTAAGGTTCTATATAATTCTCTTGTGAGAAGTACTCTTGATTACGCATCTCCCGCATGGAATCCAGCATATCGTGTACACGTTGACAGGATAGAGCGTATTCAAAAAAAGTTCACGAGGTACCTAAATCACAGGTCAGAATCTTGCGATCGTGACGCTAATTATTCCCAAAGGCTTTCTCACTTTAAGATGACTTCACTGGAGCAACGACGAAGAATTTCTGATCTGATCTTGTTGTACAAAATAATCCATAACTTGGCTAATGTACAGGAACTAGTTTCGGAAATAAATATAACCGTGCCACGTAAAACGTTCTACAGAGCGAGTCATAAAACAAACACGTTTGAAGTCTCAAAAAGTCGAACTAAACTAGGCTCCACCGCCCCATTAAACCGATTTCTGTCTGCGTACAATAAGCTGTGCACACGCACAAACAGTTTAGATATATTTTCCAACAAACTTATGGAATTCAGACGTAATATAACGGTTCCTGGTTCCTAAGTGTTCAATAATAAATTTGTGTGATCTGTTTAACTAAATTTTAATTTATTATTATTTTTTATTACATGCTTATCTGTTGTCATATTTTTTTTTCTCATTAGTATTAGGACATCGTGCTTTTGCATTCACTATCAAGTTCACTATACTAGCCAACACTATAATATTTAAATACTTCACTTATTCTTTCTTGTATACTAATAATTTGCGAAAGCGTAGCCATTGTAAATCGATTTAATTCATAAGTTTTGTAATTATTTTTTTTTTTCCTTCAAATTGTAATGTTTCTTTTAATTTGTTATACAAGTGATGTGCACGCCTTCAATAGTCATATTCATATTATATAAGAATATATGTTACAAATCATGTTATTTTAAGTTGAATATGTCACTGGTGTGTCAAATAAATAAATAAATAAATAAATAAATAAATAAATTTTGGTTTGATTGGTGTAAATTATTTCTATCCCGAACCCCAGCTCGTAACATTATTTTAATTGGACCCAAACAAAGTATTTTTTGTTTAGCTCCCACCCAGTAGGAGGTTGTGGAGGTCCGAAAAGCAGTCGCTCCATGTAAAACACTAATACTCAGCTGCACCTGATTAGACTACAAGCCGACTCCAACAAAGTTGGTATAACACTAATTACGACTCGCCAACACACAGATAAGCCCTTAGGCCGTGTTCAAACCAAACTGACTGTCAGCCGCCGAAAGTGAGCGAACGTTACGCAGTTTATTGTATTTCCATACATATTGACATTCGGCGGCCGATTAATATAGCGTGTCACTACGCTCCGCGGACGCTGATTGGCTACGTAGCTAAACGTCAGCGTATTGGATCCAGCTCGGCCGGTGGACTCTATTCAGTCAAGAATTTCACACGGAACAGATATTTCGTGTTTCGTTATGTTCGACACAGAAAAATATATTTACGAACATTGTTTAGTTAGCACCCCAGTCACCCCACCACACCCCAGTCTTGAAACGTCAACTGAGAGAATTGCGAACCACTGAGCTCTTTTATGTGAAAAATAGTCGTCCGCTCAGCGTACGCATACGGTGTGAACGTATACAAGCCCTCTGTTTAGTTCACACCGTTGGCGCATTGTAAGCTATAGCGTATTGTCAGCATACTGTGAATGAAAAATACCTTTTATTTGGGGCTCACAGTGAGCCTGCTCACAATCGGCGGCTGACAGTCAGTTTGGTTTGAACACGGCCTTAAGCCTGCAATACATGTTGGCCGAGTGTTGTCGAGGCGTTGGCGAGTGAGGACCAATACCAACATGTAGACGGTATATTTGCCTTGTCTTGCTAATGCCTTGATCACAAGTACCGAGCAAACGGGCGAGACAGTGCTCTCGGCCGAGTATTCGGTAGGTATAAACATGGCGCCGAGTGCTCGGCCGAACGAAGCGGCAAGACAGCTCGGCTGCCGTTCTACATACTAGGCCGAGTGGTAACCCTCCCGCTTCCTCGCACTCTCTCTCGTTCACTCGGTAGGTCTATCTCCGTGTCTCCCACTAGGCCGACATGATTGTTGTCACTTCGTTTCGTTCAAATCTTTTTACGATCCATCGTGTCCGAATTGTAGTCTCATTAGAACTGAACTGACTGACTAATTTCAAATGATGTGTGAACAGCTACTCGCTTATATCACTGTCTCGGCTGAGAAACATTTTACTGTCTCGCACGTTTGCTCGGTACGTGTGATCAAGGCATATCGCTCGGTGTCACTTGTCTAGTTGGCCGAGTGAAGGCCAGCGCCGACGACGTGTATAGAGCTCATTTAGTGCAACTTGTCTTCGCTCACCGTTGCTCGTGATCACTTGCCTCACTTCGGCTCGCTGTCTGTTTTTGGTCACAAATCAAAGGCGCTCGGCCAACGTGTGGGCAGCTCTACAGACCCTCTTCTACATTGGTCGTCTGCATTGGCGTTCGACGAACTTGTCGAACGTGTGGACATTCTTTCTTGCCCTGTACCTATTTGCCAACGCTCGCGTTGGCCTACGCTCGGCCAACATGTATTGCAGGCTTAAGAGGCTTTCGTGTATGGCGAAACATTTTTTTTTAATTTATTGTGTTATGTGTATTGGATAAAATAAATAAATAATACTCAGCTGCATCTGATTGAACCTGGAAGCCGACTCTAACATATTTTGGGAAAGGTTAAGCTGATTTTGATGATAAGGTGACACAAGATAATCAGCCAAAGAGCTACTGCTGCTGTTTTAATTATAGATTTTTCGTGATAGGCTCGAGTTTGACCACCATCTCACCAGATGCTAAGTGATGATGTGGTCGAAGATGAAGCACGCTTGCCTAGAAGTAACCTATACACTCTTGACTTAATGACCCCCAGATTATAGCGATCAGGAAAAACAGACTCCGGCAGGGAATTCCACTCCTTAGCTGTACGCATAATGAAAGTATTTCCAAAACGTTTTGTGCGTATGTGTGGGATGTCCACCATGTAATGAGGGCGCATCGCCGTTCGTCTTTTAGTCTGATGATGGAACGAGCTTGCTTTATTAGAATGTAGGTATGAGGGTATTACTACTTAATAGTCAACGACCACACAGCCCCTAGACGCCTAATAACAGGCGACAGCTGTCTGTCAACGCATCATATCGCATATATATGTTGTTATTAATCTATTGAATTTTTTAATTATCTATTTATTATATACTTTATTATACACTTAAGGATACAAATAATAAAACTAGTGTACAATGGGCGGTCTTATCGCACAGGGCAATCTCTTACAGACAATCTTTGGATGGACAGAACTTAAACTGAACTGACAAATGCTTGCACTGTCTGGACAGGTCCGCTCAAATCTGCGTGGATATTTCCTCAAAAGAATACCACATACATGCTTCTCATATACAAATAAGTACAAATTGTCTGGACTTTAAAAGAGACTTTGACCTCTGAGTTTGTTTTGGTGTTTCTTCTCAGAGTAGTCAGTTAGGAAATACCTGCCTCATATCTAGCTAAATTAAAACGGAAAAAAACATGACGTGTAAAAGTGTTATTTATAACCACTTTAGAAAATAAATATTTCATTTCATTTAAAAGGAGACAGATTTCTCAGATCTATTGACATTTTTATTTAAACTGTAACATCTATAACGACATTAGGGTACGCAAATAAAAATATATGATTATGATCAGACTTCCCTGATCTTATACAGGTCGCCTCTCAACAATTTAGAATTAGTGTTAGATCAGTACCGTGAGTGTTAAACACGTCCGCCTTAGTAACTTCAAAATCAATAAAATAATTGCTATTTAGCTGTTTTAAAAAAAACTATAAATCTGTGATTTATTTAAACCTGTCCTATCCCTAGTGAGATGCCAATGGCCAATCAGCACGCAGTACCTACCTCTCTTCGTCTCGAAGCATTAGATCGAACATAAGGCGTCTAGAGGCCGTTCGCAAGTCGTTGCTAATAGGAAACTATGAATAAATAAAGAAGTTCAATGACGCACTACCTATGTATTTATTGGAACGAAGTTCCTTATCGCGCGTTGTGAAAGGGGGCTAGACGGAAAAAATTAAGACGAAAAGTTGTAACGACACTTTTTGCTATAGTAAGCTATTGTAAGCCGTGCGGCGTGCGCATGTTTCTCTGTCTGTCTCTCTCTCTCTCTCTCTCTCTTATAGAAAGCAAGCCAGATATTGACAAGTTATTATATTTGTTAATAATAAAAAAAATATTATTATAACTTAAAAAAAAAAAAATACAAAAAAATTACAATTCCTTCACTAATTTATTAATCGAAAGGAACTTCGTTCCATCCGGGTGTCCCTTGACACCTGTCAAGTTTTTTTTATTTATTTACTGCCTATTGGCCTAATGGTTGTAAGCTGAATGACTGCTGAGCAAGAGGTCTAGGGTTCGATTCCCAGGTCGGGCTAACTGTTCTGTTTGGTTTTCCTGTTAGTAATTTCTCAGTAGTAGCCCGGAGTTTGAAAGTTGTTAGTGTGATAACCCCCGTACTTCGGAAGGCACGTTGTCGTTGGTCCTGCGCCTGATCTCTTTCCGGTCGTGTCGGATTGGCGTCCCATCGGACTATGAGAGTAAAGGAACAGAGAGTGCACCTGTACCTGTGCATAGTTCTGTACCTGTGCATACTTCTGTACCTGTGCATACTTCTGTACCTGTGCATACTTCTATACCTGTGCATACTTCTGTACCTGTGCATACTTCTGTACCTGTGCATACTTCTGTACCTGTGCATACTTCTGTACCTGTGCATACTTCTGTACCTGTGCATACTTTTGTACCTGTGCATACTTCTGTACCTGTGCATACTTCTGTACCTGTGCATACTTCTGTACCTGTGCATACTTCTGTACCTGTGCATACTTGTGCACTATAATATCTCCTGCTCAGATGACTAATCAATTATGAGATTGGCCGCCGTGGCTTAAATCGGCTGGTAGATCTAGTTATTATTATTTATTTAATGACACTTAAAAAAACAATAAATTCAAGCAAAAGAACACAAAAGGTGGTACTTCATAAGGAATTTCTTCAGGCAGACCTGCTATAGGAGAGTGGGATAATAGGAAAAAAAAAAGAGAGGAAGAAAAATAGGGTGATATGTACACAGATTGTATAGAAAATGATTACGTAAATTAGATTTTTTTTAAATTACGCATTAGCCCTAGTCTTGACCGCGATCTCGCCTGATGGTAAGCGATAGATGAGGTTTACGATGGAACAAGCGAACCCAGAAGATGTCTGTTTAGTCTTGCTTTAAAGGCTGAAAGGTCATAAGTGGCAGGGAACACAAAAGCCGGCAGAGTTCCACAACTTGGCTGTGCGCACAATAAATGTGGAGGAGCTCTTGGTATGTTCGACAAGACGGTATATCAAGTGTGGTCTAATTGGATATATTCTCAATTCTTTATTGAGTAGAGAAATAATTAAAAAGATCACAATTATGGACCCTGACAGCACAGCATATATCAAAGTAGGAGAGAAAGGAAGAACACAGTGTTTAATGTGATACTTTTAATGATTATTTAAATAATTAGTAAGTTATACTGTTTATTAATACATAAATGAATAAAAAAATGCTAGTTATTGTTTTTTAAATCATAAACATTTATTTATTAAGTAACATTGTAAAAACCATATAATTAATAAACTATTGATTTCTGTTTAAATATCAATTACTTAATCTTTCATCATCTCCTTTCATAACTTACAACAAAAGTCCTAATTTCTTGCGGCTTCAACTCAATCCCTTCATTAAAAAAGAAGACAGGAGTCGGCTTCGTAAAACCTCCTTGATCAGGACTAAACTCTACTTTACTTACATTACCAAAAACCTCATTGAAATTCTTCACAAATTTATCCGTCCGCCATGTTAGGGGAGTCCGATCGTGAAGCCAAACATTGGCTGCTAGCGTAGTCTCTTTCGCTCCAGTAATTCTAAAATCTTTAAAAAGTTCTTGCAGAAAGACTTTTTTAAACCCACTCTTAACTACATCAGATTTTTCTAAATAGTTCTCCAGTCTTATTAAAAGTTTGTCATGCCATTTCTCTAAAGTCAAAATGTGAACACCAACCGGCAATTTCGTCTGCAAAGCGGAGTATTCATTATTTTCCAACAACCATTTATCGTAAGAGATATTATAGTAAGATTGATGTAAAGACGTAAATACTGTTGGAGCCAATTCTAATTCTTTTGCGAATTTCTTTTCGAAGACTTTATGCGGTCTATAATCTGCTTTGGAGAGGTACAATTGGTGCTTTCCTCTAACGATTAGGCCTTTGCCGTATTCCGTTTCGTTGACCCAAGCTCTGATGCCGGTGTCATCGGTAAAGATTCTTCTGTGCAGCATCATGTCCACTGTTCCGTCCAACAGTGAGGTTCCACCTTGAGCTCTGTCCGTGAAAATCGATAGGCGAATGTTCTTTTGTAAATCTTCAATGTACAGCTTCGATGTTACTGGATAGACGTTACCTGGAAAGAGAAGGGAAGAATCTATACTTATCTAATATTTTCTGTACATACATCTATGCTAATAATATAAAGCGGAAAAGTATGTTTGTTTGTTTAAACGCGCTAATTTTCATAATGATGAAATAATAATGAAACAATGATGTTTATTTTGCAAATGGGTTATAAATACCACTTTTACACGTAATTTTTTCGTAAAGCTAAACTAGATGAGGCCAGTGTTTCCTAACTGACTACTCTGAGAAGAAACACTGAAACAAACTCAGAGGGTCAACGTCTCTTTTAAAGTGCAGACAATCTGTAGTGATCAAATCATATGAGAGTTATGTAGGTCTATGTCTGTAGTGGTCTTTAGAGGACAGAATCAAACAGATTTGAGCAGGCCCGAACAAAACAGTGCAAGCATTTGTCAAATATCGCGTAGCTCAACTTAGAACCTTAAGGAGCTCGAACGATTTGACGAACAATACTCAGGAAATTACTAGGTGGATATCGATGAAATTTGGCATGGAAGAAGCTTTATGGAAGGCTATATGCTACTTTTTATCCGACTGCAAAAAAAGGAGGGCTATGTTCTTATCGAGAGCGACGTCCCGCGCGTCTGCTTGACAAAATACATACATATAAATAAAATTGAAATGTCTGTCTATGATTTAAATATAACTGTGATTTAACAGTTATTTACACGATATTTAAACAACGTTCCTCCGGGCTAATATTTGGAACAGCTCTACTGATTTTAATGGGACTTATTCTGGAATATAGAGGAGGTTAATAATAATAGGGTAGGTACGTATACAATGTGTAACAGAAAGGGTATATACATACCAAGGGCACGGCTTCTTTGGATGATATCAAACGATATTGGAAGGATTTTTTAATCCTATCTCTACATGTTCGGAAGCAATGAGAATTTTTAATACACTGATACCAGATACAGTACTAGGCGCACAGAATTATGGAAGAGATTTATCGTGATATTTGTAAGTAACGTGGAAAGTTATTGACCTACGTAGTGCGGTGACACGATTGTTATGATTTCAATTTAAGAAACTTACGAAACCGCAAATTTGGTATAAATTTTTAGAGTATTTTATTTTGAGTTGAAACCCTTCCAGTATCGTTTGATATCATCCAAAGAAGCCGTGCCCTTGGTATGTATTTGTATATACCCTTTCCGTTACACGTCGTATACTATGCCCGCAAAGTCTTGTATTAATGCGGAAAACATCCCAGAGCGATCCTATAAGGTTTCCGTTTCTTTAAGCGGCACGGAACGCAAAAAAGTCGCAGGAGAGCTAGAAGCTAAATAATAACAGTCGATCTTTAAGGTTAAGACCAGCAAGGGCGGATCCACCGTTGTGGGCATGATGGGCATGCCCACAACCCTAATAGACTTGTGATGTCACACTTTCACGGTCTATTTAGATTCATAGGCTCATGACAAGCCTTTAAAAAGACCGGTTATGCGCGTATCGGCTTACGCGCAGTGTAAGGTTCCGTAGTTTACTACAACGCCAATGTGAGTCTATTAACGAATTAAGTCTCGCCTGGTACTTCTCACTTGCTTGTCATAGTTACGACTCCTGAGACAACGTCAAGATAGGTATCTATTTACTACTCTAGTCTACTTATATTGGCTTACTGGCTACTAGAAAAGGAGAAAAAAACAATATCTATATTCGTCCCTATATTCCCAGTTCATTTGGGAGTCGGGTCTCCTCACTTTGCTGAGCCAGGACAGTCTGTTGGTTTTCGTTTCAGGCTATTGGGCTTTCTCGAGGTCTCTCTTTATCTGTGACCACTAACTAGGTCAATGGCGGGCGGCCCCCCCTGCCACGTGTTTGTTCTGGGAGTTGTAGGGCAATATTCAATATGTCCTACAACGTGATCCTCTTGGCTTCTTTTGATGTGATCATACCAGCGTAGGCGATTCTCGGTAAATTTGTCAGCGATTGGTGCAACTTTGAAACTGCCTCGTATATACTCGTTTCGTATTTTATCGTGTCTAGTCACACTTCCCGCCCACCTAAGCATCTTCATTTCGTTGGTATGTACTTTTTATTTATGTGTCTTTTTGTCTGTCTAGCACTGGGTACCGTAGAGTAACGCCGGGCGCATTGACGGTATGTATACTTTCCCCTTGGTTTTTATTGGGATACGGGAATCACAAAGCACGCTGGTTAGTGAGCACCACTTCAGCAATGCTGCGCTGACTCTGTGTGTGACGTCAGCGTCCACGTTTGCATCTCTCGTTAACATAAAGCCTAGACATTTAAATTGGTTTACTGTGGGTATGGGTATCGTATCAATGAGAATAGTGTCTGGAGTAGTGTTTCCGCTGAAAGGATACTTTAGATACTCCGTTTTACTCCTGCTAACTCTCAGGCCGTACTTTTCCATCTGTATAGTGTATAGCATCCGTGGTTGACTTAAATACTGTGAAGTCAAATTGGTTTGGGAACATTACACAGATTTTGTTGTGACGGTTGTTAATGATTCGTTCCCATATTTTGAGTGTGTAAGCGGTCCATTTTATATATCTATAGTTTTCACACTGCGCAGCTTCACCCTTGTTTTTGTAGAACGGCATTGGATAGCTCGGGCGCCAAGATTCTAGAATACGATTTGTAACCATGACGATATTGCATAGCTTTGCTAACCAAGCTTCAGTTACTGGGTCTAGTCTTTTCCACCGATCTGCGGTGAATTCGTCTAGACATGGCTTTGCGGCTTTTCAGTTTACCTAATGTGTTTCTCCCCTCGTCCTCATTTATAGTTGGTATTGGACCATGTGTAAGTGCACATGGCGGTGGATCTTCATTTGGAAATTCTTCCTTCAATAGCTTACTATAGTATTCAACCGGGTCTACCTTTTATAGCAGAACTTTTTACGTCATAATATTATTTTGCATAACAACGGATAGCATAATCTTCATTTCGCAGAAAGTTGTTTGGCATACACTCATTTCTCATAAATTCGAAACTCATAATTTTGTTAGTCAGAATCATCTTTAGGCATTTTCATGTCCATAATAATTGAAAAGCAGAACCATCATACCGCAGAAAATTCGCAGTGAGAATCTTCTTATGGCATACATTTTTTTTTATATTTAGGCATCTTATACGAACGTGTCTCTCGGTTTTCTAGAGATTGTACTTCGGGCAGTGTGCGCAGGAACTCCATGACCTGATCCCTCCAACTCCCTTTCACTACCGGTATACCAGGCGCACTTGATTGATATATCGTCTTGTCGTACCAAGCGCTCCTCCAAATTTATTTTGCGCACAAGCCAAGCTGTGGAACTCTCTGCCGGCTTCTGTTTTCCCTGCCACTCATGACCTTTTACCCTTTAAAACAAGAGTAAATAAGCATCTTTTGTGCTCGCTGGTCCCATTGTAGACCCATCTCATCTATTGCTTACCATCAGGCGAGATCTAGGTCAAGAGTGAGCTCCCCGTAATAAAAAAAACATTCTTCTCATTTATCGAACTATCTTGCTTTTATTGATAATAAGCTCGCGTTGGTTAAGCGTCTCACCATCATCATGGTAAGTGATGATGTGATCGAAGATGTAGTAAGCTTACCTAGAAGTAACCTATTCACTCTTGACTTAAAGACCCCCTATTATAGCCATCAGGACAGACAACTGCGGGGAATTCCACTCCTTAGCCGCACGCATAATGAAAGTACCTACTCCCAAAACGTTTTGTGCGTATGGGTGGGATGACTACCATGTAACGAAGGCGCATTACCGTTTGTCTTGTAGTTCGATGATGGAACGGGCTTGGTGGAATTAGATTGTGCAATTTTATCTCACACTCCACGGAATGTAACCGATAGGCTTGCAACACGTCGCTGATGTTCCAGGCTCTGGAGCTTTGAATGAACCCGTGCATCGTTGACAATTAGTCTCTTGGCCCGTTTCTTATTAGACCCAAGCGCGTCCAGATGATATTTGTCAGATCCGTAGCAAAGATGAGGGTACATACCCCATACACGATTTAGCTTGAGCTTGAGAAGCTGTTCCGTTGAGCAGTACTGTCTTACCTTTGCTGGGATTCTCAACTTTTTGCTGTTAGTTGAGCCTTAGCCTCGATGAACGAACCAAAATTGAATCAATCTCAATGTTACCCCAAGAAGCTCAATACGATCAGTTGTCGGCACGGTTACACCATGGAAAGGAGCCGGCTCCTTTTTGCGGAGAAGAGACACGCGGGTCTTAGCTGCATTAAACTTGACCAAGTTGGCATCACTCCATTCGGAGACAGCCTTCAAGGACAATTTCAAGAATCCAACCATGGCCTCACGGTGAGACCGGATCTGTCCTACCAGCACGCGCGCTGGACACGTATCTCTCAGAAACTGTGCTGTCGCTCCTGTCGAATATGACTGATAGGATGAAGTAGAAGGCGAACTATTCATGTAATCTGCTCTTTCCGGCAAAGTTCGCGATGTTTTCGAACTTATAATTTTCACATGTTGTGGACATTTATTGACAACTGTGCGACCGCATTACCTACTATATTTACCGACCATATTAGCGTAACGAAATGTTTTGTTACAATATTTATAAGATTAGATATACTCAATACTCAATTCTTTATTGCATTCCACAATGTAGGCTTAGGTGGTAAACAAATTTTTTTGGAGACAATCGTGGACCCTGACGGGCACAGCAAAAGTAAGATGTGTGGAGAGGACTTATCATTTAAGTATCTTATAATCTAAATTATTCTAAAAACTTAAACATTAAAATTACTAAAAACATTATTTTTCGAGTTTCAATGATTTATCATTCAAATATTCGTTGACACTGTAGTAACATTTGCTTAATAATAACTTTTTTAACTTATTTGTAAATAAATGGATTTTTTTTTCTTTTCTTATTGATTCGGGTAACATATTGTATATTTTTATTGACATGACTAAAGGACTTGTAGAATATATTTTTAAGCGGGATGATGGTAGGTTGAGTCGGTTTTTGTGTCGGAGTGTGTATTTTGTTTGAATGTCTTCCCGTTTAGTGTAAAAGTCTTGGTGTTTATGAGCGAATTTGCATAATTCAAGTATGTATATACAAGGCAAAGTTAAAATATTTAGTTCTATAAAATAAATATTAAATATTTATAAGAGAAGAAGAAAAACTTCTTCTTTTATAGATTTTTAGCATAGCCACAGCCACGCATCGCCACCATGCTACGATGCGTGGCTGTGGCTATGCTAAAAATCTATAAAAGAAGAAGCTTTTGTGTGTTTTTACTCCGCCGCATGCCCTGTCATAATCCTATGCACGCCCCTGCTTATTACAACCTATTTCTAACCTATACCTTTAAGAAGTAGTAGTGATATTAAATTAAAAAGCACCTAGCCGGCATTTAATAACTCGAACAGGGAATTCCCTGTATGCGAATCACATTGGTGTTGCAAAAATAGATAAAAACTTATTTTTTGTTTCGTCCTGCTACTTTAACATGTTATTACTAGCAGTAGTAATATTAATATTGGTTTAGTTATAATTAACTGGTTTATGTATTAACTTCTAGAGCCCCGCTGGTACAAAAACGTGCCAGAAAACCAGTATTAGTTGAGCCCCGCTGGCAACAAATTTGTGTGCCGCATTTGGCCAATTTTCAGGTGGTTGTGCCCACAACCTTTTTGGCGTGCTGGATCCGCCCCTGAAGACCAGGCAGTCCAAAATAATTTTCACGCAAGCTCCGCCCCCCGGTTAGGCCGTTGTATACTAAACGCTAACGCATCGGTAATAAAGTTGAATATCGCGTGCGCTCTTTCACCATGTTCAGTTTCGAAACTGCCGTTGTGTGCTAAACGCTAACGCAGCAGTAATACAATTGAATATCGCGTGCGCTCTTTTACCATATTCGGGTTCGAAACTACATGTCGTAAGTCTCAATTCTTATTTCGTTTATAACTAAAGTAATAATTGATCTAGAGAAAAAATGTCCTATATTTGGATAATAAACTATATTTCCTTAGTGTCAATACTAATTTTAGACATAAAAGCCGAGTAATCTTGATAAAATTTTGAATAATCTTTAAAAAAAGACATGATTTTCGATTAAAAAATGAATCGAGCGAAAATGTTCCAATTACGAAACTGGTCTAGACATGGAAAGAAATAGATCCAATAAATCATATACTAAAGTTCAATTTTGATTGTATGCGTGATTGTTTCAGAATATTAATACAAAATTACATACAATTTTAGGGAGCCTCCTCTTAAGCAACGCTTAACCATCTTAACATACAAAGATTCTTCCGTGCCTCGTAACGTTAAGCTGTTGGTTTCAAACATTTGTACATCTTTGACAGTCGTTACGAGTAATCAGAAGCAAAAATCAAAAAACCGGACGGTGATGGACCGTTAAGAAATTATACTTACTTGCAATCCCAGACTCTCCGGTTTCCAACACAGGAGTATAAGTAGCTCTAACATCTCTTATTCTCTTTATAGTCTGTCTCCCATTACTGTCAGTAAAGAACACTCCATTATTATTAAGATCCGTTGTGTATCTCACAAACATATCTTTCCCCAAGCCATCCGAATGAGGTATGGGACCCACCAACCAATCTACTTCTATAGTCGGAAAACCTTTGTACAATTTAAAAACTACGCCTGCGTAATTTGAAAATCGTATTTGTAATTCTTCCACTATTTCGGATTTCAGAACTTTAACGTCGTAGAAGTCCGTTATGAGAACTGGATGGGGGTCAATAGGCCTGAAGAAGTATGCCCCAGGTTTTCGTTTCTCTGTGTCTAGTTTATCAGGGTCGTCTGAGACGTAATAGCACATTTGAACGTCAAAGCTCACGGTCACGCCGTTGGAGAGGACTATGCTTTGTAATTTGCGGTTGGCGTCAAAGTTTATTTGGATATACTGGAACAAAAGAAAGATAGTTTAATTCATGTTTAATTCCGATATACAAAATATAATAATATATCTACAGTATGTTAACTAACAGAGGACGTTCCCGTTAACCCACAATAATATAGCATCCATACATGCTAAAAATATTACCATTTGAAAAGAAAATGTTTTTATTTTTTTTTAATATTAATATATTCACTAAAAATGTTAAATTGATACGTAAAAAAACAATTTGTACACGCGTTCTTGAAGAACGGCAACGTCGCAATTTATTTATGAATGACGGGCGCGTGTGCGGTGATCTAATTGATGTGCTTATACTATTCCGGGTTAACGAAAACGCCCTCTGTTACCAGAAAGAAATTAATACGCGATGATATGGTCGAAGATGAAGCACGATGAAGCAGTGAATAGGTTACTTCTAGGTAAGAAGTAACCTATTGTTACGAGCTGGGGTTCGGGATAGAAATAACGCCAATTAAACCACCAATTAAACCAAAATTAACACTTTACTTAAATAAACACAAAACAAACATCAACACAGTTATTACTTGTCACTTAACACTTAAATCGCACCGAAATTCACTTTTAAAGCTTCGAATTATATCGCGTCGTATCTTGAAATAAGTCTGACTCTCTGCGCCCCTTTGCGATCTATTTATACCCCGGTCTATGAGTTCCAGAACATTCCTGTAAAATCGACTCACTGTTTATACTGCTATGAATATTCCAGAGCTACTTGAGATACACAGTACCGTGTGCCAGTGTCTCGAACATTCTAGATTTCTGTCGAAGTTTCTCGACGTACTTCACTAAGCGACTGGCGTAACACTATTTATTCTTGACTATAGTCACTGCTTCACACGAATAATCTGTAATGGCGTCGTATGTCGCGCTATGAAGAGATGACATATACTTTACAACATATTCATCAAAAATTGTTTACTTTGCCAATATAATAAATAGGCAATAACCTGAAGGGTGAGACGGATCGGCCTTGTGACCGAGAGGTCGCGGGATCAAACCAAGCATATTTAGCTTAGTTGGAAGGGTGATAACTCGACCTATTCCTTGCAGGACGTCATAGTAGGGTTAAAATGCAACAAATTAAGCCACCAAATGTTCTACCGAAATTCAGTAGTTTTTGAGTTAGTTAGATTTTTCGTTTTTTAATGAAAAATCCCAGATTAAATCATTTGAAACCAATTTAAAAATGATTTACGGCGCGACTGTACTGAAATTTAAGTTATTATCATAGTTGATGACGTAGCAGATTTTTGTTAATAATTAAAAGTTCAAAAAAGCCTTAAACCTTGGTAAATATCACTAACCAAACATTTATTTTTTTGTAACTTTTGTTATTACTTCATACAAAATGTTGTTTAGTGCAAAAAAATGTAGAATTGCGGTAGAACATTTGGTGGCTTAATTTGTGGCATTTTAACCCTATTATGACGCGCGTCCTGCAAGGAATACGTCGAGTTACCAGTAGCCCTATATAGTATTGTGAATTCTATTCTAAAAATATCTCATAGCCAAATGCTATTATTCCATGTCTGAATTTTTAAATGACCGCAATTAATCCAATAGATGAACCTATAATTACAACATTTTTACAATTTGTCTCTAAAATTTATAAATACTAACTTCCATTATTTATGAGCATTAAGATTTAGTTTATTAATTTCATAGCTTGCTGTGTAAACTCAAATAGTCTTTATTTTATTTTTTTGGTTTATTGTAAACCGGAATTATTTTGTTTTTGTAAGCCATGAATTGCAAAACATGTAGATCTAACATTGTACATATTACCTCAATGAGATCTAACTGTTTTATTTTAAGACCTTACACATTTGATGTATACTCATGTTTTTACAATAAAAGTTCTATTCTATTGCTTGTTATCTGTTTAAGAAAAATGAATTGAAACCCACCTCATTTTTAATAAAATTATCATTTGAATGCGAGCTATGGTAGCCAGAATGTTCCATTCTTCGGTAAAACTTCTCGAAATCGAAGTAAGGGGTTGTGCTCATTGGTTCGGAGTCGTCGTAATAGTACTCTATGTAAGTCGCTGGGGTTGGTTTCTTCTTTGTGGGGTCAACGTTCAGTGTGGTAGCCATTGTGGGCCGAGTTGTCGAAGTGGTCCGAGTTGGGGTTGATGAATGTGGGCTGCGAAACCAAAGAATACCATTATCAATTATTAATTAAAACTTTAAGTAACACAAAAGATACAAAGACGGACTTAATGCCTTATTATTATATTCTTATTGTACACCTTATAATACATTGAAGAATACAAATAATAAAACTAGTGTACAATGGGCGGTCTTATCGCACAGGGCAATCTCTTACAGACAACCTTTGGATAGACAGAACTTAAAGGAGATTTACTACAGTGTCAACGAATATTTAAATGATAAATCCTTGAAACAAACTCGAAAAATAATGTTTTTAGTAATTTTAATGTTTAAGTTTATAAGATACATTAAATGATAAGTCCTCTCCACACATCTTACTTTTCCTGTGCCCGTCAGGGTCCACGATTGTCTCCAAAAAAATTTGTTTACCACCTAAGCCTACATTGTGGAATGCAATAAAGAATTGAGTACTGAGATAGATTTAGGGCTGTCAGTGTACAACATCATTAATTTTAATTATAAAATAGGCATTAGGCATTCTCTACCAGTCAACCATGGCTCGTGAAGAGATAACATGCCAGGTGCATAAAAAATAAACTCTAGCAAAGGCATTGCAGGGAACCATCCACACTTGGTCGACCGTCTTGTCGTACTAAGTGCATCTTCTCAACATTTATTGTGCGCATAGCCAAGTTGTGGAATTCTCTGCTGTGACCACATATGAGTCTTCTTTATCGCTTAGCATCAGGCATGACCAAGGTCAAGAGCGGGCTCAATAGTACATTTTGAAACAAGTGGAGAAAGTTTGTTATTGCGGCCGAGGCGGAGTTACGCCCGAGCCGCAAGGCGAGGGGTTATGGAGCCGAGTACTGTAGTAACAAATGTCCACGAGAATCAAACGGCGTTTTTCAATACACTTTCGAAGAAATAAAATAATAGAACGAAAAGTATTTTTGTGATTAAAATATTTAATTTTCCCCTCGCATTACCTTCGCGGGTTAAAAGAGAAGCAAAGTTATTAAAACATGTTAATTAAAAACATGCGCTTCTTTGCTGTGAAAAAAAAAAACAATCACCGCCGAATATAGGGAACTAGCTTGTGCCAGCGGCTTCGCCCGCGTGGGAAGTTTTCCCGTGTAAATCCCGATCCCGTGGGAATTTCGCAAAATCCTTTCTTAGCGAATGCCTACGTCATAACATCTACCTGCATGTCAAATTTCAGCCCGATCCGTCCAGTGGTTTGGGCTGTGCGTTGATAGATCACTATGTCAGTCAGTCAGTCAGTCAGTCACCTTTGAGTTATATATATTTAGATTGAATAGTAAACCCTCGTGTGTGAAAAATGAAAAAAATCTACAAGGGTGAAATACATTGCATGTTGAACCTAATCGTAGTGTGGTAAGAGCCAGTTTTCGAGGAAGTGTATTGAAAAAACCCAATTTTTCCCAATTATCCCAATTTTGATAGAATCGGCTTCCAGTCTAACTAGATACATACTGAGTACTAGTGTATTACATGGAGCGACTGACTTCCACAACATGACCCCCCCAAATCGTACACCCCAAATAGAAAATCTTCTAAAATTTTGCAAAATAAGAGTTTCCAAATATTATCACCCGTGTACAATAAAATTTGTATTGTGCAATAAAGAAAACTCATTTACTCGACATATTTTCCTGTTAGTGACCCCCCCAAAATTCCAGGCTGCGACCGTGCCTGATGAAGATGCAGTTTTTCCATACGGCTTAACAATAACAATACTCACGTAGAACTGGTACTATATGTAGAAGTAGAGGGAGACTTAGAAGTAGACGGAGACGTAGAAGTAGAAGTTGATGCAGAAGAATGCAGCAGTATCTTCTGAGTCGAAATCTCAGCTCTTCTTGGAGTCGAAGACCTGCCCGGCGGTAGGGTCACCATATCGTCACTATACATCTCCAATTCCCTGGCTTTGCTCGCATTTAAATGCATTTTGTTTGGATTTTCGGTGGTATCTTCAAAGTATTCGTATTCGGGCATATCGTCTAGGAGAGATTTGTCATCAATTTTTAGGTTATTCGTTTGTCTGAAACATAAAAGAATATATTTTTAAACTGTACATATATTTGTTACGTATATTATGGAAAAGTATAAAGGAAGTCATCTATATTGGTATGGTTATGTGATGAGAAGGGATTACACGCATGTAACTAAAAGTGTGATGGGTTTGAAAGTTGATGGTTGGAGAGGTAGAAAAAGGCAAAAGAAAAGATGGGTGTATTGTATGAGGAATGATATGAAAGAAAAATGAGAAAATGATGCTGTGACGTGTGACAGGGGAGAGTGGAAAAAGAAAACGTGCTGCGCCGACCACAAGTAACTGGGATAAGGACAGGAAAATGATGATGATGATGACATACAGTATGTTAACTAACAGAGGGCGTTCCGGTTAACCCGCAATAGTAGCATCCATACATGCTAAAAAAAATATTACCATTCGAAAACAAAATGTTTTTATTTTTTTTTAATATTAAAATATTCACTAAAAATGTTAAATTGATACGTAAAAGAAACATCCTGTACACGCGTACTTGAAGGACGGCAACGTCGCAATTTATTTATGAATGACGGGCTGCGTGTGCGGCGATCTAATTGATATGTGCTTATACTATTGAGGGTTAACGGGAACGCCCTCTGTTAGTTAACATACTGTATATTTGTTACGTGCGGGAAGCGTAGTTTAACAATCACTTGCTTAATCACTGCTCCTACCGTGCCACAGTTCCAAACTTATCTTATTTCTTACAAATATTATAAACAAAAGATTGTGAGGATGGATTTGTTACTCTTTCACGCAAAAACTATAGAACGGATTTGAATGAAATTTGGTAAGTAAATAGTTGACATGCTGGAATAATATACAGGCTACTTTTTATCCCAGAATTCCCGTGGGATCTGGATTTACGCAGAAAAACTCTTTGTCAAAACAGGTATTGTTTGAATGTCATATGCCTACAAACATATTCAATTTTATTTCTAAACTTTTGTTTTTATTAAAATGATTCTAATTTTGTGTTTAAATCGGCATATACGCTCTCTAATGGTTATATACTCTCTGATTAAAACGTGTATGCGTTTATTGTATTTTTTTCTGTGTATCGTGAGTTTTCAGTGGATGCTTGAGAATATGTGAAGCGTGAGTGAGTGACTGTAGTATAATGTAGTTGTGTGTGGATGTTGATGTCTATGTAGAGGTAATGTAGTTGTATGGATAAATGCGATAAATGGATGTTGTAATATGGAAGGAAATTATGGAGGCTCTAACTATAATTTCATAAGATTTTCTAATTCTTCATATGTAAGCGTGGACAGCCATTCATTGGTGAGCTTTTTACAGTTTCGAGAAGTATGGGGATTAATGTTGAGTACCTTATTTATTTTATAATATAAGGAGGGAGCACAAAACTTGTATTGACGACGCACTGTACGACTGCGAGCCAATTGGGTCTGACAGACTATGACTCAAATTGGGATCAAATAATAATAAATACTATTAGTGTAGATGTAGATTATATTTTTGTTTCCAGAGGCAGAAAGATTTCAAATGTGGTGCTGGTGACGCATGCCCCGTATCTCATGGACTGCGCTCCAATATTATAAGAGCTTGGCATCAAAGATCGCTTGTCCAGTATTATGACGCAGAATCCTCAGCTATTTCGGTCACATTATCCGCCACCAAAATGAAAACTTGGAAAAGCTGATCATCTGTGCCAACGTGGAGGGCAAGAGGTCTCGAGAGAGATCTCCTTTAAGATCGTCCGACCAACTGAAGCAGAGCAACTCCCATAGGTACGAGGAAGTGGTCGGATTAGCCTCTGACCGCAAAAAATGGAAAAGCCTAACAGACCGCTGGGTGAAGATTGGTGGTCGCGTGTTATAACTCAGTAAATGATAATAAAAAATTAACACAATTATTCACAGTTCAATACTTGTCACTCAACACTTAAATCGCACCGAAATTCACTTGTAAAGCTTCGATTATATCGCCTCGGAACTTCAAATAAGACTTGCGTCTGCGTTCCTCTGCGAGCTATTTATGCCCCGGTCTATGAGTTCTAGAACATTCTTATAAAATCGACTCACTGTTTATACTGCCAAGAATATTCCAGGAAGCTACTCAAGATACACAGTACTGCTACTCGCCGCTAGATGGCGTTAGTGTCTCGACTCCATATACTCAGTAATGCTACTCTCACCGCTAGATGGCGTTAGTGTCTCGAATATTCTAGATTTCTATCGAAGTTTCTCGACGTATTTCGTTAAACGACTGGCGTAACAATAAGAATGAAAATGAAGTTTTTATTACCTCGTCAAGTACTTCTTTTTCTTCGATTTCTTGTTAAGCTTTTTAATTATAGACCTCCGGTACCTCGTCCGGATTTGAACGCGATCCACATAGTAAGATCTGTAGCCCATCGGAGGTAAGTTCTTTGCAATGAAGACCAGTTCATCTTCAGTTTGGAACTCATCGCGCCCTGGAAGGGTTTGGACTAAGTCCGGGATAGAAACTATGGAGTGGTTTTGTTTTACACCTGGGAAAAAAAAATAAGCTGACATAGTCTCTAACAGTATCATTAGAACTCAAAACGGGATATTTGTAAGTTTTATTTGGTAAATATTCCGGTTTAGAAAACATAATATATTTTTTTATTGATTATAGGCTCACGTTTGATCATTATAACACCTTATGGTAATCGATGATGTGCTCTAAGATGAGGCACACTTACTTAGAAGTAACCTATGCACTCTTGACTTAAAGACTCCCGGGTTATAGCTATCAGGAAACTCAGACACCGGCAGGGAATTCCACTCATTAGCTGTACGCACAATGAATGTATTCCTGTTTTGTGCGTCATGGGTGGGATGTCCACCATGTAACGATGGCGCTTCGCCGTTCGTCTTGTAGTCCGATGATGGAACGGGCTTGGTAAAATCAGGTTGTGCAATTCCATCGGACACTCTCCGAAATGTAACCGATAGAGTCCCTCGTTGCCAAAGAGCTATTTGACCCGTTTCTCGATATTATTAAGAGTCTCATGCTAGCGAAGGAGAAGGTTGAACGTCTTCCTGTAGGGCAGTTCAAGCCGATCTCTGGCCACCTAAATTCAGGCTTGCGGACGGGTCGGCGGCGCCGAGTGTTCCACGCGCGCCTCAAAGAGACGTCAGCAGCATTGACGGGGCCCCATAAGGTATATGTATACATTCATATACACCGCAGCCCCGGAATGCAAGTTCGACAGAAGGAGCAGGGTGGGTTTTTAGTCAGTAGAAGTCTAGCGCTCCCTTCCGCTCCCACAGCGGGCGGAGTCGTTTGATGATTTTCCCACCCAGAAAAAAGAAAGTGTATCTATATTATGTACCTGTTGAGTCATAGACGTTGTATATTCCTCTAGCTACGGGTAGTCTCACTGGGATGGTCACCGGCCAGGCCAACGGGTTGTATATGACAGTCTGTAACAAAAATATATAATGGTGTTAAACTGCTTCTTTTTAATTCAATTTTATTTTATTCAAGAGGAACAACAAACAGCCACAATATAAAACACAGAGACAATAAATACACAAAACATATAAACAATACTGCAGCCTACAACGCTGTTCACAGATTAATAATTGGATAGGATACAGTGAAAACAATAATATATTTTTCGTACCACTTGCTCAAAAAAGTGACATTCTGCCACAAAAAGCAAACATAACAATAGTCATTTTTAATCTGTTAAAAACAGGGAAAGAACATTGTACTGAAAATTTGGAATACTTACCGAAATTTATACTGAACTACATCTGTTTTTACACACTTTTGAGTTTGTATATAAAGCATTATACATCTTTTTGAAAAAGGAAGACACATTTATTATGCAGTTATGATTATTAAATAAAATTACGAAAACCGACGAAGCCGTATGAGCTTGATGCCTTTGCTTTTCCGACGAATGAGTACATAAGTATTGTTACGCCAGTCGCTTAATGAAGTGCGTCGAGAAACTTCGACATAAATCTAGAATGTTCGAGACACTAATGCCATCTAGTGGCAAATAGCGGTAATGTGTATATCTAGTCGGGACACTAGCGCCATCTAGCGACGAATAGCGGTACTATGTATCTCGAATAGCTTCATGGAATTTTCGAGGCAGTATAAACAGTGAGTCGATTTTATGAGAATGTTCTCGAACTCATAGACTGGGGTATAAATAGAGCGCAAAAGGGCGCAGAGAGTCAGTCTCCGATAACCATCATCTCTGCCTACCATCCCCCACCATCGGTCGCGTCTCTTGCTTCAGACGATCCTATCGCGCTCACCAGCGATCTCACGACTCTCTTCGGCCTAAGTGACTCCGTCTTACTAGCGGGCGATCTCAACGCCAAACACCCTGCTTGGAACAGCAACACGACAAATGCCAGAGGCAGAATCGTGTATAACCTAGGCGCGACCCTAAACTATGACGTCATCGCTCCGATGACTCCCACCCACTACCCACACGACCTCAACCATAGGCCCGATGTCGTCGATGTGGCGCTCCTAAAGAATGTAAACCTCCGTTTACACTCCATAGAAGCGCTTCAGGAGCTCAACTCTGATCACCGTCCCGTTATCCTACACCTAGGTTCTCGCTCGGGTAACCATGATCCTACCCAACCTCCTCCGACCCAATTGATCACCGACTGGAGGAAAGTAAGTGAAAAACTGAAATCCACCACGTCGCCTCAATTGGACACCATTCCTGACCACATAGTCTCAGTCGCTGACACGACGGCGGCGATCGACTCGCTTACAGATCACGTACAATCCGTCCTGAACGATTGTTCAAGGGAAGTTCCTGTAGTGGAAGACCACCGCTGGAAACTCCCGGACGATGTACGGAATCTGATAACCGAGAAGAACGCAGCCATCCGTGCGTACAGCGCTTTTCCCTGCGCCGCAAACAAAGCTCACATGCGCAACTTACAGCGTGCTGTAAGGAAACGCATTGCCGAGCAGCGTAATGCGAGCTGGGACAAGATGCTGAGCGAACTTGAGCCCACCCATCTTGCCTTCTGGCAGCTTCAGAGGAAGTTACGATCCACTGAAGAGGCCACAATGCCTCCTCTCATTCGTCCCGATAAGAGTATCGCCTTCGATAACTCTGAAAAAGCAGAATGCCTAGCCGACAGCCTAGAGTCCCAGTGTTCTCCCAGCTCTCAACCAGTAGACCAAGCCCACCTCGATATGGTGAACGCCGAAGTCGAACGTAGAACTTCCCTTCCGCCCGTCGAAGATCCCGATAATCCACTGGCCCCCATCACTCCTGATGAGGTCCAGGATATCATCAAAAGTCTCCAACCGCGAAAAGCCCCTGGCTCCGACGGCATCACCAATAGGGTTTTCAAACTTTTCCTCGCCCAGCTTATAGTGCTAATGACTGCCATCTTCAATGGCGCATTGAGCAATAATATGTTGCCTACAACCTGGAAACAGGCCACCGTCATAGGTATTCCCAAACCAGGCAAGCCCAAGTCTGACCCGTCTAGCTACCGTCCCATTAGCTTACTCAACGTCCTCGGTAAAATCTATGAAAGGCTTATATATAAGCGGCTCAAAGATTTTGCCGAAGCAAAGAGTCTAATACCCAATGAGCAGTTCGGATTTAGAACCGAACACTCATGTATCCAACAAGTCCACCGCATCGTAGAACACGTCAGCGCCGGCTTCCAACGGGGCGCAATAACGGGAGCCTTATTCTTCGACATAGCGAAAGCGTTCGACAAAGTCTGGCACAATGGCTTAATCTATAAGCTATACCAACTCGGCGTGCCTGACCGTCTCGTGCTCATCCTACGGGACTTTTTACCGAATCGCACCTTTCGTTACTGAATTGAGGGGGAGCTTTCCTCCCCCCATCCCATTCGCGCAGGAGTTCCTCAAGGCTCCGTACTATCCCCCCTCGTTTTCACGCTATTCACTAGTGATATTCCCAAGCATAAAAATACCCAGCTAGCCCTATTCGCCGACGATACGGCTATCTATTATACCGGTCTTAAACCCGATGCCATCGCTCGCACTCTCCAAACTTCCGCAAACACTCTGGCTAAGTGGTTCCGGAAATGGAGAATCGAAGTCAATCCAGACAAAAGCCAGGCAGTCCTCTTTTCTAAACCGCGGATAAACCCACCCTCCCCCCGTCCGATTACCATGTACGGCATGTATGTACTTGGGAAAAGCAAGCCAAATACTTAGGCGTGGTCCTCGATAGACACCTCTCCTTCGCTGAGCACATAAAGCAGGCACGTTCGCGCGCCGCTTTCGCTCTAGGTAGGCTCCACTTCATCTTTAGCTCTCGCAGCAAGTTATCACTCAGGTGCAAGCTGCGTATTTTCACCGCGGTCATCCGTCCCATCATGACCTACGCCTGCGTTGTTTTCGCACACGCAAAGCCCTACCTCCTCCACAAGATGCAGACCCTCCAAAACCGATTCCTCCGTAGAGTCACGGAAGCCCCCTTTTATGTTCGAAATGAGCTTCTTCACGTAGACCTCAAGATGCCCACCATCCAGCAGTTCATGAATCGCGTCTCCAAGCGTTTCTTTGAAACTTCAATCCAACATAGGAATCCCCTTATCGTATCGGCCGCCCAATACGAACCCTCGCGTATCTCTAAGATTCGCCGACCAAGGCATACCCTAGTCACTCCCGATGACGCAATCACCCTGCTCCAAGAGAGCCGTAGGGAAACAAGTACAGTGGCACACAAACACAAAAACCGACCGTCCTTCCGTCCTCGCCGCCGAGGCCCGCCGCGACGCCCCCGTAATAGTCCACCCCAACCCTTGCCAGAGCCAGCCCGCGACGCTGAGCCAGTAGCTTTAAATTCCCTTATTAATAATAATAATGGTATGATCCAGCCTGTCCCTAGCTGCCCTCCCCTGCGACGCCCTAAGCCGAGGTCCGTACCCCACAGGGGGTGCCCTTAGCGTGTAGTCGCCTAGTTTGTAAGTTTTTTAATAAGCCCTGGCTGGAGGCTTTAATTAATTTATAAATTAAAGCAACCACAGGCAAGCCCGGTTAAGCAGCCGACAACCTCAGAGGTTGACCTGCGAGATGCCACACACAAAAAAGAAAAAAACGCATAGAGTCAGTCTTATTACGAGGCGAATACGCGATACAATTGAAGCTTTACTAGAGAATTTCAGTGCGATTTAAGTGTTAAGTGACAAGTGTTATGGTGCGAATATTTGTGTTAAATTTTTATTTTGTGTTTAATTAATTAAAGTGTTAATTTTGGTTTAATTGGCGTTAATTATTCTATCCCGAACCCCAGCTCGTAACAGTATCATACTCAACTTTTAATTGTCATTATCTATACTTATAATAAATCTGTAGAGAGGTCAATTCTGTACATGAAATATATTTCCAAAATAACTATCAGGGGGTGATTAGGGATCGATACTGATGCCAAAAATGCAATCAGTAAAATTTTTGTCTGTCTGTCTGTCTGTCTGTCTGTCTGTATAACCGTTATAGAAACAAAAACTACTCGACGGATTTTAACGAAACTTGGTACAATTATTTTTCATACTCCTGAGCGGGTTATAGTATACTTTTCATCACGCTAAAATCAATAGGAGCAGAGCAGTGAAGGGAAATGTTGGGAAAACGGGAGAAGTTACTCCATTTTTTAAGCTTCCGTCGCGTGTGCAACCTTAATGGTTAAAGCTACACAAATCATTTCATGACGGAAATGTTCTCCTTAAAATTATATAAAAAATATCCCACGACAGCATATGTCTAACTTTTATGGTTGACTCACAATAACACGTGTAACTCCCGATAGCTTAGCAGTTCGAAGCTTTCTGATTATAATATTTGTCTACTCTTACGTTTATAACACTCTCAGTCACCCCTAATTGAAAAAGTTAACATTATTAACTATTCCATAAAAAAAATTGGCCAAGTGCGAGTCAGACTCGCCCATGAAGGGTTCCGTAGTAACTATAATATAATATGCAAAGTTATTTGACGAAAAAAAAACCTTACAAATTTCTTAAAACTAGCTTATTTACATTTTTTACAACTGCGCCAAATAAATTTGTTTTGAAAAAAAAAACCTTACAAATTTCTTAAAACTGGCTTTTTTACATTTTTTACAACTGCGCCGAATAAATTTGTTTTTCATAGTGTTTGTATGAATTACAAAGTTATATTTGCGGTTTTAGAAAATATGCTGTATCTCAAAAACTGCTGAACTGATTTCGTTCAAACTAATTTTCGTTGAAAGTTTATATTAAGATCTACAGACATATATTTTTTTTAGATTTTTCACTCCATTATTATAGAAGTTAGAGGTTGTGTCCGCCACACACACATTTTACCACTTTGGAAGCTTATATCTTTTAAACGATTGACTTTATGGAACTTTTCCATAAAGTCAATCGTTTAAAAGATAGGGGTTTTAGAAACCCCGATGTCGTTTTTAAAGAACTGTCTATAGATACCACACATGCATCGATTTCATGAAAAAAAATAGTTTCAGGTTTAGTTCCATGTATGTGGAGCCCCCCTTTATTTTAAATATTTTTGAATTTTTTTCTCAAAATCGGAAAGCGGTTCACAGAATACATCTACCTATCAAGTTTCACATGTATAGTCCTAATAGTTTCGGAATAAAATTGCTGTGACAGACGGACGGACGGACAGACAGACAGACAGACAGACAGACGGACAGACATGTCGAAACTATAAAGATTCCGTTTTTTGCCATTCGGCTACGAAACCGTAAAAAGAATCATATAAATCGGTATAGAAACACCAAAGTTATACATGAAATACGCTTATAATAATAAGCCATCGCGCGTGAATACTGAATCATGCTATAAGGATTATTTTTGAGAATCGGTCGCCGCGCTCGACGCGTCTCGCGGTCGAAGCGTTCTCTAGGTAGGTACTTAAGCCTCATGTGAACGTGATCTAAACAATATTACCAATACATTAACTTACGCTGACGGAGTCGCGGGCACCGCTATATTGTATCATTACGCTAAGGCCAATAGGAGCGGAGCGCCAATGAAGAATGCTTCAAAATCAGGGTTAAATTTAACGTTAGCCCAAAGTAACTATTCCACGCGGACGAAGTCGCGGGCAAAAGCTAGTTTTTAATAAATGCTTATCTCATATTGTTATTGTGTTAATTTTTTCGCAAATGGTACGAAATATATTTTAATATCAGATTCCACCGTGCCTCAGAAAGCAAGTTAAGCTGTTAAGTTTTTAGGGTTCTTTAGCCGAATGGCAAAAAAACGGAACCCGTATAGTTTCGATATGTCTGTCTGTCTGTCTGTCTGTCCGTCCGTCCGTATGTCACTGCCATTTTATTCCGAAACTATTAAGACTATACCTACATGTGAAACTTAGTAGGTAGATGTATTCTGTGAACCACTTTCCGATTTTAAGAAAAAAATTAAAAAATATTTAAAATAAAGGGAAATACCCCCATACATGGAACTAGAACTGAAAATGTTTTTTTTTCATGATACCTTTGCGTGTGTGGTATCTATAGACAGGTCTTTAAAAATGATACAAGGGTTTCTAAAACCAATTAATAAAACTAAATAAAGTCAATCGTTTAAAATATATAAGCTTCCAAAGTGGTAAAATGTGTCCCCCCCTCTAACTTCTATAATAATGGAGTGAAAAATCTAAAAAAAATATTTGTCTGTAGATCTTAATGTAAACTGTCAACCAAAATTGGTTTGAACGAAATCGGGTTAGCAGTTTTTGAGATTCAGCATATTTTCTAAAACCGCAAATATAACGCTGTAATTCATACAAAAACTATGAAAAACTTTAGCGTAGTTGTAAAAATGTAAATAAGCTAGTTTTAAGAAATATTTAAGGTTTTTTTATTCGTCAAATAAATATACATATGATATTTTATTATTATAGTTTCTTCGGAACCCTTCATGGGCGAGTCTGACTCGCACTTGGCCATTTTATTTTTTTATTTTTAATAAATAGGCATCTCTCCTGTATACAACAATGTTTCTGAAAACAATCCGTTGTCCAGAATGTGTAGTGTATATGCTCTAGTCTAGATTTGTTTTTGAACAGTTTTCATGAATTTATAAATTTGCTGTATAAAATGTAATTACAACCATAATTATCATTTAGTAACTTTAAGCTTTATATTAACAGAACTCAACCGTCACTAATGAAGTAGGTATATTAAACAACTAGTACTCACGCGGGGCTTCGCTCCCGTGGATTCTATCACGGTAAAAACATAACTCTCCTTTTTTGCAGTCGGGTAAAAAGTAGCCTATAGCCTTCCTCAAGCTTCAAGCTACTTCCATACCAAATTGCATCCAAATCCACCCAGTACTTTCGAAGATTAGCGCGTTCAAGCAAACAAACAAACAAACAAACAAACAAACAAACTTTTCCGCTTTATAATATTAGTATAGATGAATGCTGTGTACAGTAATAATTGGACCTCAGATTTATGTAGGTACTGTATATTATTATAGCTGTACTAAATGCTTTAGTCTGTAGTCTGTCTCTGTACTTATTAAAATAATATAAAATAAAAAGTATACCGTGAAAATAATGAGAACACTGAGCCCGAAACTGAATAGGTATTCAGATATCTAGTTTGGACACAGATGCTCACTGACTTGTATTTATTAAAAGCTGAATCTGAAAACGTGTTTGTATCCTAGAAATTGAGATATTTATAGCTTGCTTCAAATAAACCTTATCTTAAGGCGTAATGAGTTGACACTTGGTCGTTAGGCCGTATTCTGCTGCCCGAAAGACGTTACTCGAATTCGGGTACGCGATGCATTTATTTAAATATTGTTTAACTTATGTTTGGTTACTGAAACACGACACGAACGAAAGTTGTTTGAATACGAGCTAATGAACAAGTGAAATTGCGCCATTATCTGTCTTTTGAGGGTCATTTAGTTACTTACAAAGAAGCGATCTCCTTGTATGTTCCAACAGGATGACATGTTGAATTGACAAGCGTAGTAGATCATCTGATTCGGCGAATTTCGGAGATTACTGTGTAAAAGATAAGGACAATATATTAAAATTACAATTATGTAAAGTAATAGTAGATAGATAGATAAAATATACTTTATTATACACTAATAATTGAATCACACTTAAATAACAATATTGTAAAATAATTTGGTTACAATGGCGGTCTTATCACTGAGAGCGATATCTTCCAGACAACCTTTGGAAGGACTTTACGAGCTTTAATTAAAATTGGGGAGGGCTATATTAGTGTACTACTTTACAAATACTCATCAAAACAGAAAAACAAACAAAATATAATTATATATACATATAGAAATACCATACATAAGTACATAAAATATATAAATATATAATGTGTTCTTTAGCATCGTGTGGTTTTAACAAAGGAAGAATCATAAGTTTGAAATAAAATGATTGGCAACCGAGCTTTTAAAAACAGCGAGTGACTGAGCTTGTCTTAATGACACCGGCAATCCATTCCACAACCGAGCCTGCACCGTAAACTAATGGTCATATTTTTTTTTATTTTTTTTTAGTAGTAAGTTACGTAGTAATATTAAAGTAATATACCAAATATTATATGATAGAAGATTAAACTATTTCATATTTATTAAACAATAGCTTCTGCCCGCGACTTCTCTCACGTAAGTCCCGATCCCGTGGGAATTCTGGGACAAAAAGGTACTGTGGAGGTCTGCTATGCGAGCGGTCAGCCTACCGCACTGGCTGGCATAGTTTGAAATGTTTGAATTTAGATCGCAATGTTGGACATGCGAAGGGATTGTTTTGAGAAACGGACAGACCATAGATGATACATAGGACAGACCACGCCGGGCCGCCCGCAGAAGCAGACTCAATATTAAAATAACGTGAAAATGTAATTAAAACAATCTTCCATAATGTGAAAATAATATTATACAAAGTATAAAACTTATCGCGATTATATTGAAAAATCCCGAGTACACACACGTCCCCGTTACAATACCTTTGTGTTATTCCAGGATGTCAACTATCTACTTACCAAATTTCATTAAGATCCGTTCAGTAGTTTTTGTGTGAAACAGTAACAAGCATCCTACTTCCATCCTTACAAAGTCACAAACTTTCGCATTTATAATATTAGTAACAACTAGCTTTTGCCCGCGACTTCGTCCGCGTGGAATAGTTACTTTGGGCTAACGTTAAATTTAACTCCGATTTTGAAACATTCTTCATTGGCGCTCCGCTCCTATTGGCCTTAGCGTAATGCCTATAGCCTTTCTCTATAAATTGACTATTTAATTAAAAAATATTTTTTCAATTCGAACCAGTATTTCCTGAGATTATCGCGTTCAAACAAACAAACAAACTCTTCAGCCTTATATTATTAGTATAGATAGCTGTTGCCCGCGACTTCGTCGTCCGCGTTTCCGTCGTTTTTCGTAAAAAAAGTAGCCTATGTCCTTCCTCACGGTTTAGTGATTTTGATGTAACAGACAGATTAACTTTCGTAATTTAGTAAGGAAATACAATATGTCAATCTATAATACTGTTGAAAAATATCGCAATACGGAACCGCACAATATTATTGTTAATAGCTGTGCCCGCGACTCCGTCAGCGTAAGTTAATGTATTGGTAATATTGTTTAGATCACGTTCACATGAGGCTTAAGTACCTATAGAACGAAATATTATACCTTCGGCCGCGAGACGCGTTGAGCGCGGCGACCGATTCTCAAAAATAATCCTTATAGCATGATTCAGTATTCACGCGCGATGGCTTATTATTAGCGTATTTCATGTATAACTTTGGTGTTTCTATACCGATTTATATGATTCTTTTTTATGGAATAGTTAATAATACTACAGATTAAAAGCAAATCCCTTAAATAGAACACGTTTTAAAGAATACTCTAAGCTTTTTAGAAAAATAATGACATTGACACAGCGTTCACAAAATAATTATAAAATTAAAACAGCAGAAAATAAATGTAAAACCGCCTGGCAAATAATAAACAAAGTTAAATTTAATGTACCTAAAAATGATATTTCAAAAATTAAAATCAATAATGACATAATTACAGATGCTAATCAAATTGCTAATCAATTTAATGACTATTTTATTAATAAAATTCAGCCTAACATGTCCAAATACAAAACTACACAGCCCATATCAAACAACACAAACTCGATGTTTATGGCCCCCTGTACACCACAACAAGCACAGACAATTATTATGGCTTTAAAAAACACAAATAGCGTGGGGTACGATGGCATATCAACCAAAGTAATAAAAGCAGTAGCATATGAAATATGCGAACATTTATCTCATATTATAAACTTATCAATTGTAGCCGGCACGTTTCCTGACGCACTAAAGATAGCGATCGTTAAGCCATTGTTTAAGAAAGAAGATAGAGAGCTCATGGAATTCTATAGGCCTATTTCTTTGATTCCTGTCTTCTCGAAAATATTTGAGAAATATATTCAAGAGGAATTAAACGGGTACATAGAAAAAAATAATATATTATGTAATGAGCAAAAGGGATTTCGCAAAAATAAGACTATAAATATGGCGATCTATGACTTCCTATATACTGTATTGATAAAAGTGGATAAAAAAATACCTGTATGTGCGATATTCTGCGATATGACTCAAGCATTTGACTACGTAAATCATGACATTTTAATAAAAAAACTTGAAGCATATGGTATTAGAGGTAATGTTCTTAATTTAATTAAATCCTATTTAGACAATAGGAAACAAAAGACAGAAATAATTAGAATTAATATAATAACTAAAAAGGAAGATATATACTTGTCAGATGAACGTCAAACTACTTTTGGTGTTCCACAAGGCAGTGTAGTGGGACCTCCACTTTTTACACTATATATAAACGACTTGCCAAAATCAACTCCCCACCCTATGACTTTATTTGCAGATGACAGTACGGTGACGATTTCTAGTAGCAATAATGACATGATCCAATATAAACAAGACATACACAATACCTTGACATCAATAATAGAATGGCTAAACAATAATAATTTAAAGATTAACTTAGATAAAACTAAAATCATACACTTTAGCCAGCGATTGACAATAGAAAATATGGACATAAATATAGACAATAAAACCATTGAAACCGTAAATAATACAAAATTCCTTGGACTCACAATTGATAAAAGGCTTGATTGGAAGGCACAAATTGAGAATCTTTGTAAAAAATTATGTAGTTCTGCATTTGCATTACACTCTCTAGCTGCAGTTGTGAATGTGGATACCTTGATTACGGCCTACCATGGTTTAGTTGCGTCTCACCTAAGATACGGTATCATATTTTGGGGAAATTCTACCGATGCTAGCACGGTATTTAAGGTCCAAAAGAGATGCATCAGGTCCATGTTTGGGCTAAAGTCGGACGATTCATGTAGACCATATTTTAAAAAGTACAAGCTACTAACTCTTCCTTGTCTGTACATTCTCGAAACAGCAATATTTGTTAAAACAAATCCCAATTTGTTTCCACGTCTCCAGGACGGGGTACCGCGTAACAGACGGGATATGACCATTCTTCGAGTCTATCCAGCTAAAACGAAACTCATGCGCAAAAGTATCGTCTGCATGGCGCCCACTATATTTAACATTTTGCCTAAACGTTGGAAGGAGCTAAATAGTAAGGCGTTCAAGCATCAACTTAAAATGTTTCTTTTGCAAAAGGCATATTATGGTGTCTCTGAATTTGTAAACGAAAAGGTGTTTTCTTTTGACTGATCGACTGATTTACTGAATCCTTTTACTGACATATTATATTATATTTTTTGTTGACATAAATTCTATTGAATATGAATGTGTATAACTATTTAATATGGAATCTGGACATTAAAACTAAACTAAATTTGACTGTAATACTAAATTGACAAGAAGAAGGAATTTTGACCGAGAATGTTTTTAAATTTATATAATTTCTAATTTTTTTTTAACTTTGTTATTGCCTATTTTAGTTTTGATTATTTGTCTACTCAAATCACCTATATGAAATATTTGTACGCCGATACTGACGGCTAAACATGATGGTCTCAAACATAATAATATCTTGCATGCTCTTGTATGTATACCATGTTTAAACAAATAAAGATATCTCTCTCTCTCTCTCTCTCTCTCTCTCTCTCTCTCTCTAATGTTAACTTTTTCAATTAGGGGTGACTGAGAGTGTGAGTAGACAAATATTATAATCAGAAAGCTTCGAACTGCTAAGCTATCGGGAGTTACACGTGTTTTTGTGAGTCAACCATAAAAGATAGACATATGCTGTCGTGGGATATTTTTTATATAATTTTAAGGAGAACATTTCCGTCATGAAATGATTTCTGTGTAGCTGTAACCATTAAGGTTGCACACGCGACGGAAGCTTAAAAAATGGAGTAACTTCTCCCGTTTTCCCAACATTTCCCTTCACTGCTCTGCTCCTATTGATTGTAACGTGATGAAAAGTATACTATAACCCGCTCAGGAGTATGAAAAATAATTGTACCAAGTTTCGTTAAAATCCGTCAAGTAGTTTTTGTTTCTATAACGGTTATACAGACAGACAGAGAGACAGACAAAAATTTTACTGATTGCATTTTTGGCATCAGTATCGATCCCTAATATCCCTGATAGTTATTTTGGAAATATATTTCATGTACAGAATTGACCTCTCTACAGCAATACACTATCGAATTACTGCCTCGGTAGCCAAGTAGTGGCAAGCACGACTGCTGAGCAAGACGTCTCGGATTCGATTCCCGGGACGTGTAAGAATCTCAGTAGACGCCCGGAGTGTGAAAGTTGGCGGTGTAAAACCCTCGTGCCTCAAGTACTTTAAGACGTTGGTCCTACGCTCAATCTCTCTCAGGTTGTGAGATCAAGCGCGGGAATTAATGGGCTTTGCAAGGCACGGGGGTATCACACTATCAACTTTCAAATTCCAGGCTACTACTGAAAAAACTTCTATTAGAAAAACCCAATAGGAATTTTTGTCCCAGCAATCGAACCTGAGACCTCCTGCGCAGCATTTGCGACTACGGAATAGATGCATAATGTTGGAATGGTAATGTGGGCGTGGCGAGCGCGCCACATTTATGATACGACAATCATAGCGCGACCGATTAATTCATTCACCGCGTTTAGTGCGCTTCGGATTACTTCGGAACACAGAACTCTGCTTTAAAATGCCGTGTTGTGCAATTATAACCTGTAAAACAAAAAGTCAGACCGCAAGTATAGAGCGAGGAGGTATATCTTTCTATCGTCGAAAATAACATTTAATTACAATTTTATTTGTAAAAAACATAAATATTCTGATCATTATGAAATTCCGAACATTAACAACATTATTGCAACAAGTTACAAAACGTATACATTGCGCGTTGTGTACTCGCTTAATCAACGCAATGACCAAGTCCGCTTACAATATTCTGCATGCGCCACACTTCAACCATTGACGTTTTGTCCTTTGCCTCAGGGCAAGTGCTCTGGCCGTGATGCACGGCGCATGTTTATCAACAGTGAGTTACAATCAGTAGCAAGCTCTCAATTTGAGTGTGTGTAATTTATTTGTGTGCGTAATTCGCATATGTAACGGGCCTCTTGCTTGTAGTAGAGCTAAAGAGTGGGGAGACAAGCGGCGACACGCGTTATCATACAAATCAGGAACTATTTCCTTTCTAACCTCTTTTATCTGTTCTGTGTTTGCGACTAACTGCTCCGGTGGTCCACCGGGGCAGTTACGAACGTTATAAGCTGATTCTGATAATGGTCATGATAAGGAAAATGCGTTGTACTTACTTAAAACCTTGCCTGTATATCTGTAAGCATAGTTGCTTGGCGAGTAAGAACTTCTTAGCGTAGTACTCTATAACGTGGGGCCTGCTAGCTCCCGTTATGATGGTGTGATCTTGTAGTGCTCCTGGAAGTTAAACAGCTTTAAGACCAGGCAGTCCAAAATAATTTTCACGCAAGCTCCGCCCACATTCAACCCGGTTAGGCCATTGTATACTAAACGCTAACGCAGCAGTAATAAAGTTGAATATCGCGTGCGCTCTTTCACCATGTTCGGTTTCGAAACTGCCGTTGTGTGCTAAACGCTAACGCAGCAGTAATAAAGTTGAATATTGCGTGCGCTCTTTTACCGTATTCGGGTTAGAAACTAAATGTCGTAAGTCTCAATTCTTATTTCGTTTATAACTAAAGTAATAATTGATCTATAGAAAAAAATTCCTATATTTGGATAATAAACTATATTTTCTTACTGTCAATACTAATTTTAGACATAAAAGCCGAGTGATCTTGATTAAATTTTGAATAATCTTTAAAATAGACATTATTTTCGATTAAAAAATGAATCGAGCGAAAGTGTTCCAATTATGAAACTGGTCTAGACATGTAAAGAAAAAGATCCAATAAATCATATACTGAAGTTCCATTTTGATTGTATGCGTGATTGTTTCAGAATATTAATGCAAAGTTACATACAATTTAGGGAGCCTCCTCTTAATGTAACATACTCCAACTCAATAAAATAAAAAAAATTAGTTTATTACATATCATTTTTGGTTACGTTTCATGTTGAGGAGCCGCCATTTAAGCATAGAAATGCCTATGTGTAGTTAAGGGCTCCGCTCTTCCCTTACATTATGAATTTACAAAAGGAAAATATAAAGAAATTACGATTAATTGTATATGTGCGTGAGGATGTCTGTGTGTGTGTGTGTGTGTGATGGTGTGTGTGCGAGAGAGGAGATTAAATTTTAAGTGTACATGTTCTGACGTAGAGTATTTTTATTATTATTTTTTATGCTTATTATTGACTTAAGATGCTCAGACTTATGGTATTGTTGAAGAATTTTGTTTTCGTTTGATTTTTCTTGTTTTAATGTAATTTGGATAATAATTTGTAATTTGACATAAGGCACGTTTTTACCCGACTGCGCCAGAAGGAGGGTTATTTATGATTATTTTTTATGCTTGTTATTTTTCTGTTTTTAATGTAATTTATATAATTAAAAAGATGTGAAGTTCATATACATTATGTTAACTAACAAAGGGCGTTCCCGTTAACCCGTAATAGTATAGCATCCATACATGCTAAAAAAATATTGCCATTCGAAAACAAAATGTTTTTATATTTTTTTAATATTAAAATATTCACTAAAAATTTTAAATTGATACGTAAAAGAAACACAGTAAAAGAAAAAAATAAATTGCGACGTTGCCGTCCTTCAAGTATGCGTGTACAGAACACTCTGTACACGCATACTTGAAGGACGGCAATGTCGCCATTTATTTAAGGATTAATATCAATGATATCTTCTATCTTTTAATATCTTATACAATTAATAAAATAAAATCTTAACCTTAATTTGTATATGTGTTTTAAATGTATATGTGTGTTGTGTATTCGTGCGTGTTTTTATGTGTGTAGTGCATGTTTATGTATGTGGTATGTAATGCATGTATTGTGTAAAGTTGTGCGGTAGAAGTGTATGAAAAGTACAGCAATTTTAGACATCGCTTAAATTTTTATTTTATGTAGGTACGAACTTGACATAAATTCTTCTGTCTCGTCATATGATTTGCTTAGGAGAAATGAACGAATAATTGTTTTAAATTGAGGTAAAGGCAGTTCGTATACCGGTAAAGAAGAGTTAATTTTGTTGTAGAGGGTAGTACCAAGGTAATAAAAGAATCTTTTTGTAAAGGTGAAAGTTATCGGAGGAACAGTGCAAATGAAGTCCTTACGTCGCTTAGTTATGGGAATAAAAGGGGTTTCTTGGTAAATAAATGAAATATGGTACTGTCTGAATATTTGATTATGAGAAGAATACAGAACTGTGATGAATAAAAGTGTAATTTGTTTAAGCCGTTATACAAGGTGTATTTATTGAGAATTTAGTCACTGTGGAGCGTTTTTTGGAAGCGAATGGCCCGTTGTGCGTACGTGAATTTTACAAACATACTTCATAATAACTAGTGGTTGTCCTGACCTTGAATCCACATGATCTCTTCAAACTTGACATCGTTGTTTCCAAGTTTGCCAAATACTTGTAGATGCTTCGCTATCTGTAAACATAATATTTGAATCGAAATACAATAACAGACCAATATAGACTGTTAGACTGTTGTTGGTAGGTCTTCATTAGATTTCGTGGAAATTTCCTAGATTTTTCCAGTTTTCTGTTATCTTGTTAACCCCTCCAACTAAGTCAAGAGTGAATAGGTTACTTCTAAGTTCTAGGTAAGCGTGCTCCATCTTCGACCACATCATCACGTACCATTAGGTGAGATAGTGGTCGAACGCGAACCCATTTTCAATTTAAAAAAAAATAAAAAAATACGCTTGTGTCTGGAGTGGGTACCCAGTAGGGTTGCCAGATTTTTTTGAGCCTGTGAGGTACAAATGATTTAATAGGCAAAAAATACGGGTTTTTTTATTTTTTATTTAGAATAGGTTCGCGTTTGACCACCATCTCACCTGATGGTAAGTGATGATGTGGTCGAAGATGGAGCACGCTTACCTAAAAGTAACCTATTCACTCTTGACTTAAAGACTCCTAGGTTATAGCTATCGGGAAACACAGACTCCGGCAGGGAATTCCACTCCTTAGCCGTACGCACAATGAAGGTATTCCCAAAACGTTTGGTGCGTATGGGTGGGATGTCCACCATGTAACGATGGCGCTTCGCCGTTTGTCTCGTAGTCCGATGATGGAACGGGCTTGGTGGAATTAGATTGTGTAATTCCATCGCACACTCCCCGAAATGTAACCGATAGAAAACCGATAGACTTGCAACTCGTCGTCGATGTTCAAGGCTCTGGACCTTTGATTCGACCAGTGCATTGTTGCCAATGAGTCTTTTGGCCCGCTTCTCGATTTCAATTTTTTTCCGGTATAAATAAAAAACCCAATTATTTACTCATTTTTTTAATATTTTTCAGAGGATCATGCATGTTTTAATATATTTTTGTTGTATGTGACATATTTAAAAAGCCGAGCACATCGGTATATACAGACTCAGCTCAGACCTCAGTCGCTCGCGCGCAGCTGAGCCAAACTTTGCAGTATAGAGCTTCATGAGCGGATGATACATGCGAAATCGAATTGATATACGGGACAGAGTCGGTCCCGGCGGGACATTTGAATGTATGCCTGAAATACGGGACGTCTGGCAACACTAGTACACAGTTATAGTGTAATGTGAACCTGCGACCTCTCGATCACAAGTCCGACACCTTAGCCTCTCGCCTTAGCTCTGTCGTCCTATAGTAGACCTCATATGTAGTTTACCATTAGGCGTGATCGGGCGGACTCATCAGTTATTAAAAAAATATATATTCATACAACGTATAACGGAAACCCCATATCTATCCAAAAGGACTGAAGACAACATCTGGTATGGAGTCTCTATGCAAAGTTTCAGCTCAAAATGAGTGACTCAAAGAATTGATACCAAATTATCGGTTTCATATATTATTTTTTTAACCCAAAGGTTGACTGGTAGAGAATGTCTTGCTGCATTAAGTCCGCCCATGTAACACAATTGTACATAAAGTTTAAATAAATAAATAAACAAACGTGTCACAGCGCTACGAGAGTCAATAACTTTCCACATCACTGGTATCAATCTATTGAAATTTCTAATAAGTTCCACACATGTAGACATAGGATTACAAAAACCTTGCCATATTATTTGCTATCGTTCAAAGAAGGCGTGCGATTGTTATGTATATACCCTTTATGTTACACGTTGTATATATAAATACCAACTTTTATTAATAAATCAATTCAATTTAATCCATTTTAGTCATGTACTGTATTTTCATCAAATAGAAAACAGTTTCTTGACTAAATTTTTTGTCTAAATTATTTGAATAGCCCCGAGCAGTTTCAGCTAAGGACCCCACAAATTCACGATCCGCTCCTGATCAGTATCAGTTTCACGTTTTTTTTTTTCTATATTTTTTATTTCTATTAATTAAAGAAATCAACCATGCAATCGATGCATTTTCGCCAACGCTGTGGTAGCTTATTGATGCTCTTCTTGAAGAAATCAGCCGGACGGAAGGCAACAAATTCATCAAAGACATTTTGTACTGCCTCTCGGGTATTGAATGTTTTTTTTCTAGATTTATAGGTTTCTAGGTGGGTACCTGAGCTTAGATGGAGCTTAATTTAGACAACATAGTTTTTATGTATTTTTATGAGTGTGAAAAAATCAAAATACCTGTGTAAATAAATGTATCTCTCTAGCGATGTACTTCACGATGGGTCTTGAAGTGAACGCGCCGGAACCGTGTGTGTCCTTATCATAAGTGAACGGGTAGAAGTCGTCTTGTTTCGTAGCTAGTTTTGGCCTGAAAACGTAACAAAAAATCTGATTTTATTTACCTATGTTAAGGGCCTATATTACCTCAGCGCTTCTCACTCTTTATCTCGCTCGCACACTACTGGCCGCGGTCACGCGAGCAAGCGAGACAGGGTGGCAGGGAAAGGACACCGATAATTTAGTTTATTTCTTTTTACGGTGAAAATAATGGTAATTAAAAAAAAGTAAAGATAAAGATGTGTTTTATTTGCAAATATAGGTTTTACAAAGTAATATTGTGGTGACATAAACAAAAAAAAAAATAAAGCTCAACCATATTTTACCATCAGGCATGCAAAAATACAAAAATTGGCCAAGTGCGAGTCGGACTCGCCCATGAAGGGTTCCGTAGTAACTATAATAAATATAATATATTTATTTGAAAAAAAAAACAAAAATCCTTACAAATTTCTTAAAACTAGCTTATTTATAATTTTTACAACTACGCCAAATAACTTTGTTTTTCATAGTATTTGTATGAATTACAAAGTTATATTTGCGGTTTTTGAAAATATACTGTATCTCAAAAACTGCTGACTTGATTTCGTTCAAACCAATTTTGGTTGAAAGTTTACATTAAGATCTACAACATATGGTTTTTTTAGATTTTTCACTCCATTATTATAGAAGTTAGAGGGGGGGGGGGGGGACACACACATTTTACCACTTTGGAAGCGTATATCTTTTAAACGATTAACTTTATCAAAAAGTCATTTTAGAAACCATAATGTCATTTTTAAAGACCTGTCTATAGATACCACACACGTATAGGTTTCATGAAAAAAAATATTTTCAGTTTCAGTTCCATGTATGGGGAGCCCCCTGTATTTTAAATATTTTTTAAATTTTCTTTTATAATCGGAAAGCGGTTTACAGAATACATCTACCTACCAAGTTTTACATATATAGTCCTAATAGTTTCGGAATAAAATGGCTGTGACATACGGACGGACGGACAGACAGACAGACGGACAGACATGTCGAAACTATAAGGGTTCCGTTTTTTGCCATTCGGCTACGGAACCCTAAAAAATAAAAGAAAAGTATACATAATTATGATAGCTTTAAAGCAAGATTACAATATCAAACTACGTTACTACTGTCTTATTCTAAAAATACTTAAAATAAAAACTATATACGTATTAACAATATTTTTTTTCCGCCAGAAATTCGTTTACAGTATAATACGTTTTTTCTGCTAAAAAGTTGCGTAATGTTTTCTTAAACAAATACAAATTCAAATTCTTCCAGTCTTTAGGCAATTTATTATATATTTCTGGTGCCATGCAGCAGACACTTTTGCGCATTAGGGCTGTATTTGCTCTAAGAACACGTAATCTACTATTATCGCGTCTATTTCGTGGATATAGGTCATTTAGGCGCATAAAATAATTAGAGTTAGCTAGCCTTAACAAATACTGCTATTTCTAAAATGTAAATACTAGGAAGCGTTAATATTTTATACTGTTTGAAGTAAGGCTTGCAACTATCGGTAGTTTTTAACTTGAACATTGAGCGAATGCACCTATTTTGTGATTTAAATGCCGCTTCTCTTTCAGAAGAGTTGCCCCAAAATATAACCCCGTATCGTAAATGGGATTCGACTATACCATAATAAGCAGTAAGAAGGCCATCTGTGTCAATTATTGGTGATAATGTATGTAGTGCATATGAAGATTTACTGAGCTTTTTACATAATATGTCTATGTGACATTTCCAGTTTAGCTTTTTATCTATTTCCAACTTATCTCATTACCGTGACCCCTCCGGCCCTGGCCGGGGTGGGAGGACTCATCTGACGATTTTACCACGAAAATAAAAAAAAACCCTAGAAATTTCGTGCTTTCTACTTCTTCTATAATGTTATTTTTATAGTTGATATTAAGGTTTCTTAAGGCCGGTATACGCTGGCTAAAATGCATTATTTTGGTTTTGCTTAAATTTATTTGTTTGTTATTTTCGTCTAACCATTTTATAATAAATTTCAGGGAATTGTTAATGTCACTTTCATATGTGTTTACACTTTTGCACGGTATTGTAATTGTACTATCATCTGCAAATAATGTCAACGGGTTTTCTATGCACTTAGGTATATCATTTATGTACAATATAAATAATAAAGGGCCAAGCACGCTGCCCTGCGGCACACCAAACCTAATTTCTCGTTCTAATGATTGAAATACCTCTTCGTATTTATTACTTGCATTTATTCTATTAATTTGAGTAATTTGTTTTCTGTTGCGAAGGTAAGATTCAATTAAGTTAAGAATATTTCCTCGGATACCGTATGCTTCAAGTTTATTTATGAGGGTATTATGGTGGACATAATCGAAGGCCTGCGTCATTTCACAGAAAATGGCACATACTGGAGTTGTTTTATCCACATTACTAATTACACTGCATATAAAGTCATATATTGCCATATTAATAGTCCTACATTGTCTAAATCCTTTCTGTTCATCACATAATATTTTATATTTTTCTATATATTTATATAGTTCTTTATATATGTACTTCTCAAATATTTTAGAAATAATCGGTATGAGTGAGATTGGCCTATAATTTTCCATGACCTCTCTATTTCCTTTTTTAAACAAAGGCTTTATTATTGAAGTTCTTAAAGCATCGGGATAAATACCAGCGCTAATGCTAAGGTTTATTAAGTGACTGATCTTTATTTTTATCCATTTGAGGTAGTATAGGCCCTTAATAGCAGTGGTGGCCCAGTAGTATTAAAAGCATGAATTACGAGTGTAGATCGTGGGTTGGTTTGAGGTACGCGCTTAACTTGCATGATTTAACTTTAATAATAGTAATGTTTTTTTATTGTCTCTGTATCTTTTGAGAAGTAATTAATATAAATGAAATAATAAAACAATAATTTATTAAAAACGATATTCGTAATACAAAATCTATGGATGTTCTGCTCTTCTAGGTAAGCTGCGATACAGCCTGTGTTTAGAAGAAGCAGTGCCCGCCCCATTATTGAATATAATTCAGCTTCTAGCAATTAAATTACGTATTTTTGTTATATCTTTTTACAATTAATGAAATAAACTCTTAATATTATTTTGTATATGTGTCTTAAATGTATATGTGCGTTGTGTATTCGTTCGTGTTTTTATGTGTGTAGTGCAACTTTAATTCGCCAATTCATATTTCATAGCCATTTTATATTAATAGATTTTATAATATTAATAGGTATTAACACTAGATTATAAGTTATTGTTATTAACACTATATGGATGTTAAGTTGTCTGAAATAAACTTCTTATATTTTTTTATATTAAAATTATGAATGAAAACATCGCGAGGAGTCTGGCATACAATGTGTTAGGTTAATCTCTCAAGGACCGCCATTATTTACGTCAACTATTAGTTGAGCCCCGCTGGCACACAAATTTGTTGCCAGCAGGGTTCAACTAATACTGGTTTACTGGCACGTTTTTGTGCCGCTGGGGCTCTAGAGGTTAAACGAGGGACTTATTGAGGGAGGGTATTCAGTATTCGATTCTCGTCCCAAATATGTGAAAAACCTATAACTTAAATTTTTGACGTAATTGTCCAATATAATACATTTATCATGTGCACTGAGCCGCAAGAGGTGAATGAACTTGTAAACAGCACCTAAAGTAATCACGTGGCAAAACACGGCCCGATCCTGCCAAAAAAAGGAAGCTCGTGTGTAAACTCCGCCCCCGCGGAAGTCCCCCCGAGGACTTTTGGTATGGTTCTGTCTGTTATTTATCAGTGTTTTTTTTGTTCATATTTTTGTTAGTATCATGTAAGCATACGCTATTGTAGGATTGAATATGTCCCTCGTTTAAACTAACAAACTGTATAGGAGCAAGAAATCTGAAGATAATATGCAGAATTGACTCAAAATCAAATTATTTTATGTCACATAAGCTTAAATGGGCACTTATAAAACAACAGAAGCTCTAGTTACCGATTCCAAATTGGTCGATTCCTTTGGAGAAGAACCGGCAAGAAACTCCACAGTTACTCTTTTCAAAACATCGTTCATTTTAGTAACCCGCACTGAGCCTTTTTTTCCGGTTTAAATCTGGGGGCACGGTGCCCCCGCCAAGTCGAGCAAAAAGCGGCACGGCCGAACCATACTTTTCTCGAAGCAATTCAGGCCATTTTCAATCCCGTTTGTGGATAAAACTAGAAGCCTGAATTTTCAGTAACCAAGCACGAATTGTATCAACACTAGAGTTGTAAAAAAACGGTTTTTTTTCTGAGATGAAAAAAAACGTTTAAAAAAAACATTAAAAGAAACGGTTTTTTTTCTGGAGTAGGTTATTTTTCATGAGTAGGAAAATAAAAATATGGTAAGGCGGTTGTCATATGTGAGTTGATTATTTTTTTTTTGTTCAATAAGAAAATACCATTTGTTTTTTGTTAAATAATACATGACTTAACATAATTGGCTACACCAAGTGTAAACTACATTTACGGACGGGGATTTCCCTAATCCTCGTTTGGTTTATGTTTTGGTTGATTTGCGTGCAGACTGCAGAAACATTTAGTACGTACAGTGACATTCATACCAAGAAACGTAATAGACTGACAAATGACTAAAAGGGCTAAGAAAATAGTGTACAATCAGAATGTAATAGAGTCCCTGATAGTATAGTCGTTGATTCAGAATCAGATGAAACAAATACAGACACAACATTATTCCGAAGCTGATGAAACAAGCGTAGCCGTAGCTACTGATACTGATGATTGTAACACATTAAGTATTTTTTAAGTTCATAATAATAGTTACCCATTGATTTAAACATTATTTGATTTATTTAATAAAAATTTAGTGTCTTATTCGACTATAGTTATAGAGTTTCACTTTTTCTGAAAAAAAAACCAAATGTAGAAAAAAAAACAACGGTGCCAAGATATTTTTCATATTTTTTTTCAAGATTGTGAAAAAAAACATTTTGTTTTTTTTTTCAATTTACATCTCTAATCAACACGGTATATTTCAAATTTCATTCAATTTGTACCAGTAGCTTAAGAATTATAACGAGTCAAAGTTTCTTAATTTTGTCACTCACTGACTGACCGATCATCAAAAGTCTAAGGCACTTCTAGCAGACATAGAAGCTTCAAATTTAGAATACAATTAGTGTTTAGTATATGAATCAAAGAAAATCTAAAATATTTTTCAATTTCAGTCCAGTTTTCTAGATACATCAACTGCTTAAATAACTTTGTAATGATGGCCGAGTCAATCTATTTATTTAAAACGTTAAAGATTTTTAATATTGATATGGTCACTATAAGATGTTGTTAGGTTAGATAATTACGTAACAACTTAAGACAGAAGGTCCCTTAAGTAGGGACTGAATAATCGAATAACTGACTTGGTATTACATGGATCACACAACTTTTTAAGGTAGAAGAACTGAGTTGCGAGACTTGGTTTTTTTGACAAGTATTGTTTTTTATTCAAATTACTCCACCCGCCGTGGGTGAAGCGGAAGGGAGTGTTAGACTTCTACTGACTAAAAACCCACCCTGCTCAGTTGCCTTTGCATTCCGGGGCCGCGGTAACTCGTTAGAACATTTCCGCAACCCCGGGGCTACGGACCCCTAATAAATGAATGCAAAGATTACTTACGATGCTTCATGAACAGCTCTCAGATAACAAGCTGGTGTCGAGTAGAACAAGTACACTTTGTCCCTTTGAGATCGTTGCTGAGAATTCACCTTCCTGAAAATTTAAGGCACAAAATGAAAATAAATAAAATGTAATATTTATTTTGTTAATCTATACTTATAATAAATCTGTAGAGAGGTCAATTCTGTACATGAAATATATTTACAAAATAACTATCAGGGGGTGATTAGGGATCGATACTGATGCCAAAAATGCAATCAGTAAGATTTTTGTCTGTCTGTCTGTCTGTCTGTCTGTATAACCGTTATAGAAACAAAAACTACTTGACGGATTTTAACGAAACTACAAAAAACGAACTTTTCATCACGCTACAATCAATAGGAGCAGAGCAGTGACGGGAAATGTTGGGAAAACGGGAGAAGTTACTCCATTTTTTAAGCTTCCGTCGCGTGTGCAACCTTAATGGTTAAAGCTACACAGAAGTCATTTATGACGGAAATGTTCTCCTAAAAATTATATAAAAAATATCCCACGACGGCATATGTCTATCTTTAATGGTTGACTCACAATAACACGTGTAACTCTCGATAGGTTAGCAGTTCGAAGCTTTCTGATTATTATTCTGCTCCGAAATTTAAAACCACCACAACTTTGCAATGGAACTCGGCTAAAAGTAACCCAGTTGCAACAAAATATAATCGAGGCTCAAATTGTAACAGGTTGCGGTGCAGGAGAAACCGTCTTTATTCCAAGAATTCCCATAATACCAAATAATTTTCCATTCCAATTTAAAAGAACGCAATTACCAGTATCGGTGCGTTATGCAATGACAATTAATAAGGCTCAAGGGCAGACTTTTCGTGTTGCTGGAGTAGATCTCGGTGTCAGTTGTTTCTCGCATGGTCAGTTGTACGTCGCTCTTTCTCGGTTTAGCAGTTCTAGAAATATTTATGTTCACGTGCCGGACGGGTCAAGTTTCAACATAGTTTACCCCGAAGCTTTGCGCTGAAGTATTTTCGTTCTATAGGTACTTAAGCCTCATGTAAACGTGATCTAAACAATATTACCAATACATTAACTTAATAACACACAAGGAGTTACACGCTGACGGAGTCGCGGGCACATCTATTAACAATAATAACTATTGTGCGGTTCGGTATTGCGATATTTTTCAACAGTATTATAGATTATTAGATATTTCCCTACTAAATTACGAAAGTTAATCTGTCTGTTACATCAAAATCACTGAAACGTGAGGAAGGACATAGGCTACTTTTTTTTTTACGATAAACGACGGAAACGTGGACGAAGTCGCGGGCAACAGCGATCTATACTAATAATATAAGGCTGAAGAGTTTGTTTGTTTGTTTGAACGCGATAATCTCAGGAACTACTGGTTCGAATTGAAAAAATATTTTTTAATTAAATAGTCAATTTATAGAGAAAGGCTATAGGCTATATATCATTACGCTAAGGCCAATAGGAGCGGAGCGCCAATGAAGAATGCTTCAAAATCGGGGTTAAATTTAACGTTAGCCCAAAGTAACTATTCCACGCGGACGGAGTCGCGGGCATAAGCTAGTCTATACTATATCTATATCTTCTTCTTCTATATTATAAAGCGGAAAAGTTTGTTTGTTTGTTTGCTTGAACGCGCTAATCTTTGAAAGTACTGGGTGGATTTGGATGCTATTTGGTATGGAAGTAGCATGAAGCTTGAGGAAGGTTATAGACTATACTTTTAAAATAGAGAGTTATGTTTTTACCGTGATAGAATCTACGGGAGCGAAGCCCCGCGTGAGTACTATATATATATAAGGTGTATCTATTCATACACGAAATATTTTAAGGGATATACCTATAGCTGGTAAAGAAACAATAGCAACAAAAAAGAATACCTAGGTATGTTATTTAAAAAATTAAATAATTAAATACCTATTTCTTGACACACGTAATAAATATTGGTTCCTTCTTATTTTTTGGCATCCAATACGCCATTAAAGAGAGTTTTTCTCTTTTATCATAAATGAAAATTATAATAATTACGTAAAATAAAAAACCTTGCGATTTTTTTTTTTCGTGTTTATAGTTTCTTTACCAGCTATAGATACGTAGCTTAAAATATTTCGTGTATGAATAGATACACCTTATGTGCGGGACAGTGATATATAGTGAACAGTGATATATAGTAAACAGATACATAATGAACAGATATAGTAAATAGACAGTGATAGACACTTAACGGAATGATTATAGACTTTGTGTTTAATAGTTTTAAGCGATTACTATAAGTATTAGGTAGTTTTGTGAATGTATGTACATAGAACTAGAGGTAAACATTAGTACATAGGAGTTATATCTTTAAATGTTATATTTTTTGTAGATTTTATATTTTTCCTAGATAGATCTTGTGATTTAGAATCGAAATATATATAGTTTTACCCATAAAAATAGCGTAAAAATAGTGAAAATGGCCGAAAATATGCAACGGCTCTCGTTACGGTAAAGTTTCGCAGCAGCTAAGCAAAGTGCGCCTTCTCCTGATTGGTTAAAAATACTTTGTTCTGATTGGTTAAAAATACTTTGTTCTGATTGGCTGACCAATCACAGCGCTTAGATTTTTAGTTTTGGTATATAATGAGTACATAACGTAAGTAAATAAGAGATAGCTGTTCTTGATTCTGATCGGATAAAATTCCTGTATTCTTATTGGTCAACCAATCATAGAGCCTACATTTTCTTAGCGAAATTTGTATAAATTAGGAACATTTAGCCTGGTTCGACAGGTCTTTCTTCGGTCCTCCGCCCGACGCTCGCCCGAGACGGTCGTGCCGCTCTGCGCTCCCGATCGTTCTGTGTCTGTGTCATCGCTTCGTCGCGCTCGCCGTGACGTCATTCGTAGTCGCCGACTACAACTCCCGATCCGGAACCGCCTTTTTCAAGGCAGTGAAGGATATTTTGTTTCTATAACAGAGTGTTGTCAAAAACGTTTTTCCCCTTCAGGGAAAACCCACAGTTTCGTGGTCCTTGGTTGGAAACCTCACGGTGTCAACGAAACCAAGGGGGTGTTGACCCGACACACCCGCTGATCCCCTTCAGGGTGAAGCAGTTAATTGGAGTCGAGTGCTAGGTTTTGGCCTTGGGGGATCTCCTAGTTAAACCTAATTACTGAGTTTCCCTTTCAGCTACTCACCTAGTGTCGGTTGGGTGTGTCTACCCCTTCGCACTAGACCCAATAGGGCCCGGTTCGCACAATAAGACTGGCGACCGGTTACAAGCTTAGGGCTCACCATTAGGTACTCACCTCCCAGTCTCTACCCGACTGGGAGGGTTACACATCCCCGGACCCATCCATCCGGCGAGTTAGGCCAGTTAGGCTTTAAATAGGCCCCCTGCGGGAGAGCAATCTCCAAAATTTCCCCGTTAAATTTTTGATCCATTCGCCAATCATGGCGAACCCCAATATTTTGGAGATATTATTAGAAATCCTTAGGGAAAACCCTGCTATTTCCGCCAAATATGGCGGAAAAATCCAACGTGAAATCGCTAATTGTCCCCCGGCTACCGAAGCCAACGTCGCTGATTTTAGTGACGCGCTTGACAGCCCATTATCTCCCCCGCTTGCTGATCAAGGCATTCCGGTTGGTCAATTCACGGAAGTGTTTATCAACTCCGATCCCATTGTTCATCGAACAACGTACGAATTCCAGGTAGATAGCCCTCTATCGCTCCCGCCCGCCGACAATGTCGTGCCGACCGCCCAATTCCCGAAATCATCCATTGTTTCCGGCCCACCTACTAATCCCATTGTTCATAAAACAATGGACGCCGCGCAGGTGTGCGCTGCAGTTGAATTCCGTGAAATGGACACCACCGAACCTGTGTCCAATAACAACTCCGACAATGATTTGTCATCATGCCCCTCGTCCTCGGAAGACGACTTTCAAGTCGTCACCGGCGGCAAGAGAAAGAAAGGGAAAAATGCCTCCCAGGCCAGCAAGGCCAAAAAGACCACCGCGTTGCCCCCGTCCCCAACTCAAACGCCCGTACGACCCGCTAGCCTCGTCCCAACTACCTCTACTCGCGCGCAGGATAGTCGTCCCCCCAGCCCGATAGCCCAAACTTCCTCAGCCCAAAGGAAGCAACGCCCTCCGCCCCCCATTTACATCCAAGACAAGGGGAAATGGACTGATGTGTCCAAGATGTGTGTTGATCGAAAGATCAACTACACAAACGCCCGTGCCTGCCAAAATGGCATTAAAGTCACCGTCCCTACGTCGAACGACTATAGGGAACTATATCGCACCCTCCGTGAAAGGAATATTTCCTTTCACACTTTCTCCTTCCCCGAGAACACGCCCACTCGTGTAGTTATTAAACGTGTCCCTAAAGAAATCCTAGTACAGGATATTAAAGACGACCTTGCCGATCAAGGTATACCAGTGATCGCCGTACATCGCTTACATAAAGCGAGAGGTGGTGAATTGTACGACATGGTTCTTGTCATTTGTGAACCAACCGAAGGTCATCACCCGATTTTCAAGATTAAGTCCATTTGCTCCCTATCCGGTATCTTAATTGAAAAGCCCTATAAAACCGCAACAGTGGGACAATGCCACCGTTGCCAACTGTATGGCCATGCGCAGAGCAACTGCTATGCGACTCCCAGATGCGTCAAGTGTCTGGGCGAGCACAGCACTGCGGACTGCCCTCGGCCCAAAGACCGAATCCTCTGTTTGGAACCACCCAGCTGCGTTCTCTGTGGCCAGACCGGTCACCCGGCAAACTACCGCGGCTGTCCCAAAGCCCCTGTCGCGAAGGGTCGCGATTATTAAATAAACCCAACAATATTGTATAGAGCAACACTTGTTACCAACCACAAACAAATTTGGTAAGTGGCAACACTCTTTTTTCCCGGCACGTTTGCAACAGACATACTGTTCTTAAAGTTTCAATCAAAGTTTAAAATTGCAATGTGTGTGATCTTCGCCTGCCAGCCAGCAATAATACGACAGCTAAGTATCTAGATTATAAGCCAATATTATTCCGCAATTGAACTCGCGTATTGAGTTATGGATTGAGTAAATTAAAAGCGATGGGAAATGGTGGATGCCGCGAAACTCTTATGAGCTGATGAGCAAACATGATTTCCATCGTATAGACGTAATGTGCCGATAGTTTCGATTGTTTGTATCATAATGTGTGCAATCTAATATAATGCAATCAACAGAGTCCTTGGTTTGGGTAATAAAATACAAGTACCTACCTATATCAATATCAATAGGGTGACCGAAGGGTGCTCCCTATTCTCACGACTCCCAATATCGTAAGCATACAATCCTAAGAGCTCTTTAGGGGCTCACCTGTGTGTGGTGGGTTGGCCAATCTTCTCACAAGGTATCAAGTATGTTTGGGTAGACAGTAAATCATGTTCGTGGAGCATGATAGTTACGTCCATAGGACAAGAGGCAACAGCCTGTCAAGATTGTTAAAGTAAATCATGTTCGTGGAGCATGATGGTTACGTCCATAGGGACAAGAGGCAACAGCGTGTCAAGATTGTTTAAGTGAACAAACTCACTAAGGTTCACATTGTATATCTGTTGAGATAAACATAATAATACACCAAGCAATAAGTATGTGATTGCACTCATAGTGATTTAATAGAGTCCGTATTGATGTACTAAAATTCATGTTAATAATATAATTATGTACCTTCATACCATTTGGTGGTACTTAGTAGTCCAACAGTGTAATCATGGACTTTCTTTCCACAACAGGAGTGACCTATTCGTGGAGGGAGGTGATGAGTTCTGTGTGGCTGAGCAAAGACATCTTGCATCGTTCAGGTGAGACAGTTGACCAACAGTTGACCAGCAGTTGACCAGCAGTTGACCAGCAGTTGACCAGCAGTTGACCAGCAGTTGACCAGTAGTTGACAAACAGATTACAATAGAATAAAACTACAAGGGACCCGTTACTATGCATTTATCTCTTTATTATCAGATACTCTCCCCATAGAATCAAAGCGAAGCAGATTATTCATAATTAGTATAACTATTACATTCTCCAATTTGTGTCAAAGAATCTAGGCAATGCTAGCCTCCTTTTGTAGGGAGTCATACAGATACCATAATCTTACTTGTCGGAAGGTCATGAGTAGAACCGACGCGACAAAGATGGTGGAGATGCTGGGATCTTCATCAAAGTTTGGTGAAGATAAGATGAGACCTTTACATATCCATAGCTATACAAAAAAAAATTTTTTAGTACAAAAATCAAATAAGACAAAGTTTAGTGTAGATTGATTAACCTTAACTAACCGACTAAACTGAACTTAATGAACAAAACTTATCTGATATACCTATGGCTAAAGAGAGTGTATTGGGAACCTACTTTAGATTATAATATGTAATTGTCGACTGTCTTACTGAATGGTAAGGATGTCTTTAAAATTAAATATACAAAAAAAAAAAAAATGAACACAGTTCACTTTATTTACTTTGTTTGTGTGACCCTGTGACCTTAACTATAAGTTATAACTCTAGTGTGTAAAACATGATTTTAACTAGATCTTGGGCAGTGAACATTAATCCAACAAAGTTACTACTGTTAAGTCAGTGATAACGGATAAAATCAAGACAATTTAAAAATTCCGCGCCAAGACAATTTAAAATTCCGCGCCTAAATGTAATGTGGACGATGCGCGCATGCGCTATAACAGCGACGCGACGCCATAATGACGCTAGTGTGTTTGAATTTGCAATTTCTTGCATCATTCAGGTGGTCCTGGATTACAGATACTGCAAAACTCTGTGAATTGGATAAACAGTGGAAATAATTGTAATTCCGTACAAAATTACATTAATAAAAGGTGAAATTAACTCATATCATCAGGTAAGAATGACGATATGTTGTTCAAAACTATCTAACTAATCTTTTCGACAAAGTTATTTGCCGGTAACCTATAATTTACATCTTGACAAACCATTGTAAAAACCTAAAACGAACAAAATGTACTTATTGTCGAAATGATACATATATGCAATACGTGTTTCAATTAGCCAAGTTAGCATTGCAGCGCTTATTGTTCCATAATTAATCTCCCTATCGTTTAATAGGAACACAAACATTCAATAAAGGAAACACTTGGGTACTTACGACATCTTAAAGAGTGTACAAATACAAGGAGATACACAACACACCTACCAACTGATAGTTGAGTCCAAAGTTCAGGTATGTAAAAGTGTGATTAAATACCACGTTATTTCAAATACATGAACGACAAGTCACTTAAGAAAACCCAAAATACCAACATTGAGTTGTAATGTACTATACATACTACATTTTAACTCAATGAATACCAATTGGAATCTAGTAGTGAAGATTTGTTATAATTACCATTTAATTTACCAGAGACCCTGTCACTATCACCATATTAAATCAGAATAAATCACAACACATGAGTACATAGTTATAGTATATAATAATATTACCATTCCGAGTCACAAGTTTCATATGGTGACAATATCTAGTGAGTCGAATATTTACATTGCTTGTCAAAATAGGTACATTTAAAACAATGATTATCAAATTATGAGTGTCCTACAATAATAGTTTCTCACTTGTTAACCAGTATTAATTGTGATTATCACAACAAAATACAACTTTAATCCACTAATTTTCAAAGGTAAATATATAATGAGAATAATACCTATATCAACTCTGATGGCTTAAAACCTAACAGTTTAACTTAACGGTGAATAATTGCTTAATGTTGTGATGACATGAAAATAAAATAGATAAACAATTACTAGAAACTCTATCTATCACAAACTTTACATGCATTGGTGTAAAATTCAAATGTTACATACACTGTGATTATGTGATACCTATGCAAAAGAGTGCATGGAGATATACCAATAAGCTAATTAGTGTACATGTTCAGCGTTTGCACACTATGTTATGATGGATAACCTATGGTCCAAAGAGAAAGTTTTTTGTGAATAATGTAGAATAAATATGCGGACATACTATAAAGATAATACATTAGCTAGTAATGCTTTACTTAATGAACATTAATTGATTTAACTCAGTGCTATACGCCGTGTGATGATAAAAGTGTGGTCTAGTGAACTTTCTTGTGTTCTCACATAATTGAATAATAAGATATAATAGTGCCATAGCCAAGGCTGGGTGAGTCAAAATGTTTTAAAGGAAACAACAACTGGCTTAACTAGTGCTATGATTATAGACTAAGTTGAGCAGTGTGACATACTTACTCCAGATATTTTTACAAAATCAATTGTGAGATCAAGAAGATCACTAAGAAATTAATAGTTAATATTTAATAAAATTAAATAAACAGTGGAGCTCCGGTAAATGTCAGTCATTATTGCAAGCTAATAAGAGTAATAATGATTAAATGCTAATTCTTAAACAATACACATTAAATGTATAATAAATTCAAAATCTAAATAAATAAAACTGACTATAATTGATGTAAATTTTAATTGTCGTTGTGGGCAAACGTTTTATCCATATTATCATAAGGTACTTATGATGATTTCAGATTCACCCCAGTCAGTGTACAATAATACCATGGAGGAAATATATTTAAGTAGACTAGCTACGTTTGCGTCGAGTATCAAAAGTTTGACTAAAACCTCACATACTCTTTGTGCGTTGAGGTCGTAGTCTGATGATGATATGGAACAAGCATGCATTGTGTCATCAAAATTACAAGCGGTCATTCATCGATTCAATAATGAGTTGTATCAATATTTTAATACTTCTACAAACCCAAATGCTGATGATATATCAAATATGACAAATGAACAGCTAGAAGGTGATGAAGCCTTAGCCGAGCTGAAAGCAAGAATACAAGTCAGGAAGGACAAGGCTGTTTCTTCGAACTCAAGTCAATCAATCAATAGAGGCAAACTACCTGAGTTGAACTTACCTACCTTCTCAGGAGATGTTCTCCAATGGACACAATTTTGGGATCAATTCTCTTCCAATATTGATCAAAGAACACTAGGAGACGTCGACAAGTTACTGTACCTAAAAGCTTCTTTGAAAGGCGAACCTAAGACAATCTTGGATGGTCTTGAGACTACTAACGATAATTATAAAATTGCTGTGACTACTTTGACAGACAGATATGGGAAGAAAACGCAAATAATTGATGCCCATTACTCAGCTCTTCACAAACTTAAAGGAGCAGACAAACAAGATGATTGTAGAAAAGTTTTGGATGAAATCGAAAGACACCTTCGTGTATTGAGTTCTCTGGGAGAGAATACAGAACATAACCACCTAAGATTTTTGATCTTGGAAAAGTTCCCTGAAGACATAGTATACGAACTGAAATTAAAATTAAGTAGCGACACCATCGAAGAAATAAGGAAACAACTCCATCTTGTACTCTCAGCTAGAGAGGATGCTAAGCGTACTTCTGAGAAATTTAAGATAGAAGATGCTAGTTACACAACAGAAACACTTCATGTACTAGAACATAGAACTGAAAAGGGATCTAAGATACATAAACGAAATAATTTAAAGGATACGAATAAAAAATTCAAACCTAATGTAACTGCTTTCAATAAAACCTTTGACACGAAGAGGAAATTTCAGTCAGCTGGAGAAAAGAGTGGACAGGGACCCAAGCAGAAAAGAAGAAAGCTCAATTGTATATTTTGTAAAGGAGATCATTTTAATGATGAGTGCACGGATAGTAAAACTCTACAACAAAGGAAATCAAGGTTAAGGAACCGTTGTTTCAATTGCCTCCGTTTAGGCCATAACATAAATACCTGTAGATCCAAACACATAGCCTGCAAACACTGTGGTAAGAAGGGCCTCCATAATAGGGCACTTTGTCCTAGCAAAGAGTCACCAAGGAACGTGATAACAAAAACCGAGTTACAGAAGAAAGAATCTACTAGTGCGATGCATATCTATGAAAGAGGATCAACAATACTACAAACTGCTGTTGTTAATATCAGAGGACCGGAGAATACCTCAATGAAATGTCGCGTACTGCTAGATTCAGGCAGCATGAGAAGCTACGTTACACAAGATGTCGCGCAGAATCTTGATTTGAAGACTGAAGAAGACAACCATCTCACAGTATTCACTTTTGGTTCGAATAAACCCCAAGAGTTGGATAGCCCATTAGTGAAACTTCACATTCAATCAAGAACTGATATACAAAGGATAGTATATGCGAACGTCGTACCTTCTATTACACATGGTATTTCATCTTGTGGTGAAGAATTATCCAAATGGAAATATGAAAAGGATTACTTACTAGCGGATGATGGATCTTTGTCAGACAAGGTGGATATCCTTATTGGAAATGATTACTATCATTCACTTATGTCTACTGAAAAGGTGAAAATACGAGAAAATTTATACTTGGTAAATTCCGACCTAGGATGGATATTGTCAGGCAAAATTCCGAATAAGCACGAGGATGAATTATCAATGCTCACATACTTTCAAGCGTCCTATGAAACCAGATTGAACGATCCCGATCTGCCATTAGATAACACATCAATGAAAGCTTTATGGGACCTAGAATCCCTTGGAATTACTGATTCTCCAAATGCCAACCGGGAAGAAGAAGCTATTAAGCATTTTAATGAAACTACCGTATTCACAGAAGAAAGATATTATGTTAGCTGGCCTTGGAAGGAATACCCACCTGAATTGCCAACTAACTACGGTCTAGCATACGGACGACTAATTGGATTGATGAAACGCCTAGATGCTGAAACTTTGTCAGCATACAACCAGACACTAAGTGACCAAATGCAAAGAGGTATCATCGAACTAGTACCTGAAAAGGAGATAAGTGATCATCCTATTCACTACCTTCCTCATCATGGAATATTGGCGCCGGGTAAAGCCCTAAGAATAGTCTATGATGCTTCGGCAAAGACAAAAAATACAAAATGTCTGAATGAATGCTTATACTGCGGACCAATGATGCTAGAGGATTTGACGGGACTTCTATTGAAATTCCGTAGTCACGCTGTAGGATTGACAGCGGATGTAGAAAAGGCATTTTTACAAATTGGTTTGAAGGAAGGTGACAGAGACGTCACTAGGTTCTTATGGTTGAAAGATACCAACAAACCAGCCACTGAAGACAATCTACTACACTATAGATTTACCCGTGTTCCCTTTGGGATCATATCCAGTCCATTTCTTTTAAACGCTACGGTCAGACACCATCTTCTAAAGTCGAATGGGAATTATGCCAAACAGTTAACTAATGACATATACGTAGACAATGTAGTTACTGGCGTAGAAACAGTGACAGACGCTTTAAACCTTTATAAGGAAGCAAAGAATATGTTCTTAGAAATCTCAATGAATCTTCGGGAATGGAGTTCCAACTGCAAAGATTTTATAAACCAAATACCTGATGCTGCTAAAGAGACAACTATAAAAATACTGGGTCTCAATTGGAATTTAGAAAATGACGTACTTTACCTTAGAACAAGAATCAACGAAAACAATGAAAACACGAAAAGAGGAGTTTTAAGAACTATCGCAGCTGTTTATGACCCTTGTGGATTCACCGCACCAATCATGTTACCAGCCAAGTTACTACTTCAACAACTGTGGAAAAAACAGATTAAATGGGACACACCATTACCAAAAGATTTACTTCACAAATGGATAAGCATCCTGAAAGAAATGAAACAAGTAGAGAACATATGTCTACCGAGAAACTTTACCGTGCCCAATGAAAAGGAAGCACAAATACACTGTTTCACAGACGCATCTACAGTAGCTTACTCCGCAGTGGTTTATCTTGTACAGAAAGACACAGTCAACTTCGTAATAGGTAAATCGCGCCTGGTTCCTACCAAAGATCAACAGAACTTAAAGATTCCACGCTTAGAGTTATTAGGCGTACTCATTGGAAGTAGACTTATAAAATACGTACTCAGATTCTTACCATTGAACATAACCCAATTAACACTATGGACAGATAGTCAAATAGTGATTGATTGGTATCATTCTGATAAGTTACTTGAACCATTTGTATCCAAAAGGCTGGAAGAAATAAAACGCAACAAAAGTTTGATAGTGAGATACGTACCGTCTAGTCTCAATCCTGCAGACGTAGCAACACGTCCTATCACGTCAGAGGAGGAGAGGAACGGATGGCTGTCTGGACCAGAATTTCTAGGGCAGGACCCTGGAGACTGGCCTAGTGGGCCACCGAGGAACACTTCTCTTCTTATGGGGGAGGGTCTGTTGAACACAGAAAACCAACCAAAGGTAACACCTTCAGAGGACAAAGTAACAGCAAACGAACCTTTGGATTCACAATTACAAAAAATAAAAGAACTACAGAAAGAAACATTCTCAGAGGAGTATGGAGGAAAGAAAACAAACCTAGCTAAGAATTTGGGATTATTCATCGATACCGATGGAATTTTAAGATGTGATGGAAGACTCACATATTCAGATTTATCCTATGATGCAAAACATCCCATACTCCTACCTAAAAACAGTGAACTTACCGAAAAAATTATTAAGGAAACTCATGAGAAAAACCTTCATGTTGGAGTACCTCATACACTAAGCCTCATAAGACAAAAATTTTGGATACCACAAGGAAGAGCGAAAGTTCAAAAAACACTAAGCAAATGTACGAGGTGCGTGAAACATGGAGGAGGTCCATACGAGCTACCTAAAACTCCAGCATTACCAGCCGAAAGAGTAAGATTTAATATGCCGTTCGCTTACGTCGGTGTGGACTACTTCGGACCGATGGTCATAAAGACAGAAAATGGTGTAAAAAAGAGATGGATTTCTCTTTTCACATGCCTTGTGATACGAGCAATACACTTAGAGGTAGTTAAAGATCTAACCACAGATGAATGTCTCATGGCATTCAGACGTTTCATCGCTACTAGAGGAACACCATCACTTATAATAACTGACAACGCACCTCAGTTCAGATTGCTGGCCGAGGTAATGTCTGAAGGAACACTGGCAGACAAGTTAAGATGGAAATTTATCCCTCAACTAGCACCCTGGCACGGGGGTGCGTATGAAAGACTCGTAGCAGTAGTAAAGCATTGTCTAAAACGAACTCTTCAAAAACACATGCTCGGGGAAAATCAACTCTCGACGATCATCAAAGAAGTCGAAGCCGTAGTCAATACCAGACCACTTACATATGTGGGAACCGAGATGGACCACATCCTAAAACCAACTGATTTCCTAACACCAGGAAAGTGTTTGAACATTCAATTACTCATGAATAGCTTACCACTCTCTGGTTCTATCATTAGACAACAACTCATCGAAGGATGGAAACGTGGAAATATGATAATGAACGAGTACAAAGAAATGTTCATCAACCGATACCTTTTGAGTCTCAGAGAAAGGTATGGGAATTCACCCAAACAAGCAAGAGTGAGAACTCGTGAAGTTCCTCAGGTCGGAGATGTGGTACAAATTAAAGGTGAAAGAAGTAACCGCGAAAGTTGGAAAGTAGGAAAGATAGTAGAGACACTAAAGGGAAAGGACGGTTTATGCCGTGTCGCTAGAGTAAAAGTGGACAACCATGTGTTCACACGATCGATTGCTCATTTATATCCTCTAGAAATAGAAGAGGAAGAGACTCCACTAAATCCCACTGACAAAGTCCTAGATCAACGGGATACAGTCGTTGATAATAATGACCCGATACAAACGCCGTCTATGAAGTTTGAAAGTGTCGACACTAATCCCACAGCTGAAATAAGTTATAAACTAGATAATGATGAGAACACGAATGCGAATGTAAGACATAACTCAACGCAGGATACGAAAGAAGAGCTAGAGAACGTCAGCACAATAAACGACATTGAACTTGCACAAGATCATAATGAACGTGATCTAGAAGACGAAGTAAACAATAGCCAGAAATTAATCAACCAAACAAGCGATGAGAAATCGCGTCGAGCAGCTGCAGTCCAAGCACTGGAGAAGATCCACAAATGGACTCGCGACTTGATGACCACCATAGATTAAAACTCGCGAGGCGGGTGTGTCGCGAAGGGTCGCGATTATTAAATAAACCCAACAATATTGTATAGAGCAACACTTGTTACCAACCACAAACAAATTTGGTAAGTGGCAACACTCTTTTTTCCCGGCACGTTTGCAACAGACATACTGTTCTTAAAGTTTCAATCAAAGTTTAAAATTGCAATGTGTGTGATCTTCGCCTGCCAGCCAGCAATAATACGACAGCTAAGTATCTAGATTATAAGCCAATATTATTCCGCAATTGAACTCGCGTATTGAGTTATGGATTGAGTAAATTAAAAGCGATGGGAAATGGTGGATGCCGCGAAACTCTTATGAGCTGATGAGCAAACATGATTTCCATCGTATAGACGTAATGTGCCGATAGTTTCGATTGTTTGTATCATAATGTGTGCAATCTAATATAATGCAATCAACAGAGTCCTTGGTTTGGGTAATAAAATACAAGTACCTACCTATATCAATATCAATAGGGTGACCGAAGGGTGCTCCCTATTCTCACGACTCCCAATATCGTAAGCATACAATCCTAAGAGCTCTTTAGGGGCTCACCTGTGTGTGGTGGGTTGGCCAATCTTCTCACAAGGTATCAAGTATGTTTGGGTAGACAGTAAATCATGTTCGTGGAGCATGATAGTTACGTCCATAGGACAAGAGGCAACAGCCTGTCAAGATTGTTAAAGTAAATCATGTTCGTGGAGCATGATGGTTACGTCCATAGGGACAAGAGGCAACAGCGTGTCAAGATTGTTTAAGTGAACAAACTCACTAAGGTTCACATTGTATATCTGTTGAGATAAACATAATAATACACCAAGCAATAAGTATGTGATTGCACTCATAGTGATTTAATAGAGTCCGTATTGATGTACTAAAATTCATGTTAATAATATAATTATGTACCTTCATACCATTTGGTGGTACTTAGTAGTCCAACAGTGTAATCATGGACTTTCTTTCCACAACAGGAGTGACCTATTCGTGGAGGGAGGTGATGAGTTCTGTGTGGCTGAGCAAAGACATCTTGCATCGTTCAGGTGAGACAGTTGACCAACAGTTGACCAGCAGTTGACCAGCAGTTGACCAGCAGTTGACCAGCAGTTGACCAGCAGTTGACCAGTAGTTGACAAACAGATTACAATAGAATAAAACTACAAGGGACCCGTTACTATGCATTTATCTCTTTATTATCAGATACTCTCCCCATAGAATCAAAGCGAAGCAGATTATTCATAATTAGTATAACTATTACATTCTCCAATTTGTGTCAAAGAATCTAGGCAATGCTAGCCTCCTTTTGTAGGGAGTCATACAGATACCATAATCTTACTTGTCGGAAGGTCATGAGTAGAACCGACGCGACAGCCCCCAAACTCGCTCCTAAATTAGCGAAGCGCGCCAACGCCCGCCTACAAAGAGAGGCACCTTCCTCTCAAATTCCCCAACGTCTCGCTCCTCAGAGACCATCCCCGTGGACCAGGCTAAACGACGAAAAAGCCTTTCCCTCCTTGGCTCCTGCCAAACCTTTGCAGGCACTGATGGATATACCCATCGCAGCGCAGATCCTGCCTATAGCCGTGGCTCCAGAGGCCACAACCAGTCCCAAACCCGCGCCTCAAACCACTGCTGCTCCTGCAGCCAAACAACCGCCCAAACCCTCACCCGTCGGGAACGGCGAGTCTTGCGCCCAGACTCTACTGCTCCACTATAAAATATTTATGACCCGCCAAGCCAGGTCTCTTCGCGATGCCCTTCTGGCTGCCGAGCAGCAGAATAACGGCAAAATTACGACGGAAATGTACAGCCAAATATTCAGCACACACAGTAATAATAATAATAATTCAACCAACGCGCCGAAATAACTAAATTCCTCCGCGACCACCAATTAGACGTCCTCCTTATACAGGAAACCCTTTTGAAACCCCACCGCGCTGACCCCAAAATTGCGAATTACCGTCTAGTTCGCAATGACAGAACACGCTGCCATGGCGGCGGTACCCTTATTTATTATAGGAAGGAGTTATACTGAATCCCTCTGACCCCACCCGCGCCTCTCTCTCACCTAGAGTACTCTGCCTGTCGACTAGGCATGACTGGTCATCCTCCGATAACCATCATCTCTGCCTACCATCCCCCACCATCGGTCTCTTGCTTCAGACGACCAGGCTAAACGACGAAAAAGCCTTTCCCTCCTTGGCTCCTGCCAAACCTTTGCAGGCACTGATGGATATACCCATCGCAGCGCAGATCCTGCCTATAGCCGTGGCTCCAGAGGCCACAACCAGTCACAAACCCGCGCCTCAAACCACTCCTGCTCCTGCAGCCAAACAACCGCCCAAACCCTCACCCGTCGGGAACGGCGAGTCTTGTGCCCAGACTCTACTGCGCCACTATAAAATATTTATGACCCGCCAAGCCAGGTCTCTCCGCGATGCCCTTCTGGCTGCCGAACAGCAGAACAACGGCAAAATTACTATGGAAATGTACAGCCAAATATTCAGCACACACAGTGATGTCGTGCTAGGCCTCGACCAGATGGATGCGATGGACTGATCCAATGGATTCCCAACGCACAAACCACACTAGGCCTCGATCCCTTAAATTAGGTTTTTTCAACGCCAATGGCATTTTCAACCAATGCGCCGAAATAACTAAATTCCTCCGCGACCACCAATTAGACGTCCTCCTTATACAGGAGACCCTTTTGAAACCCCACCGCGCTGACCCCAAAATTGCGAATTACCGTCTAGTTCGCAATGACAGAACACGCTGCCACGGCGGCGGTACCCTTATTTATTATAGGAAGGAGTTATACTGCATCCCTCTCAGCCCACCCGCGCCTCTCTCTCACCTAGAGTACTCTGCCTGTCGACTAGGCATGACTGGTCATCCTCCGATAACCATCATCTCTGCCTACCATCCTCCACCATCGGTCGCGTCTCTTGCTTCAGACGATCCTATCGCGCTCACCAGCGATCTCACGACTCTCTTTGGCCTGAGTGACTCCGTCTTACTAGCGGGCGATCTCAATGCCAAACACCCCGCTTGGAACAGCAACACGACAAATGCCAGAGGCAGAATCGTGTATAACCTATGCGCGACCCTAAACTATGACGTCATCATTCCGATGACTCCTACCCACTACCCACACGACCCCAACCATAGGCCCGATGTCCTCGATGTGGCGCTCCTAAAGAATGTAAACCTCCATTTGCACTCCATAGAAGCGCTTCACGAGCTCAACTCGGATCACCGTCCCGTTATCCTACACCTAGGTTCCCGCTCAGGTAACCATGATCCTACCCAATCTCCTCCGACCCAATTGATCACCGACTGGAGGAAAGTAAGTGAAAAACTGAAATCCACCACGTCGCCTCACTTGGACACCATTCCTGACCACATAGTCTCAGTCGCTGACACGACGGCGGCGATCGACTCGCTTACAGATCACGTACAATCCGTCCTGAACGATTGTTCAAGGGAAGTTCCAGTAGCGGAAGACCACCGCTGGAAACTCCCGGACGATGTACGGAATCTGATAACCGAGAAGAACGCAGCCATCCGTGCGTACAGCGCTTTTCCCTGCGCCGCATACAAAGCTCACATGCGCAACTTACAGCGTGCTGTAAGGAAACGCATTGCCGAGCAGCGTAATGCGAGCTGGGACAAGATGCTGAGCGAACTTGAGCCCACCCATCTTGCCTTCTGGCAGCTTCAGAGGAAGTTACGATCCACTGAAGAGGCCACAATGCCTCCTCTCATTCGTCCCGATAAGAGTGTCGCCTTCGATAACTCTGAAAAAGCAGAATGCCTAGCCGACAGCCTAGAGTCCCAGTGTTCTCCCAGCTCTCAACCAGTAGACCAAGCCCACCTCGATATGGTGAACGCCGAAGTCGAACGTAGAACTTACCTTCCGTCCGTCGAAGATCCCGATAATCCACTGGCCCCCATCACTCCTGATGAGGTCCAGGATATCATTAAAAGTCTCCAACCGCGAAAAGCCCCTGGCTCCGACGGCATCACCAATAGGGTTTTCAAACTTTTCCAAGCCCAGCTTATAGTGCTAATGACTGCCATCTTCAATGGCGCATTGAGCAATAATATGTTCCCCACAACCTGGAAACAGGCCACCGTCATAGGTATTCCCAAACCAGGCAAGCCCAAGTCTGACCCGTCTAGCTACCGTCCCATTAGCTTACTCAACGTCCTCGGTAAAATCTATGAAAGGCTTATATATAAGCGGCTCAAAGATTTTGCCGAAGCAAAGAGTCTAATACCCAATGAGCAGTTCGGATTTAGAACCGAACACTCATGTATCCAACAAGTTCACCGCATAGTAGAACACGTCAGCGCCGGCTTCCAACGGGGCGCAATAACGGGAGCCTTATTCTTCGACATAGCGAAAGCGTTCGACAAAGTCTGGCACAATGGCTTAATCTATAAGCTATACCAACTCGGCGTGCCTGACCGTCTCGTGCTCATCCTACGGGACTTTTTATCGAATCGCACCTTTCGTTATCGAATTGAGGGGGAGCTTTCCTCCCCCCATCCCATTCGCGCAGGAGTTCCTCAAGGCTCCATACTATCCCCCCTAGTTTTCACGCTATTCACTAGTGATATTCCCAAGCATAAAAATACCCAACTAGCCCTATTCGCCGACGATACGGCTATCTATTATACCGGTCTTAAACCCGATGCCATCGCTCGCACTCTCCAAACTTCCGCAAACACTCTGGCCAAGTGGTTCCGGAAATGGAGAATCGAAGTCAATCCAGACAAAAGCCAGGCAGTCCTCTTTTCTAAACCGCGGATAAACCCAGCCTCCCCCCGTCCGATTACCATGTACGGCAAGCCGATCCCTTGGGAAAAGCAAGCCAAATACTTAGGCGTGGTCCTCGATAGACACCTCTCCTTCGCTGAGCACATAGCAGGCACGTTCACGTGCCGCTTTCGCTCTAGGTAGGCTCCACTTCATTCTTAGCTCTCGCAGCAAGTTATCACTCAGGTGCAAGCTGCGTATTTTCACCGCGGTCATCCGTCCCATCATGACCTACGCCTGCGCTGTTTTCGCACACGCAAAGCCCTACCTCCTCCACAAGATGCAGACCCTCCAAAACCGATTCCTCCGTAGAGTCACGGGAGCCCCCTTTTATGTTCGAAATGAGCTTCTTCACGTAGACCTCAAGATGCCCACCATCCAGCAGTTCATGAAACGCGTCTCCAAGCGTTTCTTTGAAACTTCAATCCAACATAGGAATCCCCTTATCGTATCGGCCGCCCAATACGAACCCTCGCGTATCTCTAAGATTCGCCGACCAAGGCATACCCTAGTCACTCCCGATGACGCAATCACCCTGCTCCAAGAGAGCCGTAGGGAAACAAGTACAGTGGCACACAAACACAAAAACCGACCGTCCTTCCGTCCTCGCCGCCGAGGCCCGCCGCGACGTCCCCGTAATAGTCCACCCCGACCCTTGCCAGAGCCAGCCCGCGACGCTGAGCCAGTAGCTTTAAATTCCCTTATTAATAATAATGATATGATCCAGCTTGTCCCTAGCTGCCCTCCCCCTGCGACGCCCTAAGCCGAGGTCCGTACCCCACAGGGGGTGCCCTTAGCGTGTAGTCGCATAGTTTGTAAGTTTTTTAATAAGCCCTGGCTGGAGGCTTTAATTAATTTATTAATTAAGGCAACCACAGGCAAGCCCGGTTAAGCAGCCGACAACCTCAGAGGTTGACCTGCGAGATGCCATACAAAAAAAAAAAAAAAACTGGTTCGACACACACTCTCCGCCCGACGCTCGCCCGTGACGGTCGTGCCGCTCTGCGCTCCCGATCGTTCTGTGTTTGTGTCATCGCTTCGTCGCGCTCGCCGTGACGTCATTCGTAGTCGCCGACTACAACTCCCGATCCGGATAAGGATATTTTGTTTCTATAACAGAGTATCGTCAAAAACAATTTGGTTTGGCCCCTTCAGGGTAAAACCACAGTTTCGTGGTCCTTGGTTGGAAACCTCACGGTGTCAACAATACCAAGGGGGTGCTGACCCGACGCACCCGCTGATCCCCTTCAGGGTGAAGCAGTCAATTGGAGTCGAGTGCTAGGTTTTGGCCTTGGGGGATCTCCTAGTCAAACCTAGTTACTGAGTTTCCCTTTCAGCTACACACCTAGTGTCGGTTGGGTGTGTCTACCCCTTCGCACTAGACCCAATAGGGCCCGGTTCACACAATAAGACTGGCGACCGGTTACAAGCTTAGGGCTCACCAATAGGTACACACCTCCCAGTCTCCACCCGACTGGGAGGCTAACACATCCCCGGACCCATCCATCCGGGGAGTTAGGCCAGTTAGGCTTTAAATAGGCCCCCCGCGGGAGAGAAATCTCCAAAATTCCCCAATAGATATTTTTTAATCCCTCGTCATGGAGGAGGCCTTGCAAAAGGCGCACCTCTTGGACGAGCTAAGAAAGGACCCCGACTTTTGCGCCAGATATGGCGGAAAGCTCGCTGCTTTGCAGCGAAATATTTCCCTGGCTACTAAAGCCAAAGTCACTGATTTTAGAGACGTGCTCGATAACCCGCTATCTCCCCCGCTCGCGGATCAAGGCCCTCCGGTTGGCTCATTCACCGAAAAGTTTATTGTTTCGGACCCCATTGTTCATCGAACAATGAAAAACTCCGAAACTAATAGCCCCTTACCGCCGCCGCCCGCTGACAAAGACGTACCGACCACTCGATTCCCAGACTCAGCTATTGTTGCCGGCCCACTCTCTAATCCCATTGTTCATAGAACAATGGACGCCGCGCAGGTGTGCGCTGCACCTGAATTTTACGATATGGACACGTCGGCTCCGTTATCTAACCCACCCTCCGACCAAGACGAAGCCTCTTCTTGCCCTTCGTCTTCCGAAGACGACTTTCAAATCGTCACCGGAGGCAAGAGGAAGAAAGGGAAAACCTCCCAGGCCAGCAAGGCCAAAAAGACCACTGCGTCGCCCCCGTCCCCAACTCAAACGCCCGTACGACCCGTTAGCCCAGTCCCAACTACCTCTGGTCACGCGCAGAATAGTCGTCCCTCCAGCCCGATAGCCCAAACTTCCTCAGCCCAAAGGAAGCAACGCCCTCCGCCCCCCTTTTACATCCAGGACAAGGGTAAATGGACTGATGTGTCCAAGATGTGTGTTGATCGAAAGATCAACTACACAAACGCCCGTGCCTGCCAAAATGGCATTAACCTCCTGCGTACATTTGTACTGCTCATAGTACGTAAGAGATTTAAAAATCGGTGGACTTTATTTTAATTGCCAGCACAAAAATATTTTACTAGCGATATCCAGTGTGTTCTTGACTTACGTCAAAAAAATGACAACGTCAAATTTCATCAGTTATTCTTTTTAAAATGGCGTCGAAAGGTGAACCCACGAGCGTGCGTTTGCGCAGAAGTAAGTAAATCTGTATTCATATGTAAATTCTTTATTTATTTATTTATTTTATTATTTATGTACACACAGTAAAATACATTAAGATAAACATAATTATAATATCTGAGTACAAAGGTACTGCTTATTTCGTAAGAAATTTCTTCCAGCAGACCTGCGAAAGGAGAAGTGAAAAAGAAATGTAGACAATAGTGTGTGAGAACAAGAAGAGAAATAGATATGAATATGTGAAGTCTGAAACTAAAACTAAAACATTAAATATACTTACACATACTTACAATGCAATAAAAATAACATATACTTAAATAAATACATAATGTTAGAATATATAAACATATAATATAAATATATACATAAATAATTAACACAGTTAAGAGGAAAGGTAATGCTCTTTTAATCGACATTTGAATAGAGATATAGTTTTTAAATCACGAATGCTAGGCGGAAGTGAGTTCCACAATCTTACAGCATGGACAGAGAAGGAATAAGAGTAGTAGCTAGTTTTATGAGGATGAGATTTAAGGAGGGATCTAAGGTGTGATCTGCACGGTACGTCGCTAGAACGAGCGTAAGAAAAACGCTCACGCAGGTAGGAAGGGTAAGACGGGTTGTGTAGAATGTTGAAGAGGAGACACAAAATCCTAGTGTTCCTGCGAAGACGGATTGGGAGCCACTTGAGTTGCTTGCGAAGGTGAGAAAAATGGTCATACTTTCGAAGACCGAAAACAAAGCGAATGCATAGATTTTGCAAGCGCTCAAGCTTGTTTAATAGCTCCTCGGTAGCATCCAAATAGCAGGCATCGGCATAATCTATAATCGGCTGAATAAGTGTTTGTGCCAAAGAAATTTTAGTCTTCAAGGGAAGAAGACTTTGAAGGCATTTCAGCGAATGAAAGGAAAAATTTACCTTTCGGCTGACCTCACTGACCTGAGCACGCCACGAGAGATTGGAGTTAATAACTACACCCAGATCTTTAGCGGTTTCGGTATAGTCAATGCGAACACCATCGAGATATAAATGCATCAGAGATGCAACAACAGCCGTACTGCGAACGAATCTGCTGCTAATGATTATGGCCTGGGATTTAGTTGGGTTAATTTGCAAACCAAATGACTTAGCCCAAACGCTGATGCAAGCCAGGTCATGATTCATTGCAGCAATTGCAGAACCCGCGTCAGCTACAGTAAAATGTCGGTAAAGCTGCAAGTCATCTGCGGCTTCTTTGTGTGATTTGATATTTTTTTATGAAAACAACGTAATGGTAGTTCAAACTAATAGTTTAGCTTATTATTTTTGTCAAAAATTGAATTATTTATTCTGTAACCTTGAGATTTTTTCTATGTCCTTTGCATAGTACAAAAGTACGCAATCAATAATTTTTACAACTGTCTTCCCGAGTACTATGTAAAGTACGTTGACGTTTTCATCAAGTTTTATAATTTTTTTTATAGCGGTAACAAACGATGACATCATTGCTGCTTTGGACGACTCCGAGTTCGATTATTCCGGAGATGATTCAGATGAAGATCCGGCGTTTACTTCACCAGAATTTAACCAAATAGCCCGTGAGCACCGTAATACCGAGTCCAGTAGCTCGGATGAAGATGACTCTCGTTTGGATACCCCTGTGGCTTCTCCTACAATGTCAGACAGCTCAGACTTCATACCTTCAACTTCGACGTACCAACCACGAGCAAGATGACGTGCAAGAAGAGCATCGCGCGGGCGGGGTCGTGGTCGTAGCCGTGGTACAGGTGAAAGCTCACAATCATTATCCAGTCGACAGATAGCTATTTGAAATCGACAAAATATTGCTGGAATTCAAGACACTTGGACAAACGATACACTAGATTCAGAAATAAATAGTTTAGTGCAACCTGCCTATATCCAGAAAAATACTGAGGAATGGGAATGGTATCAATTTTATAACCAATACGTTGATGATGACATTCTAAGCCATATAGTAACCTGCTCCAATAGAACACAAGTTTTGGAGACCGGTAAATCCATGGGATTGACTTTAAGCTCAAGGTATATATTGTTATTACCATGATAATATCCGCATTGCAATGTCCACAAATTTCCATGTATTGGTCTGAAAAATGAAAAGTTCTGCTAATAGTGAGGGCTATGACTCGTAACAGTTTTTTTTTCATTATATTGAGATTGAAATTCGTGAAGTTGAATATGAAGAGCTTGAACCAAAGCATAAAAGCGCAAGGCCGTCATCAAGCCAGTTCCTGCAAAAGAAATTCGTACCAAAAGAGCTGCGCATTTGCCACAATATGGTACGAAACAATGCCGCTGTAGAAAGACTGGTTGCGACAAAAAGACTACCGTCTTTTGTAAAAAATGCGAAATTTATTTGTTTTACGCCTAATCGTAACTGTTACTAATTTTCATGAAGTCTGTTAAATATAGCTTTTATAATACTTTGTTATAAGAATAACTGATTGATCTCATATGTTCCTACTATTGAGTTACTGTTTTTTTTTTTTATTTTTGAGAGAACGTTTAGGAGAAAAGTTAAATTTTGTTAATTTTGAAGAATTTAATAAAACTGATTATTAATACGTACCTGAAATTTATTATTTAATACCCATTTTTGTTTTTTGCTATAACTTTAAGAAAAAAATAAGTTATGTTCTTTATAAATCACATATTAGCTACGTTCCCTTGTACTTTTTGTAGGACATAGTGAAAAACCAGTTTTCCGGTTCATGATTTTTTTACCATTTTTCCCATTATCAGTAACAGTCTAATAGTGAAGTACGAGAGTTTCAGAAAAAATAACCAAAAAAAGTATGTCTGGTACTCAGGAGGTTAAAGTCACCGTCCCTACGTCGAACGACTATAGGGAACTATATCGCGCCCTCCGTGAAAGGAATATTTCCTTTCACACTTTCTCCTTCCCCGAGGACACGCCCACTCGTGCACTCGTGTTATTATTAAACATCTCCCTAAAGAAATCCTAGTACAGGATATTAAAGACGACCTTGCCGATCAAGGTATACCAGTGATCGCCGTCCATCGCTTACATAAAGCGAGAGGCGGTGAATTGTACGACATGGTTCTTGTCATTTGTGAACCAACCGAAGGTCATCACCCGATTTTCAAGATTAAGTCCATTTGCTCCCTATCCGGTATCTCAATTGAAAAGCCCTACAAAACCGCAACAGTGGGACAATGCCACCGTTGCCAACTGTATGGCCATGCGCAGAGCAACTGCTATGCGACTCCCAGATGCGTCAAGTGTCTGGGCGAGCACAGCACTGCGGACTGCCCTCGGCCCAAAGACCGAATCCTCTGTTCGGAACCACCCAGCTGCGTTCTCTGCGGCCAGACCGGTCACCCGGCAAACTACCGCGGCTGTCCCAAAGCCCCCAAACTCGCTCCTAAATTAGCGAAGCGCGCCAACGCCCGCCAACAAAGAGAGGCACCTTCCTCTCAAATTCCCCAACGTCTCGCTCCTCAGAGACCATCCCCGTGGAACAGGCTAAACCAGGAAAAAGCCTTTCCCTCCTTGGCCCCTGCCAAACCTTTGCAGGCACTGATGGATATACCCATCGCAGCGCAGATCCTGCCTATAGCCGTGGCTCCAGAGGCCACAACCAGTCCCAAACCCGCGCCTCAAACCACTGCTGCTCCTGCAGCCAAACAACCGCCCAAACCCTCACCCGTCGGGAACGGCGAGTCTTGCGCCCAGACTCTACTGCTCCACTATAAAATATTTATGACCCGCCAAGCCAGGTCTCTTCGCGATGCCCTTCTGGCTGCCGAGCAGCAGAATAACGGCAAAATTACGACGGAAATGTACAGCCAAATATTCAGCACACACAGTAATAATAATAATAATTCAACCAACGCGCCGAAATAACTAAATTCCTCCGCGACCACCAATTAGACGTCCTCCTTATACAGGAAACCCTTTTGAAACCCCACCGCGCTGACCCCAAAATTGCGAATTACCGTCTAGTTCGCAATGACAGAACACGCTGCCATGGCGGCGGTACCCTTATTTATTATAGGAAGGAGTTATACTGCATCCCTCTGACCCCACCCGCGCCTCTCTCTCACCTAGAGTACTCTGCCTGTCGACTAGGCATGACTGGTCATCCTCCGATAACCATCATCTCTGCCTACCATCCCCCACCATCGGTCTCTTGCTTCAGACGATCCTATCGCGCTCACCAGCGATCTCACGACTCTCTTTGGCCTGAGTGACTCCGTCTTACTAGCGGGCGATCTCAACGCCAAACACCCCGCTTGGAACAGCAACACGACAAATGCCAGAGGCAGAATCGTGTATAACCTAGGCGCGACCCTAAACTATGACGTCATCGCTCCGATGAATCCCACCCACTACCCACACGACCCCAACCATAACCCCGATGTCCTCGATGTGGCGCTCCTAAAGAATGTAAACCTCCATTTACACTCCATAGAAGCGCTTCACGAGCTCAACTCGGATCACCGTCCCGTTATCCTACACCTAGGTTCCCGCTCGGGTAACCATGATCCTACCCAACCTCCTCCGACCCAATTGATCACCGACTGGAGGAAAGTAAGAGAAAAACTGAAATCCACCATGTCGCCTCAATTGGACACCATTCCTGACCACATAGTCTCAGTCGCTGACACGACGGTGGCGATCGACTCGCTTACAGATCACGTACAATCCGTCCTGAACGATTGTTCAAGGGAAGTTCCTGTAGTGGAAGACCACCGCTGGAAACTCCCGGACGATGTACGGAATCTGATAACCGAGAAGAACGCAGCCATCCGTGCGTACAGCGCTTTTCCCTGCGCCGCAAACAAAGCTCACATGCGCAACTTACAGCGTGCTGTAAGGAAACACATTGCCGAGCAGCGTAATGCGAGCTGGGACAAGATGCTGAGCGAACTTGAGCCCACCCATCTTGCCTTCTGGCAGCTTCAGAGGAAGTTACGATACACTGAAGAGGCCACAATGCCTCCTCTCATTCGTCCCGATAAGAGTGTCGCCTTCGATAACTCTGAAAAAGCAGAATGCCTAGCCGACAGCCTAGAGTCCCAGTGTTCTCCCAGCTCTCAACCAGTAGACCAAGCCCACCTCGATATGGTGAACGCCGAAGTCGAACGTAGAACTTACCTTCCGCCCGTCGAAGATCCCGATAATCCACTGGCCCCCATCACTCCTGATGAGGTCCAGGATATCATTAAAAGTCTCCAACCGCGAAAAGCCCCTGGCTCCGACGGCATCACCAATAGGGTTTTCAAACTTTTCCAAGCCCAGCTTATAGTGCTAATGACTGCCATCTTCAATGGCGCATTGAGCAATAATATGTTCCCCACAACCTGGAAACAGGCCACCGTCATAGGTATTCCCAAACCAGGCAAGCCCAAGTCTGACCCGTCTAGCTACCGTCCCATTAGCTTACTCAACGTCCTCGGTAAAATCTATGAAAGGCTTATATATAAGCGGCTCAAAGATTTTGCCGAAGCAAAGAGTCTAATACCCAATGAGCAGTTCGGATTTAGAACCGAACACTCATGTATCCAACAAGTTCACCGCATAGTAGAACACGTCAGCGCCGGCTTCCAACGGGGCGCAATAACGGGAGCCTTATTCTTCGACATAGCGAAAGCGTTCGACAAAGTCTGGCACAATGGCTTAATCTATAAGCTATACCAACTCGGCGTGCCTGACCGTCTCGTGCTCATCCTACGGGACTTTTTATCGAATCGCACCTTTCGTTATCGAATTGAGGGGGAGCTTTCCTCCCCCCATCCCATTCGCGCAGGAGTTCCTCAAGGCTCCATACTATCCCCCCTAGTTTTCACGCTATTCACTAGTGATATTCCCAAGCATAAAAATACCCAACTAGCCCTATTCGCCGACGATACGGCTATCTATTATACCGGTCTTAAACCCGATGCCATCGCTCGCACTCTCCAAACTTCCGCAAACACTCTGGCCAAGTGGTTCCGGAAATGGAGAATCGAAGTCAATCCAGACAAAAGCCAGGCAGTCCTCTTTTCTAAACCGCGGATAAACCCAGCCTCCCCCCGTCCGATTACCATGTACGGCAAGCCGATCCCTTGGGAAAAGCAAGCCAAATACTTAGGCGTGGTCCTCGATAGACACCTCTCCTTCGCTGAGCACATAAAGCAGGCACGTTCACGTGCCGCTTTCGCTCTAGGTAGGCTCCACTTCATTCTTAGCTCTCGCAGCAAGTTATCACTCAGGTGCAAGCTGCGTATTTTCACCGCGGTCATCCGTCCCATCATGACCTACGCCTGCGCTGTTTTCGCACACGCAAAGCCCTACCTCCTCCACAAGATGCAGACCCTCCAAAACCGATTCCTCCGTAGAGTCACGGGAGCCCCCTTTTATGTTCGAAATGAGCTTCTTCACGTAGACCTCAAGATGCCCACCATCCAGCAGTTCATGAAACGCGTCTCCAAGCGTTTCTTTGAAACTTCAATCCAACATAGGAATCCCCTTATCGTATCGGCCGCCCAATACGAACCCTCGCGTATCTCTAAGATTCGCCGACCAAGGCATACCCTAGTCACTCCCGATGACGCAATCACCCTGCTCCAAGAGAGCCGTAGGGAAACAAGTACAGTGGCACACAAACACAAAAACCGACCGTCCTTCCGTCCTCGCCGCCGAGGCCCGCCGCGACGTCCCCGTAATAGTCCACCCCGACCCTTGCCAGAGCCAGCCCGCGACGCTGAGCCAGTAGCTTTAAATTCCCTTATTAATAATAATAATGATATGATCCAGCCTGTCCCTAGCTGCCCTCCCCTGCGACGCCCTAAGCCGAGGTCCGTACCCCACAGGGGGTGCCCTTATCGTGTAGTCGCCTAGTTTGTAAGTTTTTTAATAAGCCCTGGCTGGAGGCTTTAATTAATTTATTAATTAAGGCAACCACAGGCAAGTCCGGTTAAGCAGCCGACAACCTCAGAGGTTGACCTGCGAGATGCCACAAACAAAAAAAAAAAAAAAACTTGTTCGACACAGTTTGCGGGCAAAATTGTAACAAGAAGAAACACTCAAGAAAATAAAGGAAGAAAACTTCAAGAATCTTCTAGTGGTTTTAATTCTTCACCAACCCAGCACACAAATGCGCCTGTATGGCACACCTTATATATACAACATGTACCAGAATAAACGCAATTCCTGAAAGGCTGAAAGTAGTTGGTTCTGAATCGGCTTCTGAATCGATTTCCGTTATAAAAAATAGGGTGTTCAATTTTGACGGAAAAATCTTTCATTTAACTTATAATGGAAACACAGTATCATGACAAATTAATACAATCCTTAATTCAATGTGCGTGTCGGCCGCTAACATTGCATGAGTGTATGTGTCTGCGTAAGGATATTGTATGACGCACATACGTTTTGCGTTTACTAAGGATAACTATTTTATAAAAAATGGCTAGATTTGGTTTAAATTTATTTAGTTACGGGTGTTATTTTAGACTTATAATTTAATATTTTAATTGGGGTACTGAGCTTAATCTGTTACAACTTGTATAAAAGCGAAATACCACTCACTGATTAATCACGAAATCTCAGAAACTTCAAGTAGTAGGGCTCTCAAATTTTGCATGAGGGTTCCTTTTAGTGCGTAGGTGCTCGCTAAGACGGGATTTTGCGAAATTCCCACGGGATCGGTATTTACACGGGAAAAACTTCCCACGCGAACGAAGTCGCGAGCAACTGCTATTTGTTAGTTATAATAACACTGACTGCCTCGTTGGTCTAGCGGTCGCAAGCACGACTGTTGAACATGACGCCCCAGGTTCAATTCCCAGGTCAGGCAAAAAGGGCTACTTATTTATTTTATTACTAGCTTTTGCCCGCGACTTCGTCCGCGTGGAATAGTTACTTTGGGCTAACGTTAAATTTAACCCCGATTTTGAAGCATTCTTCATTGGTGCTCCGCTCCTATTGGCTTTAGCGTAATGATATATAGCCTATATAGCCTTTCTCTATGAATTTACTATTTAATTAAAAATATTTTTTCAATTCGAACCAGTAGTTCCTGAGATTATCGCGTTCAAACAAACTCTTCAGCCTTATATTATTAGCATAGATAGCTGTTGCCCGCGACTTCGTCCACGTTTCCGTCGGTTTTCGTAAAAAAAAGTAGCCTATGTCCTTCCTCACGGTTCAGTGATTTTGATGTAACACACAGATTAACTTTCGTAATTTAGTAGGGAAATATAATATGTCAATCTATAATACTGTTGAAAAATATCGCAATACCGAACCGCACAATATTATTGTTGATAGCTGTGCCCGCGACTCCGTCAGCGTGTAACTCCTTGTGTGTTATTAAGTTAATGTATTGATAATATTGTTTAGATCACGTTCACATGAGGCTTAAGTACCTATAGAACGACAATACTTCAGCGCAAAGCTTCCAGGTAAACTATGTTGAAAGTTGACCCGTCCGGCACGTGAACATAAAGATTTCTAGAACTGCTAACCCGGGAAAGAGCGACGTACAACTGACCATGCGAGAAACAACTGACACCGAGATCTACTCCAGCAACACGAAAAGTCTGCCCTTGAGCCTTATTAATTGTCATTGCATAACACAGCGATACTGGGAATCTCGTTCTTTTAAATTGGAATGGAAAATTATTTGGTATTATGGGAATTCTGGGAATAAAGACGGTTTCTCCTGCACCGCAACCTGTTAAAATTTGAGCCTCGATTATATTTTGTTGCAACTGGATTACTTTTAGCCGAGTTCCATTGCAACGTTGTGGTGGTTTTAAATTTCGGAGCAGAATAATAATCAGAAAGGTTCGAACTGCTAAGCTATCGGGAGTTACACGTGTTATTGTGAGTCAACCATAAAAGATAGACATATGCTGTCGTGGGATATTTTTTATATAATTTTAAGGAGAACATTTCCGTCATAAATGATTTCTGTGTAGCTTTAACCATTAAGGTTGCACACGCGACGGAAGCTTAAAAAATGGAGTAACTTCTCCCGTTTTCCCAACATTTCCCTTCACTGCTCTGCTCCTATTGATTGTAGCGTGATGAAAAGTATACTATAACCTGCTCAGAAGTATGAATATTAACTGTACCATGTTTCGTTAAAATCCGTCGAGTAGTTTTTGTTTCTATAACGGTTATACAGACAGACAGACAGACAGACAGACAAAAATTTTACTGATTGCATTTTTGGTATCAGTATCGATCCCTAATCACCCCCTGATAGTTATTTTGTAAATATATTTCATGTACAGAATTGACCTCTCTACAGATTTATTATAAGTATAGATATAGATTTATGTACACACAGTAAAATACATAACGATACAACATAATTATAATATTTGAGTAAAAAGGTACTGCTTATTTCTCAGTAGTACCCCGGAGTTTTAAGTTGGCGGTGTGAGGACACTGGTCTGGCCAACGGGTAGGTATGTGTTACCCAGCTACTGGGGTATGCAGGTCATACACAACGTGTAACGGAAACCCCATATCTATCCAAAAGGACTGAAGACAACATCTGGTATAGTTTCAGCTCAAAATAAGTGACTCACAGAATTGACCCCAAATTATCGGTTTCATATGTTTCTTGAATACCAATAATAACAAACGTGTTACAGCACTATGAGGGTCATCACTTTCCACGTCACTTGCCAATAAAACGATAATACTCTTCGTACTTCTTAATTTAAAAAATTCGGTCTCTGGTATCAATGTATTGAAATTTCTAATAAGTTCCACGCATGTAGACATAGGATTATAAAATCCTTGCCATATCGTTTGTTATCATCCAAAGAAGCCATGCACTCGGTATGTGTATACCCTTTAAATTACACGTTGTATACCATCTCTCCATGTAAAACACTAGTACCCAGCTGCATTTGATTAGTCTGGGAGCCGAACCCGTAGTTTTTATAACAGCCAAGTGCGTGAGTTTAATTTTTATAAAACTTATTTAAATATGAAACTAGCGCGATACAACTGACGCTTAGCGCCATCTATCGACATTTCTATGGAGTTGTTCGAAATTTTCGAGTCAAATACAATTGGTCGACTATTACTCGTAAACTTGTAAAGCCCACTTATGTGTGATAGTTTTCCTTTAAACTTCGTTATATATAGGTACTACTGCCGTGACATTTGAATTTGTAACTAGAACCGTTTAGTTGGTAGAGGGGACACACACATGACTCTAACGAAAATTGGTACTTTAAAGCTTGATAAGTCACGAACGGTTTACTTAATCAAAAAACAGTCTTCCCAAACCCCTAATATTTTTGAAAGACCTATGCAACGATATCCCACACTATGGGTAGGACGAAAAAAGAAAATTATCATCCCACTTTACATGTAGGGGAGGTACCCTAAATAATAGTTTTTTTTCAAATTTTTATTTTACTACTTTTTTGGCGTCATTAACGTGTATACTCATGCCAAATTACAACTTTCTAGTACCAATAGTTTTTGAGCTAAACCGCGGACAGACAGACAGACAGACGGACATGGCGAAACTAAAAGGGTTCCTTGTTGACTACGGAACCCTAAAAAGGTTAAGTGGATGATGGTTATAAATAACACTTTTACACCTTAATTTTTTGCCGCTTTAGTTTAGCTAGATGAGGCGGGTATTCCCTAACATACTACTCTGAGAAAGAATACCGAAACAAACTCAGAGGTCAACGTCTTCAAATACATACAATTCGTACTGGTCAAATCATATGAGAAGCATGAAGGTACAGGATTCTGTGGTGTTCTTTCGAGGCAAGATGCTCACAGATTTGAGTGGGCCTGTCCATACAGTGCAAGCATTTGTCAAATGACGTATAGCTCAACTTAGAACAAGGAGCTTAACGATTTGACGAACTATACCGAGGTAAGGACGTTTGGGTAGGCCGCAAAAAGCACTCAAACTGCCAGACAATCATGTTTAATTCGAATAAAACAACCTACATAGTTCAAATTCACAATCGTTTATGAGGATTATGCAGATTATAGTCTGAAATGGCCTTTTGACGAAAGAAGTTTGAGGTTTGAGTAGACCCGTCCTGTCAGTGCACACATTTGTCAGTCAGTCTCTAAGCTCAACTTGAATAAATAAAAAGGAATATCAAGTAGGATTTAGGATAGGACTAGGAAGTAGGATTGAGTAGTGTAGGTATCCATAAGCTCTTTAAACGCCTAGCCAGATGCGTACTTACATGATAAGCTTGTCAACGTTGGCGAACCAGACGCCGGCGTCAAAGTACCCGTAGCGCTGCCCCATCATCACCATGACGTGCTTGGTGGTGTAGTACGGACTCTGGCGCTTCAACATTTGCTGCATAAACGTCTCCACCTGCAGATGAAGTGAAATGAAATGAAACGAAATGAAATTAAATGAAACGAAATTAAATTAAATATTTATTTTGTAAATTGGTTATAAACACTTTTACAAGTCATGATTTTTAGAATTCAGGCAAAAAACGGAACCCTTATAGTTGTGTCACGTCTGTCTGTCTGTCTAGGTAGATGTATTCTGTGAATCGCTTTCCGATTTTAAGAAAAAAAAAATAAAAAAAATTGAAGGGAACATACATGGAACTGAAATTGAAAATATCTTTTTTCATGATACCTATGCATGTGTGATATTTATAGACACGTCTTTAGAAATGATATTGAGGTTTCAAAAACAACTTTTTCACAAAGTCAATCGTTTAAAAGATATACACTTCCAAAGTGGTAAATGTGTCCCTCCCCCCTCTAACCTCTATAATAATGGAGTTAAAAATCGGAAATAAATATATGCTGTAGATCTTAATGTAAACCTTCAACGAAAATTGGTTTGAATGAGATCGGGTTAGCAGTTTTTAAGATATAGCATATTTTCTTAAACCGCAAATATAACTTTGTATAATTCACACAAACACTATGAAAAACAAAGTTATTTGGCGTAGTTACTACGGAACCCTTCATGAGCGAGTCTGACTCGCACTTGGCCAATTTTTATATGCGTGTTAAGTTTAGGAGGCCGGTGTTTCCTAACTGACTACTCTGAGAAGAAACACCGAAACAAACTTAGAGGGCAACGTCTCTTTTGAAGTCCATAAAATTCGTATTGGACCAATCATATGAAAGCGTGTAGGTTCCATGTCTGTGGTGCTCTTTTGAGGAAATAACCACACAGATTTGAGCGGCAGGTCCGCTCAAATCTGTCCAGACAGTACAAGCATTTGTCAGTTATAGTGAAGCTCAACGTAGAACTTAGGCCGGGACTCCACCAAAGTGGAGACGAGACGAGCGGAGAGGAGTTGTTTTTTAAACAACCAATAGAATTGTGTTATTGACACATCTCCTCTCCGCTCAGCTTCAGTGGAGATCGCAGTGCGGAGATGTGTAATATTTGTATGGCGCGATGGAAGCGGAGATGTGAGCTGTGCGCGGACGACGCGCAGTGGAGACGAGAGATGTGAGCGGCGTGCAGTGAGCGATGTCACCCTCTCCCCTCTCGTCTACCTTTCGTGTCAGAATGCGTACTGAGCACTCAACGCCTCGCACCTGAGCTGAAAAACATCTCTTCTCGCACAACATACCGCCACACATCTCCGCTTTTGTGGAGTCCCGGCCGACGAATAAAACGAAGAGAACTGTATAGCAGTAATCTACTAAACACGTGTAATACAATAGATAAATAGGTATCTACTAGAAAGCATGGCGGGGACGCGGAAATGTTCTAACGTGATATCGCGACCCCGGAACGTAAGGGTAGTTGAAGGTTTTTAGTCAGTAAAACAAACATTTAATGATTTTCCCACCGAAAAAAAAAATGTCCTAGTATTCTCTCAAAACTAAAAATATTTTATTTCACATAGACCTACATGGGTACGTATTCGTTAGAAGCTAATACACGTTTCGGAATTGGTGGTTTCCTATAGAAAAGAACCAGTAAGAAACTAAAAGGCTTATAGGCGACTAGGTGCTGGTGGACAGGCTTCATAGCCTGGCTCATCGGCGAACCGTTGCTTGCCTGTCAGTTTTCTACAGATTGTACTTCGGGGAGTGTGCGCAGGAGCTCCATGACCTGATTCCTCCATCTCCCTTTCACTACCGGTCTACCAGACGCACGGCTGGGTACCATCCACACTTGGTTGATATACCGTCTTGTCGTACCAAGCACTTCTCCTCCACATTTATTGTGTGCACAGCCAGGCTGTGAAATTCTCTGCCGGCTTCTGTGTTCCCTGCCACGTATGACTTTTCAGCCTTTAAAGCTCGAGTAAATAGGCATCTTCTGGGCTCACTCGTCTCATCTTAGACCTCATCTATCGTTTACCATCAGGCGAGATCGAGGTCAAGAATGGGCCCATAAGTAATAAAAAAACCCATGGTTACTTTTCTAAACACATATCCATAATACGGGTATAATAGGTATGATAGGTCAGTCAGGTGATAAGTAAGATTTTTAGATCAGAGGAGATTTAGTAACCCCCCTCTTCATCAATTCAAATAATTTCATCACCAAAATATGAGTCATTCATCTATTCAGGCCCGTTGGTATAGTGGTCAGTGGCCCTGACTGCTATGCGCAAGGTCGTGGGTTCGATTCCCACCTAGGACAAATGTTTGTGTGATGAGCACGGTCATTTGTTCTTTGTCTGGGTGTAATTTATCTATAATATGTATGTATTTAGAAATATATATGTATGTTTATCAGTTGTCTAGTACCCATACCACAAGCTCTGCTTAGTTTGGGACTAGATGGCGTTGTGTGAAAAGTTGTGGAATATTATTATTATATTATTATTCACAAGAAAATAGATCTCTGACCCAATTTATCACCTACTGGTATTAGACCAGTTAACATAGTACAATATAATTACAAAAACAAAAAATTGGCCAAGTGCGAGTCAGACTCGCGCATGAAGGGTTCCGTAGTAACTACTCAAAATGACTATGTTTTTCATAGTGTTAGTATGAAAAACAAAGTTATATTTGCGGTTTTCGAAAATATGCTACATCTCAAAAATTGCTGACCCGATCTCGTTCAAATCAATTTCCGTTGAAAGTTTTTATTAATATCTACAGCATATATTTTTTTAAGATGTTTCACTCCATTATTATAGAAGTTAGAGGGGGGGACACAAATTTTACAACTTTGGAAGCATATAAATATAAACGATTGACTTTAAGAAAAAATGGTTTTAGAAACCTCATTTTAAAAGACCTGTATAGACAGGTCTTTTAAAATGAGGTTCTATAGAGATACCACACACGTATAGGTGTGATGAAAAAAATATTTTTAGTTTCAGTTCCATGTATGGCAAGCCCCCCTTAATTTTATTCATTTTTCTTTTTGTCTTAAAATAGGAAAGTGGTTCACAGAATACATCTATATACTAAGTTACACAAGTGTAGTGCTAATAGTTTGGGAATAAAATGGCTGTGACATTCGGACTGACGGACAGATAGACAGACAGACATGATGAAACAATAAGGGTTCCGTTTTTGCCATTCGGCTACGGAACCCTAAAAACAGAAAATTAACTCTATTGGTCCCGAAAACGTGGGCTGAGCAAAGGCAGCTAAGTAACAGTTACTTACAAATACCATATTGTATGAATACCAATCGGGAGTAGTCATACAATATGACATTCGACTATTGGCAAAAAATTACGGTTAAATAAGATTTTCGAAAACATTTTTAAGATTGATTATCAAAATTTCAAAGAATTTGTTAGGGCAAACAATAATAATCAAAACTATATAATAATGATATTTATTTCATAATTGGTTATAAATAACACTTCTACACGTCATTTAGGTTACTGCTCATTATAAATTAGTTCTGTATAAAATGTGTCATATTACCTAAACTTTTGTCCAATATACAAGCTATCCTCTCGCGTGTCTTAAGTTACACAGTGCGACATAAGAAAAAAATGCTCCAAATGTCTTAAGTCGGACAGTTGGTCAGGATTGGTCGATAAATATCTGTGGTTGTGTTGCAAGTAGCAATACGTTCTGCATACACCGCTAAAATGAACAAAAAAAAATTACAAATGCATCTGTGGTTTTTGTTGTGATGCCGCAGACTTTTTCGTTGTGTTATCAAATAGTTTTTATTACTTTTTATACTAGTTTTTATTAATTTTTTGGAATAATTTGTGTTAAAATTGCCTACACATTTGTTTTATTAATTTTTTTTTTCGAATATTAGTGGAAATCATACAAGTGCAAACATATCACATCACTGCGAGATAAGGTCAGTACGATTTGCTAATTGAATGAAATAAATAGTTAGATAAACTCATAACGAAGCCAGGAAGGTATAATATATACTTACATGATAATGGCCATAAATTGCCGATTTAACATTTTTTCTGAAGTCCTACCCAAAAATCATAAGGAAATTCAACATACGACACTCAAGGGGCTATAAAACTTAGTTTGAATAACAGTAGCAGTCAGTACCTACATATTATAATAGAATGAAATTGTCTACAATTTACTCCATTCAGACGGGATGACTATAATGCCTTGGAAGTTGGGTAGGCCTTTGGTGTGGGATGCTACTTGTGTTGAACTGTTGACACCCTTGCGCCATCCCATCTTCTCAGTACGGCGGGCTGCGCTGGGGCGGCAGCTGCAGGTGCAGGAAATCTCGAACGGCGCAAATACAACAACCTAATTGGGTGCTATATGTTTGAGTCGTTTGGGGTTGAAACGTTGGGACCATGGGGTCCGAGTGCGCATCGACTCTTTCGTGACATCAGTAAACGTTTAGTTGACTCCACAAGTGACCAGAGGGCTGGCCTTTTCTTTGGACAGAGAATCAGCATTGCCATTCAACGTGGCAATGCGGCCAGTATTCTGGGCACTTTTCCCATTGATAGCGATGTTGATGAATTTTTCGATGGCCTATAATTTCCTTTTTATTTTCACCTGTATTATATTTGTTTTTATAATTATGTAGTTTGATACAAAATACGAACCATTTACTCCATTTCTCAGAATGTAAAATTTGTATCAATAAACACATTTTTTGGGTTTTAAAGTATGTAGTTGAAGCCAGACAACTTACAAAAATCCAACGACCCCACTCTCTGAGAGATTTTTGTCCTAGCACAAGTTAGTCTTCTTTTTAGCGTGTCAATGGCAAATATCTAGATGGAGTCTGCCCAGAACTGGGCAACAAGTTTGGCACTGTCGGTAGCTTCCATCAAGTCCTGCAGTGAGCAGTTGACAGGGCACGCAGGACAGGAAATTAAGTGCGCCATGGTTTGTGAAGCAGAACCACATATGCACTCCAAGACAGTCATCGATAAATCTCCAACTGAGCAGATTTTCTTTCCTGCAACCAACCTGGGTACGAAGTCTATTTAAAGACTTCCAGGTCAGCCATGGCAGTTCGTGTCCAGGTGGTAGATTCTCAGCTCGTGGGACAAATGTGCTTGGAAGGGTTGTACTTTCTAGCCACAGCTTTAGGCGCTCCTTAGGCTGCTCGCCAGTAAGTGGGGTGACACCACAGAACAGATAAAATAGGTTTTATCTGTTCTGTGGGCTACACACACACAAGTCAGTCATTTAACGTGATACTAAAACGTATTTTCATAGTCTTATCTTTTACTCATGTATCCTGTGGGCGCATTATTCTGCTAGAGCTTATAACGCCATCCGTGTCCAGTATAGTAACGCTTTCAGGGCGGTGATGGGGCTGCCCCGATACTGTAGCGCCTCGGGTATGTTCGCAGAAGCGTGCACTGACTGTTTTCACGCGACTATGCGTAAGCGTGCCGCGTCCTTGGTACGCAGAGTGCGGGCCAGCTCCAACACCGTTCTAACGATGATCGGGGAAAGGTTGGACTGCCCTTACCTCCGGCATTGTTCGAACAGACATATATGTCGCTGTACCAATGCCGGCTAGAAGGTTATAATTTATAATATCTGTAGGGATTTTTATGTCAGTAGTGTATTTCTTGTTTTGATTATGTATTTTAATTTGTATTTTATTTTAATTTTGTGTTTATTATGGCTTTTTTTCATTTTATATTATGTTATTTTTGTTTTGATTTTAATTGTATTTGTAATTTGATTAATGGCAATGGGTGTAATTTACCTGAATAGATGAATTTATTTATTCTTCCTTAGTTCTGAGTAATGGATTTAAGCTATTCAGACATAAGTAATCATCATTGCCTAATCTTTTGTCGGTACTGTACCCGTAACGACGATCAAAGAGTAACTGTGAAGTTTCTTGCCGGTTCTTCTCCATATAAAACGACCAATTTTGAACCGTGCCCTAACTGCTGACGTTTTGTAAGTGCCATGTAGGTTTATGTGAAATAAAACATTTTGAGTTTGAGTTTTGAGTGTGAAAAATGCTCAAATGACAACTTGGACCAAAGGTGTAACATGCCTTCCGAAGCACAGAGAAATTCTCCCATTCGCGATCCCACCTCGGCATGCGAATTTTTTCAAGGTTAACCTTGAAAATCGAATTTCGCAACTGTTGTTATTTAGCTACAAGATATTAATGACAAACACAAAGAGTGCTTTTTGAATCAACGAAAGCTGCGTTTGGCTGCTACGCTACTTGACGCGGCTGGGTTTGATTCCCGCACCGAAATAAATATTTATATTGCCTACAAGTTGTTGTTCCGGGTCTGCGCGTTTGTACTATGCACTCATGATACAGGAGAAATTCCTAGTGTGTCGTGTCTTATAAAATTAAGTGCAAGTAGGACTCGCGCAGGGTTCCGTACAAACTTATTTAAGATTATAAGTTCAATCCTTCATCCCCAAGAGCATCTGCCTCCCGGACGTGACTTGACGACGACAGACGAGCAACGAAGTGATTCTATAAGGGTTCCGTTTTCCTTTTTGAAATAAAATGAAATTATTTTTAACTAGTTACGCGTACCGTCAGGTGAGATAGTGGTCAAATGCGAGCCTATCTAAGTATAAGTACCATGCTGGGGCTGCGGGTATGTTCTAACGTGATACCGCGGCCCCGGAACTTAAGGGCAGCTGAAGGAAGTGGTGGGGTTTTGGTCAGTATATAGAAGTCTGATAGTCCCTTCCGCTCCACGCAGAGCGGGAGAAGTCATTCGATGATTTTACCACCCAGAAAAAAATAAGGTAAAAGTATCGTTTTTAGGGTTCCGCAGCCGAATAGCAAAAAAGGGAATCCTTATAGTTTCGATATATCTGTCCGTCTATCTGTCTGTATGTCAGTCCGTCCGTATGTCACAGTCATTTTATTCCGAAACTATTAAGACTATACATGTGAAACTTGGTAGGTAGATGTATTCTGTAAACCGCTTTCCGATTTTAAGAAAAAAAATAAAAAATATTTAAAATAAAGGGGGGTCCCCATACATGGGACTAGAACTGAAAATAATTTTTGTCATGACCCCCAGGCGTGTGTGGTATATATAGACAGGTCTTTAAAAATGATATAAGGGTTTCTAAAACCACTTTTTCAAAAAGTCAATCGTTTAAAAGATATAAGCTTCCAAAGTGGTAAAATGTCCCCCCCTCTAACTTCTATAATAATCGAGTGAAAAATCTAAAAACAATATATGTCTGTAGATCTTAATGTAAACTTTCAACCAAAATTGGTTTGAACGAAATCGGGTCAGCAGTTATTGAGATACAGCATATTTTCTAAAACCGCAAATATAACTTTGTAATTCATACAAACACTATGAAAACAAAGTTATTTAGCGTAGTTGTAAAATGTAAATTAGCTAGTTTTAAGAAATTTTTTTTTTTCGTCAAATAAATATACATATTATATTATATTATTATAGTTACTACGGAACCCTTCATGGGCGAGTCTGACTTGCACTTGGCCAATTTTTTTTAAATCAAAATTTATTATTGGATACTTTCATTGTGCGTACAGTGGAATTTTCCTTGCCGGAGTCTGTGTTTCCTGATAGCTATAACTTGGGATTCTTTAAGTTGAGAATGAAGAGCGTTACTTCTACAAAGGTAAGCGTGCTTCATCTTCGACCACATCATCGCTTACCATCAGGTGAGATGGTGGTTCTAACGCTAGCCTATAAAGTTATAAACAATAATAGAATATATAACAAACTGAGCAGACTGGTTGTTTAGATTTTTTAAATTAGGTACTTTTTTTTGGGAATTCAGAACCCTCAAAAATGATAACATTGACATTTTTCTAATTTGTAGTTTTTAACTATGTATAATGGATCTTTGAACATCTAAATTAAATGACTGTGTTTTTTTTTTAATTTTTTAAATGTTAAGAATTGTTTTTCATAATAACAAAAGGAGGTCAAGTTGGCTACTACCGTTGTGTTGGGAGTCAATCTCCCTTGATCGTTTTCATTCTGACTTGAAATAATATTATCATCATTAATCATATTGGTTGCTGGATGGCGGTCAGCTCATAATTATTAATTATATTAATTCCAGGATTTAGTTCGGCTCCCGGACAAACCGATTTACGAAGTAGCAACGGACCTCCCGACTAACTATTTCAGAATATTCTTCAGTTGAAACATGACGGAAAACTTCGTTTGCGAGATGCAGGATTTAAACTTCAGGATTTTTTTTCTCTAAACCCTTTATAGTTTTGTTCTGACAACTTTATTTTAAACTTAACCTAAAATTATGGAGTTACTTAACATATTTTTCATTTTTTAACTCACCTTTTCATTTTGTTTATATTTGAGGGTGAAATTCTGAAATTTCATTTACGTATTTTCATGTAGGGGAAAAAAGGAGCACACATTTTCCTCAACGATGGTTTAGGCGACTCTTATTGGATCTTAAATATATCTGTTTACCTATCTAGTGGAACCTTCTCTACTATAACGCCCATTTAATGATTACCAAACAAAGACAGCAATACGATATTGCAAACATAAGAAAGGGTTGGATATATTTTCTCAATTATTGCTTCTAATGGACTCTTTCGGAGCTTTTTCGAATTTTTTCGTTAATAATAATTTAAAAGCCATTAAATGATTTCATGATACTCAATACAATTGAGATTAAATTTATGAAAAGGTAGGCTGAATGATTGTATTGGGATACCTTTGCCTTGTAAATGTCAAGCGTTAGATTTGCGCGCATGCGTACTGGTAAAATTTTCAGGACGCCATCATCGCCATGATGAAACTAATACTTAAATAAATAAATAGTACTTCGACGCCTCAGTTTATTTTTTTTTATGAACATAGGTAGTTAGGTTTAGTAGTGTAAATTGTAAATAATTTGTAATTTTCTGAAAATAAATGTATGACTTGTGGAATAGATTAGAAATATTATTTATTTCTGTCATTTCTGAGTAGGTATTGTAGTACAATCGACAAAATTGAATCATGACTAGGTATATGCTTATTTTCTTACAGACATTCAAATACTTATATGTGGATGACATTCACGTAAACATTCATTTCTATTGTCGACCTGTATTGACATAGCTTGCTTAATATTTAAAACGTCCTAAGGACGCTATAAAGGACGGATATTTTTATTATTTTGACGATTTCATACGATTTATTGTCAAAGTGGGACATGAGTCATGATTGAAATTTGGGCTTTGACATTGAGATCTTAATATTAAAATAGCTTCATATAAATTACCGCATACCGTATGTAAACCATTTTTGAAGTAGCATTTTGATTTTAAAAAATATGAGGATATTAATTGTTTTTATAAAAATAACGTTCCCATTTTATCTGAATATATCAAAAATATCCTATAAACTTCGATCATTAATAAAAAACATAGGTAAATAATTCTTTTTTTAAGTTTAAATTTACTTGACTTTAAACGTTTTGAAAACAAGAATTGACCTTTTCATTTAAGGAAGACAACTATGTCAATGGGTTATGCTACGCACATGATTATTGGCAAGAGACATTCTGTTTATTGTGCCAAAAATATCTAAGAAGTTTTAAGAAAACAAACCATTTATAAACATGTTTCAAAGAAGTTTATGGCGCCATCTGCCTTCAACTTCACGCTATTAGATATGAATTCGAAACAAAAAGAGGATAAAGTGACATCTATACAACTATATGAAATACTACATTGTTGGATAATGAACTAAAAAGTTGAAGGTAGATGGCGTTATAAGCATTTTCAATTAATTACGCAGTTTATCTGTAATAATATTAAATAGAGATATATTTTGTTTGAAACTCACATACAAACTTATTGTGAGTTTGTATGTAGGGGGTAATCTCCGGAACTAATGATCCAATAAAAAATTTTTTCATTAGTAGTTCGAAAGAAATACATTATTTGTGAGTGCCCTCACAAAGAAATGATGCATTATTTGTGAGGGCACTCACAAATATTGTCTCCTAATCCAAAAATTGACTGTCTCTCTGGTCTCATCCGGGCACATTCCGTTAAAATATGTAGAACGTCTTCCACAACCTGCAGTTCATCTTCCTGAGTTATGTTATATCGTAATTATTATTTTTTTATTCAGAATAGGCTCGCGTTTGATCACCATCTCACCTGATGGTAAGTGATGATGTGGTCGAAGATGGAGCACGCTTACCTAGAAGTAACCTATTCACTCTTGATTAAAAGACTCCTAGGTTATAGCTATCAGGAAACACAGACTCCGGCAGGGAATTCCACTCCTTAGCCGTACGCACAATGAAAGTATTCCCAAAATGTTTTGTCCGTATGGGTAGTATGTCCACGATGTAACGTCGCCGTTTGTCTTGTAGTCCGATGATGGAACGGGCTTGGCGGAATTATATTGTGTAATTCCATCGCACACTCCCCTAATAATTTTTAAGTTATTGCATAGCTTTTATCGCGGGCTTTGTGCGCGGCGACCGAATCAAGAAATTCCGTAACGAAAATAAAACTAACACCCCCCACTCCGACCGGCACAGCGCACGATGGGCTGAAAAACGGCTTTCATAGACTTAGGCATTTTATTTTGCAAGTGCCAGTTTTTGTGCCGGATATCACTTCTATTTGTTATAACAATATACAAAAATGACACCAGAATTGATTCTGCACAAAAACGAAGGAATTATAATTTTTTTACGAAAATTTTGTATGGAGCTAGTATGAAAAATCGAAATATCTCTGAAACGGCAGCGATAACCGTAATATCCTTATATGAGGTTTTAGTACTAATTATTTATGATTTTTTGACATACGTTACATAATGGTTGTAGATGCCTTTTTTTTTTTTAAATCGTCAAAATATTTTTATTTATTTTTACATATTAAACGTTCCTTTTAGTGTTTAAGTTGAAGAATTCAGAGCTTTAACAACTCTTAACATAAAATAGCATCACCCCTATAGACCTGAAGGACTAGACAGAGGTGTGTAGTATCTTGTTGATCTTGTAAGATTTCCAACAATACCAAATAGTTGAATATCAGTGTCAAAGTGCCCATGCTGTCGCTTCTTTTAGAAAGATAGGGGAATGAAATTGTTAATTGATCATACCCTAAAAGTATGATTACAACATAACCGGACACATAATAATATCGACACAAAAGGAATTTTAAAACCTTGCATACGTTCAAAATACAAAATAACATATTGTGTAGTCATCTAATGAGTCTGATGACAAGTAATTAAGTAATTAGAATGATGGTTGTAGTCTTCTGATTCTAATGAGCCTATTAAGTGATTAAATGATTTGAAATATCTCGCAACAATACCAACTAAGAACTGCATTCACCTTTTTATAATTAGTGAGCTAATGTGATTTGCTAATGTTGATTAGTTCTACTATGAGTTCTACGAAATGTTTTTGACGATTATAAATTTTTGTTATCATATCTTTTATAACTTTAATGAGGGTAGTTAACTAATTATTGACTTTATACAATAAAAGGGCTATAATTTTGTTCCATAATTTAGATTGTTCACAACCGTGTAACTGCTAACACTAAAACTATTTGCTCTGCGACTACAAAATCTTAGAATGGAAAGTTTAATCACCAACTTAGATTTGTTTGTTCTTCTAAAAAGTGAGTGTCCTTCATTTAATCATGAAGTATTGTTTAGTGCAATTGTGTCCCGCATAGGTGATTGCCTTTCTGCCGAAGATCAAGTAACTCTCAAAGAATTTTGCCGGAGATTCACGCGAGCTGCTTTAAACAGGTGGCAGAAATCTAAACGATTCTTTGATAAGTTTAGAAATACGTACGGAGAGTGGTTGCAAGCAAATATTGATTGGCCGAGTTGCGTGCAAACTTTAATAAATCAAGAACCAACTGTTGATGAGATACCAAGAGCACGCTCAGTCTCTCCAGAACCTTCGACATCATCGACTGTTGGAACAATGACAAAAAGGTCCCGAAAACCATTCAAAGATCTGGGAAGCAAACAGAAAAAGAGAAGATCTAGTGAGCACATAGGCGAGGATTCCTGTGAATTGGCATATGCAGCTGCAGCACGTTTAAAAGAAGAAGGTTATGAAGATATCGCATCTGTAATCAATTATATGATCAAAAATCCAGAAGCTGCCGTTAAAATCAAGGAAAGCATTAAGAAAACAGTAATATTTACACCAGAGAAAGCACTTGGATTGCTTCTTTCACTTAAGCTTTCAAAGTGGCAATATATTACGTTGCGAGAGACTGCCATTCGGGAAGGTACTAAGGATATTTACCCATCCTACTATAAACTGCAACAAACTAAGCTTGCATGCTACCCTCCTAATCAATCAGTATCAGTTACGGATTCATCAGCTAGAATTACACTTCAAGCTTTACTTAACATCACGGTGAAGCGGATTCTTCAAAGTCTTTCTGATAATGTGGAAAATAAGCAGTTAAAGCTGATATCGAAGTGGGGATTTGATGGTGCTTCCAATCAAAGCCGATACAAGCAGAAAATGGACGGCGAGCATGATGATTCAAGCATTTTCATGACCTCCTTGGTGCCACTGAAACTGACAGATGGAGATAATACTATATGGACAAACCCGAAACCATGCTCAACTTTTTATTGTCGTCCGGTTCAGTTCACTTTTGTAAAAGAAAGCCATGCAGTTGTCATTGATAACAAAAGAAAAATGGATGAGGAAATTGAGGCCCTTAACCCCACAGAGTGCATTAATAGTAACAGGGTGACTCATAAACTAATGATGACAATGATCGACGCAAAAGTCTGCACGTACCTTTCTGAAGCTAGATCAAATGCATCATGCTACCTGTGCTTAGCAAAACCAACAGAAATGAACCACTTAGATGCTGTAACATCAAAAACTGTGTGTTCTGACATATATGAATTTGGCCTATCATCCCTACATGCCCGTATAAATTGCATGGAATGTCTGTTACACATTGCGTACAGACTTGACTTCAAACAGTGGGCAGCAAGAAGTAATGAGCATAAAGATATGTTACAAAACAGAAAAAAAAACATTCAAAATAAATTTAAAGAGGAGCTCAATCTATTAATTGATATAGTAAAACAAGGCTCGGGAACTACCAATGACGGGAATACCGCAAGGAAGTTTTTCGAGTTTCCCAATAAAACTGCAGCTATTACTGGGTTGGATCAAAACCTGATCAAAAGATTTGCTGTTATTTTGCAAGCAATAACATCTGGTGAGAAGATCGATGTCATCAAATTTAAAGATTTTGCTCGCAAAACAGCAGAAAAGTACGTGGAATTATACGACTGGTACTACATGTCATCAACCGTACATAAACTATTAATACACGGAGCTGACATAATCGAAAAAAATGATATTGTCCCGATTGGGACTCTCTCGGAAGAAGCCTCAGAGTCTCGAAACAAAGATTTTAGGAGGTTCCGGGAACATCATTCGCGGAAAAGAAGCAGGCAAGATTCTAATCAAGATATCCTAAATATGCTTGTTGTTTCTTCGGATCCTTTTCTAAGTGCACAAAGGCCGAAGTTAGATGCCAAAAGGAAGACAACCTTTTTTGCTGAAACTCTCGACCTAATACAGTTTCCGGAAACTGAGTTCGAGTTTGTAGGTATATCCGATCTGGATTCTGACTCGGAATTGGAGTCCGACAACGAAAGTTGTAAAGAAAATTTGTAAAATTTAATTATTTTTCTTTATGTTAGTTTATTGTACCAATATGTTTAGTTAATAATTTCATAAATTATAGTTTCAAATATGTATTTTGTATAATTGAATTTATTAGATATTATTTTTGTTACTTCTGTTTTATTTAAATTACCTATCAATAAAAAGTTTATATACAGTCTTTTTTTTTCACATATTCTTAATATTTGGGGAAAAAGCATGCTTCCTAACGATGTTCTTAACTTTGACACAGTTCATGGATCGTTTTGAACAGTTTCATATGTTAAAATAAATAATGTTAGTACTATAATCCCCTATAAGGATATTATTATTATTATGTGTCCGGTTATGTTGTAATCATACTTTTAGGGTATGATCAATTAACAATTTCATTCCCCTATCTTTCAAAAAGAAGCGACAGCATGGGCACTTTGACACTGATATTCAACTATTTGGTATTGTTGGAAATCTTACAAGATCAACAAGACACTACACACCTCTGTCTAGTCCTTCAGGTCTATAGGGGTGATGCTATTTTATGATAAGAGTTGTTAAAGCTCTGAATTCTTCAACTTAAACACTAAAAGGAACGTTTAAATATGTAAAAATAAATAAAAATATTTTGACGATTTAAAAAAAAAAGGCATCTACAACCATTATGTAACGTATGTCAAAAAATCATAAATAATTAGTACTATAACCCCCTATAAGGATATTACGGTTATCGCTGCCGTTTTAGAGATATTTCGATTTTTCATACTAGCTCCATACAAAATTTTCGTAAAAAAATTATAATTCCTTCGTTTCTGTGCAGAATCAATTCTGGTGTCATTTTTGTATATTGTTATAACTAATAGAAGTGATATCCGGCAAAAAAACTCGCACTTGCAAAATAAAATGCCTAAGTCTATGAAAGCCGATTTTCAGCCCACCGTGCAGCGGTGCGGCGTTGAAAGCCGTGCATCGTCTAAAGCCGGCTCTACACGTTGGCCAACACAGTGGCGAATGTAGTGGCCAGTGCCTATTCGCCAACGTGTAGAGGGGGTGTTTGTGCATCTTGGGTTGTATTGGAATGATGGCCGACGAGATGGCGCGAGATCCGTGTGGTGTCGGTTTTTTTGCAAAAGATCAAAGCGTTGTGGCCGAGTATTGGCTACCGCGTCCACACGTTGGCCGCGCGTTTAGTATGCTACGAGCTCCCAGAACGATCGCACGCACCTAATTAGAAATTTTAACCGACTTCAAAAAAAGAAGGAGGTTATCAGTTCGTCTTGAACTTCTTTTTTAATGTATGTTACCTCATAACTCGAAGTCAGCTGGACCGATTTAGAAAATTCTCTTTTCATTTGAAATGGTATACTTTCTAATTGGTCCCATTGTTATGAAATCAGGATCTGATGATGGGATACTGGAGTAATCGAGGGAACTCTTCAAATATTATAGGCACACCTATAGCGTTTTGGGTATTTCTTATAGTATCTTATGCAGTTGCTCTCGAAAAGCACCATTTGGGGAAGTGGAACCGATGAATGATGATGAAGACCACAGATGACCACAGAAACTACTCAATAATAAGTATTTCGTGGATTGCGATTCGATTACTTGAATATGGATGTTAAGCACTATATGTTCGTCACAATGCATATGGTGATGTAGAGCTGATGGTGAAGTACCAGGAGAACTCCTCAAAAATTAACGGCTCTGCATCGAGAAAGCAATATTTTGTAAAAGGTGATAAGTAGTTGACATTTTGGCTTTTGTAACTAGATAAATTACAAACCGACCCACTAAAAAGCGTGAAAGAAACTTTTTAACAAAAATAAAACCGACTTCCATATCAAAATACTACAAAGGCAAAAATAACTTTAATTTCGGAAGGCGGTGTCAAAAAAAGAAAATACAAAACATTTTTATTTTTTGTTAAAAAGTTTTTACAGTTACGCGTCGGTAACAACTAGTGTAAACAAAATGTCAGTAATGACTAATAACGAAGAAACTTTTCGGTTTATAGAGCTCTACCAAGCCGTAAATTGTTTGTGGAACCCAAGAAGCAGAAGTTAGCGTCTCAATATCCATTTTAATAAATACGTCCGCACATTGGCCTGTACCGTAGCAAACTGAACGACCTTCCAACGTGTGGACGCTATCACAAACTCTTGGCCAATATGCTGGCCACTACATTCGCCACTGTGTTGGCCAACGTGTAGAGCCGGCTTAACGTCGTTTCAGTTCGGCAGACTTCGGCACGGTGTTTGTGTGCGTGCGACTAGACGTATGCGTGTAGACTAGCTCCTAATAAACCTATAGTTTCAATGAACAAATTCCTGAATAACCTACATGTATTGTAAGATAATAAAAATATTTTGAACAATATTAACTTCTCATTTATTCAATAAAAGAAAAATATTGTTTTTTTATCGGTCACCTCGTTAAAAAAGTGTAACTTGAATTAATATCAAAGAAAAAAAAACACTGCGTAAATAAAATAAATAAATAATTATAATTGCATAAGTTGATAAAAAAATCTATGTAATAGCTTTACCGCGGCAGTCCCCGAGTGACACACTCATTTTCTTAATTAATATTTTAACTTCCTGGACAGACCTGTGTAAGCTATCTCATCAACTTACCCTCTCCTCCACATTACTGAAGGTTGAGTCCGAGGTGATGATGAGCGGATCGTCGCAGAAGCTCCCGAAGCAGAACCCTGGAGGAGACCAGTAGCCATCGAACAGCTTGTGCGTGTAAATATCCGTGTCGGAACCTGAAATAGTCAACGACATTATTTATTTATTTATTAAATGACACACCAACGACTTATTCACTAGATCAAATACATATAAAATTGTTACAAATAGGAATACTCTGTAGTGAATTCATTACTTATAGGTGTGCACAGCACTTGTATAAGTAATTTAAAAAAAATATTAAGCAAATTGAGATCATGATTAGATTAATTTAAATTACATTGAAAAGAGATAAAAAATACATTCAAATTAATTAATTAAACATAAGAATGGAATGTCGACAACTTAAATTAAAATACAATAAATACGTATCTCTCAGAACATAATGCCAATGAAAAATATAAACGATAATTTTTCTATTATACAAATTAAATTATTATCAATACAGATTAAAAGTAAAAATAAGCTAGGTAGGTCAAATTACAATACATCAAATTCAAAGGTCAAATTATACAAGTAGAAAAATCAGGGTCATATTTAATTTAATAAACGTATTTTGAAAATTAATTGTAAATTTAATCGTAAAATAATTATATTAAATGCAGTCAGAGAGGCAAGCACTGAGAGCTTGGACATACCGTCTGAATTCATTCGAGAGATTATCGAGAGGAATGATAATTTTTTTACGTACAACTAAAGAGTGGAATTCTCTGTCAGAGCCTGTGTTTCCTAATAGCTATAGCTATATAGGAGGTATTTAAGTCAAGTATAGGTAAGCGTGCTTCATCTGCGACTTATCGTGTCTGCACTAGTGACGGGGCCTCATAAGGCCATTGCCTGCCTGGGTTGCGGGCATGTTTTAACGAGATACCACAGCCCCGGAACTTAAGGGCAGCTGAAGGAACAGGTTGGTTTTTTAGTCAGTAGAAGTCTGACACTCCCTTCCGCTTAAACCAGAAAGGGAGAAGTCATTCGATGATTTTCCCACCCGGAAAAAAAAAATATGTAGGCAGTATCTTCGCCCTATTGGATAAGGTGCTTGTGATCGAGGGGTCGCGGGTTCTAATCCCACCCATTACACGATTGCCGTGAACCCACTCCAGACACAAGTATTTAGCTTAGTTGGAGGGGTTAACAGGATTGCTAGTAATGTGAATTCTACCCACATTGACAAATGCTTGCACTGTCTGGACAGCGGGCCTAGACAAAATCCATTTTCTGTAAGCGTTAACGCCAACGGAAAAATTAAATTGTATGGAGTTGACATTTGCTAACCACATGTCACGTGATTGTCACGTATTAGTAAATGTCAACTCCATACAATTTAATTTTTCCGTTGGCGTTAACGCTTACAGAAAATGGATTTTGTCTAGGCCCGCTGGTCCGCTCAAATTTACGTGGTTATTTCCTCAAAAGAATACCACAGACATGAACCTACATGCTTCTCATATACAAATACAAATTGTCTGGACTTTAAAAGAGACTATGACCTCTGAGTTTGTTTCGGTGTTTCTTCTCAGAGTAGTCAGTTAGGAAATACCGGCCTCATCTAGCTAAACTTAACACGCAAAAAAAATGACGTGTAAAAGTGTTATTTATAACCAATTTACAAAATAAATATTTCATTTCATTGCTAGTTCTCTTTTTTTCGACTGAGATTTTTTTTTTAAGAAACTGGTGTACCAGTAGCAAAGAGTTACCTACCCAGGTCATCGCTTCCCCTCCACACGAACTCCAAGGACCTGGACTTCATTCTGGTGAGTTCGTCGTCAAAGCTGATAGGGTTGATGAAGTGCCCATCGAAACCCATCTGGGCCATAAGGGATGCAAACTCCCTGGAATGCCCAAACACGTCTGCCTGCCAGGTCACAAGTGGTCTCCCGCATTCCAAAAATGTAGCGTTGATTTTTCTGGAAACATAAGAATAGAATTCTTCACAAATTGCATCGGCATAATATCTAGGTTTAATGATTATTTATAGCTCATTAAGAACTTGGTTCACGTACAATGAGCTTAATTTACTAATCCGCGAGTTGACAACTTTGTAAAAATTGTTTGAAACGCTTCGAAGCGCTTCATGTGTACTCGTAAAATAATATTTTATTCATCACTTAACCTTTCAATTAAAATATAAGTAATTTTTTAATTTATTAAAAAACTTGGCCTAAATCGTGGCATTGTGGTCACGTGACTACCTATGACGTCATCGTTCAAAAAACAACTTTCCTGGCATTTGGCACATAAATGTACTTCGGGTATTTTATGATATTTTACTCTATTATGAACGTGAAAAATTATTATCAGTGCTGTGCAGTACCTTGTTGTGGGAATACTACTATAAAAACGCCAACGAAACTATTTATTCATGTCCCTTTAAAAAGAGATATTCGCAAGTGGTTAGAACTTCTGTGTCAAATCCATCCAAAGGTTGTCTGTAAAAGATCGCTTTTAGCGATAAGACCGCCCATTGTATCACCCTTTTTAGTTGTTAAGTCCATATTTGTTTTACTGTTATGGTGTACAATAAAGAATATATCTATCTATCTATCTGCTTTTTTTAAAAAGACAAAAAAAGAACTCATCGAACAACTATTACAGGACGATAAGACAAATGAACCAGAAGAGGGAGAGAGTTAGTTATGAAATGAAATAAAATATTTATTTGTAAATTGGTTTTAAATAACACTACACATTACACTACACTTTTACATGTCATGTTTTTTTGCGTGTTTTGTTTAGCTAGATGAGGCCGGTATTTCCTAACTGACTACTCTGAGAAGAAACACCGAAACAAACTCCCTCTGAGTTTGTCGTCAACGTCTCTTTTAAAGTCCTGACAATTTGTATTTGTATATGAGAAGCATGTAGGTTCATGTCTTTGGTATTCTTTTGAGGAAATAACCACGCGGAGCGGACCTGTCCAGACAGTGCAAGCAGTTAGTTAGTTATTCTTTTCTTATTTTGTCTTACGCACCAACCAAAGATAACCAGTCAGCTGTCAAAATATTGAACGATGACGTCTCGTTTTCTGATTGGTGTTTCTAATCACGTGACTCACAGATAAATAGTCTCATTTTTCTGAAGGGAAAATAAAATAAATAATTAATAATCTTTTCTTCATTTGTACTATTTTGTGCTTCATATCAATAGATTTACATAATTAAATAGTTATTTTAAATTTTTAAGCATACTGTCAACTCGCGGATTATAACTACTTATAGCTATTACAATATTTTTACATATATGTACAGAGATCAAACGGTATGAATAAATCTTATCCATACTTTAATAGTTATTATAAATGCGAAAGTAACTGTGTCTGTCTGCTACCTTTTCACGCCTAAACCGCTAAACCGATTTAGATGAAATTTGGCGTGGGAATAGTTTAGGAACCTGGAAAGGACATAGGATAGCTTTTATCCCGGAATTCTCACGGGATCGGGAATTACGCGGGAAAAACCTCCGACGCGAACGAAAGCGGGCAAAAGGTAGTCATACATACATATTTCTTCAACAAAGTCTTAAACAGCAATTGATTGACACTCTTTAATGGTGTTTGGTAAATCATTATATGTATAGTTGTGCTCCTTCATACGTCTTCAGCTTATTTACGTTTCCAATGCTGGGACATTGTTGATCAAAAGCTAGGACACAGGCGTCCTCTCTGTGAGAGGAAATAGGACGTGATCACCGCGCCGGCCCAGAACACGTTGATTAATGTCGCAAGTGGATGGATTTTCGGTCTTAGAATATACATATAATATAGTTCTCCGGGGTTACGGGAAGCTGAAGGAACAGGGTGGGTTTTTAGTCAGTAGAAGTCTGACACTCCCGCTCCACGCACAGCGGGAGAAGTCATTCGATAATTTTCCCACGCGAAAAAAAAAGATACATTTACCGGTTTCTTAATAATGTTTTCTTTCAATACCCTGTGCGATAAGACCGCCCATTGTACACTAATTTTATTATTTGTATCCTGATGTGTATTTTAAGGTGTACAATAAAGTATATAATAACTAAAGAAATAAAATAATAAATAAATGATAAAATATATTTAGAACAAAATTGGCCGAGTGCAAGTCAGACTCGCCCATGAAGGGTTCCGTAGTAACTACGCAAAATAACTTTGTTTTTCATAGTGTACATAATACGGCGAGTCTGATTCACACTTGGCCAATTTTTGTTTTTCTTTTGTTTTATTGTAATAGTATTTAATTGTTCAGATGATGTTATTAAACACATTCTTGCCAAGTTTTGTCAGCGGAGTGGAAACCTAGTGACCTGTTATTCCGGTATTGGTAGGTATACCTACCATGGGCGTCTCTTACAAATTGGTTAACATAGCATTGTTTTTTTTTTGACGTGACAACGTCTTATAATTCGATGAAGCTGGCTGCACGCACGAAAATACATGACTCATGCGGCGTTACCTCGCTCTGAGGCGTTCCATCGCTCTGAGGCGTTCCAAAGCAAATCAAATTGGATCTACAAGTTGACATTTATGTATGACTCAACGAGTCAAGTACTAGGCTATCATAAAACGGTAAGCGATGACGTCACTGTGTAGGGATTCTTTGACATTTATGTATGACTCTACGAGTCAAGTACTAGGCTATCATAAAACGCTAAGAGATGACGTTACTGTGTAGGGATTCTTCCATTGTCATGAGAAGTGCAGTAATAGTGATGTAAAATTAAAATTTTATTTTGAAAAATGCAACCATTCCATCAGTATTTTCTTATGACGTTGTCACGTTCAACTATCGTCAGTAACCCGACTTTACAGACAACCGATTTTTTTATTAAAAATAGTTTCGCGTTTGACCACCATCTCACCTGATGGTAAGTGATGATGTGGTCGAAGATGGAGCACGCTTACCTAAAAGTAACCTATTCACTCTTGCCTTAAATACTCCTAGGTTATAGCTATCGGCAAACACAGACTCCGGCAGGGAATTCCACTCCTTAGTCCTTAGCCGAACGCACAATGAAGGTATTCCCAAAACGTTTTGTGCGTATGGTGAGATGTCTACCATGTAACGATGGCGCTTCGCCGTTTGTCTCGTAGTCCGATGATGGAACGGGCTTGGTGGAATTAAATTGTGTAATTCCATCGCACACTCCCCGAAATGTAACCGATAGAAAACCGATAGACTTGCAACTCGTCGTCGATGTTCAAGGCTCTGGAGCTTTGATTCGACCAGTACATCGTTGCCAATGAGTCTCTTGGCCCGCTTCTCGATAGACTCAAGGGCGTCCAGTTGGTGTTTAGCAGATCCATCCCAAAGATGAGAGCAGTACTTCATACACGACCGAACCTGGGCTTGATAGAGATTGAGATTGATTAACTGTTCGGGTGTGAAGTACCGTCTACGTTTGCAAGGGTTCCCAACTTTTTTGAAGCTAGTTGAGCCTTAGCCACGATAAACGGGCCAAAATTGAGGGTAGAAGTTAGTGTTACCCCCAGAAGCTCGATACGGTCGGTTATCGGCACGGTTACACCCCGGAAAGTAGGAGCGGGTTCGAATTGACTCCTTTTTGCGGAGAAGAGACACGCCTGGATCTTAGCTGCATTAAACTTGACCAAGTTGGCATCGCCCCATTCGGAGACAGCCTTCAAGGACAAATTCAAGCGCCGAACCAAGTCCACACAACAACAAACAACAACAACAGCTTGTATTCATTTCGTTTATAAGTTAGTGAAGAGAAAAATAAATGTATTACATAACTAATAGGCGCCCAGGACTTCAGTCCCGTGGACTTTATCACGATAAAAACATGACCTAAACCTCAAGCTTCAAGCTACTTCCATACCAAATTTCATCCAAATCCACCCAGTACTTTCGAAGATTAGTGGGTTAAAACAAACAAACAAACTTTTCCGCTTTATAAAGATAAGTAAATTTTCCTTACCTCAAGGTGTAGGTGAAATGGTCTATGATGGCGTGGTAGCTGGTCGTAGCCTCATCACTCATGCTCCAGCCACCGCCGACGAAAAACAACCTCCCTTGGCGGAGAAGCTGGTACACCATACGCTTCACTGTAACAGGGTGGTAAAGCATTTGCCGGGGTTGCGAGAATGTTCTAATCGCAAAGGTAGCACGAACAGGGTGGGCTTTTAGTCAGTAGAAATGTGACCCTCTCTTCCGAGCCACCCAGAGCGGGAGAAGTCATTCGATGATTTTCCCGCCCGAAAAAAGAAGGCGGTAAAGCATACAGGTTGGATCAGAGCTCTGGTAACTGGTTCGGCTTCCCTCCATGAGTTGATGGTGACCACCGGGTTAGTTTTAATTGAATAGAAGACTCACTCTCCTCGGCTTATTTATTTGGTCTTCTAAAAATTGTTTAGAATAATAGCTTACATGAAAACACATACATGTAAAACTTTATCCCTTTACACCCGACGGTATACGATAGTGCGGGTAACTTTAAAAAAATCTTAAGACCGCGCGGATTCATTTTTGCGAAAGCAACCGATGACGGTCGATCGTGAGAGATGTATTCTCGTGCGTAGTGACGTCCGAGTCGTGGAATAGGTTGTTAGTTAGTCTCAATCGAAGGTAAAAGATGGCTGCGTATTTTGATCCGACCGGCGGCACGTGTAAGTATTGTGTTTTATTGTTTTTCGTTATATTTTGAGTATTGTTATTGTTTTATTTTACTACTAAAACATTAATCAAATGAAATACAAACACTTTTTGCTATTTTGTTTTGTAAGTTAGACATTAAAAGAGGCTAAAGTTCAAGTATCACGATCGTGGTCCCTCGGTTGTGATCCTATAAGTTAATTCCAACGTGTTTTTTTGTTTATTGATTAAAAGTTGGAATGGGGCGTGCAAGTGAAAGCTAATCGCAGATGGCGCCACCACCGTAAGAACCTTTGTCACTGTCAGTGTTAGTTAGAATGTGAGATATTATATAGTTATCTGTAATATCTATGGTTATCTGTGGTAATATTTTTTATTTTCATTTCATTGATTTCAATTGATTTATGTACAATTTTCCGATTAAAGAACATAATACATGTTCTTTAATCGAAAAATTCTCAATAACTGTCTCTAATTTAGGAATTCATTATTGTTCCATAGAGAAACTGCTTTGATATTGGTAAGTGTGCTACTAGCGCCACTTTGACAGTTGCACGCCCCATTGTGGCTAATATACTTGATTGTTTTTTATTTTAGTGTTTCCTGTATCTGATGACCGCATCTTGGAACTCCTTGGTGCTGGAAAAGAGTCAGATATAGAAGAATTTCACGACGATGAAGATTTTGAAGTAGAGCCACGCGTTCTCGCTGATCTTGTAGGCGAGGATGACAATTCTGAAGATTCAGACGATGAAATGGAACCTGAATCTCTAAGTCAGGTAACAGCCCCAAATAGGGGACGCTCTCGTAGTACTTCTTTGCAGCAAATTGGAAACAGAGGGCGTTCTCATGGTACTGCTTCGCAGCGAATGCAATCACGCTGAGGACGTTCTCGTACTACTGCGACTAGGCGAAATGTGCAGCAACATAGTCATGGGGACACCTGGAAGAATATTCCTTTTACCGATAAGCCACATGACTATAATGCAACTTTACCAAAAAACCCAGTTCGTACACCATCCGCATATCTTAATGATTATTTTGATGAAGGCTTCTACGAGGAGACTGCTCGGTGTACAAACTTATATTTCATGCGTAAGACTGGCCAAGTACTCAAAACAACAAAAGCGGAAATAGCTAAAGTCTTTGGTGTGCATATTCTCATGGGATGCCTTCCATAACCACGAATGCCGATGTATTGGCGAGGTAAAATGAGGATTGGATTCATTGCCGACAAAATAGTTCGCGACCAATTTATTACTTTACGCAATGCTCTACATGTAGTTGATCACGATCAGCCAGCTGAAACTGAGACTAACAATCTACTTTGGAAGATGCAACCAATTATCAAACGGGTTCAGGATACCTGCAACAAACTGGAAAGAGTTCCATGTTCAGTAGATGAACAGATGATACCATTCAGTGGCCGTTGTTCTTTGCGTCAGGTCGTCAAATGGAGGGACAACAAATCAGTGATCATGGCATCTAACTGTACAGGATCATCGACGGGTACTACTGTCAAACGGTGGGATAAAAACAGAGAGGCTACATTGATGTACCGGTTCCTAAAATTATTCAACAGTACAATCAACACATGGGGGGCGTTGATATTCTCGATCAGCAAATAGAGTATTATCGTACCTTCATCAAGACAACAAAATGGACTTTGAAAGTCATCATCCACTTTCTGCATTTAGCGTTGGTTAATTCTTGGCGACTATACAAAAATGATTGCATGACAAATGTTTACCCAAGAAAGGACACTTTAACACTGTTGGATTTCCGTTTCAGTGTTGCTGATGCTTTAACCAATTTTCCAGCCCGTTGTGACGACGTGGATGATTCTGAAAACGAGCCACCTCCTATTAATAGGCAATACGGACCATTACGTCCATCACAGAGCAAAAGATATGATGGATATGATCACCTGGCTGTATTTGATGACATAAAAGCACCAAGGTCTCTTGGAGGGATGCCTTGGCCGATCAAAGTTTAAATGTTCTGTTTACCTATGTCTTTCTCGAAACCAAAAATGTTTTCAATTTTATCACCTCAAACTATAATATCTAGTGACGTGTTTTTTTTTAAACTATGTTAGTTTTTGTTATTCCTACTCTAATTCTAAATAATTTGTGATCTCTTTTTTTTTCCTAAAACTTAAAATAACTGTGATTTTAAGTTTGTCAGAAATCGAAATTGTTTATTTTGAGAAATTTACTAATTTTTGTTAGATAATTAATTAAAAAAAGTTTAATTTTTTTGTTAAATGATAAAGGCTGATTAATGAGAGGTTATTCAAACAAATAAATATTGATTAGTATAGAATTTGTTGTTTCTTTTAAGAAAAATCAAATACAAAAGATCACACTCACTATCGTGAGACTTGTAGATTATACCTAAGTGTCACGATCGTGAGGGCACCTTTTAGGAAAACTGAAAATGCAGTTATTTTTTTCACATTTTTCTTAAGTTTCCTTAGACTCCTAGAAATTGAATCAATTAACTTTTTTCTAATATTTGCAACTTTTTTTCTTCGGGTGTAAAGGGTTAAATACTGCTACAACTACTTCAAGGTAAACATCATCATCATCTGCTTCAGCCTTTTCCCAATATACAGCGTGAAATTTAAATGGTTGTTTTCCCACGGCAGGACGGTTACCCATCAGTAGTAGTATCGAAACATACAGTTAAACTTAAAAAAACGAATGTTTTTTTTTTTCAAATTATTAAAAAAATATTCATAAACTCGAAAGCGCGAGAATCATTAGTAGTTCAGTGGACGTAACGTAGGTACCTACACGAAATACGCACCGCCGCGCGCTGCCAACAAAGTATAAAGGAGAATGCCAAGGCTTCCTTCAAGACTCGGCTGGAACCGACAAAGATGAACTAAGTATCATAAAAAAAGAAAATCTATACTAATATTATAAAGCGGAAAAGTTTGTTAGTTTGTTTGTTTGTTTGTTTGTTTGCTTGAACGCGCTAATCTTCGAAAGTACTGGGTGGATTTGGATGAAATTTGGTATGGAAGTAGCTTGAAGCTGGAGGAAGGTTATAGGCTACTTTTTACCCAACTGCAAAAAAGGAGAGTTATGTTTTTACCGTGATAGAATCCACGGGAGCGAAGCCCCGCGAGAGTACTAGTAATTATATAATTTGACTGTATAGTTAGTTTTCTATAAAAAGTACACCAAAAAGAGTATGTATATATAGTTCTTTGAAGTTGACCACTTAATACTTCTAATTTTAACGATAACATGAAATAAACTATAAAATTATTGAATGATGACTATTGAATTCGTTTTCAACAGCCAAGGTAGTCGTTAGTAATACAGAAATCGGAGTCCGGTAACAAAGCAATAAACAACACAAAACTCAAAAACACATAAGACACTTCGTCGCTCGTCATAAAACGCGGGAAGAGTAAAACTTTTGACAATTATCAGTGACAAGTACAAGATTAAGTGTTACCAGCACTAAATAACTATTCTAAACTGTATTGATAATTTAATTGAATTACTTTAAATTATTATAAGATATTAAAAATATAACCAAACATTATTAATTATTATAAGAATTACGAGTTATGATTTTAGTGCTAAAAAATTCACTTACGTAGGTTCAAAATGATATTAATATAATCGATTTGCAAGTGCAATTTCGTATCGATATTATTTTATTTTGGTATTGGCAACATTTCTAATTGAAATTGTAGATAGAAAACGTGTTGATAAATTGAATAACTATTTAAAATTACTTTTAAACGGTGTACTTCTACAGATTTTATTTATACTGTATAATTCTTACAGTTTTATATAATGGATTATTAATTTAGAAAGTCTGTCGGACGCTACATGATTCGAGCTGAAACTTGGTATTCACATTTTCAGAGCAAAATAAGCTCTCACGCATGGTGATAATGCATTAACTACACTGCGCCATTTTTTGTTTCTAATATTTTATTTGTTTATAAAACGATTGTATTACCAGGACGAAGCCATTTCGCTTTGGGAAAACAACCATTAAAATGTCACGGTGTATTTTTATGGCACAAGGGTTTCGCACTGCAATCTTCCAAACTCCGGGCTACCACTGAGAAGTTTCTTACAAAAAACCCAATTTTGCCAGACTTGGGAATCGAACCCGAGACCTCATGCTCAGCAATCGTGCTTACGACCATTTGACCAACGAGGCAGTCACTTACAAGTAAACACCACCTCGATATGTTAACACGTTCGCTGACAGTGAGCACTTACCCTGACACCACATTATGACAGTAGAATTTTTCATACTAAATGACAAACACGTTTCACGACGTAGTGTCCTGTTGGCCATATGTTTGCCTGTCGAAATTTGATACCACAAGAAATATGAAATTGCTCAAAATATTACAGTGGATACTGCTCTTCATAATACTTATATGAAAATTTTTGTCGAACGACGTACTGCCAATACTCTTAAAAAAAAAATCGGTTGTCTGTAAAGTCGGTTTACTGACGATAAAATTTTTAATTTGCCTTAAATGGAACGCCTCAGAGCGAGGTAACACATGAGTCATGTATTTTCGTGCGTGCAGCCAGCTTCATCGAATTATAAGACGTTGTCACGTCAATAAGTGACCCGTCCTTCGACGTACTGTCGTAACTGTCATAACGCACTATTTTAATTTCCCGCCTAACGACGTACTGTCTGCGAACGTGTTAAGATGAGTGATCATCTTAACATAATTATCTAGATTCCGCCGTATCTCGGCAAGCACTCTAAGTTGTTGTTCCCGGCTGTCATTTGAACATCTTCGACAGTCGTTACGGCTAGTCAGAAGCCAGAAAATCTGTCATCTGTCCTGCCGAGGTGTATCGTGTTACCCAGTTACTGGGTTGAGGACGTCAGATAGTTTAATTTTTAATTTTCTATTTCTCGAAACTTTTTATTTAACTTCACTAGACCTTATTTTGTCTTTTCATTTGTGTTTAAACTCAACTTACTTGCTAATATTCAATTTTTACATTGTATATCCTTTTCTAGATTTGAAACAGTTTCAATTTAAATTAAGTACCTAGATTATTTTCACTGTTTCAAGGCGGGAGTATGTTCTAAATAGTTCGAACGATGCAACCCTAATGTCACCAATGCGCGCGAAAGGGCGCTAGTTTGTTTTGAGAGATTGTAATGTACATACTCTGTGGTCATCTATCCGCCATATTACTAGGATGTGACTTGTTCGTATATTCGTAACGACAAGTCGACACAAAACCTAAGAATTAAATAAATGGTTGAATATTGAATTGTACGTACGTGTGTAAACTGCAATAATAAAGTTCATGTCAAGAAATTCAGCGTATGATTGAAGATCTTAAGACAAGTCCATCCATGTAAAACACTAGCACTCAGCTGTATCTGGTTATACAGCCAAAGTTTTACTGAACTGGGCCTATTTGGTACACCCGTGAGGCACACACAATGCTGTCTTAACCGACTTCATTTATTAAGTTTTTGATTTTATTTCTTGTTTTTAGGGTTCCGTACCCAAAGGGTAAAAGCGGGACCCTATTACTAAGACTCCGCTGTCTGCCTGTCTGTCTGTCACCAGGCTCTCTTGAACCGTGATAGCTAGACAGTTGAAATTACAGATGATATATTTCTGTTGCCGCTATAACAACAAATACTAAAAAATAAACATAGGTATATAGGGCTCCCATACAACAAATGTGATATTTTTTGTTTTTTTTTTTGCTCGCACTTGCCCGTTTTTTTATGTAAACTGTGTCAAATAAATTTATTTTCTTTCTTTTTAATCAATCGAAGCGGAGGCACTGAGGTATTGCAATCCCTATTCCTTGGTTAGATTATTTTATGAGCTTTTATGTTAGGTACTAACACTATAGATGTTTTGAAAAATTAGTACAGAACAACACTAACAATTGGTTCCCAATATACAGGCATAACCTAGTTTGTGGATCACCGGAAAGGTGTATGTGCATTTTGGTACTCGCTTCAATAACAATCATTGTAGTGTCAGTCATTGGATACGTCTTTTAATCAGGAAAACCACAGGAAACCCCCAAAGTTCCAGTTTTAGTTGATATCATACAAATGTAATTGCAAATACGATAATATTACATATAACATATATTTGCAATTATGGACCTATTATAGTTAAAAATACGAATAATAACAATGTAAAACAATATTATTTAAAACGAGAAGTATATAGTGTCACTATTTATGCACAATAACGTATTGTGACATGACTTGATATGGTAAAATCTCTATATCAGTCACCTAGAATGGAAATAAGCGACTTAGTTATCATTAATCCACGTAAAAAGATCAATTTCAATGTCTAAATTCCAATGATATCTATATATATATATATATCGATAGCCTAGAAGACAAATGGCCTAATTACAAAATTTTTATAATGTAACATTTTAATGCCAAAAGTATTGAAATGATCAATGAATACTTTTGGCATTAAAATGTTATATTATTAAAATTTTGTAATTAGCGCATTTGTCTTCTAGACCATCGATATTATGGCTATGGGGCCGAGTACCAGGCTTCACACATATTTGCCCAGTCTCCTTTGTAAAAAAATCTAACAATGATCTCAATAAATTCTATTCTATAATTCTCGTTACCTGTAAGATCTCTGTTCTTCCACCAATAGAAGAAATAAGGCATGTCTGAGTAAGTGAACCTGGAACAAAAGACCATCACAGACATTAAACTCCATGATTCTCATATGATTTGACTAGTACCTACAGTTCGTTTGGACTTCAAGAGAGACTTCAACCTTTGAGTTGGTTTCGGTGTTTCTACGTGCTATAACGAAACAGCCTCATCTAGTTTTTGTTTTTTTAAAGAGAATTAGCAATGTGGGTATAATTAACATTATTAGCAATCTTGTTAACCCCTCCAACTAAGATAAATATACTTGAGTCTGGAGTGTGTTGACGACAATAGTACAATATGGTGTGGTACACTAGTAAATGATTATGATGATATGATGATTTGAAGTATGACTTACTTTCTCTTCTCATTGGTCCAAAGAGCAGTGATAATTTGATCCAAAATGTTCTTCATATTGACAACGCTATGATCGTACCCCGGTTCGTCTGAAATTAAAGTAAAAAATACTTTTAGTAATACTGTTAATGGTCGAGTGGTCGCAAGCTGCTGAGTACGGGAGGAGGGGGAGGTTGGGCAAAAACTGAAATTGCGTTTTTCTGTAAGTAATTTCTCAGTAGTAGCCCGGAGTATGGAAATTGGCGATGTGATTCCCCTATGCCTCGGAAAACACGTTAAGTTGTTGGTCCCGGCTATCCTTTCAACATCTTTGACAGTCGTAACTAGGGTTGCCACCTTTTTTTGGTGCAGTTAAAGTACATTGCTTAAAATAGGTAAGAAATAAAAAGTACATAGCATCAAAATAAAGTACAATTTATTTTCAAAGTCGCTTTCCGCTGTCTGTCCCTATGTATGCTTAGATCTTTAAAACTACCCAACGGATTTTGATGCGCTTTTTTTTAAGCCTGCGCCGAGTAAAATAACTCAAAACGGTCTTCACAACTAAAGGAATATAACCTATAGTAGTACTTTAATTACCATACAAAAATATGTAATGAACACTAGAATAAATGTGTAAGCAAACATAGTTGGCAAAATTTAAAAATATTTTATAGTTTATTAAACAAAAATACACAAAGTTGGACAAAGATCCTTACAAAACATGCTCGTGCGTCGCTGAATTTTGATAGTAAACTGTTGAATTTTTTCATAAACTTCAATTCATATTATTCTCTAATTATCATACTATCATTTACAGCTTTAACATTTCAAAAATGTCGCTTGGTTGTTTTAATTTTAATTTTTTCTTCTAATTTGCGCGCTATTTTGAACCATACGCAACGTACACCGGTCGAAAATTCAGTCGTTCACGGGAGCTCAGAGAGGGGTCACGTCTCATCGTGGAGCGTTTCGCCGGTAACGATAATTCGCGATCTATTGTGTACGTATGTATTGCAGCAATCCGTTGAATAACATAAGTCATATTTTTTGTTTTTTTGAGTACGATTTATTATGCATACCCAACAATTACTTTTTATTGTTCAATATATATTTCTTTAACATTTTTTTTTAAATATTTGTTTTATTATGGGAAAATGTAAAAAAAAATATTATTAGAAGAAAGTTGGCGTAAATTTTCGAAAAAAAGCCATTCTCATAAAAAGTACGTATTTCTATTTTATGATGTTAGGTATTATTGCTTTTTAACCGACTTCAAAAAAAAGGAGAAGGTTCTCAGTTCGTCTTAAACTTTTTTTTATGTATGTAACCTCAAACTCGAAGACAGCTGGACCAATTTGGAATTTTTTTTCGTTTGAAAGGGTATACTTTCTAGTTGGTTCCATTGTTATGAAATCAGGATCTGATGATGGGATCCTGGAGAAAGCGAGGGAACTCTTTAAATATTATTGGCACACCTATAGCATTTTGGGTATTTCTAATAGTACCTTGTGCAGTTGCTCCCGAAAAGCACCATTTGAGGAAGTGAAAGTGATGATGAAGACTTTTTTCAAACATTCGATATGGGTATCGTGTAATGGGTTTTTGGGGGTGGTGATTGCAAATCTGGAATTTATTTTTAAATTCAAGATGGCGTATGTAACTTTTTCTCACAAATTCGATATGGGTACCGTGTAATGGGTTTTTGGGGGTGGTGATTGCAAATCTGACATTCATTTTAAAATCCAAGATGGCGGATGCAACTTTTTCTCAAACATTCGATATGGGTATCGTGTAATGGGTTTTTGGGGGTGGTGATTGCAAATCTGGCATTCATTTTAAAATCCAAGATGGCGGATGCAACTTTTTCTCAAACATTCGATATAGGTATCGTGTAATGGGTTTTTGGGGGTGGTGATTGCAAATCTGGCATTCATTTTAAAATCCAAGATGGCGGATGCAACTTTTTCTCAAACATTCGATATGGGTATCGTGTAATGGGTTTTTTGGGGCGGTAATTGCAAATCTGGCATTCATTTTAAAATCCAAGATGGCGGATGCAACTTTTTCTCAAACATTCGATATGGGTATCGTGTAATGGGTTTTTGGGGGTGGTGATTGCAAATCTGGCATTCATTTTAAAATCCAAGATGGCGGATGCAACTTTTTCTCAAACATTTGATATGGGTACCGTGTAATGGGTTTTTGGGGGTGGTGATTGCAAATCTGGCATTCATTTTAAAATCCAAGATGGCGGATGCAACTTTTTCTCACACATTCGATATAGGTATCGTGTAATGGGTTTTTGGGGGTGGTGATTGCAAATCTGGCTTTCATTTTGAAATCCAATTTAAAACACATACGATATCCATATTGAATGTTGGAGAAAAAGTTGCATCCTTGGTGGATGCATCTTTTTCTCCAACATTCAATATGGATATCGTGTGTGTCTACTAAGTTAAATACACTGATAACCTTCAAGGGTTTATTGCTAAGTATAATTAACAAAGTAACGTAAGGGCTAAAATTATCGCTAAATGATGAAAATTAGTGCACCCGGTTGCTGTTCGAAATACCCTAAGCTCGCGTCGAACTTAGTGCGACCGCATTATATCGCTTGCTCAGCAAACGTGGTCGATTGCAAAATATTGCATCACACATCGTGTAATAGGTTTTTGGGCATACCGATTGCAATCCTGACATTCATTTTAGAATTTACGACGAAAGTTCATTGGCTACTTTGTTAGCTTACAATTTACACTGGGTTATTGACAATTTAACTGATCCTAGGTTAAGTGACTATTCAGTATTATCTAGGGTATCTAATAATACTGAAATTAATTGTTTAAACCCTTAGATGTGACAAAGGAGAGGTATAATAACACAATTTTACTATATCATCAGAATATAAATCGTTTCTCCGGCAAAATATTAGATGAGGAAATGTTAATAGATAAATATGATATAGATATCTTATGTTTTTGTGAAACCTGGCTAAAACCAGATAGAATGTTGTTTAAAATTAATATTTTTCTGTTACTAGTGCATACAACAGGTCCTCAGTAGGAGGTGGTACTTTAATATTACGTAGTAATTCTCTTAGATATAAGGAACAAAAATATATCACCGCTTGCTCTGTTGATTGCTTGTGTGAGGTAGCATGTACAGAAGTTGAAGGCCAAACTTTCTTAAGTGTTTATAGACCACCAGCATCAAACTTGTCATCATTCTTAATGATAATGGGAGAAATTTTAAGTACCTAAGCTTATAAGAGATAATAAATTAGTTTTCGTTTGTGGTCACCTAAATATTGATTTGTTAGTAAATTCACCTGAACACTGCAAGCTTACTTCATTGTTTGGTTCATTTAACTTAAAATGCACATACAAGGAAGCAACAAGAATAACAGCAACATCAGCTCAATGCATAGATAATATTTATACTAATTGTGCCATAAAATACTCGTCTCAAATTAGTGGAGTTAGGTCTGACCATACAGGTCAACTAGTATCCTTTGAGTTGGTTAAAAAGCGGCAATTAAATAAGACTATTAAATTTAGGCCGCTAACTAAAAAGAAATTAATGTTTTTAATGATAACATGTTAAGTAATCTTTCAATGGCCAATTATGACTCCCATGACCCCAATGAAAATTACAGGATATTATTTTCTTCACTATGCCACGAATTTAGTAAGACATGTCCAGTTAAAAAAATTCAAATGAGTAATAAATCTAAATTTAATGAATGGGCCACTGCTGGAATAAGAATAAGCTGAGACAATGAAAAATCATTGACTTCCGATGAAGCCTTCCATAATTATGTAAGAAACTACTCAAAGATATTTAAAAGAGTATGCGCCCTAAGCTAAATCTAAATCAGAAAGTAATAAAATTAGCATTTCTAACAATAAAATAAAAACTGTGTTGAAGGTGATAAACAAAGAAACTGGAAACACAAACCAATAGGGTTAGAATGATTTGACTTTGAACATCGATGATCAGGTCATCTCAGATAAGTCAAAAGTGGCTGAGAAGTTGGAAAATTACTTTACCAATATTCCAGTAGAGGTTACTAAATCTCTACATTCTTCGCCATTATTAGCAGAATCTTTTTTAAAGGAAAACTTCAATAAGGATATACCAACATTTTCATTTAAGCCCATTTCTATTGATGTAATTAAAAAGCATTCCAAAGTCTTAACATAACAAACACTGATGATTTATGGAGTGCATCTGTTAGGGTTCTTGGTAATATTATTGACTCAATTGCTGCTATCCTAACAGGCAGGCGCGTGCATAGGATTATGACAGGGCATGCGGCGGAGTAAAAACACACAAAAACTTCTTCTTTTATAGATTTTTAGCATAGCCACAGCCACGCATCGCCACCATGCTACGATGCGTGGCTGTGGCTATGCTAAAAATCTATAAAAGAAGAAGTTTTTGTGTGTTTTTACTCCGCCGCATGCCCTGTCATAATCCTATGCACGCCCCTGCTAACAGGCACATTTAATTAATGTATAGACAGCGGTAATTTTCCCGATTTAATGAAACATAGTAAAGTAGTACTAATTTTTAAGTCGGGTTGTAAGAGTGATCCCTCTAACTATAGACCGATATATGTGCTTCCAGCATTAAGCAAAATATACGAAAAAATCATGCTGGACCAGATGCTATCATATTTTAACTCAAATGGAATTCTGCATAGTCGGCAGTTTGGTTTCACGAAAGGTAGATCAACAACAGACGCAGGAGTAGCGCTCATCCGTCACATTCTGGAATCTTGGGAGAAATCTCAGGATGCAATTGGCATATTTTGTGACCTCTCCAAAGCTTTTGATTGCGTTGACCACAAAACACTGATCTGTAAATTACACCATTACGGAGTTCGTGGATTCGTGTTCTGCTGACCTTGTTCTTTCATATTTATCAAATAGGCAACAAAAAGTTATTGTTAATGGAGCAACATCTGCAGGATCCCTAGCCAAGATGAGTGCTCCGCAAGGTTCAATTCTTGGCCGTTTCCTTTTTATAGTTTATATCAATGACATACATGATGACCAACTTATCGGATATTTTTTATTTGTAATTCCATTGTGCTGTATTAATTGATCTATACGACAGTATAGACCAAAGTTTTAAATATAATTAAGCATATCTTAGAACTTTGAAAAAAATTTGGAATTTAGGACTTGTTCCTATTTATGGAAGTATGAAAGTATGGCTGATGATTATCTTCGTATATTGAAAGAGCGTCTAAGTATATTTGATATTTCCCTGGATACTGGCTTTATGAAAAACATAATTATTTGCAAGACAGCTCTACCTCAGATGATACTATAAATGAACCACCTGTGGCTGTTGATCATATGGACGACATCCATGATGATGAACATTTAGCAGACTTAGACAGTCCAGAATCAGACTTAATCTTAATGTCACAAAATGACCTTGCGCTATAACACATACCAGAGTTAACACAAGATGAAAACATTAATGAGCTGATAAAGAAAATCCGCAAAGTTGTAGAGTGTATTTCAAAAGATCACCATTGAAAAATGAAACAGTACTTCAAAAATAAACGAAAATTGTACATGGAAAAGAGCTGTCACTTCTTTTGGACTGTAAAACCAGGTGGAATAGTCTTTTAACAATGCTGGAGCGATTTTATCTTTTAAAAACCTTCATTCAAAAAGCTCTTATAGATCTCAATCATCCAATTCGTTTGGAAGAAGTTGATTTTGAATTGGTAAATAAAATTGTTGATGTGCTGACCCCAATTAAATTGACAGTAGAAGCAATCTGTCGGCGAGATGCTAATTTATGCACAGCTGATTCCGCTTTGAAATTTCTTATAAAACAGCTATCTAGCATAATCATTTTTTGGCAAGTGCTGACACTTGCCAAAAAATGAAAACATCCTTAGTGGAACGTATGAAGCAACGACGAAGTGATGATTTGACTGGTGTGTTGAATTAATTACAAAATCCATGAAAAGATGATGAAAATCAGTTATTATCGGATTTGGAATGGCATGACTTATTTCCAGTTTCTACACAGGCTTTAGTTTGGAAGCAAATAAAGTGTATTGTTAAAAAACTTAAAAGTCGAGATGACACGGAAGAAGAAGAAGGAAGATCAGGATCACAAACAGATGATGAGTTAAGGCCACAAACCTCCCAATCCCAACCCCAATTGACACTAAAGGAAAAGTTATAGCTGGAAATTGATAAGAGTATGAAATCCCCAGATCGTGAAGTACAAATACAAAATTAATCGGGGTTGGCAAAATATAGAATTAGACGTGAAATAAGCCTGTTTGAAAATGGAGGAATTAGTGGATATCACTTAGAAACAGCATATAAGTATCTATTGTCTATTCCTCCAACCAGTGTAAAACCTAAACGAGCGTTTTCAGCTGCTGCTTATGTTGGTAATAAACGAAGCAGGCTTGGAAGTCAAACCTTGGATACATTGATATTTCTACGATTGTATTTTCAAAATTCGAAATAAGTTTTATTGTCTTTTTATTTCTTACAAAGTATAGTATCTTTTTGTCATTTTTTCTTTTCTTACTATACTGTGATATGTGTAGTGTACCAAAATTAAAAATATATATTTTAAGAAATTACTCGTTTTTTAGAGTTCAGTTGCCGAATGGCAAAAAACGGAACCCTTATAGTTTCGTAATGTCTGTCCGTCTGTCTGTCTGTCTGTCTGTCCGTCCGTCCGTATGTCACAGCTATTTTATTCCAAAACTATTAAGACTATACATGTGAAACTTGGTAAGTAGATTGTATTCTATGAAACGCTTTCCGATATTGAGAATTTCAGTTTTAGTTCCATGTATGGGGAGCCCCCCCATACATGGAACTAAAACTGAAAATATTTTTTTTTTCTTGAAACCTATGCGTGTGGTATTTATAGACAGGTCTTTAAAAATGACATGGGGATTTCTGAAACCACTTTTTCATAAAGTCAATCGTTTAAAAGATATAAGCTTCCAAAGTGGTCAAATGTGTATCCCTCCCTCTAACTTCTATAATAGTGGAGTGAAAAATCTAAAAAAATATGTATCTGTAGATCTTAATGTAAACTTTCAACCAAAATTGGTTTGAATGATATCGAGTTAACAGTTTTTGAGATACGGCATATTTTCTAAAACCGCAAATATAACTTTGTAATTCATACAAACACTATGAAAAACAAAGTTATCTAGCGTAGTTGTAAAAAATGTAAATAAGCTAGTTTTATGAAATTTGTAAGGTTTGTTTCGTCAAATAAATATAAATATTATATTATATTATTATAGTTACACACGGAACCCTTCATGCGCGTGTCTGACTCGCACTTGGCCAATTTTTTACATTTGAGACCAATTAGAAACCACATAGTCTAATCCGGGGATAGCCCCAGGGTCCCAGGATTCAGCATCAAGAATCACGTAATCCCGGGATTGAAAAACATGCTCGGGATTGTATTCTCTAGTTGCAACTAAGAAAGGATTTCTATCGAAATTCTATTTTAGTTGCCAAATGTGTCGAAAAAAAATAGAATTAATAAATTGAAAAGAATCAGATAGATAGCCCTACAGACCTCAATCTGAACGATAATTCTGTAAGCAGTTTTATGTCGATAGGAGCCAGGTTTTCTGGTTTAGAACAAGTTTCAGCTTCCTTTGACATTCCCTCTATGTCCGACAAATTATACGCCTAGTGCAATAACAAGGTCTGTCTACTACGGGAATTAGCCAAAGAAAAATTGGCCAAGTGCGAGTCAGACTTGCCCATGAAGGGTTCCGTAGTAACTATAATAATATAATATGTATAACTACTACAACTACTAGTCTGTCTGTCTGTCCATCCGTCCGTCCGTATGTTACAGCCGTTTTATTCCGAAACTATTAGGACTATACATATAAAACTTGGTAGATTGATGTATTCTGTGAACCGCTTTCCGATTTTAAGAAAAAATTAAAATATATTTAAATTAAATTAAAAAATATTTTCAGTTTTAGTTCCATGTATGGGGAGCCCCCCCATACATGGAACTAAAACTGAAAATATTTTTTTTTCATGAAACCTATGCATGTGTGGTATCTATATACAGGTCTTTAAAATGAGATTGAGGTTTCTAAAACCACTTTTTCATAAAATTAATCGTTTAAAAGATATACGCTTCCAAAGTGGTAAAATGTGTGCCCCCCTCTAATTTCTATAATAATGGAGTGAAAAATATAAATATATATATACAACGTGTAACGGAAACCCCATATCTAACCAAAAGGGCTGAAGACAACATTTGGTATGGAGTCTCTATGCACAGTTTCAGCACAAAATAACTGACTTAAAGAATTGATACCAAATTATTGGTTTCACATATTTTTTGAATACCAATCATAACAAACGTGTCACAGCACTACGAGGGTCAATAACTTTCCACGTCACTTGCCAATAACACGATAATTCTTTTCGTTCTTCTTAATTTGAAAAATTCGGTCTCTGGTATCAGTGTACTGGAATTTGTAATAAGTTCTACACATGTAGACTTAGGATTACAAAACCCTTGCCATATCGTTTGTTATCATCCAAAGAAGCCATGCACTTGGTATGTATATACCCTTTAAATTACACGTTGTATATATATATATATATATATATATATCTATAGATCTTAATGTAAACTTTCAATCAAAATTGGTTTTAAAGAGATTGAGTCAGCAGTTTTTGAGATACAGCATATTTTCTAAAACCGCAAATATAACTTTGTAATTCATACAAATACTATGAAAAACAAAGTTATTTGGCGTAGTTGAAAAAAATGTAAATAAGCTAGTTTTAAGAAATTTGTAAGTTTTAGTTTTTTGTCAAGTAAATATACATATTATATTATATTATTATAGTTACTACGGAACCCTTCATGGGCGAGTCTGACTCGCACTTGGCCAATTTTTGTAAAATGTTATAATAAGCAATATAACATTAGATTTATAGATTTCTTTTATTATTTTTTTCTTTTAAATTAAGTTACACTTGATACATATATTGTTATGAAATAAATTACGCTTATATTTTCTGCGAAGTAAGTTCGCTAGACAGCATTAATGAAGAAATGTTTTTTTGGTATGGCCCCACGTATATATAATAAAGTACCGAATGTTATTAAAAATATGACAGTACATCAGAATTTAAACGAGCACTAAACGAAATTTTAATAAACAAAACTTATTTCAGTCTGGTTTTATTATGATATTACATAATTATATTTTTTTTTATTTCATACTGGTTTTATTATTCAAATAAGTACTGCATACCCATCTACCCTAACTTCCTACTTACCCAGTTTCGAAGCGTCAATACCCTAATGGATAAGGTGTCGGACTTGTGATCGAGAGGTCACGGGTTCGAACCCCACCCATTACACTATTGACGTGAACCCACTCCAGACACAAGCATATTTAGCATATAATCAGTTTTATTGCAATAGGATGAATAGTGAGGGAACGGATAATGTATTACTACAGTAAAATCAAACGTTAATTTTTATATAATAATAGGTATAATTTATTAAATTAATTTTTGTGATTTATGTACCTACTTACTTCATTTAGATCCATCCAGCCGTTTGAGCGTGAAGAATTAACAAACATGTAAACAGACACATTAATTCACAAACTTTCGCCTTTATAATATTAGTGTGATAAATAAAACCATCTAAATAATTAATATTCGTTTTTCAAGTTTATTCAACATAACGACAAATATTTTAAATAAAAATGCAAAGTTAGCAAACTTTGTCGTGCAACGGCAAGCGGGCCTCGAGCGAACTTGTCATTGTGTGTGTGACAACGCACACGACTAGCCCGCTGCAATAAATACCTATTTTCCGCGCGTCTCGTAGGCTCGACACCCTCTTAATAGATAGAGTAATTCAAGAGGAAGGTTTCTATGTATGATACATGCATAATATAGTAGAGAAATAATGATAATTTTAGATGTTACTAATGTGATGTCTTAATGTACAATTTTTTTGCACTTACATTGCAAACGCTGCAATAACAAAACATACTATACATCCATTTTAATACTTTAAAAATGGGCAATTATAAAGCGCTAATTCGAAAGCTATTTACACAAATACTGTATTAATACTTATCATTTTAAATACGTTAGTTGGCTTGAACATTTCATGAAAATGAATTTTTCCCTTTACTCCATCCAAATTAAATGAATACCTTAGGAGATATAGCATAATCAAAATTATGCGCAACGAAATTAATTTCGTGTTGCCGTGATTTGACCGGGCGCCTCGCTTCCGAGCCGAGGGAGTCCGAAAGTTTATGTAGTATATCAATGTATGGTGGAATTGTGTATCTTATATATGCCTACAGAAAAGTCCGTGATGGCATAAATGTCTATATGTTAAAGATAACATCCTACCTATGTCTATTTTAATACTTTAAAAAATTGGCATTTATAAAGCGGTAATGTAAAAGGTATTTACACAAATACGGTATTAATCCTTATCATCTAAATTAATATTTCATCACACTTGCACGTAAACAGTATCTAAACATACAGGTTAACTTGGCCGTAATGCCCCGTATAAAACCCTCGGTCTTTCTTTTTGTCATGAAACCCAAGGTCGGTAAGTATTTTTTTTTAATTTATAGCACAGCACACATGCAAGTTCAAGCAAGGACTTTACACGCAATTGAAAAATTTTCTTAAAATGTTATCTAAACAGGAATGTCATTGCAATCTCGCTACATGTTACTTAAATAGTCAACTAATGTTCTTAATAATCGATTTTAATACTTTTTTGTATCAAACCGTCGAAATTATTTTTATTTTTTTCACTTCGTCATGGCAGTATACCTACGTAAGTATTTGCCCTTAACGTTTCTGAACGAAACATTTGTATAATCTGTAGTGTGGGCATAAAACCCGCCATCCGCTTAAAAAAAATCACTTATTTCGTAAGTTACGTAATAATAGTTGTGCTGACTTGTGTATTAAAGCTATAATTCATAATTATTTACCTTTTGTATTTGAAGAAAAGTAAAAAAGTTATAAAAAATGTCGTCGGCGTCGTCCGATGAGTGTGATTTAAATGCAACACCGCCAGATATTATCCATGCAGCAAAAACAATTAATGATGTACAGTGACTATAAATTTTAATAAATAAGTGTTTTCTGCCCTATAATTTTATTTATTTACTCGCAAATGTGATGAAAAACTTTGTATGTTTCACGGGCGGTACGGGAATTACGAACCTCGACTCAGAAAGCCCTCAGTCTCCGACTTTGGGCTTCTACTAGAGCCTCGATCGTAATTCCTTACTTACCGCCCTTAATACATAATGTACTATTATATACCTATATCGAGGAAAGATGATTGATTTTTTGTTTGTTACGATTTAACTCAAAAACTACTCAACCAATTTTACCGAAAGCTACATCTCCTCGGAGTAACATAGGCAATTTTATATTTTCTGTAAAGAACCCGTGCGAAGCCAGGACGGGTTGCTTACTAAAAATTTATTGCCGAATGAAATAATGATGTTTATTTTGCAAATAGGTTGTAAATAACACTTTCACAAGTCTTTTTTCGTAAATGTAAACTAGATGAGGCCAGTGTTTCTTAACTGACTACTCTGAGAAGAAACACTGAAACAAACTCAGAGGTCAACGTCTCTTTTAAAGTCCATACAATCTGTAGTGATGAAATCATATGTGAGCCATGTAGGTTTATGTCTGTGGCGCCCTTTAGAGAAAAGAATCACACAGATTTGAGCAGGCCCGTCCAAACAGTGCAAGCATTTGTCAAATATCGCGTAGCTCAATGGCTCTGCAAAGTACCAACTTGCTGCATTGGACTCGATCGAGCGCAGGGCTAAAAGACTTATAGGCGACGAGGTGCTAGTGGACAAGCTTCATAGCCTGGCTCATCGGCGAACCGTTGCTTGCCTGTCGGTTTTTTACTTCGGGGAGTGTGCGCAGGAGCTATATGACCTGATTCCTCCATCTCCCTTTCACTACCGGTGTACCAGACGCACGGCTGGGTACCACCCACACTTGGTTGATATACCGTCTTGTCGTACCAAGCGCTTGTCCTTCACATTTATTGTGCGCACAGCCAAGCTGTGGAATTCTCTGCCGACTTCTATGTTCCCCGCCACTTATGACCTTTCAGCCTTTAAAGAACGAGTAAATAGGTATCTTCTCGGCTCACTCGTCCCATCTTAGACCTCATCTATCGCTTACCATCAGGCGGGATCGAGGTCAAGAGTGGGCCCATCAGTAATAATAATAAAAAAAGAACCTTAAGGAGCTGGAACGATTTGACGAACAATACCAAAGTAAGGACATTTGGGTGAGCCGTATAAAGCGCTCAAACTACCAGACAGTGCGGTATTCGTTCGATCGTAATATTCGTTGTTATCCCACAATGCTATCACATTCACAACATATATTTTGCTTTTACAAAAATAAAATATATTACTTGAAAAGAAAATGATATTGTCATCTAGTACAAACAAAATTAAAAATGATAAAGTAAATAAAAGTATATTCTATTAATTGAAAAGTAAATAATGTTGTCATGTCAAAATTTATATGAAATAATCATTATAAAAAAAGAAATTAGTAAAAAATCAAACAAAACAGATGTAATTGGAGCAGCTCAATCCCAAGCATTTTTGTCCGCAAGTTATTCTTTAACAGAATAAAAAGCTTTCTGGCACAGTTTCTGCTTCACAAATGATTTAAATTCAATGAGGCTTAGTTCTTGCACATGACTGGGAAGTTTATTGTAAAAGCGTATACACTGACATCTAAATGAGCCCCCAATTTTCTTGAGCCTAGTTGAAGGAACAATGTATATGTACGTAACCGCATTAGTTCAGAACAGCTGCATTTATTTGACTAATTATTTTTTGTTGTGTTCGTAATAATTGTCTAGATAGGGTTTGGAGAGAAAACTGTATGATAACGAAAGAAAAATTGCACCCGAGCGAAGCCGGGGTGGACTAGTTATGTTTAAAAACATATTTCTTATTACTTTTTGCAGTTTGTATCAAATTAGTATCTCTACTAAATAATTGCAAAGCATCTTTATAGTCTACTAGTACTCACGCGGGGCTTCGCTCCCGTGGATTCTATCACGGTAAAAACATAACTCTCCTTTTTTGCAGTCGGGTAAACAGTAGCCTATAACCTTCCTCAAGCTTCAAGCTACTTCCATACCAAATTGCATCCAAATCCACCCAGTACTTTCGAAGATTAGCGCGTTCAAGCAAACAAACAAACAAACTTCTCCGCTTTATAATATTAGTATAGATGTTTAAATTAAAGTAAATAAGTAATTCATTTTTATCAAATTCAGAGACGCTTTGTTTATTACGACTAAAGTTTTCAAAATCCCAAAGTAATCATTTATTTATTTATTTATTTATTTATTTAAGGTCAGCCAACAATTGTTTACACATATCATTACAATACGATTGAAAAATTTACATATACAAGTGTAACAATTACTTATAGGCTAACACCACATGCACAGAAAACGGATTAAACGTGTACAAAATTAATTATTTTTACTAATTGATACAATAGTTTAGGTTAGTTTTGTTCTTAAGATTAGGTTATTTACACACAATACAATGATCACAAATTCAATGCATTAATAATATGGATGTCAAATTTAAATATTAAGAAAGAACATTAATTATAATTAAAATAGTAATTAAGATAATAAAATAATAATTTAAAAAATTAAAACAGGCACATAAATTAGATTAAATCTAATGATATCAAATGTCACATTATTTGGCATAGTAAATTAAGGGATTAACGGAATTAAAAAATATAAAAATATACTGTATTACAAGATTATTCAAGTATTTGTGACTGTATTATTCACAACTACTTTAATAAATTCATTAATACTGTCCTGGTTTATATCCACTAAATCACTGCAGCTATTGAGAATTCTACATAATCGAGGTATAGGTGAGTTTGCGCCTAGTACAGACCTATATTGTGGTGGGCATAATGGTGTAATTACATTTCTCGGATATCTAGATGGAGCACGGAACCTGATAAGGCCCAACAATTTAGAGCAATCTATTCGATTTCTTAGTAGTTTGTATAAAAATATGGCATCGGTAACGTCTCTGCGTGTGGCTAGAGTGTGCATTCTAAAGTGGTGCAGGCGGGCTTTGTAGGAGGGTAGCTGTTTAGATTTCCCTTCACAAAAAGCTAAGTGCCACACAAAACGCTTCTGCACTCGTTCTAACCGCAACATATGAGTAGCATAGTGAGGTCTCCATACAACACTGCAATATTCTAATATGCTACGAACAAGACTGTTGTACAGCATTATTTTGGTACTAGTCTTACGAAAACTTCTTGTGTTACGAAGCAGGAAGCCTAACATGTTTGACGACTTTTTAATTACGTGTTCGAAGTGAGGTATAAAGCTAACTTTTCTGTCAAAAAGTACTCCTAGGTCCTTGATGGTTTCGCGTTCTTGTACTTTAACTAGGTTAATGGAGTATTCTGTACTTATAAAGTTGTTTTTCCTCGTAAATTTAACATGAAAACATTTGTCGGAATTCAGTTGCATTCCATTATTTTTACACCATTCAATAATTCTGTTAAGGTCGTTCTGTAGAAGCTCATTGTCTATTGGTGATTCAATCATTCGAGCAAATTTCAGATCATCAGCATATAAAAATGGTTCAGAATATTGTAAACATAGGGGAAGGTCGTTAATAAAAATATTAAATAATATTGGAGCTAAATGTGAACCTTGAGGAGCGCCAGATGTTATTATGCGTTCTGAAGATTTAAATCCATTCACAACGACGTAGAAATTGCGTTCTGTAAGATAGGATTCAAACCATTGTAGCAAGGACCCTGAAACACCGTAAGCTGCAAGTTTGTAAATTAGTATGGCATGGGACATTTTGTCAAACGCCTTACTGAAGTCCGTATATATTACGTCAAACTGCTTGTTTTTGTCCACAGCCTGAATAAGTGACTCCATAAAGGTTGCTAAGTTCGTGGTTGTAGATCTTGCTGTCACAAAACCATGCTGATGCTCACTAAGGTATATTTTAAAATGATGCTGAATATACGTACAAATAATAGACTCAAAAATCTTTGCGAGGGTGGAAAGTATTGAAATAGGCCTGTAGTTTGAAACTATATCTTTGCCATCTGACTTGTGCACGGGAACCACTTTTGCTTTTTTCCACTCTGTCGGGAAAGTCCCTGAGGCTAATGACGCATTAAAAATTATCAATAAAGGAGAAACCAGAGCCGCTGCGCAGGAAGAAATGAATATCGGTGGGATACCATCAGGTCCTGGTCCCTTGTTGAGATTAGTTGCTTTAAGTTTCTTGAGCAAACAATCGCGATCAATTAACGGGGTACTCAAACATTGACTAGTACTATGTAGAGCTTGTAGAAACTCTGTCTTGCATTTTAATTCTGTATCACTGTCAGATGTGTATACGGACGAGAAGTAATTGGCAAAAATGTTGCAGATTTCAGAACCATTCGATGTTGTAGTCTGTCCGTCAGTCATAGTCTGTGGGTAAGCACTAGACCCGCCTCGTTTAGCTTTTATATAACTCCAGAAAAGTTTAGGATTGTTTTTGATACCTTGTTCTAAATTCTTAAGATAATCATTATATAAGTTCATAGCTAATATTTCACATCGCTTGGATATTAACCTCAATTCAATTTTGTCCATAGGATTTTTATATCTTTTAAAGCGTATCCTCAACTTATTTTTTTCCTTTAAGGATTTAATAATTATATTGTTGAACCATGGCGGGTAACGACAGTTTTTATGTTTTCTTTCAGGTACATATTTTTTAATCGCTTCATACAAATGTTTGTAAAATATTGTTAACATGTCATTTACGTTGCTATTTTTAAAAAGTTTATTCCAATCTTGCTCATTAAGATAATTATTAATTTCTTTATAGTTAGCTTTATAAAAGTTAAGTCTGGAATTTGAGTTGTTATATGGAAGATTATGATGGTTTACTGATGAAAGAGTTATATCAAGAGGGGGGTGGAGTTTATCGATAACCGTTAGAGAAGAGTTGGATTCGTTTACTGAACACGAAGGCACTGAAGATAGCACCAGGTCCAGTGTACGCCCAGAATAGTTTTTTATGTGATTACATTGTACAAGTTGACTTACATTTACGAAATCCACTAAAATTTGGCTAGTTTTTGGTAGAGAAACATTTATAGTTTTTAAGTCCCAATTGATTTTACCTAGGTTAAAGTCTCCGAAAATACAAATAGGAATATTTGTTGAGTCGATTACCTTGTTACAGTGCTCGATAAAATGTTCAAGGGCTGCTGGACTTACAGGTGGGGGAAGGTAAATCGCACATAGGGCCATTTTATGAGAATTCTGAGATGTTGATACATCAATAGTGATCCAGAGATCCTCACACTTACCTTGCCAGTGTGCCATGTGTGATGAGTTAATTTGTTTATTAACAGCAATCAACACTCCCCCACCATCTTTGTCACCCTGAAATCCAGTTGTTTCCCTATCTCTCCTGTACACTTCATATCGATCATCAAATAACTCACTGCTCAACACACTACTATTTAACCAGGTTTCCGTTAATATTATTACATCATAATTTAGGCAACACAAATTACTGAAAAACACTTTAGTTTTCGTTCGCAAGCCTCTACAATTTTGGTAATACATTAAAATATCCTTGAATTTTATATTAGGTAGACCTATTACATGCATTGAGTTATAATAAGAGATATTTGTTACACTATTTTACTTAGGTTACTTTTACACTTGATTTGAATACATTCAGCGCCATCGCTTTTCCTCACAAATATTCTGCCGTTTCTAACCCATACGTACTTGTAACTCATCTCCTTGGCTTTGATCCTAGTGGCTGCGTGAAGGGCTCTGTTGGTTGGTGACAGATGTTCCGTAACGTACACAGGAGATTTTGGTCCTGCGTATCCAAGATGGGTACAATTTAGCTTGTCTTGTGGGTTTGAGTGGTTATACTTTATAGTTGCAGCCAGTAGTTGATCCCGTAGCTTAGGTGATGCTAACTGAACTATTATTGAGCGTGGACGAGCACTGGATGGATTGGACTTAGCGATGCGTGTACAGTGTGATATGTCTTTATCATTTATTTCACACTTCACCACACGTGCGAGTTGTGTTATAATATTGTATACGTTTTCATGTTTATTTTCGGGTACACATTGCACTTCTAAGTTATTCGATCGGGACTGTTGCTCCAAGTTGACAAGTCTCTCGTTTATGTCTTTTACTGAGGCCTTAAGTTCTATATTTTCTAATTTTAATCCCTTGACACTGGCTTTTAAAGCATCTTGTTCTTTATTTATGTCTTCAAACTTTTCATTCATAAAGGACATTGCATCTCGAATTCCTTGCATTTCTTTCTTTAGTGGTTCCAACTCTTTGTTGATTGTGCTGATAATAGTTTCATTTATCTTTGCTAACATCTCGCTAAGTTCTTCTCTTATTATTCCCTTTATGTCAGAGCGAATGGCATCGTTATCACTAGACGATGAGGGAGGCGAGGGGTAGCCGATGGCTTGCCTCTTAGGGCCCCTGCTCATGCTGACGTTGCGAATTGGAGTTGAGTCGTTTCTGCTTACTTTCGGGGCACTACTCATACATATTGGACATTTCCAAGTATCAATCTTACTCGGAGGTTCTTTTATGGAAATACAGTTGTAATGGTAAGATTTTCCACAGGTTGAACATATTAAATATTTTTCCTCTAAATCAGTTTCATTTTTATTAGCGCAGCAACCCCAATGTACAGTGTCACCAGCCATTATAATCGAACAAAGTTATATGCTCAGATATAAAAGCAATGGAACAAAAAAAAAATTTTTTTTTGATTCGTCCTCCCAGAGGCAATCCAATGTAGGCACGAAACGTTGCGCGATCACTGTCGTTTAGCCTTTGGTGCGAGCCGTCGCATGCGACACCGCGCGAAGGTGCAAGCGGTAATGTGACTTCTACGCGCTACCGAACCGTGAGAATTATGTGCACTGCGCGTAAACTGACTTGTCATTCACTCAATGGCTGACCAGTTGTCATTTAAAATGTTTAACTGTTAACACTATAAAAGTTGAGTTTAGGCACTATATCACATTTATTTGATTATGAAATCCACTTCACTGATATTCAACTGTCTCTGAGTGGCAGTTTATTGTCAATTTTATTCGAATTTAGTAGAATTAGACTTTTTTAAATACAGAGCAAATAAACACGTATATCGACCGTACGAATGCCGGGGCAAAGAAGATCATGCGAAATAAAGTATTTTCGTGTACTTTATTGTTCTCATAAAGTATAGAGTACAATTACCTGAAATAACGTACAATACTTTATTATAAAGTACGGGTGGCAACCCTAGTCGTAACGGGTAGTCAGAAGTCAGTAATAGTCTTGTGTATGTGTAGTACGTGAACGATGAACGAATAGGAGCCGAATCTTTGCACTGTACTAAAAGAACCGTTTCCGAACGCTGGCTTGTAATCGGTCTAATAGGTCTAATAGCTCTTTTCGTACTCGTACATTCTAAACCGTGCGATCGTAATGTGCGAACAAGAAACGAAATACAGTCACTGATGGGTTGACAAAAACGTCATACGAATTCATTCTGTGTCTGTATGAATGAGAACCGTTTCAGATTCACATTTCAATGGTAAAAAATATCTCTGTTTAAATCTATAAGTACTAATATTATAAAGCGGAAAAGTTTGTTTATTTGTTTGTTTGCTTGAACGCGCTAATCTTCGAAAGTACTGGGTGGATTTGGATGCAATTTGGTATGGAAGTAGCTTGAAGCTTGAGGAAGGTTATAGGCTACATTTTACGCGACTGCAAAAAAGGAGAGTTATGTTTTTACCGTGATAGACTCCACGGGAGCGAAGCCCCGCGTGAGTACTAGTTATACATAATCCTAATATTATGTCAGCTGTTTACGCTGTGGTAATACAGAGATAAATAAATACGATGTCTTTGATAGTACCTACTTAAAGAGCGTATTTGCTCTGTGGTCCGCGCTGTGCTCGAAGGACTTAAAGACCGCCGAGAGCGAACACCGAATAGAGCTATTAGAACTAATAGAATGAACTAGTTCACTGTCCGAAATGAACTAGTACGGAGCGATCTCCAAAATGACCGAGCAGGCACAAGACTAGTCAGTAAATCGAACACGTTGTGGTTGTGGACATACAACATAGTCCGGAAATGGCTAAGCAAATGATGATGAAATACAGTGGTCATAACGAGGCCGATGTGAGTCCGAGGTCAATATGGCCCATTTACCTAAACCAAGATCGAGCTATCTGCAAGCGTTGGCTATACATAACGTGACCAGACGTCCCGTTTTGAACGGGACTGTCCCTTTTTATTGTTACAAGTCCCGGTGTCCCCGAAATGAACTCTGGAACGCAAAATTGTCCCATTTATTTTGTCCTCGGCACCAGGCTGCAGGCAATCCAAAGAGGCGATGCCAAACCTAGACAATAAACTAACCAGGCGCCTCCTACACCTGGACAGAAGAAGCCTGCGAATGGTGGTTGGGACCATCACCGGGCACTGCTCACTGAACAAACACTACCACACAATAGGTATAACGGACAGTCCCCTGTGCAGGGCATGCATGGGGACGGAGGAAACGGTAGGACACGTGCTCCTAGAGTGCACGGAAATCACCGAAATACGGAAACGAACCCTCGGGTCATTAAATTCCCTTACAGATATCCTGAATAGACCGAAAGACCTGATCTGCTTCTGGAGGGAGGTTGGCTGGATGAAGTGACGGCCGACACGGCTCACGCACAATGGTCTCGTGCAGAGACTAAGTGCGGAAACCTCACTACAGAAGAAGAAGAAGATTGTCCCATTTTATGAAACCGTGCGAAAATTTTAGTAATCGAGCCGGGGCCGAACGAATATATTAATATATTCCGGTCAAATTAGACTATAAAATAGGATTGAAGTAACAAAAATTCTCACCCAGCTGAAAATTGATAGAATTGTTCAAAACACCATTATAAAAAGGAGGATGAATAATTGGATGTTATCAAATATACTCAAATGGAGTATCAAATGAAAGAACACGATGTGTATATTACAATCAGACATGTTTTATCAAAATCGGTTCAGCTATTTACTAGATATGCTGACTGACTTTTCTGAATAAATAACTTTTAAGTCTTTTTTTTTCACTGACTAGTTGTCCGTCCCGTTTTGAGTCAAAGTATTAATGGTCACGTTAGCTATACATCTCTCTTATCATGTGCTAATCCGGTAGGCTTAGCCTCAGCTTAAAGCAAAAACCAGCTCTTGGATCACGGGAAGTGTCAACCAGCCGTTTTCTAAATTTTTTTGGTAAATTAAATACCTTTATTTTTTCTGGGTGGAATAATCATCGAATGACTTCTCCCGCTGTGGGTAGAGTGAAAGGGAGTGTCAGACTTCTACTGACTAAAAACCCTCCCTGTTCCTTCTATTTCTCTTGCATTCCGAGGCCGAGGGAGGAGGTATACGGTGGCCGGAGATCAGCTCGTGATCCCTGACGCCCGGGGCGTCTCCCGCGGCGGCTGGGCCGTGAGGCAGATAACTGACTCTCACTTATGAACCTACATGATTATATATATACAAATACAAATTGTAAGGACTTTAAAAGAGACTTCTTTCTTGTTCTCAGAATAGTCAGTTAGGAAATACCGGCCTCATCTAGCTAAACTAAACACGCAAAAAAACATGACTTGTAAAAGTGTTATTTATAACCAATTTACAAAAATAAATATTTAATTTCACGCTTACTTAGACATACCTAAACACACCGCCGAGACAGGCCTCCTGTCTATGCAAGGGCGGATCCAGGGGGGATCATGGGGTCATGACCCCCCCCTGGGCTGAGTCCAGGTCCTAGGTGAATCACTAATTAAAATTTTTAAACATTGTTACAAGATAATACTCCAGTTTCTGTCGTTGTAAACGAATATCGGCAGTGGATGGCCAAGTGGCAGCGGAGTCAGGAAATACAAATTATAACTTCTTGTGACTTGACCACGATAATGTGACCACCCCTGGCACCAAAGCTGGATCCGCCCTTGGGTCTATGAGAGGGAAAAGGCCGTATTCCACCACGCGCATGTCTTCGTTCCTAAGACATGCTTGTTTTCTTACGTTGTTTCCCTTAGCCAGTTTCAGAGAAGAAGTGAGGATGAAATTTAAACACTAAGTAATGTGCCCGCCTGGGCTTTTAACCCACGACCTAAGGTAGTTGTCCCACCGCCGGAAATGAACGTGTAGCGAGTAAAGCTAGCATCTGAAAACGAGTTGGCGAGCAGCGAGTGTGTTGTTCCTACGTGGAATGGTAATGTGGGCGTGGCCAGCGCGCCACTTTTATGATACAACAATCATAGCGCAACCGATTAATTCATTCACCGCGTTTAGTGCGCTTCGGATTACTTCGGAACACAGAGCTCTGCTTTAAAATGCCGTGTTGTGCAATTATAGCCTGTAAAACAAAAAGTCAGACCGCAAGTATAGAGCGAGGAGATATATCTTTCCATCGGTAAGTCGAAAATAACATTTATTTACAATTTTATTTGTAAAAAACATAAAAATATTCTGATCACTATGAAATTCCGAACATTAACAACATTATTGCAACAAGTTACAAAAAGTATACATTGCCCGTTATGTACTCGCTTAATCAACGCAATGACCAAGTCCGCTTACAATATTCTGCATGCGCCACACTTCAACCATTGACGTTTTGTCCTTTGCCCTGATTGGCCATAATGCACGGCGCATGTTTATCAACAGTGAGTTACAATCAGTAGCAAGCTCTCGATTTAAGTGTGTGTAATTTATTTCTGTGCGTAATTCGCATACGTAACGGGCCTCTTGCTTGTAGTGGAGCTAAAGAGTGAGGAGACAAGCGGCGACACGCGTTCTTATACAAATCAGGAACTATTTCCTTTCTAACCTCTTTTATCTGTTCTGTGGTTGTTCCAATAGTTTAGTCGCTGAGCTATTATCTGGTTGGTCTCTCAGTGTGAGTTCTGACCGCTGAACGAGTATTATCTTTGACAGCTCTTGTCGCTTAGCGACGGAACTAGTGAAGCGAGTATACTCGCCGGCAGTGTGAACAGTCAGCGATCAACTATTAATATATGCATCTCTATTGTTTGGGCAGAAAGTATATCTATTGCGCGAGAAATTAACCGACAGTTAATCGCCTAGAACTCGTAAGTCGGTGCTGAAACTACTGGATCACTACTGCTACTTACAACTTTCATTTACGTTTTTGCAGACATTGCTGAAGCTGCATGCCAGCACAAGCACTTATCTTTGATATAATCTATACTAATATAATAAGGCTGTCGAGTTTAATACAACACACGCTAATCTTCGAAAGTACTGTGTGGATTTGGATCAAATTTGGTACGGAAGAGTCCTTGAAGATTGAGAAACTTTATAGTTAGGCTACTTTTCATGTTTTTATCGTGATAAAATCCATGGCAGCGAAGGACCGCGCGACTGTTAGTAAATTATAACTTGTGACATAATTGTACAGACGCCAGCACATGAAGCTACCCAAAACTGTCAAATTTTCCCAATCAGCCTTGAACCTAATTTCTTAACAATAAAGTTGAAAATCTATTTAATAAATTAGACAGATTGTTGTAGCTTGATGTGCTGGTGTCTGTACTTATATTTATTTTTGTATGGTTTATATTGTCTTTTTCTTGTTCATTTCAATTACATTAATTATTTGCGTCCTCCCTCGGCTTCACATGCATTTTTGACTCTGTGATAACATAGCTCTAGCATTCTATTGGTAAAATAATTTAAAAAATTGGTTTCAAAAGAACCAGAGATTATTTCTTACAAACTTTACTTCCTATAATCTATACTAATATTATAAAGCGGAAAAGTTTGTTTGTTTGTTTGCTTGAACGCGCTAATCTTCGAAAGTACTGGGTGGATTTGGATGCAATTTGGTATGGAAAGCTTGAGGAAGGTCATATGCTACTTTTTACGCGACTGCAAAAAAGGAGAGTTATGTTTTTACCGTGATAAAATCCACGGGAGCGAAGCCCCGCGTGAGTACTAGTATTGATATAAAACAATGGCAAATAAATTGAAAACTTTTGTTTTATTTGGGTTATAGATCTGAATTAATGATCTTTCTTCGCGTGGGTGGGAATTACGGGATGAAAAACAGTTTATGTGTTATTCCAGGCTTTCAGCTATCTACACAACGTGTAATTTAAAGGGTATATACATACCAAGTGCATGGCTTCTTTGGATATGGCAAGTGTTTTGTAATCCTAAGTCTACGTGTGTAGAACTTATTACAAATTCCAATACACTGATAACAGAGACCGAATTTTTCAAATTAAGAAGAACGAAAAGAATTGTCGTGCTATTGGCAAGTGACGTGGAAAGTTATTGACCCTCGTAGTGCTGTGACACGTTTGTTATGATTGGTATTCAAGAAATATATGAAACCAATAATTTGGTATCAATTCTTTGAGTCAGTTATTTTGTGTTGAAATGTATACCAAATTTCATTCAGATTCATTAAGTAGTTTTTGCGTCAAAGCAAAGGCTTTTATTTATCCATCCATCCATCCTTCAAAACTTTCACTTAATTATAATATTAGTAGAAAGTAGGATAGGATATACTCACATCCAGTGAAATGTTCATAGAAAGTACGCGTGTACCCCAGCTCAGCGTGCGTTGCTGGGACGATATGCACGTTGAGGACATTTTGGCCCATGACGGGACAACTCTGGAAGAAGATATTTATTTAAATAATAAATTAATTTATTTATTTAAGAAGTATGGAGGACCAACCGCTATTAAATACAGGAAATATATAGTATAGTAGACAGTGAGCAAATTAAAAAGAACTCACGTCACGTCAACACGTAATATATCTACAGTATGTCTACAACATATATTTTCATTGACGATTGATTTTATTTTCATTGTCTTTTTTAATATAAAAAATTGGCCAAGTGCGAGTCGGACTCGCCCATGAAGGGTTCGCGTGGAATGTAAGTGTAGTGTATATATGTGTAGGCGTGTGAGTGGATGTGTAAATAAGTATGTAAAGGTAGGAAGGTGTGTGTTGTGTTGTGTTGTGTTGAATGTTTGTTAGTTTTGCGATTTGGAAGGCAGTGAGGAAAAATTAGCCAAGTGCGAGTCGGACTCGCCCATGAAGGGTTCCGTAGTAACTATAATAAATATAATATACTTAATATATTTGAAAAAAAAAACAAAAAACCTTACAAATTTCTTAAGACTAGCTTATTTACAATTTTTACAACTACGCCAAATAACTTTGTTTTTCATAGTATTTGTATGAATTACAAAGGTATATTTGCGGTTTTAGAAAATATACGGTATCTCAAAAACTGCTGACTCCATCTCGTTCAAACTAATTTTAGTTGAAAGTTTACATTAAGATCTACTACATACGGTTTTTTTAGAGTTTTCACTTCATTATTATAGAAGTTAGAGGGGGGGACACACATTTTACCACTTTGGAAGCATATATCTTTTAAACGATTAACACTATGAAAAAGTCATTTTAGAAACCTTAATGTCATTTTTAAAGACCTGTCTATAGATACCACACACGTATAGGTTTCATGAAAAAAAATATTTTCTGTTTCAGTTCCATGTATGGGGAGCCCCCTTTATTTTAAATATTTTTTAAATTTTCTCTTAAAATCGGAAAGCGGTTCATAGAATACATCTACCTACCAAGTTTTACATGTATAGTCCTAATAGTTTCGGAATAAAATGGCTGTGACATGCGGACGGACGGACAGACAGACAGACGGACAGACATGTCGAAACTATAAGGGTTCCGTTTTTTGCCTTTCGGCTACGGAACCCTAATAAAAATGTATTTATAATTCTGTGCACGAGTGTTACTTGTGGTTTCATTTATTGCATATATGTCGTATACATACCGTACAATCTTAATATAATCATATTGTACAATATTCAAAATGATTAAATAATAATAATAATATCTGTAATTACTATTACAGATATTAATATATTTTGAAAAAATCAAGGGTGATCTTTATTGTGCAAATTTTTTTATTTTTTATTCTTGTTTTATTTAGGGGCATTTATCTCCATGGACATGCAAGCCCCAGCGTTCCCTAATCTTAATCTCCATATCTAAAAATCTTATTTCCTAAAAAGAGAGAGTCATTGGTACAAAATCATGTTTTCTACCATAAACTTTGCAGTGTCAGATGTTGGTTCTGCTAGAATACTTAAAAAGGCTCCTTGATCGTATTTGTTTTTGCACCAATAAGTCTCTCACTCTTTTATATTTTTTACATTCTGCAAGAATGTGCTGTACACATGTGTGTAAAAGTTTAATACCCAATTGTGCAAATTGGGTATTAAACTTTTACACGTCAATTTTTACGTAGATTTAAACTAGATAAGGCCGGTGTTTCCTGACTACCATGAGAAGAAACACCGAAACAAACTCAGGGGTCCGTCTCTTTTGAAGTCGCGATCTTTTGAGGAAAGATGCTCACAGATTTGAGTAGGCCTGTCCATACAGTGCAAGCATTTGTAAGATAACGTATAGCTCAAATTAGCGGAAACAAGGAGTTCTATTTATTTATTTATTAAAACTTTATGCAATACAAATGGTACAAAGGCGGACTTAATGCCTTAGGTATTCTCTACCAGTCAACCATGGGTGGCGAAGAGATCTAACATGGCAGGTGCAATAAGTTAGGTAGATGGTGTTTAGAACTTCCAGTAGGTAAGCGGTCTCGCGATTGTCTTAGGAAACTTTGGGAACGAATATTTTTTTAAAAAGAGAACTCATAATGTGGCTAGAATTCACATTACTAGTGTAGCGACATCTATCTCGCAACATACAAACTAAACGATAGAAGTCCTGTATCGCGCAAGCAAAGTTTACCGCACAACTAGCCTACATACAAATCACCCGATCACAAACATCGGGCAGTTGCCAACCAGACAAAAACACCTGTCTGGCCAGAGGATCGTCCCTTTTCAATGGGAATGCGGGACTTTATACCCTGTTCCGCATATCCCCAAACTAGCAATCTTATTAATCCCAACTAGGCTAAATATGCCTGTGTCTGGGGTGGGTTCACGACAATATTGTAATGGGCTCGAACCACTTAAGCCAACTTAAGCCGAACTTAGCCATTAAGCTCTGGATGCTTAATAATAATTACTAGTTTTTAGCCTGGGGCTTAATTCACTTGGGGAGGTTTTTCCCGCGCAAAACTCGATCCCGTGGGAAATCCGGCATAAAAAGAAGCCTATGTATTATACAAGATTTCAACTTTCAACATTCCAAATTCCATTCAGATCCCGTCAGTAGTTTTTGCATGAAAGAGTAACAAATATCCATGCATTCTTACAAACTTCCGCATTTATAAAGTTACTGATCGTCGCTTTTCGTAATTTTATTTAATAATCATAACTGCATAATAAATACGTCTTCCTTTTTCAAAAAGATGTCTGATCTGATGACAAACTCAATGGTGTAAACACAGATGTAGTTCAGTATAAATTTCGGTAAGTATTCCAAATTTAAATCACTTTCTCCCCCTAGAGAGATAAATGAAATTCAGTACAATTTTCTTTTCCTGTTTTTAACAGATTAAAAATTACTATTGTTATGTTCGCTTTTTGTGGCATAGAATGTCACTTTTTTGAGCAAGTGGTACGAAAAGTATATTCTGTCTATCTAATTATGTTCTCAACACATACATTACTTACCGACTTGCTAAGAGGGAAGCTCCAAACACTAACCTTGAATGTAAACTTACGGAGCAATAAATTATTTTTCAATACACTTCCTCAAAAACTGGCTCTTATTGCACTAAGATTAGGTTCAACACGCAATGTATTTCACACTCGTGGATTTTTTTCATTTTTCACACACGAGGGTTTACCATTCCAGATTTTGCCACAGATAACATTAAACAACTATTCAATTCCCTTTAATCGGCGGTGATTGTTTTTTTTTTTCACAGCAAAGAGGCGCATGTTTTAAGGCCTTATATTTAATGAAAATTAAATTTGTGTTTATGAACAAAATATCAGAAATAAACATTATTATTTATAAAATAATTTTGCTTTTATCAACAAATTAACATTTATTTGTGTTCTAAATAAATAAAAAAAATATTTTAATATCAGGTATCATGTTTTGCGGCTTCATACCTTTGCTTTTCCTTTAACCCGCGAAGGTAAAGCGCGGGGAAAAAGTAAATTAAATCTTATTAATTTGTGTTTTTTGCGTGAGTATATCGAATTTAAGTTTTAATGAGAACAATTTAGATGCTACGCCGCCAGATATTGTGATTGAGGCTCAAAATGCTTGCGATAGCCTGTTGCCATCTAAATCGAAGCTAAAATATATGGCAACTTTGCATAATTTTCGGAGCAAGTATTTTTCTTCTAAAGTGTACTGAAAAACGTCGTTTGATACACGTTGACATTTGTTACTGCAGTACTCGGCTCCATAACCCCTCGCCTTGCGGCTCGGGCGTAACTCCGCCTCGGCCGCAATAACAAACTTTCTCCACTTGTATCAAAATGTACCTACTATTGTATTTTTTACTCGTATATCTCTGTAAGCAGCCGTCAAATCTTAAGTCCGCATTGTTTTTAAATATGCTCGTATCTGGAGTGGGTTCCCTGCAAAAGGTTGACACCATCCGTGACTTAGGAATTCAGCTCGACAGTAAACTATCTTTTATTCATCACATTGACCTAATTGTAACCAAAGCGACAAAAATGGCAGGTTTTGTGAAGAGAACATGCACGGAGTTTCGGTCTATTTCGACCCTAAAACTTCTCTTCAACACGCTTGTTAGAAGTATACTGGATTACGCATCTCCGGCATGGAATCCTACATTTCGCATCCATATTAATAGGATAGAATGTATACAGAAAGCCTTCACCAGGTATCTGCGCTTCAGATGCTCTAGTTGCGGTCAAGACACCAGTTATTCTGAAAGACTCAAGCATTTCAATATGATATCTCTGGAACGTCGTAGAAGTCACATCGATCAGATATTTCTTTACAAAATTATTCATAACCGATCCTATGTTCCAGAGCTATTACCTAAACTTAATATTTCTGTACCTAGGCGCACTATAACTAGATCTGTACGTAAAACAGATATACTTGCTTTGTCCCCATCAAAAACAAACCTTGGTCGCAGTGCCCCTATGAACCGACTTATGGCTAATTATAATATAATCCACAGTAACAGCAACATTGACATCTTTGCCGACAGTTTTTACCAGTTCCGTAAAAAACTTTTAATTCCAATCCACTCATTACATTTTGATCACGTTTATTGCAGTCATTTCACTTACAATAATAGTATTAAAAAAACAGAGTATCCATTGCCTATTGAGTAAGTAAATCTTATGTATATATCTTATATTATTTCTTTTATATTGCCATAGTATTATATTGTTAAGTAGCTCATTTTATAATCTTTTATTTTAATTTAAATCTGATCTCATAGTTTTGTATGTACTATAATTTATTTATGTTTAAGCTGTGTACTTCTATAAGTGACAAATTCACCATGACAATAGATGTATAAGTTAAATATGTAAAATGTTAGTAGTGAATAAGTCGTTGGAGTACCTTATATAATAAAATAAAATAGGTTAATGGATGTGGTTAGAACCCGTAACCTCTCGATCACAAGTCCGACACCTTAAAACCTTAAATCTTCTTTCAAAAACATACTCAAATTGTTGTGTGTCTTTAAAATGTATGCCTTTGTATCTTTTTTTATATATTTGTATGTATATAAGTATATGTTTTGAGAACGTAATTTATTGTATTTTAAGAATAGTACACCGTGGACAGATAAGATAAGATAAGATAACCCGACCCCTATAAGACTACCCGCGTATTTAATATCTCCTTCTGTGTCAAATCCATCCAAAGGTTGTCTGTAAAAGATAGCTTTTAGCGATAATACCGCCCATTGTATCACCCATTTTTGGTTGTTAAGTCCATATTTGTTTTACTGTTATAGAATAGAATATACTTTATTGTACACCAGTGGCGAAGGCTCCATACAACTCAATTTCTACCGGCTTCCCTTTTGAAATATGGCAAATATTAGTCTATTATTTTATATATGAATATATAAACAGTAATCTATTATTTTCAATTTATTTGTTTAATTATTTACGAAGTTAGAAGATTTCGAAGTCAGCCACAGGGCCACAGTTACTGGAATTCACGCATCACACTTGAGCAAGGTAAGCATTTTTTAGTCCGGCTTCCCTTTTATGAAAATTCACCCTTCGCCACTGTTGTACACCAAAATTTAAACACACCTATTTAACATTATTTCTTAAATCTATGGTATGGTGTACAATAAAGAATATATCTATCTATCCCATTAGCCTATTGTCGCTTCATTATCCTTTCCAAGAAACGATCAACTCTGCTTACCATATATCCGCAGCCCTCGCCGAACTCTGCGAGAGGTGTCAGCAGATCCTTGGTCACGGCTGTCATTGACAACACCGGTGTCAGGCCAAGCAGTTGTAGTAGTATGATCGAATTCATCTTTGTAGGTTATCACTGCGGAAGAACAAAATACATGTGCATAGGATGCTACTTGAATAATTCTGGAAATGGAAAATTGGAAAAAATCTTCATGATTTGCTTCTATTTTTAACCGACTGCTGAAAAAGGAGGAGGTTCTCAATTCGGATGTTTGTTTGTTTTGTTTTTTTTTTATGTTTGTTCGGGCATAGCTCCGTCGCTTGCCAACCGAATTGAAAAAATTGTTTTTTATTGAAAAGGGTATACTTCCCAAATGGTCCCATGAAAATTTTATCGAAATCGGACAAGCCGTTTCTGAAAAATCAACAAAAGTAAAAAAAAATATTTACATTGATGATCTTTTCGTTTACTCTGCATTGTGTTTTTTGTTCGCGCGTTTTTAGTTTTTTGTAGTTGACATTTTGGCTTTTATAACTAGATTAATTACAAATTGACCCACTAAAAAGCGCGAAAATAATAACTTTTTTTGCAAAAAAATAAAACCGACTTCCATATCAAAACACTACAAAGCCAAAAATAATTTTAATTTCGGAAGGCGGTGTGAAAAAAAAGAAAATACAAAACCAATAACACCGACTACCGAAATTAAAATTATTTTTGGCTTTGTAGTGTTTTGATATGGAAGTCGGTTTTATTTTTTATTAGTAAACAAGTGTTACCACGCAATAAAAGACAACCTAGTAGTGCAAGGTAGACTTGCGTGTACCACGGATCCCGCAAACTTATCTTACGTTAACTTTTCTATCGCACTTTTAAAATGAAAGTAACCTAATTCGAAAATCCGTTTTAAACACTACTAAAGCTCCGTTTAATAGGCGTCGAAAATACGAGTAGCTAATAAAGGGACAGGGTATATATAATATGTATATATCAACCACGGGGGAGATATCTACAAGTAGTCAAAACATTTCAAAGACTTCCTCAGCCCCAAATGAATACATTTTTGAGAGACATCACTATCATTCTAAAATGCGTTATACATATATATGTAAGTTAATTTTTTTTTTAATAAGTTTGAGTCCGCTCCTGATCTCTATCTCGCCTGATGGTAAACGATAGATGAGGTCTACGATGGGACGAGTGAGCCCAGAAGATGCCTATTTACTCTTGATTCATAGGCTGAAAGGTCATAAGTGGCAAGGAACACAGAAGCCGGCAGAGAGTTCCACAGCTTAGCTGTGCGCACAATAAATGTGGATGGTACCGAACAAACTAAATATTTACGGTTTTCAGATTTTTCTTTTACATAATATGTAAAAGAAACTATTTCTTACAGTAGTTTCTTGCCAAAGGTGAATGCCAAGTTTCGGCTCGAATCATGTAGCATCCGACAGACTTTCTAAATTAATGATAATTCATTATATAAAACTGTAAGTATATAAAAAATCTGTAGAAGTACACCGTTTAAAAGTAATTTTAAATAGTTCAACTTATCAACACGTTTTCTATCTACAATTTCAATTAGAAATGTTGCCAATACCAAAATAAAATAATATCGATACGAAATTGCACTTGCAAATCGATTACATTAATATTATTATGAATCTACGTAAGTGAATTTATTAGTCACTAAAGTCATATCTCGTAATTCTTATAATAATTAATAATTTAAAGTAATTCAATTAAATTATCGATACAGTTTAGAATTTATTTAGTGCTGGTAATACTTAATCTTGTAGTTGTCACTGATAATTGTCAAAAGTTTTACTTTTCCCGCGTTTTATGACGAGCGACGAAGTGTCTTATGTGTTTTTTGAGTTTTGTGTTGTTTATTGCTTTGTTACTGGACTCCGATTTCTGTATTACTAACAACTACCTTGGCTGTTGAAAACGAATTCAATAGTCATTATTCAATAATTTTATAATTTCATGTTATCGTTAAAATTAGAAGTCAACCTCAAAGACCTATAACTTTTTTTGGTGTACTTCTTATAGAAAACTAACTATACAGTCAAATTATATAATTATTTTCCTTTTTTATGATATATAGTTCATCTTTATCGGTTCTGGCCGAGTCTTGAAGGAAGCCTTTGCATTCTCCTTTCATGATCTCTGTCAACAGGAAATATAATATGTTATAGGGTTTTAGATTTTGCCTTGTGAAATCGGAAAATATACGATTTAAATAAAATGTACCTTGACTTTGGTGATTTTTTTTGCAGCTAAAGGAGACTGTATATATAATTATGGTCAACAAAATTTTACATTTTCATATTTTGCCATAACTATAACTATAAAATAGCGTGTATAATCCTTTCGTCATCATCCACAGCCTGACCCTTCACCTACAGGCCTCTGTTCGCTTGCCAAGCTCCGCGTTCAAAAAACCAAAAAAGGGCTTAAGTAAAACTTTAACTTACATTTTTGCCACAGTTGATATCCATCGAGACACTAAACACCAGTTAAATTCAAATTTAATACCGAATTTATTTGTAATTAAATGTGTTAAATACGTCCTATCCGAAGATGTTTTAAAGTTTACAAGAACATAGTTAAAACACACGTTATCCTCACTTTAATAGTTTCACTTGAAGTGTTGAACGAAGATCAGTCGCATCTTTATATATACATTACAATTTATTACATTTATTTGTTTTGTCATACGAACGCGTTACAATCATTGTTTAATGTAATACAAGATGATTGCTATTCAATTGTGTTGTATTGCTCTCAATATTGCAGTTTTGTTTATATTTCTTACATCCTACGATCTGAAAATTGTTTGCTCTTCTTAAATAACAATAATAATAGGCCCCCTGATCGATTTCGGTAACGGTAGCCAATCTCATTGATTAGCCATCTACGCAGGAGATATTATATGAAATGAAATGTTTTTTTTTTTGTAAATCTATATACATAAAAGCGAAAAAATACCACTCACTTTATATATATATATATAATAGTTTAAAAAACCAAAAACACGCTTTTAAGACTAATGTAATGAGCAGAAATTAGAAATGTTTACTAGTAGGCAGTCCAAGGTTCCATCAGCCACCTTCCAATTCCATCATCAGACCAGCTCGATGGTGCTATAATATTGTATTGTCGTCTAATCTACACATAATTGCCAAGCTACATGATGATACAACAATTAGAAGTACGTTTAATTCAGATTCTTAGATTTTATTTCATATTTAGTTCGTTACAGATCGACCTAATAATAAATCTATGGATTACGCGGTAATTCAAAAAGGTTAAGAAAACCGATAACGGATTTTCTTTAGGTTTGTGATAACCTTGAAACCTGATCGTGTTCAAAGTCCATTACGTGGCCTTTCTCACAAGTGCAAACACGACTATGATACGATATTCCATCATGGAATGCCAGTGCCTATCTTCCGGCTTCATCATCAGACCTTGAAACCTAATCGTGGTCAAAGTTCATTACAAGACTTTTCTAAGAAATCTAAAACAGATATGATACGATTTTCCATCATAAAGTTCCAGTTATATCTTCCGGCTTCATCATCAGATCAGTTTGACAGTACCGTATTATTGTATTGTCATCAGAACTACATACAACTGCCAATTTTCATTACGCTACGACCCTTAGAAGATGGTTAAATTAGTTACCTTAGATTTCATTACATAGTTACATACAGGTCGACCTAATAAAAGCGTGTTAAAAAGCGATATACCAATCACTAAATCTCAGAAACTACAAGTAGTAGGGCTCTCAAATTTTGCATGGGGGTTCCTTTTAGTGCGTAGATGCTCGCTAAGACGAGATTTTGCTAAATTCCCACGGGATCGGGATTTACACGGGAAAAACTTCCCACGCGAACGAAGTCGCGAGCAACTGCTAGTTGGTTATAAATAACACTTTTACACGTATTTTTTGTGTTTGAAGTTAAGCTAGATGAGGCCGGTGTTTCCTAACTGACTACTCTGTGGAGAAACACCGAAACAAACTCAGAGGTCAACGTCTCTTTTAAAGTCCATACAATTCGTATTGGTCAAACCATTTTAGCTCGGTTGCCAATCATTTTCTTTCAAACTTATTATTAGTCCTTTGTTTTACTCCACACGATGTTAAAGAACACATTATATATTTATTTATTTTATGTATGTTTGGTTTTAGCTTTTGCCCGCGACTTCGTTCGCGTGGTAGATTTTTCCCGCGTATATTCCGATCCCGTGGGAATTCCGGGATAAAAAGTAACCTATGTGTTATTCCAGGCAGTCAACTATCCACTCACCAAATTTCATTCAGATCCGTTCAGTAGTTTTTGCGTGAAAGAATAACAAACATCCATCCATCCTCACAAACTTTCGCATTTATAATATTAGTAGGAATATTAGTAGGAAGGATAGGATAGTAGGATATATATTTGTATATTTTTATTTGTTTTTTTCCGTTTTGATGAATATTTGTACAGTAGTACACTAATTTAGCCCTCCCCATTTTAATTAAAGCTCGTAAAGTCCTTCCAAAGGTTAATAATAATTTAATGGTTTAAAAAAATATCTTAGCACTAGGTTACATTTTTTATTTTATTTTAAACTAGCTTCCTGCCCGCGACTTCGTCCGCAAACCTTAATAAATTATACACCTAAACCTTCCTCTTGAATCTTTCTATCTATTAAAAGAAACCGCATCAAAATCTGTCACGTAGTTTTAAAGATCTAAGCATACATAGGGACAGACAGCGAGAAGCGACTTTGTTTTATACTATGTAGTGATGGCAATTTTATGTGCTAACAAAAGAATGTAGCATCTGTAACCGAACTAGGCAGTGCCTGTACTTCGGTTATCAGTGCCAATCCTCTCCAAATGTTGTAAACTAACAGCTATCATACAATTTAGAACTTAAGAAATGACAAAATTATACAAAATTAAATTAAGAACAGTTATATCCTGTTAGTTTGTTGTTATAGGTAGGTTGTCTGGAAGATATCGCTCTCAGCGATAAGACCGCCATTGTAACCAATTTTTTTTTAATATTGTTGTATAAGTGTGATTCAACTATTGGTGTACAATAAAGTATATTCTATCTATTTATCTATCTACCATATGAGAAGCATGAAGGTTCGTGTCTGTTGTGTTGTGTCTTTTGAGGAAAGGAGCACGCAGATTTGAGTGGACTTATCGAGACAGTGCAAGCATTTGTCAGTTTTAGACAGGCCTGCCTGTTGGTCTAGTGGTCAGTGGCCCTGACTGCTATGCTCAAGATCGTGGGCTCGATTCCCACCCAGGACAAATGTTTGTGTGATGAGCACGATCATTTGTTCTTTGTCTGGGTGTAATTTATCTATAATATGTATGTATTTAGAAATATATACAGAAAGAAAGAAAGAAAATTGCGTTTATTGGCACATAAAATTAAGAAATACACATTATTAAAAATTTACACATTATTAAATTAAAAAAGAATATTGTGCCAAAAGGGCCTCAGCTCATCATAATGTCAGGTGGCAACCCTAAGTATTACCACCTAACGCTGGTTTTCAGCTGCAGCCCACGGGTGCCACACGCTCGAATGTGCAATACACACGCGTAAACGTTCTAGTCAAAAGTTAAAGAGATATAACTGAATTATGCCGTAATAATATGCATAATAATTTGGAATATGTCTCATTAAAGAATTGAAAAAATAAATAAAATGGAATAATTAAATAAATGAATTGCATGTTCCACAACACGGAGACAGCAGTAGATATTCAAATCGCGGATGAATTATTTATCAATTGTCTAGTACTCATAGCACAAACTCTGCTTAGTTTGGGACTAGATGGCGTTGTGTGAAAGTTGTGGAATATTAATATTAAAAAGTTATCGTGTACAGTGCACAAGTATGTGCGGTACAGGGGTTCTCTCTGTTCCTTTACTCCGACACGACCGGAGAGAGATTAGGGCTAAAGCTTTGTTTTCCTAGGAAAGCGGTGCCGTCATATAGCGGCCGTAATATTACGGACGCAAAAAGGCGGCCGTCTTTACGGTGACGACATGTGGAAAGTTCCACGGCCGTTTTAACACACTGTCTGCTTCATCGCTATCTAGTGTATTACATTCTCTTTGGAAACGTTCACGAAACCATCTGTCACCGACAAGACGGCCGTCATGCAAATGCGGGCACCGCTTTTTGACGTTACGGTGTCAGTTACCGCTCTCTAGGAAACCGCGCCATTTTTTACATAGACAACGTTCTAGTGACGTCTTTCACCGCTGTATACACAAAGCTTAAAGCTTTGGTTTCCTAGGATAGCGGCCGTAATACCGGCCGGCCGGCGGACGTCACTAGAACGTTGTCTATGTAAACAAAATGGTGCGGTTTCCTAGAGAGCGGTAACTGACACCGTAACGTCAAAAAGCGGTGCCGCCATTTGCATGACGGTCGTCTTGTCGTTGTCAGATGGTTTCGTGAACGTTTCATTGATAGCGATGAAGCAGACTGTGTTAAAACGGCCGTGGAACTTTCCACATGTCGTCACCGTAAAGACGGCCGCCTTTTTGCGTCCGTAATATTACGGCCGCTATATGACGGCACCGCTTTCCTAGGAGACCAAAGCTTTAAGGTGTTTTCCGAGGTACGGAGCTATCATACCGCCAACTTCCAAGCTTCAAGCTCCTATTGAGAAATTTGTATTAAAAAAACCCAATAGATCTTTTTGTCCAACCCGGGAATCGAACCTGAGATCTCTTACTCAGCAGTCGCGCTAGCAACCACTAGACCATCGAGCCAGTTCTCTTCATATACAATGAGTCATTTAAATTGTAGATATACAACGTCTAATTTAAAGGGTATATACATACCCAGTGCACGGCTTCTTTGGATGATAACAAACGATATGGCAAGGCTTTTCTAATCCTATGTCTACATGTGTGGAGCATATTAGAAATTTCAATACATTGATACCAGAGGCCGAATTTTTCAAATTAAGAAGGACGAAGAGAATTATTGTTTTATTGGCAAGTGACGTGGAAAGTGATGACCCTGATAGTGCTGTGACACGTTTGTTTTTACTGGTATTCAAGAAACATATGAAACCAATAATTTGGTGCCAATTCTGTGAGTCACTTATAATTGAAACTTTCCATAGAGACTCCATACCAGATGTTGTCTTCAGTCCTTTTGGATAGATATGGGGTTTCCGTTACACGTTGTATATGTTACTGTAAAAGCCCGTTTGTTAGTTAATTTTAGGTTTTACCGGTAGGTACATCTTAGCATTTACCGACATGAGTTTGGGCTTTTACCATCAAAATTTAGTACATGTTGATGTTAGTTTTACCAGTAACAGCTGGTAAATGTTGGTTTTTGAAATAAAACAATGAATATTTATTAATCATTTATTTCTTTTAACTACATATAAGTCTTAACTTTACATATTTTTATATTTAAAAGTAGTTATTAATCATTTATATTATAAAAACGTCAACGTCAAACAAAGAGATATTAATTTATTTTCTAATAATTCATTACTGTAACAGAGTACTACATTGTTTATTTTGCGGAAAAATTAATACAATTACCTTTTTACGATCTATTACACACGACCACACGTGTTGTTGGCAACTAGATCCGCTAAAGGAAAGTGGCGTCCATTCACTATCACCCAAGCATAAGAACAAGGGACCAAAAACATTCAAAGACTTCTGAAAATACTAAGTAAATAAAGTACGTTTAAATCTATCAGAATATTAAAAAAAAAAAAATCCAGGTAAAACTGTTGTGCAAAGTAAATCTTAATTTTGTAATGATGCAATTTGTAATTAAAAGAAACCAATTAATGCCCTGAATCCGGAAACCTGCAGCCTGCACAAGTTTAGACAGAACTCAACATAGTGCAATTTTACATGACCTTTTCTGTTTTATATTCTATAGTTTTCTTAGTTTATTTAATTTTTAAGTTATTGTTAATGTATTACAGTTTTAATATAGTTTCTTAAATTTAATTATTTTAGTTCTTGATGTTCAGTAGCAACAGCGATGTGGTTGATGGTGGTGCTAGTCAACCTTCAACATCGCTGAACATCCTGGAGATCTGCCCTCTGTACCCAGGCACGTTTTTTCAAAGGTAAGCGGGGTCTGAATGTGCATATTAGGAAAATACATAACTCGCAAAATGCACTTTCAGACTCTGCATCCATTCCTATTTCCACACCTTCCAATACCACTTCCGACCATTTTTGGAAAACACTTTCAAATTTAAAAAAATCCTTTCCGGCCCACTTGTTACTAGCGTCCTTTTAAAAGGTCCGCTCATAAATAAAAATCGTGTGATTTATGTGGTTAGTATAAACAATTTTTGTTGATGACATTTCAAAGCTCATATCATTTTATTATAAAAAAGTTTTTTAGCATTTATTTTACGTAAAAATTACTATGAGTAACATGAGGTGAATTACTTTATTATTATTACATTTTCAAACTATTTGACAGTGAATAATCAAAGTTCAAACCATCTTTTAAGTGATAACAAACACAAAATTAACTATTTTATAATGTTTCTTACTTTATTTTGCGATTTTATTGGGTGTCCTTTATAAAGCCCAGGAGTAATATCGACTGCTACTTCTTATAAATTTAATATTTTTTTATTAGTAAAATATTTGGTAAATGATGGGAATCTCAACTCCATGAAATCATCGAAAAGTTGGAACTTGATGATGACCTCTCATCCCTTACAGTATCACATTTTTACCACTCGAAAACTGTAATGCTGATGTCATTGACGACGATTCCGGAGACGAAAATCAAGTACAAATTCAAATTTTACCTGGCAGGCAACTAAGGACATTAGCACACGTTAGCTATGACTTTTTGTCATTAGGTGATTACGCCAGTGATGATGAAATGGTGCTAGCTGAAGTTGCCAAATGAAAACTTATTAGTACTTAATAACTCGTCTTTACCTTCAACTTCAAAAATTGTGGTCAAACCGAAAACCATAACAATTATTTGACGACAGCATAATAGATTTGCTTACAGAATATACAAATAAGTATATAAACCAAAGAAATAAAATAAAGTATTTCATAATTATTCTGCTATTCAGTGGTTATGTTGTACACAGAAGATGCAGCAGATTGTCGAATGCCCTTATTAGATTACAGATGTCCACTACCAACAAACAAAGAATTCAAGAAAATGGATCGTGGTTCCCTGAAGTAATACAAATCCACAAAATCTGAAGAAATTATTGTGTAAATGAAACGATAACAGCAACAAAAAAGTATGTACAAAGTTCTAAGGCGACCAACTAGCCATCATAAAAAGTTGTAAAGAAAATATGAGAGGTGTAAACATGTCAGATCGAAATATTGGTCTCTATCGCACATCGATAAGGGTGAAAAATTGTATTTCCCATTGATTTGTTAGTTTGGATATGTCAGTCCAAAATGCTTGGCTACTAATTCAAAGCGACGAAGGAGAACTTGATCATAAAAATTATTGAAAGAATCCGGAAGATTACTGCAACTTCACTTCTTGAAACGTATCGCAATAAAAGAAAACTGGAAACCAGGTTGCTTGCGCAAGTTATTTGATTTGTAACTTTCTACTAACATATAACCGAACGTATCACATATTAGAATACAGATTCATATTTTTACCGCGGTTTTGAGTTGACCAATCATATTCATTCCTTCCTATAATCCAATTCCCACAAATGAGAGAGGAGTATTCGCCGCACGCGCCGCTCATTGGCTGATTCAACGCCGGCCAATCACCGTACGGATACGGTGGTTCGAGGGTATAATTACCCACGCTATATTCTGTCTCGGAGGCTTCCAGAAGAAACCATCGTGAAGTTATCACCACGCGCCTTGCCTGCTAAGCAAGTTATCACCCCGCGTCTAGCCGAGATTAACTAAATACCGCCATATATCTATATATCTAAAACTATCAAAATATCCGTGTTGGCCATACACAAGTGTGACAAATAAACTTTTTTTTTTTTTATCGTGGTAAAATTATCAAATAAGTCCTCCCACCCCGGGCAGGGTGGGAGGGACTGTCAGACTTTTACTGACTAAAATCCACGGTGTTCCTTCAATAACCCTTTACGTACCGGGGTCACGGTAACGGGATGAGTCCCACGACCCCGGCAGGCTTCGGCCCTCTACGGGGGGGCCTCGTCATATTGCTGACGCTCTTTGAGGCGCGCGTGGAACACGACGCGCCGTCGACCCGGGCATGGTCCATGGTCGGACAGCGAGTTGCCCTTTACTCGCTGTCCGCATGCCCGCGCCTACGGTGGCCGGAGATCGTCGGCCGACGTCCGACGCCGTGGGCGTCTACCACTGCGGCTGGGCTGGAGGGAGGACGCCATCCTCTCCCTCTCGCGGCCCGCCTCCTCCTTCGGAAGCATGACTGCTTCGCAGAAGGAGGCGACCGCTTCCCACTCCCTCTCGCCCCGCAGCATGGCCTCGACCAATGCCGGGCTCGAGAGGTCTCCGCCTATTGCCGCCGTGAGGACACGTCGGTGCTCTGCCCAAGCAGGGCAGTCCTGCACCGTGTGCTCGACTGTGTCCTCAGGGAGACCCTCGCAGTGGTGACACCCAGGCGTTTCCTCCTTTCCCATCAGACACAGGTACCTCCCGAAACTTCCATGTCCGGTGAGGACCTGCGTCATACGGTAGGTCAGGACGCCGTGACGCCGATCTAGCCACTCCTCAAAGAGGGGTCTTACCGCCGCAATTGCGGCGTGCCCGGCCTTCGGTTGCGACAGTCGTTCCCTCCATACTGCCCTGAGATCACGCCGGAGCTCTTCCCGCCGCGCCTCGACTTCTCGAGGCAGCGGGGATACGCCCCGGCGCTGCGCCTCCACGCGCCATTCATAGACGCGCTGGAGGGCAGTCGCCTCCAGATCCCAGGGCAGCAATCCGGCAAGGAGGTTGGCCGATTCGCCGGCGATCGTGCGGTATCCCCGGATCATTCGGATAGCCATGACCCTCTGGCATGCGACCAACTTTAGTGGTCGCGTCCGGATGCACAGGGCCCACACTGGGGACCCGTAGAGGGCCATGGACCACACGACGCCGGCGTACAGCCTTCGGCAGGAGGCGTTTGGCCCGCTGAGATTAGGCAGGAGTCGCCTGAAGGCGGCTGCTGCCCGGTTCAGCTTTGGGGCCAAACTCAGGAAATGCTCCCTGAAGTTCCACCGGCTGTCGAGGACGAGTCCCAGGTACTTCATCGTCCTACAAATAAAGACTAAAGTGAAGTGCTTAAACATCAGAAGAAGAAAGTGATTCATCCCACGTGCACCTCAAGATCCAAGTAAGTCCCTCATAACCTTTCTTCATACCCTGGTCAACTCATTACTGTGTATGGTCAATATTTCACCCCCAAACAAAACCGCGCCACGGTCCTTCGAGTACTTAACGCAACACAGGTCGCACTTCATAAAGTTTTCGCGTTATGATGATAACAAACATTTAATAAAATACCAAAATAAACAGAAAGAATTTGTCCCTTGCATCCAAAGAATTGTTTTGAATTATACCACACTAAATAACCTTTTTAGTAAGGATTTTTTTACTTTATTTTATGCAAAAATAAACGCCAATAGAGGTACTTTGTTATTTTTTTATGTACATTACATTAGTAGCATATATATATTACTAGCGTCCTTTTAAAAGAACACCATTTTCCTGATTTTCCAATAGCCGAATATTTATTTTTGTATTTTTCTTTAATATCTTATCATGTGATTATAAATATATCTGAATTTCATTACAATCTGACACAAAAAGAATATTCAGTAACAAGTGGGTTAGACAGAACTCAACATAGTGCAATTTGAAATGACCTTTTCTGTTTTATATTCTACAGTTTTCTTAGTTTATTTAATTTTTAAGTTATTTTTAATGTATTATAGTTTTAATATAGTTTCTTTTTAATTATTTTAGTTCTTGATGTTCAGTAGCAACAGCGATGTGGTTGATGGTGGTGCTAGTCAACCTTCAACATCGCTGAACATCCTGGAGATCTGCCCTCTGTACCCAGGCACGTATTTCAAAGGTAAGCGGGGTCTGAATGTGCATATTGGGAAAATACATAACTCGCAAAATGCACTTTCAGACTCTGCATCCATTCCTATTTCCACACCTTCCAAATAATACCACTTCCGACCCTTTTTGGAAAACACTTTCAAATTTAAAAAAATCCTTTCCGGTTCTGAAGCGAGTTCCCCGCGGCGCCAAACCTCTAGTTGCTCGATACCTGGCTAGTTGCGTTCGCCAAGCTGTCCGGGAGAACTCACAAAGTGCCTGGGAACAATTGCTTACCTTCCCCTACAAAATTCTTCACGTGAAAAAGAATCCGGCCACAAAAAATACTTTAACAGCTCAAATTAAAGAAAATTGTAATGTTTCGGTTCCAAGTTTTGATTTCGATTCTCCCTCTCTTAGAACTACCTCTTCACGAGGTATATCCCATTTGGTAGAAACGAAGTTAGGGGCGGTGATATTAGCGGAGCTGCCAGGATTCTCTTCAGCAGCGATGTGGTGGCACCATGTTCGTCAGAGACTCTCGAAGCTCTGAAGACCAAACACCCTGCCCCAGCTTATGATCTTGCTTTTCTCGACCCTCCTGATCCTGATATTCACTCCCTCACCATTTCAGGTCGAGAGGTAATCACAGCCGTTATCTCGTTTCGTAGCGGCTCCGCTGGCGGTCTCAACGGCCTGAGTCCGCAGCACTTTAAGGACCTCATTTGTTCAGGCGCCGGGGTAGCTGATGAGTCGCTCTTGAGGGAGCTGACGGCTCTAGTTAACCTTATGCTTTCCGGCAAGGTAAACGAATCTGTCATCGATATTCTGTATGGCGCCAATTTATGTGCGCTACGCAAGAAAGATGGCAGCATTCGTCCCATTGCCGAGGGAACAACCTACCGTCGTATGGCAGCCAAGATTTGCTGTAAATTTTATGGTGAGGCTGTTTCGGAAAAATTTCAGCCCCTGCAAATTGGTTACGGTTCAAAAGGGGGCTGTGAGGCTGCCGTACACGCTTTGTCGATATACTTAAATTCTGGGAAAAGTGAGGCCATTCTGAAGGTTGACATAAAGAACACCTTCAATTCAGTTAACAGGGACACTTTATTGGCTGAGACTAAAAAATAATTACCCCAAATTTATAGTTTCCTTTGGCAATGCTATAGAAATCCATCCAAATTATTGTATCGGGACAATCTATTGGAATCAGCTGTTGGCTGTCAACAAGGTGACCCTCTCGGGCCAATGATTTTTAGTTTAGCTATTCACCCAATAATTCGAAAGCTAAATTCTAAATTCAATGTTTGGTATCTTGACGACGGAACCTTGGGAGGTGATGTAGAAAATATTTTAGCAGACCTAAATTTCTTAAAAAATGAACTACATTCTACTGGCCTTGACCTCAACCTCTCAAACTGTGAATTATTTTTAACAGATAACACTGACAGACTACTGACTCTCTCTAAATTTAACGAAATAGCACCTGGAATTCAAATTATTGAGAAAAGTTCTCTCCGTCTGCTTGGTTCTCCAATCTTTAATACTTCTTTTCCCGACTTTATTGCAGAACAAATTAATAAATTCAATGACGTTTCGGAAAGATTGCTCCAAATCAATATGCACTCGGCCATCACTATAATTCGTTTCTGCTGTTTCAGCCCTAAATTAACATACTCTCTTCGTGCTTCCTATTTGTGGAAGCACCATCAACTTTTAGTTCAAATGGATCAAATTATCAGATGAACTTTGTCCTTAATTTTGAATGTGGCTTTGGATGACCGAGCTTGGCCCAAGCCTCTCTTTCCATCCGCATGGGAGGACTCGGAATCCGCAAAATTTATATTATTAGTTTACCGGCTTTCATTTCCTCGGTCCACAGCACTGAGAAATTAATCAGGAATATCTTGGCTTCCACACTGATTGATTTTAATGTGCCGTGCTTCACTGAGGCTATTGATGCCTGGAATCTCGCTTGTCCGAATTCTGACCTACCTGTTATACCATCTTCCCAGAGGCGGTGGAACGAGCCGCTCTGCAGAGTAGTTCTGAATAATTTACTAACCACGTCTGCTACTTCTACTGAGTGTGCACGTCTGCTGGCTGTGGGAAAGTGGGAATCAGGTCTTTGGTTACATGCTCTACCGTCCTCAAATCTAGGCACTTTGTTCGACGACACCACTTTCCGCATCGCTGCTTCACTACGCCTAGGAGATAGATAGATATACTCTTTATTGTACACCATAACAGAATTAAATAAGGACTTAAAAAAACTACAATAGGTGATACAATGGGCGGTCTTATCGCTAAAAGCGATCTTTTACAGACAACTTTTGGATGGATTTGACACAGCAGGAGAAAATAAATACGCAGGTAGTCCATGGTGTACTATTCACTTATATACAATAAATAAGTAATAACCTACATACTCAATATACATATATATACATAAAACGAACAAAGCTGAGTTATATAAAAAATAGTAACAAATTAAAGAGAGAGATAGAGATCTTTTACCATATTTTTGAAATAAAGGAAGGGTTTGTGCTTGTCTTACTGACACGGGAAGATTATTCCAAGATTATTATTCAAGTCGTACTGCTTGAGCTGCGAACGACTTTTTTTTTTCGTGGTAAAATCATCAGATGAGTCCTCCCACCCCGGGCAGGGCCGGAGGGACTCTCAAACTTGTACTGACTAAAATCCACAGTATTCCTTCAATAGCCCTTACCAAAGAAATTGGTGGAGTGACTCGGTACCACTAGCCTCAAGTTTTCCGATGACCTCAGAAATTTGGCATGTGTGTCATGGAGGAACTTAAAACGTTCTTTAAGATAAGAGGGGGTCTTAGGATTGAACAGAATACTGTAGAGCAGAGACAAGATGTGTAAGTTCCGGCGAAGACGTATAGGAAGCCACTTGAATTTCTTACGAAATTCGGATACGTGATCATATTTGCGCAAACCAAATATAAATCTTATGCAAATATTTTGAAGTCGTTCAAGTTTATCAAGTTGTGCCTCTGTGAGATCAAGATAACTGACATCAGCGTAGTCTAGGATGGGGTGTAAAAGAGATTGTGCTAGCGCAATTTTAGTGGCATTTGGCAGAAAGTTACGCAACCGTCTTAGGGAACTGGCAGAAGCAAATAATTTGCGACTCACCTCTTGTAATTGGGGACCCCACGAAAGATATTTGTCCAACCAAACCCCAAGGTTCTTAACTTTCTCGCTTAGTGGAATAGCTGTGCCGTTGAAAATAACCTGAGGTAGCTGAGACCAGTTTACCTTAGATGCCAACCTAGAGCTGCCGACTACAATGACCTGTACATCGCTGTAATTGTGGGGAAGCGGTCAACAGCCTCGGGCACCATGGACTCTCTTGCAGTCGTAGTGCGGGTCGTTTTGCACGACATGCCAATTTAAACGACATTATCCGACGAGCCCTTGTCACCGTCAGCGTTCCAGCCGTATTGGAACCCAATGGATTCCAATACGGAAAAAACATCAAGGATTAAATTGACACTAGCTTGTGGTACATACATTAGGCAATGAAAAAACTTGAGACATTTCGTTTTGTTCGCATTATATAACTGATGTAAAGTAGTTATAAGGTTTTTGGAAATAAAACATATTATTATTATATTATTCCATTTATTACATATTGTTTACATTTTTAAATATTCCTAAAAAAAACATTTAAAAATATAAAAAACAGTATTTTTTATTATTCAGAACAGGCCCGCGTTTGGCCACCATCTCACCTGATGGTAAGTGATGATGTGGTCGAAGATGAAGCACGTTTGCCTAGAAGTAACCTATTCACTCTTGACTTAAATACTCCCAGGTTATGAAAGGTTATGAACGATGGAAACAGACTCCGGCAGGGAATTCCACTCCTTAGCCGTACGCACAATGAAAGTATTCCCATAACGTTTTGTGCGTATGGGTGGGATGTCCACCATGTAACGATGGCGCATCGCCGTTTGTCTTGTAGTCCGATGATGGGACGGGCTTGGCGGATTATATTGTTTAATTCTATCGCACACTTCCCGAAAAGTAACTCATATATAGGTACCTACTCGTTCCTATGCGCTATATCGTAGCGGCATGCGATTCCGGGATTCCCTTACTGGTCTCGACGGTTTGTGGGTTGCTACATAAGAAAAAATTATGCCTGCAGGATTTTCCTCAAAGATAGTCTCCAGTTATTGTTGGTGGGACTTGATCACCGTCGAAGCAGTTGTTGTTTCCTGATAGCTATAACCTGGGAGTCGTCAAGAGTGAATAGATTAGGTACTTGTAGGCAAGCGATACTTCTTCTCGAACCACATCATCGCTTAACATCAGGTGAGATGGTGGTCAAACGCAAGCCTATTAAGAATAAAAATTGGCCAAGTGCGAGTCGGACTCGCCCATGAAGGGTTCCGTAGTAACTATAATAAATATAATATACTTAATATGTTTATTTGAAAAAAAAAAATCAAAAACCTTACATATTTCTTAAAACTAGCTTATTTACAATTTTTACAACCACGCCAAATAACTTTGTTTTTCATAGTATTTGTATGAATTACAAAGTTATATTTGCGGTTTTAGAAAATATACTGTATCTCAAAAACTGCTGACTCGATCTCGTTCAAACCAATTTTGGTTGAAAGTTTGCATTAAGATCTACAACATATGGTCTTTTTAGATTTTTCACATCATTATTATAGAAGTTAGAGGGTGGGAGACACACATTTTACCACTTTGGAAGCGTATATCTTTTAAATGATTAACTTTATGAAAAAGTCATTTTAGATACCTTAATGTCATTTTTAAAGACCTGTCTATAGATACTACACACGTATAGGTTACATGAAAAAAAAAAAAACAGTTTGAGTTCCATGTATGGGGAGCCCCCTTTATTTAAAATATTTTTTAAATTTTCTCTTAAAATCGGAAAGCGGTTCACAGAATACATCTACCTACCAAGTATTACATGTATAGTCCTAATAGTTTCGGAATAAAATGGCTGTGACATACGGACGGACGGACAGACAGACAGACAGACAGACATGTCGAAACTATTCCGGGTTGGGTTCCGTTTTTTGCCATTCGGCTACGGAACCCTAAAAAGGCGTATATTTCTCATATTCTTCTTTCCAGCTATAGTCTGCTGGCGATAACTCAGATGGAATCTATTTTGACCATGACTCCAAAGATTACCGATATAACGATGTGCGTAGTATATGTTGGTATGATTCTAATTGACATGGGGGGATTGCTCCATCAACTGTATTTTTAGTGTGAATTGGTCTTTTTTTCATTCTCGTGTTGTATTTATATTGTTCATTGCTTTAAAGCCATACATTTTTGATACAAATTCTTCAATAATTTCTTTAGAATTACTTTATACACGACGTAAAATACACGGCTGCAATTCACATATTGCAGTTGTGTATTTTACCTGGGGCCTACAAACCTACTACCTAACATTTTGGAGTGGGTACGTTAAGTAAGGTTTCATCAGCTTCGAAAAGATTGGTACTCGTACTAAATGAGACTGCCAATGAAATTGAAATGAAAGCTGTTGTGCCCTGAACATTTTTCATTAATATTTTAGAGTAAACACTATTTTCATAATTTGAAAACATTGTTTATTTTTTCACCGTGGTTCATAAAAATGTGTTTCTGCTGTAAAAATAAAGGCTAGGTATAATTATATGAAATTGACATTGACATTTCCTTCCAATAAAAGTTCAATCAGCTTCAGATTTCAGCAATATAATTTGAAAAAACAGTTAAAATATTAACGGTAATATATGGTGTCATTCGATTTTCAACCGACGACCAAAAGAGGAGGTTATCAATTCGACGCGTATATATATATATATTTTTTTTTTTAATGTATGGTCACCGATTACTCGAAGACGGCTGAACCGATTTGGAAAATTCTTTTTTTGATTGAAAGGGTATACTTCGAAATTGGTCCCATTTTTATAAAAGTCAGGATCTGATGATGGGATCCTAGAGAAATCGAGGGAACTCTTCAAATATTATAGGCACACCTGTACGAGCCACGCATCGTACATGATAGGCGCGCAACGCAAGATCAGCAATTTTACGTCAATTCGTACAAATTATATTGTTACGCGTCAGTACTCGTTCAAGATTCATACACAGTTGTACTCACTAGCAATCATTCGCTTTTCATACATTTTAGCATAGTTACGCGATAGTTCAGTTATCAATATAGTATATCATTTTAGTTGGCTATCAGTGACTTTCATTACAAACATACATCCAAGCTGTGTGCGCCTCACTCAACAGCGCATACATCTTTATGGTCCTTCAGCCTCAAGGTGGTAAGTAGTCCGTAATTCTTTGTTGCGGAGCGGCGAAGCGGTTGGGTTGGCGTTCAAGAGTCAGACACAGCTAGCCCGATTGAAGAGACGCATCAACCGTACGGAGGGCACGGACCACTGATATCAATTTGGGCCACGCTTCATGAGATCATTCAACGTATAACCTGTGGAGGTTTTCGCCGATGCGTTGAATACTACCCTTAACGCAGTAGTTGTGGAATCGGCGCGCTGAACACAATGATGAGGTAAGTAGCAACCCGGTGTTGTATTACTAGTACACTCAACCATATGATTCAGTGTTTGATATTCATGCATAAAATAACTGTATGATTCTGCTAATTCTGGATTTCTGCAGAATTTTCTTTCAAGTTGTCGAAACTGAGCCAACGCCATGGGTTTTGAATTTCCTAATTTCTCTTGAAAGTTTGGGTTGAATGGTAACTCCACAACATAGCGACCTTGTGCGTCACGAGTTGTTGTGTTCTTGTAGTGTTGTAAGGCCTCTAGATCGTCCTGTGACATACTAGAATTTTCTGCTATATCTTCAACTGCCCAAAATTTTTGAATGTCTTCGATATTATTAATCACAACATTGCAGTGGAATGTTTGCACGTTTCCGTATAAAATCCAACCTAAACGTGTTTGTTGTGCCACTGGCTGCGATGTTTCGTGCCTGATGATACCTTCTTGAATAATGTTTGAGTATACCTCTGCCCCTAGTAATATGTCTACAGGACGGCTTAAATGAAAATCTGGGTCAGCCAACTTGATGTTTTCTAAAAATGTCCATGATTCTGGCTTCGTGAATGACTTATTCGGCAAATTTTTAATTAAATTGCGCATAATGAATACATTGGTGTCAAATGTATAATCACTGTGAATAGCATTGCACGTGATTTGTATTGCACCTTTGCAATTGTTTTCTTTAGCTCCGACACCGAAAATGACACCCTTGCATCGGCCACGCGGTAATCGTAGCATTTGCGCTGCTTTTTCCGTAATCAAGGATACTTGTGAACCCTGATCAAGGAGTGCTCGCAAAGTTATCAGAGACCCATCAAATGCTTGTACTTTGATCAGTGCTGTAGTAAGCAGAACTTCTGATAAATCTTCTTGAGACACATGATTGCTGTTGTTGCTTGCTGTTTTCTTGCTGTCCGTGGCGGATGTATCTTGCTGCCCTGATTTGATGTTTAATGTCTGTCCACCCCCTTTGCCATAAGCGTCGTGCAATAATGTGTTATGGTCTGAATTGCAGACACGGCATTTTTTTCTCGATAAACATTTATCGGTGTGTGCGTAAAGGCAATTTTTACATAAATTGTGTTTTGCAACTATTTTTCGCTTTGCATCCGGTTGTAATTCGAGGAATGATTTGCACGAAAACAATTTATGTGTTTGATTGCAATGTGGGCACTTTGATGTGTCCTCATTGTCTTTATTTAACGAATCTGATCTAGAATTATTATTCTTGTTATGATTTGCGCTGAATGCTTTATATGAATGAAATTTCTTGTTTTTCTGCGTAGATTCAGACTGAGCCGTTTTTGTTGTTTCTGACTTGCGGCTAGATGATTCCCAGGATACAAATTTGCTTTCCAGAAATTTGAGAAACTCTGCAAAGGTTGGTAATTCACGTGGATCGGCAAGCGACTCTGAGTAGTCGTTATGTGTTACTGGATCCAACTTTTGCAAAAGCAGATGTACCACGAAGGGTTCCCACGTGTCTACGCCGAGGTTTTTAATCGCGTTTATACATTCCTTGGTCGTGTCGTGGAGCTTCTTGACTGATGTTGCTGATAAATTTTGTGTGTTAGGTACACCGAGTAAGTAGTTAACATGTGAGCAAAAGATCAATCTTTTACTGTTGTATCTGTGATTAAGGATTTCCCAGGCTGTGTCGTAATTTTCCGAACTGATTGTCAGATGTTGAATGAGTTTCTCTGCCTCTCCTTTCACCTTGCTTTTCAGAAACTGCATTCTCTGTACATTTGAAAGAGACGGATTGGAATGAATGGTCTCAGTAAACAAATCCTTAAATGAAGTCCAGTGCTGATAAGTGCCATGAAAGGCTGGAATTTCGATAGTCGGCATCGTCTTTTCCCTGTATGAAACGGACCACATTTTAGAGTTGATGTCTGCTTTCATTTGGTTGTAAATGAGTTCGCACGTATTATATGACATCTCATATTGGACATCGGCGTCAATGGACAGACTGTCAATATCCCAATAAAGTAAATCAACTGCCTTCCACCTTGATTCTAATGCCTTTAAGGCGTCTTCAAACTGCCATTTTTCTTTGAGGAGATCCAAGTTGATATTTGATGCGGTTCTCTGGAATGCTTTGAAGTTGCTCCTTTGCTTGCGTAACATCTCGTCTGTTCTGCTGTCAGTCGCAGTTTCCGTTATCTCTGGCACCTTTATAGTACAGGGAGATGGGTAACCACGATCAGCTCTGCCTGCGTCAGTTTGCTCTTGAGTGAATGTTGGCTCCAATACATTCGAGGTTGACGGTGAATACCCGAATGTTAAGGTTGGCGCTTTTAGCGCAGGCGAGGCTGGTTTTTGATCTTGATTTATATGCTTGACAAAGAATTCCCTGGTGCTATTGTAAAACTGTCTTGTCTGCCCATAGGAATCCTTCGTAAAATATTGATGAGAATGATCTTCACGCTCCTGAATCTTCTCGTGATTGGTTTGAAACTCGGCCCAGTACCTGTCCAGAAGATCTATCTTCTTTTGAACCGCTTCGGGTGTCTTACGGGCTGGGCCATCTTTTTTGAAGTTGGTAAGAAGTTGGTTCATGGCTTGCATGATTTGATATTAAGTATCAATAACTCCCTCCATATTTAAAAGTGAATGTATAAATACTTCGAGTCACCAAATCTGTGAATGCTGCTGCTGATGTGCTTCGGTGATCTCTTGTATTTTCTGGTGGCTACTGATGATATCAGTGGTCCGTGCCCTCCGTACGGTTGATGCGTCTCTTCAATCGGGCTAGCTGTGTCTGACTCTTGAACGCCAACCCAACCGCTTCGCCGCTCCGCAACAAAGAATTACGGACTACTTACCACCTTGAGGCTGAAGGACCATAAAGATGTATGCGCTGTTGAGTGAGGCGCACACAGCTTGGATGTATGTTTGTAATGAAAGTCACTGATAGCCAACTAAAATGATATACTATATTGATAACTGAACTATCGCGTAACTATGCTAAAATGTATGAAAAGTGAATGATTGCTAGTGAGTACAACTGTGTATGAATCTTGAACGAGTACTGACGCGTAACAATATAATTTGTACGAATTGACGTAAAATTGCTGATCTTGCGTTGCGCGCCTATCATGTACGATGCGTGGCTCGTACAGGTGTGCCTATAATATTTGAAGAGTTCCCTCGATTTCTCTAGGATCCCATCATCAGATCCTGACTTTTATAAAAATGGGACCAATTTCGAAGTAACCTTTCAATCAAAAAAAGAATTTTCCAAATCGGTTCAGCCGTCTTCGAGTAATCGGTGACCATACATAAAAAAAAAAATATATATATACGCGTCGAATTGATAACCTCGATAGAACGCTTCGAAGAGTCAAATCTTTAATCTGCACGGGGGTGACAGACTAGGATAATAGAAACAATGGAAATACCTTTGTTAATACCTTTAAGAAAGTATGTTAATTTCCTGCCAGATGTCTGGCCTTTCAAAAAAAAGGAAAGAAAAAAATGTCAAGTTAGAACGTGCGTAAGTCAATGCCAGTCAGGCTGTAACAAAATTTTAAAGGGTGAATACATAAGTCTCTTGGAATTTCAACATGTTGATGCATGGCGTCCCAAGAAGAAACTTACCGTTCTTCCCGTCAACAAGTGACTTTTCCAGCGTGCACCAATAAACAAGAGGGAGACAATCACACCAGAATCGTTCAATAGTAGAAATTCTGAAATATCAATAAAATTCTACTTAAAACACGAACCCAAATTGATAACCATTTATCGGTCTCGTAGAAATAATACTTACCGAAGAAATTAAGGATCCCTCCATCAGAACACCTCGTCCTGGGTGTTTAAGGCAGTAATTATGGCATCATTTGGCCTAAAATATCCGAGATGACAACGGATTAGTAAAATAAAATTGTAGAGCTAAGCTTCTATGTCAAAAACATTTTACCAAAAAATTAAACAGACTCCTAAAAAACACTGCAAAGTGAAAAATAACTTTAATTTCGGTAGTCGGTGTCTATTTTCGTTTTTGGCACCGACTTCCGATATTAAAGTTATTTTTCACTTTGCAGTGTTTTTTGGGAGTCACTCTTTTTAGTTGGTCGATTTTTAATTTACCTAGTTACAAGAGCCTAAACGTCAACTACTTATAATCATTTACAAAATATTGCTTTTTCCAATGTTAGGCCGTTAATTGTTGAGGAGTTCTCCTGGTACTTCACCATCAGCTTCACTTCACCATATGCATTGTGACGAGCATATTGTGCTTAATAACCACATTCAAGTAATCGAAGCGGAACACATGAAATACTTACTATTTCTACTTATATATTGAGTAGTTCCAGTGGCCATCTGTCTTCATCATCAGGTCCACTTCACAAATGGTGTTTTTCGAATGCAACTACACAAGTTACTATAAAAAATACTCAAATCACTATAGGTGTGCCTATAATATTTGAAGAGTTCCCTCGATTTCTCCAGGATCCCATCATCAGATCCTGACTTGGTGGCAATGGGACCAATTTCAAAGTATACCCTTTCAAACAAAAAAAGAATTTGCCAAATCGGTTCAGCCGTCTTCGAGTAATCGGTGATCACACATAAGTAAAAAAAATATACGCGTCGACTTGATAACCTCCTCCTTTTTTTTGTCGTCGGTTGAAAAAAGATCGTAAAGTGAAACGTCAAAATTAACAGTTCCCTAACTGAAACGTCGCAAATAAAATTGACAGCCAAGAAATCGTTCCGAAATCGACTTGCTAGTGAAAACCATGTAACGACTCTAAAAAACTCGTTACAATGGATATGGGGAGGCCATTGCCCAATGCCCAGCACTCAGCAGCAGAATAGGCTAATAAAAAATATATTTAATAACGTTGCCAGATCTAAATAATATTTGTTTTTGAAATAATCGCCGAAGTTTTGAAATCGATTGCAACATTGATTAAAATATTAGTTTTCTAAATAAATATTTTTGTTTTATAAGTTTATTTTTTGATGGAAAGTGAACAATATTTCATTAATATAAATAAACATTCCTATCGTTGATTTTAAACGTGTTTATTTTTTTATTGAAACCTATCAACTATTATTATTATTCTTTAATATCTGGCAACAATTGTATTACAGATATACAAATGTTGCCAGATATTAAGACGGTTAAATGGTTGATGAAAGAAGTCCATTAGTAGTCTTATAATTAACATTAACAGTAATCCCAGGGTAAAACAAATTGGCGCGGGCTTTCGGACGGCGAGCAGGGGTAGATCACCATCCGGTAAGGACCACGCCCAGGGTCAAAACGTCAGCACTAGTGACGGGGCCCCATGAGGTCATTGCCTGCCGGGGTTTGCGGGAAAGTTTTATCAAGATACCGCGGCCTCGGAACTTTAGAGCAGCCGAAGGAACAGGGTGGGTTTTTAGTCAGTAGAAGTCTGACACTCCCTTCCGCTTAACCCAGCGCGGGAGAAGTCATTTGATGATTTTCCAACGCGGAAGAAAAAAAAAAAGAAAAAATGGGTAAAAATCATGTATTATCAAATTGAATGGACACAGAAAAAAATTAATCCACAGTGTGATTTCGCATATGCCTTATTAGGTCACACTTCCGATTAAAGCTATTCTGACATATAGTACACTAGTAGCTTTTTCCGGTGTGTATGCCAACATGTCGTATTAAAGAGCTCTTTTGATTAAAACTGCGCTCACAAATGTCAATAGTACACTAGTAATGCTTGTTTCCGGTGTGTATGCGAACGTGTCGTTTTAAATTGGACTTTTGATTAAAACTGCGCTCACAAATGTCACACTTGTAAGGTTTTTCCCCAGTATGAATTCGCATATGCGTCGTTAAGGTATTCTTTTCAATAAAACTACTGCGACAAATAGTACACTTGTAAGGTTTTTCCCCAGTATGAATTCGCATATGCGTTGTTAAGGTATTCTTTTGAATAAAACTACTGCGACAAATAGTACACTTGTAAGGTTTGTTCCCAGTGTGAATTCGCATATGTTTTGTTAGGTCATACGTTTGAATAAAACTACTCGGACATATAGTACACTTGTATGGTTTTTCTCCAGTGTGTATGCGAACGTGTCGTTTTAAATTGGACTTTTGATTAAAACTGCGCTCACAAATGTCACACTTGTAAGGTTTTTCCCTAGTATGAATTCGCATATGCGTTGTTAAGGTATTCTTTTGAATAAAACTACTGCGACAAATAGTACACTTGTAAGGTTTTTCCCCAGTATGAATTCGCATATGCGTTGTTAAGGTATTCTTTTGAATAAAACTACTGCGACAAATAGTACACTTGTAAGGTTTTTCCTCAGTATGAATTCGCATATGCGTTATTAAGATATTCTTTAAAATAAAACTCCTGCGACATATAGTACACTTGTAAGGTTTTTCCCCAGTATGAATTCGCATATGCGATGTTAAGGTATTCTTTAGAATAAACCTACTCCGACATATAATACATTTGTAAGGTTTTTCTCCAGTGTGTAGGCGAATATGATTTTCTAAATTGGTCTTTCGATTAAAACTACTCGAACATATAGTACACTTGTAAGGTTTTTCTCCAGTGTGTATGTGAATATGATTTTTTAAATACGCTTTAGAATGAAAACTGCGTTCGCAAATGTCACACTTAAAAAGCTTTTCACCTGTGTGTGTACGAATGTGTGTTATCAAATTTCTTCGGTGACTGAAAACTCGCGAACATGTATCACAAATGAATTTATTCTCTCTTTCTTTATCACCTTGTTCTCTCAGCTTATCCGAATCATCGCCTTTTACAGACTGCACTCTATGCTTATTCACATCATCGCTGTCCATACTTTTGTTAGATTTACTTGATGTATCTTCATTGTTAGCGCCATTATCTAAACTAATATTATTAACCTCAGGTTTTGCATAACTTGAAGGCTTGTTGATATTCAGTGCAGGTCTAGACGGCAATTTATCGATTTCTGGGTCAATTTTCGAGTTAAACTGTTCAGTATTATTTTCCTCTTCAGTACTGCCATCTTCTAGTGTTCTTCTTCCTGTGTGTACTCTTCGCTTGATCGCCACGGCATCACCTGCAACCACAAAAAATGCTTGATATTAGAAGACAGTCACAATAGAACAGAAACGGCCAGGGTTTGGAGCTTGGCGTCAAGGACTGCAGTCAGGGGCCGCGTTGATGAGTATAGTAAGTCCAATAGCTCCCGGGGCAACAGCGCGAGGGACCACGGAATGAAACTAAAATTTATTTTGCGAACTGATTGTAAATAACACTGTTACATGACATTTTTCTCTATTTGAAGTTAAGCTGACGGTGACTGACCCGCCAGAAGAAATGGGTGGTATTATTCAGTACGAATCTGTCAGACTTTTCTGTCCGACCTAGGACGGAGGACATCCACGAGAATTACCACATCGAGAAAAAGATAAAAGGATCAAGGATTCAAACGAATTCAAGATGAGCTCGAGAAATATCACCTTTGGAGAGGAACAACGAAAATATTTAAAAGCGTCATGCGTCCATGGAGTTTCATGCAAACTCCAGGGACGCATGACGCTTTTAAATATTTTTTATTTATTAAATTTAACTTCACAGCTGACAGGTAGTAAATGTATCATTGTAAGTCGAACATTACGTCAATAAAGAAGTACACCGATAAAATAAAAACAAAACGGAATGTCACGAGGTAGGTGTATGTACCGTGTGTGTATCAGTATGTGGATGTGTAAATATGAGTGTTTGTGATGATTGCGTATGTACGAGTATATCTAACTGGCTCTACTGGTGTAACTGAGCGTCCTGCGTTTGGACAAAGATATGAATTACTATACTCAGAAATCGAATTCAAGATAAAAAATGTTAACAAAGAAATGTCATTGTCAAAGTGACAATTCAGGCGTAGTGAACATTTCACTATTAACTCAAATTAATTTTTTAATTTAGTGTTTTTGAAAGAAAAATTTAAAAAGATGGTAGCCTAAGGTAAGTCCTAATATAATAGGTAAGGTAAACGATATGAAAATTAAAAAGATTTATATTGTTATGAACTACGTGCTCATGATTTTTCACCGATTTGGCCGAATTATTTTTTGTTCTGTTCATAATAATGTCAGAACAAGGTGTGAGTGTAAGAAATTCTCATTTGTTGTTGTTGTCAATTACAATGAAACTTGCAATAGAAGAATATGAAAACATAGCTGGCAATGCAATTACAAAAAATATGGTATCAATTTGCAAACACGGCCACCTAAAAAGGAATCAGTCAGACAAAATCCCATAAAAAACAATACTTGTCAAAAAACCAAGTCTCGCAACTTAGTTGTTCTACCGTAAAAAGTTGTGAGATCCATGTAATACCAAGTCGGTTATTAATTTATTCAGTCCCTACTTAAGGGACCTTCTGTCTTAAGTTGTTACGTAATTATCTATCATAACGACATCTTATAGTGGCCATATCAACATTAAAAATCTTTACCGTTTTAAATAAATAGATTGACTCGGCCATCGCATGAAAACACAATATATCTCACAAGTAATACATATATAAATTAAATTGTTTATTGCGATTGCCAAGTCAGTCTATTTATTTAAAACGGTATAGATTTTTAATATTGATATGGTCACTATAAGATGTCGTTAGGATAGATAATTACGTAAAAACTTAAGACAGAAGGTCCCTTAAGTAGGGACTGAATAAATTAATAACCGACTTGGTATTACATGGATCTCACAATTTTTTACGGTAGAACAACTAAGTTGCGAGACTTGGTTTTTTGACAAGTATTGTTTTTTATGGGATCTCATTGCTTTTTGTAGAAAGTCCTACTTGTTTCCTTTCCGGTACCTTCTACTTCTTGTATACCAACAACGAATTTTCTTAACCCTTAAATTGGTAGTGTACTCCACCAAAGACATAAACTTTAAAAAATCGATTGTAGTACAAATTAAAATTAAAATACCATCTATTTTTATTTTTTATTTGCAAATATTATAAAATTTGTTAGAAAAAATATTAGGACATAGACGTAGTAAAATCTAAAATTATCAGTTAAATTCAAAATGTCTTCGAAGAGATCTGGTTTCTTTGCGTCACGCGTAAGGTTTTTAAGTATTTCTATACGTTTTTGAGTGGAATTTGTAGTAACTAGACTTTAAATTGCTTATCTACAACATAGATAACATCAATCATTAGTAACTGTATGTGTAAATTACATAATTGCGTTTTTATAACGTCGAAACTTAGTGTGTACTCCGTGAATACCGTTGCCAAAAGAACACAAAATAGGTTTCAGTATACATGAAAAAAATTACGACTGGCTTCTTTTATTTGTTTTAACACAAAATAACATTGGTTCAGGTGTGGATTTTGAAATTTTGAAAGTCCTTTCAAAGGTTGTCTGAAAGATAACGCTTTCAGCGATAACACAGCCATAGTAATCATAGAAGCAATAATGTTAATTAGGTCTGTTTATATTTTGGTGTACAATAAAGTATATTCTATCTCTCAATTGTATGTCATACAGCATGTTGCAGGATGAATAATCAGTAAGTCAGGTCAGAATCATTCAGAAACCTACAGCTGGGTGGACAGTGTTGGGTACGATGCCGTTGATTTTCCAGAATCGGCAAATGAGCAATCTCGTTGCAGTCTTATGCGTGTGTCAATGTTTAGTGGTGAGTGAAAGTATCAAAAGAAATTGCTTTTACCAATTTCACAGCCAATAATATTGTTAAATTAGAATTATGAAACAAAGAATTAACTAAGATGTGTTTGATTGATATCTTGGCAAGTTGGCACCGTGATCCACGTAGTACAAACCTTAATTTTACTATATTTGGCAATGTACTCCCTGGAGTACAAAGATTTTCGCGAAAACTGTAATAAGTAGATTTTTTCAGGCCTTTAGGGTCATTATAAACCAGGAAATAGCAAAACATTATAACATTTCATTCGTTTGCCAATTTAAGGGTTAAAGCCCTCTCTCTGTCTTATGAGCGTTTCTTATTTTTGTAGGTAGCCTTCCTTTCTTTATTTATTTTCCGGTACTACTTCTTGAACTTCAGCTAAAGTTTTTTTCAAAGCCCACTCCCTGTCTCTATGGGTTTTTTTCGGAGGCTTTGATACGCACATATGAATACGCACGTACGTCTTTTGCATTAGTTAATAATAATTAATGCCGCACTCGTCAAACGTCTCGGTTAAAGTTAATCCATAAGTAAGTAATTATGCAATTTCGGGCAATTTACTCTACTTAATACTCCCCAATACTCTTAATACTTCTTGCTTTTTTATTCCGTTGACCATTTAACAAGTTACCTTTGAGCATAATTATTATATCTAGGTACCTATCTACACTGGAAGACACGGTGGAGCATATGGTCGAGGTGTGCCCTGCATGGGTGGAGCACCGTCGTATCCTCATAGAGGCGATCGGCGGCGGCGACTTCTCGCGCCCTGCTCTGGTTTAGACCATGGTGCGAAGCGAGAAGGAATGGGATGCAGTCACCTCCTGCTGCGAAGCAGTCATGCTAGCGAAGGAGGAGGCCTAACGTGCGAGGGAGAGGCAAATCTCTTCCTCGCTCCCCAGCCGCCGGGGGAGACGCCCCGGGCGTCGTGGATCGCGAGTCGATTTTGGGCCACCGTAGGCGCGGACCTGCGGATGGCGAGCAGGGGTCGCTCACCGTCCGGTAAGGACCAGGCCCGGGTCGGCGGCGCGTTGTGTTCCACGCGCGCCTCAAAAAGCTGTTAATACCAGTGACGGGGCCTCATAGGGCCACTGCCTGTCGGGGTTTGCGGGAAAGTTCCATCGAGTTACCGCGGCCCCGGAACTTTAGGGCTTCCGAAGGAACAGGGTGGGTTTTTAGTCAGTAGAATTCTGATACACCCGAGCGCAAGAAGTCATTCGATGATATTTTTCACCAAGAAAAAAAAAAGTACCCATCTACATGTATTATTTAATTATATTATACAGGTACACTGATTAATTAACTGCAAATGTAACTTTGTAATCCTATATATTTATATGGGATTACAAAGTTATTTATGCAGTTGTATCTAGAAAACTGGAACGAAATTGAAAAATATTATAGTTTTTCCTTGATTCATATACTAAACATTAATTGTATTCTAAATTTGAAGCTTCTATGTCTGCTAGAAGTGCCTTAGACTTTTGATGATCGGTCAGTCAGTGAGTGACAATTGTAAATTAAGGAACTTTGACTCGTTATAATTCTTAAACTACTGGTTCAAATTGAATGAAATTTGAAATATACCGTGTTTATACAATGCCTGTTTGGTTACTGAAAATCAAGCTTCTAGTTTTATCCACAACGAAGTTATAGGGGGTTGAAAATGGCCTAAATTGCTTCGAGAAAAGAATGGTACGGCCGTGCCGCTTTTTTGCTCGACTTGGCGGGGGCACTGCCGTGCCCCCAGATATTGGAATATTTGCATCAGTCTTCACCGAAGCACGGAGTTAGAGTTCTTCGAGTATCACAGTAAAATTGGTGAAGATTGGTTTCAAGGCACGACATCATGATCGGACTATTACATGCGCGTGCGCAAGTGGCTTCAACAGACCACAACTTGAAAGATTGTTGAACAAGAAACCAACAAACACAACATCGTTCCTACTGGTATCTAGAACATAGACAAAACTGGTGTCCAGACTATTACCCGCTTTGCCCAAAATTCTAATCCGCTTTGTCTAGGTGACTAAGATAATTAAAATAAAAGCCAAAAATATGTTAAAAACCTGTTTTATTTTTAGGGTTCCGTAGCCGAATGGCAAAAAACGGAACCCTTATAGTTTCGATATGTCTGTCCGTCTGTCTGTCTGTCTGTCTGTCTGTCTGTCTGTCCGTCCGTCCGTCCGTATGTCACAGCCATTTTATTCCGAAACTATTAAGACTATACATGTGAAACTTAGTAGGTAGATGTATTCTGTGAACCGCTTTCCGATTTTAAGGAAAAAAATTAAAAATATTTAAAATAAAGGGGGGCTGCCCATACATAGAACTAGAACAGAAAATATTTTTTTTCATGAAACCTATGCGTGTGTGATATTTATAGACAGGTCTTCAAAAATGATATAAGGTTTTTTAAAACCACTTTTTCATAAAGTCAATCGTTTAAAAGATATAAGCTTCCAAAGTGGTAAAATGTGTGTCCCTCCTTCCCCCCCCCCCCCCCCCCCTCTAACTTCTATAATAATGAAGTGAAAAATAAAAAAAAATACAGGTCTGTAGATCTTAATATAACCTTTCAACCAAAATTGGTTTGAACGAAATCGGGTCAGCAGTTTTTGAGATACAGCATATTTTCTAAAACCGCAAATATAACTTTGTAATTCATACAAACACTATGAAAAACAAAGTTATTTAGCGTAGTTGTAAAAATGTAAATAATGTAGTTTTAAGAAATATTTAAGGTTTGTTTTTTTATTCGTCATATAAATATACATATTATATTATATTATTATAGTTAATACGGAACCCTTCGTGGGCAAGTCTGACTCGCACTAGGCCAATTTTTTACCTAACCTTAGCTTATCCATTTTGGGCTCATCTCCCTTACTTACCATGCAAGTCATTCGCTCTGTGATTCTTCTCCGATACTTCTAGTTCTTTTTCAGCTTCAGTTTTAATCCCAATTATTATTAAAGGCACATCGTCTTCTGAATATGGCTCAGGGTGGTGTGCTGATATTTCTTCTCCATGTAAACAGCTATAGTCTAGATCCTCTGTAAGCAACAAAAAAGTAAATGAGAAATCGCTTCTAAATTAACTAGCTTTTGCTCGCAGAAATATTTTTTGAGCAAGAATGAATTTCCGAGGTCTATAAAAACTGATGCAATATTTCCATGTTTGTTATATTTCGCAATATACCTAGTAAAAAAAAATCAGAATAATTTGTAAGTATCAAAGAAAAAAATACATAAATCAATCTATATCGAATCTAATCTCACGAATATAATATTTTATTTTATTTGAACCTGTATATCTTGTTTTGATAATCTCCTCAAACTATAAGGTAAGCGTTACCTACAAGTTATCAAAACCTACAAGTTTATTTAAACGGTAAAAGCACCGGTTAATTGTTCATTGCAGAGGGTCAACTTTTTTTAGTAGGATGATCTAATGACCGATTAATTCATTCCTTTTGGTCGTATTAGTTCGTAAAGTTTATTATTTCTGGAAAGTTTTTTCTTCATATTGTTTTTTATTAGTAAACAAAAGTTTATTTTGTAAGTTTATTGTAAAAAATGGAAAATTATTCCCGTGAGATTTACACATTTATTTAAACACACTTCGCCAGCACAGTGGTGAAGTGTGTTTAAATATTTTCACGGGATAAATTTTCCATTTTTTACAATAAACTTACAAAATAAACTTTTGTTTACTAATAAAAAATTGGCCAAGTGCGAGTCGGACTCGCCCATGAAGGGTTCCGTGGTAACTATAATAAATATAATATACTTAATATATTTAATTGAAAAAAAAAAAAAAACAAAAACCTTAAAAATTTCTTAAAACTAGCTTATTTACAATTTTTACAACCACGCCAAATAACTTTGTTTTTCATAGTATTTTTTGAATTACAAAGTTATATTTGCGGTTTACGAAAATATACTGTATCTCAAAAACTGCCGACTCGATCTCGTTCAAACCAATTTTGGTTGAAAGTTTACATTAAGATCTACAACATATGGTTTTTTTAGATTTTTCCCTTCATTATTATAGAAGTTAGAGGGGGCGGACACACATTTTACCACTTTGGAAGCGTATATCTTTTAAACGATTAACTTTATGAAAAAGTCATTCTAGAAACCTTAATGTCATTTTTAAAGACCTGTCTATAGATACCACACACGTATAGATTTCATGAAAAAAAATATTTTCAGTTTCAGTTCCATGTATGGGGAGCTCCCTTTATTTTAAATGTTTTTTAAATTTTCTCTTAAAATCGGAAAGCGGTTCACAGAATACATCTATCTACCAAGTTTTACATGTATAGTCCTAATAGTTTCGGAATAAAATGGCTGTGACATACGGACGGACGGACAGACAGACAGACGGACAGACATGTCGAAACTATAAGGATTCCGTTTTTTGCCATTCGGCTACGGAACCCTAAAAACAATATGAAGAAAAATCTTTCCAGAAATAATAAACTTTACGAACTAATACGACCAAAAGGAATGAATTAATCGGTCATTGACCATCCTACTAAAAAAAGTTGACCCTCTGCAATGAACAATTAACCGGTGCTTTTACCGCTTTTTAATTTGAACCGGTTGCAAAACACAGTGCTTACATTTTCACGCAAACAGTCACACTTTTGCTGTATAAAACACGAGACACGCCATATGAAAGCAGGCCGTAATACTGCTTCCGCTCACAGGAGCCGGGAGCACTATCTGCGCGATGAATTGGCGATGAAATTCCGATGAATTAGTTCCAAATGATGATTTCAAATAAGTTTGATGTTTTTTTTAGTTATTGTTATTTATCATTTAGAGAGGCATATAAATATGTATGAGACAACAGGGTATGCAAAGCTTATTTGCATGTATGGAGTGCACGCCACTGCATCCAATGACTGTCTCCCGATTTGGGGCGAAGCGGGAGGGTGTGTCGGCCTTTTATTAAATAAAACCCATCCGTGTTCCGTCATATGCCCTTCGTATTCCGGCCGCGGTAACTCTTTCGAACAATTCCGCAGCCCCGGCAGGCAACTGCTCCCTAGTGGGCCCCGAAAATATTGCCAACACTCTTTGAGGTGCGTGTGGAACACGACGCGCCGCTACACTGGCCTAGTTTCTGTCGGACGGCGAGCTACCCATTGTTCGCGGCTCGCAGGCCTGCGTTTGGACTAAGATACGAATTACTAGCTTAACTCAATCACGTGGAACACTATGCGTCACGATTTCTCAGAGCGGATAAGCGAACGAGGGAGCGCTGGAGTGGTGCCAGTCAATACGAGTCTGATAGACTTCCTGCCAACCCCACGGCGGAGGTCAACCATGCGGATTTCCACTACGAGAATAAAGGATGGCTAGCTTTATAATCAATATGATAAAAATGTTCTTTGGCTGTTAAGGTGTAACCACCACTACACATTGACATATGTGAGAATTTCCAGCTCTAACAAAAGCATTGGGTACACAGCTCTTTGGTCTTAAAACATACCATCACTAAGAGGCTCCTCCTTCAGCTCAGCTATATCGTCCAGTGTCTCCGGCAATTCTTCTTTGATAGGATCATATTCTACTTGACTTTCATCAGATATATTTATGTGCACTACAGGGGTTTGAACGAATCCCTTGTAAAACTCTAAGCTGTCTGGATTGGTTAAAGATTTCGGCTGTAACAAGATGAAGAAATCTGATGAAAATATCTTTGAAAATAAAAATAATTTTAACATTACATTTTTGGGAGTGTAAAAGGAATTGTTACGGAAGCACCATTACTCACGTCATAAGATAGCACCTGCCTTACGCGTAATTATTTACATTCCTAAATTGTATAATAATCGATAACTGTTTTCGTAACATTTGTATTAATATTGTTTTGAATAGGCAAGTACCTAACACAGAGTCACGTGTTTGCCAGATAAGTATGACCCTTTAGGTATAGAGTAGGTTGCGATGTTCCAATCTATGACCATATTAGGTAATGAATTGTAGCAATGCGTGTTTTGATCACTTGGGCGACACATGATTGGCCCAAAAATACGGGGATGTGTCTAGCAAGTTTTAACGAGCGCTTCACGTGTGCATGTGTGCACCGAATATAAATATAGGTGCCTAGCTACTTGCAAATTAGTTGAGTTCAGTTCGGATCTCAGTCTCATTAGAGTAACAAACGCTCGAATATGTCAAGAAGTCAGCAAGTTATGTAAATAGTTTTCTCTGAGTTTATTGTGTATATATTATTAGTGACCGTATCAGTAAGATAATAACGTTAATTAAGTACCTACTTGTGTTTAGTGAAATAAGACTGGTAACTATTGAACATTATAACTTTTGTGTATGTGTGTTATGACAATACAAGTTTGAATCTGTTGTGAATGTTTTCGTTATTATACTACCCCGACCACTCACTCATACTCTCTGTAGAAAGGTACTGAAAGGTACACCCGCCTACCCAAAACACCAGTCCTCAACCCTTGCGCCTGCATCTGCTATAGGAATATTAAATTAAAAAATACTAGTCTTCATGGAAATATGAGTATTTGTTCAATGTTAGTACAAAGCAACACTCTTCATAAGTGTTGAAGAATACCTTACCATGATGTCCTCATTCATCATCTGAGCAAACAGCTCTTCGGCTTCCAGACATTGTTTCTGCAGTTGGTAGCATTGTTTTAATCTAGTACAGCAGAAGTAACAAGCGAGCATCGGTCTTTTGTCCCGAGTTACAAACTGCAATCAAACTTTATGGTCAGTAACTTGTCTTAAGCTTTGGTTTCCTAGGAAAGCGGTGCCGTCATATAGCGGCCGTAATATTACGGACGCAAAAAGGCGGCCGTCTTTACGGTGAAGACATGTGGAAAGTTCCACGGCCGTTTTAACACAGTCTGCTCCATCGCTATCAATGAAACGTTCACGAAACCATCTGTCACCGACAAGACGGCCGTCATGCAAATGGCGGCACCGCTTTTTGACGTTACGGTGTCAGTTACCGCTCTCTAGGAAACCGCGCCATTTTGTTTACATAGACAACGTTCTAGTGACGTCATTCACCGCTGTATTACGGCCGCTATATGACGGCACCGCTATCCTAGGAAAACAAAGCTTTACACTGGGATTACATACAGAATACAGTTTTCAGTGATAATTCAAGTCACACATCTACTCATAATCATTAGCATTGCCTTTTTTCAGACTGTTGGGGTCGGCGTCCAGTCTAATGGAACACAGATAAGACCAGTTTCCACATGAAGCGACTGATGCGATATGACATCCACAGCCCAGTAGCTATTAACACAATACCCCTGTGCTTCTGACAGTTCTGACTACCTGTAAGAACTGTCAAAGATGCCCAAATGACAGCCGTGACCAACAGATTAGTGTGCATTCCGACCCACAGAGGAAACTCTTTATGATAATAAAATTGGCCAAGTGCGAGTCCGACTCGCCCATGAAGGGTTCCGTAGTAACTATAATAAATATAATATACTTACTATATTAATTTGAAAAAAAAAAACAAAAAACCTTACAAACTTCTTAAAACTAGCTTATTTACAATTTTTACAACTACGCCAAATAACTTTGTTTTTCATAGTATTTGTATGAATTACAAAGTTATATTTGCGGTTTTAGAAAATATACTGTATCTCAAAAACTGCCCACTCGATCTCGTTCAAACCAATTTTGGTTGAAAGTTTACATTAAGATCTACAACATATGGTTTTTTTTAGATTTTTCACTTCATTATTATAGAGTTAGAGGGGGGGGACACATTTTACCACTTTGGAAGCGTATATCTTTTAAACGATTAACTTTATGAAAAAGTCATTTTAGAAACCTTAATGTTATTTTTAAAGACCTGTCTATAGATACCACACACGTATAGGTTTCATGAAAAAAAATATTTTCAGTTTCAGTTCCATGTATGGGGAGCCCCCTTTATTTTAAATATTTTTTAAATTTTCTCTTAAAATCGGAAAGCGGTTCATAGAATACATCTACCTACCAAGTTTTACATGTATAGTCCTAATAGTTTCAGAATAAAATGGCTGTGACATACGGACGGACGGACAGACAGACAGACGGACAGACATGTCGAAGCTATAAGGGTTCCGTTTTTTGCCATTCGGCTACGAAACCCTAAAAAGTCACCCATTCTCAGACCAAACTTGGCAAGGATTGCTGGAACTTGTGACACTGCTATCATTATGCCACGAGAACTGAGAGACTTAGAGGCGACGATTTTATGTCTAGAAAGAAGATGAGATGGCGACTTATAGAAAAAAACACGCAGCACTGACAACAAATAAACTAGGTTGTGTACTTTTTCTGTGCAAGCCAACTGTAGGAAGTCAGGTGGAAGCTATCTAGTATCTACCTATTGGAAGACCGATCCGATCGACACAGCGACCGGCTGAACCGATTTCATTAATTCTTTTAGCACTGTGTTCCCTCTCATACAGGGAAAGTTTAAAAGGTTAGAGAGACAACGACTGTCGGGTCAGCTCGTTGTAAATAATTTTTATTCAACTCACCTGGATGCCAGTTAGCTTTTTATAAAGTACACGCAAGTTTTTATTGAGAATTAAATACATTTGAACGTTCCCCGCTAAACATACTCTACAAATTGGTAGTTTATCCATTTTTTCTCACTGACAAGGATATTAAATTCAACCAAGGATCTTCTACCTACTAACTGGATTGCTTACGAATGACTCAAAGAATACAGAAAGTCTTTCTTAGATGTTAAACAATAGAGTATAAACTTGCACGTATAAAACTGAAGGAACTATTCGTTCCGAGCGAGACAGTGCCGTGTGTGGACTGTGTCCCTTTCTTCTGTGTCAGATTAAAAATATTTATTTCAATGGTAATTTTTTCGACCTGTCTGTTGTAGTAATAACACCTAGTTTTAAACTTCTTTGGAATTCTATCATTAAAATGAATTACCATTATTACTGTATGCATATTAATTAAAATTAAAGTTATTTTACCATGCAAACACAAGATGTTTAAACCAAAAAAAAAATGGAATTTGCAAGAATTAGTAGTGATATATTATACTATACCTGGCAATTACTACGTTGCCGACTGACGTTTACTTGACATCTGTATGTTTGTAAATTTGAATTATATTTAATTTTGTGAGTTTTCGTAATATTAAAGTGCAAGTTATTGTAACCATGGTAAGAACGTGTTTTGTGGTTAATTGCAAGAGTGAAAAGGGTACCCCGGGTCTGGAATTTCCTTTTTTAAGTAAGTTTTGTGACTTTGTTTACAAATTGCATTTAGGGTGACTATGTTTTCAATGTAAAAGTGGATGTTCTTCTCTTTATTCTTCTTATTTATTATTTTTCTTTCTTCTCATTATATATTATTTTTTGTTATTTTAAGCTTTCCTAAAAATGATGATCTTCGAGTCCGGTGGCTCAGTGTTCTACACAGAAAAGGGTCAGAAACGGTTCCAAAATTTGTAGCCGCCATTTCAAGCCCGAAGTAATATTGCATTTCGAAACAAGATCAAATGATGCAATTCCGTCCATTTTCCCTAAAGTGAGTTATCAATCTTTACAAATGACATGAAGATCACCGTTTCGAAATATGTAGAATATGAGCATAGCAAGATGAATTTTCATTTTGAATCTATCTTAACCATAAATACTACAATTTTGTTCTCATCAATCTATTATTATTTTAGATTCCTGTCAGCGAAACAAATAAATGTTTTAAGTACTATAATATTAAAACCCACTAAAGAAAAGAATATACAACCTGTACTGGGCACATTCAAAGATCTGGTAAGTGAAAGTTATGAAAGGAGTCAAATTAATGAGCATAAAAGTCGACATTTTAGTTGTTTTATTTACTTTTGCTTAGCAAATTGATGGCAAAAATATTTTATATCATTTTGGCCAAAAACTCAGCTACGCAAACTTGCTTACAAGTGTAGTTTATTATATTAATAATTACTTATAACTTAATTACTTAACTTTTATCCACTGCAGTTAGTTAATGTCGACAAATAATAATCTATACTAATATTATAAAGAGGTAAAATTTGTAAGTTTGTATGTATGGGGTAATCTCTGAAACTACCGAACCGATTTTGAAAATTCTTTCGCTTACATGTAGCTGCATTATCCCTGAGTGCTATAGGCTATAAATTATCTTTATATCATGCATATTAGCCGAGCTAATATAATCTTTGTCGAGCAAGTCGGGGACGGGATCCCGTGGAATATTTTCGACTTCTACGCGGACGAAGTTGCGGGCAGAAGCTAGTAATTCATAATTTAAAGATTATTTCCATACTTTTAACTAATAATAGTGTAATACATTTTTAGGGTTGTGTGTCAAGCCAATCTTGTAACAAACCTGCAGCTGCAACATATGAGGAACTAGAAAATATAGAACCAACCTAATAATAATAACCTTATAATTATCATTCGATCTGCCTCCTTTATGTTTAGAATTATGTATGTTAATAATATTGATTTCTAACCTTAAATAGCACATGTGGTGTTAGCCTGTAATTAATTTTTACACTTATAAATGTAATATGACTGTTTCATACAAATGTATAGTGTAAACAATTGTAGGTTAACCTAAATAAATATATACAGAAATAAATTATATCTCTTCTGTTATTCTTTCTATTTATAATCATCGTCTTTCATGAAGGGTTTTAGTAGTTTTAATTATATATAAACATTGCATCATTTTATTTTAGTCTACTGGCTCTAACCGCACAAGTGTCGAATAAACATAGATTACCAATTAATGCACGTTTGTTTGGACGTCTATACCACTGCCTATCAAGGCCAAGCCTTCGAAGAATTGCCAGCTGGTGATTCTGTTATTAATTCTGTATCTGCAATAATTGTATTTGTATCACGGGTCTTAACCACTTTGAAAGTTTATAATTCAACGCAATAAAGTTTGCAAAACCAATTTTGCATTTAGCCCGCATAAGGAAGGGTTTATTATAGAAATTAGCGCGCTCAATAGAAGTTCCTCAGATATATATATTGAGAACTAGCTTTTCGCCCACGTAGAATTCTGTTATATCGCGCTACCGAGCAACTGTTCAAAAATCTGAGATAGAAAGAACCCTATATAGTTCCCAGGGTTTTAAACTATCTCCATGCCAAATTTTTTCGAAAGCGGCTCTGTGATTTAACCGTGAAAGCGTAACAGACCGATACAGACCTTTGTATTTATAATTGAATTTATTTCTTTCTTTCTATTTAATACGTTGTTAAGAAAAAACTGGCCAAGTACGAGTCGGACTCGCACATGAAGGGTATTTTTATAGGTAGGTAATGAATGGTACGGAACCATTACCTATAAAAAGCGCCAAAAAAATCACAACTGTTGTATGGGAGTCTCCCTTAAATATTTATTTTAATTAATTTTTAGTATTTTTTGTTATAGCGGTAACAGAAATACATCATTTGTAAGGTTAATAATAAGTGTCTAAAAAAACCTGCAAATATTGCATCAAATAAAATTGTCCTTACGTTTATCGCGAATTGATATCCACACTACTAGAAAGAGATAGCTAGGTCCTTCGAGGGTATACTCTTCGGAACGGATTTGAGCTTCGCGTCCGCATTCCAGTTTAGGTACAAGTTCCTTGAATTCAACACACTATTTCACACAAACAACGTTACCACTTATAATCAATAATGACAACCTGAATAAGTTGAAATTGGTTGAAAATTAATAAAATTATGTTTTTGTTTACTCCAAAGAGTATGTAATACACTATGTTTGTTTACTCAGTCGGGTCATCAGCTGTTGTCACACAGAATATAAAATTGGCCAAGTGCGAGTCGGACTCGCCCATGAAGGGTTCCGTGGTAACTATAATAAATATAATATACTTAATATATTTAATTGAAACAAAAAAAAAAAACAAAAAACCTTAAAAATTTCTGAAAACTAGCTTATTTACAATGTTTACAACTACGCCAAATAACTTTGTTTTTCATAGTATTTGTATGAATTACAAAGTTATATTTGCGGTTTTAGAAAATATACTGTATCTCAAAAACTGTCGACTCGATCTCGTTCGAACGTAAAATAAATAAATAAAATAAAATAAATAAAATACCACACACGTATAAGTTTCATGAAAATAAATATTTTCAGTTTCAGTTCCATGTATGGGGAGCCCCCTTTATTTTAAATGTTTTTTTTTTATTTCCTCTTAAAATCGGAAAGCGGTTCACAGAATACATCTATCTACCAAGTTTTACATGTATAGTCCTAATAGTTTCGGAATAAAATGGCTGTGACATACGGACGGACGGACAGACAGACAGACGGACAGACATGTCGAAACTATAAGGGTTCCGTTTTTTGCCATTCGGCTACGGAACCCTAAAAAGATACAGAAATAGTGATACGACTCGTATTTGCTTTAGTCGAGTGACTCACTATTAAAAATCAGTAGCCTCGGAGATGTTATTTATTTTAAACTAGCTGACTCGGTGAACTTCGTACCGCCATATTTTATTTTTCCAGTCGAGACTGAGGAATTTTTTTCTTTTACTGATGGGCCCACTCTTGACCTCAATCTCGCCTGATGGTAAGCGATAGATGAGGTCTAAGATGAGACGAGCGAGCCCACAAGATGCCTATTTACTCGTGCTTTAAAGGCTGAAAGGTCATAAATGGCAAGGAACACAGAAGCCGGCAGAGAATTCCACAGTTTGGCTGTGCGCCCAATAAATGTGGAGGAGAAGCGCTTGGTACGACAAGACGGTATATCAACCAAGTGTGGGTGGTACCCAGCCGTGCGTCTGGTAGACCCGTAGTGAACGGGAGATGGAGGAATCAGGTCATGGAGCTCCTGCGCACACTCCCCGAAGTACAATCTGTAGAAAACCGACAGGCAAGCAACGGTTCGCCGATGAGCCAGGCTATGAAGCTTGTCCACCAGCACCTCGTCGCCTATAAGCCTTTTAGCTCTGCGCTCGATCGAGTTCAATACAGCAAGTTGGTACTTTGCAGAGCCATCCCACAAGTGGCTGCAATACTCCACGCAGGAACGGACCTGTGCTTTATACAGATTTAGAAGCTGTCCAGGCGTGAAGTACCGCCTCACCTTGTGTACGACTCCCAGCTTTTTTGCTGCAGTCTGAGCTCTGGACTCAATGGTTGAGCCGAAGTTGAGGTCTGACGTCAACTCCATGCCCAAAAGCTCCAGGCGATTGGTAACTGGCACAGATGTACTTCGGAAAGTAGGGGTCAATTCAAAAGGACTCCTTTTAGCGCTGAAATGACAAGCCTGTGTTTTCAGAGCGTTGAATTTTCGTCACCCCATTGGGAAACGAGATTTAAGGTCAAATTCATGCGCTCTACCATTGCCTTTCTGAGAGTGGCAATTTCGTCCCTGTCAGCTCTAGAACCGGATAAGTATCTCTCTGAGACTGTGCTGTCATCCGCGTACCTAACTGCTCCCAGCTGAAGTAGGTCATTGATATGCAACAGAAAAAGAGTCGCAGAAAGAACAGACCCTTGAGGAACACCTGGGGCATTGGGGCACATGAGGGCATTAATTGCCATAAGATCCGTTGAGCAGCCATCAATGACCACTCGGATCAACCGCTCACTCGAGAAGTCGGAAATCCAGTTGCATAAGCCAGCAGGGACACCGAATGCGGGAAGCTTGCCCAGTAGACTAGCGTGCCAGACCCTGTCAAAGGCCTTTGAGATGTCGAGGGATACCGCAAGGGCTTCACCGTGTTTCTCAATGGCCTCGCCCCAACAGCGCGTGACATACACAAGAAGATCTCCAGTGGACCGACCACGACGAAAGCCATACTGGTGGTCACTGAGGAGCTCATGGTCTTCAAGGTATGCCAGCAACTTGTTGTTGAGTACCCTTTCCATCAATTTACACAGTATGGAGGTTAATTAAGGCGATTGGTCTATAATTGGCAAGATCGGCACGGCTACCCTTTTTGGGTACAGGTTGCACATTAGCAAGCTTCCAGGACACTGGCACCACTCCGGTTTTGAGAGAAAGGCGATACAGGTGAGTCAGCACAGGTGACAACTCTGGAGCACAACTTTTTAGGACTCTGGCAGGTATTCCGTCCGGCCCACTGGCCTTGTTCACGTCCAGACTACAAAGGGCTTTACGGACCTCTTTAATGTGAATTGTGTTTTCCGGCATTACGGAGTCGCAGTGAGGTATGTTAGGTGGTAAGTTAGACCCTGTCTCTAGACGCGAATTTTCTGCGAAGAGCTGTATGAGCCAGTGTTCCATCCGGTTTTACCATGGGAGGCAGCGAAGGACGACAGAAGTTCGACTCGACCGATTTGACGAGGGACCAAAACTGCTTACTGCCCGAAGGATAGGTTGCCAATTTGGCCTCAATTCGTCCAACATGGTCAAACCGAGCTTTTCGTAACACCGATTTGCAGGTCTTAGCGGCAGAGTTTAATGCTGTCTTCAATGCGTGAACACCAACACTAGCGCTGCCGCAACTGCGGGCCGGCTTGGTAAGCCTGCTCCTTGCGCAATTCGGCTTGTGCACAAGCTGCATTATACCAAGGCCGAGCCTCAAAGCCAAGTGGGATGTCAGAAAATGGGATAAAATACTCCATAGCCTGACGTACCACGTCAACAATTGCATCAGCGCAGATCGAAGGGTTGCACGATGAAAAACAAGTTTTCCGCCATAGGTAGGATGCAAAAAAAGTGCCGCATCTCATCCCAATCCGCTGACTTGTACTTCCATACTCGCCTAGTGCCCCTAGGGTTTTTATCCGGAGGAAAGTAGGAAGATACAGTTTTCACCAGACAGTGGTCAGACGATCCAAGTGGGGCCCAGATCGAAACAGAGTGCCTGTCTGGATCGGTTGTCAGCAGAAGGTCCAAGCAATTGGGTGTGTGGCCACTGACATCCGGAATGCGGGTCGCTTGATCAACCAGCTTACCGAGATCTAGCGATACAGCAAACCTGCGCGCCTCTCTACCAGCATGGTCTGTGTTCTAATACGGGAACAACCATTCTTAATGATGGGCATTAAAATCCCCCAGAAAAACAAGCTCCACCATTGGGTATTTGAGCAGGCAATTCAGCTGCCTCCGTAAGATGGTCGAAGAGTCTAGTTGTCTCCTGATCACCGCTATGCGACCTGTAGACACCGACATAATATATACGGTCTTAAAAGTGCCGGTGTTCACTAAAAGCCACAGAGTAGAGAACCCTGCAACCTCGCAGCAGCGAAGACGCTGACAGCAAATGTCATCGCGGACGTGCACACAGACCCCAGCTTGCTTCTTAAACTTATGCTCCTGGGTAGTTGAGGTACGCCACATCTGCGGGAGTCACTATCTTTGTCTCCGTCAAAAAGAGTAAGGGTGGCTTATCGGTCTCGAGATGGTGATGGACCGGGTCGATATTTGCGTGCAATCCACGGATATTTGTGAATTGCACTTTAAGTGGGAGGAGGTGCAGCCGTTGGTTAAACTTATTTCTTTTTGACGTGCGCTTCATTTTGGAGATTGGGAAGGGTATTTAGAGAGAAAGGGAGGTGAGTCCAATTGACTAAACGACACTCGTGAGCTTACTTCAGCACGATGGTCAACTCACCTGTAGACTGCGGGGACGCCCAAACCCCCCCCAAGATGTCCACCGGGTCCTCCCTTCCAGTCGCCGACTGGCACGGTGGTTCATATCGGGATTTTCGCGAGGTGGTGGGGCAGCCTTTTGCATGTGGCTGGTGTGCTACTTGGGCCCCCAACTTCCTGCGGTCGGCCAACGGCAAGACCGTGCTGTGGATCCCGCTACCCTCCTGAGTGAGTTGCCAAGCTCGCTTCGAGGCCGAGACCAGCTTTGAACATCGCAGCTGCCTTCACTCTAAAACCCAAAAAGGCACTGGCACTCCCACGCATCGATGAAACACAGTGAACTGCTTGACGTCGAACTCCGGCGGGAGGGTGGTCGCAAGCCAGGCGGGCGTGAGCCCTACCACCGCAAAAGAAGAATTGGTCAGTCACTAAAGGTCATGGGTGTGACTGTCCAGGATGCCCCGAGCGCTAGGTTCTAATTAGTGACTAATGTGAACTAGTTGCGCTACTCGTGGAGGCTTCTTCATGCATTCCAAATAACCCTTCCGGTAAAATTAAATCAGTTGAATTATCAATAATTTCACAACATTATATTGACTTGTTTAATGTATCGAAAGTATCAATAATCCATCAAATTAATCATTACCGGTTTAGAAGGGGTGTTGTTGGGATTACTTGGTATCCATTTGAAGACAATAAAACTCACGTCGGATTGTTAACTGAATACTGAATGATTTATTGTCGAAACACCTGCTTATACATTTGCTAAGATTCTATCTAGGCATGACAAATACAGTTTCTAAGCTCTCGACCAAAGGCGAAGCGCCGCTGGGCGAGCCGCGCGCGGGGCGCGGGACGCATTCTTGCCCGCGGCACTAGATCGTCGCGGACCTATATATATCGAAGTGGGGCGCGGGCGCGGTACCGGTTAAGTAGTACATTAGCCGTATAGAGCTAAACTACGAGTGGCCATACCAAAAAAAAAAAAAAAAAAGCGGGCGCGGTCTTTTTCTTCGTGAGCTGCCGTCGAGTGAAGATGTCTGCTGTTGAAGTGTTTTCCCGCCGTGTGTCGTCAGCGCCGCGTGTCCATCTGCGTATGCGATCTGAAAATGCGGAGGGAACTGGTGCTACGATTGCTCTGCCTGATTGCCTGCTTACAAACAAACCGCTTCTTTCAAAGCGATATGGCCGGCGAGTGCGGCGTTGTGATGACGCCGTGCTGTGCTCGTGCTGTTATCCTGTTTCTTTACAAACCAACGTCTTTTTCAAGATGATTGCTTTCTCTGTTTCTTTTCGGAATGTCAAAAACGCGGTATGGTAACTGGTTCAGTGTTGAGTGGTAATTATTTGGTTTGAAGGTAAAGGTAATGGTTCGGAGGTATTTGGTATTTGGCTTGGACGAATTCTGCGTCTTCATTTTTCGGCTGTGAAGGCACGAAGAAATCTGACGGTATTCTAAGTGTCTATCCGTAGGTAATGAGTGCCGGGCTCAATTGAGAGTCTTCCCGTAGGGCGGTACGTAGGCCGAGTAATACAGTCGGTAGTTCCTCGCTCCAGTGTACACCGGCGTTTCGCGCCGTAAGCGCGGACTTCAAGGTTCGATGCCAGCGTTCAACTTGACCATTTGCTTGAGGGTGGTAGGCAGTGGTACGTATTCTTGTTATGCCGAATTTCTTCATAAGTTGGTTGAATAACGACGATTCAAACTGTCGTCCTTGATCCGTTGAAATTCGTATAGGGCAACCAAATCGTGATATCCACCCCTCATAGATTGCCAGGGCGACAGTGTCGGCGGTGACGTCACGTACAGGAATTGCTTCTGGCCATTTAGTGCAGCGGTCGATCATTGTTACTAGGTATCTGTAGTCGTTAGAGGGCGGCAGTGGTCCCACGATGTCCACGTGAATGTGTTCGAAACGCGAAAATTTTTGAAACTCGCCGAGCGGGCTGATAACGTGTCGTTGAACTTTCTCGCGCTGGCAACCGGTGCATGATTTCGCCCACAAACCGACTTCTTAATTCATATTCGGCCAGAAAAACTTTGTAGACATCACTCTTCTTGTTGTTCGCACACCCGGGTGACTTAGTTCGTGTTGCGCTTTGAATGCTACTACACGATAAGTCTCTGGTAGGTATGGACGAACGTTACCGGTCGATGTTTCGCATATGATGGATCGTTGACCTCCGGGTAATGTGATAGGCGCGAACTTGAGACTTGGGTACGACATGCAGATCTTCAGTTCTTCATCGTTTTCTTGGTCTTGAGCGAGTTGATTGTAGTCGATTGTAGAGTGCGACAAGTCGATTTCTTCGATGCGTGATAAGGCGTCAGCTACTTCGTTCTTATCACCGTGAATGTATTTGATCGCTGTACAGAACTGACTAATGTAGTGAAGCTGGCGTTCACGTCGTGGTGAATCGCTGCTACTTGGCGTTCTTGTCAAAGCGTAAGTTAGTGGTTTGTGATCGGTGAATATTTATTTATTTATTTATTATCCACTTTACATCTATCATTACAGGGTAACCTAATGCGATAGTGTACCTATTCTAATATTTCAACTATTTAATTTTTTTTTATAACAAATTACAAATAAAGCACTCCTAGTGAATTCACCCAGTGAACAACAGAATAAGTCTAACTCGGTCGCAATGATGTTGAGAGTGCGGAGTGCACGCGTCAGTGGCGCCTCCCCCAACAGATTGGTACGCCCGCGCGGCTCCACCAGCAGCCGTGGCTGCCGACGTCGCCACACGTACTTGTCCGGAACACACAAACTAATCTGCCCTAATACGTCCGCATTATGCACCTTCCCTCTAAATATTTTGAATATGTACGAGATGAGTGCGAGTTCCCTCCTGACGCTCAGCTCGTTATATCCTACCATACCCAAAATAAATAAAGTTGGGTACATTAATGGGTAAAAGGGATATACTCCATACAAGCGTAAATATAAATGCCTTACAAATTTATTTTGTACTCGCTCCAACATGAGCCTATATTTAGATTCATGCGGAGCCCAAATGACTGCGTTACTTTCTAATTGACTTCTCACCAATGCATTGTATAGAGCTATAACCGCTTTAATATTTGTAAAATCACGCACCATACGCAACACGAAACCCAAATTACGGTAAGCTTTTTTGCAACAGCTCATGATGTGATCGCGAAACGTTAGCTCTGTGTTGAATTTTACCCCTAAGTCCCTAACATCCGTTACCCTAGCCATCACCGACCCGTCGACACTATACTTATAAAGGATAGGAGTATGCGCGCGAGAGAAAGTGATGGTTACGCACTTAGAGACGTTAAATTGCAAGAGGTTCTCCTTGCTCCAGGTGACCACTCTGTCTATATCAGCCTGCAGCCTAGCACAGTCATCCAAGCTGTTTATCGTGAGCGACAGTTTGAGATCATCAGCAAACAGCAAACACTTAGCATGTTCAACTACTTCTGGCAAGTCATTAATTACTAGAATGAACTGCAAAGGCCCAAGGTTGCTGCCCTGACTCACTCCTGACCTGGTAAAATATGGTTCTGACGTGTGCCCCGCATATTCTACATATTGCTGTCTGCCGCCCAAATAACTCGCAAAGAACCTTAGCAGATGTGGGGCGAAACCAACTGCTGCTAACTTTTTAAGTAAGACATCATTATTTACAACATCAAATGCTTTTTTATAATCGAAGTAAGCAGCATCGACCTGCGCCCCACTATCCACGGCTGGCACAATGTGAGTCATGTGGCTAAGGAGATTGCTAGTAGTACTCTTCGCAGGCCGAAACCCATGCTGAGCGTCTGCAAGCTGACTGCTGACCTGTTGCAAAATGCATTTATGTATTGCAGCTTCAAAAACCTTTGCAGGTGTGGACAACACTGCAACAGGTCTGTAATCCTCCACTGTCCCTCCTGAACTTCCCTTAGGTACTGGAACGACGCGGGTAACCTTCCACCGTTCGGGAAATACAGCTAACTTCAAAGACTTATTGTAAATATCCTGTAACGGTTTGGCTAGCACTGAACGACAATCCTTAAAAATATAAGGCGGTATGCCATCGGGCCCCGAAGACTTTTTGGGCTTGAGTCTTTGAAGCGCGCTGTATACGTCCGATAACTCTAGGCATTCGACTTGTACCCGCGCAGCTCCGTTATGCCCCCCCGCTTCTGCCATGGCCGCATTCACGTCTAACTTAGGCTCATGTGTACAATAGACCGAATAGAAGTACTCGGCAAATTCCCGGGCACACTGCTCACCAGTTAATTCTTCGCCATTCTTTAAAATCTTTCGCGGATTTCTACCCCCCCTTCTAGATTTGGCGTAATTCCAAAACGATTTTGGGTCATCCAGCATCTGATTTTGAACGCGGTACTTATATTGTTCCTGAGCGCTTAAAATCATCTTTTTTACTTTAGTTCTACACAGAGCAAACGCTTCGTAATCACTCCGCGCCCCCGTTATTTTGTATCGTTTATGGAGATCAGCCTTTACTTTAATGTCGCGAATTATTTCAACAGTGTACCACTCAGGGTAAGCATACCTTGAGGTTACACGACTTCGCATTTTTTTTTGGAACACAGACATCGAAAACCGAATTAATCACTGTATAAAAATAATTCAAACTCGTTTGAAGATCTAACTCGTACATTGGACTCCAATCTATGGCGGCTATAGATTGATACAGTAAAAAGAAATTTGCTTTTTTAAAATTCCAACTCGCAGGAGCATATGTACCCGCGGCCGGTACAGATGAGTCAGGTTGCATGGCCAGCCGGTTACGTAAACTCACCGTCACATCGAGCGGCGGATGATACGCGTCCACAGGCACGAGCGGCACCTCCGCTGCGCGCACGCACACACTCCCTTCCTCATTAAATGCACTCAACACTAAATCCAGTTGCCGACCATTGCAATTGCTCACTTTGTTGCTCTGAGTAAATCCACAATAAGCTTGAAAACATTCAAAATAGTTATTTACATTCACTGGGCAAGAATACAAATTAAAATCACCCATGACCACTACATTATTATACCGTTTACAGAACTGTTCAATAATCCTAAATAAAAACATGTATTCAGTTTCATTACTGTTAGGTGGGATATAAACAACGCATAACAAAAACAACAGTCTATTACGTTGGTACACTGATGCACAAACTAGTTCAAACACCCGATTGTCGATAACGACTTCACTAGGTGGGGACACTTGCCGCAGCTCGAAATCCGGTGTGGCCACGAGACAAGCGCCACCGTGTTTGCGCCCGTCCGCACGGTCACATCTTATTATGGAATATCCCGGCGGTACTAATTCTGCGTCCTGGATAGATTTATTGCATCCTGTTTCCGTTATTGCAAATAAGTTTGCACTAGATGATAGCACTCCAGCATAAAAATCGTCTAATTTAGTGCGAAGACCCCTGACGTTTTGATAAAATATCTCCACCGATTTACTCCGGGGGTTTTGCCATTGTTAGGTCACTGCCCTCGATCAGCCGTCGTAGGTGTTGCACTGCGGTATACATAGCTAATAATTCGCGATCGTACACGCTGTAGCGTCGCTGCGTCTCACTCATAGTTTTTGAGTAGATTGCATGTGGTCTCCACACGTCGTTAATTTTTTGTTGAAGTACGGCGCCGATGCTAGTGTTCGATGCGTCGGTAAATAAACATAACGGCGCGTTAGGTATCGGGTGCGTCAGGTATCGGGTGCGTCAGTGTTGTTGCCTCGAGTATGCTTTGTCGGCATTTTTCAAAGGCTTGTTTGTGGCGTAGTGGTTTAGGTGGTAGAATAAAACAGAAGACCACAGGAGTTTTCAGTATTTAATTGGTAGAGGGGTGGGTTCGTTCACTAAGGGTTCTCTCCATTGGTCGTTGGTTTGAGGAAGGTACTGCCCTGGGCTTAGGCCGCGACGCACGCAGACCGGCGGGCCGACCCCGTAGCAGGCAGCTCGGACGTGGCAGGCGCAGAGATTATGCAGGGCAGGCCACGCGAGTGGATATCTCTCCCGCGGTTAGCCGCGGGGGCAGCTGGACACCCAACTCGCACGCGTGGCAGACGTTGATGTAATGCAGGCAGACCACGCGGCAGGCGCAGAGGTTATGCAGGCTGGCCACGCGACAGCACGCAGTCAGGCGCAGAGGCAGCGTGACACCCGACGCGCGGCAGACGATTGAGGTAGTTGATAGTAGAGATGAGAGTGTAGAAGAAGAAAAGAAAAAAAACCCTGGAATCAACACGAAGGGTGCTTCCGTAAGCGTGGTGCCAGGAATCGTGAGCGCCAGCGATGCGTGCGTCTCCCAGCCGTAAGCCCAAGGAACAGCTTCAGGGAAACGAAAGGAAACTCACCATCGCGGCGGTTCACAAAGGTTACAGATAAGCGTGCGCATGCCGCGTGCAACGATATAGAAGGTAACCGCGTGGCAAGGCGTTTAAGCTCGTAGCTGCTATGACACAGCAGGAAAGGTATGCTGCGACATGCGGACGCTTCACAAATTTAGAATCACTAGTGGAAAACAGATGACAATGAAATAGCACAGTCATGTTCCAGACGGAAGCCATCTTGACAACCGGGCAATTATATAAATTTACAAACGCTGCAGATTATGGCGAAACAAGAGGATTGCGGTTGGCAAGATGGAGAAAAATAGCAGATACGTTTGAGCACTTACCCTTGGGCACAGAGGGGTTTCAATATTAGTTACTTGTAGCAGAAAGCGGTGTATAAAGAACTCAGCGGACCGGAGGTTAGAATTTATAGCCGGTCACCGCATAAGTGCTGTCACTCAGTGAAACCATAGACATTTGGGATTAGTGTGATCGGAGTTTTGTCGTTCTTCTTGCTGTTGTGTAGGTATTTGTTTAATTCATGTTGGTACTCGGCTTGATGTGGTAAACAACTACGGTAGAAGTTTATCATCCCTAAAAATCTTCTTAGTTCTTGTACTGTTTGTGGTTTAGGATAGTCGACTATGGTTTGGATTCGTTCTTGAGTGGGTTTGATTCCTTCTGATGACACTTCGTATCCGAGGAACTCGATGGTTGTCTTGTCAAACTAGCATTTCTCGATGTTAAGACTGACGCCGTAGGTATTTAGGCGTTCGAGTACTTGTTCTAAGTGGTGGCGGTGTTATTCCTTGTTTCTCGAGTGTACGAGCAGATCGTCGACGAAACAGAATACGTTGTCGTCCAGTCCTCGTAGAACCTCATGCATGAAACGTTGAAATGTTTGACCGGAGTTTCTTAGGCCGAATGTCATGCAGTTGAATTCGAAGAGACCGAATGGTGTTATTATTGCTGTTTTTTGAGCATGATCTTGATTTGCGATTGGTATCCAGAAATAGGCCATTTTCAAATCGAGTTTTGAAAATATTTTCTTGCCGTGGAGCTGGTATGTGAAGTCTTGAATTCGTGGAATGGGGTATCGGTCAGGAACGGTGACGGCGTTGAGTCTTCTGTAATCCCCACATACTCGAAGTGATCCGTCTTTCTTTTTTACAATGTGAAGTGGACTCGCCCACGGACTGTTCGACGGCTTGCATATTCCCATCTCGATCATGCGCTCGAACTCATTTTTTTCAGCTTTATATTTGTCGGGTAGAGGGCGTGGCCGAGAGTAGATCGGCGGCCCAGTTGTCTCTATGTGATACGTGACGTCATGCTTGGCTGGAGTTTTCAGTGTCATTGGTCGAAGTACATCTGGGTATTTCTTCAGCAGGTCATGATGAGTGTGTTCGTGGTTGATGATGTGGATTGATTCTTCTTTGCTGTTTATTTTGATGGCGTTCACACTAAGCTCTGTCACTCGGTCGATAAGTTTCCTTTGGTGTAGGTCGACTAACAGTTTATGCTGTGCCAGGAAGTCGGCGCCCAGTATTGAAGTCTTCACATTAGCGACGACGAAAGTCCACTTAAAACTTCTTCGTAAACCTAAGTTGAGTTCGAGTGTGCGCTCTCCGTAGGTACGAATCTCTGTTCCGTTTGCTGCGTATAGTTTGTAGCCTGCATTGTCCGACTGTCTTGAGTATTTCTGGTTTCGAGCGGCTAATACTGATATGTCGGCTCCCGTGTCGACAAGAAATTTTTCACGGTTGTTGATGTCGATCACACATAGGCGGTGGCTTGTTTGGTTTACATCGACACCCGCCACTATCGATGCACGTTCTAGTTTTCCCGCTTCGCTTTGGAACACGGCGATTCACATTTCCGTGCCTCGTTACCGAATCGGTAATGGTAATAGTACAGCCAGTCAGGGTCGCCGGGCTTGCGGGAGTTCTCAGTACGCTGTCTTGAATGTGAGCGGTTACGATGTGCTGAGTTTTGGCGGGAATGGTGAAACGATGAATGTTGATGTTTGCGGAGTTCGGCGACTTCGATTGACAACTTCTCTATTTGTTTCGAAAGCATGCAGCTGATTTGTAGGTTTGTTATTGCGTTTAACTGTAGCTCATTCGCTGCTGCACTTGTTGATGGAGGCTTTGCTGTGGAGCTGGAGACCGCGGCGACTGTAGTGGGTTCGAAATGCTCCATCATTTTGTCGGCCATCGCAGCTAGCACTTCGAGCGATGACTCGGTGTTGACGGAGAGCACGGTGCGAACTTGTGGGGGCAACTGGTTGAGCCACATAACCTTCAGCGCCTCATCAGATAGTAGCGTGCCACTGAGATCTCGCATTTTACGCAGCAGCTGGCTCGGCTTGTTGTCGCCGAGTTCGAGACCGCTGAGTAGCTTCTGTAACTGCCGGTGATCGGACTCTTGGTACGTCGAGATGAGTCTGTCTTTGAGCACGCTGTACTTGCCGGTAGCCGGTGGGTTTAATATGATTTCGCCGATTTGTTCTAGGTCGCTGTTGCCGAGTAACGGGACGACGAGGTTGAACTTTTGGTCTTCACCTATCTTGCTGGCAGCCACGGCGGCTTCGAATTGCGCGAACCACAGGCGAGGATTTTGGCGCCAAAATGGTGGTAGACGTGCAGGAAGTGAAATTGTTGCCACGTCACTCTTTACTGTTGTGGCGCCTTCAATATCGCAGAAATCATCGGGATTATTCGGCATGGTGGAGCTTCTTCAAGTATTCAAGGCGGATGTTGCAGGATTTAGGCTTCGTTTTTCTTCCAGTTTGTGTTCTTGTTCGCGGGTCACCAATTTAGAAGGGGTGTTGTTGGGATTACTTGGTATCCATTTGAAGACAATAAAACTCACGTCGGATTGTTAAATGAATACTGAATGATTTATTGTCGAAACACCTGCTTATATATACATTTGCTAAGATTATATCTAGGCATGACAAACACAGTTTCTAAGCTCTCGACCAATGGCGAAGCGCCGCCGGGCGAGCCGCGCGCGGGGCGCGGGACGCATTCTTGCCCGCGGCACTAGATCGTCGCGGACCTATATATATCGAAGTGGGGCGCGGGCGCGGTCCCGTAGCCCTGGCTGGGGGCCTTTAATTTATTAGAGGTCACCACAGGACAGACCGGTTAAGTAGACGCACAGCCTTAGTGAGCTGATCTACGAGTGGCCCTACCAAAAAAAAAAAAACTGGCGCGGTCCTTTTCTTCGTGAGCTGCCGTCGAGTGAAGATGTCTGCTGTTGAAGTGTTTTCCCGCCGTGTGTCGTCAGCGCCGCGTGTCCATCTGCGTATGCGATCTGAAGATGCGGAGGGAACTGGTGCTACGATTGCTCTGCCTGATTGCCTGCTTACAAACAAACCGCTTCTTTCGAAGCGATATGGCCAGCGAGTGCGGCGTTGTGATGACGCCGTGCTGTGCTCGTGCTGTTATCCTGTTTCTTTACAAACCAACGTCTTTTTCAAGATGATTGCTTTCTCTGTTTCTTTTCGGAATGTCAAAAACGCGGTATGGTAACAGGTTCAGTGTTGAGTGGTAATTATTTGGTTTGAAGGTAAAGATAATGGTTCGGAGGTATTTGGTAATCGTTCGGAGGTATGGTAAATGCGTGACAGGTACTATGTCACTACACCGGAAATTTGATTATTAGTGACAAAAAATAAGACGAAAATCTTTTGTTTACTATACGACCATGACCATATATTAATGAAAGAAAATTACAATTAAATAATTCGACAATAACTATTGTAATGCCTTGTTAATGTACAATATTTTTCGTTTTTCCTTCTGTAGAGAAAACAAACAGCACCGATGGTTTGCCGACTCTCGAGCACGTAACGTACAACTGTGCATGTGAAAAACATGGCAATTTAAGTTTTATTCCACACACTTCTTACGATCGGCCTTGGGATTTTTATTAATAGTAGTCATTGAAATAATAAAAAATGCAAGGCGTACAGGAAACTGGACACGTGTAAATTCAAAAGGAAAGTTAGTTGGCATTAGTGGTATTCTTGGGATAAGCACGCCTTTGAACTTTCCTATGATTACAGTTACAGCAGCTTCAATCAAATGTTCCATATTTTTTTTACAGTCTTGTTCTTTTACACGATTTTGGCTGATTCAGATTGCGTAACATAATTTATCGTCACAGAGCCAACCTTGAGCTGTAAATTGTGTGGCGTTAATCCTGGCAAATCCAATGAGTTTAGAAATTCAATTGAATAGGTAATTGACTACTTCATTTGGATCGATAATTGAATTATTTGACTTAAATTAATACATTTGTCCATCAATTTGTCTCTGAATTTTTATATTTATATCATCTACGACCATTGATTTAAATAGTAAAGATACGGTCGTCAGAACATTTGACGGACGCGGTCGCCCTACAAAACACACTAGCGCCATCTATTATAACTAAGATGTCAATCGGCGTGGTCTGCTCCTAGACGTAGCCTTGTAAAAGCGGGGTGTGGTAATTTTCGAGGTACAAAGAAATAAAATAAAAAACTTTTTGTTTTGAATTTTATATTTGTTGAACATAAAAATACATTTTAATTTGCTTTTAATAAACAATAAAAAATAATTTTGTACATAATTTAATCTTATAGTAATATTATTAAATCTTTTTATTTCATCGGCTGCAACGCGCGCCGCTGCAAAGTTATGTCGCACTTTTACGCGGCTTCGCATTGTCTATGCTAAAGGTTGAGACAAACAAGAAAGAAAATTGTTTTAAATAATGTTAGAAGTTGATTTAATGACATATTTAAACTTACCGGTGATATGAAATGTTATTTTTTTTTTATTGTGCTTTTTGTCGTAGTTCACGCAACCCTTCACGACACAATTTGGCATTTTTGCTTGTAAAACTGACGACCCCTCCCGAAGATAGCCGATCGCGTTCTAGTTCACTTCGATAAAGGTAAGACCACTTTGGGACCAAGTTCGAGGCGTCATTATAACATGCGGTCCGCCCAGTCCTTACGCAGTAATATATATGTCAATGTCTACGACCTTATTTTTCACTGCTAAAATTATAATATAAAGTACGCCGACCAATATTTTGGCGACTTACGCCTTACTGGCGGCATTATCTTATCAATCAATCAATAACAATAAATAACACGACGATAAACTTCTAAGCACAAATCAAAACACACGGAAACTTTTGCTGTCGAGAAAGAACTATACTGCACAAAAGATAGCTTGATCTCTGCGACATATGTCAAATTGACATTCCTAGGTTTGTCAGGATATTAAAAATTGTCGATAGAAATCGGTGTTTCTTACTATTATCGATGCTAATGTAACATGTACTTGGGTTTAATTTAATTACAAACGTTACTAAATTAAACGAATATTTTAATATAAAATACATTTATTCTCTTAAAGGAGTACACCCCAAATCCATATCTGAATCAGTTTCTGAATCGCTAGAAATTGGATTTTATTTACTCACTATTATTTTAGTGTACAGTGTGTAGTGTGTATTTTAGTACAAATGTAAATAATGTTATCATATTAAAATATACAATAAAATTAAAACATAAATTAATTTTAAATTATGTTTTATTAAAATGTCAATAGTTTATAGTCTGTGGTCGCGATGAATCATCGCCCATCTTATTAGGTATGCACGGGGTATGCATTTGGTCTGCATGCCCATAAAGTATGACATTGATAGGTACTGTCTGTACTGGTCTCTTTTTTCCTTAGTCTGAGGTACATACCACCGACTTGGAAACCTATGGACTTGCCCTAACTACGGAATTAGCGTGCACACCTACAAAAATTGGGCATATAAGATGGCTGCCGTTCGTAGTGTTGTAACTGCGAGCAATGTGCGCAGCTGTTATCGATATATTTTAACCTTCATGAATTCGTTTAACTTTTTAACAGACTTCAAAAAAGGAGGTTCTGTATTCAACCAGTATGTATATATATATATGTTTGTATGTCCGCAATTTTCTCAATACTGATCCTTAAGCTGTGGGTCTTTTATGTTTAATCGTCCCTTTTTTATAGGGACAGTTGGGGAACAGTGGAACACGGGGCACTATGGAACAATGTCGATAAAAAATGTAATTTCAAACAAATTCGCGCGCTACCGCTTCGACAAATCCCTGCGCCATACGAGGACGTAGTGAAATGTGGCGGCGCGATAACAATGGATCTGTGAATAGAAAAATATTGGTTTTTATGTTCAAAAGTTGAGATTTCTTTTCAAAGTACTTTCGTTTTTAGTAAAAAAGTTTAAACAATAGGTAAGTGATATATTTTTTTCATAAATCTTAATCATTTTGTCTATTTGAGACCGCTATGTGTTAAGTTCAAAACATAACCAAACGGTTTTGAAGACTTGTTTGAAATTTTGTACACGCTATGTGCCCCTATGGAACGGGGCACAGTGGAACACTGTTCTATTGAACCTCACTAACTTAACTTCATTTTTGGCAGATTTTACACAAGTCCAGAATGGTGAGACACTGCCTCAGAAAAAGTGACAGGGGACTTCACAGCGAAGCTAACATCCGAGAAGCTGTAGAACTCGTAGAAGGTGGTATGAGCTTAAAGTTGACAATAGTTTCTATTTTCCGTTAGAACCGGACATGGCAATGGTTTCAGCTGAGGATATTGAACCAGTCTGGCCGAACCCATCCTTATCTGGAAAAACTAAACGTCAAAAAAGCATCTACACGTTTCCTGACAAGATATTAAAAAGATTTGTTACCATTGGTTAATTTTTTGGTATGAATACAGGTTGTATTCCAATGTGCCCCATACCCTGTTTCATTGTACCCCAGACCTGGGGCACAGTGGAACACAGGAAGGGGTTCACAAAATCAAAGATAAATAGGTTTAAGTTTGATTATTGATATCTGTTTTGCTGTGCAATTATTAAGTTAAGGTATATCGTTGATGTTTGTAAGCAAAAATTATATAAAGAATAAACACTGATTTTTCTAAAAATAAAAATATTGTTTTCGTACCATTGTGCCCCAACTGTCCCTACTGGCTCTTTCTCTTGAATCCAGATGATATTGGATGCACTGCTGCTATACGGCAGAAATTGGAAAGACAGACGGCTAAGTTCTGGTGTGGTGACGGGGAACTGGAACACGTTGGGTTGAAAGGCCTCCTAATAGATAGAGCGACGACCTGGTCAAGGATGCGGGAGTCCGGTGGATGAGAGACGCACAGAGCCGATTAGTGTGGCGACGCTTGGGACCTATGTCCAGCAGTGTGTGTAAAATGATAATAATGTTTTATGTAAAAGTGATCAAGTACTGTGATACCAAAAGAACTACTTAACGAAGCTAAGGAGCTTTTAGTATTGACAAGTGATGAGTAGATTAATGTTTATATTTTTTCATGGATAGTTTTTAAGCTATTGCATAGATTTTATCGCGGGCTTTGATCGCAGCGACCGAATCAAGAAATTCCGTAACGAAAATAAACCTAACACCCCCCACTCCAACCGGCACAGCGGTGCGGCGTTGAAAGCCGTGCATCGTCTAACGTCGTTTCATTTTGTTTAATATTGTGTAATTATGTAGTTATTAACTTGTTAATTATTTTAATTTAACTTAATGTAAGCAAATAATTCATATTCATAATTTAATTTAAATTTTGTATTAACAGTTTCGACATTTTATGTTTGTATTTTTGTACTAAATATACATGGTTTTTAAAGTAGCAGAGTTTTATTTATATAATAGCATAAGTATTCAGGAATACGTACACAAAATTTCAATTCAAAATGACAAGAAACAAAAAAGTTATAGAATTTTGAGATGGAACGCACAGGTTGGTCCCATAGTGCGGCGATCGGCGCGCGGACGTATACTCCCCGATACATTCCGCACTGATAGCATAGGTACCTAACCTTGGTTTCATTTCAATTTCTTTGCTAAGAGACTTCCTATCGTGTAGGTATGTGAAATTGTTTAACCTTTTTTTACTTCAGGTGTGTGGTTTTTATATCTATACTTAACTAGACGTATTTTTCGTCTATATTTTTACGATTTATTAATTTTGTGTAAGTACCTAGAATATGAAATCAATTCATATTTATTGCAGGAATATATAGTATCTAACTAAGTCGTTACTTTTATTAAAATATCTTCGAATCAATGTCATATACCTATGTGCTATAGTTTTGATTTGACGGAACCAGCGCGAGCGACTAGACAAACAGCACTTATACCTCGAATCCCCACAGTACCTACAGATTTACCTTTTAGTTAGAAAAGGAGGCAAATTCCTGTATAAAAACCGAAAAATTTCCGTAGAAAGTTTGCGAGTCGACACGGTGAGTTTTGTGTGTCGGGAACAGAATCGAGTGTTTAGTGATACATGTGACAGTGGTAGCGGTGTCGCTAACAGAAAACGAACGAGAAAGAGGGTAGACCGATTTGTCTGCTCATAAACTTCCACCCGCAATTACTTCAGTTCATCCGTGATCATGGCGCTTGCAGCAGTGCCGAAATATCGGACACTCGAAACAATAAATACACTTGGTGAATATCCCGTTTTAAGTTCTAATGATTCTGTTAGTGACCATGTTAGCTTAAAAACTTATATCATAATGTACCTAAAAGTATTTTTTGCACAATAAATAAAGCGCCGGGGTTGCGGGAATGTTCTAAAGAGATACCGCGGCCCGGGAACGCAAGGGCAGGCAGATGGATTTTTAGTCAGTAGAAGTCTGACACTCGTTTCCGATCCACCCAGATCGGGACCCGATAAAAACATTTCACATCAGACATTTTAATGTCCTCTCTAACTTTTAAAACAATCTTACTTCTTATCTTACTACATATGTTACTAATCTTACTGTTCGGTCCGATATGCGTTTCCGAACGCACCCTTTTGACATAAAGAAATTTGATCTTGACATTACTCTGACTTGACAGATAGTCTTCCCCGTTAAAAATGCCGGTCGTAGGGACCCTCTTGTAATTGTAATTGGTAAAATATCGTTTGGAATCGCCTGTTGCAAACGATAATTGGGTCGCGATTATCAATTGTTTGAAGTTGTAATCCCCATTTGATGAAAAACCCGGGATATTTTGGGATTCCTCGCCGGTTGGTTGCCATCGCGTGGCACGCGCTTTTGCTGGAAACGAGTTGTGCTGTGATTGCTGTTGGAACCGCGCCATCTGGAGACTGGCGCCTTGTGAACGTCCACACACTTGATTTACATCACACTTTCACTTACTCACCTCATATTACATACATACCACACTTGGGGCGTGGCCTTGGGAAGGTCGAAGTTGGCGAACCCAGCACAGAAGGTTAGTGGTTAGACCTGTTATTTGTATTCATAAAGCCTCAGAGGCTATAGGCCTTTTGTTTATTGTTGATTGTAAGCAACGTTTATAGCTCCACGTACCGTGGACAGTTCCGGACACCCCAGTTATCGTTGCACTGGCCAATTGTAGTTCTGAACACTTATTAATATTATAAATGTGAAAGTTTGTGAGGATGGATGGATCAAAACCTTCCCACGCGTACGAAGTCGCGGGCAGAAGCTAGTAAACTATAAAATAACAAAAGTATATAAGTATGCTGTAGATTTTAATGAAAAATTTTAACTAAAATTGGTTTGAACGAGATACAGACAGAAGTTTGTGAGACATAGCACATTTTTAGAAACCGCAAATATCTACCTATAAGGAACTTTGTTATTCATACAAACTCCATGAAAAACAAGGTTATTTGGCGTAGCTATTACTCCCAATTGACCATTTTTTTTAAATTGGCCGGTTATATATATTTTATCTAGATTCTCACGCAGGAAAAATCAATACAGACGAACACCACAAGAATATAGGACTGAAATCTATACTAATATTATAAAGAGGTAAAATTTGTAAGTTTGTATGTAGGGGGTAATCTCTGAAACTACCGAACCGATTTTGAAAATTCTTTCGCTTACATGTAGCTGCATTATCCCTGAGTGCTATAGGCTATATATGTAACTCAAAGGTGACTGACTGACTGACTGACATAGTGATCTATCAACGCACAGCCCAAACCACTGGACGGGTCAGGCTGAAATTTTAGCATGCAGGTAGATGTTATGACGTAGGCATCCGCTAAGAAAGGATTTTGCGAAATTCCCACGGGATCGGGATTTACACGGGAAAAACTTCCCACGCGAACGAATTCGCGAGCAACTGCTAGTATTGTATATAAGCACCAAAATACTCTAAATCTATACTCACTTAGCAATATGATAAACAACTATCTTTACTTCGCTATTCTTTAACCAGTACGAATGAGATAGGTATACTTACTTAAATTTTAATATTTATTCATCCATATTCAGAAATGTTCGTGTCTATAGTAGTAGATTTACGCGCGGGTGAAACCGCGGGGCACAGCTAGTAAGCAATAAAAAGCTAGGTTTGAACTTTATTACTTATTAATTCACAAAATAAAAAAAAAACATGTCATTTATAGCAAATATTTTGTTGATAAACATTTCATCAAAATAACGTTATGTAGGTACATACCTACGTAAGAAAAAGAGATTGGTTTTACAATAACATTACCAATTACGTTTAATAATTTGAAAGTTTTACATATGTGTTGTACATTTACAATTGTATATCTTCATAGGTATAAAATTTATCAATCATTTATTCATTTATAACGTGGCCGAGAATTTTCACCTAAGTACCAACAACAGTTTTACTGAATTCAATTTTCAAATTCCCGGAGTTACGAGAACGTTCTAACAAGCCTCGCATCTCAAAGACAACGGATGGAACAGTCAGTAAGAGTTTGCCACGCCCTTCCGCTCTACCACGATACGGGGCTGCGGTATCTCGTTAGAACATTCTAGAAACCCAAAACCCGCAGGATGTTAAATATACTTACTATTACATTATCATATTCGACACACAAATTTTCATGAATTCATTTCAAAATGTAGTATAAGTACCTACCTATCAAAAAATATTTTTGCCTATTTGTATAAAAGTTATGAACATTCAAAATAGGTCCAAGAAAACTATCGGCCGACTTCAAAGCATAGCGATGCTTGCAAATGATTTCGCGCAAAGATTTTATGATAGCTAGAAAAATGTCATTATAAGTTTTTAAGCTAACATGGTCACTAACAGAATCATTAGAACATAAAACGGGATATTTACTGTGTATTTTCTGTTTTGAGTTTCCGATATTTCGGCACTGTTGCAAGCGCCATGATCACGGATGAACTGAAGTAATTGCGGGTGGAAGTTTATGAGCAGACAAATCGGTCTACCCTCTTTCTCGTTCGTTTTCTGTTAGCGACACCGCTACCACTGTCACATGTATCACTAAACACTCGATTCTGTTCCCGACACACAAAACTCACCGTGTCGACTCGCGAACTTTCTACGGAAATTTTTCGGTTTTTACACATTTGAACCAGGGATGTTGCGAATATTCGCATCCGCATCCGCAAATGCGGAGCTTCCGTATGGATTTGGACATCTGCATCCGCATCCGCATCCGCAATAATCAATGTGGATTTTCATGCGGATGCGGATGTAAGACAAGTTGCAACCAGAAAGAAATTGAGCGGCAAATGGCACGTGCTGTTCGCCGGCCCCACAAGATCCGATGAGTTTGTTGTGGTGCATCATTTGTTTCTTGTAAATAAATCATTACGTGTTTGTTTACGCTGTGGGATACTTATCGTATAGATATGTAGCCTATCTACCCTTCGCTTTTGAGAAGATGCCGATCATAAACAACGTCTGAGACACGCGCACTTAGAACCGTACATACAATGCACAAAGGAATATTATTATAAATACTATAAATTAAATTAAATGTAAACAGACATATGACACGTTTGCCTTGAGAGCGCGCTCAAACAATGATCACTGTTAAACTTTTGTAAACACTACTATTACAGTGTTTACAAAAGTGACGTTTCCGATTCTCTTAATGCCAATTACGAAGGGGCTAAAAGAATGAGAATGACAGATTCCACGGAAAAGGATATGGGACAACTAGGACCAGGGACGTCAGGTTCCCTCAGAAAGCCATGCTTAAAAAACGATCTTGCCATGATGTTAGATTCCTCAAGTCAAGATGAGAGTCAAGAAATACCAGAAAATGGTAGCACTGAAGCTGTACTCAAAAAGGAATTACTTTCTTATCGCACTAAAAAAAGAGTCAATGTGGATGAGAATCCTCTTAAATGGTGGAGTGTTCATCGAGAGGAATTTAACATATTATCACCGATAGCACGAAGATTTTTATCCACTCCACCAGGCAGTGTTCCTAGCGAACAATTATTTAGTAGCGCGGGTTTAATTTACGAACCTCTGCATAATCGGCTTGAATCAGAGAAAGCGGCAATATTACTTCACTTCTCATACTAATTCTGATTAATAAAAAAAATATGATTACTATATCGTTATTTTAATTCTTCATTCATATACTTTTTTATATGGGCTCAAACATCCGCATCCGCATCCGCATCCGCGGATGCGAGCTTTCAGAAATCCGCATCCGCATTCACATCCGCGGATGTGAAAAAATCGGCATCCGCAACATCCCTGATTTGAACCACTGGATTCCAGGCCCTCGACAGTTGAAACCCATCCTCCCGGTTGAAATTGTCATATTTGGTAATCTCAATCGCTTCCCTTACCAGTCTTGGTATATAGTGGCGTTCTGTCGAGATGACTTGAGGGTTATGTAACTCAATCCAATGGTTCGATCCTGCGTTTAAAAGATGTTGTGCTATTGCCGATTTTTGAACATCATTATTTTTCACCGCCCTAATGTGTTCCGAGATTCTGCAAGCTACGGTACATTTTCTCTGACCGATGTACGACTTTCCACAACTGCAGTCCACTTTATAGACACCGGGTTTTTCTAGAGAGAAGTTGTCCTTCGGTGAACGCAGCATCTGAGACTTTCTTGAACGGATTGAAGATAGTTTTTACGGCATTTTTCCGTAGAATGTTTGCAACCTTATCTGTCACTCCTTTCACGTACGGCAAGAATGCTGGCTGCCTCTCAACCTCGCACTTCCGGTGTTAGTTAGCTAGAACTAGGTTTTTGCCTACGCTGTGCGATATTCACTGCATATCCATTTCTCTGTAGCACCTTCTGAACATGTGTTAGCTCATCATGTAGATGTTCCACGTCACATAAATCATATGCGCGGTTGGTAAGCAGGGCTGGATTGACCATTAGGCGGATTAGGCAACTGCCTAGGGGCCCCGCATCAACTAGGGGCCCAGGCCCAGTGCACGCACCAAGAAATCATGTTTCTTCGAACGAGAATTTAATGTGCGTGTGAAAATAGGGACCTCACTGTTATCTCACAAAATACAAATCGTTAGATTTAGTAGTAGAATCAAAACAATTTTAGAACAAATCTGGGAATAAGTAAACAAATATTTTAAAAACCACAGCCCTTAATGTGCGTTTCCTCTGTTCACACACGATTTGGTCAGTCAAAGTAAGAAAAGGGGCCCCGAGAATGCCATTGCCTTAGGGCCTCTGACAGGGTTAATCCGGCTCTGTTTGTAAGCGAAGTCACTACAGAGTTAAGAATATGATAATTTCAACCGGGAGGATGGGTTTCAACTGTCGAGGGCCTGGAATCCAGTGGTTCAAATGTGTAAAAACCGAAAAAGTCCCGTAGAAAGTTCGCGAGTCGACACGGTGAGTTTTGTGTCTCGGGAACAGAATCGAGTGTTTAGTGATACATGTGACAGTGGTAGCGGTGTCGCTAACAGAAAACGAACGAGAAAGAGGGTAGACCGATTTATCTGTTCATAAACGTCCACCCGCAATTACTTCAGTTCATCCGTGATCATGGCGCTTGCAACAGTGCCGAAATATCGGAAACTCGAAACAAAAAGTGCACATGGTAAATGTCCCGTTTTAAGTTCTAATGATAATGTCATTGTGTTTAAAAAAAAATGTTTTTCTAAGCAGCTTTATTGATCCAATAAATGTTTTATTTTAATTTCAAATTATGATTCTTATCTATTTTACCTAGCATTTAATACAAGGTTTAATAGAAATAACTAATACTCCAAAAATATTTTTTTTCTGAGAGGGAAAATTATCGAATAACTTCTCCAACTCTGGGTTAAGCAGGACTGTCAGACTTCTACTGACTAAAAACCCACCCTGTCCCTTCAGCTGCCCGTAAGTTCCGGGACGACCGCGGTATCTTGTTAGTACATTTCCGCAACCCCGGCGGGTTAGTTTTTTTTTTACAATGAATATACAAAGCGAAGTACCTAATCTATTTACTATTTAGAGACATCAGAATGCGATAGAAAAGTATACTACCTGTCTTACTTAGTAGGTACATAATATACATAACAAATGCAAATATCAAGAATATACCTACTGTTAGCGACGCGCTCATAATTTTTAGATTCATGATTTTATTATCTTAACCTAACATGTGTGTATAGCCTAAGAACAAAAGTATGAGCCGGGCAGCAAGCTCCTCAGCGCAAAACGCCGGTTCCGGCCAACGATTCTGTAACTCTATATTTTTGTCTATGTTTCTTTTATGCTGGTCCGCGCACGCTCCGCAAGCGACTGCGCTTGTACGCGTTTTTAAATATAAAATATTACTATCTGTCAAATAATCCGTGTCTTTGTTAATATAAAGTTCGTCAAGCATTTTTATTCGTTTTACTTCGCCGATTACCACCTGCCATCAGCTACAAAGTGGTCAATCGAACCGGATCAAAAGTGATAAAACAAAATGGTGGGCACGCGAAGTACAACGCGACGCGAGCGCGTACAACGAAAACTTTTCGAACAACAAAAAGGTGCTCAAGACTCTGATACGGAAGAGCATAAGTCTTCAACTAGTGTAGCAGCCAAAAATATGGTATTCAAAACACCTGCGGCGTCATCGAGCGCCAAAACAGATAACATGTCGCTAAGGTCGAAAGGTCAATCCGACACATCGTCAGTCAAAGCTCGCAAAGCGCAGTTGCTTTTGGATGCTGCAAAGCAAAAGGCTCAGATACGAATGGAACTCATAGACAGACAGCTAGAAGCGGACTTAGCTGACCTAGAGGAAGCAGAAAAATACAGTCCACATGAAGAATGCGCTCACGACGTGGAGCAATGGCTGGAACGGAGTCACCACGATTTGCAATCGGCCTGCGATCATGGCAACCCCCTGGGCAAGTTGCAGCCGCCTAAAACAGAACCAGCCGCATCTGTAAATGCCGTCCTCTTTACGGCACCAGCAGCACCACAAGGGTTCCCTACGTCACCTCAAAAGTCGCCAACTTCAGTGCCACATCTGCCGACGGGGTCGCACCCACACACTGTACCTGCTCCGCCACCAGCGGCGGAAGCCACTAGTATGCAAGCGACCATTCAGATGCTAGCCGGTGCGCTGAAAGACCTGGCTTCTACAAGTGCGCCTAATACCAACCTCATAACTAGATTGAGCACACCGAAAGAACTTCCAGACTTTTCAGGAGATCCACTGGAATTTCTGCAATTTAAACAAGCGTTCAATGAGTCAACCGAACTTTGTAAATTTTCCCCTCAAGAAAACCTGTGGAGGTTGAGAAAGTGTCTCCGAGGAGCTGCTAAAGATGCTGTTGCAGCCTTGCTTATATCTGCAAGTCCACCATGGAAAATTATGTCAACTTTGGAACTACGCTTTGGCAATGCTGACCTGATAATATCTAGAATATTGCAGGATATCAAGAAATTGCCATCAATGTCACAAAACTATCACAGTGAAATTGTGCCATTTTCAGTTAAAGTACAAAACCTAATACAAGCAGTGCGAGTAGTTGGACGCGAAGAATACTTACAAGGTATGAGCATTGTTTCAATAATATTATCCAAGCTACCTACAATACTGCTATCTAAATGGTCTGATTATAGTTTCCCACTCATCACTGAAGGACAGAAATCCCGTATGGTTATTTTATCAGATTTCTTGCATGATCAAGCTGTAAAGATATCACTAACATCAAACATCTGTTTTAGTTATTCCCGCACTGAGCAAAATAAAAACAAAGATAATTCCAGTCATCGACCTCAAACAATATTATTGCAAACAGATGATGATAATGATAACTGCAAATTCTGCCGTACCTCAAAACATAAATTAACTGAATGTAAACAATTTAAGAAGGCGTTACGTAATACCAGATGGCAATTTGTAAAACGTAATGGGATCTGTTATAAATGCCTAGTGTCGCGCCACGCACGTGACACATGCTCAGCACCGCCTTGCAATAAGAACGGCTGTGGCCAGGGACATCACAATTTACTTCACTACGTTGGAAATAAGCCGAATAGTGGCGCTGGAAGCAGCCAGGTTCCAGAGCCGAAGCCGACGCCCCCTGTGCAAATGCTGACGACGGCAACGTTGCCAGTGTCCGTCGCCGATAATACACAAACTGTGACGCATATAAACGCGAGTGTAAACAAAGTGTTGCTTAAAGTCGTACCTATACGTATACATAGTTCTAACGGTGTGTTCAGTACAAACGCACTACTTGATGACGGATCGACCGTCTCGCTTATCAGTGCGGGGCTAGCAAAGCGTGCGGGGCTTCGTGGCCGCTCAGAAACAATGTGCATCCGTGGCGCCTGGTCTGACGATGAACTGGTATGTGAAACAACGATCACAAACGTCACATTATGTGGTATGGACAGTAAGATGCATAGTATCAAAGTTCGGTGTGTTGACAATTTAAACTTACCTTTGCAACAACTTTCTGTTGTTGATTGTAATAATTACAAAAACCTGTTTGGCATAAATGATAAGTTATGTAGATATGATGTAAAACCTGAGATTTTAATAGGTCAGGACAACAGTCATTTATTGTTACCTCTCAAAGTAATAGTAGGTAAACCATATGAGCCGTCTGCTACATTGACTCCCCTAGGTTGGTGCGTGCACGGTATGCTGAGAAGGCCGCACACTCAGTTCGCTGCCAGCACTGGCGAGGCGCATGCTACGCTGCTGTTGAGTTCAGTTGCTACCACCGCCGCAGACAAGAACGAGTACCTACTACGGGAGCTCCACGAAGAGGTGAGGCACTCTGTTCGGTCCGACGTGAAACAGAACGCACCCTTTTGACATAAAGAATTTGATTTTGACATTACTTGACTTTGACAGATAGACTTGGCTTGGTTGTTGGAAAATGTCCGTTCTTGGGACTTTGATTTAATTGTAATTGGTAAAATATCGTTGGATTCGCCTGTTGAGACCGATAATTGGGTCGCGAATTATCAATTGTTGAAGTGAAATCCCCACTTGTCGAAAACCCCGGGATATTGTCGGAACATATCGCCTTATTGCGTCACCTCGTGGCACGCGCTTGGTGGAAACGAGTTGGGTGTGATGCTGAGTTGGAACCGCGCCATCTGGAGAAGGCGCCTTGTGAACGTCCACACACTTGACTTACATCACACTTTTCAATTACTCATCTCATATTACATACAAACCACACTTGGGGCGTGACCTTGGAAGGTCGAAGTTGGCGTCCCCAGCACTCAGGTTAGTAGTACCATTATTGTGTAACCTTGTTTATTGTTTGAAAAGCAACGTTTATAGATCCACGTATCGTGGAAAGTTCCGGACACGTCCAGTTACCGTTGGCTGGCCTATTGCAGTCCTGAACAAATTGGTAGCAGAGCGTGGTTTTAATATAAAATCCACATAGTACATTCTGGTAGCAGGCGTGGCTCTTATAATATAAGATCCACTGGTTTAATTGGAAGTTTTGAAAGTAACTTTGGTTTGATTACTTAACACAACTTATAACTTAATAAGTTTGAATATATTACCATGTCATCCGGGCTATCTAATTGAAGTTGAATCAATTGAAGTTGTATTTGTAATTTGTACTGTAGCCCCCTTTATTGCATTGACAGGTAAGATTTATTTGTGAATTTAGGAATTGGTTGTATTTGGTACATAAGTTGGTATATTGTTGTAAAAGTTGTTTGGTATTTGTGGCAATTAATAATTGAATGTCATTGATCTGAATTTAAAAGGTTATCTAAATAATAATTACACATAGTCTAACATAATAGGACTTGAATTGTGTGTATTGGTTATTGCATTTATAGTAATTATTGGATTGTTGTTAGAGATTGTCCGGAGCAATATTATACTTCAATTGTTGTATTTAATTGTTGGTGTGATCCTGCACAATATATACATTGAATTGTTATTTATCTTGTAACTAGCCATCTGTACCAAGCTAGATTCATACTTGGAATAAGTACAGGGTCGGATTTGGACTTGAAATAATTGAATTTAAGTTGTTATTTTGGTGAAATTATTTGGTCGGCTAACAAGTCATTGCTGTTTGTTTAATATTTGATTGTTGGTTGTTGATTGGTGTTTTGTATTAATATTTGATTGTTGCAATGGCCTCATTAAGGGCAGTCAGGGAGGCTGCTGCGGGATTGACCTCACAGTTGAGATGGTTCACATCGGCAGCTGCAACTGTTGAGCGTGTGGAATTGGAAGAGCTCACCCTTGCTCGGTATGGGCAAGTGATTGAGAGGATCAAGTCAGCTGATGCTGCGCTCACGCGCTTCAACGAGTACATCATGGACGTGGATTTGGGGGTGATGGATCAGACAGCCCGCGATAAGATTTTGGGTGACTATGACCAGATTATCCACCTGGGGGATGTCATATGTCTACGAGCGCGGGAAATTTTGAAGAGCCGGGTGCCTGATGCGGCCAAGCCGCAGACCCCTGTTGTTGCAGGCCCTGGACTATTGAGTAGGCTGCCCACCCTGGAGCTGCCACATTTTGACGGTCGCTTGGACCACTGGCTGGGCTTCCTAAATCTTTTTGAAAGTCTTGTGGATGCACGCTCGGACCTCGGACCTGCCCAGAAGCTGGCCTATTTATTGTCTGTCCTGGAGGGCGAAGCCAGAGCCTTGGTGCAGCACTTGCCGGTGACGGATTCCTCCTACCCGACCGCTCTGCAGCTTCTCTCCCGACGGTATCAGAACAAGCGCTGCCTGGCTGATGTGCACATCGACCAGATTTTGGGGCTACCGGCCATTGTCAGCACGTCGACGTTGCGCACTGACTTGCTGAACCCGTTGGTTTCAGCAACCAACGCTTTGAGACGCTTGGAGTTACCGGTGGAACATTGGTCCTTGTTCGAAATGAAATGCGTGTATTTTGAAGTTAATTAACTTTTATTATATTAAATAAAAGAGCACAACGTGCGCCATGACCCAGACAAATTTTCTCAGTCCAAAACAATGTTGCCAACTTAATAACTAGAGATTTACCAAAGATAATAAAAGGACGAATAATCAACTAAAATTACTAAATTAAACTATATAAACAAAAATGATTAGCTAAATAAGTATTCTATATGTTCATGTGGACTTGAACATAGTTGGGCCAGGCCAAGAATCATAACTGCAATGAACACAATAGTTAAGATTAATTTGAATTTAACAATGATAGAAAATAACATTGTTAATTAATAGGTAGCGGACATAACTTTGAGACACTCCTTCTATAAATCTTATCATTAAACTTTACATCAGCCACTCTAACACATTTATCATTTCCTGGATATACTTTTATTATCCTAGCAATAGGCCACACTAATGGTGACGTATTCAAATGCTTTACCAAAACAATATCACCTTCCTTCATATTTGGTGATTCATGTTTCCACTTGGGACGACTTTGCAGCTGAGTCAAGTAATCATTTGACCAGGTTTTCCAGAAGTCTTGCTTAAGCTTGGTTACCACCTTCCAAAATCGTAGACGATTTATAGGGACTTCTGTCAAATCAACCTCAGGATAGCTGCACAAAGCCGTGCCAATCACAAAATGACCAGGAGATAAATACTTGCCTTCATTTGGGTTTAGTGATAGCAGAGGTCGAGAATTCAAAACACCTTCTATTTGCACCACAACTGTGTTAAATTCCTCATAGGTCAAACTTAAGGTGCCTACTACTCTTTTAAGGTGGTGTTTTACACTCTTTACTCCCGCTTCCCACAATCCACCAAACTCCGGTGAGTAACTAGGAATAAATACAAAGGTAATATAACTATTTTTACAAAAATTATGCACTGAGTCTCTATGAGACTTTGAGTTTTGTAACTCATATAAATCTTTAAGTTGATTTTGTGCACCCTTAAATGTCTTTGCGTTATCGCAAAAAACTTTTGTAGGCATGCCTCTTCTGGAGATAAAACGGTTGAAACATGCCAAAAAATTCTCAGTAGTGAGATCTGATACCACTTCCACATGGATGGCCTTAGTAGCAAAGCAGACAAAGAGGGCAATATACCCCTTCGTTACGAGTGGTTTACGGATTCTACCAACCTTGATATTAAAAGGGCCACAAAAGTCAATACCCACATGCTGAAAGGGTCTAGTAGCAGTAATTCTTTCAGCTGGTAGTGAACCCATAAGCTGCCTTGCAGTCTCAGCCTTCAAACGCGCACATATTAAACATTTATGCAATACCTTTTTGACCTCTCTAATGCCACTAATGATCCAATACTTCTGCGAGAGGGAACTAAGGACAAGTCTGGGACCAGCATGCAATAATCTGAGATGTTCTCTCTTAATTAATAAAGAAGTTATATGGCAATTTTTTGGAAGAATTAAGGGGTGCATTTTATCATGTGGTATATCTGCATTAAGCAACCTGCCACCCACGCGAAGTAATCCATGTGCGTCTATGAAAGGGTGTAAACTTGCAAGAGTAGTTTTCTTTTCCAGTTTAAAATCTTCAGCAAAGTGCTGTTTCTGTACACAACGAATTATAATTAAAAGAGCATCTTGCAATTCTTTAGGTGACAGATTTGAGTCAATAGCCTCTTTTTTATTTTTTAAAGTATTATTATAAAATCTATATATGTATGACACAATATCTACAATTTTATTTAAATCAGAGAATTTTTCAAAAATCTCCAATATGTAGGACTGCTCTACTTTTTGCAAGAAGCAAGAAATTTCCTCTTCATCAATTTCTGTACTACTTATATTATTTAATATTTGTTCTTCGTGACAGAAATCGGCCTTAGACAAATATTGTGGACCATGCCACCATAGAGCGTGATTTTGCAATTTTTGCGGATCTATTCCCCTTGAGAGTATGTCAGCTGGATTATCAGAAGACCTAACATGGAACCAAGAAGATTTTTGTGTAAGTTCAGCAATTTTTCGTACTCTGTTTTGAACATAAACATTATATTTTAATTTTTCGGCCTGTATCCAAGCTAGTACAATTTGGGAATCACTATAGAGATAAACTGAGAGATTAAATCTAGATGCAAGTACTCTACCGACTCTACTTGCCAACTGTGCTAGCAATAATGCACTATTTAGTTCCAACTGAGGTATTGTTAATTTTTTAGCTACAGGAGCAACGCGCGATTTTGAGCACAGTAAATTAGTCTCTACTTTTCCATTTTCATATAAAACTCTTAAATAAATACAGCAGCCAAAGGCTTTCTGTGAAGCATCAGCATAACCAACTAACTGAACCAATACTAAATTATGACTTTTTATAGATCTGAGGACTGTAATTTTGCCCATAAGTTTTAAATTTGCAAGAAAATTTCTCCATGGTAATAATTGTTTAGTAGGTAAAGTAGAGTCCCACTCTATTTTTAAAAGCCATAACTCCTGCATTATTAACTTGGCCACTACTATAATAGGCCCAATAAGACCCAAAGGGTCAAAAATTTTACCAATATAACTAAGTACCTTTCTCTTAGTATTTAAAGTTTCTTCCTCACACTGTGGGGATTGAAAAGTAAAATTATCTAAAACGACATCATATTTTAGACCAAGTGTTTTAACAACCTTATCTGTATTAAGATTAACTTCATCAAAGTATTGACGTTGAACTGGAATGTCTTTGAGAACAGAAGAATGGTTTGAACACCATTTATGCAAATTGAAATTGCCTAATCTAAGCAACTCTATCAACTGAGTTTTTAGCAGGTGTAGCTCTTCTACATTATCACAACCAGAAATGACATCGTCCACATAAGTGCTAGAAATGATAACATTAGCCGCTAGAGGGTATTGCTCCTTATATCTATTGGCAAGCTCTAATAAGCACCGAGTGGCCAAAAAGGTAGACGACTTTAGCCCATATGTGATGGTCTGCAATTGCAAGCACCTGATTGGTTCGCTGGGGTGATCTCTCCAGAGAATGTTCTGCAGGGTGGTATAGTTTTTATTAATAAAAACACACCTGAACATCTTCTCTATGTCACAAATTAAGGTGAACAAATATGTTCGGAATAGAAGTAGTATATCGAAAAGCTCACCCTGTACCACAGGCCCATTCAGCATTACATCATTTAATGAAGTATTGTTCTTACTCTTCATACTTCCGTCAAAAACCACTCGCAACTTAGTGGTCTTGCTCTCCTCATTAAAGACAGCATGGTGAGCTAAAAAATAAACAGAGCCACAGTCAATATCATATAAACTTATATCAATTTCAATTGCATGTCCCATCGCAACATACTGATCTATAAATTCTTTGTATTTCTCCAATAGCATAGGATGTTGTTTAAATTTGCGTTCTAGATACCAAAATCTTTGAAGGGCAATAGAAAAAGAATTTCCAAGCTCTAATTGTTCCTTGGAACAGATAAGTGGCATATCAACATGAAATGTATTATTTTCAAGGCATACAGACTGTTGAAAGATAGTTTCTGATCTTTGACACTCATCTGCACACTTATCGACAGGTTCAGGTAACTTCTCAGTAAGCCAAAATTTTTCCATCACCTGTTCTAATTTTAAATTATCACTTATAACAAAATTTGATACCAGGTTATTACATACCATTTGTTTGTTGCATTCTCCTATTGTGCCAGCAATAACATATCCAAATACAGTGTTTTGGAGTACAGGACCATTTGGAATCTTCATACAACCATTTAACAAGGAGTTAAAGTATATTTCAGCACCCAATAAGATTGAGATTTCTGAAGGGATATTGAAGTCACTGTCTGATAATTGAATATTTTTAGGAATCTTTAATTTAGAAATATCAACAAATTGTTGAGGCAAAGGTGTAGTAATAGAATCAACAACATAACAAGTTACATTGAATTTAACATCGTCAAATTGACATGAATTTATGTTAAAATTAACAGTTTGATTAATTTTTGAAGAATTATTGCCGATCCCAATAATATTGGTAACCTGCTGAGTAGGAATCATATTTAACTTTTCAACAACTGATTTAGTTACAAAGGAACCTTGACTGCCACTGTCAAGCAATGCTCTAACTTTAAAATCATGACCATATTTGTCAATAATTTTTACCATTACAGTAGGCAGCATAACATTACAGGTTGTAACTTGAGAATTTGAACAAAGTGAGACTGGAGTCTCTGGCTGGTCATCACAATGTAAAAGTGTATTGTGTGATTTTTTACAAATTCTACATTTAAATTTATACTTACAAACATTGTCAGCATGACTTTTCAAACAGAGGGAACATAGTTTTTTATCTTTAACAAAAGTCAGTCGAGCATCTATAGGGATCATTTTAAATTGTGGGCAATTAAAAATTGCATGTTCTTTTTTACTGCAAAAGGAACACACTAAACCAGTGGGGACAGCTAAATTAGATACACGTGTCACAGACTTACCTTTATTTTCATTATTAACTTTATGAGGGTTACTTTCCTCCAATGCTGTTGCACGTTTTTCAAGAAAAGATAAAAAGTCTGTCATTGTTGGTAATGTTTCTGGATTGCGGTCAAGTTGAAAAGCGCGATATGTGTATGGATCAATCTTTCTACAAAGCACACAAATCAAAAGTCGATCCCACTCATTGACTGGTTCGTTTAAATTTTTCAATGCATGCAACTGTTGCTGAATATTGGAAACAAATGTCCTTATAGATGCAGCTGTGCCCTTAGGCATTGATGGGATATCCAGAAGTAGGTAGATATGATTACAAATTAATCTTGACTTATTGTCATATCGTTTATTTAATAATTCTAAAGCCTCTGTGTAGGACTTATTTGTGAGAGGCAGGTTCACAATTACAGATAAGGCCTCATCTAATAAATATTTTCTTAAATAAAATAACTTCTGAACATCCGACAATGTTGTGTTGTTATCAATGACAGCAATAAACAACTCATAGAATGGTTTAAATTTAGTGTAGTCTTTCCCATCAAAAGTAGGAATGTCAATGTTAGGTAATTTTGAAGAACTGACATATCCAGTCTGGGAGGGCTCTGAATCTGACTTGTTACGTGATTTTATATTTTTATTTAGAATGGCAAGAGTTGCATAAAACTTTTCTTCAAATGCACCAACATCTTCAGAGTCCTCAGGATCTAAGCTCAAAATATCTAATTGTACACTTTCGTATTGATTAAAAACAGAATTTAATTTATCCTTGCGGGCTTCTAACATATCAATTGTTGCTGAACTTATAATAGTTGGATCACTGGCAAAGTTTTCCACTCGTGTTAATGTTCCTTTGTACTGCGAACGCGTAATTTTTAGTTTCTTTAGCTCGGCCATTGCAACGCAACACAAATTCACTGTATGCTTTAACACTAGGTCACTATCACCTTTAATTAATGCACTTTTGAAGTGCTTTATGCAACTTTTCGTTGTTGTTTGTGAACTTTGTTTACTTCGTAAACTTGAAAAATTGACAATGTCAATCTGACAGTTCGTTGGCGGGATGTCAAACTTTTTCTTTGAGTAGGTATTACTTATTCAATGGAAGTACCTACCTCCGAACGGTAAAAAATTTAGGTTTTCTTGAATTTTACCACCTTGATGATGAAAATCGCTCACAATTGGCGATTTTAGGTTGATGGAGGCTGGAATTGATGCAAAGTCGGGATTTTTACCCAACCTATGAGCAGGGTGAGGCTCCGCGGGGGCAACGCGGCCCGAACAAAACCACCACGCACACGGTGCAAGACGAAAAAACTTCACCAAAGGCACTGAAGTTACTTCACCACTAATTCGAAGGACCACTACGCATGTTCGAAATGAAATGCGTGTATTTTGAAGTTAATTAACTTTTATTATATTAAATAAAAGAGCACAACGTGCGCCATGACCCAGACAAATTTTCTCAGTCCAAAACAATGTTGCCAACTTAATAACTAGAGATTTACCAAAGATAATAAAAGGACGAATAATCAACTAAAATTACTAAATTAAACTATATAAACAAAAATGATTAGCTAAATAAGTATTCTATATGTTCATGTGGACTTGAACAGTCCTACTTGTTGGTGCACATAGTGCTGCAGTTGCTCCCCACGGAGTTGAGGTCACGTTTTGAGCAGAAGTATGGTGGGGATAGTGCCACCCATCTTCCCCCCTTTGACGACCTCCTCAAATTTTTGGAAGACGAGTGTCGGTTTGCGGATAACACTCGTGGCGCTACGGGGTCGCCCCCACTACCTTCTCAGCCTAGAGACCAGGGACGGACTAGGGCTCGGGGGCCTGTTGATGATCGCCCCGCCCCCCGTTTTGCTGACGCCCGGAGTCCTCGGGCTAGGGGGCCTGTTGATGATCGCCCCGCCCCCCGTTTGGCTGGCGCCCGGAGTCCTCGGGCTAGGGGGCCTGTTGATGTTCGCCCCGCCCCCCGTTTTGCTGGCGCCCGGAGTCCTCGGGCTAAGGGGCCTGTTGATGATCGCCCCGCCCCCCGTGTGGCTGGCGCCCGGAGTCCTCGGGCTAGGGGACCTGTTGATGTTCGGCCCGCCCCCCGTTTTGCTGGTGCCCGGAGTCCTCATCATTGTGACTTTTGTAAGGCAACGGGGCATGTCATGGCGCGTTGCCGGGACTTTTTGAATTTGCACGTAAGTTCCCGCCGCCGCATTGTCAACGCACGCCGTTTGTGCTTCTCGTGCTTGGGGGCCCACTTTCATCGGGACTGCCCCGACCCCCGCCCGTGTAGAATTTGTAAGGGGTCCCACTTGGAGATTTTGTGCGCCAACGCGAACCGCTCCAGCAGACCATCTTCTGAGGAGGGTTCGCGCAGGGGGGGGTACCCTGGAGACGAGCACCGGGCTGAGACCCGCGATTCTGTACGCCGCACTCCACCCCCCGCGCAAGTTGAACGGGAGCCCCACGAGCGCCATTTGGTCTTCCCTCGTCAGGGAGAACGCGCATTGGCTGCTAGGCAGCAGTGGCCGGGTCGGCGCCGCTGCCTTTCCCCTCCGTTGGCGGAACGTCCCCGGCTGGAGTCGCGCCCTCCGCCATTCGGGCATCCGGTGGGATATGCCCCTCCAGTGATGGCGAGCGGCTCGGAACACCGCGCAGACGAATATTTGGATTGCTGGCCTCGTCGTGAACGAAGGCAGCCTGGAAGCGGCGATCGGTCGCCGCCCAGGCATCACTAAGAGATTGACGCCTGCCCGCTAAAGGACCCCCCCGATCAAGACGGTTTTGTTGCCAACGGCCTCGGTCAAGGTCTGGGGACCCTTGGGTGACTCAATTGTGGTCCGTGCCATTTTGGGCACGTGAGTCTGGGGTTGCCTTTGTCGTCTCGGTTAGCGGGACAGGTTGGCCTGAAGGTGAACGACCTTTCAGGCAAGATTTGGGGAATTGGCGAACCGGCTGACACCACTGTTGAGGGAAGGACCTGGTTTGAAATCACCCTTGTGAGTTGTCCTTACCCTAAAATTGGTGCTCCTGCCCTTGTTATAACTGAACTTGGTTGGGACGAGCCACTTCGGGAAACCCTGTTGAAGGACGGTTGAGGCACTCTAGCCTTCCTTATGGGGCCCGTCACCCCCTTTTGTTGCCCAAGGAGGGCCACTTGGTTCAATTGTTGGTGACTGATCGTCACGTTAAGAACTCGCATGCCGGTTGTAATGCGCTGTTGGCCATTCTGCAGCGAGAATTTTGGATTTTGTCGGCTGATCGCGTCAATGAGGCGAGGCCCTTTGCTGGCGTCGTAACGGACTTGTTGGTCCCCTTTTGTTGAAGACGTCCACCCTTCGTAATAGCAAGATTGTTAGGGCTTATTTGTGTGTTTGTCTGCCTGTCAACCAAGGCAGTACATTTGGAGCTGGTAACCTCCCTCTCGACAGAGGCCTTTGAGGCGACTTTGGAAAGATTTGTGTCTCGCCGTGGGTTACCTTCGTTGATTAGGTCTGATTGCGGTTCGAATTACAAGGGTACAAGTAACTATTTGAAGGAGGTATACGCCTTCCTTAATGAGAGCCAGGTTGATATTGGTAATAGTTTGGCCCGCCGAGGGGTCACTTGGTTGTTTGACCCGCCAGCCTGCCCCCCATTGGGGGGGTATTTTTGGGGCCGCGGTGAAAGCGGCAAAGGGACGCTGGCGGAGATTGTTGGGAGACACCGTTCTCACCTTTAATGAACTAGCTACGGTATTTGGCCGCATTGAAGCTGTGTTGAATTTGCAACCTTGTCAAGACTTCCAATTGATTAGCGGACGGGTAGGCCCGTCCGGGGGGGGTAGATGTTCGGTCCGACGTGAAACAGAACGCACCCTTTTGACATAAAGAATTTGATTTTGACATTACTTGACTTTGACAGATAGACTTGGCTTGGTTGTTGGAAAATGTCCGTTCTTGGGACTTTGATTTAATTGTAATTGGTAAAATATCGTTGGATTCGCCTGTTGAGACCGATAATTGGGTCGCGATTTTGTGGACCATAAAATACTGCTTCAAAAACTAAACGCCTATGGCATTCGAGGTAACATCCTGAAACTAATAAAAACATATTTATCCGGTCGCAAACAGATGACAGAAATTTACAAAGTATGTTTGAAGTCTAAGTTAAGGAAAAAATATGTGTCTTCCTACAGAGAAATTCAATTCGGTGTACCCCAGGGAAGCATCCTTGGGCCATTAATATTTTTAATCTACATTAATGACCTCCCACGCCAAATCCATCATCGTATGGTACTGTTTGCCGACGACAGTACAGTTATCATAAAATGTGACAATAATGAAAAATATGAAAACGATATAAACCGCACAATTAAAATTATAATAAATTGGCTAATAAGTAACAATTTACAAATAAATATCCAAAAAACAAAGATAATGCATTTTTACCAAAGACTTCGTATGAATGATATAAATATTAATTATAATAGTCAAAACGTGGACAGAGTAGATGTTACAAAATTTCTAGGAATTTTAATTGACAGCCAACTGACATGGAAGGCTCAGGCAGAGGCAATTTGCAAAAAACTTAGCGCATCTGCATATGCACTTTATAATCTAAAGAAAAAAGTTAACATTAAAACAGTATTACTAGCATATCATAGTCTCGTCGTTTCCATTTTAAGGTTTGGGATTATATATTGGGGTAACTGTACTGAAAGAGAGAGTATTTTTAAAGCCCAAAAACGCTGCCTACGTGCAATATTTGGTTTGAAAGTTACTGACAGCTGTGTTCCAATTTTTAAAAGTCATAATTTATTAACATTTCCGTGCCTTTACATTTTAGAAATTGCTCTCTTTGTTAAATGCAATAGACATTTATTTTTAAATTTATCGGAAAACAGATGCCGAGATGTCACTTTGCGATCTTAATACCTAAACTTGTTACGCACAGGTGGTTTTAGGACAGCTTTGTTGAGAAAAAGTGTCTTTGGTATGGCACCGACTATTTTTAACCACATTCCTAACTCCATAAAAGAAGAATCAGTATGTACTTTCAAAAAGAAATTAACTGCATTTCTGTTAAGCAAATGTTACTACTCCGTATCAGATTTTCTAGCTGACAAATGTTTAGTTTAAATCAAGATTTTTGTACTTTGTTTGATGATGAACTGCATCAATGTTTGCATGCCTAAAAGGTAGAATGTACAAGGATGCTTATATGTTACTGTAACACCTTATTGTAAATACCTACATTCTGAGCAAATAAATGAATATTCTATTCTATTCTATTCGAATTATCAATTGTTGAAGTGAAATCCCCACTTGTCGAAAACCCCGGGATATTGTCGGAACATATCGCCTTATTGCGTCACCTCGTGGCACGCGCTTGGTGGAAACGAGTTGGGTGTGATGCTGAGTTGGAACCGCGCCATCTGGAGAAGGCGCCTTGTGAACGTCCACACACTTGACTTACATCACACTTTTCAATTACTCATCTCATATTACATACAAACCACACTTGGGGCGTGACCTTGGAAGGTCGAAGTTGGCGTCCCCAGCACTCAGGTTAGTAGTACCATTATTGTGTAACCTTGTTTATTGTTTGAAAAGCAACGTTTATAGATCCACGTATCGTGGAAAGTTCCGGACACGTCCAGTTACCGTTGGCTGGCCTATTGCAGTCCTGAACACACTCATTTGCTGTTGACGCCCTGGGAGTGTCAGGTAAGTCAAGACAAAATATTAATGATACTTGTGCCATCGCTCAGCTAGAGAAGTCTGTTGAACTCATCAATGGTCGCTGGCATGTAGGTCTCCCTTGGAAGGATGAGGCCTGTACCATGCCTGACACCTATCCTAACGCTTTAAAAAGGTTAAAGGGGATAGAAAGGAAAATGTCACGTGACAATGGTTTTGCCAACAGATACCGAGAACGTATTAATCATTTATTACAAAATGATTACGCTCACAAGATGCAAAAGTCCCTGCCAGTACCCAGGATGTGGTACCTGCCTCACTTTGGGGTAGATAATCCCAACAAAAAATCGCTTCGACTAGTGTTTGATTCTGCCAGTCCAGTTGGTGGTAAATGTCTCAATGATTATTTACATACAGGGCCAGACTTGTTGTCATCACTTTTAGGTATAATGCTGCGCTTTAGGGAATATTCAATTGCAGTAACCGGTGACATCAAGGACATGTTTCTTAGGGTCAAAATTCACCCTGAAGATCAACACGCGTTTAGGTTTCTTTGGCGTAATAGCCCTGAGGAGCCAGTCGATACCTACATTATGACGTCACTTATTTTCGGCGCCAACTGTTCTCCCTTTGTAGCTCAGTTTGTTAAAAATGTAAATGCACGACGTTACGAGTCAACATTTCCAGATGCTGTTAATGCGATACACAAATCGCATTATATGGATGACTACATAGATAGCCTGCCGGATGACACAACAGCTACAGAAATGGTTAAAAATATTACTAGGATTCATAGCAGTGGTGGTTTCGAAATGCGTAACTGGACAAGTAATAGCGTTGCTGTATTAGAAAGTATTCCACAGGATACTTTAGGTACCGCTAGCGTAAGGTTCAAATCTGAACAGGAATACCATGGTGAGCGAATCTTGGGACTCATCTGGACTCCAGGAGAAGATGAGTTACTTTTTGATGTGTCTCTGAAACGAATACCTGAAAATATTATTTTAAACAAGGAAAGGCCGACCAAAAGGTTAATGCTGCGAATAGTTATGTCGATTTTTGATGTTTTAGGATTCTTAGCTCCATTTACTATTCAGGGTAAAATTTTATTGCAAGATACTTGGCGCTTAAAAATAGGCTGGGATGACGTAGTACCTGATAGTATCTACACTAAATGGTGCAAATGGATCGAGTTTTTAGAGGAAATAAAGAAAATACGTATACCAAGATGCTATAATAAAACTATTGTTTTGCAAGGTTCTAGCGAGACGGGACGAACACCGGACACCGAGCCAGTGATAAGGCCACCTCCCGCCTCTGCACCCGCGGCTTCTGCGCTGGAGTTACCTACTACGAGAAACAGCTACGAGACGTGTAGACCGCCTACGACGACCGCTACGTGTGCTACGCCAGCAAGTAATAATTATACTTACTTACAACTGCATTTATTATGCGATGCATTTGTTCAAGCTATGTGTTGTGTGGCGTACTGGCGATGGATAGTCAATGGGAACATTAAGGTTGCATTTATAGCAAGTAAATGTCGTGTTTTACCCGTAAAACCCATGACTGTACCCCGAGCCGAACTACAGGCGGCGCTGTTAGCTGCGCGATTGGCCGATGCCGTTATGAAAGAACACAGATTAGCTCCTGAGCGACGATATTTTTGGTGCGACTCCACCACCGTTTTACAGTGGATTAGAAATAACACGCGTAGGTATAAAACGTTCGAAGCGAACCGATTAGGAGAAATTGATGAACTTACGCGCGTTTCCGAATGGAGATATGTACCTACCAAATTAAATGTAGCAGATCTTGGAACTCGGGAAGAATTTAACCACACATTGTTTCACAGTGAATGGTTCACAGGGCCCACCTTTTTATATAAAAACGAGTCTTTATGGCCTGCTGACGTTTTGAACCCTGACACTGGTGGAGACGATATGAGTTCAGAGTGTGTGGCTGTGATGCATGAGCTAACATGTAACTTACCTGTTCCTGAGCCGCAGCGCTTTTCCTCCTGGCTTCGCTTGCTGCGATCCACGGCCGTCATCCTGAAATTTATTGCCAGATGCAAGAAACTTACCCGTGAAGCTGACTGTGATGCAATGGCTCAAGCTGAGATCCTGTTGCTGAAGAAGGCGCAAGTGGACTCATTCTCCGCCGAAATATCTGCAATCAAAAATGGAAAACAAATATCACGAAATAGTAAGTTACTTACCTTGTCACCGTACCTAGACGAAGCCGGTTTACTCCGCCTCGGTGGCCGCATCGACGTTGCGTCAGACGTAGACCTAGAAATGAAGAGACCAATTATACTAGATGGAAAACATGATATAACGCGTCTTCTTGTCCGGTTCTTTCACATCAAGGCAGCCCATGGGAACCAGGAAATGGTTGTCAATAACTTGAAACAAAAATATTGGATTGTTAGACTAAGACCAACAGTTAAAAGGGTGGTCTCGAATTGCATGCTTTGCCGCTTAAGGAAATGCACGCCGCAAGTGCCCAGGATGGGTGACTTACCTCGTGCTCGAGTAGCACATCACCAACGACCGTTTTCATTTTGTGGTCTAGATTTATTTGGTCCAATGGAAGTGACTGTGGGCAGAGGAAGGCAAAAGAGGTATGGCGTCTTGTTTACCTGCCTCACCATACGAGCAATTCATATCGAGCTTGTTTCGTCACTCACGTCAGACTCTCTGATTATGGCTTTGAGACGCATGGCGGCACGGCGTGGTTGGCCTGCTCACCTATACTCTGATAATGGCACTAACCTGAAGGCAAGCGATAAGTAGCTAAAGCAATCGCAGCAGGCACTTAATATGGATGATCTCAAGGCCGTCGGCATGAACAACGCCATGCATTGGCATTTTATACCCCCCTCCAGCCCTCACTGGGGTGGGGCTTGGGAAAGGCTGATTCGAAGCGTTAAGACATCACTTCGAGTTGTGATGAACGAACGCGCTCCACGCGAAGAAGTGCTACTTACCCTTATGGCGGAAGTGGAGAACATAGTTAACGGTCGTCCGCTGACACACGTCTCCGTCGACCCTGAAAGCTTAGAATCTTTGACTCCTAACCATTTTCTTTTAGGTAGCTCATCCAACTCACCCACCATTGGCGATTTCAACGATTCCGACATGTTTCTACGCAAGCAATGGCGAAGGTCACAAGCGTTAGCTGACATGTTCTGGCGTAGATGGGTGAAAGAGGTTCTCCCTGAGTTGTTGCCTCGAAGAAAATGGAACCAAGAGGCGAAACCTTTACAGGTAGGTGACTTAGTTTTAATAGTTGATCCTAACAGTCAGCGTGGTACCTGGCCGAAGGGTGTAATCCAGAAGATATGTCCAGGTAAGGACGGACGAATCAGACTGGTTGAAGTGAAGACCAAGACTGGTGTTTGGAAGCGACCTGCAGCCCGCGTCGCGCGTATTTCGCTTGGTGAGGAGTGCTGAGCCAGCACTAGGGGGGAGAATGTTAGCGACGCGCTCATAATTTTTAGATTCATGATTTTATTATCTTAACCTAACATGTGTGTATAGCCTAAGAACAAAAGTATGAGCCGGGCAGCAAGCTCCTCAGCGCAAAACGCCGGTTCCGGCCAACGATTCTGTAACTCTATATTTTTGTCTATGTTTCTTTTATGCTGGTCCGCGCACGCTCCGCAAGCGACTGCGCTTGTACGCGTTTTTAAATATAAAATATTACTATCTGTCAAATAATCCGTGTCTTTGTTAATATAAAGTTCGTCAAGCATTTTTATTCGTTTTACTTCGCCGATTACCACCTGCCATCAGCTACACCTACCTACCTAACGTACGTAATAACTATCGTTATTTTGCAGTTATTAGTTTACAATGTTAATAATATTAATTATTAGCCAAGGTATGGAACTCTCTGCCGACTTCTGTGTTCCCTGCCACATATGATCCGTCAGTCTTTAAAGCAAGATTGAATAGGCATTTCCTGGGCTCGCTCGTTCGATCGTAGACCTCATCTTACACTTACCATCAGGTGTGATCGAGGTCAAAAGCTGGCTCATTCGTAATAAAAAAAATTATAACAACCAAGAATATAGGTAGGTATAAGTACTTAGGAATTTATATCCAAAAAATAAAATACTACTTATTAGTACTTATCCATTATTAATTTGTAGTACTGAAGTCAATAAACACACCACAATAAATTATATTATATAAAGCTAGATTACCACTCACTGACTCACTCACTCATTGACATAATTGTTCTCCCAGATGGTGGATGCATATATGATGCATATAAGATGAGGTGGGTATATTTTGACAGATTCGTAAACAAGTAACTCTCAAACCTACGGGAAAAGTGCCAAACCTCCCCTTTTCCCCCCCCCTATCGTATCTCGGAAACTACGAGACCCGTATTTTTTTCTTTTTACGGATTCGTATAGAGGAGGCTCGGTAAAGTAAAAACCATTTTTCAAAGTCCCCCCCCCGCCCCCCTTCTCCCCCCCTTTAGGCGGATCTCGGAATCTAAGAGACTTGGAACATTTTTTTTTTCAGATTCATTTAGAGGGGCAATGCTTTAGTCAAAATACTTCTGCAACCCCCCCCCATCACCCCCCCCCCTTTTTTTTTTCACAAGCACGCGAGGTGCTTGCACCTCGCGCAACACGCAAATACTTGATTTAGAGGGGCAATGCTTTAGTTTTTTTCACAAGCACGCGAGGTGCTTGCACCTCGCGCAACACGCAAGTACTAAACCCCCCCATCACCCCCCCCTTTTTATTTTTTTCACAATCACGCGAGGTGCTCGCAACACGCAAATACTAAACCCCTCCCATCACCCCCCCCTTTTTTTTTTTCACAAGCACGCGAGGTGCTTGCACCTCGCGCAACGCAAATACTTGATTTAGAGGGGCAATGCTTTAGTTTTTTTCACAAGCACGCGAGGTGCTTGCACCTCGCGCAACACACAAATACTAAACCCCCCCCATCTCCCCCCATCACTCCCCCCATTGTTTTTTTCACATGCACGCGAGGTGCTTGCGACTCGCGCAACACGCAAATACTGGTTATTATACTATATAAAGCTAAATTACCACTGACTGACTGACTGACTGACTGACTCACTCATTGACATAATTGTTCTCCCAGATGGTGGATGGGGAGGTGGGTATATTTTGACAGATTCGTAAACAAGTAACTCTCAAACCTACGGGAAAAGTGCCAAACCTCCCCTTTTCCCCCCTTCTCCCCCCCCCCCCCCCCTATCGTATCTCGGAAACTACGAGACCCGTATTTTTTTCTTTTTACGGATTCGTATAGAGGAGGCTCGGTAAAGTAAAAACCATTTTTCAAAGTCCCCCCCCCACCCCCCTTCTCACCCCCTTTAGGCGGATCTCGGAATCTAAGAGACTTGGACAATTTTTTTTTTCAGATTCATTTAGAGGGGCAATGCTTTAGTCGAAATACTTGTGCAACCCCACCCCCCCCCATCACCCCCCCCCTCTTTTTTTTTTGTTTGTTTTTCTTTTCACACCCCCCCATCTCCCCCCCCCCTTTTTTTTTTTTTTTTCACAAGCACGCGAGGTGCTTGCACCTCGCGCAACACGCAAATACTAAACCCCCATCTAACCCCATCACCCCCCTCCCATTTTTTTTTTCACAAGCACGCGAGGTGCTTGCACCTCGCGCAACACGCAAATAATAGTTATATTATATAAAGCTAGATTACCACTCACTGACTGACTCACTGACATAATTGTTCTCCCAGATGGTGGATGGGGAGGTGGGTATATTTTGACAGATTCGTAAACAAGTCACTCTCAAACCTACGGGAAAAGTGCCAAACCTCCCCTTTTCACCCCTCTTCTCCCCCCTCCCTATCGTATCTCGGAAACTACGAGACCCGTATTTTTGTTTTTTTACGGATTCGTATAGAAGAGGCTGGGTAAAGTAAAAACCATTTTTCAAAGTCGCCCCCCTTGCCCCCCTTTTCACCCCCTTTAGGCGGATCTCGGAAATTAAGAGACTTGGAACATTTTTTTTTTCAGATTCATTTAGAGGGGCAATGCTTTAGTCGAAATACTTGTGCAACCCCCCCCCCATCACCCCCCCCCCCTTTTTTTTTTCACAAGCACGCGAGGTGCTTGCACCTCACGCAACACGCAAATACTAAGCCCCCCCCATCTCCCCCATCACCCCCCCCCCCTTTTTTTATTTTTACAAGCACGCGAGGTGCTTGCACCTCGCGCAACACGCAAATACTAAACCCCCCCATCACCCCACCCCCTTTTTTTTTTTTTTTTTCACAAGCACGCGAGGTGCTTGCACCTCGCGCAACACGCAAATACTGGTTATTATACTATATAAAGCTAAATTACCACTGACTGACTGACTCACTCATTGACATAATTGTTCTCCCAGATGGTGGATGGGGAGGTGGGTATATTTTGACAGATTCGTAAACAAGTAACTCTCAAACCTACGGGAAAAGTGCCAAACCTCCCCTTTTCCCCCCCCTTCTCCCCCCCTCTATCGTATCTCGGAAACTACGAGACCCGTATTTTTTGTTTTTTACGGATTCGTATAGAGGAGGCTCGGTAAAGTAAAAACCATTTTTCAAAGTCCCCCCCCCGCCCCCCTTCTCCCCCCCTTTAGGCGGATCTCGGAATCTAAGAGACTTGGAACATTCTTTTTTTCAGATTCATTTAGAGGGGCAATGCTTTAGTCGAAATACTTGTGCAACCGCCCCCCCCCCCATCACCCCCCCCCCTCTTTTTTTTTTTTTTTTTTTTCACAAGCTCGCGAGGTGCTTGCACCTCGCGCAACACGCAAATACTAAACCCCCCCATTTTTATTTTTTTATTTTTCACAAGCACGCGAGGTGCTTGCACCTCGCGCAACACGCAAATACTGGTTATTATATTATATAAAGCTAAATTACCACTCACTGACTGACTGACTGACTGACTCACTCATTGACATAATTGTTCTCCCAGATGGTGGATGGGGAGGTGGGTATATTTTGACAGATTCGTAAACAAGTAACTCTCAAACCTACGGGAAAAGTGCCAAACCTCCCCTTTTCCCCCCCCTTCTCCCCCCCCCCCTATCGTATCTCGGAAACTACGAGACCCGTATTTTTTTCTTTTTACGGATTCGTATAGAGGAGGCTCGGTAAAGTAAAAACCATTTTTCAAAGTCCCCCCCCGCCCCCCTTTAGGCGGATCTCGGAATCTAAGAGACTTGGAACATTTTTTTTTTTCAGATTCATTTAGAGGGGCAATGCTTCAGTCGAAATAATTGTAGAACCCCCCCCCATTTCACCCCCCCTTTTTTTTTTTTCACAAGCACGCGAGGTGCTTGCACCTCGCGCAACACGCAAATACTAAACCCCCCCCATCTCCCCCATCACACCCCCGCCTTTTTTTTTTTTTTTTTCGGCACCCGAGGTGCTTGCACCTCGCGCAACACGCAAATACTAGTTATACTATATAAAGCTAAATTACCACTCACTCACTCACTCACTCACTGACATAATTGTTCTCCCAGATGGTGGATGGGGAGGTGGGTATATTTTGACAGATTCGTAAACAAGTAACTCTCAAACCTACGGGAAAAGTGCCAAACCTCCCCTTTTCCCCCCCTTCTCCCCCCTCCCTATCGTATCTCGGAAACTACGAGACCCGTATTCTTTTTTTTACGGATTCGTATAGAGGAGGCTCGGTAAAGTAAAAACCATTTATCAAAGTCGCCCCCCCCAACCCCTTCTCACCCCCTTTAGGCGGATCTCGGAAATTAAGAGACTTGGAACATTTTTTTTTCAGATTCATTTAGAGGGGCAATGCTTTAGTCAAAATACTTCTGCAAGCTCCCCCCCATCACCCCCCCTTTTTTTTTTTTTTTTAACAAGCACGCGTGGTGCTTGCACCTCGCGCAACACGCAAATACTAAACCCCCCCCATCTCCCCCATCACACCCCCGCCTTTTTTTTTTTTTTTTCGGCACCCGAGGTGCTTGCACCTCGCGCAACACGCAAATACTAAACTCCCCCCATCACCCCCCCATTTTTTTTTCACAAGCTCGCGAGGTGCTTGCACCTCGCGCAACACGCAAATACTAAACCCCCCCCCATCTCCCCCCCACCCCTTTTTTTTTTCACAAGCACGCGAGGTGCTTGCACCTCGCGCAACACGCAAATACTAAACCCCCATCTCCCCCCATCACCCCCCCCTTTTTTGTTTTTTTTTTCACAAGCACGCGAGGTGCTTGCACCTCGCGCAACACGCAAATACTAGTCAATGTATAATAATAAACTCACAAAACATTGAATTTACCTCAAGTCCAACTGCAAATCAAAAAGTAAATAATTCAAAGTAATCGCGAGGTCAAACAATCAATAAAGTATCGAAATCAAAATCCAAAGCTCAATGTCAGGGGTTAAAGTGATAACGATACTAAGGTGCAAATGATTATAGCACAGTCAGCCCTAGTATACATGTATTCATAACACGCACGACCTAAAATTACGTAATTGTAGCAGATAAGCAGACTGACCGGTGAAATTAAGCGAAATGCACACAGGGACTGGTTTCCAGCTTGTGTGACTGTGTGCGTGCACCCCGCCCCGCCCGCGCGCCCGGGGGTAAACATTGAAGTGAAATGCAGAATAATTCTTGTAAGAAACGGGCGCCTAAAAATTGACGAGTAGACTTTTAGGAGAAATGTTTTTACCAAAAATTGGCCAAGTGCGAGTCGGACTCGCCCATGAAGGGTTCCGTAGTAACTATAATAAATATAACATACTTAATGTATTTATTTGAAAAAAAAAAACAAAAACCTTACAAATTTCTTAAAACTAGCTTATATACAATTTTTACAACTACGCCAAATAACTTTGTTTTTCATAGTATTTGTATGAATTACAAAGTTATATTTGCGGTTTTTGAAAATATACTGTATCTCAAAAACTGCTGACTCGATCTCGTTTAAACCAATTTTGGTTGAAAGTTTACATTAAGATCTACAACATATGGTTTTTTTAGATTTTTCACTTCATTATCATAGAAGTTAGAGGGGGTCGGACACACATTTTACTACTTTGGATGCGTATATCTTTTAAACGATTAATTTTATGAAAAAGTCATTTCAGAAACTATAATGTCATTTTTAAAGACCTGTCTATAGATACCACACACGTATAGGTTTCATGCAAAAAAATATTTTCACTTTCAGTTCCATGTATGGGGAGCCCCCTTTATTTTAAATATTTCTTAAAATTTTCTCTTAAAATCGGAAAGCGGTTCACAGAATACATCTATCTACCAAGTTTTACATATATAGTCTTAATAGTTTCGGAATAACAGACAGACAGACGGACAGACATGTCGAAACTATAAGGGTTCCGTTTTTTGCCATTCGGCTACGGAACCCTAAAAAGCAACTAGATGTTTTAATTCGAAATAAAGTTATTTAAACTCTTCAATAACTAAACTATGTCAGTACCAATTTTGTTTCAGAGATTTTATTCTACTACTGTGATTAAATTAGGCCTAAAGTTACGTTAAAATACGGAACTTTGGAGGCTCAGAACTTTCAAATTCCTTATTATTTTACTATTTTTGTTTATCACCGGCATAGATAATGGCAAGGCAAATCGATATTATACTCAACTTTGGAAGTGTGATATCAAATAATGGAGTAATCCCATAAGTACATTTGTATGGAGAAAATGTCAAAAAGCGTGGCCTTAAGAGGCTTTTTTCCGTATGTGTACGTTCATGTCTTGTCAAATACCCCTTTAAGCAAAACTTTCCTTACAATTTCACACGTAATGTTGTTCCCCAGTGTGATTTTGCATATGCTTTGTTAGGTGATCCTTTCGCGTAAAACTTCTTTGACATATAGTACACTTTTTAGATTCTTCTGTAGTATGTCTGCGAACATGTCGTATTAAACTAGACTTTTGACTAAAACTACTCTGACATATAGTACACTTGTAAGGTTTTTCTCCACTGTGTATGCGAACATGTCGTATTAAACTAGACTTTTGATTAAAACTACTCTGACATATAGTACACTTGTAAGGTTTTTTTCCAGTGTGTACGCGAATATGTTTTAATAAATTGGACTTTCGATTAAAACTACTCGGACATATAGTACACTTAAAAGGTTTTTCACCTGTGTGTGCACGAATGTGTAATATCAAAGTACTTCGGAAACTGAAAACACGCGAAAATGTATCACAATAGAATTTTTTGTCTCTTTCTTTATCAAACTGTACTCTAAGCTTATCCAAATCATCGCCTTTTACAGACTGCACTCTATGCTTATTCACATCATCACTGTCAATATTTTTGTTAGATTTACTTGATTTATCTTCATTGTTAGCGACTTTACGTATGGTATCTAAAGTAATATTATTAACCTCGGGTTTTACATAACTTGAAGGCTTTTTGATATTCAGTTCAGGTCCAGGCAGTAGTTTATCGATTTCTGAGTCAATTTTCGAGTTAGACTGTTCAGTATTATTTTCCTCTTCAGTAATGCCATCTTCCAGTTTTATTTTTCCTGTGTGTACTCTTCGATTGATCGCCACGGCATCACCTGCAACCACAAATAGTGCTTGATATTAGAAGACAGTCACAATAGAACAGAAACCGCCAGGGTTTGGAGCTTGGGGTGAAGGACTGCAGTCAGGCGCCGCGTTGAAGAGTATAGTAAGTCCCACATGAGCTGTGGGCAAAAATCACCACTTTCTGGAGACCTGACACAGCAAGGTGTCGCGGTAGACCTCGCAGAAGATGGCGGGACCAGCTGGATCAAACTAACGACCAGTGGGTTACTTTGGCCCTAGACAGAACTATAAGTGTTATAGTGTATTATACTGGGGTGATGCAGGCTAACAGTAAGTAGGTGACTAAGATAATTAAAACAAATATGTTATGACCCTGTAATGTGTTATTTTCACTTAACCTTAGTTTACCCGTTTTGGGCTCATCTTCCCTACTTACTGTGCAAGTCATTCGCTCTTTGATTCTTCTCTGATACTTCTGTTTCTTCTTTCACTTCAATTTTAACCTCCATTAAAGGCTCATCATCTTCTGAATATGGCTCAGGGTGGTGTGCTGATATTTCTTCTTCACGTAAACAGCTATAGTCTAGATCCTCTGTAAGCAACAAAAAAGTAAATAAGAAATCGCTTCTAAATTGAGAAAATTAACGAGAGAGAGAACACGAAGCGAGAGAAGATTGTATGTATAGTGTGTGCGTGTGTGTGTCAGAATGGTGTGGATGTGTATGAGTGTTTGTGATTATTGTGTATGTACGAGTATATCTCACAGGCTCTACTGGTGTAACAGACCATCCTACGTTTGGACTAAGATAAGAATTAATTACGCTTAACTTAATAGCGTAGAACACTACGCGCCGCCATCTCGAGTCCTGATTTCTGAGAATCAGGACTCGAGATGGCGGCGCGTAGTGCGGACAACCGAACGAAGGAACGTCGGGATTAGAGCATGGATACCGGTTTTCGATAATATCGAAAAACCGGAATATCAGACCATAAATCCGATATTGAAAAAAGCGATATTGGATTTCAAATATAGGTTTTTCGATATATGAAACAAAAACCAGACGCAATAGAACCTTTCTTACTTATTTAATTGAATTTAATTAATGTAAACAATACCTATCGGTTAATTATAATAATATGTATGCTACAATGTCATTTATAAATTATTATTTCCATATAAAAGTGTACGACACTTGGGCCAGGCATTATGTACATACGTGCAACAAAATAAGATCGTATCTCAAAGACAATACCTTGAATGCCCTCTGCTACTTTTTTATATGTTTTATTACTGATGAGCCCAGAAGTTGACCGTTCACTCTTGCTTTGAAGGCAGAGGCGGGTTATATGTAAAAGGGATCACAGCAGCCGGCAGAGAATTCCAAACCTTGGCCGTGCGCACAATAAATGTAGAAGAGAATCGCTTAGTACAACGACGATATATTGAACAAGTGATAATGGTACCAGTACGTCTGGTAGATCGTTAATATAAGGTAGATGGAGGAATCGGGTCGTGGAGTTATTCCGTCCGGCCCGCTGGCTTTGTTCACGTCCTGCAAGGGACTTTATGGACCTCTTAAATGTGAATTTCTAAAACTGACGTTCCATATTTCAGCAATAGCGATCTCGTGAATTGCCGTAGTCTTCGTCTTTAAGGCCATGACTCTCCCTCCAATTGAATATCTAGTTCTTTGCGTTTATCGTAATATTTACTTATACAAGGTGTAACAGATTAAGCGCAATACCTCAGACACCCTAATTAGAATATTAAAATATAAGTCTAAAACAACATCCATAACTAATTAAATTGAAACCAAACCTAGACATTTTTTTATAAAATAGTTATCCGCAAAACGTATGTGCGTCATACAATATCCTTACGCAGATGCGTACACTTATGCAATGTTAGTGGCCGACACGCACACGAGCGCATTTCCTTGGAATTAAGGATTGTATTAATATGTCATGATACTGTATTTCCATTTTAAGTTCAATGAAAGATTTTTCCGTCAAAATTTAACACCTATTTTTTATGACGGAATCGATTCAGAAGCCGATTCTGAACCAACTACTTTCAGGAATTGCGTTTATTCTGTTACACGTTGTATATTATGTTACTCAATTACTTATTTTAACTTGTGTTGATTAATATGTTAAGAAATTGGTATTTTTTGTGTATCATACTTTTAAATTCGAATTGATGTAAGATTGCAATTAAATATTTTTAATAATAAATGACGGTGATTTTATATTTTCCGTAGCACACTTTGATAAAGTCTCTAAATTCTAATATTTGGTCCCTTACAACGTTAAAAAGAATTTGATCATATCGAATCTTATATCGAAATACCGGAATACCGATATTAAAAAAAACTTTTTAGCAAAAAACAAAACCGACTTCCATATCAAAACACTACAAAGCCAAAAATAACTTAAATTTCGGTAGTCGGTGTTATTGGTTTTCTATTTTCTGTTTTTTTTTTTCAAACACCGAAATTAAAGTTATTTTCACGCTTTTTAGTGGGTCGGTTTGTAATTTATCTACTTACAAAAGTCAAAATGTCAGCTACTTATCACCTTTTACCAAATATTGCTTTTCCCGATGCAGAGCCGTTAATTTTTGAGGAGTTCTCCTGGTACTTCACCATCAGCTCTACATCACCATATGCATTGTGACGAGCATAAAGTGCTTAACGTCCATATTCAAGTAATCGAATCGCAATCCACGAAATACTTGTTATTGAGTTGTTTCGGTGGCCATCTGTGGTCTTCATCATCAGTTCCACTTCCCCAAATGGTGCTTTTCTAGAGCAACTGCACAAAGTACTACAAGAAATACCCAAAACGCTATAGGGGTGTCTATAATATTTAAAGAGTTCGCTCGATTTCTCTAGGATTCCATCATCAGATCCTGACTTCATAACAATGGGACCAACTAGAAAGTATACCCTTTCAAACGAAAAAAGAATTTTCCAAATCGGCCCAGCCGTCTCCGAGTTATGAGGTAACGGGAGGTATGTATATAAAAAAAAAAAGTTCAAGACGAACTGAGAACCTCCTCCTTTTTTTTAAGTCGGTTGAAATTGAATATCGAAACAAAATCGGTATTGGGAAAACGTTCCGATATTCCATGCTCTAGCCGGGATGGTGCTAGTCAGTACGAGTCTGATAAAACCCCTGCCGGCCCCACGGCGGAGATCAACCATTAGGATTTCCACCACGAGAAAAAAGGCTGGCTAGCTTTACAATTAATTATAACAATGATTTTAGGCCGTTAATTTATTTCCAGCTCGAAAAAAAGCATTGGGTACAGTCCATTTGAAAGTAACCATTATCCTTCTTAGTTCTTGAAACATACCATCACTTAGAGGCTCCTCCTTTAGCTCCGCTATATCGTGCAGTGTCTCCGGCAATTCTTTTTTGATAGGCTCATATTCTACTTGACGTTCATCAGACATATTTATGTGCATTACAGGGGTTTGAACGAATCCCTTGTAAAACTCGAAGCCATCTGTGTTGGTTGAAGGTTTCGGCTGCAACAAGATGACTATCGTATTACATGGATGATTTATTTATTTACACTTCATGTACATAGGTAAAAAGGGGGACTTATTGCCGTAGAGAATCTCTACCGGTCAACCATGAGTAGTGAAGGGAGGTGGCTGGTGAAAACTGAAATCACATACAAAGCATCATTATAGCCTAATAATTGTGATCGAAAGGTCGCGGGAACCATACCCACATGCACTATTGCTGTGAACCCACTCTTGACACAAGCATGTTTAACTTAGTTGGAGGGGTTAACAAGTTTTATTTTATTTCATTTTTGGGACATAAAACAGTTACATGTTATAATTTTGGTAAATATCAAACTAGTGTAATAGAGGTAAACATGTAACCCCAACACCAATGTCCGCGGAATAAACTATTAAGTACACTTAGAACAAAATCACGCATCTGGAGGCGATTTGGGTTAGTAAAATAAGTATTAATTATTGTGCAAGTAATTGAATAGCCATCTTTTTTAAATTTTGATTGAGTTAATGAAAATATATCAAGATCGAAAAAGTGTGTGTTATATGTTTCTAAGAGACGACAGAGAGGCGCCCTTGCGCCAGCATTGGTTCTGCACTTTACAGTGTGAAACAGCCGGGGCACGCGCGCCTCCCGCCTTAATACAGTTCTGGGTACAACATAACAAAGTTTATTCGTGATTTCAGAGCAGTCAAAGTTGTTATCACATATGCCATGCAGCATCACAGCCATGAGTAGGGTACGCCTGGTCTCCAAGCCTAGGAGTTTGTATTGTTTTAGTAATTGTGGGTACGGTAGTTTTGAATGGTAACATGTATAGTGAATGGAGCGTAAATTTTTTTTTTTGACCATTTCATTGCTTTTCTTATATTTATCATATAGAGGACACCATATTGGGGCTGCGTATTCCAATTGGGAGCGTATTAAGGTTGTGTATAAAATTATGAACGTACGCGGTCGTTTGAAATCAACTGAGGATCGCATAACGAAACCGTACATTCTGTAGGCTTTGTTAATAATATTATCGATGTGATATAAATGCAATTTTGAGTAAAGTGTAACTCCTAAGTCACGAATATGATCGACTTTTTTAAGAGTAGTGCCTTGTAAAGTAAGTACCTATAGCAGTATTTAATTATATTTTTATTTTTTGTAAATGATATAACATTGCACTTAGGTAAGCTAAAGTAAAGTTTATTATGTGAACAATAGTTAGAAAGTATGTCGAGGTCTTCCTGAAGCAATGAGCAGTCTTGTGTTTTTTTGCACGACCTATAGATTTTAAGTTTGCTAGTAATGTAAATTCTACCCACATTGCTGTACACTTTAACAAAAATGTATAAATTGAAGTGTCTACGATACTCAATTTAAGTCATAGAAGTGAACTGTTCAATATTTTTTCGAGAAAATATAGATACTTAAAACTATACTAAAATATTAATTGCCTTGTTGGACTAGTGGTAGAGCATGACGTCTCGATTATCGGGTTGGCCAAAAGAGTTCTATTGTGTTTGAAGTTGGTTGTGTGATGCCCCCGTGACTCAGAAAGCATGATTAAAATTTTTAATTAAAATTAATTATTTCTCTCAAAATGGAAAAGGAAAACATTGTAAGAGCCGGGGCACACGATGCGTTGCGGCGGCGGTGCGGCGCCGGAGCGGTGTCGCTGCGTCGTCTTACATAGAAATATCTGTGGCATGCACACGATGCGCTCCGGCGCCGCACCGGACTTGCAACCACCAAGACGAGGCGGGGAGGGGTGAATGCGTTGCGACGTCGGAGCGGCACCGCTCAGTTGTTTTGCGTCACAAGGAAGGACACACGCTCGCTCGTTTCGATTGTCTGTCAACAGACTGTCCAACGCTGCTACGGCGCCACTGCGACATAACAACGTTACGGCGCCGCACCGCCCGTGTGCCCACTGACACGGTGAAATCTTTGCGGTGCGGCGCCGCAACGCATCGTGTGCCCCCGCCCTAAGGAAAAAAAATCAATATCCATGGATAATAGCCCAATCTCTCTCCTAGAAAGAATGCCTATCAGGGGGAGGACTCTGTACATTTTGACAGCAAAGTAAAGAAAGAGTTGCCATCTATAAATTGGCCCCAGTACTATTTACTGTCTACCGGGTACGTTAAATTGTCAACAGATGGCGATATATCATGATCAAAAATATTTATTCAAAATAAAATTATTGATGTAATATTAATTGGAGATAAGTTTGACAAAAATATTAGAATCTTCTTACGAATTCAAATAGACACATAAATGAAATACAATTTGATAAAGCACAAAAATCAACCTTATTTAAAAAGACCTGGTGCCAGATTCTACTTAGGATTTATAAAGTGACAGTTCTTGAACTGACAAATGAAATTTGAAAATTTTTGAAAATAAACAGTCACAAATGGCGGTTTGTTGCATATTATTGAGGTGATATGCAACCTCTATCGAACTGGCTGGTTTACTACCTATGTCTCAAATGACATCGAACACAAATACTTGTGTCATTACTTATAATTGTACATGTGAAATTTTAAATGAATAAAGCCATAATGTATTACGGAATGGTTTAATTTACTACAATTTATTCATTTAAAAATAATGGAAAAATATCTAAAACCCGAAAGGTTCGAAGCGGATCCAACAATAAGCTCAGACCAATCATCAATATGGATCCACTGGAAACAAACATTCAACAATTTTCTACATGCTATAGAATCAAAAGGAACTTCAGTAAGTACAGATTGCAAGTACCAGCTGCTAGTTAACCACTTATCGCCGCTCCTTTACACTTGCATTAGTGAATCGAAAGAATATGACATAGCGATAAAGAAACTAGATGAGCTATTCATAAAACCGGTAAACGAAGTATACTCACGATATCGTTTAGCCAAGCGACAACAGCAACCCGAAGAGTCGATTGATCAGTATTATTCAAACGCTTAAGTTGTATTCGAAGAATTGTAATTTTAAATCAGTTACCGCTGAGCAAAATGAGAGCGAATATGTTCGAGACGCCTTTATCGCAGGGCTATCGTCACCGGGAATACGTCAAAGGCTTTTAGAAAACAGCACACTTACTTTAGCTAAAGCATATGAACAAGCACGGTCTTTAGAAATGGTTCAAATTCAAAATGATAATTACCGACAAGAGCTAACGCCAGTTGTAAATTACACCACTAACGATAACACTACCGCTGCTGAAAGAAAACTAAGAAAATATGAAATATGTTATTACTGCGGAAATCAGCGTCATCAACAGCGCTCCGAGTGCCCAGCTTCTTACACTATTTGCACAAATTGTGGAAAAAAGGGACACTACTCTAAAGTCTGTCTTAGCAAAAGCCCCCGAGTAGCAGCAAGCGAAACACAAGACGAAGATCATGCCAAACACGCTATGGCCACATCAACACATACTTTTTCTTGTATATTGTCGGCAACAGATCTAAACAGAGCCACCACACCAGTTCTCATAAACGGAAAGTTTACAGCAAGAGCACTAATTGACACTGGCAGCACAGCATGTTTTATTGATCAGCGTCTTGTTAGTCTGTATAATCTGAATATCACTCCCTGCAAGCAAAGGATTACAATGGCAACGTCTAACTTATGTATGCAAGTGAATGGATCATGCCCTTTGAGAATTACTTTACAAAACCAAACTATCAACGCCACTCTCATGATTATGGATGGACTTTGTTCAGATATCATACTCGGACACGATATCTTGCAGAACCACAAAGCCTTAGAAATGCAATTCGGTGGATCCAAACCAACACTCAAGCTATGTGCTCTGTCAGAAGCTAACATCGAACCAGTAAGCTTATTTACAAATTTATTACCTTTTAAGAAACCAATCGCTATTAAGTCCAGACGACACTCTGATTTAGATTCTCAGTTTATCGAAGCTGAAATACAAAAACTTCTTCATGATAAAATTATTGAACCGAGTCTTTCACCGTGGAGAGCCCAAGTTCTTGTTACATCTAGTGAACATCACAAAAAAAGAATGGTTATTGACTATTCTCAAACAATAAACAGATACACCGAACTAGATGCTTAACCTCTGCCATTATTGGATGAACTCATTTCTAAAGTAGCCAAGCATAAAGTCTTTAGCAAAATTGATTTAAGTAGCGCTTACCATCAAATTCCAATTTTAGAAGGTGAAAAACCATATACAGCCTTTGAAGCATGCGGAAATCTATATCAATTTCGACGTATACCATTCGGTGTCACAAATGGCGTTGCAGCTTTTCAACGAGCTATTAATTCCATCATACAGAAAGAACGTTTACAAGGCGTGTATACCTATCTAGATGACATTACAATATGTGGCTATGATCAAAATGACCATGACACAAAATTAAGCTCTTTTCAAAAAGTTGCTACTCGCTATAATCTTACTTTGAACTTACAGAAAAGCGAATTTTCGAAAACAGAGGTAAATTTGCTAGGTCATAATATCTGCAACAACATAATCAAGCCAGATCCTGGGCGTCTCCAACCTCTTTTGGATATGCCGATACCTAATGACCGGGCTCTCTTCGAAGGACCATGGGTGTTTTTGCACACTATTCGAAATGGATCCCAAAATTTTCAGACAAAATAAGATTGCTTGCAAAATCAGATAAATTTCCATTGATTCCCGAAGCTATACAAGCATTTCAATCGCTAAAGGCAGAAATAGCAAAGTCAGCTATCAATGTTATTGACCCTAAAATACAACTCACTGTAGAAACAGACGCATCTGATCACGCCATAGCTGCTGCTCTTACCCAAGAAGGGAGACCAGTAGCGTTTTTCTCCAGAACCCTAAGCACTCATGAACGTAATCATTCAGCAATAGAGAAGGAAGCTGCAGCTATTGTAGAAAGTATAAAGAAATGGCGGCAATTTCTAATGGGTAAAACATTTCAACTGATAACTGATCAGAAATCAGTATCTTTTATAATTGATCAGAAACACAACTCTAAAATTAAAAATGATAAGATTCAACGATGGCGCCTGGAACTTTCTAATTATAGATTTGATATTATATATCGTCCAGGCAAGGACAACATAGTAGCTGATGCCCTCTCACGTGCAAATATAACAGCATCAACTCAATCAATCACCGACAATCTTTTTGAATTACATTAGAATTTGTGCCATCCCGGTATAACTCGAATGGTTCACTGGGTAAGAGCTAAAAATTTACCATACTCAGTCGATGATGTCAGGCGAATTACGGGATCATGCACTGTCTGTGCTGAAATTAAACCTAGATTTCTTAGAACAAAGGGCACATTGATCAAGGCGACTGCTCCATTTGAAAGGATTGGAATAGACTTCAAGGGTCCACTGACAAGTGTAACTGGAAACCGTTACATGCTTACTATAATAGATGAGTACTCCAGATTTCCCTTTGCGTTTCCCTGTCCTGACCTAAGTTCCGAAACTGTTAAAAAAAGCTAAAACAATTATTTGCAATATTTGGTACACCAACCTACGTACATTCTGATAGAGGAACCGCATTTGTATCAGCTGATCTGAAAAATTTTCTGCACGGAATTGGCGTAGCTACTAGCTATACCACGCCATATAACCCCCAAGGTAATGGCCAAACTGAGCGATACAATGGCATTATTTGGAAAACTATACAACTCTCGCTAAAGTCAATGAATTTGCCGATTAACCGCTGGGAAACTGTCCTCGAACAGTCACTACACTCCATACGATCTTTATTGTGCACAGCAACTGGATGTACACCTCACGAACGAATGTTCACCCATCCCCGCAGATCTTCAAATGGACATTCAATGCCGACGTGGCTTACGGAGGCAGAGAGAGCACTGTTGAAAAATAATGTTAGAAAAAGTAAGTATGACCCAATTGTCGAGGAAGTAGAACTAGTCGAGACCAACCCTCTACACTCCCACATAAGATGTCAAAATGGCCGCGAGATGGTAGTTTCGAATCGTCACTTAGCGCCGTTGGGAAATACTTTATATTCTGACGCTGAAGATCGCGAAACAGGATCTGACTCCAGCTGGCTTTCTGCTGAGTCGGATGAACCAGAATTTCAAATAAATGATGAACCAACTAGTATTCCGACGAACCAACCAGTTAGTATTACTCTAGATCCTACTGACGTACAAGGTTCTGCACCTCGCCGTTCAGCAAGAGAGCGACACACGGTGGGCTGAAAATCGGCTTTCATAGACTTAGGCATTTTATTTTGCAAGTGCGAGTTTTTTTGCCGGATATCACTTCTATTAGTTATAACAATATACAAAAATGACACCAGAATTGATTCTGCACAGAAACGAAGGAATTATAATTTTTTTACGAAAATTTTGTATGGAGCTAGTATGAAAAATCGAAATATCTCTAAAACGGCAGCGATAACCGTAATATCCTTATAGGGGGTTATAGTACTAATTATTTATGATTTTTTGACATACGTTACATAATGGTTGTAGATGCCTTTTTTTTTTTAAATCGTCAAAATATTTTTATTTATTTTTACATATTTAAACGTTCCTTTTAGTGTTTAAGTTGAAGAATTCAGAGCTTTAACAACTCTTATCATAAAATAGCATCACCCCTATAGACCTGAAGGACTAGACAGAGGTGTGTAGTGTCTTGTTGATCTTGTAAGATTTCCAACAATACCAAATAATTAAATATCAGTGTCAAAGTGCCCATGCTGTCGCTTCTTTTTGAAAGATAGGGGAATGAAATTGTTAATTGATCATACCCTAAAAGTATGATTACAACATAACCGGACACATAATAATAATAATATCCTTATAGGGGATTATAGTACGGTCGGCCAAGAAAGTGGTGTACCAGTTTTGATTTAGTTTCCCGGTCATCGAAAATTACAACAAGGTTCGTTATAAAAAGATATTACTGAAAGAGACAACATTATCATGACGTAAACCTATGTATTTAGTATTCATACGTCATATGTCACATATAAGTACATGACATTTTAACCTTTAGTATAAATGAAAAGGACATTAGTTTCTACAAAGCAATTGAAATGTTTCCAAACAAAAGTAATAAAAACTATTTAGACAACCGAATTCCATTTGAAAAAGAAAACTGACAATTGACATTTTGTCAAATATATGCAAAAAATCGATATATTTTCCGTGTTATTTTTCAATCAACTGCATATAAAATCATCTCAATGCCTGCCAACTTGACCATTGCCGAAAGAGCACAAATAATTGCCCAATTTAATGAGGGAAGCAGTATCAGTGCGATATCCCGGAATTTGAATATATCGAGGCGTTCTGTCCGCTTTTGGATTCGTCGTGAAGGAGAGGAGGGAAGTTTGTTGGATCACAGAAGAAGTGGTCGCCGGCCTGCACTCTCCAATAACGATAGAGAATTCATGAGACGGGAATATGAAATCAATGGTTTTAAGCCCACAAAACATTTTGCGGAGATGTTCGATGTGAGTGCCTAAACAATAAGGAATCATCTACATTACATGGGGTTGCACCACAGGCATTACGCCAAGAAAATATATTTGACGGATGCTCACAGACTTGCTCGTCTGAACTTCGCCAGAGAGCACTTAGAGTTTGATTGGTCTAATACAGTGTTTTGTGATGAAAAAACGTTTAAATCCAGTCAGCATGGACGTCTTCACCTTTGGCGATATAATTCAACACGGTATAAAGATGATCATGTAATCCCAAATAGAGAATCAGGTCGAATTTCCGTAAATATTTGGGGCTGGATGAGTACGGATGGTGTAGGAGAATTGTGTTCTCTACCTCCTCGAGCGACGGCTGTAAATTATATCGACGTGCTTCAGAATGCAATGCTACCGACAGTCCGTAATGTTTACCCGGAGAACGAAGTGCCACAATTTGATTTTGTTCAAGATAATTGTTCAATTCATAATGCGAGGATCGTAAGAGCCTGGTTTCGTTCACACACTGACGTAAGGGTAATTCAGTGGCCCTCAAGATCGCCGGACCTCAACCCGATAGAAAATCTTTGGGGCCTTATGGTCCAACGATGGTCGCATCAAAATGAAAGAACCAAACAAGCTCTTATTAGTCACTGTAATTATATCTGGGAGGAAATGCGGGGAACCGATATTTGCTCACGGCTTGTTGGTTCAATGAGGTCTCGTCTTTTAGAGGTTATAGAGGCCAACGGCGGTTACACCCGTTTCTAATTTTTAAAAATTTTCAATATCTTCTAAATATTACTATATATGCTATGTTTTTGTTTGTTATAAGTATTTTAAAATTGATTGTAGAAATTTAATAAAAGGATAAATCTATTTTTAGCTTGTTTTTTATTGATATTGTAATTACAAGTTTACAGAAATTGTAGGTTTGTGGACTCGCCTTGTGCCTTTACAATTTTATGTAACTTGTTGATTACAATTCTGAATTTGTAGATACAATTTTGTCATCAAAATCTACAGCCCCCCGCCGTTGATTTTACGACGTCATTGGTTCCATCAAGTTCAAACTAAGAACAGCTGTCACGTTACAAACAGTAATAGTCGTTATCAATAATCAGATAAAGACAGCAATAGAAGTTGTCAGATCGATCTGCAAGCGAAACTAATCTTTATCACCTATGAATCTGCAAGCGATATTCAACCTTAGGGTGGTACACCACTTTCTTGGCCGACTGTACTAACATTATTTATTTTAACATATGAAACTGTTCAAAACGATCCATGAACTGTGTCAAAGTTAAGAACATCGTTAGGAAGCATGCTTTTTCCCCAAATATTAAGAATATGTGAAAAAAAAAAAGACTGTATATAAACTTTTTATTGATAGGTAATTTAAATAAAACAGAAGTAACAAAAATAATATCTAATAAATTCAATTATACAAAATACATATTTGAAACTATAATTTATGAAATTATTAACTAAACATATTGGTACAATAAACTAACATAAATAACAAAAGAACATAAAGAAAAATAATTAAATTTTACAAATTTTCTTTACAACTTTCGTTGTCGGACTCCAATTCCGAGTCAGAATCTAGATCGGATATACCTACAAACTCGAACTCAGTTTCCGGAAACTGTATTAGGTCGAGAGTTTCAGCAAAAAAGGTTGTCTTCCTTTTGGCATCTAACTTCGGCCTTTGTGCACTTAGAAAAGGATCCGAAGAAACAACAAGCATATTGAGGATATCTTGATTAGAATCTTGCCTGCTTCTTTTCCGCGAATGATGTTCCCGGAACCTCCTAAAATCTTTGTTTCGAGACTCTGAGGCTTCTTCCGAGAGAGTCCCAATCGGGACAATATCATTTTTTTCGATTATGTCAGCTCCGTGTATTAATAGTTTATGTACGGTTGATGACATGTAGTACCAGTCGTATAATTCCACGTACTTTTCTGCTGTTTTGCGAGCAAAATCTTTAAATTTGATGACATCGATCTTCTCACCAGATGTTATTGCTTGCAAAATAACAGCAAATCTTTTTATCAGGTTTTGATCCAACCCAGTAATAGCTGCAGTTTTATTGGGAAACTCGAAAAACTTCCTTGCGGTATTCCCGTCATTGGTAGTTCCCGAGCCTTGTTTTACTATATCAATTAACAGATTGAGCTCCTCTTTAAATTTATTTTGAATGTTTTTTTTTTTCTGTTTTGTAACATATCTTTATGCTCATTACTTCTTGCTGCCCACTGTTTGAAGTCAAGTCTGTACGCAATGTGTAACAGACATTCCATGCAATTTATACGGGCATGTAGGGATGATAGGCCAAATTCATATATGTCAGAACACACAGTTTTTGATGTTACAGCATCTAAGTGGTTCATTTCTGTTGGTTTTGCTAAGCACAGGTAGCATGATGCATTTGATCTAGCTTCAGAAAGGTACGTGCAGACTTTTGCGTCGATCATTGTCATCATTAGTTTATGAGTCACCCTGTTACTATTAATGCACTCTGTGGGGTTAAGGGCCTCAATTTCCTCATCCATTTTTCTTTTGTTATCAATGACAACTGCATGGCTTTCTTTTACAAAAGTGAACTGAACCGGACGACAATAAAAAGTTGAGCATGGTTTCGGGTTTGTCCATATAGTATTATCTCCATCTGTCAGTTTCAGTGGCACCAAGGAGGTCATGAAAATGCTTGAATCATCATGCTCGCCGTCCATTTTCTGCTTGTATCGGCTTTGATTGGAAGCACCATCAAATCCCCACTTCGATATCAGCTTTAACTGCTTATTTTCCACATTATCAGAAAGACTTTGAAGAATCCGCTTCACCGTGATGTCAAGTAAAGCTTGAAGTGTAATTCTAGCTGATGAATCCGTAACTGATACTGATTGATTAGGAGGGTAGCATGCAAGCTTAGTTTGTTGCAGTTTATAGTAGGATGGGTAAATATCCTTAGCACCTTCCCGAATGGCAGTCTCTCGCAACGTAATATATTGCCACTTTGAAAGCTTAAGTGAAAGAAGCAATCCAAGTGCTTTCTCTGGTGTAAATATTACTGTTTTCTTAATGCTTTCCTTGATTTTAACGGCAGCTTCTGGATTTTTGATCATATAATTGATTACAGATGCGATATCTTCATAACCTTCTTCTTTTAAACGTGCTGCAGCTGCATATGCCAATTCACAGGAATCCTCGCCTATGTGCTCACTAGATCTTCTCTTTTTCTGTTTGCTTCCCAGATCTTTGAATGGTTTTCGGGACCTTTTTGTCATTGTTCCAACAGTCGATGATGTCGAAGGTTCTGGAGAGACTGAGCGTGCTCTTGGTATCTCATCAACAGTTGGTTCTTGATTTATTAAAGTTTGCACGCAACTCGGCCAATCAATATTTGCTTGCAACCACTCTCCGTACGTATTTCTAAACTTATCAAAGAATCGTTTAGATTTCTGCCACCTGTTTAAAGCAGCTCGCGTGAATCTCCGGCAAAATTCTTTGAGAGTTACTTGATCTTCGGCAGAAAGGCAATCGCCTATGCGGGACACAATTGCACTAAACAATACTTCATGATTAAATGAAGGACACTCACTTTTTAGAAGAACAAACAAATCTAAGTTGGTGATTAAACTTTCCATTCTAAGATTTTGTAGTCGCAAAGCAAATAGTTTTAGTGTTAGCAGTTACACGGTTGTGAACAATCTAAATTATGGAACAAAATTATAGCCCTTTTATTGTATAAAGTCAATAATTAGTTAACTACCCTCATTAAAGTTATAAAAGATATGATAATAAAAATTTATAATCGTCAAAAACATTTCGTAGAACTCATAGTAGAACTAATCAACATTAGCAAATCACATTAGCTCACTAATTATAAAAAGGTGAATGCAGTTCTTAGTTGGTATTGTTGCGAGATATTTCAAATCATTTAATCACTTAATAGGCTCATTAGAATCAGAAGACTACAACCATCATTCTAATTACTTAATTACTTGTCATCAGACTCATTAGATGACTACACAATATGTTATTTTGTATTTTGAACGTATGCAAGGTTTTAAAATTCCTTTTGTGTCGATATTATTATGTGTCCGGTTATGTTGTAATCATACTTTTAGGGTATGATCAATTAACAATTTCATTCCCCTATCTTTCTAAAAGAAGCGACAGCATGGGCACTTTGACACTGATATTCAACTATTTGGTATTGTTGGAAATCTTACAAGATCAACAAGATACTACACACCTCTGTCTAGTCCTTCAGGTCTATAGGGGTGATGCTATTTTATGTTAAGAGTTGTTAAAGCTCTGAATTCTTCAACTTAAACACTAAAAGGAACGTTTAATATGTAAAAATAAATAAAAATATTTTGACGATTTAAAAAAAAAAAAGGCATCTACAACCATTATGTAACGTGTGTCAAAAAATCATAAATAATTAGTACTAAAACCTCCTATAAGGATATTACGGTTATCACTGCCGTTTCAGAGATATTTCGATTTTTCATACTAGCTCCATACAAAGTTTTCGTAAAAAAATTATAATTCCTTCGTTTTTGTGCAGAATCAATTCTGGTGTCATTTTTGTATATTGTTATAACAAATAGAAGTGATATCCGGCACAAAAACTGGCACTTGCAAAATAAAATGCCTAAGTCTATGAAAGCCGTTTTTCAGCCCACCGTGCGACACCCTCCGTCTTATCTTCAAGACTATGTCACTTCTTAATGGGGGGAGAATGAGGTGATATGCAACCTCTATCGAACTGGCTGGTTTACTGCCTATGTCTCAAATGACATCGAACACAAATACTTGTGTCATTACTTATAATTGTACATGTGAAATTTTAAATGAATAAAGCCATAATGTATTACGGAATGGTTTAATTTACTACAATTATATAATATTTATATGTTCTGCGTATGTGCGTTTTGTAATTCCCGATCCGTATTGTTGTATTTCGAAGTAATTACCACAAGTATAATTAGTGCGTCGATTTGACCCTTGTGCAAAGCCTTGTGTTCCTCCCCCTTACTATTAGGACCTTACTCCGAAATTGTTGTATTTTACTGTGCGATATAAACGCTTTTTTCTGTGCGATATAGACGAATGAATAACTGTGCTAATTTTTGTTTTGTGTTTATTTAATTAAAGTGTTAATTTTGGTCTAATTGGCGTTAATTATTTCTATCCCGAACTCCAGCTCGTAACAATTCTTTGTTTTCTTTCTATCTTTTACTATCTACATTCCCTTAGGACTATTTTGTTTCGTCCTATTTCTGTAGCATGTTCTACTAGAACATGTTACAGATATAAGACGAAACGTTATATTATACATGTTAACATGCATATAAATAGCTATGTGTGTGTGATTAGTTTGGGGCCAATTTACAGATGGCGTATTGAAATAGGTTTGCATTTTTATCACGTAAGAGGGCTCTCTTTTCCCTGTATATTACTTTACTCTTTGATGCCTATGTTCTTATAGATGAATGAATGAGATGTCCATGTACATCAGAACGTTCGGCCAGTCGAGGTAGTGAGCTGGCTGCTACTCCAGTTTTTACTGACGATCATGTGACGCATAAAGATGCCAGCCAAAGAATTTGTGACGGAACAGTTCGAAAGTTAGAAGCATTTATTTATGGCCGAACGACCTGATATCAGAACGTTCGGCCAACCTGAATCTCCATAACTGAGGCCCTCAGAGAAACTGTTACTGAATAAAGATGTAGCGACGATTTGCTGACAAACAACCACTGCTTTACTTTTACTGGTAATGCCACCGGTTAAAAGTAAAATGAATTTTAGTTCCTGGAACATCAGGACGTTCGGCCAACGTGATCTCCATAACTGAGGACCTGAGAGAAACCGTTAATGAATAAAGATTAAGTGACGAGACTGAAACGATCTTTTATTGCTTTATTTCTTTTTGTGACGGTCCTTTTAAATAATAAAATGAAAAATTAACATATAACCTCAAAAAATTGGGATTATCGATTTCTCCACAAGGAAGAAGCCCAGAGAAACCGTTAATCAATAAAGATTTAATGACGACACTGAAACGAACTTTTATTGCTTTATTTTCTTTTGTGACGGCCCCTTTAAATAGTAAATTGAAAATGTAACATATAACCTCAAAACATTGGGATTATCGATTCTTCCACAACGAAGAAGCCTAGAAGACTCGTAAAACACCTGATGTGTTATAGGTTTTCAGTCCAATGGTATGAGTTTTTTGTTAATTCAAGATTAATCTATAAAAATGTACTATGGCGGATGGCAACTGAAATAAGGTGACCATGTATTCCAACGAAACAAGTATTTATCGAGTACTTAATTACCGTCGTAATACTAAATTATGTACAAGCAACGTTGAGCTGATGCGTGCATACCAGTGTCCACTTGTGAAGGTTTTGTTATTTTAGTCGAGTCTATTTTGGCTAAAGGCACACAAAGTGGAAAGGTGACTGACATTGGAGATTGGAAAATTTTATTAAGTAGTACTTAAATAAATAGGTACACAACTAAAAAGTGCTTTACTTGTAATCATTTCAATCATCCACAAAAGTGGTAGGTAGTTAAGTACATACTAATTTGTACTTTTTACAATTGAAGACTCACTGTATAGGTATAGATAGGTCCAGCAACATGTAGGTATAGAGTTAACGAAAGTTTCACACATATCTTATTCAATTTCTTGTCACTCTGAATAGTATCACTGCACATGTACTACCCAGTTTATTTTATTTATGCAGCCGCCCGGCCACACCTTTATAATAATAGTAAACACACGGAAAATAAATTTTCGGCTCTGTGTTCCAAAACATACACTCACTAACTGACATTCTACACAAAAATGAACCTTGTTACGTAGGTGTGAAGTATCGAAAATGCATCTATGGTAAGCGCGGTCCTTCCATTGCACGCCATCTATCGTAACGGATGCACCTTGATTTGAGCCAAAATTCTATAGTGTATCTCAATCCCAATTAACGGATTCGCCCTCGCAAAGACTCAGATTGACAAACTCGGCCGTTGATTGGTTACAGACAAGGGTCGGGATCAAGATTGGGATTGAGATATATTATAGAAAGCGGCCGTAACTAGTGGTCGCCTATTGGTCGAAATTCGATCGATAGTTTCAATTATTTGGGTCCATATTGGCTCACCTAAAGTTTTTTTACCCGAAATTGTTCTTCCTAATGATTTGTAATCCGAATGATCACTCTTCCTAAAATATTCCATCCTAAAGTTTTCATTCATACTATTTGTAGTGCTACCGGCGATGTTCATAACACTCATGTTTCCGAAAATTGTAATTAATAATATCATTAATGTAAATATATTTAAAATCCCACTGTTTTTTATCATAACGCTTTTATCCCTTAACATAATTACCATAATATTTTCACTCATACTCAGAAAGAAACCTTTACCAAGTGTAATAAAAAATACATGCCGAGGTAGTTGGTCACAGTTCTAACCTAACCTATCTTTGCAGGTACACACCGCTATAAATAAAATTAAAGAAGACGAAAGAAATCTAAACAAAAAAGATATGACTTTGAATAATAGTGTTAAAGATGGTTATGTTGAGAAAATATAGGAAAACAAATAAAAGTATAATATATTTTATGAAGTTGAATGCTTCGGAATTATGAACATTAGATACAGAGTAGTTGGAAATTGTGATTGTTAGGAAGAACATTTTAGGATTTCCAATTATCGGAGTTGAAAATTTAGGTGAACTTTGGCGCACCCCAATTATTTTTATTCATGTGACAGTGACAGATACAGAAGTAAAGTCAGTCAAAGCAAAGAGGCCACATCATAACACATAATGGTGTACGTAATGTTTTTTTATAACAATTTATTTCTAATGCATATTATATTAAATATTAGTTATCTGCACTACTTCTCCAAATAAACTTTAACTGTGACAAATTTCATACTCCTCCCTCCGCGTATCTATTTATTTTGTAACAATATCTACATCGTCACCTTATTTCAACTATTTCGACGTGTTTTGCTTCATTCAGTAGATAAATATGTACCTACAAGATAAATACTTGTTTCGTTGGAATACATGGTCACCCTATTTCAGTCACCATCCGCCATAGTGCATTTTTATAGAGTAATCTTGAATCAACAAAATATACTCACTGCATTGGACTGAAAACCTATAACACATCAGGGGTCTAATGAGTCTTTTAGGCTTCTTTGTTGTGGAGAAATCGATAATCCCAATGTTTTGAGGTTATATGTTACATTTTCAATTTACTATTTAAAGGGGCCGTCACAAAAGAATATAAAGCAATAAAAGTTCGTTTCAGTGTCGTCATTAAATCTTTATTGATTAACGGTTTCTCTGGGCTTCTTCCTTGTGGAGAAATCGATAATCCCAATTTTTTGAGGTTATATGTTAATTTTTCATTTTATTATTTAAAAGGACCGTCACAAAAAGAAATAAAGCAATAAAAGATCGTTTCAGTCTCGTCACTTAATCTTTATTCATTAACGGTTTCTCTCAGGTCCTCAGTTATGGAGATCACGTTGGCCGAACGTCCTGATGTTCCAGGAACTAAAATTCATTTTACTTTTAACCGGTGGCATTACCAGTAAAAGTAAAGCAGTGGTTGTTTGTCAGCAAATCGTCGCTAAATCTTTATTCAGTAACAGTTTCTCTGAGGTCCTCAGTTATGGAGATTCAGATTGGCCGAACGTTCTGATATCAGGTCGTTCGGCCATAAATAAATGCTTCTAACTTTTGAACTGTTCCGTCACAAATTCTTTGGCTGGTATCTTTATGCGTCACATGATCGTCAGTAAAAACTGGAGTAGCAGCCAGCTCCCTACCTCGACTGGCCGAACGTTCTGATGTACATAGATGTCCCCGTTATAATTTTGTCATCTGTCAAGTCTATTTGTAAAAGTCCGAATATAAAAAAGAATTTCTTTAAAAATCAAATAAATAAATATTTAATAATACATAACTTCGCAACATGTCTTCATGTAAATATTCGTTCAATGTTAGTACAATTCAACACCCACATAATTATGCATTAAAGAATACCTTACCATGATGTCCTCATTCATCATCTGAGCAAACAGCTCTTCGGCTTCCAGACATTGTTTCTGCAGTTGGTAGCATTGCTTTAATCTAGTGCAGCACAAGTAACAAACGAGCATCGGTCTTCTGTCCTGAGTTACAAACTGTAATCAAACTTTTTGGTCAGTGAGTTGTCTTAGAGTCTCACACTGGTTTGTGATCTGAGGAGTACAGGGAGACAGGAACACAAACAGAGTAGTTTTCAGTGACATTTCAAGTAGCGAATCTACTCATAATTATCAGCATAGCCTTTTCCCTAGTACACTTCTCAACAGAAAAATCGAAAGACCTTGCAAGTTTATGTCTCGTAAATAAAGATTATCAGAAAAATGTGTAGGTATATTTAGGAATACATGTCAAATGTTGTTTAATAGTGAATAATAGGAGTTTTTGAAATTCTAATGTTAATGTTCTAAATTCAAATTAATTTTCATAGGTTTCGTATTTTATTTAACAAGTCAATTTATGTCCGTAAGGATTGAGGAGCCACATCAGATTTTTAAAATCTGATCTCATCATTATTTAGCAGCTATGTAGCTTATTTTGCAGCACGAATTCTAGATTTAGCAGCAAAATATATCACTAGTTAATTTAATGCAAAAGTGGCTCCTCAATCTAAACGTCTGAATTGAGGAGCCACCTGGAACTCGTTAAGTAATAGATGAATATTTATGAAAATGTTGTATCATTTAGTAGTAATTTTGCATATTACCGTCTAAAAATTTAGCTTCTGTAGCGCTAAAATGAAAGAAATTACAATACTTTTAATATGGCTCCTCAATCTAAATTCAAGAGGTGATTTTCTATTGGATGTGAACGATCAATTAATATATTGGACATAATGATCATTTAGCAGGTGTTGTGTTTGTTTTTGCAGTATAGGAATAAAATAGTAAAACAGAGTAAATTTTGTATATGAACGCATTTTCTTTGGCTCCTCAATCCTGACGTTCTAATTATATATGTTTGACTGTAGCCACCTGAAATTTCAACGGAATCTAAAGCCAGAGATACTAACATTTAGCAGAAATGTCTGCTAAATATACCTGCACAGTTAAGCAATGTATATATTTTGGATTCTGAAAAAACAATACTTAACTATTTTCTTGTAAATTCAGTGTGTAGGGTGACCACATTTTGGGGGTACCTATAAATTAATATTTCACTTACGTACCCATAATAATATTAATTTAGTAACAAAACATTCTTCAGCGGTGAAGTATTCTCGTTTGTACATGAATAATGTTCATGTACGAAATAAATAATTAACTTGGATTTCTTATATTATAAAGTTAATCATCATGTTTATGTCGTTATAATGAAATTGTGGGGATTTTAATATGTGCAATATCGTGCAGTGACTGATAATTAAGTGCAGTTTGATATCCTGTTTTCAATGTAAGTACATTTGTGCCGACTATTGTTATTTTTTTACATTAAATTTATTTATTTAATATGCAGTATGTTCGGGTTCGAAGTTTAGAAATTAAAATACATACTACGGTCGATTCTTAAAATAGACAAAATTGAAGCTCTTTAATGTTCGTAAATATTTGTATATAGTGAATAGTAGCCACTATGAATTTGCTTGTAATGTATCTTACATTTTTGAACACGTAGCCTTGAAGTATTGCTTTAGTGCCATTTTTACAAAAAAATGTACTAAGATTCGTGCCATTTTATCCCAGTATCCAGGCAGATCGCATTTTTGCCTTTGAATTTGAACATAATTTCTGTTTTTGGCATCCAAGGTTTAGAAGATGCAACTTTAATCGCTGAAGATAAGACAGACTGTATGTTTTGTAACAACCAAACTGTGTGTAAATATAGTCTATCGAACACAGTTTAATATGAACTGAATGGTTGTGAAAAGTTTAGAGTGAGAGAAATACCAGAATTAATGTTTTCGAATAAATCGTATAAAGTAGTAGGTGCTATACAATTTATTCCTGCAATTATCGAAACTGGCATAGGCCACTACAAATGTCACTATCTTACACCGAAAGATGAGATGTTCTGTTACGATGATTACCATTCTAAAATTCGTATAAGTACTAATCAGCCAATATTCATTCATTCTATAACTTATAGCGAAATTGATTGCTAAATAACCAAATCGTAGATACGATAGATATAATCTGTTATGAAAATATAAATTTAATATATACTATTATATAATTTAATAAATTACTTATCCTGGTTTCATTAATACGAGTACAATATGGTCACCCTACACACTGAATTTACAAGAAAATAGTTAAGTATTTTTTTTTCAGAATCCAAAATATATACATTGCTTAACTGTGCAGGTATATTTAGCAAACATTTCTGCTAAATGTTAGTATCTCTGGCTTTAGATTCCGTTGAAATCTCAGGTGGCTACAGTCAAACATATATAATTAGAACGTCAGGATTGAGGAGCCAAAGAAAATGCGTTCATATACAAAATTTACTCTGTTTTACTATTTTATTCCTATACTGCAAAAACAAACACAACACCTGCTAAATGATCATTATGTCCAATATATTAATTGATCGCTCACATCCAATGAAAATTCACCTCTTGAGTTTAGATTGAGGAGCCATATTAAAAGTATTTTAATTTCTTTCATTTTAGCGCTACAGAAGCTAAATTTTTAGACGGTAATATGCAAAATTACTACTAAATGATACAAAATTTTCATAAATATTCATCTATTACTTAACGAGTTCCAGGTGGCTCCTCAATTCAGACATTTAGATTGAGGAGCCAATTTTGTATTAAAATAACTAGTGATATATTTTGCTGCTAAATCTAGAATTCGTGCTGCAAAATAAGCTACATTGCTGCTAAATATTGGTGAGATCAGATTTAAAAAATCTGATGTGGCTCCTCAATCCTTACGGACATGTCAATTTTACTCTGTATGGAGAATGAAGGAAATTGATAAAATAACACACGTAAATGAAAAAAAGAAGCTAAAAAACGTTTATTTAATAACTTGTATTCCCTCCCCGAGCTCTTATTACTGCTTCCATACGGTTTTTCATCGATTGGATGAGAGTCACGATCAAATGTTGTGGTATTCAATTCGGCCTGAAACTGCGTTAAGCGGGTGCCCGCGACGGGCAACCGTCGCGTGTCTACGCGGATGGGCTCCGTGGGAGTCATTTAAAACTTTTTCTCATTTTCATTTATTATTTTACTAGCTGACCCGCCACGACTTCGTTCGCGTGGTATCCTACCCCTACCCAACCGATACCCTACCCCTATCCTACCCCTACCCTACCCTACCCCTACCCTACCCCTACCCTACCCCTACCCTACCCTACCCCTACCCTACCCTACCCCTACCCTACCACTACCCTACCCTACCACTACCCTACCCTACTACTACCCTACCCTACTACTACCCTACCCTACCCAACCCCCACCCTACCCCTACCCTACCCCTACCCTACCCCTACCCTACCCCTACCCTACCCCTACCCTACCCCTACACTACCCCTACCCTACACCAACCCTACCCTACTCTCCATTTCTTCTTCGTTCGTGTGGGATGTTTTTCCCGCTTAAATCCCGATCCCGTGGGAATTCCGGGATAAAAAATATCCTATATCCGTCTCCTGGTTTTAAGCTACCTCCCTACCAATTTTCAGCCAAATCGGTTCAGCCGTTCTCGAGTTATAAATAGTGTAACTAACACGACTTTCTTTTATATATATAGAAGATTGTGAAAGGCTTCTAATGACTTCACCAGTCATCTATACTAATATTATAAAGCGGAAAAGTTTGGTTTGTTTGTTTGTTTGTTTGTTTGTTTGTTTGCTTGAACGCGCTAATCTTCGAAAGTACAGGGTGGATTTCAAAAATTCTTTCTGATTATGATAGGCAGTTTCATGAGGAAGGCTATAGGCTATCTAGCATTACGCTGCTCCTCTCGGTTATCCTACAATAAAGGTATTGGTGATGTAAGTCGGAAGAAAATATGCCGCTAAATGACTATAATCGCGTGAGCTGGCGAAATGCTGAGTTATACGTAAAGATCATGTACTACAAAAATGTAGGGTTTATGTAGATCTAAAAAAAAGTCCGCGGTACTGCATATCTAACTTTTATAAATAATCCACAATAAGGCAAATTATGTTAAGAAAATATTTAAAAAATAAGGAATGTCTTTTTAGTATTATTATTATGCAGCCATATTAATATTTGCGTTTGAAAGTAATTTCAACATCAAGACAATTTTATGAACATTATCTTTGCCTTTTACAGTATATAATTTGGACTTATAGTTTAGGAGAAAATGTAAAATTAAAATGATTCAACAACGCTATTCACCGAAACGGCCGCGGCGCGGCGGCCCGGGAATGCACGACGCGACGCGTTGAGCATGACTCGCGTACTCCACGATAGATACCGCACTGATAGTGAACCTTATCTTGGTTTCATTTCGACTTCTTGGCTAAGAGACTTCCTATGTAAAATTGTTTCAGCTTCTTTTACGTCAGATGTGTATTTTTGTATCTATACATTTGAATATTTATATTTTACTTTCTCTTTAGTTGAATAAGTAATTTTGATAGGGTGTTGTTTTGTTCATCCCATTTTTTATGTCATCGTTTAGTTTAAAGGTATGTTGTAATGAGATACCGCGGCCCCGGAGGGCAAGGGCAGCTGAAGTAACTGGGTGGGCTTATAGTCAGTAGAAGTCTGACACTCCTCGCTCCACTTAGAGCGAGAGAAGTCATTCGATGATTTTTCCCACCCGAAAAAACGGGTCAGACGAATGTTGAATAACGTTGGCATAGTTTAAATTAGGATTATATTTATTTAGCATAGGATTCCTTAGCCGAATAGCAAAAAAACGGACCCTTATACTATTCGTCATGTCTATCTGGCCGTCTTTCCGTATGTCACAGTAATTTTATTCCGATACTATTAAGACTACAGAGTTCAAACTTGATATATAGATGTATTCTGCAAACCGCTTTCCGATTTTTATGCGAAAATAATGTAAAAAAAAAACAATAAGGGGAGGCTCCCCATACATGGAACTAAAACTAAATTTTTTTTTTACATCAAGCCTGTACGCCTATGCGGGTGTCGGCGTCTATAAATAGACCTTTAAAAATAATACTGAGGTTCATGTAATCATTTTTGTCAAAGTCAATCGTTTGAAAGATATATTTGGGGACACATTTTACTACTTTGGAAATGCCAAAGTAGTAAAATGTGTCTCTAACTTTTAAAATAATAAAGTGTAAAATATAAAAAAAATATGCTGTAGATTCTAATGAAAACTTTTAACTAATTGATTCGAACGAGATACAGTTTTTGAGATTTCATTTTCACATTTGCAAAATCCGCAAATAAAACTTTGTCATATAAACATTATGATAACAGCATTTTTTTTACGTTAATCTATGCTAGCAAGCATAGCTACGGAATTCTTCATGGGCGAGTCAGTCGAAAGATATACGCTTCCAAAGTGGTAAAATGTGTTTCACCCCCCACCCCCTGCTACTTTTATAATAATGGAGTCAAAAACCAAAACAAAATATATGCTGTAGATCTTAATAAAAATTTCAATTAAAATTGGTTTGAACGAGATCGGGTCAGCAGTTTAAAAATACTCTAAATGTATTCTTGACAATATCATTAAATTAAACTATATTTACTTCGAGATTCTCTATCCATTGCGAATTAGATTGACGCATAAAATTACACATTAATAATAGTAGTAGGATTATACGCGGGTGAAACCGCGGGGCACAGCTAGTGAATATATACAAGAAATATCATTTCGTATGTTAAAAAAAATATGAAAAACAAATGAAGAAAATTTTGTATGGAGCCAAAATAATAAATCAAAATATCTTCAAAACCGCTGCCTTAACCGTTATATCCTTACAGATGGTTGTTCTACAATTTACTTGTGATTTTTTGGTGTACAGACGCCAGCACATCAAGCTACAACAATCTGTCAAATTTCTTTAATAGATTTTCAACTTTATTGTTAAAGCAATTAGGTTCAAGGTTGATTGGGAAAATTTGACAGTTTCGGTTAGCTTCATGTGCTGGCGTCTGTTACAGACGCCAGCACATGACGAAGTACAGTACTTCATATAACGGTAACAGCTGCGGTTTTTTTTTAATACAAACGTTTTTTTTCCGGGGGCCCGCCGTAGGGTAGCCGTCCCGGGAACCGGTTTATTTTATTTTTATAAATTATTGTCCTGTGTTAAGATGTACAAAAAAGTATATAATAATAATCACACTAATATTATAAGCCGAAAGTTTGTGTTTGTTACTTCTTGACACTCGAAAGACTGAACGGATTTCAATGAAACTTGGTACACGGGTAGACCATGATTAATAAAGGAATAGCACATATGATTTTTTCCCGAGACTATGTTCCCTTGGGATAATTTTCTACTTTCATGCGGGCGACGCCGCTGGCAGCAGTATGCACATAAAAATATTAATCTTTTTTAAAAATACAGTGATATAACGTAAATACCTACTAGAAATAGACACAACTTTGTCATTCCAAAAACAAGGCTCAAGAAAATAGGTGGTTCTTTTAAATGCCAGTACATACGTTTTTATAATAAACTACCCTGCCATTTGCAAGAACTGAGCCTCAACAAATTTAAATAAATCATAAAACGCAAGCTTTGCCAAAAAGCTTTTTACACAGTTAAAGACTATATTGAGGATAAAAAGGCTTGGGATTGAGTTGCTCCAATGATATACAGGGAGCATTAGTGTTTTTACAATCACAATTTCTTGTATTTTATTTTTATACAAATTAACATTTTTTTTTTTAATATGTATTTTGTCATGAACATTTACTTTGTAAAGTATAATATTTTTATTTTATTTGAATAATTATGTACTTAAATGCGAGGATTATGTGTTTCTTTTTTAATTTTTTTTATTTCCATTTACTATTTTTTTTTTCTCTCTCTTTCTTACGACGATGTCTGGTAGTTTGAGTACTTTCGCGATCTACTCAAATGTCCCGTCTTTGGCATTGTTCGTCAGGTCGTTTAGCTCCTTAGTAGTCCAAAGTTGAGCTTACAGACTAACTGACAAAGGATTGCACTGACAGGATGGGTCTACTCAAATCTGTGTGGTTCTTTCCTCCAAAGGCCATTTCAGACTAATCTACATAATCCTCATAAACGATAATGAATATGTGAGCTATGTAGGTTATTTTATTCGAGTTAGACATGATTGTCTGGCAATTTGAGTGCTTTTTGTGGCCTACCCAAACATCCTTACCTTGGTATTGTTCGTGAAATCGTTAAGCTACTTGTTCTAAGTTGAGCTATACATCATTTGACAAATGCTTGCACTGTATGGACAGGTCTACTCAAATCTATGAGCAGCTTTCTTCAAAAAATCGCCTCGGACTGAAACCTACAAGGTTCCCATAAAATTAAACCAGTATAGATAGTAAGAACTTTAAAAAAGACAGACCCCTGATTTTGTTTTGGTGTTTCTTCTCAGAGTAGTCAGTTAGGAAACACCGGCCTCATCTAGTTAATATTTACGAAAAAAATGACGTGTAAAAGTGTTATTTAATAACCAATTTGCGAAATAAAGATCATTTATCACTTCGATAAAGAGAAGACCATTTTGGGACCAAGTTTGAGAAATCATTGTAACATGCGGTCCGTCCAGTGCTTACGCAGTAATATATATGTTAATGATTAATAATTAACAAAAACGTAACTAGGCAACCATAGGATTAATCACAGATAATAAATGCTTTAAAAAAAGTTCTAACTCTAATATCATTTCATTTATAGGACAATGAAATGAAATTATAATTCTGAATTTAGAATTTTCGCTTATCACTGTAATGGCCAAACTGCCAGCGAATATAATCATGTGATTTTTTTCATCAAATGAAAACTCTTTTGTGTTAAATTGTACTGGTCGAGTCAAAGCTCTATTATAGAGTCTTGAACATCGACGACGAGTTGCAAGTCTATCGGTTTCCTATCGGTTACATTTCGGTGAGTGTGCGATGGAATTACACAGTCTAATTCCGCCAAGCCCGTTCCATCATCGGACTACGAGACAAACGTCGAAGTGCCATCATTACATGGTGGACATCCCACTCATACGCACAAAACTTTTTGGGAATACCTTCATTGTGCGTACGGCTAAGGAGTGGAATTCCCTGCCGGAGTCTGTGTTTCCCGATAGCTATAACCTAGGAGTATTTAAGTCAAGAGTGAATAGGTTACTTTTCAAGTGAGATGGTGGTCAAACGCGAAACTATTTTTAATAAAAAAATGAAACCATAAAAATGGGAGTGTTTTGATTTTTCTGATGAAAAGTATATGTTAGACTCGGCTTCCAGTCTAACTGAATTCAGATAAGACCAGTTTCTACATGGAGCAACTGCCTACATGACTTCATGACAATTTTCTGGCTTCTGACTACCTGTAACAACTGTATCAAAGATGCCCATATTTAATAACAGCATACTGTGCATTCTGACACACACAGATAGAAGAATTATATCCAGAAAGATGAGATGGTGACTAATACCGGTCTACCAGACGCACGGCTGGGTACCACCCACACTTGGTTAATATACAGTCTTGTCGTACCAAGCGCTTCTCTTCCACATTTATTGTGCGCACAGCCAAGCTGTGGAATTCTCTGCCGGCTTCTGTGTTCCCTGCCACTTATGACCTTTCAGCCTTTAAAGCACGAGTAAATAGGCATCTTCTGGGCTTGCTCGTCCCATCTTAGACCTCATCTATCACTTACCATCAGGCGAGATCGAGGTCTAGAGTGGGCCCATCGGTAATAAAAATAAAAAAAATAGGGAAAAATATGCAGCACTGACAACTAATAAACTTTGTTATGGGTGCTTCTTATGTGCAAGCCAACTGTAGTCAGGTGGAAGCTATCTACATCTATCTATGTAGTATCTACCTATTGGAAGAGAGTGTATGTTCCATCAAAGTAGCTACTATTTTGTATGTAAACAATGTCGTGATAATAATCGCCGTCTTATCTAAAACTCGAGAACAGCTGGACCGATTTCATTAATTCTTTTAGTACTGTGTTCCCTCTCATACAGGGAAAGTTTAAAAGGTTAGAGAGACAACGTCTGTCGGGTCTGGTCGTTATAAATAATTATTATTGAACTCACCTGGATGTCAGTTAGCTTTTTATAAAGTTCATGCAAGTTTTTATTGAGAATTAAATACATTTGAACGTTCCCCGCTAAACATACTCTACAAATTGATAGATTATCCATTTTTCTCACTCACAAGGATATCAAATTCAACACACTATTTCACACAAACAACGTTACTTATAATCAATAATTACAATCTGTATCTGATAATAAATAAATTGAAAATTATAAAAAAATAATGTTTTTGTTTACTCAGTCAGGTGCTGTCACACAGATTTTTTTTTTTTCTTCCAACTCATGGTTGGACAGGCGAAGGTCATAGACCATGCTGCCTTGTCTTCGAAGTTTGTCACACAGATAATATAAAATAGTAATATAATTATTATTGTTTACTTTTTTGGGATTTTATGACCTGGTAACTGGACCTTTAGGTCTAATCTTATTTTAATTTTAATATCAACACCGCACTATCACTTCATTTTTAAATTGTTTTAATGGTATTTTTAATGTATTTATATATCGGTTTGTAAGTATTTTTGTCTTTTAATAACTCTTCAAGTGGCGGCGAGCGGGATAAAGAATCGCACTTAATATTCACATCACTAAGTTCACTAGCCAAGACTAATCTGTCAAGCAAGAAGTTTTGACAGTCAGTTCCTTCTTGGTCTTGTTCTTGGTATTCACAATCAGAGATGTGATAAACGACTTAAAACTTTTAACGAACTTATTCGTTTATTTTACATCAAAAGTCACTTACGTTAACTGCTTAATTACTTATCTGCTTATTTACTTACTTACATTAAAAATAACGAAATTATATTGTTTGATTTTTTAGTTGGTTAAGTTTAAGTACCTATTGGTTTTTAAACGACATTAATGAACTTTCCTTCGTACTTTCCATATCAGTTTTATTAGCTCACCAATTGGTTTTTATAGAAAAAGAGGCCAAAATTAATACAATTACGTACACTGTAAACTATTTACACTATTATTAATACAATACCTAAAAACTATATTATATACAAGTCCAAAAGTCTTACGAATTATTTCCTTGGTACGAAACAATTCACCACATGAAAAAATGTTTTACGCTATTTATGTTTACGTAAACAAATCCAAGTCACAACTTCAAAAACAAATTGTTTCGGAAATACACAAAACATGACGCTTTTAACCGGGCGGAGAAAACGCTACTAAAAGTAAAAAGCAAAATAAGCAATTTAAACAGTTAACGGAAACCCATTTCAATTAAATTGTCGTTTTTAAAAGTGAACAACGGAATGCAATATTTGCGGTTAGAGATAGATCCATAGATCGTTTGATTGTATTTGGTGACCTCTTGTGCTATACATCTTTTAGCATCCTGCTTCGCCACTTTATATCGGTCCTTGTCTTTTGCTAGTTTAGATCTTTTTATTCCCTAGGGTCTCTTTGATTCTGACATTTGGAGACTCCTAAGATCCCTGCCGCTTTTGTCCTGTACCAGGTTTCAAACTTAGACCAGATATCATTTGCGTTGTCATAACTTACTTCCAAATCGATCTCCAGATAATCTTTTATCACGCTCATTAGTGTCTCCCCTGGACCATCCAGCTCTCTTCACTTAGTTTTTGGTGTTCTATCTACTATATTTTTTATAGATTTTGTCAGCTCGTACAAAGACACGAGTATGCGACTCCACTGTAATATAAGATCATCACCAGGTATTACTTTACAGCCTTTAAACTTTTGTTTAACGGTCTTATCGGACATGATAAAGTCTAACTGTGACGATCTACCCGCATATTTATAAGTGATTAAGTGTTCTGGTTTCTTTTAAAATTCGTCTTTATTAGTGTAAGTGCGTCTTTTTGCAAATTCTAGTAGGTATTGCTTCTCGTTGTTTGTTTAACTTGCCTATCCCAAACTCACCATGTACATTGTCTTCTGTGATATCCCTGGTATCCCCATGTGTCCATTCAGGTCCCCCACTATAACCTTGTATTCGTTTGCTGGAATGCTCTGGATGAGGTCGTCTCAGAATTGTGCCTTTTTTATTTCTGTGCATCCTCTTTGAGGTGTATAGGCTGATATGATGTTGGTTATTTGTAAATCATCCAGAGCATGTTTAACGAAAATTAAAGGGTCGTTTTTCCGTGTGATATTTATGATGCGACTGATGCGAGACTTAAAGTTGTTGTCTAAGAGTACTGCCACCCAAAAAGGAGGAGGTTCTCAATTCGTCTTGAACTTTTTTTTATGTATGTTACCTCATTACTCATAGATGGCTGGACCGATTTGGAAAATTCTTTTTTTTTGTTTGGAAGGGTATACTTTCTAGTTGGTCCCATTGTCGTCACGTTTAGATAGGATGATGGGATCATGGAGAAATCGAGGGAACTCTTCAAATATTATAGGCACACCTATAGCGTTTTGGGTATTTCTTATAGTACCTTGTGCAGTTGCTCTCGAAAAGCACCATTTGAGGAAGTGGTACTGATGATGAAGACCCCAGATGGCCACCGAAACTACTCAATAATAAGTATTTCGTGGATTGCCATTAGATTACTTGAATATAGATGTTAAGCACTTTATGCTCGTCACGATGCATATGGTGATGTAGAGCTGATGGTGATGTACCAGGAGAACTCCTCAAAAATTGACGGCTCTGCACCGGGAAAAGCAATATTTTGTAAAAGGTGATAAGTAAGTAGTTGACATTTTGGCTTTTGTAACTAGATAAATTACAAACCGACCCACTAAAAAACGTGAAAAAAAAAACTTTTTAGCAAAAAATAGAACCGACTTCCATATAAAAACACTACAAAGGCAAAAATAACTGTAATTTCGGAAGGCGGTGTCTTTAGTTTTGTATATATTTTCGTTTTTGACACCGCCTTCCGAAATTAAAGTTATTTTTGCCTTTGTAGTGTTTTTATATGGAAGTCGGTTCTATTTTATTGTCTGTGCCGTAGTAGATAACCTGGTTATATAGTCTGGCAAACGAAAGTAGAGACTGAAAAAGCGCTGCAAATTTAAAAAATATCAGCATAGCAACCCCAAAACTACGATAAAATACCTGGAATAACCTTACTTGATACTTAAGAATTATCTATTTTATTTCATCGGTATAAAAATACGAGAGATATTTTAGGTAGGTAATAGTTTAGATATTGTAAAAAAAAAACAACAGTATTCTAAAATAGTTCTGATTTATTCACTATAATCAAAATCTGAATGTAAGACTTCCATGTGGTAAGTTTCATTAGAGTCACAGGAATCATTGTTTCTTACGTTAATTATAAAACTTTCTAAATTTTTTTCTGTGATTCTTTTCCTTTATATTTATTTTCAACATGGATGACATGATCAGTCATTTTCTTCCTCGGGAGTTATATTTTCAAACGACTCTTTTATAACTTTCTCTAACTCCACTGCAGGCAGAGCAATATTTTAACTTGCCACTTTATGTTTAGCCAAACTCCATACTAACTCAATGGCATTTAGATCGCAGTGGTAGGGGGAAAGTCGCAATACCTCGTGCCCATTCTGTTTCAGAATTTCATCAGCTTCATATACTACGGTTCTGGTGTGTTTCGTTTTAAGCTTGTTTTCTAACGATATAAAATTCGTTAATTTTGTTACGAATAGCATCTATGTCGAAACTATCTAAGTCGGATACTGTGGGTTTATATAGCCTTTACGCGCACCTTCCTTTTTAATTCATTTTAATGTAGTAACGTTCACTTCTGTAAAGAATGGGAAAAGAGAATGATTAGGTTCTGCAAATCATGAATTCAATTACATCTTTATAAAAGTTATGTACTCCTAGTAAAAACTTACCAGTGATTGAAGGTATTTCATCCAAGTACTGCTTCTGGGTTCTTATCCTATCTTTCTGCTCTAAATCCGTAAGTGTTTCAATAGTTTTCACTATCTCATCAACCCCTGCTACATCCACCAGATTTTCTATAAAAGATAAAAAATATTGGTTAAAAACCATGCATAACTTAATATTGTGTTAAATAAAGATAAATATAAATTATGAATTTCGACAAAGTATCAACTTCTTAGCATCATACTAACTTATGAAATCGAACACCACACGTAAACAATCTTGTTTTTCTTTGAATTCAGCGTCCTTCTCCTGTTGTTTTTCTTGATATTTAGACATCATGCGAAACAACATCTCCCGTACTCCACTTTTAATAGTTTTGTTTATTTTTCGCTGAATAAACGCTAATAATAAGTTCACAAGAAATCACCAACAACACGCCATCTTGTTTGGAAAATTGAGTTTGACATTAGTATAGCATTGCCATATAAAAAGTTTGCAAATAATTCGAGTGTCTACTTCAAGGTAGAAGATCCTTGGTCTACTTTCGTTTGCCAGACTCTATTCCATAGATCTTTCGACTTTGAGCTTTGCCATTTCCTTAGGAAGAAAAAGTTATTATTTATTGATTAAAATTGGTTCGAAATCGAAACTGTCTGACTATTTAATTGGACGAAATCGAGTCTGACTTCCTCTAATGATTATTTCCATACCTAAGGCCAAAATCCTGATGCGCGTAAAAAAGGAAATAAACAAATTCAAAAGTCGAGTCGAACAAGTTTGTAGTCCGACTCGCACTTGGCCGATTTTCGTGTGGTTGTGCCCACAACCTTTTTGGAGGGTTGGATCCGCCCCTGGCTCATGTGCTTGCTGGATAAGAAGTTCCGTTAATCTCCCGCTAGATTATGATTGGATGCTTCATATCAGAGTGAATGTTGGCATTTTTAACACGTCTCCCGACTCTTAATATGCCATTTTCATCTAAAAATGGTTGCAGATTTAATAATTTGCTTTCAGAGTAAAAGATACGGAAAATAAACACTTTGCACACGCGTACGCATTAATAAATAAATTGCGACGTTGCCATCCTTCAAGTACGCGTGTACAGAGTGTTTCTTTTACGTATCAATTTAACATTTTAGTAAATATTTTAATAAAAAAAAAACATTTTGTTTTCGAATGGTAATATTTTTTTAGTATGTATGGATGCTATACTATTGCGGGTTAACGGGAACGCCCTCTGTTAGTTAACATACTGTATATACATTATACCATATTAATTTTATAAAGCAGAAAAGGTTCTTTGTGTGTTTGAACGTAATCTTCGAAAGTACTGGTTGGATTTGCGTGAAATTTGGTATGGAAGTAGCTTGAGGCTTGATTATCGTATTAGCTTTTTTTCTTTTTCACCCGACTGCTAGAGAAGGTTATTTTTTTAACGTGATAAAGTCCACGGGAGGGAAGCCCCGCGCGACTGCTAGTGTATACAGCGTAAAATTTTGATCGTTTTAATCCTTTGATCCGGTGGTTTCACTTACAAAATACTATTCATTAAAAGCTATTACAGCAATGTAACTTTTAAAATAAAAAAAGAGCAAGTGATAAGGTAAAACTCGCAAAATGCATGAAATAAGTAGTAGCGCCACGCGATAGTTACTTACGCAACGACCGACCGCGACGTACCTATACTGCGCGATCAAGTTAAAGGTTATTGACTCGCTCAGCTGATGTTCACGTAAACGAATTAAATTGAACTTGACCTTGAAGGCTGTCTCCGAATGGGGCGATGCCAACCTGGTCAAGTTTAATGCAGCTAAGACCCAGGCGTGTCTCTTCTCCGCAAAAAGGAGCCAATTTGAACCGGCTCCTACTTTCCGAGGTGTAACTGTGCCGATAACCGACCGTATCGAGCTTCTGGGTGTAACATTAACTTCTACCCTCAATTTTGGCCCGTTTATCGAGGCTAAGGCTCAACTAGCATCAAAAATCCTAGCAAAGGTGAGACGGTACTTCACACCCGAACAGTTGCTCAATCTCTATCAAGCCCAGGTTCGGTCGTGTATGGAGTACTGCTCTCATCTTTGGGATGGATCTGCTAAATACCAACTCGACGCGCTTGAGTCTATCGAGAAGCGGGCCAAAAGACTCATTGGCAACGATGCACTGGTCGAATCAAAGCTCCAGAGCCTTGAACATCGACGACGAGTTGCAAGTCTATCGGTTTTCTATCGGTTACATTTCGGGGAGTGTGCGATGGAATTACACAATCTAATTCCACCAAGCCCGTTCCATCATCGGACTACGAGACAAACGGCGAAGCGCCATCGTTACATGGTGGACATCCCACCCATACGCACCAAACGTTTTGGGAATACCTTCATTGTGCGTACGGCTAAGGAGTGAAATTCCCTGCCGGAGTCTGTGTTTCCCGATAGCTATAACCTAGGAGTCTTTAAGTCAAGAGTGAATAGGTTACTTTTAGGTAAGCGTGCTCCATCTTCGACCACATCATCACTTACCATCAGGTGAGATGGTGGTCAAACGCGAAACTATTCTAAATAAAAAAAAAATAAAAAAAAAAATTATTCCAAGTTTTGCTACATATGTTTACGGGCTTCGGACCGACATAACTGCTTTGTGCCTAAGACATCCATGCTTCCATACTATCCATATCCATACTTCCATACTATCGATACTTACTATCCATCCATACTTCCATACTCCATACTAATATTATAAATGCGAAAGTAACTCTGTCTGTCTTTCTGTCTGTCTGTCTGTTACCTTTTCACGCCTTTACCGCTGAACCGATTTACATGAAATTTGGCATGGGAATATTTTAGGACCCTGGAAAGGATATAGGATAGTTTTTATCCCGATATACGGTTCCCGTGGGATAGTTTTTGAGTTCAAAAGGAGTTTTCATAGTTGTGCGTTTAGTTGTAGCTACTCGTTCGCTGCTCGTACTCTGCAGATGCAGACGTATTTGATAACCGTTGCCGGTTGAGACGATACCGATACCTACCTAACGTTATTGCTACGGCAACCGTTTTCAGTTGCGTTTTGTTATAACTGACACATGTCGGAAAAAACTATTTACCAAAAAATTAAACAGACTCCCAAAAACACTGCAAAGTGAAAAATAACTTTAATTTCGGTAGTCGGTGTCTTTAGTTTTGTATTTTCGTTTTTGGCACCGACTTCCGAAATTAATGTTATTTTTCACATTGCAGTGTTTTTGGGAGTCGGTTTAATTTTTTGGTAAAAAGTTATTGTTTCACTCTTTTTAGTTGGTCGATTTTTAATTTACCTAGTTACAAGAGCCTAAATGTCAACTACTTATAACCTTTTACAAAATATTGCTTTTCCCAATGCTGGGCCGTTAATTGTTGAGGAGTTCTCCTGGTACATCACCATCAGCTCTACATCACCATATGCATTGTGACGAACATAAACTGCTTAATATCCATATTCAAGTAATCGAATCGCAATCCACGAAATACTTATTATTGAGTAGGTTCGGCGGCCATCTGTGGTTTTCATCATCAGTTCCACTTCCTCAAATGGTATTTTTTGAGAGCAACTGCACAAGTTACTATAAGAAATACCCAAAACGCCATAGGTGTGCCTATAATATTTGAAGAGTTCCCTCGATTTCTCCAGGATCCCATCATCAGATCCTGACCTGGTGACAATGGTATCAATTTCAAAGTATACCCTTTCAAACAAAAAAAGAATTTTCCAAATCGGTTCAGCCGTCTTCGAGTAATCGGTGATCATACATAAAAAAAAAAATACGCGTCGAATTGATAACCTCCTCTTTTCGTCGTCGGTTGAAAACCAAGTTTAAGGTCCGTATTACAGAACGTTCCTCAAGTCCAGTTTGAGCTTAATTCGCCCGATCTCAGTTTAAATATAGAATCTGCACTTGAGCATTGGTCTTATTCCAGAATGGTAATAAAACTTATTTATATACGTTATTTCTACTACCCAATTCATGCAATTTAATCAGTCTATGTTGTGACAAAATTAAATACCTAATTCTACATATCAAAATAGCAGAATGCTTTAATAATAATAATAATAAGCTGGCAACACTAGCCGTCAAACCAAGTTTTGTGTTCTGTCTGTACAAATTAAATCCGCAAACAATAGTGTTAAGATTTTCCCATCCAAATTTTCCAATATATATGAAAAGAGGACATATTAAACCAAGTAAAATAGCAAATAGCTAAAAGCCACCAATATTTCAACAAAATGAAAAGAAATCATCCAGTGACAACTGTCAAGTGTCAATCTCACCAAGCAAGAAAAAATGCGAGAAATAATTATGTTCTTAACTATGTGAACAAATAAACTTGGACGATGCTTACGAGAGCAGCTTCACGACGTGCACGCCCACCACCCCCGGACCTGTCACTCAGCTCCGCCTCGCCGCCGCCGGACTTAGGATTACCAATGTCACCGGCGGCTGCAGTCGCGTCGAGCTCGAGCGACGAGTATTTCTCTCCGCCGACGTCGCCAACACCTGTGCGCCGGCAGGGGAGAGGCCGGCCACCGAACAGCTTGGGGCCTAGGAGCCAACCGGCTCCGAGTCGGGTCCCCGCTGCCGGTGGTGTGCAGCGCATGAGATGGACTCAGTCCATAAACGAAAACGTCATGCGCGCATATTATGGGTCTACAGAGGGGGGAACTAACCTCACTGCGTATCGTGTCAGGATGCTGTCTCTGTTCCAGGACCTAGAACCAGCTGTCAACGTCTCGGCCCAACGACTGTCGGATCAGGTGCGGGTCATCCAGCGTAGCCACAGGTTGGATGACGCAACACTTGATAGGCTGCGCTCAGAGGTACTAAGCAACCATATCATCTCGTCCCCGACACAAGCCGTGGTACAAGCGCCCGCTAGTAGCGGAATGACATCACGGCTCTATAGTCATAATAATGAGCTAGATGATAGGGTTGTCACGGTAAGTAGCCAATGCAACGATCGACTGAGGAGCGCACTGGAGGATGCGCTTCGCGAGTATAGATCGGCTCCGCCTGAACTTAGACCCCGGCTACCACGGTTACCCATGCACAAAAAAAATAGGGCGCTGGTGTGTGCTTTGGACTCGCTGCTTGAGAATATTTTTGAGAGCAGCGAAAACCTCGTTGATACGCACTCAATCCTGTATTGCGGGGCTGTTGCGGCATGTCGCTTAGCTAACGTCAAATTCCTTAATAACGACGAAGCTATTCGACCAAAACCTGCTGTACCAGCCTGGCAGTATAGGATCGAGAGGCGTATCGATGAGGCCAGAACACTCATCGGCAAACTATACTGCTTCAAGGAAGGCAATGCACGCCCACGTGTAATGCGTTTTGTACGGCGGGCTTTCTCGGGGACTGGGATCAGCCCTCGAGAATGCACACCCCACATTACGGAGCGCATTGACTTCCTGAAGCAGAAAATTTGTGCATGGGCAAGCCGTATCCGACGGTTTAAGCGGCGGGTTGAACGGTACTCACAGAATCGCATGTTCCAGAGCGATGAGAGGTGGGTATACAGAGCTTGGGAGCGACCCAATCAAAACGTGACTGACGTGTGCCGCCCGGATGATACCGCCACGAATTTATTCTGGCGCAACATCTGGTCGGTACCCGTCTGTCATGTTGAGGGTGACTGGATGCGTGAAGTTGAACGCATATGTGAAGCTATACCACAAATGGATAAAATAACCATCAATAAGTCTGATGTAGCCAAAGCAGTTCATCCGTTACCAAACTGGAAGTCTCCAGGACCGGATGGACTGCACAACTTCTGGCTCAAGTGGTATAGCAGCTCGCACGCGCTTTTGGCTTCTCAATTCCAGGCATCCTTAGAGGCTGGGTCTCTACCAGAGTTTCTTACGACTGGCTGTACCCACCTGCTCCATAAGAGTGGTAGTCCCATGGAACCCAAAAACTTTAGACCGATTACTTGTTTGTCTACGGTCTATAAGGTTCTTACGTCCATTCTGAGAGTGATAATAAATATGCACATTGAGTGCAACTCAATTATGTCCGCTTCTCAGAATGGATGTAGGAAAGGGTCCCGTGGCACTAAGGAGCTACTCCTCATTGACATGGCCATTAGCCAACAGGTTCGTCGATCCCGCAAAGATCTATCAACATGCTGGATAGACTACAAAAAAGCCTATGACTCTGTTCCTCATACCTGGCTCATGAGGGTGCTAGAGCTTTACAAAATAGATCCAACTCTACGCACCTTCCTTGAGTCATGTATGAGGCAATGGAAGACGGTACTTCGCTATCCAGGATGTCGACCGATCCGAGGGAATGATGAGCCTATATGGATCAGACGGGGAATATTTCAGGGTGACAGTTTGAGTCCACTTTGGTTTTGCTTGGCCCTGAATCCTCTAAGCACAATGTTAGAGGACTCAGGCCTGGGCTATCGGTTGAGAAGAGGAGGTCAAAGTATATCCCACCTCCTTTACATGGATGATTTGAAACTCTTTGCCCCCAACAACTTGCAACTGATGGAACTACTGAAGGTAACTGAAACTTTCAGTAGCGCCATCAAGATGGAATTTGGTGTGGACAAATGTGCAATCATGCATGTAAAACGAGGAGAGATTATGGAATCTGAGGGAATTCAACTTTCAGACTCCATACACCTTAGATCTCTCTGCTTGACCGAAACTTATAAGTATTTGGGTATGTCGGAAGCTTTGGGCATTAATGTTACTGACATGAAGCAATCGTTGAGGGAGCGCTTCTTTGGCCGCCTGACAAAGGTATTAAACAGCCTTTTGTCGGGAGGAAATAAGGTGCGCGCCTTCAACGGTTGGGTCATGCCGGTGTTGATGTATTCTTTCGGCATACTCAAATGGACTCAAACCGAACTGGACGCCCTGGATAGGAGGGTCCGCACACTGCTAACCGCAAATCGGATGCATCACCCACGATCATCGGTGATGAGACTGTATATCCCGCGGAAGTGTGGAGGTCGAGGCTTTTTAAATGCCAAAACTCTCCACAACCGCGAGATTTGCAGTCTCAGGGAATATTTCCTTCAAGCCGATGTGGGTATGCACCGAGATGTGGTTGCAGTGGACAAGGGACTCACCCCGCTGACCATGGCTAAAGAGAACTGGCACAAACCTGTTATACTCACCGCAGATGACCGCAAGGAGGTATGGAAAAGCAAGGAGCTTCATGGTCGCTACTATCGGGCTCTCTATGGGCCCGATGTAGATTTGACAGCTTCCGTTGCCTGGCTACGCTTCGGGGATCTCTTCGGAGAAACTGAAGGTTTTGTCTGTGCAATTATGGACGAAGTTATCTTGACGAATAATTACCGGAGACATATTATGAAGGACGGGACGATTGACGTGTGTCGGGCATGCCATCACCCTGGTGAGTCCATCAGACATATTGTCTCCGGTTGTTCTCGTCTTGCTAACGGCGAGTACTTGCATAGACACAACCAAGTAGCCAGAATTATCCACCAGCAACTTGCTTTGAAATACAAACTTGTCGATTCTGAGGTACCGTATTACAAGTATGTGCCCGACCCAGTTCTCGAAAATGACCATGTCACGTTGTACTGGGATCGGTCTATCATCACTGACAGGACTATTGTTGCCAATAAGCCTGATATAGTGGTGATAGACCGATTAGTGCGCCGCGCAATGATAATCGATGTTACCATCCCACATGACGAGAATCTCGTGAAAGCTGAGAAAGAGAAACACATAAAGTATCTCGACTTAGCTCATGAGGTTGTTGACATGTGGAATGTGGACTCGGCTGTCATTGTGCCGATTGTCATGTCAGTCAATGGGCTGATAGCTAAAAGCTTCGATGACCATCTGTCGAAGCTGGCGTTACACAGCTGGATAAAGGGCCTGATACAGAAGGCAGTACTCCTCGATACAGCTCGTATTGTGAGGAGGTTCCTTTCTCTGGCGACCTAACCACCGGTAGCTTGGACCCTGCTCCCGACACCGATGGACTGCCATTATTTATATTTTTAAATGTTTTTTTATTGTACGTTTTTATAGAAAAATATTTAAAAATGTAATTTTTGAGATATGTGTTAAATAAAGGAAATAATAATAATAATAATATTCCACACTTTCCACACAACGCCATCTAGTCCCAAACTAAGCAGAGCTTGTGGTATGGGTACTAGACAACTGATAAACATACATATATATTTCTAAATACATACATATTATAGATAAATTACACCCAGACAAAGAACAAATGACCGTGCTCATCACACAAACATTTGTCCTAGGTGGGAATCGAACCCACGACCTTGCGCATAGCAGTCAGGGTCACTGACCACTATACCAACGGGCCTGTCAAAACAGCTTTCACTATAATATAATTGTAGTGTAGAGTGAGTTATTTAACTTTGTCACAACATAGAATTAATATAACTTGTAGTTTATTTTTAACAAGGCAGGTAGATTAATTAACCTTACAGTTACCGGAGCCAAATTTCAGATGGCGCTGTCAAACAGTCAGTACGAAAATGCATGGAGAGGGCTCTCTTTACCCTATAGATTATTATACTCTTTGATCTTAGCACTGACTTCAGTCATTAATCTAGCCCTTATTTTAAACGGAATTAGATATATCTAATAAAACAATCGTGAGGGTTATTTCTCTCTTTGTAGTGTAGGTCTTTTTTGTACGTTTTGAAGTCGGTTCAATTTTTTGTAAAAAAAAGTTTTTTTTAACTCTTATCCAGCAATTCAATAATTGTTTTCAAATGACGTAAATTTTTCATATTTATCACAGGATAGTTAGTTTAAAATAAATATCGTCTCCAATATTATTGATTTTTAATACTGATCCATTCGACTAATGTGAATGCGAGTCCATCACTATGGCTGCATTTTTATTTTATATTCTGTCATCTGTGAGTGGGTGACAACCCGACTGGAGTAAACGAGTAAACAAAACATTATTTTTTAATTTATTCAGAATTCAATTCAGATTGTAATTATTGATTATAAGTAACGTTGTTTGTGTGAAATAGTGTGTTGAATTTTACATCGTTGTGAGTAAGAAAAATGGATAAACTGCCAATTTGTAGAGTATGTTTAGCGGGGAACGTTCAAATGTATTTAATTCTCAATAAAAACTTGCATGAACTTTATAAAAAGCTAACTGACATCCAGGTGAGTTGAATAATAATTATTTACAACGAGCTGACCCAACAGGCGTTGTCTCTCTAACCTTTTAAACTTTCCCTGTATGAGAGGGAACACAGTACTAAAAGAATTAATGAAATCGGTCCAGCTGTTCTCGAGGTTTATATTAGAAGAAGGTGATTATTATCACGAAAGTGTTTACATACAAAATAGTAGCCAATGACTGTTAACAGTGCGAAATTTAAGTCGTCAATATACTTGATAGAACATACACTCTCTTCCAATAGGTAGATACTAGATAGCTTCCACCTCACTTCCTACAGTTGGCTTGCACAGAAGAAGCATACAACCCAGTTTATTAGTTGTCAGTGCTGCATGTTTTTTTCCTATTAGCCACATCTCATCTTCTTTCTAGACATAATATTGTCACCTTGATGTTCTCGTGGCATAATAATAGCAGTCTCACAAGTTTAAACAATCCTTGCCAAGTTTGGTCTGAGACTGTGTGACCTTCTTATCATAAAGAGTTTCCTCTGTGGGTCGGAATGCACACTAAATTGTTGGTCCCGGCTGACATTTGTACATCTCGTCGTCGTATGTGCAAAAGGCACTATGTGTTATTTAGTCATTTTCGTTCTTTTATGCAGTTTCAATAGTTATTTTAATACACACATGCTGTAAAAACAGCTATCTGATAAATGCAATATTATTATACCTTTAACCCCTTGGCTGTCGGAAGGCCACCTAGGATAACATGTTCAGAATACATTTAGGTACAAGGATTTTGGTTTATGTAATGTGTATTCTGAACATATTATCCTAAAATATGCATAAACGAAAATTGAAAAAAAAAAGTTTTGAGGCCACCGGTGGCCTTCCGACAGCCAAGGGGTTAAATATTGCGTTTATCAGATAGCTGTTTTTAAAGCATGTGTGTATTAAAATAACGATTGAACCTGCATAAAAGAACGAAAATTACTAAATAACACATAGCGACTTCTGCATGCGTAACAATGATCTTTGACAGTTCTTACAGGTAGTCAGAAGCCAGAAAATCTGTCATGAGTCTTGTCAAGGGTTATCGTGTTACGTAGCTACTGGGCTGTGGATGTCATATAGGCAGTCAGTCCGTGTAGAAACTGGAGAGTAGAGAGTGTAAGAGTGTGAGTGTAAGAGTGGAGAGTGAGATAGTTAGACAAGAAGCTGACCCCAACATAGTCTGAAAAAGGCAATGCTAATGATTATGAGTGGACATGAGACTTTATTTTATTTTATTCAAGAGGAACAACAAACAGCCACAATATAAAACAAAGAGACAATAAATACACAAAACACTATAAACAATATTGCTGCCCACAACGCTGTTCACAGATTAATAATTGGATACGATACAATGAAAACAATAATTGCTAGGGTTACAAATGCATTATATATATATAGGATAATACTAACTTATTCAATCAACTTACTGTGATATATATGCATATAATGTGTATGGTATAATGTATATAATTTTAAATAATACTCAAAAAAAAATACAAAATATAGAATAACATTCAAGAAAACTTTTAAACCAATAGGGAGAACATGCAAAAATGTCTATATGTTCAAAAGTCCTATTGTAAGAATCGACCATTCTGCGAACAGGCGAACACAAGCCAGAATTGGACTTGCAAGTACCCACTGAAAATAATGTGCCAGCGCGTACCTTTCGCTTGTTGATTGTCCTAGGAACTGCATAGCATAACATGTTGGAAAGTTCAATGCTGTTGAATTTATTTCTAACAATATTATATAAATTCATAACTTCTAAATACTTGCGTCTATTTTCAAGTGTTGTGAGCTTATACTTTGCAAGCAAATCTTCAATGCAATCAATCTATAATGCATAGCACGCAGGAATTTATATTGAACACGCTCGATCATTTCAACATACTTTTTATAGTATGGACTCCAGACGGACACGGCATACTCCAGTTGAGAGCGTACTAGAGACTTGTACAAGATAGACACATATAGGAAGAGGGCTTTTTAAAGTCGACTGTTGATCGCATTACAAATCCATATAATTGATATGCTTTCTTAACAATCCTTCCTATGTGTAGGTCTAAGCAAAGTTTAGAATCAAGGATAACACCGAGATCATGATTGAAGTCCACTTTAAGTAGGGGGTCATTGCACAAAGTGTATGTATAGTTAATTTTTGTTTTATTTTTGGTAAAGCTTAAAAAGTTACATTTGGGTAAACTTAGTTGCAACTTATTCATTTGGCAGTAATAGGATAGTCGGTCCAAATGTTGTTGCAGCAGAAGGCAGTCATTTGTTTGTCGTATGGCTCTATAAATCTTGAAGTCATCAGCATATAATAAAAACTTGATATTGCGAAAGCAGTGGCTGATGTCATTGATGTATAAAATAAACAAAAGAGGACCAAGTATAGAGCCCTGAGGTACACCAGATGTCACCTGTGCGATGTTAGATTGGTGACCATTGATTACAACCCTTTGACTGCGATTAGTAATATAGGAGGTAAACCACCTCAGAAGATTACCACGGATTCCGTTGAACGCTATTTTACTTAGTAATAGTTCATGGTCAACCTTGTCGAAAGCCTTACAAAAGTCCGTGTACACTGCATCCACTTGTACACGGCTGTCAACACAATCAAACAAAAACTTGAAATGTCATTGAAAACTGTACTCTGTATGTGTCCCTATATCCTTCGACTCCTCAGATCACAAACCAGTGTGAGACTCTAAGACAACTTGCTGACCAAAAAGTTTCATTGCAGTTTGTAACTCAGGACAGAAGACCGATGCTCGCTTGTTACTTGTGCTGCACTAGATTAAAGCAATGCTACCAACTGCAGAAAAAATGTCTGGAAGCCGAAGAGCTGTTTGCTCAGATGATGGATGAGGACATCATGGTAAGGTATTCTTCAACACAGCAGGGTGTAGAATTTTACTAACATTTAACAAATATTTACATGAAGACTAGTATTTTTAAATTTTATATTCCTTTTACACTTCCAAAAATTTAATGTTAAAATTATTTTTATTTTCAAAGATTTTTTCATCAGATTTCTTTTCTTCATGATCTTGTTACAGCCGAAACCTTTAACCAACCCAGATGACTTAGAGTTTTACAAGGGTTATGTTCAAACCGCTGTAGTGCACATAAATATATCTGATGAAAGTCAAGTAGCATATGAACCTATCAAAGAAGAATTGCCGGAGACACTTGACAATATAGTTGAGCTGAAGGAGGACCCTCTTAGTGATGGTATGTTTTAAGATCTAAGAAGGATAATGGTTACTTTCAAATGAACTGTACCCAATACTGTACTTTTTGTCGAGTTAGAAATCCTCATGTATGTCAATGTGCAGTGGTGGTTACACATTAAGGGCCTAAGATCATTGTTATAATAGATTGTAAAGCTAGCCATCCTTTTATCTAGTGGTGTAAATTCTCATGGTTGATTCCATAGATGATACATATAAATACTGAGATAGATGCGCCACTCTATGATTCGAAAATTGAGTTTTTGACCCTGATCGCCAGGTAGCGGAACGATAGTTTAATACCGAAAAAATCCGATAGGTGGCGTCTACCTGACATGTTAATAATATTTTCTTATTAGATCTTAGATTTTAGAAGTACTAGATTGATTGAAATAAATATTCTAATCGACAAAATATTAAATCTTTGATTTTAGAATATTTATTTCAATCAATCTAGTACTTCCAAAATCTAAAGATTAGATTTTAGAGGCTGGCAAAAATTAAAACACGGTGAAGATGGATTTAATTATTTTTTATATTTGTGATTTTTTGGATTCATTATAAATCAAAGAAACATAACGAACGAACTACTGATTCAAATTTAATTGAGTCTAAAATAGGCAACAAATCATACCACAATTGGAAATGGAGCGAGTTATTTTTTAAGCACTGCTTAAATATTTTTGATGACCCCTTGTAAGAATGACCATTAAATGATTCGAAGAGCTTATCGAATAATAAATCTGCACTCTTCGGGCAGAATGTTGTATTCTGAAACAAAATATTAATGTTGGTTAATAACATTTTGCAAAATTTGCTAGGTAACAATAATGATGCAAATATGTGAAATTATAAACATACTAACACGATAAAAAACGTAAAGCGCTAGACACCCTCTGGCTGAACACTTGTGCTACATATTTTACCTTCATTTTAGGTATTTTATTACTCCTCACATGTTTTTCTGTTAATTTATTAATTAATCGAAATTTGTCAAACTGTTTTTGACAGTTTTATATTTTTCTTTTTTCTTTGTTTTTCATAAACAAGCGAGGTGCATAGAGTCTATGATGCAGTAAAATTATAATGCCATTTAATTTAGTGATTTAGTGAATTAGGTGCCTAAATACATTAAATAATGCTTTATGAATTTTTTGATACAAATAATACTTTTTTATTAATTTTGATTATCATATATGTATAAATATATCGTAGCTGCTGCCATCTATTAGCAAAACAAACGCCTTACGCACAAAACTAAGTTGACCCCAGACATAAGATGTCACTAGTTTTTTTGGCAAAGGAGATGTTCCAGAAATGTATGGAGCCTGGGCTACCATTAGTACACCACATGTAAATATTGCTGTATAATGTAGTAACCGTTTTTTAATATTAATTTTCTATGATTTCGCTTTATTTTAGTGTGATATTCAAATTAACTCGGTCGAGGAAAGCAACACAATAAATATGGATCAGCCATGTTGCTATTAAACAATGATGCGCGTGTCATTTTGACATGTCAGTTTGACGGATCGTGTTTTTGACGTCTCGGAGGTCGATATATATTTTTGTAACTACAATAAAATATGAACATACGAATTCCGAAAATACTTAGGATTCCGAAGATACTTATAAAATAAGACCACAGGATAATTATATTACTGCTTTACGGCGGCACATCTTTTACCTAATACATATTTCAGTAGCTAAAGATTGGTTATATTGGAAACATAAAACGAAGGCTTGAATGTTACTTTGTGTAGCAAAATGTGCTATTTCATTATTTAGTGCTTGTCAATAATCTCTGGACTTCGATAATGCATAGAAGAGCAGTGAACTGTTCTGTGAGTTGTAGATAACTATTACTCCTATAAAACTCCAAATAAGTTCTGTAATTGGTGACATTAAGAGGATGGAAAACCAGCCATAAGAAGTATATAAATAAAACAACTTGTAGAGACTTAAATATATATATTTATTCCGCATTATCCCTTATCAATACTCCATCCAGGAAAAAAGCCGCGGCTTCTATGCTGTCCAAAATATAGTTCATTTTCATCTATAACAGAGGTACACTGCAGGCACGCTATTGTACATAAACTAGAATAAATATGAGTTAAAATCTATTAGAATATGGAAAGTGGGAAGATAACATCATATAGTAATAACATGTTAAGAAAATAATAAGTAAATGCACGGGTTAATGCAGACATACTTGAAACTGAACTTGTCATTGTAGAATAAACAACGACGAAACCGTAAACAACGATATCTAAATCACAGGTGAATCAAAAACCATATAACAAAGATGGGATCAATAGAGAAGCAATCAATCAATGTCTTTAGAAATAATCTGGGTCGTAAAACAAAATAATCATTAAAAACTCCGAAATCATTCAATCCAGCACAGCGAAAACACATAACGACTCACTAGGCTTGGGTAAAAATATCGATATTTTTCATAAAATAATCGATAAATATAGACAATATTTTAAATCTCAATAAATCGATATTTTTTAATTCACTTTAGTATACTATTGGTCTCAGTTACACTAATCTAGTCAGATCTGGGAAGTAGTCCAAATGTCGCACCAGATCGTCAGCATGTTTGCACCATCAAAATATGCATATATCTTCAGATTAATTTTCTTTTCTTGGCCTCGCGAAGCGTAAGGGCGTGTCAAAATTCTACTGAATAAAAACCCACCCTGTTCCCTTCCAGCTGCCCTTAAGTTCCGGGGCCACGGTATCTCGTTAGAACATTCCCGCAACCCCGGCAGGCAATGGTCCTATGAGGCCCCGTCACTGGTGCTGACAGCTCTTAGAGGCGCGCGTGGAACATAACGCGCCGCCGACCCGGACCTGGTCCTTACCGGACAGTGAACTACCCCTGCTCGCAGTCTGCAAGCCTGCGTCTACGGTGGCCGGAGATCAGCTCGCGATCCCGACGCCCGGTGTGTCTCCTGCGGTGGCTCGAGTCCATGTTACCTACGTACATTACCTTTACGGAAAATATCTATTTTTGACTTGATAATAATTCATATAGATTAAAAATATCGATTCGATTTTAATCGATATATTTTTTTCACTTGCCCATCTCTACGACTCACAGAAAGACACCAAATGTCATGAAACTTAAATCTGTCAAACACGACTGTCATGGCTGCCCTAAAACAAGGGTTGTCATAATAAAAATCTTCCCAAATAATAATTTATCACAGCTCTACCCGCCTCCAAATAATTTTTTGAGTATTTTTATGGTAATCTCTATTATTTTTTCTATTTATCTATGTGGTGTACTAATGGTAGCCCAAAATGAAACATCTCCTTTTGTGTCTGAAGTTTCTTCGGGAGTTTCACCCCCCTGGTTGATTCTCATGGTGGGGCCGCAAGGGGTCTATCAGACTCGCACTGACTGGCACCACCCCAGCGTTCCCTCGGTCGCTTGTCTGCTCTGAGAATAAATACTCATGATGGCGGCACAATTTAAAAGAGATTTCTTATTAACTTTTTTCTTGTTTACAGAGGATCCAGACTACAGCTGTTTACATGAAGAAGAAATATCAGCACACCACCCTGAGTCATATTTAGAAGACGATGTGCTTTTAATGGAGATTAAAACTGAAGTGGAAGAAGAAGCAGAGGTATTGGAGAAGAATAAAAGAGCGAATGACTTGCGCAGTAAGTAGGGGGGATGAGCCCAAAACAAGGAAGTTAATGTTAGGTGTAAATTAAAACTGGTTCTAAATATCATTCTAGCTTTTTAATTATCTTAGTCACCTACTTATAGAACCTTAGTAAATCAGTCGTAAACTTTAAAAAAATATCTTCGTAACTAAAGAAAATTGATACCATATATTTTTAGCTGCATTGACAGCTGTTTTTTTTATATTATTCCATTGCAAGTTTAATTGTATTCTCGTCCCATGTTGCGGTAGCGATGTAGATTTTCTTTTGTCATTGACTTTCTTCAAAATAAAAGCACGTCACTCAAAAGTCATGTTTGTAAAATCTGGAAGAGCTAATCGGGATTCTACCTATCCGTTTTACCCATACCCGATTTGCCCAGGGCTTGCTTTCATTTCATACATTCTTCTTATTTCATACATATTTTCTTTCATTTCTCAGAGTATATAGCCATTACAGAGCGTATAGGCCGATTTCTTTGAACACGACTCACTGTTACGGGTCGGGCGGGAGAGAGAAATGCAGAGCTGTAATTGGTCAGTTCAAGGTCAAGTTGCGTAGATGCGATATGCCTGGTTAGGGAATGGTCTACTTGATTTAGGGAAAGTAGTCGATATCGATAAAATTGATGTTAACATTGTAAAAATACCGGTTAAAAATCCCATGGCAAAAATATTTTAATTAAGGTCCAAGTTAATTAGTATTAGAGTCCGCCGTACTATTTGAAGCCTAAAAAGATTGAATACAGGTATCTTATTTTCACGATTTGACTCTTCTCAACATTATATTAAAAACAAAACTAAAACCAATATTCCCTAGTAACCTAGTTTATCCACTGTAATTTTAATTCTGGAATTTTCGGAAATTTTAAATGAAAACATGCATGTCACACAAGAAAACCCTTTAGAACTTCCTCCTTTTTAAAGTCGGTTAAAAGTAAATAGGTAGATAGTAACTGAACTAAATTAAAAAAAGTATAATTTTGTAATTTTCGATATCGTATTCAGAAGTTAGTTAACAACACAGATTTTTACGATAAAAATACAAAGGGAAAGAAAGGGATAAAATAATTAGAATTTCCTAATTTTCATTAGGAAATTCTAATTATTTTTCTTTAATTTTAATTTTAATTTTATTATTTTAATTATTTTTCTTTTGGAAAAGTCTCTTTCTTTCGAAAGAGACTTTTCCAAAAGACATCAACGCGCGACTCAACCGTAGGCTTGCTCACCTAAACCACCATTTTAAATAGACCCCTGCGGTGTATAGTTGCAAAACTTCTGAATAATTCCAAATAATTCCGGAATACTTCTGGGAAAGTTTCTTTAAATCAGAATTATTCAAAATGATATATTCATTTTGAATCATTCTGATTTAAAGAAACTTTTAATTATTTATTAAGATTTCAATTTTTTTTGTTGAAAAATCGTATTTTGCATCGATCATCGATCGCCGCCGCCGCTTTCCCTCTGTGCGCCGACCACTGCCGCCGCGCTGGCGCCGCGACGCGCGCGCTCGTCTGCCACCGGCCACGAGTCGTGCGTGCAGGCGATGGCGGTGCGGGATGCGGTGAGAGGGGAGATGCTCCCCAGAGAAGTTTTCCCCCCGCGAGAGATTCGTACCCCGCAATCGAATGTTTCCGAATATTTCGCGCGAATAATTCAATGGGAATAAAATAATGTGTTTGCTTGTTGTGTGGTGGGTGAGTTAATTATTGTTCAGTGCGAGAGTACGTACGCTACGAGAGTAAAATATAAATGTTTATTTTATTATAAATGGGATTGATTAAGTATATGTTGATATTTTTATAGGTAGATTTATTAGCCTGCGATTAACAGGATATTTATTCTTTTGTTTTTAGGTAGGTACTATCGGCCAAAGATACGCATACTCACTTAAGAAAATATTTCTGCGGAAGCGCAGCTAGTGACAAACCACATCCCTTCTTGATTTCGCCCAAATAGAAATAATATGCATTTTGTGAGTACAGAGCGCGTAACATTATATTAATACTTACTATTACGAACACTACTAAAATACGCTTCGTGCATTCTATTGGTCAAAATATATGCATTAGGCGATCGAGTTGTAAGTCGTGCTGTGCGATTATAGCCTTAAATGTCAGTTGTGAAATAAAAAAACCAGGCCAAGCATATTTGCTTTTTGAAAAAGGGTTACCTATGTTTTTGGTTAGTTTGTATGTAGCTCTGTACGCATCGCGAGTATTCGCGAGTCGCATAGGTAGGTATTAATCATTACCTACCTACTTAACGCGTATAATAGCCCAGTCAATAAAAACAAATAAAGGCAAACCTTGCAAGCAAACACGTTTTGATGCGGTTTTCAGAAAAGTATTTGTTATACCTACTTAGGAGCAGGTTTTGGTATATTAACAGACTTCAAAGGTCGATTTTCCTGTTTTTTCTTGACAGTTGAAATATTCCCAAAGTTTCGGAATATTTCGGAATACTTCCGAAGTATTCGACGGGAATGATTCGGAATTTTTCCCGCCAGCATCTGTACTGCGGTGGCTTATAATTTGATTAAATAAAAATTAATTTTCGTAGTATTTCATTACTGATGAATAGTTATGTCATCCATTTAGTATCTAGATGTGTGGGAATGTTTTCCACACCACTTCAACGTGCATGAAGGCATTATTATGCGTTATTGGATACAACAATTTTAACCCTAGCTCACTAAACATATTTTAGAGTTACACAGTCACTTAACAGTAGTCATTTGGGCTAACAAAATGAAACGTCAATATTTTTATTGAAATGACATTTATTAATTTAAAAAAATAGGTAACATGAGAGGACATTTATTACGACTTCTTAAAAACTATTAGACACTTTAAAAATATTAATCCTCGCAGTCTGAGCAGACGGGAATGGTATGTTCGCCACAAATGGCCTTCCTGCTGGAGTGGCATGACACTTTGGTCATCCTGTGCTTCTGATATGGGCAAAATGCGCAAATTTTTCATTTTTTTGGCTGTGTTTGAGAAGTACTAGCCACGACATCTTCAATTTGCAGGATATCTTTGATACTGGCCTTGATATTCTTTCTCAAAGTTACAGTGTTATACCGTTTCCGCAACCATGGCTCAATGAGATCGATGGCTAATTTTATTTATTTTATTTTATTTTTATTTTATTCTATTCGGGAAACTTACAGCTAACTTATACAATGTTTATAAGCAATATACAATTGAAGGCCATTTACAAGTTTCCACTGATGAACACTAAAAACAAAAAACAAGAAGAGAAAAAATAAAATAAAAGGAAGGTAATTACAAAATACCTATAACATAAATTAGGAAGTAAATAGAACACGATCGACAAATACATACAAACAGAAAATCATTTAGACGTTAATCATTACTTTTCCATAAAAAAGCTTTTCACCAACAATTGCTTAAGTCGAGTAGCACTGGTATTGAATATATCCAAATCATGTTCACCAGATAGTTTATTAAAACTTCTGCTCGCACGGATTAAATAAGAATTCTGCCTGTACGCTGACTTGGAATGAGGGACATGTAACAAGGTAGGATTACGAAACATTTTGCAATGTGTAACTAATCCTAAACAGCTTAACAGCTCAGGGCAATCTACAGTACCATTCGCAATCTTAAATAAGGACGCCATATCCGCAATGCGTCTTCGCTCATGTAGTGGTAAGATGTGAAACCTCTTACATCGCGCTATATAATTGGGAGTATATTTCCTAGTCTTGTACTGCAAGAAACGTAGGAAGCGCTTTTGAATCCCCTCAATTCTGTCAATATAAATATTGTAACTAGGATTCCACACTTGGGAGGCGTATTCCAAATGGCTACGGACAAAAGCACAATAAAGAATTTTATACGTTTTTACGTTTTTAAAATCAGCTGACAACCTAAGTATAAATCCAAGTGCTTTGGAAGCTTTATTAACAACGTTATCGATGTGTGCATCAAAAAGCAACTTAGAGTCAAACGTTACACCCAGGTCCCTAATAACGCTTATCCTGTTTATAACAGTATTATGTAACTTATATTGAAACTCGATTGCACGTGGTTTGCGAGTGTAGGTACTAACAAAACATTTAGAAACATTCAGTTCAAGTTTGTTAAGGAGACAATAATTTTGAAGTCCGTCCAAGTCCCTTGTATGAATGCTCTGCGTTTCAGCGGTTTTTGTCGTTGCCGTACCATGTTAGATACATAAATGACATACGCATTGATCATACATAAGTTCAGCATATTATAAAATATGCACTGAGGCCATCTATTTGTTTTGCGATTGCAGCTCATACCAGAACAAATCTGGTCGACAGTATCAACGGCTCCTTTGGTACTGTTATAGAAATGTATTATTTCGGGTTTCTTCGTGCTGGAGTTAATGTCCGGCTGATCGTGCATTGTAATCAATAAAAAGACACTTTATTTATACAAGAAGTCAATATACATATAAACTATTTGTTTCATAGCTTACCTTGACTCACTTTACACGTGTAATCACTAAACATTAGTCCGTGAGACTAACAATGTGTCAAAACTCCGGAAGTAAAATACGTATGTACGTAATGCATGCGCACGGGGCACTAAAACACTGAATTAGGAGGGTACTGAGCGTGGTGGGGCGGGAGAGTGTCAGGAACTTACTTAAACAGCGAATGCGTCGGGGCCGTGTCGCCTGTGAGACTAATATTTAGTGATCTAGGGTTAAATTTGTAATTGTTTGCACACAGGTCTAACATATGGTCACAACAACTAAAATGGTTCGTGTACCGTAGCTAATATGTAGGTGCAAAAAGCCTAATAGTTTTCGTGTGCCGGGGCACTGTATGCGCGGTCAAGTGGTTTTATAGTCTTTGTTACCATAGCAAATGCTTTATAAAAAATTTCTACAAAGCGAAAAATAACTTTAAAGATTTTTTCATTGAATGTCTAATTGCGTTTAAAATACATGCTAGGTACCTACTCACATGACTGAAGTCAGACTAATGGCTTAACGTGCCTTACGTTGAGCCATTAGTCACGACGGCACCCACAGTCATTAGCACCTAGCACCTAGTACCACCTACCTACCTAGTACCCACCTAGTTCTGTCATAACGATTCTCATTACACCGTACCTGTCTATCCGAAGGGAAGGTCTGTGTCTGTGGTGATATAGATAGGCTGATTATGCTGAACAGTACATATGTCGTGGCCAGATCTTAGAATTAATCATTTCATGAAGTGTTCGACCATTTCATGAAATGATTGTATTTCATGAGATAGAACATCGACCGATGGTCACATCATGATATGGTCTTGCCAGATCATTGAATACTCATCGTTTGGCGATATGAACAGTTAAACGCACGACTACTTCATGATTTGGCCAAAAATTAGTGATCATATCGTAAAATAGTTAGATTATTCACCTGTCTCATAACGTATAAACTCATTTGGTCTAATTTCATTTTATTATCGTTCATAAGATGTAATTAACGTGAGATATACCAACTGTTGATATAATTTCTTTACATATAACATTTATTTATTCTAAAACTTAATTAGTATAACGTTGTTTGATATAGCGTTTATGTAATCGATTATCATTTGGTGTAACGTTTAATATGTATATTGTTTATTTAATCGAAAGTCATTTGGTCTAACGTTTAATATATATAAAAAAACGTCATTACCTATGGTTTGCACCCCGACACTGATTACCCAGACTCGGTTATTTTTTTAAACCACCCAGAAATAGGTCTGTCGACCTATCTTAGGACAGGTGGTAATCTATCCATTTACACACAATTTTATTGCACCCTTTGAACTTTTGCAGTTTACCACTAGCGATATGCCTAGTGGCAGGCGCGTGCATAGGATTATGACAGGGCATGCGGCGGAGTAAAAACACACAAAAACTTCTTCTTTTATAGATTTTTAGCATAGCCACAGCCACGCATCGCCACCATGCTACGATGCGTGGCTGTGGCTATGCTAAAAATCTATAAAAGAAGAAGTTTTTGTGACCGATTACTCACAAAAACTTCTTCTTTTATAGATTTTTAGCATAGCCACAGCCAAGCATCGCCACCATGCTACGATGCGTGGCTGTGGCTATGCTAAAAATCTATAAAAGAAGAAGTTTTTGTGTGTTTTTACTCCGCCGCATGCCCTGTCATAATCCTATGCACGCCCCTGCCTAGTGGTCAGTTGAGAATGTCGATAAATAGGTTGCTTTCGTCACGATATGGCCATTTATATGATGATCATTCCATGAAATGTTCGGAAATTTCATTGAATGGTTGTGTTTCATGATATGGCCAAACGTTGACTGGCATTTCATTAAACGTTGACGTTTAAACGATATCGTAAATTTTAGCTAGCCATTTCATGAAACACAACCATTTCATGAAATGATCGAACACTTTATGAAATAATCAATTCTAAGATCTGGCCACGACACATATATCTACGAAGGCAGTAGTCGCAGGAGATTTGCTGTTTATATTTGAAAGGTTTCATCACTTATCTCTGAAGATCTTCATCAGAACCTGATGTGTTATATACTGAAACCTTCCTTGTAAAATATGTTTTCAAACAACGAAAACCCGATTAAAATCGGATGAGTAGTTTTTGAGAAAATCCAAACATTCATATATACACTGGTCGAATACAGAACCTCCTTTTTTGAAGTCGGTTATAAGTTTCTACACTGAAAGTTTTATACACAACAAGATGATATAACCAAACTTGTAATTCGTATTTTAGTCCAAACGCAGGACGCTCAGTTACACCAGTAGAGCCAGTTAAATATACTCTACTACAGTGCATAAACGATCATCACAAACACTCATACACATCTACACCATACTGATACACACACGCACACACTTAGTGATGCCCAAATGCAAGACTAAGACGAGACTAAGTCTTGGTCTTGGTCTTGCGCAAGAGTCTTGCAATTAACGATTATCCTATTGCTATTTATTAAACGTTAGTTTAGATCTTAGAACAACGTAACAGAGTAGATACATTTTGAGCTGTAATCGACGTAGGCATAGTAAATGCCTACCAAATTAATAAATTTAATAAGAAATTCGAAATATCAACTGACACAGATGAGGTAACCCACAACCTTGGCGGTCCGTGCCGATGCTCTAACCGCTTGAGCTACCTACCGTGTCCCACGGGAGTCCGTCGGTTTCTTAATAAACGTTTACATTTAATAAGCTTACATGTGCTAAGCTATAGTTAAAACATATAAAAAACAAATTAATAACATTAACTTGACTGTATTTGAATATTCGTCACTCATGTCAAATTGTAAACTTATCACTCCCAGAATAACAAGATAAGAGTAAGAAACAATTATTATATTAAACTAGGAACGAAGCCCAATTGGGAATTACTACAATTGAAATAAATACTCCTGTATGCGCCATTCGCATATTTTGTCTATGCTTGTTATTATTCATATTTTATCATGAACGCATACTTGCAACACTATATTACACCTCACTCATTCACTCACTCTAACCAGCTCCTTCCTGTTCGTTCATTGCGAACAACCCTCCACGCTAGTCCTATCCTGACTTATTTAAAGTTATCTGTGGTCCTATCCGGTTTCTCGCTAACCACGCTCGCTCCTTGATGCTACGTCAATCGTGCGTTCGCGCTCTCCGCTAAAACTCTAAAAAGTGATCCAATAAACGGTGACGTGTAGTGAACACTCAAACTCTCTATCTCCTCTCGTGAACTTGGAGGATATATCGGCTGAACGCCGGCTGGGTACACTAATCGAAGGGACTCATAACCTACATCATTCCCGTAAGTACCCTACCTTCCAAGTCCTGGTCCTTCGAACCGCATAAAAACGCATATCTACTACGCCTCTACGCTGCACTCATCACACACATCATATTTATCGCATTTATCTATTTATTCGCATAAAAAACGCTCAATTACGCACCCGCCATTACACTACACGACACGCGCCCACGAGGGTATAGTTCCCGCTCAATTTCTCAACAACGCTAAGTTGTTTTTATAAAAACGCAACTTATTTCAATATATACATCCTTTATCTAAAATATAACTATATTTTACTTATAATTATACTTACTATATACTATAGTAAGAATAGTCAATCTGATAAAGATTCTTATGATTCTACTGAGGAAGACCCTAAAGTTCTTTTATTTAAGTCGAAAAAAGAAAATTGATTCCAAATTTTGCAATCGAATTTAGATCTCGGCCTACAAGTTTCCGTAAATTGTTTATTAACATCTCAATTTCTAGCTAGAATTAGCTGCCTTGATTGAGTAAATTAGAACAAACTTTATGGAAACTTGACGCTTATAATTTAGCTCTATTAGAAAGTGGTTCGACGACAAAGCCGAACTACGCCCCACTGTCCGCATTTGATGAAATCTATTGTCAAATTGAAGCAATAGAATCTAACATTCTTAGGTCTCAAAACACGAGTAATGATCATCATCATCAATCATGATAAATTCGAGTTATTAAACCGTAAACTACCGGCTTTAAAATTTGTTTCATTTGATGGCACGCCCAGCAAATGGTCATGAAAACTTCAAAAGTCTTATTCATGATAATTCGCATCTAAATGACGCCGAAAAGGTTCAGTATTTAATAGGTTGTCTCTCAGGCAAAGCATTAACTGTTTGCTCAGGTATTATACTTACCGCTAATAATTACCCACTCATTTGGAATGCTTTAATAGAAAAAAAAAATAACAAAAAATAGAACCGACTTCCATATCAAAACACTACAAAGCTAAAAATAACTTTAATTTCGGTAGTCGGTGTTATTGGTTTAGGATTTTCTTTTTTTCACACCGCCTTCCGAAATTAAAGTTATTTTTAGCTTTGTAGTGTTTTGATATGGAAGTCGGTTCTATTTTTTGAAAAATTTTTTTTTCACGCTTTTTAGTGGGTCGGTTTGTAATTTATCTAGTTACAAAAACTTTTTACCAAAAAATTAAACCGACTCCCAAAAAACACTGCAAAGTGAAAAATTACTTTAATTTCGGAAGTCGGTGTCTTTAGTTTTGTATTTTCGTTTTTGGCACCGACTTCCGAAATTAAAGTTATTTTTCACTTTGCAGTGTTTTTTGGGAGTCGGTTTAATTTTTTGGTAAAAAGTTTTTATATCACTCTTTTTAGTTGGTTGATTCTTAATTTACCTAGTTACAAGAGCCTAAATGTCAACTACTTATAATATTTTACAAAATATTCCTTTTCCCAATGCTGGGCCGTTAATTTTTGAGGAGTTCTCCTGGTACTTCACCATCAGCTATACATCACCATATGCATTGTGACGAGCATAAAGTGCTTAACATCCATATTCAAGTAATCGAATCGCAATCCACGAAATACTTATTATTGAGTAGTTTCGGCGGCCATCTGTGGTCTTCATCATCAGTTCCACTTCCCCAAATGGTACTTTTTGAGAGCAACTGCACAAGTTACTATAAGAAATACCCAAAACGCCATAGGTGTGCCTATAATATTTGAAGAGTTCCCTCGATTTATCCAGGATCCCATCATCAGATCCTGACTTGATGACAAATGGTACCAATTTCGAAGTATACCCTATCACCCAAAAAAAGAATTTTCCAAATCGGTTCAGTCGTCTTCGAGTAATCGGTGACAATACATTAAAAAATATATATATATATATATACGCGTCGAATTGATAACCTCCTCCTTTTTTTTTGTCGTCGGTTGAAAAGCCATAATATCAACAAATTATCATCTTTTACAAAATGTTTCTTTTCCCGATGCATAGCCGTTAATTTTTGAGGAGTTCTCCTGGTACTTGACCATCAGCTCTACATCACCATACTCGTATGTATTGCGACGAGGATAAAGTGTTTAACATCCGTACTCAAGTAATCGAATCGCAATCCATGAAATACTTATTATTGAGTAGTTTCAGTGGCCATCTGTGGTCTTCATCATCAGTTCAACTTCCCCAAATGGTACTTTTCGAAAGCAACTGCTCAAGGTACTATAAGAAATACCCAAAACGCTATAGGTGTGCCTATAATATTTGAAGAGTTCCCTCGATTTCTCCAGGATCCCATCATCAGATCCTGATTTCGTAACAATGGGACCAACTAGAAAGTATACCCTTTCAAACGCAAAAAGAATTTTCCAAATCGGTCCAGCCGTCTCCGAGTAATGAGTTAACATACATAAAAAAAAAGTTCAAGACGAATTGAGAACCTCCTTTTTTGAAGTCGGTTAAAAATATCAAGATACGCGCGAACAAGCTTCCATGTATTTACATCAAATTTGAAACAAGCAGTTTCATGCGGCACAAGCCGCTTTACGCCGTTTAAACATAAGTGATTTGTCAAATTTTATAATAACTGATATTGCACCAAGGATCTTCTACCTACTAACTGGATTGCTTACGAATGATTCAAAGAATACAGAAAGTCTTTCTTAGCTGTTAAACAATAGAGTATAAACTTGCACGCATAAAACTGAAGGAACTATTCGTTCCGAGCGAGACAGTGCCGTGTGTGGACTGTGTCCCTTTCTTCTGTGTGTCAGATTAAAAAAATATATTTCAATGGTAATTTTTTCGTCCTGTCTGTTGTAGTAATAACACCTAGTTTTAAACTTCTTTGGAATTATATCTTTAAAATGAATTGCCATTATTACTCTATACATATTAATGAAAATTAAAGTTATTTTACCATGCAATCACAAGATGTTTAAAACAAAAAAAAATGGAATTTGTAACAATTAGTAGTGATATATTATACTATACATGGCAATTACTACGTTGCTGTCTGACGTTTACTTGACATCTGTATGTTTGTAAATTTGCATTATATTTAATTTTGTGAGTTTTCGTAATATTAAAGTGCAAGATACTGTAACCATGGTAAGAACGTGTTTTGTGGTTAATCGCAAGAGTGAAGGGTACCTCGGGTCTGGAATTTCCTTTTTTAAGTAAGTTTTGTGACTTTGTTTACAAATTGCATTTAGGGTGACTATGTTTTCATTGTAAAAGTGGATATTCTTCTCTTTATTCTTCTTATTTATTATTAAAGTGAAAACTTCTTTAGCGGCGTTGTGCACTTTTTTTGTAATGGGTAAAAAATGTTGAACTCGCGTCAGGACACGTGACCTGATCGAAAATTTGTAAGGCGGACGGAGAGTCTAAGAGATAAACTTTTTAATGTAATATAAATTGTCATGTTTGTGTACGACAGCGCAATAAATAAATATTGTATTCTACCACATAAATGATAGTACTTTTATATTGATAATTAAAGCAATTCGTGAATAATTATTCCCTAATCATTCCAAAATATCAAAAATGCACAACGTTAATATTCAAGTTTTCACTTCTGCCGGCACTCCCGGAGTGCAACCCGTCGTTTTTTTCTTTCTTCTCATTATTTATTATTTTTTGTTATTTTAAGCTTTCCTATAAATGATGATCGAGACCGGTGGCTCAGTGTTCTACACAGAAAAAGGTCAGAAACGGTTCCAAAATTTGTAGCCGCCATTTCAAGCCCGAAGAAATATTGCATTTCGAAACAAGATCAAATGATGCAATTCCATCCATTTTCTCTTAAGTAAGTTATCAATCTTTACAAATGACATGAAGATCACCGTTTTGAAATAGAATATGAGCGTAGCAAGATGAATTTTCATTTTGAATCTATCTTAACCATAAATACTAAAATGTTGTTCTCATCAATCTATTATTATTTTAGATACCTGTTAAAGCGAAACACTAAAGAAAAGAATATACAACCTGTACTGGGCACATGCAAAGATCTGGTAAGTGAAAGTTATGAAAGGAGTCAAATTAATAAGCATAAAAGTCGACATTTTAGTTGATTTATTTACTTTTGCTTAGCAAATTGATGGCAAAAATATTTTATATCATTTTGGCCAAAAACTTAGCTACGCAAACTTGCTTACAAGTGTAGTATATTATATTAATAATTACTTATAACTTAATTACTTAACGTTTATCCACTGCAGTTAGTTAATGTCGACAAATAATAATAATAATTCATAATTTAAAGATTATTTCCATACTTTTAACTAATAATAGTGTAATACATTTTTAGGGTTGTGTGTCAAGCCAATCTTGTAACAAACCTGCAGCTGCAACATATGAGGAACTAGAAAATATAGAACCAACCTAATAATAATAACCTTATAATTGTCATTCGATCTGCCTCCTTTATATTTAGAATTATGTTTGTTAATAATATTGATTTCTAACCTTAAATAGCACATGTGATGTTAGCCTGTAATTAATTGTTACACTTATAAATGTAATATGACTGTTTCATACAAATGTATAGTGTAAACAATTGTAGGTTAACCTAAATAAATATATACATAAATAAATTATATCTCTTCTGTTATTCTTTCTATTTATAATCATCGTTTTTCATGAAGGGTTTTAGTAGTTTTAATTATATATAAACACTAGTACTCACGCGGGGCTTCGCTCCCGTGGATTCTATCACGGTAAAAACATAACTCTCCTTTTTTGCAGTCGCGTAAAAAGTAGCCTATAACCTTCCTGAAGCTTCAAGCTACTTCCATACCAAATTTCATCCAAATCCACCCAGTATTTTCGAAGATTAGCGCGTTCAAGCAAACAAACAAACATACAAACTTTTCCGCTTTATAATATTAGTACAGATTGCATCATTTTATTTTTATTCTACTGGTTCTGACCGTACAAGTGTCGAATAAACGTAGATTACCAATTAATGCACGTTTATTTGGACGTCTATACCACTGCCTATCAAGGCCAAGCCTTCGAAGAATTGCCAGCTGGTGATTCTGTTATTAATTCTGTATCTGCAATAATTGTATTTGTATTACGGGTCTTAACCACTTTGAGAGTTTATAATTCAATGCAATAAAGTCTGCTTAACAAAACCAATTTTGCATTTAGCCCGCATAAGGAAGGGTTTATTATAGAAATTAGCGTGCTCAATATAAGTTCCTCAGATATATATTGAGAACTAGCTTTTCGCCCACGTGGAATTCTGTTATATCGCGCTACTGAGCAACTGTTCAAAAATCTGAGATAGAAAGAACCCTATATAGTTCCCAGGGTTTTAAACTATCTCCATGCCAAATTTTTTCGAAAGTGGCTCTGTGGTTTAACCGTGAAAGCGTAACAGACCGACACAGACCTTTGTATTTATAATAGAATTTATTTCTTTCTTTCTATTTAATAGGTTGTTAAGAAAAAAACCGGCCAAGTACGAGTCGGACACGCGCATGAAGGGTATTTTTATAGGTAGGTAATGAATGGTACGAAACCATTACCTATAAAAAGCGCCAAAAAAATCACAACTTTTGTATGGGAGTCTCCCTTAAATATTTGTTTTAATTAATTTTTAGTATTTTTTGTTATAGCGGTAACAGAAATACATCATTTGTAAGGTTAATAATAAGTGTCTTAAAAATCTGCAAATATTGCATCAAATAAAATTGTCCTTACGTTTATCACGAATTGATATACACACTACTAGAAAGAGATAGCTAGGTCCTTCGAAGGTATACTCTTCGGAACGGATTTGAGCTTCGCGTCCGCATTCCAGTTTAGGTACAAGTTCCTTGTATTGCACTCAGTAAACTCGATAAAGAGGTCGTTAACCTTTTCGAACAATCGCATAGTCAAATTGCAATACCTACGTTCGATCATCTTTCGCAATTTTTAAAAGAACAAAGTAAAATAATAACGCTTCGTAATCACTCTAATCCCTCTGAAGTTTGTAATAATAACTCCTCATATAACTCTAAAAATAACCAAGCCTTCGTGAATACTACCCAAGACACTCCAGGGCGTTCCTGCAAGGTATGTGCGTCCCCTGATTCACATCCACTTTATAAATGTTTTAATTTTACGAATCAAAACGCTAAAGATAGATTAGATCTTGTAAACAAACATAAGTTTTGTCGTAATTGTTTAGGATTTCATGATATCAAAAGTGCAGGTCAACAAATACATGTTCTATTTGCCACCGTAAACATCATTCGCTAATACATCTGGACAACTTTAATAATTCAAACAGCCAAGTAGTTGAACATGTTTCCACGCGGTCCGCGCTTGGCGCACCACCACCGACTTCGAACAGTGCGCCCCGCACGCCCGCGCACGCGTCCCCGCTATCTGCCGCTCACGTGACACTCGATTCTATGCCCGTCCAGGCAGGTGATAACGTTACGCGCGAAAATTCAAACGCTCCTTATTTATCAATGACTTCGGCTACGTCGTGCGTTGAAAATAATAAAACTAATAAGTCTTGTTGCCTACCGCTTCCGTATACACTTATAATAATAATAAACCTTATACTCTCCGCGTTCTTCTTGATACAGGCTCAATGAGTAATTTTATTACAAAGGCTTGCTGTAAACGCTTAAACTTAGAAATTACTCCTGACAAATCTTCCATTTTCAGTATAAGTCACGCAAAAAAGTGCCCTCGTTTGGTACTACAACATTAAAAATATTTTCCCGCTTTGATCACCGCTATTGTTACACAATTAACGCTCGGGTTTTAGATCGTATTACTGACGACTTGCCCAAAATATCCATAGATATGACAAACCTCGCTACATTACGTAATTTACCTACGGCTGATGACGCGTTCCACCTTCCCGGCGAGATAGATTGCCTCCTCGGCAATGAAATTTTCCCACTTATGTTGGAAAGTGAAAAGGTAACTTTACCTGGCTCCTCGGTCGTCGCTGTAGAAACCACCCTTGGCTACATAGCCATGGGTCGGGCTGATTGTCAACCTCGCATAACATCGCGCGCTCGCCCCGCTCAAATAAACAAAAATAAAAGCGAGCAAACTTTCCTGTGCGCTACTAGCACGCTTAGCTTAGATACGCCCACGCAACGCTTTTGCGTTGCTGGAAAGCGTCCCTAATAATTCAACTTACTGTCGCGATGAAACAGGTGCAGTTACCATTGAAGGCTCCGAGTAAAGACTTGGGAAATTCGCACTCAGCGCCTATGCGCCGCCTCATTAATTTAGAAAAAAAAGTTAGATTCTAATCCCGAGATCAGAACTAGTTACAACGCTACGTTTCAAGATTATCTTGACAAAAGTTATTTGGCCAAAGTCAAAGACCCCGCTCTCAAAATGCCGCATTATTATATTCCGCATCGTGCTGTTTACCGCCCCGATAAACAGTCCAAAATATAAAATTCCTTCAACTCATTTAAATACGCAAAATATTGAATTTAATGCTGACGCTAATAACAATACTAAAATTGTAGGTATGCAGTGGAATCCTGTAGATCTCTTTTCTATTTAAAATAAATGGTAATTCTTAAAAAAATACATCCTTAGCTGGCCTCGAGCTATGTGCTGCTCTTCTTTTAGCATACTTAATCAACACAGTTGTAGAAGTTTTAAGTAAACGCTGTAAAATTAATAACATCTTTGCTTTTTCTGATTAAACAGTCACGCTCACCTGGATCCACTCGCCCTCGCATAGATTTCACACATTTATCGCAAACCGCACTGTTGAAATTAATTCAAAATTACCCGCTAAACATTGGTTTCACATCGATGGAACTGAAAATCCCGATGATGTAGTTTCTCGTCCCGTAACGCCTATACAATTATTAGATCTGAACACAGATGCACAGATGCTTAGTCTTGTTCTTGCTTACATGTTTCAGGGTGAGTCTTGGTCTTGCTAAAATTAGGCGGTCTTGGTCTTGCACAAATGCAAGTACAAGACCAAGACTGATTTTGGGCAACACTACATACACGTCATGGCACTCTGTTTTCTTCTTATTTTATCGGAGTATACTTAAATTACGTAACGTTAGACTTTAATGTTATACAGGCAGTCCTCGTACTTACGGCATGTTAGGTTCTCGAAATACGCGACGTAAATCGAAACGACGTAAGTCGAGACATATTTTTTCGTATGTTTACATGTAAGACTCGAAATTAATGTATTACGTCTTGATTGTCCGTTGTTTCTGAAGTAAATAAACAAAATCAGCAGCATGTGCGGGGTAATCCCCGTACGCCGACACCGAGCCCCGCCGGCCCCACGGTCATTGATATCGCGACAAGTGAATTCTCCTATGCCGGAAATCGAAACAAATGACGTATGCTTGAGGAATAGTGTCAAAACATTGTTCGACGTAACTTGAAACGACGTAAATCGAAACGACGTAAATCGAAACGACGTAAGTCGAGGACTGCCTGTATTTATTACCAGTTAGCCGTCGGACTTCAACGCGGCCCCTGACTGCTTTTCTTGGCCCCAAGCTCCAAACCCTGGCGGTTTTTATTTTATTGTGTCTATCTTCTAATATCAAGTATTATTTGTGGTTGCAGGTGCTGCCGTAGCGATTAATCGAAAAGTTGGCGGAAGAAGTAGAAAACTAGAAGATGGCATTACTGAAGAGGAAAATAATACTGAACAGTCAAACACGAAAATTTACCCTAAAATCGATAAGTTGCTACCTGGACCTGAACTGAATATCAAAAAGCGTGCAAGTTATGCAAAACCTGAAGTTAATAATATAACTTTAGATACCATACGTCATGGCGCTAACAATGAAGATAAGACAAGTAAATCGAACAAAAGTATTGACAGCGATGATGTGAATAAGCATAAAGTACTGTCTGCAACACGCGATTATTTGGATAAACTTAGAGTGCAGAGTGAGAAAGAAAGAGAGAATAAATTCATTTGTAATACATGTTCGCGAGTTTTCAGTCACCGAAGATTTTTGATAGAACACATTCGTACACACACAGGTAAAAAGACTTTTAAGTGTGACATTTGCGAACGCGGTTTTCATTCTAAAGCATATTTAATACCACATGTTCGCACACACACAGGAGAAAAACCTTATAAGTGTGCTATATGTCAGAGTAGTTTTATTCAAAAGTCTAGTTTAATACGACATGTTCGCACACACACAGGAGACAAACCTTATAAGTGTACTATATGTCAGAAAGGTTTTATTCAAAATTCTAGTTTAGTACGACATGTTCGCATACACACTGAAGAAAAACTTTACAAGTGTACTATATGTCAGATTAGTTTTAATCAAAAGAATACTCTAACTGCTCATATGCTTAATCACTCTGGGGAAAAATCTTACAAGTGTGAGAAACAATTTGCTTGTGATATATGTTCGCGTGATTTCAGTTGTCGAAATACTTTGATAAAACACGTTCGTACACACACGATTGAAAAGCCATATAAGTGTGACATTTGTAAACGCAGTTTTACTTCCAAGACCAGTTTAATAACACATGTACGCATACACAATGGAGAAAAGCCTTACACGTGTACTATATGTCAGAGTACTTTTAATCAAAAGGCTAATTTAAAACAACATGTTCGCGTACACACAGGAGAAAAACCGTACACGTGTACTATATGTCGGAGAAGTTTTAATCAAATTATCTCTTTGAAAGACCATATTCGCGTACACACCGGAGAAAAGCCTTACAAGTGTACTATATGTCAGAGTAGTTTTAGCAAAAAGGCCTATTTGAATGAACATATTCGCGTACACACCGGGGAAAAACCTTACAAGTGTACTGTATGTCAGAGTAGTTTTAGGCAAAAGAGTAATTTGCGTCAACATATTCGCATACACACTGGGGAAAAACCTCACAAGTGTACTGTATGTCAGAGTAGTTTTAGGCAAAAGAGCCAATTGCATCGACATATTCGCAAACACACCGGGGAAAAACCTCACAAGTGTACTGTATGTCAGAGAAGTTTTATTCAAAAGTCTGGTTTAATACGACATGTTCGTATACATACTACAGAAAAACCTTACAAGTGTAATATATGTCACAGTAGTTTTAGTCGAAAGGCTTGCCTAACGAAGCATATGCGAAATCACACTGGGAACAACCTTACGTGTGAGGAAAGTGGTAAAGTATTGTAAGGAAAGTTTTGCTTAAAGGGGTATTTGACGAGACATGAACGTACACATACGGAAAAAAGCCTCAAGTGTTAAGTTCGAGGGTAACGAACAAAAACCTTACAAGTGTAATACTATATGTCAGATTATTTTTTATCGGATTAATTGCCTATCAACGCATATGCGAAATCACACTGGGGTAAAACCATACAGTTGTGAGATTTTTCAGCAAAGTTTTACTGATAAGAAGTTTTGACGAAACATGTACGTAAAAATACGGAAAAAAATCCTTTTGAAGTAATAACTTAACTATTCGCATACACACTGGGGAAACACCTTTCAATGTGCCACATAATCGTAAAAACAATGGTGCGAACCCAGAATTGAGTTAACAAGGCATATTGGTAAACATATCAGTGGACGATAATAATAACCAGAATTTGTGACTGTATATTATTTATTATTATTAGTTTATTTAGTTAGCTGGTAGTCAATTATTGTTTTGAATTAACACGTACTTACGCATTTTACTGCGGGAAAACCTTTTATTCCCACGGGAAAATCAAATACAAAGCAGGCGTGGCTGCTACCGGGCGATTAGTTCATTAAAAATAAATCCTTTATTTATGTAAAAATTATGGTTACCTCGCAATATGAAGGCCAGGTGTCCCTGCGAAAATAGGTATTTATTTGCCGCGCGTTATATACCTACTCGCGAGCACGGAGCGGTGGTGAACTCGCATCGACCACGTGATCCCGCCGCCAGCGACACATTACAGAATTAAGCAGTAGGATAATTTTATTTGACTTTAGAATATAAATGCATTTTTATGATATTTTTATAGTACTGATAAATGAGAGCTTCGTATATAATGAAGTAAGAAAGTAAAGTAAAGTAATGCAGGGCTATTTATTTTAAAGACTTTTTCTATAGAATAAAGGTTTTCAGACCCTTTATTCTATACTATTATTCTATCTAAACACATTGTGTAAAACAAATTATATATTAAGTAAAAATAATGTAAATGTAAAGAGTAATAATAATAAAGGTTTTTTTCTCCCCTAAGGGTAAAGCCGGTACGAGTTTATGTGAATCTTTTTATTTCTTCAAAGAATTCATTTGGAACTTTGTACTTAGGTTCCTCAAATGACTGCCTACCGGGGCTGCAGGAATGTCCTAAAGAGATACCGTGGCATCGGAACGACCAGGTATCCCTACAAAACACGTTTTTTTATTTCAGTTTTGAAGTAGTAAACGGTGATATCAAAATGTTATAAAATTTACAGATATTATTGAGAGTATATTATAGTGAATTTATACTATGGAAACATGATTTAATAAAGTTGACTCGATAGAATGGTATCATAAACTTACCTCTTTTCTGTCATTTTATCTTATGATAAGGGTTTTGATATTATGCGTTTTTACCATCATTTCTTGAGATCAATTTTTTATTACATGTATTAATTTTTTGAACGAATACTCAAGTGATTTTCGAGCCATGGGGTGCTCGCTAGTTGCTTCTTCTAGTGTTTCGCGGGACGTTCCCGAGGTGAGACCTATGTCTAAATTTTTGCTCACATCCCTTTTGTTGCGCTAAAGAATATTTTCATATTATTAGGATAAATTTTCATTTTGTTTAATAGTATTAGTAAGGTTAGTAGTTATCATTGTTAAGCTTTTTTGTGTAAATATTAGTACCTACTTATAAAACTATATATTATGTGTGTTTGTTCTGTAACAATGATAAGTAAAAAGAATAATAAAACCAAACATTCACGGTTGAAGTAGAAAGAACTACCAAATACAAGGCCAGTTACATGTATCAAAACGACAAATGTGTCTTTTGGCCATATGAGCAGGGATACTTAATATATAGAAAAAGACGATTTTTTGGGACACTAATATGAAACCGAAGCAATTAATATTTTACATAAATTGCCTGTCTGCTTTGAATGATTGAAGCATTGCTGCTTGAAATCATAGACAGTAAAAATGCAAGAGGTATGCCCATTAGAAACATACCAATTCAAAAGGAAAATAAAATGTTTACTTCTGATCCCCTAATCCTAATCCTGATGATTCACTACCGGCACAAAGACCACGCCAATTAAATTCAGATGAGTTTTTAAATAATTTTGACACTAGTTTAAACTAAGGAGCGCTACATGACAAATGTTATACTAGTACGTAACTCAAAATTAATATTTTTATTTTATTTTAGCTAAGTATTTATTAATCCATATTAACATTGGAAATCCGAAAGTAAGTCAGACAGACGTCTGTCTGTTATGTTATGTCTTTTTACGCCTAAGCCACAGAGCCCACAGAACCAATTTTGAAAAAATATGTACCATGGAGAACTATTTTATTTACAGGCTATTTTATTGAGATTAAATATAATAATATTTAAATATATAATTGGTTTTATTTGACATCCTTTATTTTATTTATGCCAAACAGTCTTTGCAATATATAACCCTGCAATCCTTTACTTATTTCATTTATTTACGAAACTCTTATTTATCAGTAATTTAAAAATAATCATAAAAAATGCATTTCTATTCTATATCAAATAAAATAATGATGCACTGCTCTGTGTCATTAGCATCGGGGTCACGTGGTCTTGATGCCTACTTTTGCAGGGACACCTAGCCGTAAGGGCCATTGAAGAAACAATATGGGTTTTTAGTCAGAAGAAGTCCGACACTTGCTTCGATCCACCCAGGCTAAATATCCTAAGGGTTTACTTACATCACTACAAAATATAAGTTTTTAAGCTAACATGGTCACTAACAGTATCATTAGAACTTAAAACGGGATATTACCATGTGTATTTATTGTTTTGAGTTTTCGATATTTCGGCACTGTTGCAAGCGCCATGATCATGGATGAACTGAAGTAATTGCGGGTTGAAGTTTATGAGCAGACAAATCGGTCTACCCTCTTTCTCGTTCGTTTTCTGTTAACAACACCGCTACCACTGTCACATGTATCACTAAATGCTCGATTCTGTTCCCGACACACAAAACTCACTGGTAACCAAAGCCGTACACCTCGAACTCGTATCAGATTTGAGTTCCACAGCATTTTTGGCTATCTTGAAACGTATGTCTTCACGTCGCGGTAAACCTCATCATATCTACAGCGATAATGGCAGCGATAACAAAGCACTGCAGCAAGAACTAGCAGAATTTCACAAAACATTCAACGATGAATTCCAAACAGAGATCAATGAGATGGGAATCCAGTGGTATTTCAACGCTCCCGCTTGGCCGAGCGCAGGAGGCCTATGGGAAGCGGCGGTAAAAAGCCTGAAACATCATCTTCGACGTGTTGTTGGTGAGCAGAAACTCACGTTCGAGGAATACACTACTTTACAGTCGGCCGCTGTGCGTAATCACAGAAGAGCCAGATGATTTAAATTATCTGACACCGTCACATTTTTTGAACCCACTCAACTTTGCGTTTGGATTGAAGACTTCCTGAGGGATCGGTCCATTCGAGTGGTCATTGATGGCTACTCGTCTGGCCAATTGGCAATTAATGCCGGGGTCCCTCAGGGGTCTGTTCTCTCAGCAACTTTATTCTTGCTGCACATTAACGATCTGCTAATGCCCGGTACCTTTGGGTATGCAGACGACAGCACAGTTTCTGAGAGATATGTGTCCAGCGCGCGAGCTGGTGGGTCACAGATCCAGTCTCTCCGTGAGGACATGGTTGGACGCTTGAACTTGACCTTGAAGGCTGTCTCCGAATGGGGCGATGCCAACCTGGTCAAGTTTAATGCAGCTAAAACCCAGGCGTGTCTCTTCTCCACAAAAAGGAGCCAAAACGAACCGGCTCCTAATTTCCGTGGTGTAACCGTGCCGATAACCGATCATATTGAGCTTCTTGGGGTGACTTTAACTTCCACACTCAATCTTGGCCCGTATATCGAGGCTAAGGCTCAGTTAGCATCCAAAAAGTTGGGAATTCTGGCTAAAATGAGACGGTACTTCACACCGGAACAGCTGCTCAATTTGTATCAAGCCCAGGTTCGGTCGTGTGTGGAATACTGCTCTCATCTTTGGGATGGATCTGCGAAATACCAACTGGACGCGCTCGAGTCTATCGAGAAGCGGGCCAGGAGACTCATTGGCAACGATGCACTGGTCGAGTCAAAGCTCCAGAGCCTTGAACACCGACGACGAGTTGCAAGTCTATCGGTTTTCTATCGGTTACATTTCGGGGAGTGTGCGATGGAATTACATAATCTAATTCCACCAAGCCCGTTCCATAATCGGACTACGAGACAAACTGTGAAGCGCCATCGTTACATGGTGGACATCCCACCTATACGCACAAAACGTTTTGGGAATACCTTCATTGTGCGTACGGCTAAGGAGTGGAATTCCCTGACGGAGTCTGTGTTTCCCAACAGCTACAACCTAGGAGTCTTTAAGTCCAGAGTGAATAGGTTACTTTTAGGTAAGCGTGCTCCATCTTCGATCACATCATCACTTACCATCAGGTGAGATAGTGGTCAAACGCGAACCTATATTCAAGAACAGAAAAAAAAACAGCCGCCCTCTATTAACTATCTTGGACACCGAACAAGATGACAGAACAAGGTGGACGAGAACTCAGAAATTGTTCGAAGATGTTTGGAAGAGGTGGCAGTCTGAATACCTTGCCCAACTTACAACGAAAAGCAAATGGCACAGACCTCAATAAAACGTTAAAGTTGACGACGTTGTTATCATTCATGACCCTAACCTCCCCGCGGGAAGATGGGCTCTAGGCAGAGTCACCAAGCTACATCCCGGTTCCAGTGGACTGGTCAAGGTTGTCACCCTGAAAACAAGAAACGGAATCATCAAGCGCCCAGTGATTAAATTGTCCGTGTTGGTCTCTAACCCTGAATTAACTTCAACCTCAGATCAGACCGGGGATTTAGGTCAGCCGAATGTCAAGACAAAGGACAACAAAATAAAACGAAAACCTCGAATGTGGTCTAATTCATGAAATTAGACCACATTCGAGATTATTAGCTACTCTCATCACACTATTTTTCTTCATGACATCAGTATATGGTCACGAGCAGTCAGTATCTCCATATACGATGACAGCAATACACAAAGCACTCTATTTTGACCGAATATCAAGCATGCAGTTTATTCGCGACGAATGGAAACTCATCGTGTATTACGATATGAACCCGTATTGGGAGGGAGCGGAGGAGGAGCCTTCGAGAAATACCTAAAACAATTAACGGCGTGTGTGAAACAGAAACAAACAAGGCATTATGTGACATCATCGTCCTGCAACTACGTCACTCTCATGACGAACTCTAATACTAAAATGGAATGTTACTCAATCAGCATTTTGAAGAACGTACACGTAAGCGACGAGGCCTTATCAACGGTGTAGGCTATGTTGCTAATAGCTTATTTGGAGTACTAGACCAACGTTTTGCCGATCAATACAAACAAGACATATCACTCATAAAGTAAATAAGTAATAGTAAGGCGTTCAAGCATCAACTTAAAATGTTCCGTTTGCAAAAGGCATATTATGGTGTCTCTGAATTTGTAAACGAAAAGGTGTTTTCTTTTGACTGATCGACTGATTTACTGAATCCTTTTACTGACATATTATATTATTTTTTGTTGACATAAATACTATTGAATATGAATGTCTATAACTATTTAATATGGAATCTGGACATTAAAACTAAACTAAATTTGACTGTAATACTAAATTGACAAGAAGAAGGAATTTTGACCGAGAATTATTTTAAATTTATATAATTTCTAAATTTTTTTTTACTTTGTCATTGCCTGTTTTAGTTAACCTTTTGATTATTTATCTACTCTAATCACCTACTTATATGAAATATTTATACGCCGATACTGACGGCTAAACATGATGGTCTCAAACATAATAATATCTTGCATGCTTTTGTATGTATACCATGTTTAAACAAATAAAGATATCTCTCTCTCTCACTCTTGTGGAAAAATCAGACCACAGTGGTGGAGGCCGAATACAACTTGCTCAAACGAACAGAAAAATCGATCAACCGTCAACATAAGGTCATCAATCAACATCTGAACAGTCTAGCAAAGGCTACCAATACTTTGAATAAAAATCTGCAAGAACAAGAAAAGATGAACGAGCTAGCACTTTCCACTATCATTGCAACAATCTTTTGAAGGTCAAAGCAAGAGTAACAGAGCAGTACCTTTTACTTGAAATTAGAATACCACGTGTTAGCAGAGAAAGTCATGACCTTTATCAGCTGATTTCAATACCACAACAACGTGGAACCACTACAATCGCTGTCGTACCGATATCAGATTACATCGCAATTAATTAACGCAAAGATACATATCTGGCTATGACGGAAAGAGACATACAACAGTGTATCCAGTACGATGAATCTACTCATCTCTGTCACTCCCGCAAACCTATTTTCCAGTTCAAGTCAGAAGATAGCCTGTGTATCAAAAATAAGAGCACAATCACCTGCCTTACAAACATCACAACATGCCGAAATAATTGGATGGAGTTATGGAAAACAAATACATACCTCTATTATTCTTGCGGCCAGTGCGCACTTCGTGTCATATGTGAGCATCAGATTACAGCAATTCAAGTCGCACAGGCCGGGGTCATAGCACTGGACTCAGAGTCGTCATCAAAGGCGAAGACTTCACTGGTTGTTTTTTTCACATAAACAACGATACTCGGAAATAAAAACTGCATCTGACTTGGAAACTCAAGATATCGCACCGATCAATCACATCATCAACGTGTCGGTGCCACCAATGGAAGTCAATCTCACCGACCATCAGGCTTCATTACGGCACATCAAGGATTAGATTGACCAAATAAAATCAGAAAATGCATTGAACTCAGGATTAACAAGCCATGATGTACACCAATACACAGTTATCTATGTTTTGATGTCGGGCGCTGTACTAGCATTCGCAGCTTATCTTTGTCGGTGCCTTTATCGTCGCCGGGAGAGGAGCGCCAAATTACAGTCGGACCCGACACCACGCACTAGAAACACACATCAGCTACGAGAATAGGCCATTGAATTGAGAGACTTCTCTAGCATATTCAGTAGCATAAAGCGCTACAAGAAGACACCACCAACTTTCAGCAAACCAGTGTCTAGTGACAGTGATTAAAATTCAATTTATAAGCATAGATTTAAGTCATGAATTATAAACATGGGTGAAATTTATAAGTTAGCATTTAAGCAATTGTAAATTCATCTTCATTCACTCACATCTCTTAAATTAGTGGTCTCAAACTTTTGACCGGCAGTGTATTTAATGCAGATGAGATAAAAGTATCAAGATACAAGATTCATTTATTTGTCGAAACATGAGTATACATACAAGGCAGGTAGGTTAGGTATCAGCATCTGTATTTAGTTTAATTATTGAGAAAATCAATTGTCATTAATTACTTAAGTACTTATCTTAACGGAAAAAAAATACGAGATGGGTTTATGTGTATGATTACATTTTAACATTATGATGCACTGATACCTACGCTTTAAAACTGCATAATGAATCGATATAAAAAATCTTTACATCGTATCGATATATTTTAAATTTGTAGTAATGTCCCAATCCCTAGTCAAAAGCACCGCCACCGGCACGGTGGCTATCCTGACCTACATTGAATATTAGGTACTTGAAATCACTTTAAAGTTTTAAATTAAGTTGTTAAAAAAGTAAACGTTACTTCCTAATGTCTTTTCCGCTGATTTCTTATTTTTTTAAACCATGAATCGAATATCGTGTGTGTGTTACGGTTGTGCGATGTTACCGGACCTGTATCACTGTTGGTGGTATGAACTTTGAGCAGCACCTCCGTCTGAGCCAGCGCATTAACGTCATCGAATAATCCGGCTCCGGGCAAACGATCCAAACTCGGAGAACACATAAATAGCTCTTTCCAGAGCTAAGTTTCATTGTTTCCCCCGCATCGCCCGCCCTTCCCCTGTGTTTTTGCAAAGTTTTCTCATTTTAATAATAATAACAAAAACAAAACGACAGTTTTGAACTAACTAGCAAGACGCTAGTCCCGCAGGCTTAGTCTTGTTCTTGCTTAAATGTTTCAGGGTGAGTCTTGGTCTTGCTAAAATAAGTTGGTCTTGGTCTTGCAAAAATGCAAGTACCAGACCAAGACTGATTTTGGGCAACACTACATACACGTCATGGCACTCTATATCTTCTTCTTATTTTATCGGAGTATACTTAACGTACGTAACGTTCGACTTTAATGTTATATTTACTACCAGTTAGCCGTCGGACTTCAACGTGGCCCCTGACTGCTTTTCTTGGCCCCAAGCTCCAAACCCTGGCGGTTTTTTTCTATTCAGGGCCGGATTAACCATTAGGCGGAGTAGGCAACTGCCTAGGGGCTCCGCATCAACTAGGGGTCCAGACACCAAGAAAACACGTTTCTTTGAACTTAGGGACCTCACTGTTATCTCACAAAATACAAATCGTTAGATTTAGTACTTAGTAGAATTAAAACAATTTTAGAACAAATCTTGCAATAAGTAAACAAATATATTAAAAATCACAGCCCTTAATGTGCGTTTCCTCAGTTCACACACGATTTGGTAAGTCAAAGTAAGAAAAGGGGCCACGAGAATGCCATTGCCTTAGGGCCTCTGACAGGGTTAATCCGGCTCTGGTTCTATTGTGTCTATCTTCTAATATCAAGCATTATTTGTGGTTGCAGGTGCTGACGTGGCGATTAATCGAAAAGTTGGCAGAAGAAGTAGAAAACTAGGAGATGGCATTACTGAAGAGGAAAATAATACTGAACAGTCAAACACGAAAATTTACCCTAAAATTGATAAGCACACAAGACAAAAACCTTATAAGTGTGATATATGTCAGAGTAGTTTTATTCAAAAGTCTAGTTTAATACGACATGTTCACACACACACAGGAGAAAAACCTTTTAAGTGTACTATATGTCAGAAAGGTTTTATTCAAAACTCTAGTTTAATACGACATGTTCGCATACACACTGAAGAAAAACATTACAAGTGTACTATATGTCAGATTAGTTTTAATCAAAAGAATACTCTAACTGCGCATATGCTTAATCACTCTGGGGAAAAACCTTACAAGTGTGAGAAACAATTTGTTTGTGATATATGTTCGCGTGTTTTCAGTTGTCGAAATACTTTGATAATACACATTCGTACACACACAACTGAAAAGCCATATAAGTGTGACATTTGCAAAAGCAGTTTTATCTCCAAAGCCAGTTTAATAATACATGTTCGCATACACAGTGGAGAAAAACCTTACACGTGTACTATATGTCAGAGTACTTTTAATCAAAAGTCTAATTTAAAACGACATGTTCGCGTACACACAGAAGAAAAACCGTACACGTGTACTATATGTCAGCTTACTTTTAATCAAAAGGCTAATTTAAAACGACATGTTCGCCTACACACAGGAGAAAAACCGTTCACGTGTACTGTATGTCAGAGTAGTTTTAGGCAAAAGAGCCAATTGCATCAACATATTTGCATACACACCGGGGAAAAACCTCACAAATGTATTATATGTCAGAGACATTTTATTCATAAGTTTAATTTAATACGACATGTTCGTATACATACTACAGAAAAACCTTACAAGTGTACTATATGTCACAGTAGTTTTAGTCGAAAGGCTTGCCTAACGAAGCATATGCGAAATCACACTAGGAACAACCTTACGTGTGAGGAAATTGGTAAAGTATTGTAAGGAAAGTTTTGCTTAAAGGGGTATTTGACGAGACATGAACGTACACATACGGAAAAAAGCCTCAAGTGTTAAGTACGAGGGTAACGAAGAAAAACCTTACAAGTTTAATATGGTAGATTATTTTTTATCGGATTAATTGCCTATCAACGCATATATGCGAAATCACACTGGGGTAAAATCATACAGTTGTGAGATTTTTCAGCAAAGTTTTACTGATAAGACGGAAACAAATCCTTTTGAAGTAATAATTTAACTATTCGGATACACATATACTGTCTGTATAATTTGTTTGCTGTAAATAAAATAACATTTATTTATTTGTACTTATACAGCGTTTCAAATGTTGAAAATGACGACGATCAACTCCATTTACGCTTCAGTAATCCCCACCTTGTACCACAACGTTGTTTTTACCGCCGCCCTACGTGTTTGAAGCGCAAATGAAGTCGGTGGTCGTCATTTTAATCATATATATAGCTGAATATACTAAAATATTCTTCAATACCTATTTATAAAAGAGAATAATTACTCAAAATCAATCACATAATCAGTCTTCATTTTTTTATTAAGTATTTGGTAAAGTATTCTTTTATTCATTTATATGACAAGACAATCACATTTGGTTTTGGTACGTGCTACCTAGTTAGCTGGTAGTCAATTATTATTTTGAATTAACACATCTTACGGCTTAAGGCTTTTGACAGGGTCTGGCACGATAGCCTTATTGCTAAGCTTCCTTCTTTCGGTTTACCCACTCAACTTTGCGTTTGGGTTGAAGACTTCCTGAGGGATCGGTCCATTCGAGTGGTCATTGATGGCTGCTCGTCTGGCCAATTGGCAATTAATGCCGGGGTCCCTCAGGGGTCTGTTCTCTCAGCAACTTTATTCTTGCTGCACATTAACGATCTGCTAATGCCCGGTACCTTTGGGTATGCAGACGACAGCACAGTTTCTGAGAGATATGTGTCCAGCGCGCGAGCTGGTGGGTCACAGATCCAGTCTCTCCGTGAGGACATGGTCGGGCGCTTGAACTTGACCTTGAAGGCTTCTGGGGCTGAGCTTCTGGGGGTAACACTAACTTCTACCCTCAATTTTGGCACGTTTATCGAGGCTAAGACTCAACTAGCATCAAAAAAGTTGGGAATCCTAGCAAAGGTGAGACGGTACTTCACACCCGAACAGTTGCTCAATCTCTATCAAGTCCAGGTTCGGTCGTGTATGGAGTACTGTTCTCATCTTTGGGATGGATCTGCTAAATACCAACTGGACGCGCTTGAGTCAATCGAGAAGCGGGCCAGGAGACTCATTGGCAACGATGCACTGGTCGAGTCAAAGCTCCAGAGACTTGAACACCGACGACGAGTTGCAAGTCTATCGGTTTTCTATCGGTTACATTTCGGGGAGTGTGCGATGGAATTACACAATCTAATTCCACCAAGCCCGTTCCATCATCGGACTACGAGACAAACGGCGAAGCGCCATCGTTACATGGTGGACATCCCACCCATACGCACAAAACGTTTTGGGAATACCTTCATTATGCGTACGGCTAAGGAGTGGAATTCCCTGCCGGAGTCTGTGTTTCCTGATAGTTATAACCTGGGAGTCTTTAAGTCAAGAGTGAATGGGTTACTTTTAGGTAAGCGTGCTCCATCTTCGACCACATCATCACTTACCATCAGGTGAGATGGTGGTCAAACGCGAACCTATTTTAAATAATAAAAAAAAAACGCATTTAACTGCGGTAAAACCTTTTATTCCCACGGGAAAATCAAATACAAAGCAGGCGTGGCTGCTACCGGGCGATTAGTTTATTAAAAATAAATCCTTTATTTATGTAAAAATTATGGTTACCTCGCAATATTAAGGCTAGGTGTCCCTGCGAAAATAGGTATTTATTTGCCGCGCATTATATACCTACTCACGAGCACGGAGCGGTGGTGAACTCGCATCGACCACGTGATCCCGCCGCCAGCGACACATTACAGAATCAAGCAGTAGGATAATTTTATTTGACTTTAGAATATAAATGCATTTTTATGATATTTTTATAGTACTGATAAATGAGAGCTTCATATATATTGAAGTAAGAAAGTAAAGTAAAGGATTGCAGGGTTATTTATATTAAAGACTTTTTCTATAGAATAAAGGTTTTATCCTGGACCCTTTATTCTATACTATTATTCTATCTAAACACGTTGTAAAACAATTTATATATTAAGTACGTGATGTAAATGTAGAGTAATAATAAAGGTTTTTTTCTCCACTAAGGGTAAAAAAGCCGGTACGAGTTTATGTGAATCTTTTTATTTCTTCAAAGAATTCATTTGTAACTTTGTACTTAGGTTCCTCAAGTGACTGCCTACCGGGGCTGCAGGAATGTCCTAAAGAGATACCGTGGCATCGGAACGACCAGGTATCCCTACAAAACACGTTTTTTTATTTCAGTTTTGAAGTAGTAAACGGTGATATCAAAATGTTATAAAATATACAGATATTATTGAGAGTATATTATAGCGAATTTATCCTATGGAAACATGATTTAATAAAGTTGACTCGATAGAATGGTATCATAAACTTACCTCTTTTCTGTCATTTTATCTTATGATAAGGGTTTTGATATTATGAGTTTTTACCATTATTTCTTGAGATCAATTTTTTTTTACATGTATCAATTTTTTAAACGAATACTCAAGTGATTTTCGAGCCATGGGGTGCTCGCTAGTTGCTTCTTCTAGTGTTTCGCGGGACGTTACCGAGGTGAGACCTATGTCTAAATTTTTGCTCGCGTCCCTTTTCTTGCGCTAAAGAATATTTTCATATTATTAGGATAAATTTTCATTTTGTTTAATAGTATTAGTAAGGTTAGTAGTTATCATTGTTAAGCTTTTTTGTGTAAATATTAGTACCTACTTATAAAACTATATATGTGTGTTTGTTCTGTAACAATGATAAGTAAAAAGAATAATAAAACCAAACATTCACGGTTGAAGTAGAAAGAACTACCAAATACAAGGCCAGTTACAGAGAGAAACACGGTGAAGCCCTTGCGGTATCCCTCGACATCTCAAAGGCCTTTGACAGGGTCTGGCACGCAAGTCTGCTAAGCAAGCTTCCCGCGTTCGGTGTCCCTGCTGGCTTATGCAACTGGATTTCCGACTTCTTGAGTGAGCGGTTGATCCGAGTGGTCATCGATGGCTGCTCATCGGATCTTATGGCAATTAATGCCGGTGTTCCTCAAGGGTCTGTTCTTTCTGCGACTCTTTTTCTGCTGCATATCAATGACCTACTTCAGCTGGGAGCAGTTGGGTACGCGGATGACAGCACAGTCTCAGAGAGATACTTATCCAGTTCTAGAGCTGACAGGGACGAAATTGCCACTCTCAGAAAGGCCATGGTAGAGCGCATAAATTTGACCTTAAATCTCGTTTCCCAATGGGGTGACGACAATCTGGTCAAATTCAATGCTCTGAAAACACAGGCTTGTCTTTTCAGCGCTAAAAGGAGCCCTTTTGAATTGACCCCTACTTTCCGAAGTACATCTGTGTCAGTTACCAGTCGCCTGGAGCTTTTGGGCATAGAGTTGACGTCAGACCTCAACTTCGGCTCAACCATCGAGTCCAGAGCTCAGACTGCAGCAAAAAAGCTGGGAATCCTACACAAGGTGAGGCGGTACTTCACGCCTGGACAGCTTCTAAATCTGTATAAAGCACAGGTCCGTTCTTGCGTGGAGTATTGCAGCCACTTGTGGGATGGCTCTGCAAAGTACCAGCTTGCTGCATTGGACTCGATCGAGCGCAGAGCTAAAAGGCTTATAGGCGACGAGGTGCTGGTGGACAAGCTTCATAGCCTGGCTCATCGGCGAACCGTTGCTTGCCTATCGGTTTTCTACAGATTGTACTTCGGGGAGTGTGCGCAGGAGCTCCATGACCTGATTCCTCCATCTCCCTTTCACTACCGGTCTACCAGACGCACGGCTGGGTACCACCCTTAAATAGGCATCTTCTGGGCTCGCTCGTCCCATCTTAGACCTCATCTATCGCTAACCATCAGGCGAGATCGAGGTCAAGAGTGGGCCCATCGGTAATAATAATAAAAAAAAAAGTTACATGTATCAAAACGACAAAGGTGTCTTTTGGCCATATGAGCAGGGATACTTAATATATAGAAAAAGACGATTTTTTGGGACACTAATATGAAACCGAAATAATTAATATTATACATAAATTGCATGTCTGCTTGGAATGATTGAAGCATTGCTGCTTGAAATCATAGACAGTAAAAATGCAAGAGGTATGCCCATTAGAGACATACCAATTCAAAAGGAAAATAAAATGCTTACTTCTGATCCCCTAATCCTAACCCTGATGATTCACTACCGGCACAAAGACCACGCCAATTAAATTCAGATGAGTTTTTAAATAATTTTGACACTAGTTTAAACTAAGGAGCGCTACACGACAAATGTTATACTAGTACGTAACTCAAAATTAATATTTTTATTTTATTTTAGCTAAGTATTTATTAATCCATATTAACATTGGAAATGCGAAAGTAAGTCAGACAGACGTCTGTCTGTTATGTTATGTCTTTTTACGCCTAAGCCACAGAGCCCACAGAACCAATTTTGAAAAAATATGTACCATGGAGAACTATTTTATTTACAGTCTATTTTATTGAGATTAAATATAATAATATTTAAATATATAATTGGTTTTATTTGACATCCTTTATTTTTTTTATGCCAAACAGTATTTGAAATATATAACCCTGCAATCCTTTACTTATTTCATTTATTTACGAAACTCTTATTTATCAGTAATTTAAAAATAATCATAAAAAATGCATTTCAATAGAAATATCAAATAAAATAACGATGCACTGCTCTGTGTCATTAGCATCGGGGTCACGTGGTCTTGATGCCTACTTTTGCAGGGACACCTAGCGGTAAGGGCCATTGAAGAAACAATATGGGTTTTTAGTCAGAAGAAGTCCGACACTTTGCTTCGATCCACCCAGGCTAAATATCCTAAGGGTTTACTTACATCACTACAAAATATAAGTTTTTAAGCTAACATGGTCACTAACAGTATCATTAGAACTTAAAACGGGATATTACCATGTGTATTTTTTGTTTTGAGTTTTCGATATTTCGGCACTGTTGCAAGCGCCATGATCATGGATGAACTGAAGTAATTGCGGGTTGAAGTTTATGAGCAGACAAATCGGTCTACCCTCTTTCTCGTTCGTTTTCTGTTAACAACACCGCTACCACTGTCACATGTATCACTAAATGCTCGATTCTGTTCCCGACACACAAAACTCACTGGTAACCAAAGCCGTACACCTCGAACTCGTATCAGATTTGAGTTCCACAGCATTTTTGGCTATCTTGAAACGTATGTCTTCACGTCGCGGTAAACCTCATCATATCTACAGCGATAATAGCACCAATGTCGTTGGGGCTAACAAAGCACTGCAGCAAGAACTAGCAGAATTTCACAAAACATTCAACGATGAATTCCAAACAGAGATCAATGAGATGGGAATCCAGTGGCATTTCAACGCTCCCGCTTGGCCAAGCGCAGGAGGCCTATGGGAAGCGGCGGTAAAAAGCCTGAAACATCATCTTCGACGTGTTGTTGGTGAGCAGAAACTCCGTTCGAGGAATACACTACTTTACAGTCGGCCGCTGTGCGTAATCACAGAAGAGCCAGATGATTTAAATTATCTGACACCGTCACATTTTTTGAACCCACTCAACTTTGCGTTTGGATCGAAGACTTCCTGAGGGATCGGTCCATTCGAGTGGTCATTGATGGCTACTCGTCTGGCCAATTGGCAATTAATGCCGGGGCCCCTCAGGGGTCTGTTCTCTCAGCAACTTTATTCTTGCTGCACATTAACGATCTGCTAATGCCCGGTACCTTTGGGTATGCAGACGACAGCACAGTTTCTGAGAGATATGTGTCCAGCGCGCGAGCTGGTGGGTCACAGATCCAGTCTCTCCGTGAGGACATGGTTGGACGCTTGAACTTGACCTTGAAGGCTGTCTCCGAATGGGGCGATGCCAACCTGGTCAAGTTTAATGCAGCTAAAACCCAGGCGTGTCTCTTCTCCACAAAAAGGAGCCAAAACGAACCGGCTCCTAATTTCCGTGGTGTAACCGTGCCGATAACCGATCATATTGAGCTTCTTGGGGTGACTTTAACTTCCACACTCAATCTTGGCCCGTATATCGAGGCTAAGGCTCAGTTAGCATCCAAAAAGTTGGGAATCCTGGCTAAAATGAGACGGTACTTCACACCGGAACAGCTGCTCAATTTGTATCAAGCCCAGGTTCGGTCGTGTGTGGAATACTGCTCTTATCTTTGGGATGGATCTGCGAAATACCAACTGGACGCGCTCGAGTCTATCGAGAAGCGGGCCAGGAGACTCATTGGCAACGATGCACTGGTCAAGTCAAAGCTCCAGAGCCTTGAACACCGACGACGAGTTGCAAGTCTATCGGTTTTCTATCGGTTACATTTCGGGGAGTGTGCGATGGAATTACATAATCTAATTCCACCAAGCCCGTTCCATAATCGGACTACGAGACAAACTGTGAAGCGCCATCGTTACATGGTGGACATCCCACCCATACGCACAAAACGTTTTGGGAATACCTTCATTGTGCGTACGGCTAAGGAGTGGAATTCCCTGACGGAGTCTGTGTTTCCTGACAGCTACAACCTAGGAGTCTTTAAGTCCAGAGTGAATAGGTTACTTTTAGGTAAGCGTGCTCCATCTTCGATCACACCATAACTTACCATCAGGTGAGATAGTGGTCAAACGCGAACCTATATTCAAGAACACAAAAAAAAAAACAGCCGCCCTCTATTAACTATCTTGGACACCGAACAAGATGACAGAACAAGGTGGACGAGAACTCAGAAATTGTTCGAAGATGTTTGGAAGAGGTGGCAGTCTGAATACCTTGCCCAACTTACAACGAAAAGCAAATGGCACAGACCTCAATAAAACGTTAAAGTTGACGACGTTGTTATCATTCATGACCCTAACCTCCCCGCGGGAAGATGGGCTCTAGGCAGAGTCACCAAGCTACATCCCGGTTCCAGTGGACTGGTCAAGGTTGTCACCCTGAAAACAAGAAACGGAATCATCAAGCGCCCAGTGATTAAATTGTCCGTGTTGGTCTCTAACCCTGAATTAACTTCAACCTCAGATCAGACCGGGGATTTAGGTCAGCCGAATGTCAAGACAAAGGACAACAAAATAAAACGAAAACCTCGAATGTGGTCTAATTCATGAAATTAGACCACATTCGAGATTATTAGATACTCTCATCACACTATTTTTCTTCATGACATCAGTATATGGTCACGAGCAGTCAGTATCTCCATATACGATGACAGCAATACACAAAGCACTCTATTTTGACCGAATATCAAGCATGCAGTTTATTCGCGACGAATGGAAACTCATCGTGTATTACGATATGAACCCGTATTGGGAGGGAGCGGAGGAGGAGCCTTCGAGAAATACCTAAAACAACGGCGTGTGTGAAACAGAAACAAGGCATTATGTGACATCATCGTCCTGCAACTACGTCACTCTCATGACGAACTCTAATACTAAAATGGAATGTTACTCAATCAGCATTTTGAAGAACGCACACGTAAGCGACGAGGCCTTATCAACGGTGTAGGCTATGTTGCTAATAGCTTATTTGGAGTACTAGACCAACGTTTTGCCGATCAATACAAACAAGACATATCACTCATAAAGTAAATAAGTAATAGTAAGGCGTTCAAGCATCAACTTAAAATGTTCCTTTTGCAAAAGGCATATTATGGTGTCTCTGAATTTGTTAACAAAAAGGTGTTTTCTTTTGACTGATCGACTGATTTACTGAATCCTTTTACTGACATATTATATTATTTTTTGTTGACATAAATACTATTGAATATGAATGTGTATAACTATTTAATATGGAATCTGGACATTAAAACTAAACTAAATTTGACTGTAATACTAAATTGACAAGAAGAAGGAATTTTGACCGAGAATTTATATAATTTCTAAATTTTTTTTTTTAACTTTGTCATTGCCTATTTTAGTTAACCTTTTGATTATTTATCTACTCTAATCACCTACTTATCTATACTAATATTATAAAGCGGAAAAGATTGTTTGTTTGTTTGCTTGAACGCGCTAATCTTCGAAAGTACTGGGTGGATTTGGATGCAATTTGGTATGGAAGTAGCTTGAAGCTTGAGGAAGGTTATAGGCTACATTTTACGCGACTGCAAAAAAGGAGAGTTATGATTTTACCGTGATAGAATCCACGGGAGCGAAGCCCCGCGTGAGTACTAGTATGAAATATTTGTACGCCGATACTGACGGCTAAACATGATGGTCTCAAACATAATAATATCTTGCATGCTTTTGTATGTATACCATGTTTAAACAAATAAAGATATCTCTCTCTCTCACTCTTGTGGAAAAATCAGACCACAGTGGTGGAGGCCGAATACAACTTGCTCAAACGAACAGAAAAATCGATCAACCGTCAACATAAGGTCATCAATCAACATCTGAACAGTCTAGCAAAGGCCACCAATACTTTGAATAAAAATCTGCAAGAACAACAAAAGATGAACGAGCTAGCACTTTCCACTATCATTGTGTTAACTATTTTTACTGGTACTGCTGATTAGGGATTTATAAACTAGACAAAAGTGAGGAATAACTTGTCACAAATATAGACAATACAGACAATCTCAACTTTAATAACGCAAAACTAAGCACAACACAACCGTACACGTCGAGAGCTCAACCCAAAGAGAGCCGGTGATCGCGCCATGTCGACCGGTGTAACCGCTTCGTTTCCCGCCACAGCACCATTCGCGCTAGCTTCACTCGGTGTTGCCAACACGGCCCTCCTGCATCGTGCATGACCTCAGGCACACTCCAACCAACACCAACAGCACCTGCGTACACCGTCACACAAGCCAAAACTATGCATCTGAAAATAAAACGCCATCATGAACATCATCTTGATCTCTTTTACTTCTTCCCTAAACTTGAAACATTAGAGAAAATTATTCTAGTCCCCTTTAGGCCCAGGAAACCTTTCGAGACGCATTGTTTTTGATGTACTGATCTGCCCAACTCATAGAATTTTGTCTTTAGACTTAGACAAAATCTAAAATCTAGTTCACTCCTTTAGTCCGAAGTAGTGCCTGGTCCAGTTTACTCCTTTAGTCTTAGGCAGTAACTGCTTCAGCACACCACTCCTACCCTGGATCATGAACACTTCAAAGTTCTGGCAGACCAGCACATACCTATATTCTTTTGTATGAAACCATAACATGCATAAATTGAATAAGCATAATAGGGCTAGTTGTAAATAAATGATTGTGAAACCTAGTTCACTCCTTTGGTTCGAAGTAGTGCCTGGTCCAGTTTACTCCTTTAGTCTTAGGCAGTAACTGCTTCAGCACACCACTCCTACCCTAAATCGTGAACGCTTCAAATATGAATAGGGCTAGTTGTAAATAAATGCCTGTATAATCTATTTAACTTGCCAACGCGTGGTTTACTCAAAATACCGATTATTAAGGATTTTGTTCTTCGCCTCGGCCACTCCTTCATGTCATTTACTTGATCTCTCACATCCTCTCATATTATCTATTCGATACCATTTTCATATTTCTCTGACGTCCATAGTATGCACATCAATGTCTCCAAGCACAGGACAATAACTGTCACTATCTTTACGCATTATCTAGTGTAAGAACTCTTCAAAAAGACGGCCCTTATTGGTTTGTCTTAACTACTATAGAAACTTGTTGTAATGTTACATAATAGATATAGGTACACTCATCACAACTATACTGACTTGACCTAGCTCTTATACTTTACATTAATTTTAATATTGTGTTATTAAATCTTTAGCGCTAACTCGTAGCACTCCTTTAGTGCTATGTTGGAGCACTAATTTAGAGAATATATTTAAGGTAGCGGAGATTTACTTTAGACAGCACTTTGGAGAATAAGTTAGGGAGAGCAATGACAAGGCGTGAAGTCGCAGTAATGAATGTGGAATGAATGTTCTTTATTAAAATAGAATTGTGTATATATAATAGTAGTGTTTACATAAGTTAAACAGTGGTCACTGTGTGAGAGAACGCGGACCTCCGCCCGCATCTCATGTAACTGTTGACATTATATTTAATTTATAGTACTTATAATAATATTCCTTTGTGCATTGTATGAGCGATTGGTTATCAAGGTGAAGGGTGTGTGACGCATGCTACAGGACTCCCCTTCAAGCGAAGCGTACCGGCAGTTTGATGATACGTCCTGAGCGCGTCTGAATGTTTTCAGCGGGATGTGACGTCAGGCTTGCTCTTGATACTTCTAATCTCTTGGTATCGCTGACTGGAACTGGTGTGGTAGGTGGTAAAGTTTCTTCTGAGATAACGTATGCAGGTTTTAATCTATCGATCGAAATGTTTGCTTGCCGATCGGGTAACTGTATTGTGTAAACTTTTTCTGTTCGGCTTATCACTCGGTAGGGTCCTTCGTATGGTGTTTGAAGTGGTTTCTTGACTGCGTCGGTTCTGATAAACACGTGGGTGCACTTCAAAAGGTCTTGATGAATGAATACGGATTTTTTGTTGCTGTGGTGTTTGGTAACGGCTTGCGGCTTGTTTACTTGAATTATATCACGTAGTTTCTCAACGTAGGTATAATCCATAGTAGGTGTGCAGGTATTTTCTGTGAAAAATTCGCCAGGTAAGCGTAAGTTGTATCCGTATGTAAGTTCAGCTGCGCTTACTCCGGTGTCGGTGTTTAAAGAGGCTCGTAGACCCATTAGGATTGTCGGGAGCTCGTCTATCCAAGAACTTGCGTTTGTCAGTTTCGCACGTAATGCGGTCTTGAGGGTGCGATGCCATCTCTCGATTATGCCGTTGCTCTGTGGGTGATAAGCTGTTGTGCGAGTTTTCTTTATTCCCAATAGCTTCATTAAGTTTTGAAATAGTTGACTTTCGAATTGGCGGCCTTGGTCGCTTGTGAGGGTGGTCGGGCAACCAAATCTTGCGATCCAATGTTGGTAAACGATTTGGGCTATGTGATCAGCTGATATTTCGTCGGTAGGAATTGCTTCGGGCCACTTAGTTAATCGGTCGATCATTGTGACTAAGTACCGATGTCCTTGAGATGTATAGAGGTAGAGGTCCTACGATGTCAACGTGTAAATGTTGAAAACGTTCGGTTGGCGGGAAAGATGCGATGTTTGAGAATGTATGTCGTTGAACTTTGCTTTTTTGGCAAGGTATGCACGTTCGAGTCCAACAGCTGATGTCTGCGTTCATTGATGGCCAGAAATATTTTTGAGTGATAAGCTTGCGAGTCGTGCGCGTACCAGGATGACTGATATTGTGCACGCTGTTAAATACTTGTCTTCTATATTGTTCTGGTATGTACGGTCGTACATAAGCAGTAGAGGTTTCGCAGAATAGCTGGATGTTGCTGTTGGGTATAAATATTTTCTTGAGACTAATGTTGTCTTGTGATAATAATTCTTTGATGTTAGTATCCTTTTCTTGCGCTCTGGCTATGTCGGTATAATTGATTGTAGGTGGGCATGAGATTGTTTCTATGCGGCTAAGTGTGTCGGCGACGACGTTTTGTTTACCGCTTACGTGACGTATGTCGGTCGTAAATTCGCTGATAAACAAAAGTTGCCTTGTTCGCCTGTTTGTTTCTGAGTTTGAAGGAGTCTTTGACATTACGTATGTCAGCGGTTTGTGATCGGTAAAAATTATGAGATTTCGTCCTTCAAATATCTTGCGGAAGTGTTTGACTGCCATGTAGATTGCAAGTAGTTCACGATCGAATGTAGAGTATTTCTTTTGCGCGTCGGTGAATTTCTTCGAAAAATATCCGAGCGGTTGCCATGTTTCGTGTATGTACTGTTGAAGTACGGCTCCAGCTGATGTGTCGGATGCGTCGCAGAATAAAGCGATTGTTGCGTGGTGAGATGGATGAGCGAGTAAAGCTGCGTTTATTATGCTGGCTTTACACTGCTCGAAAGCTTGCGTTGCTTCATCGGTCCACGTGATTTGCGTTTTATCTTTCTTCTTGACGTTGTGTAGATATGCGTTCAATGGTGCTTGTTGAGATGCGGCGTTTGGTATATGATCGCGATAGAAATTGATCATACCGAGAAATCTTCTCAGCTCTTCAATGGTAGTCGGCTTGGGATAGTCAGTGATAGCTTCGACTTTATGTTTTGGAGGTTTGATACCTTGTGCTGATACTGTGTAACCAAGGAACTGAACTTCTGATTGGCCTAGGTTGCATTTGGCAGGGTGGATAGTTATTCCGTTTTGTTCGAGTCTCTTGAGTACAATATGCAGGTGTTCTCGGTGTTGGGTTTCATTTTCCGATGCCAGAAGTAGATCGTCGATGAATGGGAAAACAAAATCTAATCCTCGTAGTACTTCATGAATATATCGTTGAAATGTTTGTCCCGCGTTCTTTAAACCAGGGCACATACGTGGGAATTCATATAGTCCCATCGGTGTTATGATTGCGGTTTTTTCTATGTCTTCTTCTCGGACATTCAGTTGTTGGTAAGCACGGTTGAGATCTATCGTAGAGAAGATAGTCTTACCAGATAGATGATGCGTAAAATCTTTGATGCATGGCACGGGATATCTGTCTGGTATGGTGATAGAGTTGAGTCGGCGATAGTCACCACAAACTCTGATATCGCCATTCTTTTTAGGCACGATATGAAGAGGTGATGCCCATGGACTCTTGCTAGGTCTGCATAATCCTTGTTCTATCATGTTTTCGAATTCTTTCTTGACTATCTCGAAGCGATGCGGTGGAATAGGACGGGCGCGGCAGTGTACCGGTGGTCCGCGAGTTTCAATACAATGTTGCACATTGATGTTGCAGTTCAATTGCATTGATGTTAGTCGCGTTATTTCGGGGTACTGAGCTAGGATGTCGTGGTATGACTGCGACATGTCAATACTGCGTACGGTAGGAACATCTGATACACGTACCGGGACATTGACCTTTAAGCTCGTGACGCCGTCGATAAGTCTGCGGTTTTTCAAGTCGACGATAAGTTGATGGTACTTGAGAAAATCGGCTCCGAGTATTGGTTTCGAAACATCTGCTATTATGAACTTCCATTTGTACGGGCGTCGTAGGTTGAAGTTGAGTGTTAAGGTTTTTTCGCCATACGTAGCTATCTTTGTGTTGTTCGCAGCGTAAAGTTGAAATGGTAGCGGCGTTGCGACTTGACCCTTTCTTCTCGGTAGCACGGATATGTTTGCCCCCGTATCGACCAAGAAAGATAATTTAGAGTTTTTGTCGGTGATGTATAGGCGGTGTGAATTTACTTGAACGCCGGTGTCCGCCTCTGCCAACGTTCGGTCTAGTTTTCCGAGTTTTGTTTGTTAAAAGAGCAGGGCGACGTGCAGTGTCTAGCTTGTTCCTTGAAACGTCGGTGATAATAGCAGTGTGGTGATTGTGATGTTTCTCGGCTTCGTGATCGTGATGCACTACGATGGTGAGATGGGTAGCGGCGGCGGCGATAGTTGTGATCATTGTGATCATAAGGCGGTCTTGCTTTTAGATCGGCTATTTCTAGCGAGAGTTTTCTTATCTCGTTGACGAGGTACTGCGTATCCGACTGCGGTGCTGATGTAGGTGCTGCGAATGACTGCACGGGTGCGACTTCTGTTGATGTGGTCTGCTCCATCATTTTGTCAGCGAGTAGAGCGAATTCTTCGAGTTACGTCTTAGTGCTGAATGATTTACTGACCTCAGGTGTGTCTGGTTCGAGGTTTCCTCCGCTTCGGATGTTTCTTGTTCAGGGTTTTCTTCGCGTCAGGCGTGCTTAGCTCGGGGTCACCACTTTAGCGCTAACTCGTAGCACTCCTTTAGTGCTATGTTGGAGCACTAATTTAGAGAATATATTTAAGGTAGCGGAGATTTACTTTAGACAGCACTTTGGAGAATAAGTTAGGGAGAGCAATGACAAGGCGTGAAGTCGCAGTAATGAATGTGGAATGAATGTTCTTTATTAAAATAGAATTGTGTATATATAATAGTAGTGTTTACATAAGTTAAACAGTGGTCACTGTGTGAGAGAACGCGGACCTCCGCCCGCGTCTCATGTAACTGTTGACATTATATTTAATTTATAGTACTTATAATAATATTCCTTTGTGCATTGTATGAGCGATTGGTTATCAAGGTGAAGGGTGTGTGACGCATGCTACAAATCATTCACATTAATAAACACCCCATGGCCTATTTAATAGTAACATTAGTTCCTTAACAGTTAACCAATATACTTATTCACACTATTCGAACGTGATACATCCACCACTTTAAAAATGTTTTCAATGTTACTGAAATGTCAGTCCATCGCTTATTTGTCTGTACATTAAACAAGACACTACTGTTACGTTACGACCAATCAACACCTCACCAATCACATTAAGAATTAAGAACATAAATTTCGACATTAACGTAAGCCGAATCTATTTTTATTAAACTACCCTCTTTACACTGTTCCTTGAAAATTCTTTAAATATCATTCATAATAGCAGGTAGTTCAGTTATCTCTAAATTGCGTTCCATAACAAAATATGATATCCGACTACTAGGTACCTATTTCTACAAAGGCAAGTAGTTAGGACGGTATCATATTTTTCTACCTTCGACCGCTTCGATCTTTTTATTGTAAAAAGACGCCTCCAGATTCTTGTACAAGACTTACACTTTACACTGAATTTATTTATGATTACCACCGCAATAGTTCCTTTTCTTTTCCGAACTAACGAAACATTACAACTATTTGGTTCCTTTAGTATTTAATCCCAAATACTTGAGCTACTATGATTGGTTACATGTCCTGGTTTATAGACATAACTATGCAGAAAACCCGCTAAAAGTCACGAATTTTAAAAACTGACCTCTACTGACTTGTAATATAGACAAATAGTATAATAATTACCGTTTCCGACACGTTTTCGTTCAATCTGGTTATTTAAATAATACTTTTACGTCACCTTTCTTGTAAATTTAACTACCTACATGAAGCCAAATATATTCCTTTTTAACTTTAAAAGACAAAGAAATCCTTTTTTTTTCCACAAGCAAACCGGTCACATGTTATGGATACGTAATCACACACTCGTTACGTCTCTTAGCGGAAACATTGATCTAAGTATTAAGTTTAACTTGATAACAAATAATACTATCTGACCACTTAAACGTAGATGTATCAATTTCGATTAAATTCAGTCACAAAGTCACACGGCTCAAACACAGGTACCTTTCATCAGGATATTCGGATTTGTACTCACAGTTTCTGCCAACCTTACCCTGCTGCTACTCGACGCGTATCTAGCACGAATTATGTTTTCACTTAGTTTTGCTTTTCTTTTTAAGTACCCATAGTGGTGGTAGTGGTCTTGGGCAAGCAGTTTCTTATCCCACTTCTGATGTTAACTATTTTTACTGGTACTGCTGATTAGGGATTTATAAACTAGACAAAAGTGAGGAATAACTTGTCACAAATATAGACAATACAGACAATCTCAACTTTAATAACGCAAAACTAAGCACAACACAACCGTACACGTCGAGAGCTCAACCCAAAGAGAGCCGGTGATCGCGCCATGTCGACCGGTGTAACCGCTTCGTTTCCCGCCACAGCACCATTCGCGCTAGCTTCACTCGGTGTTGCCAACAATTGCAACAATCTTTTGAAGGTCAAAGCAAGAGTAACAGAGCAGTACCTTTTACTTGAAATTAGAATACCACGTGTTAGCAGAGAAAGTCATGACCTTTATCAGCTGATTTCAATACCACAACAACGTGGAACCACTACAATCGCTGTCGTACCGATGTCAGATTACATCGCAATTAATTTACGCAAAGATACATATCTGGCTATGACGGAAAGAGACATACAACAGTGTATCTAGTACGATGAATCTACTCGTCTCTGTCACTCCCGCACCATACGCCGCACACCTATTTTCCAGTTCAAGTCAGAAGATAGCCTGTGTATCAAAAATAAGAGCACAATCACCTGCCTTCCAAACATCACAACATGCCGAAATAATTGGATGGAGTTATGGAAAACAAATACATACCTCTATTATTCTTGCGGCCAGTGCGCACTCCGTGTCATATATGAGCATCAGATTACAGCAATTCAAGTCGCACAGGCCGGGGTCATAGCACTGGACTCAGAGTCGTCATCAAAGGCGAAGACTTCACTGGCTTTTTTTTTCACATAAACAACGATACTCGGAAATAAAAACTGCATCTGACTTGGAAACTCAAGATATCGCACCGATCAATCACATCATCAACGTGTCGGTGCCACCAATGGAAGTCAATCTCACCGACCATCAGGCTTCATTACGGCACATCAAGGATTAGATTGACCAAATAAAATCAGAAAATGCATTGAACTCAGGATTAACAAGCCATGATGTACACCAATACACAGTTATCTATGTGTTGATGTCGGGCGCTGTACTAGCATTCGCAGCTTATCTTTGCCGGTGCCTTTATCGTCGCCGGGAGAGGAGCGCCAAATTACAGTCGGACTCCGGCGCACAACCACAAGCGGTGACGTCACGCAGAGAACCCGCCACCCTGGTCGGCCCGACGCCACGCACTAGAAACACACATCAGCTACGAGAATAGGCCATTGAATTGAGAGACTTCTCTAGCATATTCAGTAGCATAAAGCGCTACAAGAAGACACCACCAACTTTCAGCAAACCAGTGTCTAGTGACAGTGATTAAAATTCAATTTATAAGCATAGATTTAAGTCATGAATTATAAACATGGGTGAAATTTATAAGTTAGCATTTAAGCAATTGTAAATTCATCTTAATTCACTCACATCTCTTAAATTAGTGGTCTCAAACTTTTGACCGGCAGTGTATTTAATGCAGATGAGATAAAAGTATCAAGATACAAGATTCATTTATTTGTCGAAACATGAGTATACATACAAGGCAGGTAGGTTAGGTATCAGCATCTGTATTTAGTTTAATTATTGAGAAAATCAATTGTCATTAATTACTTAAGTACTTATCTTAACGGAAAAAAAATACGAGATGGGTTTATGTGTATGATTACATTTTAACATTATGATGCACTGATACCTACGCTTTAAAACTGCATAATGAATCGATATAAAAAATCTTTACATCGTATCGATATATTTTAAATTTGTAGTAATGTCCCAATCCCTAGTCAAAAGCACCGCCACCGGCACGGTGGCTATCCTGACCTACATTGAATATTAGGTACTTGAAATCACTTTAAAGTTTTAAATTAAGTTGTTAAAAAAGTAAACGTTACTTCCTAATGTCTTTTCCGCTGATTTCTTATTTTTTTAAACCATGAATCGAATATCGTGTGTGTGTTACTCTTGTGCGATGTTACCGGACCTGTATCACTGTTGGTGGTATTAACTTTAACCAGCACCTCCGTCTGAGCCAGCGCATTAACGTCATCGAATAATCCGGCTCCGGGCAAACGATCCAAACTCGGAGAACACATAAATAGCTCTTTCCAGAGCTGCCTAAGTTTCATTGTTTCCCCCGCATCGCCCGCCCTTCCCCTGTGTTTTTGCAAAGTTTTCTCATTTTAATAATAATAACAAAAACAAAACGACAGTCTTGAACTAACTAGCAAGACGCTAGTCCCGCAGGCTTAGTCTTGTTCTTGCTTAAATGTTTCAGGGTGAGTCTTGGTCTTGCTAAAATAAGTTGGTCTTGGTCTTGCAAAAATGCAAGTACCAGACCAAGACTGATTTTGGGCAACACTACATACACGTCATAGCACTCTATATCTTCTTCTTATTTTATCGGAGTATACTTAACGTACGTAACGTTCGACTTTAATGTTATATTTACTACCAGTTAGCCGTCGGACTTCAACGTGGCCTCTGACTGCTTTTCTTGGCCCCAAGCTCCAAACCCTGGCGGTTTTTGTTCTATTCAGGGCCGGATTAACCATTAGGCGGAGTAGGCAACTGCCTAGGGGCTCCGCATCAACTAGGGGCCCAGACCCAGTTCACGCACCAAGAAAACACGTTTCTTTGAACTTAGGGACCTCACTGTTATCTCACAAAATACAAATCGTTAGATTTAGTACTTAGTAGAATTAAAACAATTTTAGAACAAATCTTGCAGTAAGTAAACAAATATATTAAAAATCACAGCCCTTAATGTGCGTTTCCTCAGTTCACACACGATTTGGTAAGTCAAAGTAAGAAAAGGGGCCACGAGAATGCCATTGCCTTAGGGCCTCTGACAGGGTTAATCCGGCTCTGGTTCTATTGTGTCTATCTTCTAATATCAAGCATTATTTGTGGTTGCAGGTGCTGACGTGGCGATTAATCGAAAAGTTGGCAGAAGAAGTAGAAAACTAGGAGGAGGTGATGGCATTACTGAAGAGGAAAATAATACTGAACAGTCAAACACGAAAATTTACCCTAAAATTGATAAGCACACAAGAGAAAAACCTTATAAGTGTGATATATGTCAGAGTAGTTTTATTCAAAAGTCTAGTTTAATACGACATGTTCGCACACACACAGGAGAAAAGCCTTTTAAGTGTACTATATGTCAGAAAGGTTTTATTCAAAACTCTAGTTCAATACGACATGTTCGCATACACACTGAAGAAAACCTTTACAAGTGTACTATATGTCAGATTAGTTTTAATCAAAAGAATACTCTAACTGCGCATATGCTTAGTCTAGTTTAATACGACATGTTCGCACACACACAGGAGAAAAGCCTTTTAAGTGTACTATATGTCAGAAAGGTTTTATTCAAAACTCTAGTTTAATACGACATGTTCGCATACACACTGAAGAAAACCTTTACAAGTGTACTATATGTCAGATTAGTTTTAATCAAAAGAATACTCTAACTGCGCATATGCTTAATCACTCTGGGGAAAAACCTTACAAGTGTGAGAAACAATTTGTTTGTGATATATGTTCGCGTGTTTTCAGTTGTCGAAATACTTTGATAATACACATTCGTACACACACAACTGAAAAGCCATATAAGTGTGACATTTGCAAAAGCAGTTTTATCTCCAAAGCCAGTTTAATAATACATGTTCGCGTACACAGTGGAGAAAAACCTTACACGTGTACTATATGTCAGAGTACTTTTAATCAAAAGTCTAATTTAAAACGACATGTTCGCGTACACACAGAAGAAAAACCGTACACGTGTACTATATGTCAGAGTACTTTTAATCAAAAGGCTAATTTAAAACGACATGTTCGCGTACACACAGGAGAAAAACCGTTCACGTGTACTGTATGTCAGAGTAGTTTTAGGCAAAAGAGCCAATTGCATCAACATATTTGCATACACACCGGGGAAAAACCTCACAAATGTATTATATGTCAGAGACATTTTATTCATAAGTTTAATTTAATACGACATGTTCGTATACATACTACAGAAAAACCTTACAAGTGTACTATATGTCACAGTAGTTTTAGTCGAAAGGCTTGCCTAACGAAGCATATGCGAAATCACACTGAGAACAACCTTACGTGTGAGGAAAGTGGTAAAGTATTGTAAGGAAAGTTTTGCTTAAAGGGGTATTTGACGAGACATGAACGTACACATACGGAAAAAAGCCTCAAGTGTTAAGTACGAGGGTGACGAAGAAAAACCTTACAAGTTTAATATGGTAGATTATTTTTTATCGGATTAATTGCCTATCAACGCATATATGCGAAATCACACTGGGGTAAAATCATACAGTTGTGAGATTTTTCAGCAAAGTTTTACTGATAAGACGGAAACAAATCCTTTTGAAGTAATAATTTAACTATTCGGATACATATCGCACCCTCAGTAATATAAGGAATCAAGTCAAAATTTTTGCAAACTGATGTTTTAAATGCTAAGGGCTCAAAATTAAATTCTCTACCGGTTAACTAACCAGTTAACTAACCGGTTAACTAACCAGTTAACTAACCGGTTAACTAGCTTACCGGTTGGCTAACCTAAATAATAAGCATGTTATATGAAAAAATATCTGTAATGTAGGAATCCAGAATCTTGAAACGCGAGAAGTCAAAAATCTACTTTTTTGAGTTGTGCCCTTATATTACTAAGGGTGCGATATATACTGTCTGTATAATTTGTTTGCTGTAAATAAAATAACATTTATTTATTTGTACTTATAGAGCGTTTCAAATGTTGAAAATGACGACGATCAACTCCATTTACGCTTCAGTAATCCCCGCCTTGTACCACAACGTTGTTTTTACCGCCGCCCTACGTGTTTGAAGCGCAAATGAAGTCGGTGGTCGTCATTTTAGTCATATATATTAATATAGCTGAATATACTAAAATATTCTTCAATACCTATTTATAAAAGAGAATAATTACTCAAAATCAATCACATAATCAGTCTTCATTTTTTGATTAAGTATTTGGTAAAGTATTCTTTTATTCATTTATATGACAAGACAATCACATTTGGTTTTGGTACGTGCTACCTAGTTAGCTGGTCAATTATTATTTTGAACTAGCTTTTGCCCGCGACTTCGTCCGCGTGGAATAGTTACTTTGGGCTAACGTTAAATTTAACCCCGATTTTGAAGCATTCTTCATTGGTGCTCCGCTCCTATTGGCCTTAGCGTAATGATATATTGCCTATAGCCTTTCTCTATAAATTAACTATTTAATAAAAAATATTTTTTCAATTCGAACCAGTAGTTCCTGAGATTATCGCGTTCAAACAAACAAACAAACACTTCAGCCTTATATATTAGCATAGATAGCTGTTGCCCGCGACTTCGTTCACGTTTCCGTCGTTTTTCGTAAAAAAAAGTAGCCTATGTCCTTCCTCACGCTTCAGTGATTTTGATGTAACACACAGATTAACTTTCGTAATTTAGTAGGGAAATATAATATGTCAATCTATAATACTTTTGAAAAATATCGCAATACCGAACCGCACAATATTATTGTTAATAGCTGTGCCCGCGACTCCGTCAGCGTGTAACTCCTTGTGTGTTATTAAGTTAATGTATTGGTAATATTGTTTAGATCACGTTCACATGAGGCTTAAGTACCTATAGAACGACAATACTTCAGCGCAAAGCTTCCAGGTAAACTATGTTGAAAGTTGACCCGTCCGGCACGTGAACATAAAGATTTATAGAACTGCTAACCCGGGAAAGAGCGACGTACAACTGACCATGCGAGAAACAACTGACACCGAGATCTACTCCAGCAACATGAAAAGTCTGCCCTTAAGCCTTATTAATTGTCATTGCATAACACACTGATACTGGGAATCGCATTCTTTTAAATTGGAATGGAAAATTATTTGGTATTATGGGAATTCTGGGAATAAAGACGGTTTCTCCTGCACCGAAACCTGTTAAAATTTGAGCCTCGATTATATTTTCTTGCAACTGGGTTACTTTTAGCCGAGTTCCAATTCAAAGTTGTGGTGGTTTTAAATTTCGGAGCAAAATAATAATCAGAAAGCTTCGAACTGCTAAGCTATCGGGAGTTACTCGTGTTATTGTGAGTCAACCATAAAATATAGATATATGCTGTCGTGGGATATTTTTTATATAATTTTAAGCAGAACATTTCCGTCATAAATGATTTCTGTGTAGCTTTAACCATTAAGGTAGTACACGCGACGGAAGCCTAAAAAATGGAGTAACTTCTCCCGTTTTCCCAACATTTCCCTTCACTGCTCTGCTCCTATTGATGGTAGCGTGATGAAAAGTATACTATAACCAGCTCAGGAGTATGAAAAATAATTGTACCAAGTTTTGTTAAAATCCGTCGAGTAGTTTTTGTTTCTATAACGGTTATACAGACAGACAGACAGACAGACAGACAGACAGACAGACAGACAAAAATTTTACTGATTGCATTTTTGGCATCAGTATCGATCCCTAATCACCCCCTGATAGTTATTTTGTAAATATATTTCATGTACAGAATTGACCTCTCTACAGATTTATTATAAGTATAGATTAACACATACTTACGGCTTAAGGCTTTTGACAGGGTCTGGCACGATAGCCTTATTGCTAAGCTTCCTTCTTTCGGTTTACCCACTCAACTTTGCGTTTGGATTTAAGACTTCCTGAGGGATCGGTCCATTCGAGTGGTCATTGATGGCTGCTCGTCTGGCCAATTGGCAATTAATGCCGGGGTCCCTCAGGGGTCTGTTCTCTCAGCAACTTTATTCTTGCTGCACATTAACGATCTGCTAATGCCCGGTACCTTTGGGTATGCAGACGACACCACAGTTTCTGAGAGATATGTGTCCAGCGCGCGAGCTGGTGGGTCACAGATCCAGTCTCTCCGTGAGGACATGGTCGGGCGCTTGAACTTGTCCTTGAAGGCTTCTGGGGCTGAGCTTCTGGGGGTAACACTAACTTCTACCCTCAATTTTGGCCCGTTTATCGAGGCTAAGACTCAACTAGCATCAAAAAAGTTGGGAATCCTAGCAAAGGTGAGACGGTACTTCACACCCGAACAGTTGCTCAATCTCTATCAAGCCCAGGTTCGGTCGTGTATGGAGTACTGCTCTCATCTTTGCGATGGATCTGCTAAATACCAACTGGACGCGCTTGAGTCAATCGAGAAGCGGGCCAGGAGACTCATTGGCAACGATGGACTGGTCGAGTCAAAGCTCCAGAGCCTTGAACACCGACGACGAGTTGCAAGTCTATCGGTTTTCTATCGGTTACATTTCGGGGAGTGTGCGATGGAATTACACAATCTAATTCCACCAAGCCCGTTCCATCATCGGACTACGAGACAAACGGCGAAGCGCCATCGGTTCATGGTGGGCATCCCACCCATACGCATAAAACGTTTTGGGAATACCTTCATTATGCGTACGGCTAAGGAGTGGAATTCCCTGCCGGAGTCTGTGTTTCCTGATAGTTATAACCTGGGAGTCTTTAAGTCAAGAGTGAATGGGTTACTTTTAGGTAAGCGTGCTCCATTTTCGACCACATCATCACTTACCATCAGGTGAGATGGTGGTCAAACGCGAACCTATTTTAAATAATAAAAAAAAATGCATTTAACTGCGGTAAAACCTTTTATTCCCACGGGAAAATCAAATACAAAGCAGGCGTGGCTGCTACCGGGCGATTAGTTTATTAAAAACAAAGATATATAATAAACTATAGATACGTTGTCCGCGCTCTAAAATGGCAAGTTGAAATCAAGGTAAGTGCCTCGTGTTTGTTTAGTTACGCACGAACCTGTGTCGCGATCGCTACACTACACATCTTAAGAAAAAATGTGTTTTAAAAGAAAATTAGGAAAAAAGCATGCCTTTGTGTGTTTTCAGACGTTGCACTAATTATACTGCTTCCGTGAGAGGTCAAAATGTGTCATTTCATAGGTAAATATCAACAGAAATACATTTTTTATTTTTATTTTTCTACACGGCTAATTGCGGGTAGCGTATGAATGAAGTCAGTCACGTGACGTTAGGGGAGGTTGTTAATTAAAGATGTATATTCATCTCTCTCTAACATCAGGTGTAGGTACCTAAAGATGGCATTTATTTTCTGTCCCTTTCTTTACACGTATTAGATAGTAATTCTCTATATGTGTGTTTCGTGCCGTTTTTGAGAGGTGTTTTGTGGGAATATGACGCGTCTATTATAATACGTCATTGATTAAAAATAAATTCTTTATTTATGTAAAAATTATGGTTACCTCGCAATATTAAGGCCAGGTGTCCCTGCGAAAATAGGTATTTATTTGCCGCGCGTTATATACCTACTCGCGAGCACGGAGCGGTGGTGAACTCGCATCGACCACGTGATCCCGCCGCGCCGCCAGCGACACATTACAGAATCAAGCAGTAGGATAATTTTATTTGACTTTAGAATATAAATGCATTTTTATGATATTTTTATAGTACTGATAAATGAGAGCTTCATATATAATGAAGTAAGAAAGTAAAGTAAAGGATTGCAGGGTTATTTATATTAAAGACTTTTTCTATAGAATAAAGGTTTTCAGACCCTTTATTCTATACTATTATTCTATCTAAACACGTTGTAAAACAATTTGTATATTAAGTACGTGATGTAAATGTAGAGTAATAATAAAGTTTTTTTTCTCCCTTAAGGGTAAAAAAGCCGGTACGAGTTTATGTGAATCTTTTTATTTCTTCAAAGAATTCATTTGGAACTTTGTACTTAGGTTCCTCAAGTGACTGCCTACCGGGGCTGCAGGAATGTTCTAAAGAGATACCGTGGCATCGGAACGACCAGGGCCTCAAGTCTGCTATTACAATAGTGTCAAAATAGTCTATCATTGATTTCAAAATTGATGATTTTGATAAGTTTGGTAATCTACTAATATAATGGCTTTCCAATGGTCAACCACTGACACTTCATTGAACGAAACAATATGTAAAATTAAATAGAAATAAAATCTGGCATGAATAAATGTTCAAATTTATGGGTAGTTTTTCGAAAATCATTACTACTAACGGGTTTTATAATAATGGCAATACGGCAATGTTATTCTAATACGAGACTACTGACCAACCATTATGAATTTAGTAGATTACGAACTATTAGCAAAATGACAATGGGATCGTGATGAAATGACGAATTTATAAAAATAGCAGACTTGGGGCCCAGGTATCCCTACAAAACACGTTTTTTATTTCATTTTTGATGTAGTAAACGGTAATATCAAAATGTTATAAAATTTACAGATATTATTGAGAGTATATTATAGCGAATTTATCCTATGGAAACATGATTTAACCTTTTGACCGCCAGAGCAAAAACGCACGCGCGAGCCCTTCACATCAAGCCACAATTTCACGGCAAATGCCTACAAAAAAATAGGGATTCCAACATCTTATCGATAAGTTATCGATAACCAATTAGTCACTGCTTTTCGTTCCATATTTTTTAAATAAAATATTACTTGTTGCATTATTCTTTTATTTCATTTGACCCTATTTGGTATTATCCTATCATTAAAAAAATTACAAAGTTCTAAACAACCTAAAAGCAGACATTGGAACTCCAAACGAATAAATCAAATAATAATAACGTACATCACTAATCTCGTTCACGAGGTCATCCGCTGTCGGGAAGACCCGACTCTGGCGTGGCTGGCACGACTTTTGACAACTTTCTCGCATGCGAGTAGGCATGTGATATTGTGGAACATAATAAATAATAATCATATAGTATTTAAAATAATTTTATCAATTTACTTATAATTATCACTCCGAGTCTTCGTAACTTGGCAAACTTATGTCATCAAAGTCCTTTTGCTGTCGTACTTTCCTAATAACGTTCAGTATATTAACATAAGTTACTGAACGTTTTTCTTCTGGCACTCGATCCAGTTCAAAAGCGACCAGTCAGTCAGTCAGAATTGGAGACGTCACATCTTGAATCATTTGCGTCCCATATGCTCCGTTGATAGATGGAGTTCTTCAGTAGTCATTTGAATTATGATTTTTTCCATAATTTTACAAATATTATACTTACATTGGGAATATTCAGATACGAATAGTTGGCATTAAAAAATAATTGTCAAGTAATAGTAAGCTACTTTTAATAAAATATTTCAGAAATTTGAAATAAGTTATCTTACTTACCCATCACTAGCTGTCTTGTCTTGACGACTGTGGCGTGAGGAAGGACACTTTTACGGATTTCGAATAACAATTTTTGATGATTGTTTTTTCTAGTGAAATGTAAGTAATTAATATATCTTTGGGTACGACTTTCCATTGACGTCCGCCGAATTGAGGGTGGTAGGGCCGTGGGGGGAGGGGGGGGAGGGGTACTACCCCCCCTTAAAAGGAAAAGTTTCGAAGCCCCCCCCTTTTCGAGTATTTTTTAGTTTTAATTTTGAGGTTATTTTACTCATTTTATGGATTAAAATTAATAATAAGTGTAAAAATCCAGGGGCCCCCTAGAGGGGGGGTAGGGGGTTCTCCCCTACGGAAGGGGGGAACCCGCTTCATCAGAATAAAATAGGGGGACTGATTCAAAGGGATTTCTGTGTCTATTTTTAAACTGCAACGTCTCCGGCGCTGCGGGAAGAGCAGCCTCTACGCCTTTGCGTAACAAATCGCAGGCATTCATCCTCGCCTCCACAGCTTCGGCTTGTTGGTCGCCTTCGGCGACCAGCCTCAGCCGCTCCGGCTCGTCCGATGCCTACGATTTGTTACAGCAGGCGGAGGCTGCTCCCCCTACGCGCCTCCGGGTCTATAAAAACACTCTAGGGGTAGGACAGACTCGTAACAGGTGGAGTCGGGGTCAATCAATTCGGTTCTTTGACATAAGTTGAACCTAACCTACACAAACGATGACTGACGATGACAGTGACAATACAAAATAGCGTCAGTTTTACGTTTCGTTGCACAAGCCGGCAAAAGACGGTAAACACTACACATTTTAATTTTAATAGCTCTTAATGAAAATAATGCCTAATTTAAATGTAAACTGTTAAATATAATTATGTGTGCATGAAAAGTATATAAATAAGTACACAATATAATTATTTACGTAAATTTATATAAAATAAAATGTTACCGAACCTAAGACACCTTAACTGTAGGTAAAATGAAACGTTCAATGCTGAGAATTCTATATAATCTGTGGTAGGGATTGACATAAATACTGTAAAAATAATTGATTTTCAATAATTTTTTTTTCAAAAAGAACGCGTCTCCGCGTATTGAAACTTTGCGTATGTGCTTATAATAATGTAACCTTTCTGTAAAAAAAATATCAACCCCCAACTCGTCGAACGTCAATGGAAAACTTAGCCTATCTTTGTGCTATTTTACAATATTTCATTATCCTTTTGCCCGCCACGTCAAAAAAGCAAAAGCGTGCCTTCGGCGCCAAGCTCCGAATTCATCCTTTATAATATAACGTAGGTTGCCGTTGAGGTCGATATTCTTGTTTTATTGACTGGTATCTACATCACTATGTGTCCTGTTATGGTGACTGTGGCGACGAGGGCACTACGTTTTTCGAACTTTATAACTGGTTTTCTTTTTTGTCATCTTATGTCACTATACATGACATCTGACGAAAGTAGTTCACTTCAAATAAATAAAGAAGAGATAAGGTTTAACAAGGGAAATAAAGAAAATAATGCTGTTTTATGACATTTATTTTATTTACGTTTAAAATTCTGTCACCCAGTCGCGACCGTGGCGTGCTGGGCACATTTTGGTTTGTCGTCTATACATAACGTGACCATAAATTCTTAGACTCAAAACGGGACTGGTTGTTTAGGTCAATAAACATGTAGTCAATGAAAAAAAAAATTTAACCGACTTCAAAAAAAAGGAGGAGGTTCTCAGTTCGTCGAAAAGTTTTTTTTTTATTTATTTATGTTATCTCATAACTCAAAGACAGCTGGACCGATTTGGAAAATTCTTCTTTGGTTTGAAAGGGTAAACTTTTTTGTTGGTCCCATTGTCATTACGTTAGGATCTGATGATGGAATCATGAAGAACTCGAAGGAACTCTTCACCTATAGCGACTTGGGTATTTTTTATAGTACCTTGTACAGTTGTTCTCGAAAAGCACCATTTGGTGAAGTGGAATTGTTGATGTAGATCACAGATGGCCACCGGTACTATTTAATAATAAGTATTTCGTGGATTGCGATTCGATTACTTGAATACGGTTGTTAAGCACTTTATGCTCGTCACAATGCATATGGTGAACTAGATCTGATGGTGAAGTACTAGGAGAACTCCTCAAAAATTAATGGCTCTGCATCGGGAAAAGCATTATTTTACAAAAGGTGATAAGTAGTTGACATTTTGGCTTTTGTAACTAGATAAATTACAAACCCACTTACAAAAAAGCGTGAAAAAAGAACTTGTCTTGACTTTGGAAGTCAGTGTCAAAAAAAAATACAAAACACTGGAAAGAGTGTTTTTAGATGGAAGTCAGTTTTATTTTTATATTAAGTTTTTTTTTTTTAAGTTATACTTATACAGAAAAGTCAGTCGGCTTAAAGTTACAAATTAAAATATTTGAATGAAATTAGTTTGTTCAGAATCGTTTACTGAATCGATTTTGATTTTTATCGTTTTTAATATCGATATTTTTTATCACAAAGCAATTAAATCTACGTAAATTACAAATTACACTTTCGCTGTATAGTAAAAACAAACTAACTATGGACCGTAAATTAAAGTAGTAACTTTTTAAATGCAGATTTATATAAATTCCGTCATTCAGTACACATTAAAAAAAATGAAACTCATTTAAAGGAAGTTAAAGTCTTAAAAAAACTGTTTAAATAAGTAAAACCAAAAATTCAGAGAATGTATTATGATAATAACATAATTTTCTAATTGGAGTGTTTGAGAGAGTGCGTTAATTACGATACATGTTGTATAATATATCCGAAACGTTCAGTTATATTTATCAGAAGAACGAATTTGCTTTATTAAAAGGTAATTTTAAGTAAGAATGAAACTCTTGGAACGTTTTTTTTTTGTATTCACCTTAATTATTGACATCGCCTTTTGAACTGAAATTTGTAACTGGGTTTTCTCAGATGTCTACAATTTGTTCATCATAGAAAAAAGTGGAGCATTTGTAGCAGGCAAACATAAAATATATACAATTAAAATGGAAAAGTTTTCATGCTGAAGATGGCTATACTTCCACCAAACGAGTTTCTGTTGAAACATTTAAATTATTCCATTCAGTTATTTTCTGCTAAGTAACGTGGGAAACAAAAAAAAATATTTTGGTCAATATATTCCCTTCAATTATTATATTAGATACTAGCTTTTGCCCGCGACTTCGTCCGCGTGGAATAGTTACTTTGGGCTAACGTTAAATTTAACCCCGATTTTGAAGCATTCTTCATTGGCGCTCCGCTCCTATTGGCCTTAGCGTAATGATGCAATATAGCTGTGCCCGCGACTCCGTCAGCGTAAGTTAATGTATTGGTAATATTGTTTAGATCACGTTCACATGAGGCTTAAGTACCTAGAGAACGCTTCGACCGCGAGACGCGTCGAGCGCGGCGACCGATTCTCAAAAATAATCCTTATAGCATGATTCAGTATTCACACGCGATGGCTTATTATTATAAGCGTATTTCATGTATAACTTTGGTGTTTCTATACCGATTTATATGATTCTTTTTACGGTTTCGTAGCCGAATGGCAAAAAACGGAATCTTTATAGTTTCGACATGTCTGTCCGTCTGTCTGTCTGTCTGTCTGTCCGTCCGTCCGTCTGTCACAGCAATTTTATTCCGAAACTATTAGGACTATACATGTGAAACTTGATAGGTAGAAGTATTCTGTGAACCGCTTTCCGATTTTGAGAAAAAAATTAAAAAATATTTCAAATAAAGGGGGTCTCCCCTTACATGGAACTAAACCTGAAAATATTTTTTTTTCATGAAATCGATGCATGTGTGGTATCTATAGACAGTTCTTTAAAAACGACATCGGGGTTTCTAAAACCACTTTTCCATGAAGTCAATCGTTTAAAAGATATAAACTTCCAAAGTGGTAAAATGTGTGTGTGGCGGACACAACCTCTAACTTCTATAATAATGGAGTGAAAAATCTAAAAAAAATATATGTCTGTAGATCTTAATATAAACTTTCAACCAAAATTAGTTTGAACGAAATCAGTTCAGCAGTTTTTGAGATACAGCATATTTTCTAAAACCGCAAATATAACTTTGTAATTCAAACAAACACTATGAAAAACAAATTTATTCGGCGCAGTTGTAAAAAATTTAAAAAAGCCAGTTTTAAGAAATTTGTAAGGTTTTTTTTTCAAAACAAATTTATTTGGCGCAGTTGTAAAAAATGTAAATAAGCTAGTTTTAAGAAATTTGTAAGGTTTTTTTTCGTCAAATAAATTTGCATATTATATTATAGTTACTACGGAACCCTTCATGGGCGAGTCTGACTCGCACTTGGCCAATTTTTTTATGGAATAGTTAATAATGTTAACTTTTTCAATTAGGGGTGACTGAGAGTGTTATAAACGTAAGAGTAGACAAATATTATAATCAGAAAGCTTCGAACTGCTAAGCTATCGGGAGTTACACGTGTTATTGTGAGTCAACCATAAAAGTTAGACATATGCTGTCGTGGGATATTTTTTATATAATTTTAAGGAGAACATTTCCGTCATGAAATGATTTGTGTAGCTTTAACCATTAAGGTTGCACACGCGACGGAAGCTTAAAAAATGGAGTAACTTCTCCCGTTTTCCCAACATTTCCCTTCACTGCTCTGCTCCTATTGATTGTAGCGTGATGAAAAGTATATTATAACCCGCTCAGGAGTATGAAAAATAATTGTACCAAGTTTCGTTAAAATCCGTCGAGTAGTTTTTGTTTCTATAATGGTTATACAGACAGACAGACAGACAGACAGACAAAAATTTAACTGATTGCATTTTTGACATGAGTATCGATCTTTAATCACCCCCTGATAGTTATTTTGGAAATATATTTCATGTACAGAATTGACCTCTCTACAGATTTATTATAAGTATAGAAATTTGCATATTATATTATAGTTACTACGGAACCCTTCATGGGCGAGTCTGACTCGCACTTGGCCAATTTTTTTATGGAATAGTTAATAATGTTAACTTTTTCAATTAGGGGTGACTGAGAGTGTTATAAACGTAAGAGTAGACAAATATTATAATCAGAAAGCTTCGAACTGCTAAGCTATCGGGAGTTACACGTGTTATTGTGATTCAACCATAAAAGTTAGACATATGCTGTCGTGGGATATTTTTTATATAATTTTAAGGAGAACATTTCTGTCATGAAATGATTGGTGTAGCTTTAACCATTAAGGTTGCACACGCGACGGAAGCTTAAAAAATGGAGTAACTTCTCCCGTTTTCCCAACATTTCCCTTCACTGCTCTGCTCCTATTGATTGTAGCATGATGAAAAGTATATCATAACCCGCTCAGGAGTATGAAAAAAAATTGTACCAAGTTTCGTTAAAATCCGTCGAGTAGTTTTTGTTTCTATAATGGTTATACAGACAGACAGACAGACAGACAGACAAAAATTTAACTGATTGCATTTTTGGCATGAGTATCGATCTTTAATCACCCCCTGATAGTTATTTTGGAAATATATTTCATGTACAGAATTGACCTCTCTACAGATTTATTATAAGTATAGAAATTTGCATATTATATTATAGTTACTACGGAACCCTTCATGGGCGAGTCTGACTCGCACTTGGCCAATTTTTTTATGGAATAGTTAATAATGTTAACTTTTTCAATTAGGGGTGACTGAGAGTGTTATAAACGTAAGAGTAGACAAATATTATAATCAGAAAGCTTCGAACTGCTAAGCTATCGGGAGTTACACGTGTTATTGTGATTCAACCATAAAAGTTAGACATATGCTGTCGTGGGATATTTTTTATATAATTTTAAGGAGAACATTTCCATCATGAAATGATTTGTGTAGCTTTAACCATTAAGGTTGCATACGCGACGGAAGCTTAAAAAATGGAGTAACTTCTCCCGTTTTCCCAACATTTCCTTTCACTGCTCTGCTCCTATTGATTGTAGCGTGATGAAAAGTATACTATAACCCGCTCAGGAGTATGAAAAATAATTGTACCAAGTTTCGTTAAAATCCGTCGAGTAGTTTTTGTTTCTATAACGGTTATACAGACAGACAGACAGACAGACAGACAGACAGACAAAAATTTAACTGATTGCATTTTTGGCATGAGTATCGATCCTTAATCACCCCCTGATAGTTATTTTGGAAATATATTTCATGTACAGAATTGACCTCTCTACAGATTTATTATAAGTATAGATATTTGTCCGGCCGGCTCGACTACTCAAAATTTCGCAAGGTTTCAGAAAACGGGACAATTTTGCGTCCCAGAGTTCATTTCGGGGACACCGGGACTTGTAACTATAAAAAGGGACAGTCCCGTTCAAAACGGGACGTCTGGTCACGTTATCTATACACGACTGTGGCGGTCAAAAGGTATTAACCTAAGTTTACTTTAGTAAAATTATTTATTTTATTATTTTAACAGACTGATAACAATTTGTAATACCTGCTGTACAATTTAATGTGATAACCTAATCGCCACCCTGTATAATGCCTAGGCTAAAGAATTCCAGGCTTATTTCACACATTTTATAGAAAATTCAGCCACGTCCTCGGATTTACACAATTCCCAGATTTTAATAAGAGTATTTTTAATAAATAAATAAAACAATATTAATATGCACAACTTTGCTTTTATTAAGATCCTCAGTGCAATCTTTCGTGTCAGTAAACACTACCACCACTGCTTCAAATATAAAAAATATAAATAATAATTCACTCCAATTACAAGCATTCAAACTCAAAAGATTTTATTTCACTAAGGTCCTAATATGAGTTACATGAGCACTTATAAAACGTCACAAACTAGTGCACGGTACATAATTGATCGTTTCCTATGGGGAAGAACCGGCGAGAAACTCCACAGTTACTCTTTTCAAAATATCATTAATTATACAATGTAATTACAAATAAAAATTTAAAAACGAATCTAAAAGTCCACAGTATTCTCCCGTTCACAAAAAAGATTTATAACATATTAAGAAAAATTGACAAGCGACAAAATTAGACTTCACTAATGAAGGAACATTACATAACGTTACCTGTATTATTAATTTTCTATCACTTACAATATTAGTTAATATTGTAAGTGATAGAAAATTAATAATGCAGGTAACGTTATGTAATGTTCCTTCATTAGTAAAGTCTAATTTTATATATATTAGTTAATATTGTAAGTGATAGAAAATTAATAATGCAGGTAACGTTATGTAATGTTCCTTCATTAGTGAAGTCTAATTTTGTCGCTTGTCAATTTTTTACTTACAATATTAGTTAATATTGTAAGTGATAGAAAATTAATAATGCAGGTAACGTTATGTAATGTTAAGTAATGTTATATAATTAAGAAATGCTTGCTCTCTCCTAATTCACTTATCTTTCCTGTGCTCGATAGGTTCCATATTATCAGTTTAAAAATCATATACTGTGATATTATTATGATCAAATTATAAGTTTACTACCTAAGAAAAAAGTATCGATGTAAATGAAAAACAAAGCAGGGCTTGATATTGTGCCTTGGGGTACTCCATCCTGTCTACAGATCCCAGCACACTGTGTAATTTTGCTTCAATTGCGGACACCTATATTTTATCCCTTCAACCTATAGATCCAGCGAAGTACTAAAACTTTTGCAAAGGAACCATAACTTTTTTATGATTAGTTTTGAAGTTATTTGAAAACTCGAGAAAACTCCATAGAAACCATAAAAATGCATTATTTCATTTCAAATATATGATTTTGCAATTTTTATAGATGGGGTCTTAAAAAGGACTGTTATATTCACAAAAACAGTGATTTATTGTTAAAAAATAATCATTAATAAAAGGAATAATCAAGTTTTTTTTTTAAATCTTACATATTTTTATTTGGTTAGTCTCATTGTATCCGCATTTTGTTTTAACATGAACAGTTTTGTATTATAATATACTATGTTATAAAAAAAAATCAGGTGTGGATAATGCGAGACTTCCGAGTTATTGAACTTTTATTTTTGAGGTTAGGGCTGTCACCTACTTTACTATAACTATTCTTGTATAATTTTGACTGCCAATTTACTATCTTTCTTGATGTAAAATTAAATACATGTGTTTTTTTTGTGTAAAATTAAATATTTTAAGTTAGATTCCTGACCACACTGTGGAATTTTGCTTCAATTGCAGACACCTATATTTTATCTCTTCACCCTATAGATTCAGCGAAGAACTAAAACTTCTGGGAAGCAACTATGATTTTATTATGTTCAGTTTTAAAGCTATATAAAGTTATGCTGACGTCAGCAAAAAACTGTTTTTATTTGTACATTTCAAAATAATGATATTACATAGATCATTGTTTTACTACAGGAAAAGTACAATATCTAACTCCATACAAAGTTTAGGCATTGCACCTACGATGTACAAAGAGTAATCATTTTATTTTTTCTATTTTCACTATATTATGGTTTTCTCCGTATTCCTATCGATTCCGTATCTGATTTTAAAATTAAATTGTTAATGCTTAAGCCATTTCATTTTCTTTACTCTTCATCGTCCGAAGATATTGAAACTTCTTCAGATGTTAAAATAACATTATCATCATCTTTGGTTTCTTCAAGTTAGTCCTCGTGATTCAGAACATTTTCCGTTGATGATTTTAAAAGCCAAAGAACTTTTTCAGAAAGAAGCAAACGCTTGTTGATGTTATTTTTTTGGCGACTACCGAGTGACATTATAGCTTCCGCACCTGGAACACATACATCCGCACGCTGCGAGCGCGCGCGCATACTAAACCATGGTGTTATAACTTAGAACAAAAGTGACGAAATGATAACCGACTAGTTTAGGTAGGGTTCTGCTTGTGGATATAAACTACTCAATTCAATTGATTTTTAATTTATTCGTATAGCAATAATCAAGCAAACGCTTGTTGATGTTATTTTTTTGGCGACTACCGAGTGACATTATGGATAGAAATGGATCTGAAGATTCTAAAGCTCGGTGAAATAGGTCAAGTACCTTCCGGTTTAATTTTCTCGTATGGTGTTCCCTATCGTAACGCCAGAATTTGTTACGAGATTATGAAGCTTGCTCACTCAGCATACCAATTGGTAGTGCACTAGACTTTATATTTTGACTCCCGTGAGCTAATATTTTGTGAAGTGTAACTGACATGTAGCACCACTCGTATTTTTCTACATATTTTGAAGCAAAATTCGCACAAAATTCGTGAAACTTTTCATGATCTATTTCAAAATTACTTGACAGCGCTACTAATGTAACATGTAAATCATCTACAAGCCATTCTTCGACGCCTAGAATGTTTGCCAATGTTTTTCTATTTAAGTCCGATAGTGCAGTGCGGGCTGTGTGTCCGTCATTGGATGTTCCTGAATTCGGTCCTACAACATCGACTGCCAAATACATTTTAGCATAAATTTCAGCTTTGATTCTTGTTTTCCGCTCCTCAACAATCATGGCCTCTATCGAATTTTTTGAGACTCTCCACTTTCTCACTGCTCATTTTTGTATCCTAAATGAAGAAGAAACTCAAAAATTCTAATCCATGTGTGCAACGGGCTTGGACCATATTTTAGCGCTTCCGAATTAACTGGCCTCTCGGAAATCTTATCCAGTTTATTAAATTCTATACATGTGGCATCGCAACACGCGTATCGTAATTGTGATTTAGTATCCGTAATCGCGTTAAATACTTTGCCGTCAATTAAGGTCAAATATAATTTGGGATCTGCAATAACACTATGCCCGGTGCTAGTTTCGGCATAAATAGATGTGAGATCTTTCATTTCCTCTTAACCACTACTCACTACTTAAACCACTCAAATCATCGCAGAAGTGACAGAAATTAACATTGGACAAGTAAATGCTCCTTCCAGAGATGGAATGCATCATAGAACCACCAAACCCTACTACTGTTTTATTGGGTCCTTCCACTTCTAAGAAATACGAGAGTCTGAGCAATCGTCAGCAGCGCCATGTAGCGAAACGTCTTACAGGTGAATTAGAAGATCAGCCTGCAGCCAAAATATTAAAAGTTTTCTCTAAGATTGGAGCAGACGAAGACGGAAATATACTTGGTAGCAAATCTGCCGTTGATTTCGATTTTGTCATTAAAGAATGCCTAAAAACCCCTACTGGAGCAACAACAATCGCAAACATGATAAAATCTAATCGAGAAAGTGCACACCAACAATAGTATAGTCCTAACGAAGCTCTTTGTTTAATTATAGGCAGAAAGCTTACTGTTAAGGACTATATAACTCTCTATAATCGTGCAAAATCACGAGGACACAATATTTACCCAGCTTATTATCAAGTACAATCAACGAAAAAAAGTGCTATCCCGATGACGAAGTTCTAGTAACAGAAAGAGAAGCAACAGTGTCTCCTTAGCCTGATTATGCACTCGTTTCGTCGACTCGTTGAATCATTAGATGAAATTATTAACGAGTACTGCAACCAAAAACAAATCGATACAATTCATTGCGTTTTTCAGGGTTCTTGGGGGTTTGACGGCAGTACGGGACAATCGATGTATAAGCAAAGTTTTCAGATGGCGAAATTGACGAACATAGTTTATTTACATCAACTTATATACCTTTAAGAATAAAACTAACGACGGTTTCGTACTGTGGTTAAACCCTCAATCTTACAGATTTTGTCGCCCAATCAAGATTCAATATCAATCTGAATCTAAAGAATTGACTTTGCAAGAAAAAAACCGAGTTGAGGAGGAAATGAAAGATCTCACATCTATTTATGCCGAAACTAGCGCCGGGCATAATGTCATTGCGGATCCCAAATTATATTTGACCTTAATTGATGGCAAAGTATAATATTTAACGCGATTACGGATACTAAATCACAATTACGATGCGCGTGTTGCGATGCCACATGTACAGAATTTAATAAACTGGATAAGATTTTCGGGAGGCCAGTTAATTCGAAAGCGCTAAAATATGGTCTAAGCCCTTTGCACGCATGGATTAGAATTTTTGAGTTACTTCTTCATTTAGGATACAAAAATGACCCAGCAATGAGAAAGTGGAGAGTCTCAAAAAAATCGATAGAGGCCAAGATTGTTGAGGAGCGGAAAACAAGAATCCAAGCTGAAATTTATGCTAAAATGTCTTTGGCAGTCGATGTTATAGGACCGAATTCAGGAACATCCAATGACGGAAACACAGCCCGCACTGCAGTATCGGACTTACATAGGAAAACACAATTTACAGAGACATTAATTATAACTAGCTCATTTTATACATATGTACTTACAATTTAATAATGTTTGTAGCTTTTTTTTTATCTACACAACAAATATTTAATTAAGTACATTTTTATAATATTGATAATTTATTTTGACATTGTTTATATTTAGACTGAATTAATTTAAATCGATAATGTATTATTTAAATAATTTGATTCTTATTTTAGTTGATAATTGTATCATATTCCAATACATCTTCTTAATTACTTTTCTTGTATATTTGTATGCCAAGAAGGCCAAACATGACGGATTTTATTTTCTTATTGTGAACAACCTACATGCCTTGTGTGTATACTCATGTTTCGACAAATAAATGAATCTTGAAAACATTTCCGAACATTCTAGCCGTCGAAGAATGGGTTGTAGATGATTTACATGTTATATTAGTAGCGCTGTCAAGTAATTTTGAAATAGACCATGAAAAGTTTCACGAATTTTATGCGAATTTCGCTTCAAAATATATAGGAAAATACGAGTGGTGCTACATTTCAGTTACACTTCACAAAATATTAGCTCACTGGAGTCAAATTATAAAGTCTAGTCTTCTACCAATAGGTATGCCGAGTGAGCAAGCTTCAGAATCTCGTAACAAATTCTGGCGTTATGATAGGGAACACCATACGAGAAAATTAAACCGGAAGACAACTGTGCTTGACTTATTTCACCGAGCTTTAGAATCTTCAGACCCATTTCTATCCATGATGTTGTAGCTTCCGCGTGCAGATGCAGTCTTATTAGCCAAATATTCCTAAAAAACATCTAGCCAATTCAATTCAATTTATTTCAAATAATCAGATAACAGAGATCCGTAGTGTTAGTAAAGTACCTTATACCTAGTGTTAGTATATACATAAATTTTGGAAAAACATTTTGGGTATTATATGGGTATGAGTCACTTTGTAAAGAAGACGAAACCAGTTTGTCAACCGGTCATCTTCTCCACAAAATGCCTCATAAAAGGGGAAAACACATTCTCAGTCACTGTTTTTAGAATGCTGTTGCCTCCGGCCCGGGTTCTAACAGCCACAGACGCTATTTTCTTCCGCACAACTGCGTGGAAGCCATCAGTACGGTTCTGCGTAAACATCTCTGACGCACTACAGAACCGGGGCAGTCTCAAGAGCATTCTAAACACATTGTTGTACTGGACGCGCAGGACATCTAGCGACCTTTTGGTGTAGTTGATCCACAGACCACCCGTGTATAGACCCTGACAATACGCTTTGAAAAGCGTTATTTTTACCTGGTCCGTACAGCGAGCGAATCTACGAGCCAACATATTACCGCGGACCGCCAAAGCCCTGCGCTCCCTCTCAATATCCACATTGTCTTTCAGGTCGTCGGTAAGCATATGTCCCAGATATTTGAATTGTTTTACTCTTCTTATGCTCAAGCCATTTAGGGTAAAGTTGGTTGAATAATCTGTATACTTACCGGCGACCCCAAAGACCATGTACTCACATTTCTTCACGTTATACACGAGCCCATGCCTAGCCGCGTAGTCCTCACAAACTTTCAACATCTCTCCAATAGAACCTGCAGTCGGGCCCAGCAGCACCATGTCGTCTGCATAGCTGATGCTGTTAATATTAACACCACCCACCCGACAGCACACACGCATACTTTCATTCTTCGGTTCCACATTCCGTCCGTAGGGGTCGCGTCGATCGCAGCGCCGCGCCCCGCCTCGGGCTGATGGTGGCCGGCGAGCGGCGGCCGGCGGCGCTTAGTTTAGTACACAGAGTACATTTTATATACTGAGATAGAGCCGTCACTCGAAGATTTCAGAGCGCCCGCGCCCTCTGGCAACAAGTAACAACAACAATGTATGAAGCATATGTACCTATATATATATAGCATATAGATATAGCTACCTACAAATCCGTGTACCACTGCATAGGCCGTCCTATTTACTCCTTTTTATTTAGTACTTAGTAATTTATGTTGATTTACAATAAAACAATATAATTACAACACCAAATACTTTATTAAAATCTTCTGTTACAATATTTGATGGCCATCTGAATTTTATCTTCCATAATCGTTTCGTGATCCACACAATAACTTAGAAGTATCCTTAGGTACACACCAATTAAATAAGAATATATTATATCTTAAATTTCTTGATTTATTTGCAATTATTGACTTATTATTTGACAAATTATTTAACTTTTTTTAAACCTTTGACATTTACAAAGTGTTGCCAAGTGACCGACTCGCGTTCTCCCCAAACTTTCCCCGAAATCTCCCCAAAATTCAAGATTTGTAAAAAACCTCATAAATGGCTATTCTTTTTTATTATTGATACAATTTTATACAATTTCAGCAATAGCGTCCATGACTAAATTAGCCTCTTCACTCGCGCCGGTTGCAGTTCCGTACATTTTTTCTGAGTTAAACCTGTTTAGCATCTTTGAACCGGGTTTAAAATGAACACATCCTTCTGGCAATTTATATCTTATTCTCAAGATGGATTCGGCAGTGTTAATGGCCAATCTGTTTCGACATTTGTCTTCAATAATAGCTACTTGAGAGAAGGCTCTTTCCGCAACTGCGTTAGAAAAAGATAAAGACAAAATACCTAGTGCCAATTTGCTAACATTTCCACGGGTATGTTCTATCACCAACTGCATTTTTGAAATTATAAACTTCAACCCAGAACTCTTCGGTGTGTTGCGTGGATTTCCATGTTGTACGATGCAAATCATTCCATTCTGCGGCAACTTCGGAGCCACTCGGCTATCATCGTGCACAGCATTTTGTTTTCGTGTGTGTGCTTTCACAGATTAGTTAGTGGTTTGATCGCGTTCAGACATCATCAGTCCAAATATTGCCCCAAAAATATTGTCCCTCAATTCTCCCTCAATAACTTTAAAAACCCCCCAAATTTGGGGGGATTCCCTCCAATCTGGCATCACTGCATTTACGCAAGTTTCGTTACCATTTTAGTTTAAAATTAAACAAGTTAAAGAAAAAATGGGATTGCGTAATTGGAGGGTTTTATTAATTTGAAGATACGTGTGTTAATATATTATAAAAGGTGTGAAATTTAAAAGCTGTCCTTATATCCCTAATATTTTAATTTATATAAAATAAAATGGTTATTTGTTAAAGATAATTTAGAATATCTGAGTAAAACGGAGAACAAGTTTAAGCTAAATGTGTAAATATTTTGAGAAAAGTGCCATCTATCAATACGTAACTTAAACTTTGATTATTGCTATACGAATAAATTAAAAATCAATTGAATTGAGTAGTTTATATCCACAAGCAGAACCCTACCTAAACTAGTCGGTTATCATTTCGTCACTTTTGTTCTAAGTTATAACACCATGGTTTAGTATGCGCGCGCGCTCGCAGCGTGCGGATGTATGTGTTCCAGGTGCGGAAGCTATAATGTCACTCGGTAGTTGCCAAAAAAATAACAAGCGTTTGGTTCTACCTGAAAAAGTTGTTTGGCTTTTAAAATCATCAACGAATAATGTTCTGAATCACGAGGACTTACTTGAAGAAAAAAAGATGATGAAAATGTAATTTTACCATCTGAAGAAGTTTCAATATCTTCGGATCTCGAAGTGTAAAGAAAATGAAACGGCTTAAGCATTAATTTTTTTATTTAATAATATATTTTTCCATTTGAATAAAATAAATAGATATATGCAATTTAACAACCCTATTTCCATAGAAATTCTATGAAATTTCATTCATCAATTCCATAGAAATTTAATATTTCCGAAGTCCCACTATTAACCTATTTGCTTTTTATTTTATGTTGTTAATAACTATATTATGCATGCTCAGAATTAAAATCAGATGCGGAATCGATAAGAATACGGAGAAAACCATAATTTAGTGAAAATAGAAAAAAATACGATTACTCTTTGTACATCATAGGTGCAATGCCTAAACTTTGTATGGAGTTAGATATTCTACTTTTACGGTAATAAAACAATGATCTATGTAAATCACATCATTATTTTGAAATGTACAAATAAAAACAGTTTTTTGCTGACGTCAGCATAATTTTAAATAACTTTAAAACTAAACATAATAAAATCATGGTTCCTTCCCAGAAGTTTTAGTTCTTCGTTGGATCTATAGGATGAAGGGATAAAATATAGATGTCCGCAATTGAAGCAAAATTCCACAGTGTGCCCAGATATCGTTTACCATCAACTCCTACTCTCTGATACCTATCATCAGTATGAAGTAAGCTGATCCAGACTCTGGATCAGCTTACTTCATACTCTGCCTCACTACTATACTATACTGGCCTCTCTGGATTCCAGAGAGGCCTCCCAAATACCATAGTAATGTAGTTTCCTGATCAATGTGTCATGGGAAATCCTATCAAATGCCTTACTGTAGTCGTTTATTTGTTGGATTTGTTTTCGTCCCGAAAAGCGTCTCCGTTTAAAGAAGTAACCACGAGCATTTGCATGTATGAAAGTCACAAAAAATATGTATGTATACTACTAATAACTTCGTTGACAAATCTCACAATTATTGTAAGGTGTTTTTCCCAGTGTGTCGACGCATATGCATTGTTAAGCCACTCTTTTGACTAAAACTATTCAGACATATAGTACACTTGTAAGGTTTTTCTCTAGTGTGTAAGTAACTATGTTGTTCCAAATGGTACTTTTGCTTAAAACTGCGCAAACAAATGAAACACTTGAAAGGTTTTTCTCCATTGTGATTTCGAATATGTATCGCTAAGCGAGACTTTTGCTTAAAGCTACTCGAACACATTTTACACTTATAAGGCCTTATATCAGTGTGCTTAGTAATATTTTTATTTAAATTTCCCTTTTCATTAAAACTTTGGTTACACTTATAAGGCTTTTCACCTGTATGTGTACGAATGTGTGTTATCAAAGTTCTTCGGTGACTGAAAACACGCGAACATGTATCACAATAGAATTGTTTCTCTCTTTCTTTATCAACCTGTACTCTTAGTCTATCCAAATCATCGCCTTTTATAGACTGTACTCTATACTTATTCACATCATCACTGTCTATACTTGAGGGCTTTTTGATCTTCGATTCAGATGGCATTTTAAAGGCTTTTGTGTCAATTTTCGAGTTAGACTGTTCAGTATTATTTTCCTCTCCAGTAATGCCATCTCCGAGTTTTCGTCTTTTTGTGTGTTCTTTTTGATTGATCGCCACTGCTGCACCTGCAACCACAAAAAATGCTTGATATTAGAAGACAGTCACAATACAACAGAAACCGCCAGGGTTTGGAGCTTGGGGTCAAGGACTGCAGTCAGGGGCCGTTGAAGAGTATAGTAAGTCCCATACAACTAATTCGATACCAGGTCAAGAAATTAACATCATCTTTGGAGAGGAACATGCGAGAAACTCCATGGATGCGCTTTTAAATAATTTTGTTTTTTCTTATTTATTTATACTTTAGCTTCACAGCTGACCAGGGGCGTAGCTACCGTCGCACATACAGGTATTTTAATGATAGTAGAATAGGCGGCCAAAAGTCAAAATAACAAAGTTTAAGGAATGCTTATTATATTGATTACCTGAGACAGGGGACATTCCAACGATCAATAGACCGCCACCCCCACACTTCTTCCGTTGCGCGTTTTCTGGTAAATTCAGTCAGAAGTTGAATCACACTTGCGCTACGGTGTCATTTTCTGGGGGAACTCAACTGATCGAGATATAGCTTTTAAGGCCCAGAAAAGATGTCTCCGATCAATATTAAAACTTAAATCGACAGACAGTTGCGCGCCTTATTTTAAGTTACATAAAATCTTGACACTTCCCTGTATATACAGGGTGTGGCGGAAATAATGGATAACCCTGTAACTGCCAGTAGGTCATATAATGGTCTATCATATATCCCAATTTCAAACTCAGTTGGTCAGGCATTTCAAAGTTATTTTTATTTGTTTATTTTTTTTTGAAAATATTGTACCTATTTTATAAAATCAGCTGCCGTTTCAACATTTAACGGAGTTTTTTTATTCTGTTTTTTGCGGTCTGCTTCTGAATGTTTGTGTAATCACACGCGTATGAAGATTTTTTGTTACACTCTAAGATGATTTCAGAAAAAAACACATAATACTTACTTTTTAGTTTTTTTAATTGAATCCTGTAACTTTGACTCCATACCCTGAAAAAAAAATGTATCGCACAGTTATGGCCCATTACTTTAAAAAGTTGTCCATATCATGCGGATTCTAAAATGGTATCATAGTGGCCAGTATCGTACGAATGTGCAAAACTATTTCAGTTTGAATTCAAAAGGTTCATAATTTCAAAAAAATATTAAATTCAAAAAAATGTGATTCTGTATTTTACTAATCTTCTGTGTCATGTAAATTGTTGTAAAAACGTTTCTAACTCACTTTGACATTGCTAAAACATCACTCAGGTAAAAAAAAACCGGTCCTTTCTTTGTTTGGGGCTACCTGGAATTCTGGCTCGATGGAAACAATATAGCTATTGTGCAAAATAGAAAAAGGCAAGCTGTATTTTTTTTAGAATCACCACATCAATAGTTCCTCATAACATCATTCAGTGTGATCCCGTTCGTTGTCGTACGTAGTCGCACGCGCCTTTGCTCCCTGTTTTTCGTTCGTTAAATCTAACTCGTGACTTACTGCATTTCTTTTCGGACTCTGATTTGCCTGTGATTTGGACTTGCGTTGTTTAGTGATCCCGACGACATTGCTTACTGTACCCGGACTGTTGTGGCAAGTGCGCTGTTGACAATGCCTCAACGTTACACATCGGTAGAATATGCCAACATGCACTACATTTATGGTGAATGTAGAGGCAACGCCAATGAAGCGGCAAGACTTTACCGAGAAAGGTACCCGAATAGTCGACACCCTGATTACCGAATTTTTATTCGCGTACACAATGCCTACTGTGAGGGAAGAATACCTGGTACAGGTGTGGGCGGCGCGAGTGAAGGACGACCACGAGTCTACAATAACGAAGAAGAAGTTATGGAGTTAGTAGAAGCAGATCCTACCATATCCATTCGAGTTTTATCTCGGTTTAATGGAATGTCAACCAGAACAGTACATCGCATATTAAAACGTCACGAATTGTACCCTTACCACTATCAAAGGGTGCAAACATTACTTCCAAGGGACTACCGAGCACGAAAAGAATTTTGTCGTATAATGTTGAGAAGAATTAGAGAACAACCACATTTCTTTGAAAATATCCTCTGGAGTGACGAGTCTACATGCAGGAAGGACGGGTATTTGAATATACACAATTTACACAGTTGGCAGCTTGAAAATCCACATTTAATTAGACAAGACCGATCGCAGTACCAAGTGAAAATCAATTTATGGACAGGAATAATTAACGGCCAAATTATTGGTCCGTTTGAGCTGCCACCGACTCTTAATGCTGAAAGCTATTTGAACTTCCTGCAAAATAATTTACCCGAGCTGTTAGAAGACGTTCCTAATGAAACACGTGAGAACATGTGGCTGCAAAACGACGGCTGCCCTGCACATTATGCGGCAAGAGTGAGAGAGCACCTGAATGAGACATATCCAGAACGTTGGATAGGGCGCTTAGGGCCAATATTGTGGCCACCCCGTTCGCCGGACCTGAACCCATTAGACTTCTTTTACTGGGGCTGTTTAAAAGAAAAAGTTTACAAAGAAGAGATTACGTCTGTGGAGCAATTGCGGCAACGTGTGCAGTCTGCTGCTCAGGAAATAAGTTTGGCAGGCTTTGCACGTCGCATCAAACGTTCATTTATTAGAAGGTGCAGAGCTTGCATCGCAGCCGATGGGGCTCATTTCGAACATCTTGTATGATTTTTAAATACATTTGTGTCATGAACATTGCTTTTTATTGTATCAATTGACCTGTAAAATAATTACCTAATTAAGTAAGGAGTCTTAAACTCGTTATTATCTACCTCTTTAAAGTAAATCAATAAAAAGCCACAGCCTGGAAGCACAATAGCTCTGTCATCCCAAAGAAAGTGAGACTGGGTTTTTTATTACCTGAGTGGTGTTTTAGCAATGTCAAAGTGAGTTAGAAACGTTTTTACAACAATTTACATGACACAGAAGATTAGTAAAATACAGAATCACATTTTTTTGAATTTAATATTTTTTTGAAATTATGAACCTTTTGAATTCAAACTGAAATAGTTTTGCACATTCGTACGATACTGGCCACTATGATACCATTTTAGAATCCGCATGATATGGACAACTTTTTAAAGTAATGGGCCATAACTGTGCCATACATTTTTTTTTCAGAGTATGGAGTCAAAGTTACAGGATACAATTAAAAAAAACTAAAAAGTAAGTATTATGTGTTTTTTTCTGAAATCATCTTAGAGTGTAACAAAAAATCTTCATACGCGTGTGATTACACAAACATTCAGAAGCAGACCGCAAAAAACAGAATAAAAAAACTCCGTTAAATGTTGAAACGGCAGCTGATTTTATAAAATAGGTACAATATTTTCAAAAAAAATAAACAAATAAAAATAACTTTGAAATGCCTGACCACCTGAGCTTGAAATTGGGATATATGATAGACCATTATATGACCTACTGGCAGTTACAGGGTTATCCATTATTTCCGCCACACCCTGTATATTTTCGAAGTAGCTATGTTTGTCAAGCAAAATCCATCTCGTTTTGATCGCCTGGCTGTTGTATTCCCAAGGAATAGGCGTGACAACAGCAAAATATGTCAAGTATCATGTCGAACCACTTTAATGCGTAAGAGCGTTTCTTGCATGGCCCCAATTATTTACAATAAATTACCGAGTAGTTGGAAAGCTTTAAATACAGCACAATTTAAGAGTAGATTACGGATTTTTTTGGTAGATAAAACGTACTACAGTGTAACTGAGTTCCTATCGGATAAAAAGATTTGTTAATTAGTGACATCTTGATTTTTGAAATTTTGTTGTATGACATTATTGATTATTGATTTTTGACATTTTGATTTCAATATAATAAGCATTCCTTAAACTTTGTTATTTTTACTTTTGGCCGCCTAGATCATTAAAATACCTGATGTGCGCAGTGCGCGCACTTCTATGACACTCCATACTTCACAGATTTTGCGTTTCCAAAACGCAACGCAGTGCGCGCACGGCTTTAAGGACAGGCACACCACGTTTTTAAACGCGCGATACAGACGTAGTGCGTGCGTGTGTGTATCAATATGATGTGGATGTGTATGAGTGTTTGTGATAATTATGTATGTACGAGTATATCGAACTGGCTCTAGGCGTAATTGAGCGTCCTGCGTTTGGCCTAAAATACGGATAGTCGGATAAATCTCGAATAAAGTCGAATAGTCTGGTGTTCTGTGAGAGACAGTATGCAAGTGTCCACTGTTCCATGTGGGATTTCTATTTTATTTATAAAAAAATATTATAAAAAACAATTTCGATTTTCATGTTATTTTAATATTATTACAATTGTTAACCTTATTTATGTTATTAATTAATTATTTTAACACTTCAATTTTAATTAATGAAGGTGTTGAATCTTTTTAATTAACAATAAATAAATACCGATTCATGTCAAAAAAATTGTTTACATTTTTGTTAATGTCTTTAAATAAACAACACTTTTTTTTCCATTTGGCAACTGAGACGGTGTCGACTATTCTGCCAGTGTCGTGTTATGATGGCAGCGAAGGTTGGCCGTCGAACTTTGTACTTTGTGGTAGCTGTTAGTTCAAATTTTATTTATTAAGTACGCTACGCCGTTGCTCCCAACTGTAATCTGTATACATTTGACAGTCATTACTTTTACAGTCTTACCAAGGGAACAACCTTGGTTTTCTAAATTTCCAAAACTGTCGAAGAGGACTGTTTCATCACTCTGCAGACTTAGACTCGGACATTGTTGTAGCCCAGCGTTCTTGCACAAAATTCACGTTCGTGACAGCTCCCTGTGCGAGTGCAACCTTGCTGAGGGTACTCTAGACCATATTTTCTTCTCCTGCTCCATTAACAACAGATCCTTTGATCTATACCAAAAACTTCCCAATTGCAATATCCCCTGATATTATTGTATAGATCCTAACCTAACCTAACCCAACCAACTTCTATACACTACTCTCCTAAATTAATCAACCTCCTGTCTTTTATAAGAGATAACGAGATTAGAATGTAGTTAGTGCGCAACATAGTTATTGTGTAGATAATAGTTTAAGTTTTTTATTTTATTTATAGCATACTATATTTTAGTTTATCTATAGTAGAACTAATAGCTACCACAAAGTACAAAGTTAGACGGCCCGCCTATACGCTATGGAGCCGTCATAACATGACACTGGCAGAATAGTCGACACCGGCTCAGTTGCCAAAGAAGAGAAAAAAATTGGCCAGGCGCGAGTCAGACTCGCCCATAAAGGGTTCCGCAGTAACTATAATATAATATGTATATTTATTTGAAAAAAAAAAAATCTTACACATTTCTTAAAACTAGCTTATTTACATTTTTACAACTACGCCCAATAACTTTGTTTTTCATAGTGTTTGTATGAATTACAAAGTTATATTTGCGGTTTTAGAAAATATGCTGTATCTCAAAAACTGCTGACCCGATCTCGTTCAAACCAATTTTGGTTGAAAGTTTACATTAAGATCTACAGACATATATTTTTTTTAGATTATAGAAGTTAGAGGGGGGGATACATTTTACCACTTTGGAAGCGTATATCTTTTAAACAATTAACTTTATGAAAAAGTGGTCTTAGAAACCTCAATGTCATTTTTAAAGACCTGTCTATAAATACCACACGCACAGGTTTCATGAAATAAAATATTTTCAGTTTTAGTTCCATGTATGGGGAGCCCCCTTTATTTTAAATATTGTTAATTTTTTTCTTAAAATCGAAAAGCAGTTCACATAATACATCTACCTACCAAGTTTCACATGTATAGTCCTAATAGTTTCGGAATAAAATGGCTGTGACATACGGACGGACGTCCGTCCGTCCGTCTTAAATAATAACTACTTACTTACGTACTTAAATAATAACTTACACCGCAGGTCATTCACTCTTTGATTCTCCTCTGATACCTCTGATTCTTCTTCCACTTTAATTTTAATCTCCATTAAAGGCACATTGTCTTCTGAATATGGCTCAGGGTGGTGTGCTGATATTTCTTCTATATGTACACAGCTATAGTCTTGTTTCTCTGTAAGCATCAAAAAAGTATATAAGAAATGGCTTATAAATTGAGAAAATGAACGAGAGAGAGTACGCGAAGCGAGAAGAGATTGGATCTCCTAACTTCTGCCACCGGTTTCGCTCGCGAGAAAAGATTTTTTCAGCAAAAATTAATCTCCAAGGTTTTATTTTTTTTCATAAATTTGAACTAGACGAGGCCAGGGTTTCCGTACAGGTACAACGCAAAATGTGTTCAAAATCGGTTCGGGAGAGGTTGGGGTAATAGCCCGCCTGGAGCTTTGGGCATGGAATATCTGTCTATCATCTCAAAAGAGGCATGCGTCGAATCCAGATTCTCAGAGCGGACAAGCGAGCGAGGGGACGCCGGGGTGGTGTTAGTTAGTACGAGTCTGATAGACTCCCTGCCAGCCCCACGCCGGCGTTCAACCATGAGGATTTGAAAAAAAATGGATACCGAGATTTACAATTAATGATGACAATGATCTTTGGCCGTTAATGTGTAACCATCATCGGATTACAAGACAAACGGCGATGTGCCATCGTTACATGGTGGACATCCCACCTATACACACTATAAAAGCTTTGGGAAAACCTTCATTGTGCGTACGGCTAAGGAGTGGAATTCCCTGCCGGAGTCTGTGTTTCCCGATAGCTATAACCTTCTTTAAGTCAAGAGTGAATAGGTTACTTTTAGGTAAGCACTCCATCTTCGACTACATCATCACTTACCATCAGGTGAGATGGTGGTCAAACGCACCTATTATCAATAAAAAAAAAAAAAAAAAAAACCACCACTGCACATTGATTTATGTGGGGATTTCCAGCTCGACAAAAAAGCATTGGGTACAGTCCATTTGAAAGTGACCATTATCCTTCTTAGTTCTTAAAACATACCATCACTTAGAGGGTCAGCTATATCGTCCAGTGTCTCCGGCAATTCTTCTTTGATAGTATCACATTCTACTTGACTTTCATCAGATATATTTATGTGCACTACAGAGGTTTGAACAAATTCCTTGTAAAACTCTAGGCCGTCTGGGTTGGTTAAAGGTTTCGGCTGTAACAAGATGAAGAAATCTGATGAAAAAATCTTTGAAAATCAAAACAATGTTAACATTACATTTTTCATGCAAATATTTGTTTAATGTTAGTACAATTTCACACCTTTCATATTTGTGTTGAAGAATACCTTACCATGATGTCCTCATTCATCATCTGAGCAAACAGCTCTTCGGCTTCCAGACATTGTTTCTGCAGTTGGTAGCATTGCTTTAATCTAGTGCAGCACAAGTAACAAGCGAGCATAGGTCTTCTGTCCCGAGTTACAAACTGCAATCAAACTTTTTGGTCAGCAAGTAGTCTTAGAGTCTCACACTGGTTTGTGATCTGAGGAGTACAGGAGGAGAGACACACATACAGAGTACAGTTTTCAATGACATTTCAAGTTGGATGTCTACTCATAATCATTAGCATTGCCTGTTTCAGACTATGTTGGGGTAAGCTTCTTGTCTAGAGTGCCGCTGAGACGAGTTCCTACATGGCAAGACTGGTGTTAAATTTTCTGCTGAGGGTCAATAGCCTTAATGGCTATGGTGTCGCACTTGTGATCGACAGGCTGCGGGCTCGAACCCCACCCATTCAACCAAGTGAACCCACTCCAGACACAAGCATAAGATTGCTATTACTAATGACAATCTTTAAAAAAAATAATGCCTTTTCTCAAGCTGAATTGACTGTCAAACATGTAAAAATGAGAGCCAGGACCATGTGTCACTTAGTGTACTTTCCATGATACAGAGGAATCTCAATGCCAAAAAAGGTCAACCATACTCTGCAGAAACTTGGCAATGGTTATGTCCGAGGGTAAGACAGCTTTTAAAATTAATAGAAGAAAATGCTGCACCAATCACTAATCAACTAGGTTGAGTGCTTCTCCTGTGCCAGGCAACAGTAAGAGGCCGGTATATCTAGGATCTACCTTTTGACAGAGATTGTACTTTCTATCTAAAAGTAAATAGGCGACTTAAATTTACTTCACAACTGTTTCGCACACTGTTAACAGTCAGTAGCTCCTATTTCATATTTTAACACTACCGCCAGAAGCTTTCATTATAATCTAATTCTCTTAAATAAAATAAGTAGCTGTTCGTTAGTCTCAATAAAACTCCGGCTGGACCGATTTCATTAAGTAATTTTTTTTAGTATTGTGTTCCCTCTCATACAGGTTTAAAAGGCCAGAAAGTCAACGCCTGTGGGGTCAGCACGTTGTAAATAATAATTATTCAACTCACCTGGATGCCAGTTAATGTTTCAAATAGTTCACGTAAGTTCTTATTGAGAATTAAATACATTTGAACATTCTTGGCTAAACATACTCTACACATTGGTAGTTTATCCATTTTTAGTCCCAATGTGTATAGTTAATAATGTAATATAACATACTGTTCTATAAAAACAGATATTAGAATAATTGTAATTAAATTCATTGACAACAAATAATATAAAAATGTATGTACTCTGTGCAACAAAAAAAATCATACCATATACCATGTTTTGGCATGTTTGACCGTTTTAGTGATGTATCAACTTGAGTTGGGCTTAAATCGCGTCAACTCGATTTGAATTCTCTTTAACTCGATTTAGTCGATTTGAATACTGCCGCCCTAGCGCGCCAGCTGAATGACAGACACTGAGATGGCGCGAAGTTTGCCGATCATTTATTGCTTACTCAAATGTCAATTATGTCAATGTCACAACAACACAACATTGCATTGTTGCAGATTTGAGGTTATTTTGAAGTGCCGGTTGTTATTGTTGTTAGTTTTGCGAATTATATACTGTATAGAAAAAATACCTAAAAGGAAATCTGTTGTTTGAAATGTATTTGAATCGCCAGTGAATGGACATGCTAAGTGCAAACAGTGTTCAGATTCATACAAATATAGTTTTGTTCTTAATTAATAGAAATACTTTATTTATGTTAAGAAAATTTAATCCTAAATACATAAAAAATAAATAAATGATAAATAAATACATTTCTGTTTTTTATTTAAATTCTACCTACTTTAATTATAATGGTCCCCATACATATTTATGCTTAATCTGTTCAATTTTATTTAATATTGTTACGAAAACAAATCATTTACTCAGTTTCATTTCACCCACTTAACTCGAGTTGAGATCGAGTTAGGTGTATTTCAACTCGAGTTAACTCGAGTTGTGTTTATTCCGAGTTGGCCCATCACTAGACCGTTTGACGTTTAAGGTTTTGATTTTTTTAATATTTTTTTATTCATGACCATAGATATAAGTTTGCTCAGTCAAGTGTTGCCAGATCCGGAAGGAGTATTAAATTTAAAAAAATATGAAGTAAAAGTGAATTTAAGTCGCATCACGACTTAAATTCACTTTTACTCTAGCCAAAATTCTATAGTTTCAAGTGTTATTTATTTTGAAATGTTTTTGTATTTTGAAATGTACTTCTAGGCAAGCGTGCTTCATCTTCGACCACATCATCGCTTAACATCAGGTGAGATTATGGTCAAACGCAAGCCTATCAACTACTAAAGAAAAATGTGACTTTTCCCTTTGTTATCTGCAATCAGCCGCCAAAGAGAATGTAAAGTGCGCTCCACATTCACGCGAGAATCTCGCGAGAAAGCGAGAAACATACAAAAAACGTGAATGTGGAACCGATTTACATCATTTTCGCAGGTTCTCGCCTTGTTCTCTGATTTTTGACGGTTTTTTGGCGCGAGACAAAAGAGCTAAGAACGGGAGAACAGACGAGAACTTGTGTTGACTCCACACTCGCATGTTTTTCAGTAGCGAGTGACTCACCGATTAGAAGAGTTGTACGTGGTTTACTGAGCATCAATATAAGCATATATAACGTAGTGGCACCAATGACCGACAAGAACCAATGATCGACATTTTTTTCTGTAATTTAAGAAAATAAGAGTAGGAAATCGATTTTCTAATATGGCTACACTATACCACAAACAATATGCTTCCTGCTGTCATTCAATGTGACACTTAAAAAGAAATCCGCCATTTTGTCTTAAAATGGCCAAGTGAGAACTGAGTCCGGCTAGTGTTCCTCCTAAAACGAGGCATTTCTAAGCGGAACTTTTAGGAAAGTAAGTACAAGTTTTGTTCATTATCTTGATGTGTTGAACTTTTTTTTTAATTTGGTGTTTTTTTACGGTGTTTTATGGGAATTATAGTATCGACGTATGTTGTAACAAAAGTTCAGAGGTTACCTACTTTTTTGGCTTTAATTGCTGATTTCGATTACTGGTTCTCATAAATTGACTTTCTCCAATTATCGACGAGTGTCGATAATATTTTTTTTTCAAATGTTTTATTTTATAATATAATATGGTCCTTTGGCCTTTGTTGAACGGGTAGATTTTTAAAATAGGTTGATCAAAATGCAGTTACCAGTAATCGACACAATGTCGATTATTGGAGTTGTAATATGTCGATAATTGGTTCTTGCAGATGGCTCCGAGAAAAAACTATACTTCCGACCAGATTGAGAAAGCGGTTGAGGCTGTTAGAAATGGTGCAAAGATTGCAGTGGCTGCGCAACGTTTTGGAGTTCCTAGGATTACTCTTCATGATAAAATCACAGGAAAAACTCCAATTGGTTGCGCTATGGGGCCAAGTACTATTTTAACGAAATCAGAAGAAGATATTCTAGAACGATGGTTATTAAAGTTATCTGAAAAACATATTCCACTAACTAAAGATTCACTACTTGACAGTGTGCAAAAAATAATTATTAATCAAAACAGGCCAAACCCATTTACTAATAATAGGCCTAGTAAAAAATGGTTTCAGTCGTTTATGAAAAGGCATCCAAACTTGTCACAAAGGGTACCAGACAACTTGTCGAGAGCTCGAGATAACGTATCTGAGAATAATATCAGGACCTGGTTTAATGAAATCGAAACATATTTAGATGAACATAACTTAAAAACTGTTCTAAACAACCCACACAGGCTATTTAATTCAGACGAAAGCGCCTTTTTTTGTCGCCTAAACCTGATCGAGTAATTGCCAAAAAAGGAGATAAACACCCATATAGTAGCTGCGGCGATGAGAAAGACAACCTTACTGTCCTTATCACAGGAAATGCAGCCGGAGACCTTGCCCCTCCAATGATCATATTTAATTATGAACGAATTCCTTCGTCTATTGCTGCAAGTGTTCCCGATGACTGGGCTATAGGTAAGTCGGAGAGTGGGTGGATGTGCAGCAGCACATTCTATGAATATGTGACTAATATTTTCAACCCTTGGTTAGAGCAAAATAGTATTGAAAAACCGATTTTACTCTTTGTGGATGGCCACAAATCACACCTCACGCTACATTTATCAAATTTTTGCTCCCAAAATGTTATTGAGATCTTTGCCCTATACCCCAATTCTACGCATATTTTGCAACCGATGGACTTGTCAGTATTCAGACCCCTCAAAGCACATTGGAAAAAAGCCGTGACGCAATAGAAAATGGATAACCTAGGACAAACTCTTCGTAAAGAGAATTTTGCCCCAGTACTCCAAAAAGCACTGGCAAACATAACAAAAGATTGCGTCAAAAATGGGTTCAGAGCGGGGGGCCTTTTTCCATTCGGGCCTGATTACATTGATATGTCTAAAATTAGACAAAAAGAAACCACAACTAAAACTAATCCACAGCAGACGGAATTTCTAAAATATTTAGAAAACGAGATCATAAAAGTTTTTTCAGTTCAAAAGTTACACCAATTTAATAAATTATACTATGAAAATAGAAGTACACTGGAAAGTAGCATACCCAATGAAGACGTGACTTTATATATGATTTGGGCGAAAAATAAATCCGAAGACGCGTGTCATTCGACTTTGACGAATGCTGCTTCCATGTCAGTCACTGATAAAAACAGACAGGAAGAGACAAACAGAGACTCTAATGACAGAAGTACTGCTCAAATGAACGAAGTTTTAACCGAAGAAGCTATTTCGTCAGGTGCTGGTCTCGCTGTACTAACAGGTACTGAAAACAGCTTGCAGACTGAAAATTCATCAAAAGATACAAATAATGATTTCATAAAAAGTGTTTCCTCAACACGTAACTGGAAAGAGTCAGTGGATGCTGCCGTCGATGCGGTTAATAGTTTACCTGCAGCAGAGAAAGTTATTTTAGGTGACCAGATACTTCCATTTGAGTATCTATCTTCTACCGATTTACCTAGAGCCACGAGAGATCAGCCACCTCAACAACACAACTATAACAGCAAAGTGGATACTGATATTAACCAACCTCTTCCACTACCAGTACTTTCTTCTGAGACTGCTTTACCTGAAGTAATAAGGAATCCCCTAGTTGAACAACCTAACATTAACACTATTATTGATAAAACAATTATTGACCAAGCACTTCCATCACCAGAGCCATCATCTTCTTACGACTGGCCCAACATAATAGAAGACCGCATATCTCAAGAACCTATCTTTAGTAACATGGTACTACAGGACACAACGCCACAAAAGAAACCAATAGAAAGTGTTTTAGGAGTTATAGTACCATCCCCTTTTAAAAGAAGTTTGTTTTGGCCCGAAAATTTGGATAGTAACAAAAAGAAAATGAAGCGAGAAAAGATTCCTTCAACAGTGACAAGTAAAGCTTGGAAAGAGTATCACGAGAAGAAAGAAGCTGAGAAAAATAAAAAAGAAAAAGAAGAAAGAGCAAAACAGAGAATAGAAAATAAGAAATTAAAGGAACAGTTAGCCAACGATGAGAAAAATAAAACTTACAAAACAAAAACAGCTAAGGCAAAAGTTAAAAGAAAGAAGATCATTCAAGAAGAATTGACCTCAGACTCCGATATGGAGGTTTCATACGCTGAAAGTGATGTTAGTCATGATGAGCCTGATTCTCTAGACTCGGACTTAGAGAATGTACCTTTAAATAAACTTTCATCTTCAAAAGTCATTAAATTAAAGAAAGGCAAGAAGTTTTCGATTGGAAGTTTTCTAATAATTAAATATGAAGGGGAATATTTTCCAGGCAAGGTTGAAAGCTTGAGAAAAAACGAATTCGAAATAAGTACAATGACTTTGACTACAGGAAATACTTTTAAATGGCCCAACCCGCCTGATAAAATGTTATATGGCCATAAGGATATAATTGAAGAAATAAAGGAGCCCATATGTCTAAACAAGAGAGGGTTTTATAGAATACCAGAAATGGATAAGTACTTACCTCATATTTATGAGTTTTAAATTAAATTTAGTTGTAGTTACAAAAAATTAAGCAATTACTAAAACTTGAAGACTGATTAAGTATATTAGAAAAAGATTTCTATTTCTGTTCTTTTTTTGTTGAATTTATTATTACCTAGGATACACTGTTTACTGAAATGATAACTACAAAGTACTCTTAGTTAGTTACGAACATGACTGATTGTTAATTAATTGTTATATTATTATCATTCCAAACAAGTAATTTATCAAAGCAGTGATTTGTGTCGGTAGAGTTGAAGCCGAAGTGATTAAGAATAAAAAAATACTAATTAGTCAAGTAAATGTAACTTTTTAATAATAAACATTGTAGATTTTTAAATTTGTACTTTTCTATTATTGTGTGTATTATCAAAATTAAATAGTATTGAAGACAAGATCTCATTTTGGTGCACATTTTTAAAGATTGTAGTGTAGACTCAAGACATTTAATAAAAACAATGTATAGTGAACATAAAGGGCAAAAAAACAAATACTTATTGAATTCCTACTTTTAATTACGGACTAATGTGTCAAATCAGCCTACCTTCAGTCTACCAAACGTGGTAGCACAGAACACATACCCATTGCAGGTAATAGTCGATAACTGGGTGACGATAACTGGTAATTGTCGATAACTGGGTGTTGACTATTGGAATTCTAGTGTCGAAAATTGGAGATTTTAATAATAAATATATGTTTTTATGTATTGCTAGTCTACATAATATTTAAAAATAACAATATAGCCAATTCATATCTCAAGGATATATTTTACCGTATTCAATATCAGTTTTATTTCAAAACATGATAAAAATACTCTTAACTTTAGAAACAAAAGCATGAACTCCTAAAAGTGTCGATTATTGGTGCCATTACGTTATGTCGCAACAGTTAATTCCGCGTCTATTGTCATCGAGCGTGAGAACTGTATTGAGAACCTTGTGAGTGTGTACCCAAAGAAGCTCTCGCCGAGATTGTCACTGAGATTCTCGGCGAGGATCTCGCGTGAATGTGGAGCGCGCTTAATACACTATGTCAGCCGCAAGTAGATACTTTTCCTATCTCAATGGCCGCAAGACTCAGCAGAAGAGATGATTTATATGATGACTTATTAATGACATTTTGGCTTCTGCGGACCACTGGTGGTCCACGGACCACCGGTTGGGAACCACTGCTCTAGATCATAATTGTATTGTTTACTGTGACAAAATTTTAATAACTTTAGTTAGTTAATATTCCAATGGGGCGTGCAACTGTCAAAGTGGCGCTAGTAGCACACTTACCAATATCAAAGCAGTTTTTCTATGGAACAGTAATGAATTCCTAAATTAGAGACAGTTATTGAGAATTTTTCGATTAAAGAATATGTATTATGTTCTTTAATTGGAAAATTGTACAGAAATCAATTGAAATCAATGAAATGAAAATAAAAAATATTACCACAGATAACCATAGATGATACAGATAACTATATAATATCTCACAATCTAACTAACACTGACAGTGACAAAGGTTCTTACGGTGGTGGCGCCATCTGCGATTAGCTTTCGCTTGCACGCCCCATTATAATCACACTTCACTTGTTTAGAGTGGCAAGTACGACGGAAACTCCAGAATCGTTTTATTTTGACAGTCTATAAAATCTTTTGGAAACATATCAGATATTAAAGGATTTATAGGAGGGACAGGAATTTTATCGATATTTTTCTACGATTACAACACGTACAACTTAACATCACTATTCGCGTTACGCATGTGTGTTTATTCTCGAGTCCGTAGGTACAGGTACAAGATCCGCCCCCTGTTTGCATGTGTTCTATTATTGAGTTTTTTTAGTGTTGCTGTAAGTTTCTTTGTAAGCGGGAGAAATGTGAGCTCGTGTGTCGTTCTTATAGTTTTTGCTTTTGTGTTAGTGAATTGAGTGGAAGAAATGTGGAGACACCTGAACACACAGAAATAAAAAATATAGGAGAAGTGGTAAGGGGGCGTATCGGTGTCCGCGCGACATGGCCACAGGGCTCATGTCACTGGCAAGTGGCCGTCTCCGCGAACTAGTGCGCTTTCGACGGCGATCGTGATAACATATATGAATGCCGAGTTGTTCTGTGGTATCTTGTAAAAACCGAAGCCTAAATCAAAACTATGTGAATTATGGAATCACTTACCATATGTAAGTACAAGTATTTTACAATATTTTTCTTTAAAATCATGAAAAACAATAAATCGTAAAATATTTCTTGGATTTACTATGTTATTTTTGTTTTGAAATATCAGAACGACTGTACTACTTTTGCTATAAATACATTGCTCCTTAACCACTACCTGAGTTCGTCACTAAGTAACTGGACAAGCAATGTAAAAATAACATACGAAACTGTATTACGCGGATTCATCGCGTAGTGAGGCCGCCAATTCTTGCGACGAATTAGTGATGTGCTTGTGCAGATCCACTAACGCAGGCTATCCACAGCAATGTCGATTGACGAATGAAATATTGCTATTATAGTTTAGGGGTTTTTCAACCGACGACAAAAAAGGAGGAGGTTATCAATTCGACGCGTATATTATTATTATTTTTTATGTATGATCACCGATTACTCGGAGACGGCTGCACCGATTTGGAAAATTCTTTTTTGTTTGAAAGGGTATACTTTGAAATTGGTCCCATTGTCACCAAGTCAGGATCTGATGATGGGATCCTGGATAAATCGAGGGAACTCTTCAAATATTATAGGCACACCTATAGTGATTTGTGTATTTTTATAGTAACTTGTGTAGTTGCATTCGAAAAGCACCATTTGTGAAGCAGACCTGATGATGAAGACCACTGATGGCCACTGGAACTACTCAATATATAAGTAGGAATAATAAGTAGTTCATGTGTTCCGCTTCGATTACTTGAATGTGGTTATTAAGCACAATATGCTCGTCATAATGCATATGGTGAAGTGAAGCTGATGGTGAACTACCAGGAGAACTCCTCAACAAATAACAGCCCAACATTGGGAAAGCAATATTTTGTAAATGAATATAAGTAGTTGACATTCAGGCTCTTGTAACTAGGTAAATTAAAAATCGACCAACTAAAAAGAGTGAAATAAAAACTTTTTACCAAAAAATTAAACCGACTCCCAAAAAACACTGGAAAGTGAAAAATAACTTTAATTTCGGAAGTCGGTGCCAAAAACGAAAATACAAAACTAAAGACACCGACTACCGAAATTAAAGTTATTTTTCACTTTGCAGTGTTTTTGTGAGTCTGTTTAATTTTTTTGTAAAAAAGTTTTTATTCATTTTCGACGTTTCATAATTTCGCTTTTATGTAGTCTTACAAAACAACATATCAATATTGGCAAGATGAACACTGTCTAGTGCTATCGGAAAGGCAGAGTTATGAGGGAGTTTTTTGCCCAGCACTGGAACACAAAGACAAGAAATATAGACAGTACAGAAAATCTATTTTTAAGTTAGGAACTTTGTCGCATTAGACTTTTTTATAAAAGCAAAGGAAACATAGTTGTGATGTGATAAATAAATAAATTGATTTTTTTTTATTAAGTATATGTCTGTGAAATAATATCCACTTACTGAAACAATATCCCGGTGATTAATTTACCACAGTTTAGAGACCAGGAGATTCCATATGGAGATAGCTCGGTTCACTTCAGCGCAGAAATGTTCCAGCCTCTAAAGAAAAGTCGCAGGCTTTTTGAATGGACAATTCCAAAATTAAGAGTACAACTGACTTTTGCAGAAGTAGTTTAAATTTTATTCTATTACTGAAAGCTATTATCATATTTTAGGGCATTCATAAAATCAGTCATTCAACTTTTCAGGATTCTATACAACCTATACGGCTGGTATGTTCCGATCAAGAGCGTAATGTAAGTTAACATCAACTTCTATTTGACCTATCACTATGATAATTAAATATTAAGATTTAAGTCGAAAGCGCCAGTGTTCGATCCTTCAATCAGCCAGCCAACGGTAACTAGATGGTCCGAACTGTCCACGGTTCGTGGAGCCCTAAACGTTTACCAATACATAATTAAACTTTACACAATTAGATATTCCAACATGCACACTTACCTGTGGCTGGTTGACGACAGCGTGCGACCTTGGTAGATCACGACCGTGCGGTATGTGTTAGTGTGTATGATTGTGTAATGTTGTGAAGTGGTGTCACGGCGGTCACAAAGGACGCAAGCTTCAATATGTGGTCCAGGCCGGGACTTAGCACAACTTCGCACCAGATTGGAGCAGCTATTTATCACCAATTCACAATCACTTTCAACAAATTCCGCGTGCCATTCGGTCTGGCGTCATCATGGCGTTATGGTTCAAAATATCCCAGGTTTTTCGTCAATTCGGGATTACAAATTTCAACTTATCGTTAATCGCGACCCAATTATCGGTTACAACGGGCGATTCAACCGGATATTTTCAATTACAATAAAATCAAAGGTCCCAAAGAGCGGACATTATTCCAACAAAGCAAAAGGTTATCTGTCAAGTCTCAAGTCAAGGTCAAATTTCTTTATGTCAAAAAAAGGTGCGTTCGGATATTCTCTTCGGACGGAACAGCCAGGGTAGCCCTTAATACTTAGTAGGTAGTACTTAATAATAATTATGTAATGTTATGTTCTTAATAATATGTTTATTGTTATTATAATATTTTCTGGACATGCCATTTTTTATTTGGTTCATTTTCAGGTGCCCAAAAAAAATGTACAATAATAAATGGAAGAATCGATAACTTTCCGATTTAGTCAATCACTAGCGTATATGTAAAATAAATTGCTTTTGCACAGCACAACGATAGCGACCGATGTTTTTGTGTGGGTAAGTTCTACGGTGCATGGTAAATACACACTGTGTTTGACGGAATAAGGTTTATTATTGATTGTATAGTAGGGTGGGTCGCTATAGTAAGGAAAAAAAAAATATTGTCAAATTATTTTGTAATATAATAAAAACATGACCCAACCCTATTAGTCATAAAATATCGAAAAATAAACTTTCTGAGTAGACTCCTTCTACCCGCGCATTAACTTTGAAAAACTGAAATATTTCTTTTTTTTTTTGTTAATAGATTGGACACCTGTTCTTCATGATTTTAAATAAAGGTAGTTAAGCTACTTAATAAATACACAGTTTGTAGACAAAAAATATAATTGAAAAGGAAAACTAAACATAATATTCAGAGAAAATCAAAAAGAAAATTCAATTTACGTTAAAATCTTTCTTACTTTCAAACTTAGGCATTTGCTTTCGAGAACGAATTTTGTTCTTTGTCATAGCTTCTCTTGATTTTTTGTGACAAAGCTGTAAAGTCGCTTCTGTTACTGTCTTTACAGCCCGCTCAACAGCTTGTGTATGACACGGTAGTCGTAAAAAAAGAATTTCATCATCACCACCTGACTCTACTAGGGAATGAAGAGTATCATCCGAAACATTGCTCGATATAGGTGGCTGGAAATAACTTTGCTGCCAGTCAATCAAATCAATGTATGACAAAGCGTTTAAATTAATTTTAGGCACTTCGAAAACCCGAAGCTGACTGGAATCAGATGCTATCCTTGCCTTTAAAATGCGCCTAGCGGCGAGTTCTCTCACGTGTTTCTGTTCATCAGACAGCATAGATAAAAGTAAGTTCTCCGGGTGTGCAAAAAAGGCATTCCGCTTAATAACAGGATCAACAACACTCTTTAGTTCTTGAGGAAGATATCTAGAATAAAATACAAATTTCCAGAAGTGTCTTGCCCCATCTTTGCATGTCGGATGTACTTTAATTTCGAACCAGATGGGAGCATAAACTTTTACCACAAAAGTTGCAAGTTGTTTTAGTTCATTTGTAGGACTTTCAGTTGAAACATATAACCTCAAGATCCTATTTGCCTTTGTAAGCCACCTGGCATGCGACATTTTTCCTGGAGAGCGATTGTACAGATTAGGAGGGTGCCACTGATAACGGCAGATGTTATATCATAAAGATAACGTTGATCAGAGCTTAGATCTTTTACATTTGAAACATTTGGTAACATACCTTCTATCTTTTCAAATGTTACAACAGACCGCTTCTCACAGTCATCCAATAATTTGCCAATTGCTCCAGAATAAGTAGAAGGTCCTGTTGTAGTGCCATCAAGTTTTGCAAAAGTGTCTTAGGGGTAGTTCATTCATGTGTAAAAGGCAAATAATCCATTGAAGTGGTCGATGTAAACGCTTTTCTAATAGCCGTATGACTCCGCCGTATTTACCAGTGTTTGTTACTGTCCCGTCACAACCTATGGCAAGAGTATCCCGTAAAGTCATATTCTGCTGATCGCTAATCATTTGATAGATAGCAAACTCTAACCCCTTTGCGGTTCCGTGGCTTGGAACGGCATATCCAACAAAAAGTGACCCCGGTTCTTTGATGATTGAAATATGTTCTTCAACTGTCGTTAATCGATATTGTTTTCCGCCTTTTGTAATGATTTGAGGGTCTTATCTTTTCGTCCATCAAAATACAAGGCAGGAATAGTATCAATTTCGTCTTGAACTAAAGTTTCTTGTCGTAATTTTTGTCTGGCCCGTCGTAATCTTGACTTATCGATTACTTCGTTATCAATTTTGACATCTTGCAAAACTGCAGAAGCGACAGCAGCAGCTGCTCTATCAGATATCCCGTATCGATCACAAACAGTTGATAGATTCTTCAGAGATTGTATTTTCTGCTTTTTTGGTTCTACATTTGATGAAAGTTGAGGCAAAATTTCTTCTTCATTTCTTGATTCAGTCATTATTGAAGAGTCAGGATTTTCGTGAGAAGGACCTGGTTCGTAAATTTCTTTAGAATTGTAATAGGATTTCAACTGCTTTTTTCGTTCACTGAGTTTTCTTTTTCTCGTAGTTGTCAATAAATCAACAGTTCCAATTATCATTTTTCTCTCTGTTTTCTGGTCGATTAAAAAAGCTCGTTCTTCCTTAGGAACCTTTGCAACTTTAGAACATTTACACGACTCAAAATTTTTACACTTACATGAACTCACATCAAACAGTTTTTCCGAGTTTTTTTGAAAATCTTGTATCTTTTCTTCCGACAGTCGCTTCAAAGATTTTATTAAGTTTTTGCACTTTCCGTGGTAAGTTTTAATTAATTGCATCACACGATTATGCGATACGATAGGAATAGAAGCCTTTTTCCACAAATTTTCAACTTTACTTGATACTATTTCGGAAATCTCATTGATAGATGGCTCTTTTTTTGAATTGTACTCAAGTTTCAGCCGATGTCTGACTAAATTATAGTACTTCATTACTTGTTTGTAAGTGGGGAGTTGATTTTCAATCATTTCTTCAGAAGCACCAAAAATTGGACAAGTTGTGGCCCTCCGGGTATTACTTGAAATTTCCATAATGCACGACGTCACAAAACAAATAAATAATACGAAAAATAGCCAAAAAAATATGTAAATGCGCGTGACCTACGGCGAACTGAAGCAATTACGCAAGCGACCTCTATTTTTCTCGTTACCTGTACTCTTCAACCCCCGCACTCCCCGCCAGTTTATTCTCAAATGTCAATTCGACTATTATTTATGATTTTGTTTAGCTTATAGGTTTAATTGTGCATTTAACATAATTTAATATCGTTTAGACTTTCAGATAAACGTTCAGAGATGAAATCTGATTTGTGCCATTTTTTTTTCAAATTCAAACGTTATGCGCGGGTAATTAATGGTATGTAAGAAAAAGAATAAAAACACTAGTTTTGTTCAGAACTACAATTGCCCAGTGCAACGATACTGGTGTGTCCGAAACTGTCCACGGTTCATGGAGCTCTAACGTTGCTTACAACAATAATAAATAAAAGTACAGGCTCTTCGGCCTACAACCATATATTCAAATAACTAATCGGTACCACTAACCTTCTGTGCTGGGTTCGCCAAGTTTCGACCTTCCTAGGTCACGCCCAAGTGTGGTATGTATGTAATATGAGGTGAGTAAGTGAAAAGTGTGATGTAAGTCACGTGTTCTAGAACGTTCACAAGGCGCCAATCTCCAATGGCGCGGTCCAGATCAGCATCACACCCAACTCACACCGGATTGAAGCTATTTATCACTACTTTTTTCCAACAAATGCGCGTGCCACGCGATGGCATCAACCCGGCGATATATCCAAAAATATCCCGGGGTTTTCGTCAAATGGGGATTGCAACTTCAAACAATAGTTAACTCGCGACCCAATTATCGGTTTCAACACGCGATTCCAAACGATATTTTACGAATTATAATTAACTCAACAGGTCCCAATCGGACATCTTTCAACAAGGAAGCAAAGTCTATCTGTCAAGTGAAAAGTTATGTCAAGTGTCAACATCAAAAAGACAATAGAATGTTGCCACACCAAAAAGATCGTTCAAAAATACATTTCGGACGCAACATCTACCCCCTCCGGACGGGCCTACCCGTCCGCTAATCAATTGGAAGTCTTGACCAGGTTGCGAATTCAACACAGCTTCAATGCGGCCAAATACCGTAGCTAGTTCCTCAAAGGTGAGAACGGTGTCTGCCAATCTCTCCGCCAGCGTCCCTTTGCCGCTTTCACCGCGGCCCCAAAAATACCCCCCCAATGGGGGCAGGCTGGCGGGTCAAACAACCAAGTTACCCCTCGGCGGGCCAAACTATTATCAATGTCAACCTGGCTCTCATTAAGGAAGGCGTATACCTCCTTCAAATAGTTACTTGTACCCTTGTAATTCGTACCGCAATCAGACCTAATCAAAGAAGGTAACCCACGGCGAGACACAAATCTTTCCAAGTCGCCTCAAAGGCCTCTGTCGAGAGGGAGGTTACCAGCTCCAAATGTACTGCCTTGGTTGACAGGCAGACAAACACACAAATAAGCCTTAACAATCTTACTATTACGAAGGGTGGACGTCTTCAACAAAGGGGGACCAACAAAGTCCGTTACGACGCCAGCAAAGGGCCTCGCCTCATTGACGCGATCAGCCGACAAAATCCAAATTTCTCGCTGCAGAATGGCCAACAGCGCATTGCAACCGGCATGCGAGTTCTTAGTGTGACGATCAGTCACCAACAATTGAACCAAGTGGCCCTCCTTGGGCAACAAAAGGGGGTGACGGGCCCCATAAGGAAGGCTAGGGTGCCTCAACCGTCCTCCAACACGCAAAAGACCCGTCTTGTCCAAGAAGGGATTCAGCTTACTAACAGCTCCCGACAACTTAACCCTACCAGACTTCAAGACCTCGATCTCCTTCTCAAAGTGTGCAGCCTGCACAGAGCCGACCCAAACGAGGAGTGACTCCTGTCGCTCTTGAGGAGAGAGAACTGGTAAAAGGCGCTTGTCCCCTGGATTCCTAGAATTATGGCCAAAACGCCTGATCCACGAGGTAACGTTTAACAATTTGTCGAGAGAGCTGTATCGATTCAACAAAAAATCAGGATCAAACGGAGGATCCTTCGTCCCAACACCGAACACCTTAAGTCCGGGCAAAGGATCCGACATCAAAACTGGCGTTCGAGGCCAATCGTCCTCGGGGCGAGTCAGCCAGTCCGGTCCCCACCAGAGGGGGTGAGCAATCAAGCGGGGGGCCATGCATCCGCGTGAGGCTACGTCGCCCGGGTTCAGGTCACCAGGCACGTGCATCCAAATCAAAGGCGTTTCAGAACCTTGAATCTGAGACACTCGGTTCGCAACAAATACCTCCAAAGAGTGGACGGACGTCTTCAACCAACACAAAACAATTTGACTGTCCGTCCAGGCGTAAGAAGCCCGAATGTCAACAGTTCCACCCAAAGTATGCACAACGTGATTTAGGAGACGCACAAGAAGCACCGCCCCTGACAACTCCAACTTAGGGATGGTCAATGCCGTCCGGAGGGGGGCCACCTTGCTCTTGGCCATGACCAGTGACAACTTCACCTGGCCCGTGGCGCTGACGGTGCGCAAATAAACAGCGGCGGCATAACCGTGAGAGGACGCGTCACAAAACCCATGAAGGGTGGCAGTATAAACCCCAGGGGGGAGGATGGCACGTGGCAGCGCGACCTCATTGACCGCAGGGAGCGCTGATACAAATTGGAGCCAGTCTTCCAACAGGGTTTCCCGAAGTGGCTCGTCCCAACCAAGTTCAGCGGTCCAAAGGCGCTGAAGGAAGCATTTCGCCCAAAACAATACCGGGCAGATCCTACCATTAGGGTCAAAGGTCCTCGCTACAGTAGACAACACCAGTCGTTTAGTCCAAGTATGAGGAGACTCCAAGTCGACATCGTACGTAAAGGTGTCTTGAACTGGTCGGTACTGCACGCCGAGGACGGCCATCATGGCGGGGTTGTCAACGTTCTCAAACAAGTGAGGATCCTGCTTATGATCCTCCAACACACCTTCCAATAGCGCTGGCGAGTTGGACACCCATTTACGCAACTCATAGCCAGCGGAAGCCAGAATCTGGACCAACTCATCACGCAACAGGATAGCTTCCTCAACCGTTGGAGCTCCAGTTGTGGCGTTGTGGTTTAAGTGGTGAAATAATAAAAGAAGACCACAGGTTACAGCATTTATTTTAAAAGGGGGGTGGGTTCGGTTCACATAGGGTTCCCTCACTGGTCGAAGGTATAGAATGGTACTGCCCTGGGCTCAGGCCGCGACGCACGCAGACCGGCGGGCAGATCCCGTAGCAAGCAGCTCGCGCGCAGACGGGCGCAGAGGTTATGCGGGCAGGCCACACAATAGCGCGCAGACGGGCGCAGAGGTTATGCGGGCAGGCCACACAATAGCGCGCAGACAGTCACAGAGGCTGCGTGACACCCGTCAAGCGGCGGACGTAGAGGTGGTTGATAGTAGAAATCCAAGGCAGTAGAAACGAAGGAGAAGGAAGAAAAAAACCCTGGAATCCAAAAAGGGTGCTTCCGTAAGCGTGGTGCAGGAATCGTGAGCGCCAGCGATGCGTGCGTCTCCCAGCCGTAAGCTCCACGGAACAGTACCCGGGAAATGGATGGGAAACTCACCATCGCGGCGGCTCACAAAGGTTAAATAGAGATAAGCGTGCGCATACCGCGTGCAACGATATAAAACGTAACCGCGTGCAAGGCGTTTAAGCTCGTAGCTGCTATGACACTGCAGAAAAGTAATACTGCGGCATGCGGACGCTTCACAATTTAGAAACACTAGTGGAAAACAGATGACAATGAAATAGCGTAGTTATGTTCTCGACAGAAGCCATCTTGACAACCGGGGAATTATATTAATTTACAAACACTGCAGATTACGGTGAAATAAGAGGATTACAATTTGGCAAGATGGAGAGAAAATGGCAGATACAATGAGCACTTACCCTTGGCACAGAGGGGTTTCTATATAAGTTACTTGCAACAGTAGGCGGCGAGAAAAGAAGCTTCGCGCACTAGAGATTAGAATTTATAGCTGGTCACTACTGCATAAGTGTTGTCACTCCGTGAAACCATAGACATTAGAGATTAGTGTGGTAGTCGACTTCTAGTTTAATCGACTACAACGCTACAGTACCCCGCCTGTTAGCGAAGGATTTTCCCTAGGATAAATCCGCTAGAAGGCCTAAACCACTATTACTGACTACCTATACGTTCATACATCCCATTCATGTGCTTCCATACTATTAATCATTCATCCATCCATTCTAAGTCCATCCCTGACTTGGAAGTAGTCCTAAGTCAGTGACGTACAATCACATACGAGAGGTAAGCTAATTATAGAGTAGTTTAACTCGAGACAGTCAGTAGGAAAAACAGCAAGATAAAGCAAGTGTATCTCCATAGGGTTAGGTAACCGTGGTGGACTGTTGCAGGCTATAGGTAATGTTAGGTTTCAAAGCAAGAAGTAAGTTCATCGTTGAATATTAAATCATCAAAGTTCTAACAACAATTTAATAATAAGTTAAGGTTCTAATTTATGTTTAGGTTTAAAATAAAATTTTGTTAAAGTTCAAAGCTAAGAGTATTTTAAAAAAAAAATTTAAAAAAATTTTTTTTTTTTTTTGAAAAGGTAAAAAAATTTTTTGTTAAAAGTTAAAAAAAAATTTTTTTTTTTGGTGATGGTCCATGTATATGTTCAAATTGGTTTAAGTTTCATTACTGGAATACGCATCATATGTAGAAGTCCATTCGAGTGAGTTTCCGAACGTGAGTGTAATTTATAAAAATAAATCAAGTCCATATTCATACTGTTGCGAGAATATCCGCACGTTATAGACGAAGTTCTAAAAGACAAGTATCCAAGGTTGGCAACTACGTCGAGATGTCAAAGTCAGTACGTAAACGTCAAAAATATAATATGTCAATGATCTTAAATTAAATAGGTTATGTTATGAATCACGCGGAAATATTTTTTAAGAGAATTAATTAATTTAATTAGGGCAGGTTGAATCTAAGTAATATTCAGGATAGGTTTGTTCAATACTAAAAGGTGTTATGAAGTTAAAGTTAGGTTTCTAGTTTAGTGTTTAGGTAAAAGAAATTAGATAAGTTTGTAGACTAAATGTTGTTAGAATATTTCATGTAGATTCTATTATTAAACGATTGATGAAATGCGAGTTAAGTTCGGGTTTAGTGCTTAGATTAAAGTTAGATTGTTACTAGGGTAGAATGGAACATAATTTAACCGTGGTGGTAGAGATACCAGCAGTTATAAAGTTTTATGAATAGTTTAAACGTTATGTTTTAATCTGGTTTAGGGCCTAGATTTAATGTTAGATTTGTTTACCAGGGCAGACTGGAATATAGTTTAACTGTGGGGCAGATCACCAACAGTTTAGTTGAAAACAATACAATGGACTATGCTATATATTGTTTTGTGAATAGTTTTAAGGTTAGTAGTGAGAAAGTTTTACAGTTATAATTAGGATATAAAGTTATAGACTACTATGCAAGTAGTTAATGGGTAGGTACGGTATTTGTATAGAAATTTACCGGCTTGAAGCTGTTTTCAGAACAGTAGGTTTAGAAATTAATGTAAATTAACTAGTGTGCGGACACCCATGTTTCAGGGGGCCGTCTTTAAGACATCCATGAGGACATAATAACATAAATAAAAGTTAAAGGTAGTGTACTATGGAGACTACTCTGCCATGATACTAAAGAATCGCCCTGAAGGCCCACTATGTAGTTTCTCATAGTCACGCCGTAAAGTGAAATAATAAAAGAAATTAGGTGTGTAGTGTACATATGTGTGTGTGTGTGTGTGTGTTCAGCAGAAAGGTGGTAATGGAACTGAAGTTATGTTGGCTTATTGCAATGCAGTCAAGGTATTTAGTTCTATTAAAAGACAAATAAATATAGTTAATTTTAGAATAATAGTTTAGAAACTTTAGTCAGTAGGTTTTAATTAGGATTACCACACTGCAGGTGGGTGTGAAATATGACACTAGGATAGCTATAACCAGAGTTATAGTTAACTTAGGTAGTTAGGTACAAGTCGACCCTCCACGACCAGTATATTAGGCGGTCGTGGATGTGTGTTCCCTTGGCATCGTGTGACCCTGTATGGGGTCAAACACTAGTAGTTAGCTAGGCCTACGGGATGCTCTGTCAGAAACTTTTATAAAGATCTTGACTTGTTAGGTATTTAGCATCCTTTAGGTTATCTAGAATTTCAGAGATATAAGGTAAATTATAAGCATCCTTCTTAGTTACTGAATTTAGCTTGTGACTGTCTAAGCAGAACCACAATTTGCCATCCCATTTAGGTGTGAGAAGTACAGGTGAAGACCAAGGACTTTCACTTGAAAGTTGAGCGAAGGAATGTTGGTGTGAAACCAGTAACTTCACTAGTTGAGTTATTTAGTGCAAATTGAACAACTGGAATATGTAGATCCCAAGAGCGTTGGTCATTGTTATTGTAGGTAGAAACAGCTGTTATGAATGTCTTATTTAGAAGACAATACTTAGAGAAACAGCATGTCAGTACAAAAAGATATGCGTTTTGGCGTCTAGAGACAGGCAGAGGGCCAACAATGTCAATACTGAGCATCTGGAATGGCCGAGAGCATTCTTTAGGTTTCCCCATGACCTCCAGTGGGGCATGGTTTACTTGTTTATGAGCTAGACAGATTTTACATGAAGTTACAGCTTTCACTAAGTCACTGTGCATTCCTGGCCAGTAGTAACGAAGAGTTAGTCTTTTATAAGTTTTAAAAATGCCTAGATGACTTGACGTGGGTTCTGCATAGTTTTCAATAAAAACTTTAGAGCTAGATTATATGATAATTAGATTATATTATATTTTGTTTATCAGATTGTATTATGTTTATTAGATTTAATATATTTATTAGATTTATTAGATTATATTTCTTATTAGATTTATTAGATTATATTTACTATTATATCTATTAGATTAGATTATATTTAGAATTGGGGTTCTTGTGGCACTTGCTTCAGCCTGCTGACCACTGGCAGAAAGATGTGATGTACTAGGGGTGAGTTTACTCAGGAGAGCATTGTTAATTTGTTTCCTAAAGTCAGTGAATGTGCCCTTCTCACCGCCTCTAATGACAACCTCATATTCCAATTCGGCCTTTCTTAGGTGGATAAATTTGATTGGGTTAGCGCTCATTGTGATCTTTACAATTTATAACAAAACCCTAGTAGCTGACTGACAAATTATATAAAAGTAACAAATTAAAAAAAAAATACAGAAGAAAAATATAGTAATTACCCACTACTTACCGCCACGATGTGTGAGTCAGGTAAATAGCGACCAGTGAAGAAAACCTTGTGAACCTTACCGAGTGGGCGCCACTGTGGCGTAGTGGTTTAAGTGGTGAAATAATAAAAGAAGACCACAGGTTACAGCATTTATTTTAAAAGGGGGGTGGGTTCGGTTCACATAGGGTTCCCTCACTGGTCGAAGGTATAGAATGGTACTGCCCTGGGCTCAGGCCGCGACGCACGCAGACCGGCGGGCAGATCCCGTAGCAAGCAGCTCGCGCGCAGACGGGCGCAGAGGTTATGCGGGCAGGCCACACAATAGCGCGCAGACGGGCGCAGAGGTTATGCGGGCAGGCCACACAATAGCGCGCAGACAGTCACAGAGGCTGCGTGACACCCGTCAAGCGGCGGACGTAGAGGTGGTTGATAGTAGAAATCCAAGGCAGTAGAAACGAAGGAGAAGGAAGAAAAAAACCCTGGAATCCAAAAAGGGTGCTTCCGTAAGCGTGGTGCAGGAATCGTGAGCGCCAGCGATGCGTGCGTCTCCCAGCCGTAAGCTCCACGGAACAGTACCCGGGAAATGGATGGGAAACTCACCATCGCGGCGGCTCACAAAGGTTAAATAGAGATAAGCGTGCGCATACCGCGTGCAACGATATAAAACGTAACCGCGTGCAAGGCGTTTAAGCTCGTAGCTGCTATGACACTGCAGAAAAGTAATACTGCGGCATGCGGACGCTTCACAATTTAGAAACACTAGTGGAAAACAGATGACAATGAAATAGCGTAGTTATGTTCTCGACAGAAGCCATCTTGACAACCGGGGAATTATATTAATTTACAAACACTGCAGATTACGGTGAAATAAGAGGATTACAATTTGGCAAGATGGAGAGAAAATGGCAGATACAATGAGCACTTACCCTTGGCACAGAGGGGTTTCTATATAAGTTACTTGCAACAGTAGGCGGCGAGAAAAGAAGCTTCGCGCACTAGAGATTAGAATTTATAGCTGGTCACTACTGCATAAGTGTTGTCACTCCGTGAAACCATAGACATTAGAGATTAGTGTGGTAGTCGACTTCTAGTTTAATCGACTACAACGCTACACAGTACAGACATAATCGACGTACAGGTACGTTTTCAAGATGGCGGACGCACGAGGGAACCTCAAACGCTCCCGGTCCGCAAGCTCCCAAAGCGAACGAATAGCAACAAAGGGGCTTGATCGAAGGCCGTACGTATTCGTGTTGAGCTCGTACACAATCATGGGATCCTGGGGATGCTCCCGCCACAGGATCAACTGATAACGTCTGTCATCCCGGTGAATAACCGTTTGCCGGAACATCATTTTGATGTCGGCCACAAAGACTACTTGATGACGACGAAAAGACGTGATGACGTCACAAAGATCCCTCAACAATTTGGGGCCGGAATGCAGGCAATCATTCAAGGAGACGCCGGAAGAAGTCCGCGCAGACCCATCAAACACTGTGCGCAGTTTACCAGTGGATGGCTTGAGGACCGCGTGATGCGGCAAGAAGAAATGCTCTACTGAGCGCCAATCCAAATCTGACACCGACATGTGTCCCAAGTCTGCATACTCACGCATAAAATCTACATATTTTTGCCGCAGCACCGGGTCCCTGGCCATGCGGCGCTCCATTGCCAACAATCTTTTCTCAGCCGTAGGTCTGGATTGGCCGAGGGGTGGTCGCACCGCAACAAAAGGCAGCCGGGTCTCAAGCCGACCGGAGCGGAGTCGACCAGTGTTGTTCTGATAGAACAACTCGCACTCTTCGTGTTCCGGATTCAAGCGGGCCACCTGAGGGGGCTCCTCAACCTCCCAAAACCTCTGAACGGCGTCAGAGAGGGCTGAGCCGGACACCAACGCAAAGACAGGTTCAGGTGGAGGGGGCACGTTCAACACTGGGCCCATAATCGCAAAGCCGAAGATGGTTGAGACCGCCACCAGACCCCTCGGGTGGCACCATGGGATCTCCGGCTGCAAGACCGTCATATTTCCCAACAATATTTTCCCCAAAACATCGGAACCCAACAACAAATGCACCGTACAAGGGGAATCAAACCGGGTGTCAGCCAAATCCAGACCTGACGTCAACCGTAGAACATCCAAAGGCAACTGACAATCGGGATGGCTACCCAATATAGTCGGCATAACAAGGGCAGGAGCACCAATTTTAGGGTACGGACAACTCACAGGGGTGATTTCAAACCAGGTCTCTCCCTCAACAGTGGTGACAGCCGCTTCGCCAATTCCCTGAATTTTGCCTGAAAAGTCGTTCACCTTCAGACCAACCTGTCCCGCTAACCAAGACGACAAAAGGGAACCCTGGGCTCCCGTGTCCAAAAGGGCACGGACCACAATCGAGTCACCAAAGGGTCCCCAGACCCTGACCGAGGCCGTTGGCAACAAAATCGACTCGATCCGGGGGGGTTCTTTAGCGGGGCAGGCGCCAATTTCCTAGCGGTGCCTGGGTGGCGACCGATCGCCGCATCCAGGCTGTCCTCTTCCACGACGAGGGTACGATTGGAATGGTTCGTCCGCGCGGTGTCCCAAGCCGCTCGCCATCGCTGGAAGGGCATATCCTACCGGATGCCTGAATGGCGGAGGGCGTGACTCCAACCGGGGACGTTCCGCCAACGGAGGGGAGAGGTAGCGGTGCTGGTCCGGCCACTGCTGCCTAGCAGCCAACGCGTGTTCTCCCTGACAAGGGGAGGCCAAATCTCGATCGCGGGGCTCCCGTACAACTTGCGCGGGGGGTAGGGAGCGGCGTGCAGAATTGCGGTCCTCAGCCCGGTGCTCATCTCCGGAATACCCTGCGCGAACCCTCCTCAGAAGATGGTCTGCTGGAGCGGTTCGCGTTGGCGCACAAAATCTCCAGGTGGGACCCCGTGCAAATTCTACACGGACGGGGGTCGGGGCAGTCCCGATGGAAATGGGCCCCCAAACACGAGAAGCACAAACGGCGTGCGTTGGCAATACGGCGGCGGGCACTTACGTGCAAATTCAAAAGGTCCGGGCAACGCGCCATGACATGCCCCGTTGCCTTACAAAAGTCACAATGATGAGGACTCCGGGCACCAGCAAAACGGGGGGCGGGGCGAACATCAACAGGCCCCCTAGCCCGAGGACTCCGGGCGCCAGCAAAACTGTGGGCGGGGCGATCATCAACAGGCCCCCTAGCCCGAGGACTCCGGGCGCCAGCAAAACGGGGGGCGGGGGGAACATCAATAGGCCCCCGAGCCCTAGTCCGTCCCTGGTTTCTAGGCTGAGAAGGTAGTGGGGGTGACCCCGTGGCGCCACGAGTGTTATCCGAAAACCGACACTCGTCTTCCAAAAATTTGAGGAGGTCGTCAAAGGGGGGAAGATGGGTGGCACTATCCCCACCATACTTCTGCTCAAAACGTGACCTCAGCTCCGCGGGGAGCAACTGCAGCACTATCGTACTCTTTTATCCTCTTTTAATCTTGAAATTTTACCTCTATCTGCGACTCATAATTTTCCCAACTGCACGCCTTCTCTATTGGACCTAATGATTGTTTCTTCACCTAGCAAAGTTGCTGAGTATGGGCAGCTTACTGCAACCTTTTCTTACCATGACCTCATCTTTCTTTCCTATCGTATCCGATCTCCCAAACGTAAACCTCGCTTCTGCTATTTACGTAATTACAATGGCCTAGATCTTGCTGAGTTAGCACGTGATGCAGGAGATATCGACTGGACCTCCGTAGTCGAAAGCTCCAGTATTGACGAGAAAGTCAGCTGTTTCAATTCCGAGCTATTGGGTCTCTATGACAAACATGCACCGCGTCGGCGAATTAAAGTAAAACATAATCCTGCTCCTTGGATTACTGCTGAAATCAAAGATGCTATTGCTCGTAAGGATAAAGCGAAGAGTAGGTATAGACGTAGATCCACGGAGCAGAATTTTGATCACTTTAAAGTTATGCGTAATCGCTGCAATCGTATGTGTCGAGATGCTAAAAGACGTTATTTCCACGAATCTCTTATTAATCGAAAGTCCTCTGATGTCTGGAAATTTCTAAAGTCAGTTGGCATCGGCAAATCACCCTCTAATACTTGTGAAGATGTTGACATATGTGCTCTTAATAGACACTTTTCTCTTCCTCCTGTTTCTCTTGAACCTAGTGTCAAAATTTCAACTTTGCAAGAGCTCACTGATTTGCCTTTACCAAATTGCCCAACTTTTAATTTGACTTCTGTTTCTGAAGACGATGTTAAAAAATCTCTATTTTCTATTTCCTCTTTGGCTGTTGGTCATGACAATGTGTGTTCGAGGATGATAATACCTATTCTACCTCAATTGCTCCCCATTCTAACTCACATTGCTAACTATTCCTTATTTTCTAGCTCATTTCCTAGTGCCTGGAAACAGGCACATATAATACCTGTTCCCAAAATAAACAATCCATCGTCCTTATCTCACTTCAGACCTATCTCCATTTTACCTTTCCTTTCTAAAGTTCTTGAACACATTGTTCATGACCAAGTTTCTAGATACCTTACAGCACACTATCTAATTTCCCCTTTCCAATCTGGATTTCGTACTGGTCACAGCACAGTAACTGCACTTCTGAAAGTCACCGACGTTATCCGCTGGGCTATGGACAATAAATCTCTCACCGTATTAGTCCTACTTGACTTCAGTTGCGCGTTCAACTCAGTAGATTTTGACATACTTCTTGGAGTCCTTCGTTCATTTAACTTCTCGCCTTCTGCACTATCCTGGTTTGACTCGTATCTTCGGGGTCGCTCTCAGTGTGTCCGCCTTGATGAAAAATTTTCTGATTGGTGTGATCTCACTGCTGGTGTGCCTCAGGGTGGCGTTCTTTCTCCTCTTCTTTTCTCTGTCTTTATTAATACAGTTACTCAGATCATCACCTCGAACTTCCATCTCTATGCAGACGATTTGCAGCTATACCGACACTTCTTGCTGGCTGACGCGGACTCAGCGATTAGTGTCATGAATTGTGACTTGGAGAATATTAGTCAGTGGGCTAAATCATACGGATTACAGATTAATCCGTCCAAGTCCCAGGCTATGATCTTAGGTAGTCGATACTATCGCTCTGCACTTGACACTTCCTCTTTGAGGCCATTATCCCTTAACGGCTCGGTCATTGCGTACACGGATATTGCAAAGAATCTTGGTGTATTACTTGACAGCAATCTTTCTTGGCGAGCGCAAGTAAGTGAGGTTAGTCGTAAGGTGCACTTTTCCTTCCACTCTTTAAAATCCCTTCAAAGCTTCTTGCCTTTCAAAACTAAAATCTCTTTAGCTCAAACTTTAATTCAGCCGATTATTGATTATGCTGATGCCTGCTATTTGGATGCCACTGAGGAGCTCTTATGTAAGCTTGAGCGCTTGCAAAACTTGTGTATTCGCTTTGTTTTTGGTCTGAGGAAATACGATCATGTCTCTCAGTTTCACAAGGATCTCAAGTGGCTCCCTATCCGTCTTCGCAGGAACACTCGAATATTATTCCTTCTGTACAACATCCTATTCAATCCTGCATATCCTAGCTACCTGCGCGATCGTTTTTCATTCACTCGACCTACTGATGCCCTTTGTAGATCCCACCTTAAACTCCATCTCAATTTCCCATCCCAAAAAACCTGTTTCTATTCCCACTCCTTCCTCTTTTCATGCAGTACGACTGTGGAACTCACTTCCCGCTAAAATCCGCGAAGCTAAATCCATTACTATTTTCAAAAAGCAGGTCAAAGATCATTACCTATCTAACATCCCGTAATTTTATATATTTATATATTTTTATAGCATGTATTTTAATTCTATGTATGTATATATTTATTAAATATATCATTTTAGTTTAATTTTATAGCTAAGTATGTTTTATATCGTAATTAGTATTTATACACACTGTGTCTATCATCTCCTCTTCAACTCTCCTGTCGCAGGTCTGCTGGAAGAAATTTCTTAGGAAATAAGCAGCACCTTTGTGCTCTTTTGTCTGTATTATATTTTTTTTTCTCCTTTATAAGTGTCATGTGTGTACATAAATAAATAAATAAATAAATATGTGCACCAACAAGTACGACCAATGTTCCACCGGTAACTCCAGGCGTCTCAAAGCGTTGGTCGCTGAGACCAACGGGTTCAGCAAGTCAGTGCGCAACGTCGACGTGCTGGCAATGGCCGGTAGTCCCAAAATCTGGTCGATGTGCACATCAGCCAGGCAGCGCTTGTTCTGATACTGTCGGGAGAGAAGCTCCAGAGCGGTCGGGTAAGAGGAATCCGTCACCGGCAAGTGCTGCACCAAGGCTCTGGCTTCGCCCTCCAGGACAGACAATAAATAGGCCAGCTTCTGGGCAGGTCCAAGGTCCGAGCGTGCATCGACAAGACTCTCAAAGAGATTTAGGAAGCCCAGCCAGTGGTCCAAGCTACCGTCAAAATGTGGCAGCTCCAGGGTGGGCAGCCTACTCAATAGTCCAGGGCCTGCAACAACGGGAGTCTGCGGCTTGGCCGCATCAGGCACCCGACTCTTCAAAATTTCCCGCGCTCGTAGACATATGACATCCCCCAGGTGGACAATCTGGTCATAGTCACCCAAAATCTTATCGCACGCTGTCTGATCCATCACCCCCAAATCCACGTCCATGATGTACTCGTTGAAGCGTGTGAGCGCAGCATCAGCTGACTTGATCCTCTCAATCACTTGCCCATACCGAACAAGGGTGAGCTCTTCCAATTCTACACGCTCAACCGTTGCAGCTGCCGATGCGAACCATCTCAACTGTGTGGTCAATCCGGCAGCAGCCTCCCTGACTGCCCTTAATGAGGCCATTGCAACAATCAAATATTAATACAACAGGCTAAAATTAACTAAACAAACAACAATGACTTGTTAGCCGACCAAATAATTTCACCAAAATAACAACTTAAATTCAATTATTTCAAGTCCAAATCCGACCCTGTACCCATTCCAAGTATGAATCTAGTTTGGTACAGATGGCGAGTTACAAAATAAATAACAATTCAATGTATATATTGTGCAGGATCACACCAATTATATACAACAATTGCCTGTATAATATTGCTCCGGACAATCTCTAACAACAATCCAATAAACAAATAAATGCAATAAGTCAATCCACACCATTCAATTCTTGTTATGTTAACAAATGTGTGATTATTATTTAGATAACCTTTTAAATTCAGATCAATGACATTCAATTATTAATTGCAACAAATATACCAAATTATGTACCAAATACAACTAATAATTCCTAATTTCACAAATAAATTTTACTTGTCAATTCAATACCAAGGGGCTAGCACTACAAATTACAGTACAAACTACAAGTACTATTTGAGCCCGGCTGACAAAGCAATATATTCAAAACTTATCAAGTTATAAGTTATGTTAAGTAATTAAACTAAAGTTATTTTCAAAACTTCCAATTAAACCAGTGGATCTTATAAGACCACGCTTCTGCTACCACTTGTTCAGAACTACAATTGCCCAGTGCAACGATACTGGTGTGTCCGAAACTGTCCACGGTTCGTGGAGCTCTAACGTTGCTTACAACAATTGTTCAGTACTACAAAAGGCCAGTGCAACGATACTGGTATGTCTGAACTTGTCCACGGTACGTGGAGCTTAACGTTGCTTACAATAATCAAAAGTACTTACACAATAGTCTACAGGGTCTCCGGCCGACAACAATCTATAGCCTCTGAGGCTTTATAAATACCACTAACCTTCTGTCCTGGGTTCGCCAACTTCGACCTTCCTAGGTCACGCCCAAGTGTAGCATGTATGTAATATGAGGTGAGTAATTGAAAGTGTGATGTAAGTCAAGTGTTCTGAACGTTCACAAGGCGTCAGTCTCCAGATGGCGTGGTTCAAACAGCATCACAGCCCAAACTCACACCGGATTGAAGCTATTTATCACTACTTATTCCAACAAATGTCGCGTGCCACGCGATGGCATCAACCCGGCGATAAATCCAAAAATATCCCGGGGCTGGAATGTTGCCACACCAAAAAGATCGTTCAAAAATACATTTGGGACGCAACATCTACCCCCCCGGACGGGCCTACCCGTCCGCTAATCAATTGGAAGTCTTGACCAGGTTGCGAATTCAACACAGCTTCAATGCGGCCAAATACCGTAGCTAGTTCCTCAAAGGTGAGAACGGTGTCTCCCAACAATCTCCGCCAGCGTCCCTTTGCCGCTTTCACCGCGGCCCCAAAAATACCCCCCCAATGGGGGGCAGGCTGGCGGGTCAAACAACCAAGTAACCCCTCGGCGGGCCAAACTATTACCAATGTCAACCTGGCTCTCATTAATGAAGGCGTATACCTCCTTCAAATAGTTACTTGTACCCTTGTAATTCGTACCGCAATCAGACCTAATCAAAGAAGGTAACCCACGGCGAGACACAAATCTTTCCAAAGTCGCCTCAAAGGCCTCTGTCGAGAGGGAGGTTACCAGCTCCAAATGTACTGCCTTGGTTGACAGGCAGACAAACACACAAATAAGCCTTAACAATCTTACTATTACGAAGGGTGGACGTCTTCAACAAAGGGGGACCAACAAAGTCCGTTACGACGCCAGCAAAGGGCCTCGCCTCATTGACGCGATCAGCCGACAAAATCCAAAATTCTCGCTGCAGAATGGCCAACAGCGCATTGCAACCGGCATGCGAGTTCTTAGTGTGACGATCAGTCACCAACAATTGAACCAAATGGCCCTCCTTGGGCAACAAAAGGGGGTGACGGGCCCCATAAGGAAGGCTAGAGTGCCTCAACCGTCCTCCAACAGGGTTTCCCGAAGTGGCTCGTCCCAACCAAGTTCAGTTATAACAAGGGCAGGAGCACCAATTTTAGGGTACGGACAACTCACAAGGGTGATTTCAAACCAGGTCCTTCCCTCAACAGTGGTGACAGCCGTTTCGCCAATTTCCTAAATCTTGCCTGAAATGTCATTCACCTTCAGGCCAACCTGTCCCGCTAACCAAGACGACAAAAGGCAACCCTGGACTCCCGTGTCCAAAATGGCACAGACCACAATCGAGTCACCCAAGGGTCCCCAGACCTTGACCGAGGCCGTTGGCAACAAAACCGTCTTGATCTGGAGGGTCCTTTAGCGGGGCAGGCGTCAATCTCTTAGTGATGCCTGGGCGGCGACCGATCGCCGCATCCAGGCTGCCTTCGTTCACGACGAGGCCAACAATCAAAATATTCGTCCGCGCGGTGTCCCGAGCCGCTCGCCATCACTGGAGGGGCACATCCCATCGAATACCCGAATGGCGGAGGGCGCGACTCCAACCGGGGACGTTCCGCCAAAGGAGGGGAAAGGCAGCGGCGCCGACCCGGCCACTGCTGCCTAGCAGCCAATAATCGTTCTCCCTGACGAGGGGAGACCAAATGGCGCTCGCGGGGCTCCCGTTCAACTTGCGCGGGGGGTGGAGTGCGGCGTACAGAATTGCGGGTCTCAGCCCGGTGCTCGTCTCCGGGGTACCCCCCCCTGCGCGAACCCCCCTCAGAAGCTAGTTTGCTGGAGCGGTTCGCGTTGGCGCACAAAATCTCAAGGTGGGACCCTTCACAAATTCTACACGGGCGGGGGTCGGGGCAGTCCCGATGGAAGTGGGCCCCCAAGCACGAAAAGCACAAACGGCGTGCGTTGACAATGCGGCGGCGGGCACTTACGTGCAAATTCAAAAAATCCGGGCAACGCGCCATGACATGCCCCGTTGCCTTACAAAAGTCACAATGATGAGGACTCCGGGCACCAGCAAAACAGGGGGCGGGGCGAACATCAACAGGCCCCCTAGCCCGAGGACTCCGGGCGCCAGCAAAACGGGGGGCGGGGCGATCATCAACAGGCCCCCTAGCCCGAGGACTCCAGGCGCCAACAAAACGGGGGGCGGGGGGAACATCAACAGGCCCCCGAGCCCTAGTCCGTCCCTGGTCTCTGGGCTGAGAAGGTAGTGGGGGTGACCCCGTGGCGCCACGAGTGGTATCCGAAAACCGACACTCGTCTTCCAAAAATTTGAGGAGGTCGTCAAAGGGGGGAAGATGGTTGGCACTATCCCCACCATACTTCTGTTCAAAACGTGACCTCAGCTCCGCGGGGAGCAACTGCAGCACTATGTGCACCAACAAGTAGGACCAATGTTCTACCGGTAACTCCAGGCGTCTCAAAGCGTTGGTACAGGCTCTTCGGCCTACAACCATATATTCAAATAACTAATCGGTACCACTAACCTTCTGTGCTGGGTTCGCCAAGTTTCGACCTTCCTAGGTCACGCCCAAGTGTGGTATGTATGTAATATGAGGTGAGTAAGTGAAAAGTGTGATGTAAGTCACGTGTTCTAGAACGTTCACAAGGCGCCAATCTCCAATGGCGCGGTCCAGATCAGCATCACACCCAACTCACACCGGATTGAAGCTATTTTTCACTACTTTTTTCCAACAAATGCGCGTGCCACGCGATGGCATCAACCCGGCGATATATCCAAAAATATCCCGGGGTTTTCGTCAAATGGGGATTGCAACTTCAAACAATAGTTAACTCGCGACCCAATTATCGGTTTCAACACGCGATTCCAAACGATATTTTACCAATTATAATTAACTCAACAGGTCCCAATCGGACATCTTTCAACAAGGAAGCAAAGTCTATCTGTCAAGTGAAAAGTTATGTCAAGTGTCAACATCAAAAAGACAATAGAATGTTGCCACACCAAAAAGATCGTTCAAAAATACATTTGGGACGCAACAAGTTTGTTAGTCCATAATCAGGTCACGTTTTCAGCTCTATTACAAAACAAAATACAGTAAAATAAATTCGACCCACCCTATTGTATAGTACGTTCTGATTTAAGAAATGCGGGTGTGTGCGTGAGTGCGTATATATTGATTTTATTAAACTGCATGTGTAGTTGTTGCCCCGCCCAGCGCCTAACTGGAGACACACGGTTCCGATATAATTTCGTCTGTTGATCACATCTACTTATTTATTTTATCTATGCCTGAACATGAAGTAGGTAATCCTTTACAAAGCATATCTCTGTGTTTATATGATATGTGCTTTCAGCCATAAGTATTAGGAATCTGTTTTAAAAATCAAAGCTCTAGAGCCTTGAACATCGACGACGAGTTGCTAGTCTATCGGTTTTCTATCGGTTACATTTCGGGGAGTGTTCCATCATCGGACTACAAGACAAACGGCGATGCGCAATTGTTACATGGTGGACATTCCACCTATACGCACTAAACGTTTTGGGAATACCTTTATTAATTATGCGTACGGCTAAGGAGTGGAATTCCCTGCCGGAGTCTGTGTTTCCCTATAGCTATAACCTACGGGTATTTAAGTCAAGAGTGAATAGGTTACTTTTAGGTAAGCGTGCTCCATCTTCGACCACATCATCACTTACCATCAGGTAAGATGGTGGTCAAACGAGAGCCAATTATCAATAAAAAAAAACAGGCTTGCGCGCCATTACCCCTGGCTTTGGGTAATAATGCCGCTCAGGAAAGGGGTCATGAAGCTCAAACATATTTTCAGAAAAATATGTAGTAAGATATATTTATATTGAAGTGACTAAATTTAATTCAATAAAAATAGTAATTAAATTAAATTCTGCTATCACAAATTAATATCAATTAGGTGTATTTTTTTAATTCTATAAAATTTAAAATATATTTTTTTTTTTTTTTTATTTAGAATAGGTTCGCGTTAGTAAGTAAGTTTAAGCAAGCAAGTATATAGGTATATAGTTATTATGTTCAATACCAAATCAACTTCAGTTATTATAGTCTAGTCTCATGCTATCGATTGAGACTCTTGCTTGACCTCGGTCTCGCCTGATGGTAAGCTACAGATAAGGTCTACGAAACAAGCGAGCACAGAAGATGCATGTTCACTCTTGCTTTAAAGGCTGGAAGGTCATAAGTGGCAGGGAACGCAACAGAAGCTGACAGAGAATTCCACAACTTGGCTGCGTGCATAATAAATGTGGAGGAAAAGCGTTTGGTACGAGAAGACGGTATATCAACCCATGGTACCCAGCAGTGCGGCTGGTAGACCGGTAGTGAAAGGGAGATGGAGAGATCAGTGGTAAGTCGACAGTTAATATCCTGGAATAACATTAGGCTACTATTATAATTTTTAACTAATATCATTTTTGAAATGTATCCTTAACATAGGTTTATTAGGTATGAGTTGACAGTATAGACCAATTAAGTAATACAGCACAATGGAATTACAGATAAAACTCTGTAAAACAAATCTACAGTGTTCTCCCGTTCACAAAAAAGCTTTAGAATATATTAAATTAAACTGGACAATGACTTCAAAAATGAAGGAATAATAAGTAATAGAAATAAGACAAAGAAAGTCTGTCAAATCGGATAGATTATCGTAGGGAAAATAAAAAGACACACTCACGCAAGTAGAGTTGTTAAAAGAGTAGTCGATAACGCAATTACAAGCCAGGGAAGCCACATGTGCAGAAGGAAGGAATCATCGCCAAGCAGTCATGTCTTCAACGAGTATTGTGAGCACAGCCACATATGACCCAGCCGATCAAGACGTCAGCCGTTCAATACCAAATTAACATCAATTATTATAGTCTAGCCTCATGCTATCACATGAGACTAGAATCCGCAGGTGTTGCTTCGATACTACATCTCGTTATTTTATCCAAATTTTTCGCAAATAATGTATTTTTTGTAGTTTTCATCACCCACATTTATTTCGTTATCACTATTGTATAATTTATTTTTGTTTTTTATTCTTCTTTTTATATTTAGTTTTTTTTTAGTCTTGATTTTCGTATAGTATTTAACGATATGTTAAATTTTATTGCGGGTTTTCTGCTAGACATCCCTGAACCCCGTGGTCCCGAAACCCCGTGATTCACGCGCCGCGACGTGTTTCTATGTTCCAATTTGACAGAGTTACATAGGTGAGCGCCATTACCCAGTGAGCGCCATTGCCCCTCCCTACCTCTCAAGGTCATTCTTGATTGAAAATATTAATTTTCTCAATTTCGTACAAGACTGACTTTGGGATTTGCTCGAATCGTAAAAATAACTATAAAAGAGATTTATTTTCGTACTTACCAAAAAATAAACCACGTAAGAAATATTGTTTCGACGCTGGTCGTTGGCATTTTTCTATTTAAAATGAACGTCTCTATATTCATCACAGTAATGGGTAAGTTTATCTAATATTAGGTATCTTTAACGCTTTGCGTGAAACACTGAAATTAATTCAAGCACTCCTGTAACGGCGACACCAAAAACAAAAAAAAATATTTTACTCATTGCTAAAGCCTACATGGGCACGGTAATATTATGTATACAGTATTGTAACTCGGCCGTATCTTAGAAATAAATGCCTACAGCCGCGCGGTACGTAAAAATGCGATAGGGCTGCCCGCCTCCAGCATTTTAATTATATTTGCCTACTTTGCGTTTCCATTTAGATTTGTGATTGTAAATATACTTTTTTTATACAAACAAATAAAAAAACTCGGTTGTCTGTAAAGTCGGTTTACTGACGATAGTTGAACGTAACAACGTCATAAGAAAATACTGATGGAATGGTTGCATTTTTCAAAAGAAAATTTTAATTTTACATCACTATTACTGCACTTCTCATGACAATAGAAGAATCCCTACACAGTGACGTCATCTCTTAGCGTTTTATGATAGCCTAGTACTTGACTCGTTGAGTCATACATAAATGTCAAAGAATCCCTACACAGTGACGTCATCTCTTACCATTTTATGATAGCCTAGTACTTGACTCGTTGAGTCATACATAAATGAAGGGTACAGGGGAAAAACATGCTATGTCACATTTTTATGTTTTTTGAACTGGCAATGCCATTGTGAAGTATAAATTTGGTAGAACGAAACGCCAAAACACACTTTGCAGTAACATGCATAGTCACGGAGTAATATTCATAGTAAAATATTGATACAGTGCAATAACAAGCAATGTCCAACTCGTACAGGAGAAAAATAAGCATTGTCCATCGTTAGATTGACGTTTGTTTAATGACGTCTTGTTTTTTGATGTTATTTTGTTCATCCTGTTGTGTTGTGTGGCGTGTGTTTAATATTATATTTTTATTGAAAATGTCGTCAGAAGAAGAAAACGAGGTTAATCTGAAGCAACCTACCAAAAAACGTAAACTTTACGGTCGATTGTCGGATGTTAATAAAAAGATTAGACTTCAAAGTCATGAAACTGGTCCAAGTTGTAATTGCAAGAGATACAAGTGTTTTGAAGCTGTGAATGAGGAACAGAGGGCTAGAATTTTGAAGGATTTCAACCTGTTGCCATCTAGGGATGAACAAAACCTTTATTTAAGTGGTCTAATAAGTGTTTTGGAAATTCAAAGAAGACGACCTAGAAAAGTAGAACCTGAAGCTAAGTTACATACAGCAAATTACGCTTACAGAGTGAGAGTCGTAGACGAAACCCAGCAGCTTGATGTGCCAGTGTGTGCCTCAGCATTTATTGCAATACATGGAGTAACAAGACAAAGAATATATACTATAAAAAAATCGTTACTCACAACAGGTAAAACCCCATCTGACATGAGAGGAAAACATTGCAACCGTCCTAAAAAACTAAGTCCAATGATTAAATCTGAGGTCATGGATCACATAAGGTCATTTCGTGGAAGAAAAAGTCATTACAGCTTACATGACAGCTCAAAAATTTATCTACCAGAGGAGTTGAATGTCAAGAAAATGTATGATATGTTCGAAGACAAAAATCAACTATCCTACGAAACATATCGATCTATATTCGTTTATCATTTTAACATAGGATTTGGATATCCAAGAAGTGATACCTGCAGTACTTGTGATGAATTTCTGGCTAAGGCAAAAGCTCTCACAGTAAATCTAAAGAATGCTTCCGAGCTCGAAAAAGTTGACATTGAAAAAGAAATAAAAAAGTTAGAAACTGAGAATAAGTTACATAAATTGAAGGCTAATGTTTTCTATAAACGAAAAAGAGAAACTAGAATTCAATGTCAGTCATCTTCTCGAAAGGAAGTTATTGCAATGGACTTTCAAAAAAATTTAAGTATGCCGAACATTACCACAAATGACGTTTATTATAAAAGACAACTAACCTTAAATCTTTTTAACATCCATGAACTATCTACATCCAAATCATATTTCTTCTGCTACCCAGAAACTATAGCAAAAAAAGGATCTGACGAAGTGTGTTCATTTCTCCATCACTATATAGTTAACATGCTTGATAAAAATACTCGAGAACTAGTGATATTTTGTGATTCCTGCGGTGGGCAAAATAAGAATTATACCGTGTTTCGTTTCATACACTATGTTCTACACTGTGCAAAACGCTTGGATGTGATTAAAATCATATTTCCCATTCGCGGGCACTCATATTTAGAATGTGACAGAAATATGGGTTGCATAAACCAGAAATCACCTTGTGAAACGCCTGATGAGTGGGTAAAAGTGATTCGTGAAGCTAGACAGAAGCCATGTGATTGAAGTTGATCAACCGCTTGTCAGAAAATGGACAACCTTTCTATCCCCAAAGTATAAGAAGACATGTCCTTTTTTATCTCGACCCATAAGAGAAATCAGAGTTGAAAAGGATCATCCAAGATTGATTTTTCACAGAGAACATTACAATTCCTCTTGGACGTCATCTATTCTCATAGCACCTAAAAAAAAGTTGAAATCCCATAATGACTCTCATAGTGCTGGTGAGTTTGTACTGCCAGATCAATCCTATGAAGACAGCCTTCCAGTTTCAAAAACAAAATTTATGGATATCCAGGCCCTGTCAAAGTTTTGTGGACCAAAAGCTTACCAATACTTCTCACAGATAAAATATAATGATACTTAAACAATAAATATTTCATGGACATTGCATATTATTTGCCTGTATTTTCTGACTTTGATCTGTTTTCCTGTACTAACTCAATAAACATAAGAATGAAAAGGTTTTTTTTTACTACACAACAGAAACAAATATATTTTCTTGATAAATAAATATATTTTCCTTCTATTTGAAACTTTATTGTACCATTTCTCAAGGATCAAAAGATTAATTTAGCAATTTCTCAGTTCATTGTCTTTGTGACATTGCATGTTTTTCCCCTGTGCCCTTCAAATGTCAACTTGTAGACCCAATTTGATTTGCTTTGGAACGCCTCAGAGCGATGGAACGCCTCAGAGCGAGGTAACGCCGCATGAGTCATGTATTTTCGTGCGTGCAGCCAGCTTCATCGAATTATAAGACGTTGTCACGTCAATAGTTTGTGAATTGAATAGGAAGTGTTCAATAAAAATGCGTGTTGTTTTTTGATTGGTAGATTTAATTATTAAAAAACCATGTTTATATTTTTTCTAGTATTATTCATACACACAGTACAATAAACAACTCTGTAGGTGAAAAGTGAAGGACCTTAAGTCAAATTTTATAAAGTATTCAGTAGAGCTCATTAAAGATGTCCATACCCGAAATTTGACATTAAAATGGACAGAGTATAAAAAGTAATTATCGTATCATCTAAATATATATAACTCAAAGGTGACTGACTGACTGATTGACTGACTGACTGACAGACTGACATAGTGATCTATCAACGCACAGCCTAAACCACTGAACGGATCGGGCTGAAATGACATGGACAAAAAAGTACATTCCATGTACACATACATAGTAAATAATATTGTATATTAAAAATAGAAAAATGATTTAATACGTAGTTTTTAACTTCTCTGATCTCGTCAGTGTTTATTTCAAAATAATTAGTAATCAAGATGAATTCAAAGTACCATTTGTCAACGTCCGCCATAATGGACCATAGAGTAAGATAAATATAATAATGGGTGTTCCACATCAAGCATACTACTTGCATATATCACATAGACGTGTGATATGGACGACAAAACGCTATTATTAAAAACTTTTTATTTATACGAAACTGTCTTCGTTGGTATTTTTGGCATTTAATAAAATTATCTTTTCATAATGTTGATGCGTAAGATAGTTATTATTATATTTCACACAAAAAAAAATTCGGAAAACGGAACGCGTTACTTGTTTGGCAATGTGTCATTGTCTATGTCAAATGTCAATATTATGTTATTGCAGATTCTACATTGCGTCTTGTGTTTGTTTTTGCGATTATTTTCTAATATTTTTGACCCCTGCTTATTTCAACGTACTGATACCTTCTACCACCCGATTACCTTGCTATTAATACTGAACTCTGATTTACATTGCGTTGTGGATCAATATGAGGTGCATCAACTGCGGAATAGCCATGCAAAGGTTGCAGAGGCATCTCATATCCTCGCTTTCTGCACACAATCAAACAAGACTTTCTCGTTGGATAACCAATGCCCAAACCCAGGTAAGAAGTTGGACTAGAAAAAACTTAACCTGATTTATTTTTATATAGTTCTGGTATGCGAAATCTTACAGTGCATCTTATTTTCAGTTGCCTCTTGATACATTAATTTATTTGTCATCCATGCTTATTATTATTGTACACCGAAGCTGGTGAACAAGAGAGACAAAATGGCAAATCAGTGAGGAAAATAAGACACCATAATGTCAGCATGGAGTGTCCGTTGCTGGCTGTTCTATTATCACAAAATACTAATTATGTGGTAAGCATTTTGTTTTTCATTATTATAAATACCCAGTTGTATTAATCTATACAAAAATGACCTTTCATATATACATTATGTATGTATGATTGTTATATCTGTGTTTTATGTATTTTTCATCTTTAACATAATAAACTTGCCTAAAGTAGGCATGTGTAACATAGTACTGCTCATTTTACTATAACATAGTACTTAAAAACATAAAGAGATATTTAAAAAGATACCCTTGATACTAAAAATTATATAAACATAAGAATTATCTAATGATTGAATTAATTTATTATTGTGTTTATTCTAACTGTGGTTTATTTTCAGCCTTCAAGAAACAACTATGTTTGCCATGTGTGTTGGATGCGAGCAAATAGACAGGCAGTGCATGACTCATCACGAGACATGCAAGAATTGGCTTTGGATAATGATGTAGCAGCCCCTAATGTTAGCCAAGTTGTTAGCCCACCAGCTGAGCCACCACCGTTGCCGCCTGTTCAAAGAGGGCCATGGGAAAGTAATACCATATCATTACCTAATTACAAGCGAGCTTCAATCACATCTGTTCACAGTATATTTCAACAATGCAGAAACAGAATGGTACATTTGGTCCCGCAATTCCTTAAAAGACTGCTTTTGAAGGAACATAGTTTCTATGTTCCTCGCAGCAGTAGAGTGTGTGAAACACATTTGTACAGCGATCAATGGCATTTATTACCTCAAATGAATGAGACAATGTGTCTCATTCATTTGAGGTAATAACTACATTTAGTGCTATCCATATAGAAGACATAATTAATATTATGAAGTCAAAAGCTAATATTTTTAACTTTGAAAATGTCTCAGAAATTCTCTCACGGAACAGTAATCACAATTGTAAAATAATAATAAATAAATCTATGATTGTATTATTTTTAACAAGTCTGGTTATGTTTAAAGCAGTTATTTATGTAATTACTGAAGCCCTATATTTACACTTAATCCAGGTTAGTGTATTGGTGAAATAAAAATGCTCTGTTCTATCCAAGCTGGTTGATTGACCTCCCCAGGTCTCTTTATTAACAATATCGCTGCATTGCTCTAATGTATGTTATCTTCGTAAGCATTTAAGATATAATAATTATAATATGTCAAAATATTTTTATTTATTTTCTCTAATAAGTAAATAAATAATAATTTTTACTCCTTTGTTTTATTCTGTGTTTCCCTCGTTGGTCTAATGGTCGCAAGCGCTACTGCTGAGCATGAGGTCCTGAGTTCGATTCCCAGGTCGAGCAAAGTGATATTGGGTTTATTCATCAGGAATTTCTCAGTAGCAGCCCGGAGTCTAGATCTGTGCCTGGTTGATAGAAACAGACTCGCACCCTATTAAATGGTACTCAAAATAACTGGTGAAATCTGGGTGTACTATAGGTACAGCTCTGCCCAACCCTTCGGGGAATACAGGCGCGATGTTATTTTAATGTTTGTTATTATTGTCACATTTTTTGAGACTATTACCCAGTTTAATAAATGTTAGTCAATATTCAGTTTAAAATCCTTACTTTGTTTATTGGTTTAATACTAAAACTATATCAGTTATACGCAATAATTCACAACTGTTCACTGTTTTAAAGCGCCTTTAAGTTTTTAATAGCGAAATTATAATCTAAACACCTTATTGCTAGCGATCTGATTAAAAGGTTTACTGTAACTGTTTTTTGTCTAGTCTGGTGTAATGACAAGATTTCTGAGTTTTTTATTTATAGCAATTTAATGAGTCCAATATTTACGAATATAAAATACCAAAAATCATTGGTGTACACTAAATTCGATAACTATGCCGACGTCCATAGTAAAATTGGCCATATAGATTGGCCAGGTAGATGTTATGACGTAGGCATCAGCTAAGAAAGAATTTTGCGAAATTCCCCCGGGATCGGGATTTACACGGGAAAAACTTTCCACGCGGGCGAAGCCGCTGGCACAAGCTAGTTGTAGAATAAAAAGTATGATTATGATGGGTACTTAAGCTATTATATTGAGATATTTTTTAACAAATAAAGTTCCTTAAGGCTGTATTATCGGACTTAAGGTTCTTTAACTTTGAAGCTTTACTAGATATCTTATAGTATGACGGTACTTACGTCTCTCCTGTATCAATAATGTACAGTAAATTTTATTATTTTATAAGTTAGGTACGATACAACATCATAGAAAAATATATTAAAAAGTTTTAATGTCATTAAAAATTAAATAACATTATACATATATGTTTTATTTAATAAAAATTAAAATCTTTGATTATAAAATCTTTAATAAAATAAATGAAATTAAACAAAACACCTGGTAAGTCACATGCTGTACCCTCATGGGCTAATGTATTATAAAAATTATGAAAAATGGGTGAAATCCATTGCAGAGCTTTCTGTGAATCCTGAATTTTTTTAGTGCTTATAGGTTTGTGGCCTAATCGAATAGGCTGCAATATAGGCATGGCACAGTCTTTTAGGGATCTCCTTCTATTTCTTATTAAGGATACCTTTTCGAATTCTTGTTGATTAAAATATGTTTTGTAACTCATTGTGCCACACTCTTCTTTTTCAAATTTCATTTATTGTTTTTATTTTTTATTTATAATAGGCTCGCGTTTGACCACCATCTCACCTGATGGTAAGTGATGATGTGGTCGAAGATGGAGCACGCTTACCTAAAAGTAACCTATTCACTCTTGACTTAAAGACCCCTAGGTTATAGCTATCGAGAAACACAGACTCCGGCAGGGAATTTCACTCCTTAGCCGTGCGCACAATGAAGGTATTCCCAAAACGTTTAGTGCGTATAGGTGGGTGTCCACCATGTAACGATGGCGCATCGCCGTTTGTTTTGTAATCCAATGATGGAACGGGCTTGACGGAATTAAATTGTGTAATTCCATCGCACACTCCTCGAAATGTAACCGATAGAAAACCGATAGACTAGCAACTCATCGCCGATGTTCAAGGCTCTGGAGCTTTGATTCGACCAGTGTATCGTTGCCAATTAGTCTCGGCCCGTTTCTGAATGGACTCAAGCCCATCTAGTTGGTACTTGGCAGATCCATCCCAAAGATGAGAGCAGTACTCCATACACGACCGAACCTGGGCTTGATAGAGATTTAGCAGCTGTTCGGGTGTGAAGTACCGTCTCACCTTTGCTAGGATTCCCAACTTTTTTGATGCTAGTTAAGCCGTAGCCTCGATAAACGGGCCAAAATTGAGGGTAGAAGTTAGTGTTACCCCCAGAAGCTTGATACGATCGGCTGTCGGCACGGTTACACTTCGGAAAGTAGGAGCCGGTTTGAATTGACTCCTTTTTGCGGAGAAGAGACACGCTTGGGTCTTAGCTGCATTAAACTCGACCAAGTTGGCATCGCCCCATTCGGAGACAGCCTTCAAGGACAAGTTCAAGCGCCCAACCATGTCCTCACGGAGAGACTGGATCTGTGATCAACCAGCACGCGCGTTGGACACATATCTCTCAGAAACTGTGCTGTCGTCTGCATACCCAAAGGTACCGGGCATAAGCAGATCATTAATGTGCAGCAAGAATAAAGTTGCTGAGAGAACCAACCCTTGAGGGACCCCGGCATTAATTGCCAATTGGCCAGATGAGCAGTCATCAATGACCACTCGAATGGACCGATCTCTCAGGAAGTCTTCAATCCAAACACAAAGTTGGGTGGGTAAACCGAAAGAAGGTAGCTTAGCAATAAGGCTATCGTGTCAGACCCTGTCAAAGACCTTATAGATGTCAAGTGAGACAGCAAGTGCTTCCCCGTGCTTCTCTATGGCCTCACTCCAGATATGAATAGCATACGCTAGAAGTTCCCTGTAGACCGGTTTTTTCGGAAGCCGTATTGTCGGTCACTGAGGATGTCGTTGGCTTCTAGGTATGCCAGGAGCTTACTATTGAGTACACGCTCCATAGTAAGTGACTGAAATAGGTCTGTAGTTGGCCGGGTCAGCACGACTGCCCTTTTTGGGCACAGGCTGCACGTTAGCCAGCTTCCATGCTTTCGGCAACTTTTCAGTCTCAAGCGAAAGGCGAAACAGGCGCGTCAAAATTAGAGACAGTTCAGGCGCACAAGTTCTGCTCGGCTCACAAGAACAATTGCTGGTATCCCGTCGGGGCCACTAGCTTTGTTCACGTCAAGATTACGCAGCACTCTACGGACGTCCTTCTGATGGATGCGAATGTCCGACATACACGACCCGCATCCAATAGGAGCATTAGGAGGGTGAGCGCCACTACTATCCAGACGTGAAGACTCCGCAAAAGGAGCGGCAAACAAGTTTGCTTTTTCCTCAGTGGAGTGGGCCAGAGACCCGTCAGGTTTAAGCAGTGGTGGTAGTGAGGGGCGACGGAAGTTCGATTCGACTGACTTTGCCAGGGACCAAAAAACTTTACTGCCAGCAGGATATGAAGCAAGTTTCTTCCCGATTCGGCTAATGTGGTCAAACCGAGCACTCCGCAAAACCTTTTTACAGGACTTCGCAGCCCTGTTGAAAGCTCTCTTCTTCTGAATCACGTCATTTGCTTTGCAGTTTCGAGCATCGACCCATGCTAGGTACGCCGCGTGTTTAAGCGCTTCAGCGCGATCACATTCGGCGCCAAACCAAGCTTTCGATCGAGCTTTGCCGGACAATGTTAGGTCAGAGAACGGAATGTAGTACTTCATCCCCTGTCGCAAAACATGCACCACGGCATCTGCGCACGACGATGAAACATTTGAAGAGAAGCAAGTAGGCTGCCAAGGATAACATGCAAAGAAATATCGCATGCCATCCCAATCCACTGACTTGTATCGCCATACCCGCCGTGTGCCATTAAGGCTGGGATCGGGCGGGGAGTAGACGGATACAGACTTCACCAGACAGTGGTCGGAACCCTGGGTATGAAAGATACGACACGTCTGACGGACTTCTGATCTGCGTCTCCGAAAGAAATAAAAGAGCAGGTTTTTCGGTCTCGAGATGTTGGTGGACTGCAACGAGATTTGCAGACCCCGGATATTACTGAAGTGCACTTTGAGAGAGAAGGATTGCAGCCGCGAGTACGTCTTCGAGTACGTCTAGTATTGCACGAAACACAAATCAAACTAAACGGAGGGAGAGCATGCGCGGGGGCGTGGCGGTAATCGTAGGTACGATGCACCCGCGCAAATCTAACCCGCGAGCGTAATGGTAAAGAACAGTAAGTCCCACATACAATCATTTAACATTTATTTATTTATTTACTTCACACCCGAACAGTTGCTCAATCTCTATCAAGTCCAGGTTCGGTCGTGTATGGAGTACTGCTCTCATCTTTGGGATGGATCTGCTAAATACCAACTGGAAGCGCTTGAGTCTATCGAGAAGCGGGCCAAAAGACTCATTGGCAACGATGCACTGGTCGAATCAAAGCTCCAGAGCCTTGAACATCGACGACGAGTTGCAAGTCTATCGGTTTTCTATCGGTTACATTTCGGGGAGTGTGCGATGGAATTACACAATCTAATTCCACCAAGCCCGTTCCATCATCGGACTACGAGACAAACGGCGAAGCGCCATCGTTACATGGTGGACATCCCACCCATACGCACCAAACGTTTTGGGAATACCTTCATTGTGCGTACGGCTAAGGAGTGGAATTCCCTGCCGGAGTCTGTGTTTCCCGATAGCTATAAACTAGGAGTCTTTAAGTCAAGAGTGAATAGGTTACTTTTAGGTAAGCGTGCTCCATCTTCGACCACATCATCACTTACCATCAGGTGAGATGGTGGTCAAACGCGAACCTATTCTAAATAAAAAAAAATAAAAAACTAAATTTATTGTTTAAATAGTGAACAATATTAAGTAATCATACGATCATGTACTTTTTCACGTCTAGGGACTTAATGTTATTTATAATTTTACATCTGCGAAATTAGCGGCTGTAAGACTTTATGGCTTTTACCATTTGATCAATTGGGGTATTCTGAATAAGTATCATTTAAAATATAAAAATGTCAAAAAATGGACTTAAGGTCATTTAGCTTTCACCCACAGAACTATTATTAATAATAAAATATCACGTCTTTACTTTGAATTATACAAACTAACAAAACAAAACACACATACCCCGAGGTTTTAACAATTATTTCACTTGTGTCAATCATTTTCCTTTATATCTATTCACTTTATTTATTAAACTAGACATCTTTATTTTTCGGGAGATAAAAGGAGATACTTATTCATTAAAAAGAAACATATTATGTACATACCTACTAGTAAGTAAAATTATTTTAGTCTTAGGTACCTTTCAGAGTTTCCAGGTAATCTAAAAAAGTTATCTCTCGATGCGTTATTGACGAATTCATGCAACCAAAACAGCACAATATATCCTACTCATCATATTAAATATGTACTTGAACTGAATGTATTTTTAGTGAAAAAATCGCGCGGTTATTGTTAAAAAAACAACACATTGTCCGTTCGTCACTGCGGCACAGTCGCGACTGCAGACATACTGAGCGCATACCGAGATCGAGGCGCGTAAGTATAGCTCGCGCTTCATCCGTTTGTATGAAGTTGGAATACTGTATAGATAATATTACCGTGACATGGGCCTACATACATAAAACAGAAGCTAGCGCACGGTTGGGATTGGTTGTTTCCTATTTTTCACATAAATCGCTAGACAATGATTCAAGAGTACATATATTCCAGAATATTTTTTTATTTAAGAAGTATGGAGGACTAACAGCTATTAAATACAGAAAATATATAGTATAGTAGACAATGAGCCAATTGAAAGTCCTCACGTTTAGAGGCAGGAAAATCTACAAATAGAATACCTATTCAAAATGACTAAATAGATAGCAGATATAAATAACACATACAACACAGTAACTAACAATAATAATTATTTTTTAAATAATCAAGGCTTAGGCGTCTTCTGGCTGCAATCGCATAATATAATCTACATAATTATTTATTTTAGTTAAGAAAGAAAATATACACTTAAATAAAAACCCTATATTTTAGATTATTTATGACGCTATATTTTAGATTATTTTCAGATGTATATAATACTATATATATCTAAAAATAATCTGAAATGTAGCGTCCAGAAACTCGCGAGCATCGATGTGCGCTGTGTGTGCTGTGCCACGTTGTATAGCAATGCTTATCCTCTGTCCAAAGTAAAAGCCAGCCCTTGGGTCACGCGAAGTGTCGAATAGGCGTCTGAAAAGGTCTTTAAATAATTTGTGAGCACTCGGACCCCACGATCCCAGGGTTTCAACTCCAAACGGCTCAAAAATATACCTACCAATGAGGTTATTATATTTCCGCCGCTTGAGGTTCTCTGCAGCCGCAGCTTCAGCGCCAGCACAGCGAGATGAGCTAAGAAGATGATGATGAGCGTCGACGCAACCTGCGTCCTTTACTAAGGGCATACCCATCTTACATGGAAATAAAGACATGCCGTCCGGTCTTTTGCCATCGTCGCGTGCCAGGCCATTTGGTTCAAATACAGCCGGAACGCCGACGGTGACAAGAGCTCGTCGGATGATGTCGTTAATATTTGCGTGCCGTGCTATGCGACCTGCGCTGCGGCTGCATGAAAGGCCGTGGTGACCGAGGCTGTTGACAACTTCGCCACAGTGGCAACGATGAGCAGAACAGCAGGGAGCACCTAAACGAAGGGAAGCAGCGAGGCGAAAAGTAGTGTCATCGAACAAGGTGCCTATGTTCGACGACGGTAGTGCATGAACCCAAAGACTCAATTCCCATTCACACACAGCCAGCAGGCGTGCACGCTCTGCAGCAGTAGCAGATGTGGCAATAAGGTCACTCTGAACTGCTCTACAGAGCGGCTCATCCCACCGCCTCTGAGATGATAGGTTCTCGGATGGATTTAAATTCGGGCAAGCGTGTCTCCAGGTGTCCATAGCCTCGGTGAAGCATGGTACATTGAAATCAAACAGTGACGAAACTAGAATATTCCAGATTAATTACTCAGTGCCGTGAACCGAGGATATAAAAGCCGGTAGACTGATACTAGAAGTTTTGCGGACGCCGAGACCTCCCATACAAATGGGAAAAGAGTAGCTTGTGCCTAAGCTCGGTCGTCCATAGCCACATTTAAAATTGATGTAAGAGTATGACGAATAATTTGGTCCATCTTTTCCAAAAGGTGAGGATGATTCCATAGATGCGAAGCACGAAGAAAGTACGTTAATTTAGGTCCAAAACAACATTAACGAATTAAGGTGATAGCCGAATGCATGTTAATTTGGTGTAATCCCGAGATGTCATTAAAATTTTGTATTTTATCCTCGATAAAATCAGGAATGGAATTCTCTAAAGTTGGAGACCCAAGAAGACGAAGAGAACTTTTTGCCACAATTTGGATTTCTGAGGGTATTGCGTTGAATTTGGAAAGCGTCAGTTCTGTCAGTACTGTCTGATATGAAAAGTTCACAATTCGAAAGGTTGAGATGTAATCCTATGGAAAGGAGTTTTATACTATGTGTGGTGCATAATATAGTAGACAATTATTATACCTTTGCAGTTGGGTAAAAAAAATCAATTACTGTTCGTTAGTCTCGCTAAAACTCGAGAACGACCTGACCTATTTCATTAATTATTTTTGTGTTATGTTCCCTCGAATATCGAAAATAAAAAAATATATATTGCGGTGCGAAGTTCGCCGGGTCAGTTAGTACTAAATAAAAATATCTCAGTACCACCTAAGCCCACACTATCCTTAGGTAACTCCAAACGAATTCCCCGCAAACGAAACTATATACGGCTTAAGTTCATTATGCTTTTTTTTCAGTAATCCAAGCAATATCATGTGAAAAGGCAGTTTATAAGCTTCGAAGAAAATTGATAGCTCCAAACCTGAATGAAGATTGTAAAAAAATGAAATGTCCCTCGGTTGAGGATCCCCAGTGCGTGCGACTGAGACGTCGAGACTTCGGCGTCACCTTCCACATGATCGCTGCAAATAAATGTGAACTTGAATACTTGAAGTGCCATGGTGGTAAGATTTAGATATTTATATATTTGATAGCGTTCCCGCAACCCCGTTATTCCATACTCATAACACCACAGTGTCTTCTGGTGAGTTTGAACAGGTAAGCACAAACCCTTCCTTCTTTCAAAAACATTGTAAAATCTCTCTCTTTAATTTGTTACTATTTGTATATCTCAGATTTTTATGGCGCTTTATGACTTGCTTATGTATTGTATATGCGTTAATAGTACACCATGAACTATACCCGCTTATTTATTTTCTCCTGCTGTGTCAAATCCATCCAAAGGTAAAAGATCGCTTTTAGCGGTAAGACTGCCCGTTGTAACCCCCTCTGTAGTTGTTAAGTCTTTATTAAATTCTATTATGGTGTAATAAGTGGTGGTGTGAATAAAGAATGTTGTAACAAACAATCTAATAAAATCTAAGAATCTGAATTACACTCATTTCTAATTGTTGTATCATCATGAAACTTGGCAGTTATATCAAAATAGATGACAATACAATATTACGGTACCATCGAGGTTGTCTGATGGTGGAATTGGAAGGTGGCTGATGGAACCTTGGACTGCCTACTGGTAAACATATCGCGTTTGTAGTTTATTATATATCTTTGGTTTGTGCACGTTACATTCGTCTTATTAATTGTGTTCTGTTTATTTCACGCTAAAGGGTTATAATAAAAACAGATCCCAAAGCGTGTTTTTAGATTTTAAACTATTAATTTATTACCATTTCAGACGTGGAAGGCAAGATTGTGCCGATGAAGTTTTGTGGTCAGTTAACAGCCGAGAAATATAAGAAGGGTGAGCATATTTAGTATCATAGTTTATATTATTTTATTTTTATGTTAGTTTTTAGGGTTCCGTACCCAAAAGGTAAAAACGGAACCCTATTTATTACTAAAGCTCCGCTGTCTGTCTGTCTATCACCAGGCTGTATCTCTAAAAACACTACAAAGGCAAAAATAACTTTAATTTCGGAAGGCGGTGTCAAAAACGAAAATATATACAAAACTAAAGACACCGCCTTCCGAAATTAAAGTTATTTTTGCCTTTGTAGTGTTTTTATATGGAATTCGGTTCTATTTTTTGCTAAAAATTTTTTTTCGCGCTTTTTAGTGGGTCGGTTTGTAATTTATCGAGTTACAAAAGCCAAAATGTCAACTACTTATCACCTTTTACAAAAAATTGCTTTTCCCGGTGCAGAGCCGTTAATTTTTGAGGAGTTCTCCTGGTACATCACCATCAGCTCTACTTCACCATATGCATTGTGACGAGCATAAAGTGCTTAACATCCATATTCAAGTAATCTAATCGCAATCAACGAAATACTTATTATTGAGTAGTTTCGGTGGCCATCTGGGGTCTTCATCATCAGTTCCACTTCCTCAAATGGTGCTTTTCGAGAGCAACTGCACAAGGTACTATAAGAAATACCCAAAACGCTATAGGTGTGCCTATAATATTTGAAGAGTTCCCTGGATTTCTCCATGATCCCATCATCAGATCCAAATGTGACGACGACTTTTTTTGAAGTCGGTTAAAAATAAATATTTAAGGGTTGCTCCCTTACAACAAACGTGATTCTTTTGCCGTTTTTTTATAGATAATGGTACGGAATCCTTCGTGCGCAAGTTCGATTCGTACTTGGCCAGTTTTTTTGTTGTTGATAGTGTTGCGTTTGACAACCATCTCACCTAAAAGAAGTAAAATCGTGGTAAGCGTTAGATGTAGTCTACGATGAAGTTGCCTATGCATTTTTCTTTAAGGGCTGACGGGTCATATGTGGCTGTGCTCACAATACTCGTTGAAGATATGACTGCTTGGTGATGATTCCTTCCTTCTGCACATGTGGCTTCCCTGGCTTGTAATTGCGTTATCGACTAGTCTTGCGTGAGTGTGTCTACTTGCGTGAGTGTGTCTCAACTCTACTTGCGTGATTGTGTCTTTTTATTTTTCCCTACGATAACCTATCCGATTTGACAGACTTTCTTTGTTTTATTATTTCTTTTTCTTCATTTTTGAAGTCATTGTCCAGAGTAATTTAATATATTCTAAAGTTTTTTTGTGAACGGGAGAACACTGTAGATTTGTTTTACAGTGTTTTATTTGTAATTTAATTGTGCTGTATTACTTAATTGGTCTATACTGTCATCTCATACCAAATAAACCTATGTTATGGATACATTTTAAAAATGATATTAGTTAAAAATTATAATAGTAGCCTAGTGTTATTCCAGGATATCAACTATCGACCTACCACTGATCTCTCCATCTCCATTTCACTACCGGTCTACCAGCCGCACTGCTTGGTACCATCCACACTTGGTTGATATACCGTCTTGTCGTACCAAGCGCCTCTCCTCCACAATTATTGTGCATACAGCCAAGCTGCGGAATTCTCTGCCGGCTTCTGTGTTTCCTACCATTTATGACCTGTCAGCATTTAAAGCTAGAGTACATAGGAATCTTCTGTGCTCGCTCTTTCCATCGTAGACCTCATCTATCGCTTACCATCAGGCGAGATCGAGATCAAGCAAGAGTGAACTCATCCGTAATTAAAAAAAAAACTATTTCATTCAGATTCGCGAAAGATCGATCGCATTTATAATATTAGTTACTTTACTCTTTGAATATTAGTAAGATTAGTGCCTATGCGTTTACAACGGTGATGTTTAACAGGTCAAGTGCACACCAGAGTCAAGAGGAGGACCGTCCATTCCCATTTATCCCCGAAATTGATATTGATGTTACGTCAAGCCGAGAAAGAAGACATTAGTAAGTATATAGAAAACGGTTTTCTATCGGTTACATTTCGGAGAGTGTGCGATGGTATTACACAATCTAATTCCGCCAAGCCCGTTCCATCATCGGACTACAAGACAAACGGCGATGCGCCATCGTTACATGGTGGACATCCCACCCATACGCACCAAACGTTTTGGGAATACCTTCATTGTGCGTACGGCTAAGGAGTGGAATTCCCTGCCGGAGTCTGTGTTTCCCGATAGCTATAACCTGGGAGTCTTTAAGTCAAGAGTGAATAGGTTACTTTTAGGTAAGCGTGCTCCATCTTCGACCACATCATCACTTACCATCAGGTGAGATGGTGGTCAAACGCGAACCTATTGTCAATAAAAAGTAATATTTATTTACTTAAAAACATGGAAAAATAAAACTATCTAAAATAAACTAATAAAGTAAAATTAAACACGCACAAAACGTTTTTGGAATTCTTTCAATGTGCGTACGGCTAAGGAGTGGAATTCCTTGCCGCAGTCTGTGTTTCCTGATAGCTATAACCTCCCCCAGGTTAGCAGCTAACAGGAAACAACCAGTGCTTGAACGACACTCGGTCACAGCCAGATAGTGGTTTTATTGTCTTTGGTCACAGCCAGAGCCGCATTAACCCTGTCAGAGGCCGTAAGGCAATGGCATTCTCATTTTCTTACTTTGACTGACCAAATCGTGTGTGAACAGATTTGTTCTAAAATTGTTTTAATTCTACTACTAAATCTAGCGATTTGTATTTTGTGAGATAACAGTGAGGTCCCTAAGTTCACACGCACATCAAATTCTCGTTCAAAGAAACATGTTTTTTTGGTGCGTGCACTAGGCCTGGGCCCCTAGTTGATGCGGGGCTCCTAGGCAGTTGCCAACTCCGCCTAATGGTTAACCCGGTACTGGTCATAGCTTTACTCCACCTGCTATCTCAGCACCTAGGTTTCCTGCCCGATTCTACTTGAGTTCCATAATGCGATTTCCAATATCGAATACCTTCGTACGTCTACGGATCTCGATATTTGGAACCCAATCAACTAATCTGATGCCAAGCATGGAACGCTCCATGGCTCTTTGTGCTACTCTGAGCCTATACTCATAATAAAGTGAAAATCTATTAATTAATGCATTGTTTTATTTTCAGCTACGACAGGTATGTAAATGATTTGATTAGATAATAATATAATATAAAGTTTATTAGGATCATCTTAGGTATAGTATTTGCAAATATAACGAATATAAGTAGCTACAGAAGTAAGCACTGTGGCGCAGCTATCAACGCCTAACTCAAAAACATCTGGTCTACATTATTTCTAATTACAAATAACTTATAAGTAAGAATAACTTAAAAATAAAACATAATAGATAGATAATTAGGTACCTATATACTCTTTATTGTACGCCATAAAATAATCAATTAAAGACTTAAAAACAAAAAATTGGCCAAGTGCGAGTCGCACTTGCCCATGAAGGGTTCGGTAGTAGCTAGGTATGTAAAATAATTTGGTTTTTCATTATTTAAAATATGCTATATATCTAAAACTGCTGATCAATATATCGTTGAAACCATTTCGTTGAGAGCTTGTAAATATATTTTTTAGATTTTTATCTTTATTTATATTAATATTATAAAAAGTTAATATTTGTATGTAAGGCTTTACATTATTTCGTATCTACGTGAACGAAGTCGTGAGCGAAGTGCTCTTTATTTATAAAGTTAGAAGGGGAAGGACACATATTTTACTACTCCCGTTTTGACCTCTAGAAGTGTCTATCTTTGAAACGATAGACTTGAGAAAAAATGGTTGTATGAACCTCAATGTCATTTTTAAAGACCTATAAATATGGACGCAGGTGGCTATAAGTTTGATGAAAAAAAAAATTGTTCCTGTTTCTTGTACGGGGAGCCTCTTCATTTTTGAAAGACACAGCGCTGATTTTCATTTGCCCATAATTGAGTCTATGGTATAATCTGTACTAGTTTTAATAATTAAAAGTATCCTGTTTTTCTTACAAACTGCAAGTATCGCTTTATCTCAACAAAGATCCACATTTAGGTTAAAACAAAGTTGAAAGTAATCCCGTTTTTACCTGTAAACTTTATTGATTTCGATAAAAAGCGAGTACCATTGCTCAGCACTTTTTAGTCTGATAGGTTGGTACGACTGTTGTATGACGTCTTGTTTGCTGTGTTATGTTCGTTATGGGTACTGAAGTGCCATTTAAATTGATTCTATTTTCTTAGTAATAAGTCCCGACTTTTAAAACGTACCTAGTGTATTATCATTATCACAGTATTATTTTATCCGTGGCGGCATTAGACCCAAAGAGTAAAGTAACTATAGAGAGAAAGAGTGACAACTCTGTGGTAAAATTTGCATGTATGGAAAGTGCTGCCACCTTAAGTTTGGTGAGTGAACTAAGGTTCTAATAAATATACACCTACATATATATGCATACTTACTATGAGTATGTTGTTGAGTATGTATGTAGTCTTTATTAGGGTCACAATCAGGGTTTTTACTTAAATAAACAAGAACACGATGAAGTTCAGAATAATGTTACAAAACAAATAACAGTAACAATTCTAACAGAATTATCTGAGATAAACTCGGAATTTCGGGAAGCGCATCAACTTCAAATGTCGCTGTCGTCTATTAAAATTGATGACAGTGTTAAGTGTGTGTCCCCTGTTTACACCTTACTTACCTTTCTTATGGGTCCTCCACAAAAGCTTTTGAACAAGAGTTGAATTTAAAGTTTATTTTCTAATGTTTTTGTTCCACAGAATCTACCCCGACGCAGTTTGGGCGATTTAATCATCCTATTAAGGATCCCTGGGACACTGCCGCGTGGGACAAACTCCCACATGATTTGTTACCCTACCTTATTATGTAATAATATAACATAGCCTGGCGTCGAATTGGGGTCATGACCACGAGGCACGAGAGCGCGTCTTCTTTATGAAATGAAACGAAATATTTATTTTTGTTAATTAGTTAAATAATACTTTTACACGTCATTTATTTATTTATTATATACTTTATTGTACATCTCATAATATTTCTATGGATACAAAAATTTAAACTAGTGTACAATGGGCGGTCATGTTTTTTTGAGTGTTAATTTTTGTTTAGCTAGATGAGGCCGGTGTTTCCTAACTAGGGTTGCCAGGTTTTTTATCAGTAAGTGTAAGGAACTGTAAGGAACAAATGCTTAAATTGGCAAATAAATACGGATTTCAATGTTTTATCCGGGATAAATAAAATATCAAATTACTAAGATGTATAATGTTTTTCAGTGGAACGCGCATGTTTTAACATTTTTGTTGTATTTGACATATTTAAGTATGTCAAATCCGAAATCCGAAAAAAAGCCGATTACATCGGTATAAACCACAGAAATCTTAATAATAAAGATGTCTGTGGTATAAACAGACTCAGCTCAGACCTCAGTTCTTCTCAGACTCCTCTCACTACCTCAGTTGCTTGCGCGCAGCCAAGCCAAGTGCATGTACGTAGTATAGAGCTTTATGAGCGGATGATACATGCGAAATCGAATTGATATACGGGACAAAGTCGGTCCCGGTGGGACATTTGAATGTATTTCAGAAATACGCGACGTCCCGTGAAATACGGGACGTCTGGCAGCACTGTTCCTGACTGACTAATCTGAGAAGAAACACCGAAACAAACTCAGAGGTCAACGTCTCTCCAGAGGTTCAATCATATGAAAAGCATGTAGGTTGATGTAGGTTCATTCATGTAGGCTCTTTTGAAGATATAACCATACAGAAATTTATAAGGAAATGTCTCGCCGGCTGATCGATTCCTTGCGTGACCAAAGGGTTGGCTCGTTCTTTGCCCAAAGAATAAGCATTGACCATACAACGTGGCAATGCTGCCAGTCTTCTGAGCACGTTTCCGGACGACAGTGATGTGGAGGAGTACTTCGACCCCTAAGTCTATTTTTGTTTTTTTTTATGTACACATAGTTGAGCTTAGCAGTGTTTTTAAAATCATATTAATACATTTTACTTTTAAACAAACACAAAAACATAGCCTATTGATCGGATCAGATCGAAGAAGACAGACCATGGAGTTTCATGCCGATTCTTCTTCATACGAAACGACAAATTCAAAAGTTTAAGGTACTTCATGAAAATATCTAGTGTTAAGACCAGGCACCCTAAAATAATTTTCACGCAAGCTCCGCCTCCATGCATCAGGCCGTTGTGTGCTAAACGCTAACGCAGCAGTAATAAAGTTGAATATCGCGTGCGATCTTTCACCATGTTCGGGTTCGAAACTAAATGTCGTAAGTCTCAATTCTTATTTCGTTAATTAAAGTAATATTGATCTAGAGAACAAATATCTTATATTTGGGTAATAAACTATATTTTCTTACTGTCAATACTAATTTTAGACATAAAATCTTGATTAAATTTTGAATAATCTTTAAAAAAAGACATGATTTTTTATTAAAAATGAATCAAACGAAAATGTTCCCATTACGTAACTGGTCTTAGACATGTAAAGAAAAAGATTCAATAAATCATATACTAAAGTTTCATTTTGATTAAATGCAAAGTTACATACAATTTAGGGAGCCTCCTCTTAATTCCGCCAAAAACTAGATTATCAATCTTGCATGCAGTATGCAGCAACTATAAGCACATGCAATAAAAATCGGCCAAGTGCTAGTTAGACTCGCGTACGAAGGGTTTCGTACCATCTACAACGTGTAATTTAAAGGGTATATACATACCAAGTGCACGGCTTCTTTGGATGATAATAAACGATATGGCAAGGGTTTTATAATCCTATGTGTGGAGCTTAATTCAAATTCAATACATTGATACCAGAGACCAAATTTTTCAAATTAAGAAGAACGAAGAGAATTGTCGTTTTATTGGCAAGTGACATGGAAAGTGATGACCCTCATAGTGCTGTAACACGTTTGTTATTATTGGTAGGTATTCAAGAAACATATGAAACCAATAATTTGGGGTCAATTCTGTGAGTCACTTATTTTGAGCTGAAAATTTGCATAGAGAGCCATACCATATGTCAGTCCTTTTGGATAAATATGGGGTTTCCGTTACACGTTGTATAAAGAACGGCAAAATGATCACGTTTGTTATAAGAGCCCTCTAAAATATATTATATTTTTAGTATTTATTGTTATAGCGGTAACAGCAATACATCATCTGTGAAAATTTCAACGGTCTAGCTATCACAGTTCATGAGATACAGCCTGGTGACAGACAGATAGCGGAACCTTAGTAATAGGGTCCCGTTTTTACCCAAACCACACTCGACACGTGTTTCGCCCCACTAACACTAATTAACGATAGATTTTAGGTAACACTAGATATTTTCCTGAAGTACTAGTTTGTATGGATTTCCGCAAAGTAACACCTGATTCCGTTATATTGTACACCGTAACAGAATTAAATGAGGACTTAAAAACTAAAGGGTTTTACAATTGCCGGTCTTATCGCTAAAAGTGATCTTTTACAGACAACCTTTGGATGGATTTGACACAGCAGGAGAAAACAAATTCGCGGGTAGTCCATGGTGTACTATTTAGATTCAATAGTTTTATAAGTGCCTATGTAGGCGTGTGTGTAATAAAATATTTTTGATTTTGCCTGTGATCAGAGAACTAGATCTCAAAATGATTGTTTATCTTCCTGTTTTTTTTACCCATAAGAACCTGTAATTAGCTCTGTGTTACATTATATCACTGCAATAAATGTAGATTAACTGTTGCTTCTCCTTAAAATAAATAAAATCATCATCAAAACATCCATCATCGGACTACAAGACGAACGGCAGCACGAAACGTTTTGGGAATACTTTCATTGTGCGTACAGCTAAGGAGTGGAATTTCCTGCCTGTCTGTGTCTCCTGATAACTATAGCCTTGGTGTCTTTAAGTCAAGATTGAATAAGTTACTTCTAGGCAGGCGTGCTCCATCTTCGACCACATCATCACTTACCATCAGGTGAGATGGTGGTCAAACGCGAGCCTATTATCAATAAACAAAAGTTTGTAAGAAAAATATTTCGTAAGAAGTCACGAGCAACGGCTCCAAGGAATGTTCTAAGGATAAACCTCGTCCCCGGAACACAAAGGCAGCTGAACGTCCAAATTGGTTTTTTAGTCAGTACACGTCTGAAACTCCCTTCCGCTCAAAAATACAAAATAAATACTTTGAGTTTCAGCTTGGATATACAGGATGTTTGACAGAACGTTGAACATACGAAAATGGTGCTGGCTACTTACTCAGCCGCAGATGACCCCACCTATCCACCATTTCGTATGTTCAACGTTCTGCCAAACATCCTGTATTATTCGTTTTTAAGCTAACATGGTTGTTCAGTCCTACAATCAGCCAGCGCAACGATACTGGATGGCCAAACGGTCCACGGTACGTGGAGCTTAACGTTGCTCTTCAAACAAAGTTACACAATAGCCTCTTAGGCTTTATCAATAAATAGTTAAACACTGACCTGAGCTGTAGACTCCAAGCTTCGACCTTCCTAGGTCACGTCCAAAGTGTGTGTATAAGTATGAGTAATTGAAAAGTGTGATGTAAGTCAAGTGTTCTGGACGTTCACAAGGCGCCGGTCTCCAGATGGCGCGGTCCAGACAGCATCACAGCACAAACACTTATTTCCAGCAAATCCGCGTGCCATGCGGTGGCGACAAACCGGCGGTATGTCCAAAAATATCCCAGGGTTTTCGTCAATTCGGGATTACAATTTCAACCAATAGTTAATCACACCAATTTGTCCTTAATTAACTGAGATTCAACAGGATTTTCCAATTACCAACAATAAATCGATCTCAACAAAGCGGACATTTTTTCAACCGGAGCAACAAAACCGGGTTATCTGTCAAGTCAAGTAATGTCAAGCCCACAGATAATTAATGTTGCCGCACCAAAAATATGCGTTCAAAAACGTTCGGTACTAAACATCTACCCCCCCCGGACGGGCTTACCCGTCCGCTAATCAATTGGAAGTCTTGACCAGGTTGCGAATTTAACACAGCTTCAATGCGGCAAAATACCGTAGCTAGTTCCTCAAAGGTGAGAACGGTGTCTCCCAACAATCTCCGCCAGCGTCCCTTTGCCGCTTTCACCGCGGCCCCAAAAATACCCCCCCAATGGGGGGCAGGCTGGCGGGTCAAACAACCAAGTGACCCCTCGGCGGGCCAAACTATTACCAATGTCAACCTGGCTCTCATTAAGGAAGGCGTATACCTCCTTCAAATAGTTACTTGTACCCTTGTAATTCGTACCGCAATCAGACCTAATCAAAGAAGGTAACCCACGGCGAGACACAAATCCTTCCAAAGTCGCCACAAAGGCCTCGGTCGAGAGGGAGGTTACCAGCTCCAAGTGTACTGCCTTGGTTGACAGGCAGACAAAACACACAAATAAGCCTTAACAATCTTACTATTACGAAGGGTGGACGTCTTCAACAAAAGGGGACCAGCAAAGTCCGTTACGACGCCAGCAAAGGGCCTCGCCTCATTGACACGATCAGCCGGCAAAATCCAAAATTCTCGTTGCAGAATGGCCAACAGCGCATTGCAACCGGCATGCGAGTTCTTAAGGTGACAATCAGTCAACAACAATTGAACCAAGTGGCCCTCCTTGGGCAACAAAAGGGGGTGACGGGCCCCATAAGGAAGGCTAGAGAGCCTCAACCGTCCTCCAATAAGCCAAAGACCCGTCCTATCCAAGAAGGGATTCAACTTACCAACGGCTCCCGACAACCTGACCCTACCAGACTTCAAGACCTCGATCTCCTTTTCAAAGTGTGCAGCCTGCACAGAACGGACCCAAAAGAGGAGTGACTCCTGTCGCTCTTGAGGAGAGAGAACTGGTGACAGGCGCTTGTCCCCTGGATTCCTAGAATTATGGCCAAAACGCCTGATCCACGAGGTGACGTTCAACAATTTGTCGAGGGAGCTGTATCGATTCATCAAAAAATCAAGATCAAACGGAGGGTCCTTTGTCCCAACAGCGAACACCTCAAGTCCGGGCAAAGGATCCGACATCAAGACTGGCGTTCGAGGCCAATCGTCCTCGGGGCGAGTCAGCCAGTCCGGTCCCCACCAAAGGGGGTGAGCAATCAAGTGAGGGGCCATGCACCCGCGTGAGGCTACGTCGCCCGGGTTCAGGTCACCAGGCACGTGCCTCCAAATCAAAGGCGTTTCAGAAACTTGAATCTGCGACACTCGGTTCGCAACAAAGACCTCCAAAGAGTGGACGGACGTTTGACTGTCCGTCCAGGCGTAAGAAGCCCGAATGACAACAGTTCCACCCAAGGTGCGCGCAACGTGGCTTAAGAGACGCACAAGAAGCACCGCAGGAAGTGCAGATACAAATTGGAGCCAGTCTTCCATCAGGGTTTCCCGAAGTGGCTCGTCCCAACCAAGTTCAGTTATAACAAGGGCAGGAGCACCAATTTTAGGGTAAAGACAACTCACAAGGGTGATTTCAAACCAGGTCCTTCCCTCAACAGTGGTGACAGCCGTTTCGCCAATTCCCAAATCTTGCCTGAAAGGTCGTTCACCTTCAGGCCAACCTGTCCCGCTAACCAAGACGACAAAAGGCAACCCTGGGCTCCTGGGGTGTCCAAAATGGCACGGACCACAATCGAGTCACCCAAGGGTCCCCAGACCTTGACCGAGGCCGTTGGCAACAAAACCGTCTTGATCGGGGGGGTCCTTTAGCGGGTCAGGCGTCAATCTCTTAGCGATGCTTGGGCGGCGACCGATCGCCGCATCCAGGCTGCCCTCGTTCACGACGAGGCCAACAATCAAAATATTCGTCCGCGCGGTGTCCCGAGCCGCTCGCCATCACTGGAGGGGCACATCCCACCGGATGCCCGAATGGCGGAGGGCGCGACTCCAACCGGGGACGTTCCGCCAATGGAGGGGAAAGGCAGCGGCGCCGACCCGGCCACTGCTGCCTAGCAGCCAATGCGCATTCTCCCTGACGAGGGGAGACCAAATGGCGCTCGCGGGGCTCCCGTTCAACTTGCGCGGGGGGTGGAGTACGGCGTACAGAATTGCGGGCCTCAGCCCGATGCTCGTCTCCGGGGTACCCCCCCCCTGCGCGAACCCCCCTCAGAAGCTGGTCTGCTGGAGCGGTTCGCGTTGGCGCACAAAATCTCCAAGTGGGACCCTTCACAAATTCTACACGGGCGGGGGTCGGGGCAGTCCCGATGGAAGTGGGCCCCCAAGCACGAGAAGCACAAACGGCGTGCGTTGACAATGCGACGGCGGGCACTTACGTGCAAATTCAAAAAGGCCGGGCATCGCGCCATGACATGCCCCGTTTCCTTACAAAAGTCACAATGATGCGGACTCCGGGCGCCAGCAAAACGGGGGGCGGGGCGAACATCAACAGGCCCCCTAGCCCGAGGACTCCGGGCGCCAGCAAAACGGGGGGCGGGGCGAACATCAACAGGCCCCCGAGCCCTAGTCCGTCCCTGGTCTCTAGGCCGAGAAGGTAGTGGGGGTGACCCCGTGGCGCCACGAGTGTTATCCAAAACCCGACACTCGTCTTCCAAAAATTTGAGGAGGTCGTAAAATCTGAACGGATCGGAATGAAATGTGGTAAGAGGATCCTAGTTGACATCCTGGAATAACATACAGCCTACTTTTTATCCCGGAATTCCCACGGGATCGGGATTTAAGCTAGTAATATTATAAACTAACGTGAAATTTTTTTTTCACGGATTAATGTAGGGTGTACCTACCTATGATACTAAGGAATGATGCTTTGCCTAAGTGAAATAATGTTCAAAATCAGTCCATTACTTTGAGTTTATTCGTTACAAACATTTTCCTATAAAATCTTCTTTCATCTTTCTTTCTTCTCTTCAATCTTTCTTTTCTTTCTTTCTTTTTCTTTCTCCTATTCTTATATTGGTACGGCTACAAAAGATCTCATTTTTGTTTGTCTGTAATCACTAAAAATTGGTCAAGTGCGAGTCAGACTCGCCCATGAAGGGTTCCGTAATAACTATAATAATATAATATTATGTATATTTATTTGACGAATAAAAAAAACCTTGAAAATTTCTTAAAACTAGCTTATTTACATTTTTACGTTTGTATGCATTACAAAGTTATATTTGCGGTTTTAGAAAATATGCTGTATCTCAAAAACTGCTGACCCGATTTCATTCAAACTAATTTTGGTTGAAAGTTTACATTAAGATCTATAGACATATATTTTTTTTTTGATTTTTCACTCCATTATTATAGTAGTTAGAGGGGGAGGACACACATTTTACCACTTTGGAAGCTTATATCTTTTAAACGATTGACTTAATGAAAAAGTGGTTTTAGAAACCCTTATATCATTTTTAAAGACCTGTCTATAGGTACCACACACGCATAGGTTTCATGAAAAAAATATATTTTCAGTTCTAGTTCCATGTATGGGGACCCCCCTTTATTATAAATATTTTTTAATTTTTTTTTTAAATCGGAAAGCTGTTCACAGAATACATCTACCTACTAAGTTTCACATGTATAGTCTTAATAGTTTCGGAATAAAATGACTGTGACATACGGACGGACGGACAGACAGACAGACAGACAGACAGACGGACAGACATACCGAAACTATAAGGGTTCCATTTTTTGCCATTCGGCTACGGAACCCTAAAAATTATTGGACTGATTTCAAGAATTCTGTCACGAATTGTAGTTAGTTAGCTTAGTTGGAGGGGTTAACAAGATTGCTATAGTAATGTGAATTCAATCCACATGCCCAGTTCTCTTTAAAAAAAAGCTTCATTATCAGCAACTTATATAGCCTAGTTTAATTTCGATGAAAAAAAAAAATTTTGCAAAAGCTTGTCGGAAACAACTAATGAAACGACTAATGAAAAAGCTAATGAAACCTTTTTATATAAATGCCTACCATGTGAAGTGTCATAGACAAATCTATGGTAGAAGATCCTTGTCTATGACACTTCACATGGTTTGTTATCTTGTCAGAATTAAATATTGTAATCTACTGTCTACGGTTAATATGTATCAAAGAGTATGTAATACACTATGTTTTAATATGTATCATCTATGGTCTACGGCTACTTTTTCAATGACATTTGTTGTTTAGATTTTTCTCTAGTTTCTTCAAATACTTAATTTATAAAAACAATGAGTGCGATCAAGGGTGAAGATGATAAAGGAATGGTTTACTGCAACAGGGTTCGTATCGGGAACTGGTATGAAGCGTCTACTCTGGAAGAGGCGAGTTTATATGACATCTAATAATAATAATAGTTCTCCTAACCGACTTCGGGCACGGCGGGCATTCTCATAAGTGATTAGCCATCTTCAGGAGATATTATAGTGCACAAGTATGTAAGGTACAGGAGCACTCTCTGTTCCTCTCATTAAGAGGAGGCTCCCTAAATTGTATGTAATTTTGTATTAATATTCTGAAACAATCACGCATATAATCAAAATGGAACTTTAGTATATGATTTATTAGCTATGTCCACACTGTGCATTTTCATCTTCAACTTTCGCCTTCATCTTTCTATTCAACTTTCGGTTGACGCTTTCAATAATTGAATGCGATAATGAACGCAACACCATAGTTCAGTCGTAGTTTCTGACTTTGATGCTTGACTTTGATGACTTTTTGATGCTCTTTGGAGAAATATGAGCGAATACTTTTTATCTTTTTTTTAACTCCATATCGATGGAGTTAAAAAAAAAGATAAAAAGTCTTAAAAATTAAAATCTCTTAAGATAAAATTGATATCGATCAATTTTATATTTATTAGCCAGAACTTGCAAACCATCGTTCGTCTTTACTTTATTTGTGTAAAGATTATTATTTGGATCCCAAAGTTGTGGAAAGCTTCTGTAATCTGTTAAAAATATCGAATAGTTCTCTTACCAAGATGTTGTAAGTGTGGGATCCTTTATTCAAAGAAATTACTTCATTCTGTAGTTTCACTGCGTTTTATTTCATTCCCAAAACCCTTTACAAAATTCTAAATTACATTCTATACATGTTTGATAAAATTGGTAAACTGCTCTAAAAAACTAAATCATTTATGATCGACCATATACAACCACTCCGACTACGACTATATCTTCAACTCCCGATATTTTCTACTTGACTTTTCTTTTCATCTATCTTGTCACATTTTAAAAACATTCCTAACAACATTTTGGTTTTAAATGCCATAGACTTAAAAAACCTGCCAGTAAACCATAGACATAAAATTCCATAAAACCAATATTACAACATCCCCTCTGAATTTTATGTTTATTGCAATTAGAATAACATCTGCTATATCCTATAATAACTCCTATCAACTCATTTTAAAAAAACCCAACTCAATTAAACCACTACTTCACGTTGCCAGCTATGCAAAGGAGCCCCAATAACACAAAACCTATAAAATTCTACACCAACATCCCCTCTGAATTTTATACTCTGACCATCACTAAACACACTTCACTTATAAAACTCCTAACTTATCTACTTCGACTCTATATAAAATTATTACAAAACTCCTAACTTATCTTCTTCGACTCTATATAAAATTATTCAACACTATCTTCAACACCAACTCCTCGAACTTCAACATCTTCACCACTAACTTCAACTTCAAGGTCTTCAATCCTGCCTTTAGAAACCTCAGCATCTTCATCACTAACTTCAGCATTTTCTTCACTGCGAAAATCATCACCAACAACTCCTTTGCATCGCTTTCAAATTTCAATCACTATATCATCTCTGACTTCCCCTCTGAAAATATTATTTTCTTTTGTTTCCAAGCGACATATTGTCTTTCTTGACAATTTTGAATCTTCAAATCATTTTCAATTTTATTTTGAATTATAATTTCTCATGTACTCCAAATAATTTTTAGACTTATCTTTCGTCGATCTTCTTACAACATCTGGTTAAATTTGCCCGGGGGCAGCCCATAACCTGTTAAATACCGTCTTGGAAGCGTCCTGGGCCCATAACCTGTTAAAAATATCGATAGTTCTCTTACCAAGATGTTGTGTGGGATCCTTTATTCAAAGAAATTACTTCATTCTGTAGTTTCACTGCGTTTTATTTCATTCCCAAAACCCTTTACAAAATTCTAAATTACATTCTATACATGTTTGATAAAATTGGTAAACTGCTCTAAAAAACTAAATCATTTATGATCGACCATATACAACCACTCCGACTACGACTATATCTTCAACTCCCGATATTTTCTACTTGACTTTTCTTTTCATCTATCTTGTCACATTTTAAAAACATTCCTAACAACATTTTGGTTTTAAATGCCATAGACTTAAAAAACCTGCCAGTAAACAATAGACATAAAATTCCATAAAAGCAATATTACAACATAATCTTCAATAAACTTTAATGTAAAATCTTTTTCTTCGTCCGCCATCTTGTTGTTGAACGCTTTAAGGCACAGAAATCCACCCGGAGCCGGAAAACGTGAATCACAGCGCGCGCTTCGCTTTCAACTCTCATCGCGCATGCGTTAGGGCATGCATTACGTGCGCTGTGGACTGCGCTATAACGAATGCCCTTAATGAACCAAAAAAGGCACAGTGTGGACATAGCTATTGGATCTTTTTCTTTCCATGTCTAGACCAGTTTCGTAATTGGAACATTTTCGCTCGATTAATTTTTTAATCGAAAATCTTGTCTTTTTTAAAGATTATTCAAAATTTAATCAAGATTTCTCGGCTTTTATGTCTAAAATTAGTATTGACAGTAAGAAAATATAGTTTATTATCCAAATATAGGACATTTCTTCTTCTTCTGGATCAATTATTACTTTAGTTATAAACGAAATAAGAATTGAGACTTACGACATTTAGTTTTGAACCCGAATATGGTAAAAGAGCGCACGCGATATTCAACTTTATTACTGCTGCATTAGCGGGGCGGAGCAATCTGACACGACCGGAGAGAGATCATGCGAACTACCAACGGCTTAACGTGCTTTCCGAGGCACGGGGGGTATCACACCACCAACTTCCAAACTCCGGGCTACTACTGAGAAATTTCTAACAGAAAAACCCAATAGCAATTTTTGTCTGACCTGGGAATCGAACCGAAGACCTCTTGCTCAGCAGTCGCGCTTTTATCTAACACTAGTACTTACGCGGTGTTTCGCTCCCGTGGATTCTATCACGGTAAAAACATAACTCTCCTTTTTTGCAGTCGCGTAAAAAGTAGCCTATAACCTTCCTCAAGCTTCAAGCTACTTCCATACCAAATTGCATCCAAATCCACCCAGTACTTTCGAAGATTAGCGCGTTCAAGCAAACAAGCAAACAAACAAACTTTTCCGCTTTATAATATTAGTATAGATTATCATCATATACCACACAATCATACACAACACACACATACCTGATCATACAACACACCTATACACAACTCTGCACAGAAAGTTTTTATTTTTTGTTTTTATTTTAAATTTTTGCTTATTCATAAGTTTTATTACTTCTTTTAGTGCCTAATAAGTACACACAACTAAATTCAGATTTTTTTTGCAAGTGTCTTAATGTTAATAGTGCCAATTTTGAGAGCCCTGCCAACCTTAACACATGTTTAATCTTAGCTTGGGTGTCAGTGGTCTATAACTCAGTGTAAAGTCAATGGTATGGTACAATTTATAAGATGACATGTTTTAAAAAAAGTGATAACCTATTGTCCAATAAACAATTTATTATTTAAATCCAGTACAAACTCAACGTCTTCCTTGAACAAATGAAGAAAGGAGATCTGATGTTGGCTCGATATCGCAAGATGACGGAAAATTTGAACACCCCAACGGTCCTCACACCTTCGACGGGGACCATCGCGTTTGGAGCCAAGATATCATTGTACGCGCCGCATGTACCATGTAAATAATATCTAAGTAAATAATAATATCTAAGTAAATAATAATATCTAAGTAAATAATAATTTCTAAGTTACACAATCTAATTTTGCCAAGCCCTATCATCGGACTACAAGACAAACGGCGATACGCCATTGTTACGTGCTGGACATCCCACCCATACGTACAAAACGTTTTGGTAATACTTTCATTGTGCGTATGGCAAGTGGAATTCCCTGCCGGATTCTGTGTTTCTCGATAGCTACAACCTAGGGGGTCTTAAAAACCAAGAGTGGATTAGGTTACTTCGAGGCAAGCGTGCTTCGTTGAGCTCCGAGTTTTAAGTTGAGCTATAGTCGCTATAGTCCTCGTCACGTAGGTTGGCAAGGATTGTTTGCGTATGGGTGGGACGTCCACCAGTTAGCGGCTGACAGCGAGCCTTATGAGGACAAGGTCTAAAACGACATATTCGACAACAGATGTTGTGAAGTTTAGATGGATGTTTATTGATAAAACACGTCAAAGTGGCTGAGTCTGTGTTTCCTGATAGCTATAACCTGGGGGTCTTTAAGTAAAGAGTGAATAGGTTAGTTGCTTCTAGGTAAACGTGCTCCGTCTTCGACCACATCATCTCTTACCATCAAGTGAGATGGTCAAACGCAAGCCTACTATCAATAAACAAAGAATGGATCTGAATGAATTTATTTGAAAATGTAGGTAGCTGAATAGTATCTCAGAACGATTGTTTGATGGCAAAACAGAACGAGATTTTGCTCTAGAAAAATTTTAGTTATTACTACCTCTTTTAAAATTCCCATTTTAGCCACAGACCCGCCAGTGAAGGGTAAGACGGGTCTACTTTTGGGCGGTCGTATCTCATCGGATGACATTCCGTACTCTCAAGAACTTGAAGATGGATGTTCTGTTGTTGGACTGCCCTACTCGGCGCCGGCCCATAGAAATGCCTTCATTATCACAAGCGCTGACTATTGTGACCGTACTGGCGAAATACTGAAATATAACCAAGAATTTCTGCTACAACTAGCATCGTCGGTTAATAAACAGGTTGTGTTCATATTTAATCAATATTTTCACACACACACTCAAATAGAAACAGTAATTCGAACTACTTAGACACGGCTCTAATAGCATTTAAAATCTCAACAACATTGGTTAGAAATTTTCTATTATATTTATGTAATTTTATTTATCTTCATATAAGTATATATATATTTGTATATCTTATTTATAATTATATTTATTTATGTCTTTCATATTTTTCACTGTGAATAGCGTATTCAATTATTCCATTTATCTACCGTGGATAACTAGGTATTAGCTACTCACGTAATCTTAGATAAGTGCCTTGTTAAGAATTGGAAACTGCTGTTATACAATGTGTAACAGATTAAGCGCAATACCTCAGGGGGTGCCTGAGGTATTACGCTAAATCTGTTAGAATATTAATTTATATAAGTCTAAAACAATATCCGTAACTAAATAACTTGAAACCAAACCTAGACATTTTTTATAAAATAGTTATCCTTACTAAACGCAAAACGTATGTGCGTCATACAATATATCTTTACGCAGACGCATACACTCATGCAATGTTAGTGGCTGCCACGCACACGAGCGCATTTCCTGGAATTAAGGATTGTATTAATTTGAAACTGTGTTTCCATTTTAAGTTAAGCCTACAATACATGTTGGCCGAGCGTAGGCCAACGCGAGCGTTGGCAAATAGGTACAAGGCATGAAATAATTTCCACACGTTCGACAAGTTCGTCGAACGCCAATGTAGAAGAGGGTCTGTAGAGCTGTCCACATGTTGGCCGAGCGCAGGCGAGCGCCTTTGATTTGTGACCAATAACCGACACCGATCCGAAGTGAAGCAAGTGATCACGAGCAACGGCGAGCGAAGACAAGTTGCACCAAAAGAGCTCTATACACGTTGGTGCTGGCCTTCACTCAGCCAACTAGGCAAGTGCCACCGAGCGATAGCAAGACAAGGCAAATATACCGTCTACATGTTGGTATTAGCCTTCACTCGTCAACGCTCGGCCAACATGTATTGCAGGCTTTAAATGAAAGATTTTTCCGTCAAAATTTAACACCAATTTTTATGACGGAAATCGATTCAGGAGCCGATTCTGAACTAACTACTTTCAGGAATTGCGTTTATTCTGTTACACGTTGTATAGCTATTTCTTCAGTATAGCTCCATAAGCAAGTAGCCAGAAGATCTGACATCGTTCTTGTCAAGTGGTAGCGTCTTGATACTACTACTTGTGGAGGTCAGACAGGTAGTTGCTTCATGTAAAACACTAGTACTCAGCTGCATCCAGTTAGTCTAAAAGCCAGCTCCAACATAGTTGGGAAAACGCAAGCAGATGCTGGTGATCATGAGTCCATGTTGTATACAACGTTGACAAAAGCGAGAGGCATTAAGAGGAGGCTCCCTAAATTGTATGTAATTTTGTATTAATATTCTGAAACAATCACGCATACAAGCAAAATGAAACTTTAGTATATGATTTATTGGATCTTTTTCTTTACATGTCTAGACCAGTTTCGTAATTGGAACATTTTCGCTCGATTCATTTTTTTATCGAAAATCATATCTTTTTTAAAGATTATTAAAAAATAAAGATTACTCGGCTTTTATGTCTAAAATTAGTATTGACAGTAAGAAAATATAGTTTATTATCCAAAAATAGGACATTTTTTCTCTAGATCAATTATGACTTTAGTTATAAACGAAATAAGAATTGAGACTTACGACATTTAGTTTCGAACCCGAATATGGTAAAAGAGCGCACGCGATATTCAACATTATTACTGCTGCGTTAGCGTTTAGTATACAACGGCCTAACCAGGGTAGATGGGGGCGGAGCTTGCGTGAAAATTATTTTGGACTGCCTGGTCTTAAATGAAACCACATTTACTATTTAAGTATAATTTTCAGGCTACACACCAAAAATTCCAGATCAATAGAATTTTTAGAATTTTTTTCTTAGTTAAAACATGATGTTTCTTCCCGACCTGACTTAGTGCTTACATAGAACGGTTCTCACACCGTTTAACGAGAAAATTCACACTACGATGTCACTCTGCATCATAAGTTTTTACAAAGGCTGTTTACGTTTTACTTTGATTATTCAGCTATTTAATTTCTTGAGATTTAGATAATTTAGATAGATATATTATTTATTGTATACCATAACAGAAAACAAATAAGGGCTTAAGACCAGGCAGTCCAAAATAATTTTCACACAAACTCCGCCATGGGGGCGGAGCAACCTGGTTAGGCCGTTGTACACTGAACGCTAACGCAGCAGTAATAAAGTTGAATAACGCGTGCGCTCTTTCAACATGTTGGGTTTCGAAACTGCAGTTGTGTGCTAAACGCTAACTCAGCAGTAATACAGTTGAATATCGCGTGCGCTCTTTTACCATATTCGGGTTCGAAACTAAATGTCGTAAGTCTCAATTCTTATTTCGTTTATAACTAAAGAAATATTTGATCTAGAGAAAAAATGTCCTATATTTGGATAATCTATACTAATATTATAAAGAGGAAACCTTTGTATTTTTGTATGTTTGTATTGAATAGGCTCAAAAACTACTGGACCGATTTCAAATTTTTTTTTACCATTACTTAGAGGGATTCTTCCGAATCCGTATAGGCTATATTTTATCCCGGAAAATGGATAGGATTTTTCGTGGTAGTGAAAATTGTGGAGTAAGGCGTCGAAAAAACTGCCGTACGTTAACGATTCTCGCGAACGTTGCCTAAATGGTTAGAGATGTATGGTTGACTTCTATAGAAAAGTTGTAGAACTCAATAATGCCTACAAAAAAGAGAGCTTAAAAAATAAATGTCCACCCGTGCGAAGCCGGGGCGGGTCGCTAGTAAACTATATTTTCTTATTGTCAATACTAATTTTAGACATAAAAGCCGAGTAATCTTGATTAAATTTTGAATAATCTTTAAAAAAGACATGATTTTCGATTAAAACATGAATCAAGCGAAAATGTTCAAATTACGAAACTGGTCTAGAAATGATAAATGGAAAGATCCAATAAATTATACAATAAAGTTCAATTTTGATTGTATGCATGATTGTTTCAGAATATTAATGCAAAGTTACATTTAGGGAGCCTCCTCTTAACAACTAAAAAAGGGTGATACAGTCTTATCGCTAAAAGCGATCTTTTCCAGACAACCTTTGGATTTGACACAGCAGGAGAAAATAAATACGCGGGTAGTCCACGGTGTACTATTTACTTATATACAGTAAAAAAAAACACATTCTTAAAACATATTTACCCCAACTAGTACAAATGGGCTGCATTAGGGCTTTGGAGCGTATCCGATTATTACTTATTACTTTACGCGCTAGAGCGTCTACTACAGACTTAAAGCAGCCGCTTTAGCGCTATTTGGGCGTCATTTTATGCAGCCTAAAGTTCCATTTAACCTGCACAACGGTTGCATAAAGGTTCCTTAATAGCTATAACGATTTATTAACGCTATACTAAAGCTCTCATAGCGCTACTTTTGAATGATTTTGAACTACTTTGAACGAGTGAATTGATCATAGTTCTTTATTGTATATCTTCAGTTGACATTATTTGTAATATTTTGGTAAAGTGTTTTCGTCGCCATCATGAAAATAAAACAAAAAGAAGTAAAAGTTTGTATTCTGTATTAGCAAGATATATAAAGATACTTAAAACGCTGTCCAGTTTACTGTAGATATATAAGATAATTTTCGAGTAATTTTAACGCGCTTTTATGATATTTAAAAAATTAACAAAAGATATGTGATATTTTTTATTTGTTATACAGAATAAATTTTATTTCCATATTTTTACGTATCGATAACTTACTATTTGCAAGTGGCCGATTGTTTACCGGTACATTTAATGCACATTTAACTGAAAAACCAATGTATATCAACTCAATTTTGCAAGTGAATTATAAGTTTTCTTAAAAAATCTTGGCATCATTGTAATGTAGTCATAACCTGCAGTTTTAGCTCTAATAACTCCCTTTTGAGAATCATAGCGCTAATTTTCACCCTTCTAACGCTTCCAGGATTTTTGTTCCCCTAGTGCAACTCACAGCCACAAAAAGCTCCTGTTTTCTTGTTTTTGAGGTTATAAGATGTAGTTACGTACTTATTCGTTTAGCATCCATTTTTATAAAATGTTTTATAATAGTTACAAAAGCGGCTGTAAAATGGCGAATGGCTATTGCTACTAAAGGCTTTAGTTACACTGATGATTTTTTGTTACTATAGTATGCATAAGAGTTTCTATTATTTCTATAATGAAACTTATAGTAGTATAATAGTGGTTACTATAACTATAACATATAAAAGTTACAATGGATACCACTGTACAGCTGTGAGTGGCAGAATGACCTTCGTAACTCTCATATAAAGGTGTAAGTGGTAAATGAGTTCTACCGTGGACTACTGTGAAGGCTAGGGTAGTATTTGATTCAGCTTATAGCACCTTAAGTAACTTTTATAGCTATAGACGTTTACGGATGCAGATATGCAACTTTGAACTGCTTTTTGAACCCTTAAACCGGTATTTTACAGCCGAAAGTAACAAAATAGGCTGCAATTTCCACTAATGTGCTCGTTGGGACATTTATATAAATATAAAAAACCAGCCAAGTGGGTTCGGTACCATTATCTATAAAAACGGCACAAAAATCACGTTTGGTCCTATAAGAGCCCCTAAAATATTTTTGAACTCTGTTTTTAGTATGTGTAAATACATAATCTGTGAAAATTTGAACCGTCTAGCTATCACGGTTCATGAGATACAGCCTGGTGACAGACAGACAGCGGAGCCTTAGTAATAGCGTCCATTTTTACCATTTGAGTACGGAACCCTAAAGAAGAAACTAAGTCATACAGTATATTAACTAACAGAGAGCGTTCCCGTTAACACGCGTACTTGAAGGACGGCAACGTCGCAATTTATTTATGAATGCTGCGTACGCATGTAGGTACAGAGTGTTTCTTTTACGTATCAATTCAATTCAATATTCAATTCAATTTAATATTTAAAAAATAAAAACATTTTGTTTTCGAATGGTACTTAATATTTTTTTTTAGCATGTATGGATGCTATACTATTGCGGGTTAACGGGAACGCCCTCTGTTAGTTAACATACTGTATAATAACAACAATTTAAGTAACGTATTTTTCTCGTAAACTGTTTTTTATCAGTTTTGGATTAACCTTGAAATGAAATGAAATGAAATGAAATATTTATTTTGTAAATTGGTTATAAATAACACTTTTACACGTCATGTTTTTTTGCGTGTTAAGTTTAGCTAGATGAGGCCGGTATTTCCTAACTGACTTGAGCACGTTACATGTGGTTTAATTTAATGCCTCTCGCTTTTATCAACGTTGTATCGTTTTTATTGTTGACAGGCTCGCACCACCATCTCACCTGATGTTAAGCGATGATGTGGTCGAAGATGAAGCACGCTTGCCTAGAAGTAACCTTTTCACTCTCGATTTAAAGAATCCCAGGTTATAGCTACCTGGAAACACAGACTCTGGCAGGAAATTCCACTCCTTAGCTGTACACACAATGAAACTATTCCCAAAATGTTATGTAGGTATGTGTGGGATGTCCACCATGTAACGATAGCCTATTACCGTTTGTCTTATAGACCGATGATGAAACGGGCTTGGCGGAATAGAATTAGACTATTGTTATGAAATACTGTTGTTTTGTTTCAGCCGTTATACATAAGATATGATCCGAACCCGGTGCCCGGGTTATGCGGAGCCTTTTCTCTATACTTAAGCAAGAACGTTGTGTCCAATACACGTTGGAGAGTACTCCCGGTACAGAGTCCCAGCATCACTCGCTTTGAACAAGAAGGGACATTTATATCTGTAAGAGATTAAAATTTATTTGAGAACCTACATACTATGCCATTCAAATAAGAATAGGAACGTCAATGAACTCTGTCTATCAAATGTCAATTGAAAACTAATTTGCGAAAATTGATAACGCATCAAATCAAACATAATATTTAATTATTTAAAGTCGTACTGAGTTTTTTTAAACCATATCTTTTCTCTCTTATTTTCATTGTTGGCACCAATTCGCATGAAAGTAAAGAGAACTCATGGCGCAAAGGCCTAAAAGCCATTGTAAAATTATTAAAGTTTTTTTTTATTATTTGTGATAGTCTGGCGTTTAACCACCAAAATAAGGAAAGGGGACTAATTTTTTGCGCTCAATATTCATAAATAAATATTTTAATACATTCTTGTTTTGTTCTCTCTACCCAATTGAGACTGAGACCTAGATAGATATATTCTTTATTGTACAACATAACAGTAAAACAAATAAGGACTTAACAACTAAAAAGGGTGATACAATGGGCGGTCTTATCTCTAAAAGCGATTTTTTACAGACAACATTTGGATAGATTTGACACATAGGTAGGAGAAAATAAATACGCGGGTAGTCCACGGTGTACTATTTATCTACATAAAATATAAAAACAATAATAACATTCTCAAAACATATTATATAGGTACATATAACAACAATTTAAGAAGAGAGATAGAGATCTTTTACCAAGTTTTTGAAAGACGATAGCGTTTGTGCTTATATACGGACCCTGCACTGGTAGAGTATTCCACAGCTCTACTGCTTGAGCTGCGAACGACTTACCATAGAAATTGTTGGTGTGACTCGGTACCGCAAGCCTTAAGTTTTCTGATGACCTCAGAGATTTTGCATGTGTGTCATGAAGGAACTTGATCGTTCTTTAAGATAAGTGGGGGTTTTTAGGATTAAACATGATCTATTCTTAGTTGAAACGCACTGTCTAGCTTCACAGTACAGAAGAGTTCTTGACTAAATAATAACAGCCCAACTGATTGATATTTAAGGTTAACGACGATTGCCGTGGTCGCTCCGTTTTTATTTTTATTTAATTGTTAATAGGTTCGCGTTTGACCACCATCTCACCTGATGGTAAGTGATGATGTGGTCGAAGATGGAGCACGCTTACCTAAAAGTAACCTATTCACTCTTAACTTAAAGATCCCTAGGTTATAGCTATCAGGAAACACAGACTCCGGCAGGGAATTCCACTCCTTAGCCGTACGCACAATGAAAGTATTCCCAAAACGTTTTGTGCGTATGTGTGGGATGTTCACCATGTAACGATGGCGCATCGGCGTTTGTCTTGTAGTTCGATGATGGAACGGGCTTGGCGGAATTAGATTGTGTAATTCCATCGCACACTCTCCGAAATGTAACCGATAGAAAACCGATAGACTGGTAATTCTTCGTCGATGTTCAAGGCTCTGGAGCTGTGACTCGACCAGTGCATCGTTGCTAATGAGTCTTTTGGCCCGTTTTCGATAGACTCAAGATTGATTCGTGCCTTGCTTAAGCACGTTAAGTCGTCGGTCCCGGCTGTCATTTGTACATCTTTGACAGTCGTTACGGGTAGTCAGAAGCCTTGAAGTCTTGCCAAAAGGTATCTTATTACCCTTCGATTAACAATACCAACTAGATATCGGGTCGGCGCAAAAAATACGTCTCGGTAAATAACAGCGCACTTGAGAAGTGAGCTCTTATTTAGTTTAGTTCGCTTGACACACAGCCAATGTAAACACGTTTCACAATGCTGCAATGTGTATTCAAAAGTTGCAAAAATAATTCCCGAAAAAGCAATTTCGATAAGTACATGTAGAATCTATACTAATATTATAAAGATGTAAAATTTGTAAGTTTGTAAATTGTAAGTTTGTATGTATGGGGTAATCTCTGAAACTACTGAACCGATTTTGAAAATACTTTCGCTTACATGTAGCTGCATTATCCCTGAGTGCTATAGGCTATAAATTATCTTCATATCATGCATATTAGCCGAGCTATTATAATCTTTGTCAAGCAAGTCGGGGACGGGATCCCGTGGAATATTTTCGACTTCTACGCGGACGAAGTCGCGGGCAGAAGCTAGTAAGTTACATTTTAAGCTTTAAACCAACAAATAATATCAAATTTTGAAGAAATTTACCGACTTTAAACCAACGCTACAAATGTTTGGCCCAGGTTGACCAATTCACGCGCAAACTTTAATTAGGTTGAACTTAAAACTGTTTTAAAACTTTTCTCTCAGTTCGTTCGTAAACAAATCGCACATTGATAAGAAGACCGTCACTACTGAAAAAACTGCTTTTTTGGATAATTTCACTCTTCTTATCAATGTGCGAAATGTAGCCGTATAAGTTATATTCACGCGGACAGCATTTAGTTTTGATTTTGTACGTGACCCGTTATATAGTTGGTATTGTTGATCGAAGTTATTAGTAATAGCTGGGTAATAAGTTATTACCCAGCTATTCGGTTGTGGAGTTCAGATAGGCTGTCGTTCAATGTAAATACAAGTACCCGCCTGGCCTGGTCCTTACTGGAGCTACCCCTAATCGCCGTCCGCAAGTGCGTCCGGAGTTGTACGGAGATAGGCTCACGATTTGCCTGATGCGTCTCCCGCGGTGGCTGGGGCGTGAGGAAGAGACTTGTCTCTCTCTCACGCGTTCAGCCTCCTTCTTCGCTAGCAACACTGTTTCAGAAGAAGTCGAATGATTTTCCCCCCTCAGTTATAATACTAATATACTTTTTATTTCAGACGAAGGAGCCATTAAAACTTGATAGTATAAGCTTAAAAACTATGTTAGTGGGAATACAAAAATAAACAGCATACAAAAACAGAAATAAGACAAATAAGACAACACACTCAATTTGGCACAAGAACTCCCGCTCTCACGTGTACACGGGATCATCAATTTTATCCGATAAGGTGGCGAGGATGCTGTTGGTGCTGACTCTGAATCGCTGCAGCATCGAGGCACATCGCTTGTACATGATTGCATAGAAATCATAAATCCGCGCTTTAGCAAACATACCTGATACGCTGCAAAACCTAGGCAACCGCAACAGCATTCTCAACACATTATTAAACTGAATGCGCAGAGCAATACTGTGGCAGAGCGTTGTAAGCCTACTGTTGGTGCTGACTCTGAATCGCTGCAGCATCGAGGCACATGGCTTGTGCATGATGGCATCGAAATCATAAATCCGCGCTTCAGCAAACATACCTGATGCGCTGCAAAACCTAGGCTACTCCAACAGCATTCTCAACACATTATTAAACTTAATGCGCAGAGCGTTGTAAGCCTGCTTGTCAATGGTAGTATTGAGTTATCCTTAATCCTCTTTCCTTTGGCTAGACACACAAATAGAAACATATTTACACTTGAATATGAACTATTAACGTGGATTTTGTACTTTCAGGTGAACAAAGATGTTATTATAAATCACTGCGCTACGAATCTCAATTTAGGAATTCATTTAGGTCATTGGGCTGTGGGGTACTATGGAAAAGTAAGTTGTATAGTTTATCCAATTATTTATTTGATACTAGTTGCTGCCCGCATGTTCATTCGCGTGGGAGGGATTTCCCGCGTAAATCCCGATCCAATGAGAATTCCGGGATAAAAGTAGCCTATGTGTTATTCCAGGATGTCGACGAATTATTTAGCAAATTTCATTCAAATCCAATCAGTAGGTCCAGAGATTAGCGTGTACAAACAGACAAACAGACAGACCTTTTTTTAATTCTTCCTCTATTACCGTTTCTTAACCCCCTCTATTATATTTTTTGTAAATATATGAAATGTTTTACATACTGACACACTTTTTTTACTGTTGTAGATTAGGGAAAACCAACAATAATTATAAATTGTGTCTTAAGTATTGTATAATTAAGTAGGTTAATGTGTGTATATTTTTCTACAGGACTTAGTAGCCCGAAATGAATAAATAAATTAGCGTGTAGTCGCTTAGTTGGTAATTAATTTAAGTAACAATAGGCTAAAGTGTCGGATTTGTGATCGACAGGCGTGCTCGAACCCCGCCCAGTACATTATTGCTGTGAGCCCACTCCAGACACAAGCATATTTAGCTTAGTTTGAGGGGTTAACAAGATTGCTAGTAATGTGAACTCTACTCACACTGCTTCTTCACGCTATAAAAAAAAAAGTTTTGTAAGTCGTTTTTTCTGGTAGGGTAAATCATCAAATGACTCTACCCGCTGTGGATGGAGTGGAAGGGAGTGTCAGACTTCTACTGACTAAAAACCCACGCTGCTCCTTCAGTTAGGTACCCTTGTGTCCGGGGGCTGCGGTTTCTCGTTAGAATATTCTCGTAACCCTGGCACGCAATGACCCTATCGGGTCCCGTCAATATCGCTCACTGCTCTTTGAGGCGCACGCGGAGTTTTGTAAGCCCTGGCTGAAGGCTTTAATTAGCCGCCACAGGCAAGTCCGGTTAAACAGCCGACAACCTTTTAAACAACTCTAGAAGAAGCCAATCACATTTTTTTTGTTATGGAATCGATCATTTGTGCAGTGCGTTCCATACGACTTCTTTGTATTTATGAAATAGAAAGAAATCGCATTCAACCTGAATGATGCTAAAGTAGTCTACTACTTACAAAGAACGCGGAATACGGAACGCACGGTGGGAAAGTTGAAACATAGAGTTTTTAAAGACTCGGACTCCATAACATAGACAACTTTTGTTTGACACGACAATATTCGTTCAGAAATTAATAATTTTAATTACAGATTTGTGCTCCCCTGCTAAAGACGTGCCTCGATGTTTACGGACGTGAGTTACCGAATAATATTTGGCAGATCCACACGCCAATTCCTACGCAAAAGTGAATTATGTAAAATTATTCAGTTGATATTATAGTTTATTTTACAATTATTAAATTATTTTTGCTAATATTATATTGTTTTGTATTATTACCGTGTTATATCAATTAGTAATTTGGGGATCAGCGTTGCGTGGTGTTAACGACGATTACAGATATTCATCACTTGGTTGATATCAACCGTCTTATGACCTTGTCCTACTAAATAAGCTGAACGCTTCTCGTTTTGTGCGCACAGTCAAGGTGTTGAACTCTCTATCGGTTCCTATATTCCCTACATAATTTATGCCCATGCCCTAAAAGTACCAGACATGGAATGACATAGTAGACCTCATCTATCGCAACTTACTTTGATGGAAAATGGTGTGTACAAGGTTAAAATCAATCTAAAATAAACTTTAAAAAGCTACATATGATATAATTGTGTTTATTATACAGCCCGCCATCAGAGGACGCGCACGTGTTTGATCCTTAGCGACGGCATCACAATATTCACAATACAACATATTGGAAACTGGTTAAAAATATGAGAGATTGAGTATGCTCAATCCTTTTATTCATCGATATTAGATAGGTAGTCGGCCTGTCTTCCCTACATAATTACAGATTTATAGTTTACATAGGTAAAATAGAATAAAGCAATATAATAGTTAATCTACACTTTGATCTTAGCCAAAAGGCCGAGAAGCGATGTGATAGTCAACTGTCAAGTCGTAAATGTCAGTGAAATACCAAATAAATTTCGTCGATAATATTTTGTTATGGACCGGTATAAACTATTAAACTAATTAAATACTGAGATTAAAGATTATTAAATTAAATTTTACGAAGTAAGTAGATTACCTAGTGCCCAGGCTGTACTTGAAATCTGCTAAGCTAGCTCTGATAGCTGCTTTGTCATGAGAAATTTACAAAATAACTACCTATATTGTGAGAAAAAATTGCGTATGATTGCAGGATACTTATAAGGTTTTATTAATAAAGTGCTTAAACCCCGCCTGTTATCGATACTCAAAAATGTTTTCCAGATATTAATGAAGAGAATAAAATAAGAGATCCTGATTTAAAGATGGAGAAAAAGCTAATGTGCCGGATATGTTTAGCAGAGAATGTTCGCATGCATTTAGTTATAGACACTAAAATACACGAACTGTATGAAAGGATGACTGATATTCCAGTAAGTTGATATTATTTAAAATATTAGTCACTAGCTTCTGCCTGCGACTGTTCGCGTGGAAGGGTTTTTCTGCATAAATCACGACCCCGTGGGAAAAAAGAAGCCTACGTATTATTTTAGTATTTTAACTATCCGCCTGCTGTGGTTGCGGGAAAGTTCTAACGAGATACTGCAGCCCCGGAACTTAAGGGCAGCTGAAGGAGCAGGGTGGGTTTTTAGTCAGTAGAAGTCTGACACTTCCACTCCACCCAGAGTGGGAGGAAGATTTTCCCATCCGGAATAAAAATAGGATTTTAACTTTGATCTACAACGAAGTTTCGTTTAGATTCATTCAGTACTTTTGTGTGAATGAGTAACAATCGTCCATCCCTTCATTGTCACAATCTTTCGCCTTTGTTATATTACTTGGTAAGAGTATGAAGTAAGCTAAGATATAGTACACAGGTGACTATATTATACAGAGTGATCTATTTACAGTGATTGTTTAAGAGTTCTCAAATTATTCTGACCATTACAACAACTGTAGAATCTGTCTGTTACGCTTTTACAGCTAAACCACAGCACTGATTTGAATGTTTTTTTTTACGTACCCTATGTTTGACCCTAGGTCTTCAACTGTTCGGTGACCTCTCGCGCCCGGCCTTGGTTCGGGCTATGGTGCGGAGCGAGATGGAATAGGATGCGGTCGCCTCCTTCTGCGAAGCAGTAATGCTAGCGAAGGAGGAGGCCTAACGCGCGAGGGAGAGGCAACTCTCTTCCTCACGCCCCAGCCGCCGCGGTAGACGCCCCGGGCGTCGGGGATCCCGATCCGGTCACCGTAGGCGCGGGCCTGCGGACGGCGAGCAGTGGTCGCTCACCATCCGGTAAGGACCAGGCCCGGGTCGGCGGCGAGTCGTGTTCCACGCATGCCTCAAAGCGCTGTCAGCACGAATGACGGGGCCTCAATGGGCCATTGCCTGCCGGGGTTTGCGGGCAACTTTTATCGAGATACCGCGGCCTCGGAACTTTAGGGCAGCCGAAGGAACAGGGTGGGTTTTTAGTCAGTAGAAGTCTGACACGTCCTTCCGCTTAACCCAGAGCGGAAGAAGTCATTCGATGATTTTCCCATCCAGGAAAAAAAAAGGTCTTCAACTGTTTCCATTCCAAATTTCATTTAAATTTTTACTGTGGTTTAGTCGTGAAAGTGTAACAGATAGACAGACGGACAGAACTTTCTTATTTATAATGTTTCTAATGAATAAACTCAAAAAATACTGGGCCAATTTCAGAAATTTTTCATCACTTCAATTATTTTATATATCACATTAGGTTTCTGCCTGCAGCTTCACTTGCATTGAAAGTACTGTTTTTTTTTTTTAATAGTAGTCTTGCGTTCGGCCACCATCTCACCTGATAGTAAGTGATGATGTGGTCAAAGATAGAGCAAGCTTGTCTAGAAGTAACCTATTCACTCTTGACTTAAAGACTCCCAAGTTATAGCTATCGGGAAACACAGACTCCGGCACAGAGTTCCACTCCTCTCTTTCCTCTTGCATCAGGTGTGTGTGAAAATCAGTTATGTTTACTAATGAGAAACCATGTGTCTTGCTGGTTCTTCTACATAAGTAACCACCATTTTCAAACCATATATTAGCTTTTGATGTTTTAAGTAATGTAGGCCTATCAATACATACAATAAAACAGTAAAAAAGTGTCTGTACATATATTTTAAACAGTAATAGAACAAGAATTTAAAATAAAATGTCAGTCAGTTTGTACACCCTAATCTCTGGACTACAAGACGAATTAGAAACTTTTTTTGTTATACAGCTTTTAAGTCTTGGCAGTGTATAGGCTATAATTGATTTTGGAAACTGGAACAGCTGATGCAGAGACCTATTACATTTTGTTTTGCAGTTTGTGACAGAAGACAGTAGACCAATGCTAGCTTGCTTCGTCTGCTATGCTAAGCTACAGCAATGCTGCCAACTGCAGAAGAAGTGTTTAGAAGCAGACCAACTGTTCACTCAGATTATTAATGAGGTGAGATATATTTTAACTCAGTTGTATGCTTAGGCTGAAGCCAGATGAGCGTAATTTTTTGAGTTGTGAGTCGCGTTATTTCTGATACACTCGGTTTCATACAAAAATCATGTTTCATTCACACGACGACGCAAAATGAGTTGTCTGCCGACTCAAGCGCACAATTCCGGCAGAATTGAGTTTGCGGCGAGAGGGGGACGAGGGAGACCGTATCAGTCTCACTGTTGAGTGGATTCACCCAGTGGTTCTTTTATCTTCTGTGTCTTCGCTATATGCTTCGTAAATCTACTACGTTTTATTATATCCATTGCACTACACAAACACTCAGTACAAGCGTTGAACAGAAACTGAATAAATTACGCTCATCTGGCGGCCCAAAAGAATTTCTGCAGAGCAGAAATTACACGACCGAAATTACGCGACTCACAACTCAAAAAATTACGCTCGTCTGGCTTCACCCTTATAGTTCTTAGGATTCCGTACCCAAAAGGTAAAACCGGGACCCTATTACTGAGGCTCCGCTGTCTGTCTGTCTGTCACTCATGAACCGTGATAGTGAGACAGTTGAAATTCTCACAGATGATGTATTTCTGTTATAGAACAACAAATACTAAAAACAGAACAAAAAAAATATTTTAGGAGGCTTGTATATAACACACTTGATCTTTTGCCGTTTTTTTTATTGATAATGGTACGGAACCCTTCGTGCACGAGTCCGACTTGCACTTGGCTGGGTTTTTTTTATTGATTTCGCAAATGCATTTATTTTTATAGATTTATTCTGGCGTGGGTTTTAAATTTTCCCTCGCTAAGTTTTGTAACAGACTGGCAACTAGTAACGCCTGATAACATTCTGTATTTTACATTTTTCAGCCGAATTCTACACCGTTACTAAACCAAGACCCGGTACAATTCAATGGGTTAGTAAAAACTCCTGTAAAGAATATTAATATACTTAGTGTATGTCAAATGGAAAGGTTTACTGTCAAGGAAGAAATACCAATTGATTTTGAGAGACCTGGTGATATCATTGAACCAACGGAGGAGCATCTAAGTGATGGTATGTTATAAGTTCTTAAAAAGGTTACTATTAGTATTATTAGAACTTCATCATCTGCTTGGCCAATGAATGATCAATGTCAGATTTACTGGCTTTTGACTACTCGTATTAACGACTGTCAAAGATGTTCCAATGGTAGTCGGGAGCAACAGCTTGACGTGCTTCCCGAGGCACGGGGTATCACACCACCAACTTCCAAACTCCTCCGGGCTACTACTGAGAAATTATCTATGCAATGTCACCTAAATTGTATAATAAACTAGCTGACCCGCCACGACTTCGTTCGCGTGGTATCCTACCCCTACCCAACCCATACCACTACCCCTATCCGACCCAAACCCTACACTACCCTACCCTACCCCTACCCTACCCTACCCTACCCTAACCCTACCCTAACCCTACCCTACCACACCCTACCCCTACCCTACCCCTACCCAACCCCCACCTTACTCCTACCCTACCCTACCCCTACCCTACCCTACCCCTACCCTTACACTACCCCTACCCTACCCCTACCCTACCCCTACCCTACACCAACCCTACCCCTACCCTACTCTCCATTTTATTTAGAAAACGTTTGTATAGGAAATAGAAAAGGGCTGTTTTGACGGTTTTCCCGGTTTTTTTTTTCTCATCTTTTAAACCTTCCCTAGACCTCCACGAACATTTCAAAACCAAGATGAATGAAATCGGTTCGTGCGTTCTGGAGTTATAGCGTCAGGAAGGAAAACCCGACTTATTTTTATATAGTAGATTACCTTGTCATATTAGAAACAGTAAGAATAATAATGAATTTAAAAGTAACCTCTTTAAGCTACTAAATGACAAGGTATATTATTCAGTCAATGAGTATTTGGATGACAAATTTTAATAAATTTGTATAAATTGTATTTTTTTATTTATCGTGTTTTTTATTTTGCAATTATTTTCATGACATTTTCCCTATTTAATTGAGACAATTTTATAATTTGACATGCATGTACCTACATGTGTCTATCTTTGACATTCTGTTATATCAAATACTAGCTTTTGCCCGCGACTTCGTCCGCGTGGAATAGTTACTTTGGGCTAACGTTAAATTTAACCCCGATTTTGAAGCATTCTTCATTGGCGCTCCGCTCCTATTGGCCTTAGCGTAATGATACAATATAGTTGTGCCCGCGACTCCGTCAGCGTAAGTTAATGTATTGGTAATATTGTTTAGATCACGTTCACATGAGGCTTAAGTACCTAGAGAACGCTTCGACCGCGAGACGCGTCGAGCGCGGCGACCGATTCTCAAAAATAATCCTTATAGCATGATTCAGTATTCACGCGCGATGGCTTATTATTATAAGCGTATTTCATGTATAACTTTGGTGTTTCTATACCGATTTATATGATTCTTTTTATGGTTTCGTAGCCGAATGGCAAAAAACGGAATCTTTATAGTTTCGACATGTCTGTCCGTCTGTCTGTCTGTCTGTCTGTCCGTCCGTCCGTCTGTCACAGCAATTTTATTCCGAAACTATTAGGACTATACATGTGAAACTTGATAGGTAGATGTATTCTGTGAACCGCTTTCCGATTTTGAGAAAAAAATTAAAAAATATTTAAAGTAAAGGGGGGCTCCCCATACATGGAACTAAACCTGAAAATATTTTTTTTCATGAAATCGATGCATGTGTGGTATCTATAGACAGTTCTTTAAAAACGACATCGGGGTTTCTAAAACCACTTTTCCATAAAGTCAATCGTTTAAAAGATATAAGCTTCCAAAGTGGTAAAATGTGTGTGTGGCGGACACAACCTCTAACTTCTATAATAATGGAGTGAAAAATCTAAAAAAAATATATGTCTGTAGATCTTAATATAAACTTTCAACCAAAATTAGTTTGAATGAAATCAGTTCAGCAGTTTTTGAGATACAGCATATTTTCTAAAACCGCAAATATAACTTTGTAATTCATACAAACACTATGAAAAACAAATTTATTCGGCGCAGTTGTAAAAAATGTAAAAAAGCCAGTTTTAAGAAATTTGTAAGGTTTTTTTTTTTCAAAACAAATTTATTTGGCGCAGTTGTAAAAAATGTAAATAAGCTAGTTTTAAGAAATTTGTAAGGTTTTTTTTTCGTCAAATAAATTTGCATATTATATTATAGTTACTACGGAACCCTTCATGGGCGAGTCTGACTCGCACTTGGCCAATTTTTTTATGGAATAGTTAATAATGTTAACTTTTTCAATTAGGGGTGACTGAGAGTGTTATAAACGTAAGAGTAGACAAATATTATAATCAGAAAGCTTCGAACTGCTAAGCTATCGGGAGTTACACATGTTATTGTGAGTCAACCATAAAAGTTAGACATATGCTGTCGTGGGATATTTTTTATATAATTTTAAGGAGAACAATTCCGTCATGAAATGATTTGTGTAGCTTTAACCATTAAGGTTGCACACGCGACGGAAGCTTAAAAAATGGAGTAACTTCTCCCGTTTTCCCAACATTTCCCTTCACTGCTCTGCTCCTATTGATTGTAGCGTGATGAAAAGTATACTATAACCCGCTCAGGAGTATGAAAAATAATTGTACCAAGTTTCGTTAAAATCCGTTGAGTAGTTTTTGTTTCTATAACGGTTATACAGACAGACAGACAGACAGACAGACAGACAAAAATTTAACTGATTGCATTTTTGGCATGAGTATCGATCCTTAATCACCCCCTGATAGTTATTTTGGAAATATATTTCATGTAGAGAATTGACCTCTCTACAGATTTATTATAAGTATAGATTACGCTAAGGCCAATAGGAGCGGAGCGCCAATGAAGAATGCTTCAAAATCGGGGTTAAATTTAACGTTAGCCCAAAGTAACTATTCCACGCGGACGAAGTCGCGGGCAAAAGCTAGTATTTAATATTAATCTTAAAGATGGTGTAAGATGGACTGTTAAAGATAAAAAAGACGATGAAAAAAGTTCGTATGTAGTATAATGTAATTAATCTTATTTGTTTAAAGTTACTGTATTTTAATTAAAAATATAATCTCTTCCCTGCTCACAACAGCTTCGAATAAAAGTCCAGCCTCCATACAAAAACCTAACATGTCCTTTTACATAATTATGAGATTTCAGGCAGAATTAGCGACTTATAATTGGACGTAGTTACCCAAAAAGGATCCAATCCACACTTTTTCCGAAATTGAGTTATATATATATACCAAACGCATCTTCAGGGTGATATTATTAAAGATATCAATATAACAAAATTTCGGAAAAAGTGTGGATTGGATCCTTTTTGCGTAACTACGTCCAGTTATTATGGAAATGTCAAAATGACAATGATCATTGATGACGTGCACTGTTGGGCACATAAATTCCAAATCTATTGACGATCACCATTTCCATGCTTGTTTGTCGCAAAATCATCAAATGACCCCTCCCGCTCTGTGCGAAGCGGAAGAGAGTGTCAGACTTCTACTGACTCAAAACCCACCCTGTTCCTTCAAGTGCCCCTATATTCCCGCTACCCCGGCAGGCAATTGCCCTGTAGAGTCCCGTCAATTCTGTTGACTGCTCTTTGCTGGACTTAATTCGATGCAGTAGACTGACAGTTTTAATATTGTAAAATAATGACAACTACGAAATTGTGATGTAACTAAATTAATCGATTCGGGAATAAATCGAATAAAAATGTACAATTTTCAACCGACGACAAAAAGAGGAGGTTGTCAATTCGACGCGTATATTCGTATATTTTAATATTTTGTAAAAGGTTATAAGTAGTTGACATTTAGGCTCTTGTAACTAGGTAAATTAAAAATAGACCAACTAAAAAGAGTGAAAGAAAAACTTTTTACTAAAAAATTAAACCGACTCCCAAAAAACACTGCAAAGTGAAAAATAACTTTAATTTCGGAAGTCGGTGCCAAAAACGAAAATACAAAACTAAAGACACCGACTACCGAAATTAAAGTTATTTTTCACTTTGCAGTGTTTTTTGGGAGTCGGTTTAATTTTTTGGTAAAAAGTGTTTTTAAAATAATATTGTGATATATTTATATACTAGTACTCTCGCGGGGCTTCGCTCCCGTGGATATTATCACGGTAAAAACATAACTCTCCTTTTTTGCAGTCGGGTAAAAAGTAGCCTATAACCTTCCTCAAGCTTCAAGCTACTTCCATACCAAATTTCATCCAAATCCACCCAGTACTTTCGAAGATTAGCGCGTTCAAGCAAACAAACAAACAAACAAACAAACTAACAAACTTTTCCGCTTTATAATATTAGTATAGATACTAACTTCGTAAGACTGATTTTGTATGCCTATCGGCGGAACATGGTTTGTACAATTGAAGTTTAAAATATTGAAAAACACCTTTAATCACCTATGTTCACAAAATGAATAAATTAATTTGAATTTGAATTATTTACAGAAAAATCCAATAGCACTTTGCCCGACCCGGGAAATGAACCCGAGATCTCTTGCTCGCCATCGAGGCAGCTCGACCTAATAAAAGCGTGTTAAAAATGTTTAGGAGTATAATTAATTATTTATTTTCATGTACAGATCGCAGGGGGGAAAATGCACACAACACCTGTTCGGACATAGAACGTTTGCGAGCTAACCAGTCTAAGCCAGATTCAGTAGATGTGTCTTCTATGAAGATTGAAATTGAAGTGGAAGATTTAAAAGAAATGTTGGTGAAGAATAGGACCGTCAGTGATACTCAACGTAAGTATTAATTTCTGCCGGGTTGCGGGAATGAATGAATTTTATTTATTTGTGTTTACAGGTCTTAGGGTCTAAATATTTTTATAAATATATCTCTGTGTCCTGCCACAGGAATACAAATTTATAACATTTGATTTATATTACATTCAAAGAAGAATAATATCTACTTACAAATTATATAATACTAAACAGTCACTAATAATAATCAAAATTCAAAATACATAGTCAAAATGTCAATATCTAATATCTAATACTAATAATAATAATAAATAGATTGCATAAATGGAATAATAATAAGAGAAGAAGTATAGAAGTACGGGGGTCGTGGCTTTTTAAATGCAAAGACCCTGCACAACCGCGAGATATGCAGCCTTAGGGAATATTTCCTAGAAGCCGACGTGGGTATGCATCGAGATGTGGTAGCGGTGGACAAAGGCCTCACTCCGCTCTCCTTAGGTACCGAGAATTGGCACAAACCTGTAGTATTAGATACTAATGACCGCAGAGAAGTATGGCAGAGCAAGGAGCTTCACGGACGCTATTACCGGGCCCTTCATGGGTCTGACGTAGATACGTTAGCGTCCGTAGCCTGGCTACGTTTTGGTGACCTCTTCAGGGAAACCGAAGGTTTTGTCTGTGCAATTATGGATGAAGTTAAGATGACGAATAACTATCGGAAATATATTGTGAAGGATGGTACGGTAGACATATGTCGGGCATGTCACAAACCGGGAGAATCCATTCATCACATTATCTCCGGTTGTTGGTGGGCTACTATTTTTTAATGTTTATATTATTATTTTTTTATTAATATTTAAAAATGTAATTAATATGTAAATAGATTGAATAAATGGAATAATAATAATAGTCAAATTCATAATAATATTGTTGGAAGGACTGTAATTTGACATTATTCAAAAAAAGACTTGGGAACTTTTTAGTAGACAAAGTTTATTATAGGGTTGAAGATTTTTTATTGGAGAAAGAAATTGTTTTACTATTTTATATATTGTATTTAAATAACTATTAGGAATTGTGACATTAATTATATTATTGAGTGATGAATCAGTATTATTTTATGTTTTGAATGAATCGAATAGTTAAACATTGATAATTATTAGTGAATGATGAATTGGAATTATATTATGTAATGGAATAGTAAATATGTATTTTAATTGTAAACTCTGTACTTTTGCATGCCTTGTAATTGGCAAAATAAAATATCTTTATCTTTAATGAATTTTATTAACAAATAAACAATTTTATCTTTCGAAAATTGTGTCACACTGTGATAAGCTTTCTTCATCTTAATCTTCATGCACTTCTATTAACACTTCAGCTACCACACAAAAACAAGCCTTCAGCCATAATATGAACCATACAATTAAATAATGATATTTATAAATGCGAAAGTTTGTGAGGATGTATGTATGTTTGTTGCTCTTTCACGCAAAAATTACTGAACGGATCTCAATGAAATTTGGTAAGTAGATAGTTGACATCCTGGAACAAAACATGTGCTACTTTTTATCCCGGGATTCCCACGGGATCGGGATTTACGTGGGAAAAAGCTCCCTCGCGGGTAAAAGCTGGTAGGTTACTTTTGCACGTCATTTTTTATTCGTAAATGTAAATTAATCGAGACCGGTGTTGTTTTGAAATTTGACATGGTTCTGGGCTTTTGCGCAATTTACTGTGAATTGAATTGAAATTATTCGGTGATAAACACACACAACAACAAACAATAGAAAATTACAAACATAAAAAAATAACACTAAGAATTAATAATAATTGCAGTGACAGTATATAATAGAAGTGCTTGTAAGTGGTGCCAACAAGTAAAATAAGAGAGAGAAAGGTATGGTTTATAAAAACAAATTATGGTCTTAAATAATTATATACTCTTATTACATTTAAATTTGATGACTCGGTTAAACAAAGGAAAATAATACGTTTTTTTTAAAGATAACTAGCAATGTTATATAATAATATATATACATCTTGCAGGACATGTTGCGTCCTACATGGCGTTATTTACCGATGATGCTGCGTCCCACTGACTTTGTGCGTCCGGAATACGGACGCAAGATTGACCGACCCTCATTTTTAGCCCAAGGGTCCCTCATGATCATTAGACTACAAGGGCGAAAAATTGGCATGGACGTAATTTCATCACTACAATGCCTTTTAGCGTATAATATAGTTCCGCCATCTTCCGACTGAAATTTGGAGGGCGCTAGTGTTCAGCGTATAATTTACCACGTATACTTTGAGTTCAGTTCACCGGTCTTATCGTGACCATTGAATATCGTACTTAATTTGTAAAGTTTTTATCGTGTTTTCGTGACAACAATGTTGCGTCTCTTAAATATCCTTAAACGGGCACTAGGTACGGTGTCTGAGGGGCCAATTCGGGGTTCACGAGGGACGCATGGCGCGGGGCGGCGGGCTCCAGCGCGCTCGCGTGCCGAAGTTTTTAAGATTCGTCGATTTTCAACCGACGACAAAAAGAGGAGGTTATCAATTCGACGCGTATTTTTTTTTTTATGTATGATCACCGATTACTCAAAGACGGCTGAACCGATTCGGAAAATTCTTTTTTTGTTTGAAAGGGTATACTTCGAAATTGGTCCCATTGTCACCAGGTCAGGATCTGATGATGGGATCCTGGAGAAGTCGAGGGAAATCTTCAAATATTATAGGCACACCTATGGCGTTTTGGGTATTTCTTATAGTAACTTGTGCAGTTGCTCTCAAAAAATACCATTTGGGGATGTGGAACTGATGATGAAGACCACAGAAGAACCTACTCAATAATAAGTATTTCGTGGATTGAGATTCGATTACTTGAATATGGATGTTAAGCACTTTATGTTCGTCACAATGCATATGGTGATGTAGAGCTGATGGCGAAGTACCAGGAGAACTCCTCAACAATTAACGGCCCAGCATTGGGAAAAGCAATATTTTGTAAAAGGTTATAAGTAGTTGACATTTAGGCTCTTTTAACTAGGTAAATTAAAAATCAACCAACTGAAAAGAGTGAAATAAAAACTTTTTACCAAAAAATTAAACCGTCTCCCAAAAACGGAAATACAAAACTAAAGACACCGACTACCGAAATTAATGTTATTTTTCACTTTGCAGTGTTTTTGGGAGTCGGTTTACTTTATTGGTAAAAAGTTTTTTAAGATACGTCATCTTAAAATCGACGAAAAACTTAAGGAAACTGTATTTCCCCGAATGCGGCAGACAAAATATCACTTACTGCAAAAAAAGATAACCTTATATGTGCTTTCGGATCTCAATATTACTAGAATTAAAAAAGATTGATCCATCCATTAAAGAAGAAGAAAATCCAAAGAAGGCTTACAAACTACTGAAACATATACACAAATTTTAGAGACTGTATATTGTAGGGTTTTATTATTAAATAGGCGCAGGCCAGGAGAACTTCAAAGAATTACAGTGCACGATTATTTAGAAAGCGACAATAATGATAATAATAAGTATGAAGAGTTTGATCGTGCGCTTACTGCCTCAGAAAGGATTCTGGTAAAGAAATTTAAACGTGTTGTCATTAGAGGTGAACGCGGCCGCGAAGTACCAGTTCTGTTTAATACAGAAGTTCAAGATGATATTAAATTATTATTATCGATTAGGCATATTTTTTTTGCTTCGACACCAAATCAATTTTTGTAAGCAAATGTTGCTCCGCTGAGCCGTTTCCACCAGAGCTGTGCTGACCGAGGCGAGGTAAATGAAGCGATTCTATTGGTTCTTTACAAACACATCCCTCGCTACCTGTTTATACATACTTACCTGTCCAACTCCGGACTTACCTGTTTATATATACTTACCTGTCCAACTCCGGACTTACCTGTTCACACCAGCCTGTGCCTCTGAGCTTACCTGTTTATATATACTTACCTGTCCAACTTCGGACTTACCTGTTCACACCAGCCTGTGCCTCTGAGCTTACCTGTTTATATATACTTACTTGTCCAACTCCGGACTTACCTGTTCACACCAGCCTGTGCCTCTGAGCTTACCTGTTTATACATACTTACATGTCGAACTCCGAACTTACCTGTTCACACCAGCCTGTGCCTCTGAGCTTACCTGTTTATACATACTTACCTGTTCAACTCCGAACTTACTTGTTCACACCAGCCTGTGCCTCTGAGCTTACCTGTTTATACATACTTACCTGTCCAACTCCGAACTTACCTGTTCACACCAGCCTGTGCCTCTGAGCTTACCTGTTTATACATACTTACCTGTCCAACTCCGGACTTACCTGTTCACACCAGCCTGTGCCTCTGAGCTTACCTGTTTATACATACTTACCTGTCCAACTCCGGACTTACCTGTTCACACCAGCCTGTGCCTCTGAGCTTACCTGTTTATACATACTTACATGTCCAACTCCACACTTACCTGTTCACACCAGCCTGTGCCTCTGAGCTTACCTGTTTATACATACTTACCTGTCCAACTCCGGACTTACCTGTCCACACCAGCCTGTGCCTCTGAGCTTACTGTTTATACATACAAACTTACCTGTCACTCGACAAAAATGATTATATTGCTTTTTAAGATTTTGTAGACCACCAAAGTGAAAATACCTACGCTATACATAGGTATTGTCACTTTTGTATGCTAACTATTAATTATTTATTATCTGTGCCTGGAGTCATTATAAGCCCTTATTTAGGTGGAAGCCTCTTGGCTGATAAGCTGGATACAATAATTCAGAAACAGTATTCGGAACTAATCTGAATTCAATAGTAGATGGATGCCATTTAGTTATTATAATCATTATGATATATGCAGAGCATTATACGGAATTGATTTAAACATACAGTTGGATGGAGGCGGGAATGTGCATGCAGTGTTTTGAACGTATACGGAGATATTCAGTGTACAAGAAAGATTTAAGAGTGAACGGACGCACTAATTCAGTTATTCGGAACCAATCTGAACTCAATAGTAGATGGATGTAATTTAGTTATTATAATCATTATGATATATGCAGAGCATTATACGGAATTGATTTAAACATACATTCGGATGGAGGCGGGAATGTGCATGCAGTGTTTAGTAGGTATACGCAGGTATTCAGTGTGCAAGAAAGATTTAAGAGTGAACGGACGCACAAATTCAGCTAGAAATATTTAATTTGAATATCACCATTTAACGTTTTAATGAAATTTGACGTCGACTACTGATATGATACTGATTAAAACATCTTACATACGCATTGAAAACATTAAAAATCTCACTACATTCAGTGGACGCTGCAGGGTGGCTGTTTGTAAAGACGCAAGAAGTCCTTCGCGATTTATATATATATATATATATATATAATTATATAATAATGTGAGTAGAATTCACATTACTATAAATCTTGTTAACCCCTCCAACTAAGCTAAATATGCTTGTGTCTGGAGTGAGTTCACAGCATTAGTGTAATGGGTGGGGTTCGAACCCGCGACCTCTCGATCACAAGTCCGACACCTTAACCGTTGGGCTATTGACGAATGTGCAAATAAGTTTTCTCTTCAATTCGTACTTCGCAAGTGACTTTTTTTTTAAAGAGAACTAGCAATGTGGGTAGAATATGAATTTGAAACATATAGATCATTGCAGACTAACTGACCACGGTTTGCACTGAGAGGACGGGTCCACTCAATCTGTGTGGTCCTTTCCTCAAAAGGCCATTTCAGACTGTAATCTGCATGATCTTCATAACTGCCTCTGTGGTCGAGTGGTTTAGGCATTTGTCTTGTGATCCGGTGGTCGTGGGTTCGATTCCCGCGGGAAGCATACTTTGTAAAGTTATTTCCAATTTGGCTAGGACACTGCAGGTCTGAATCACCTGACTGTCTGATAAAAAGATGGTTCCGTGCTTCGGAAGGCACGTATAAGCCGGTGGTCCCGGTCGCCAAATGGCGGTCGTCAAAATAGACCACGTCAGGGGCCCTTGAGGCGGTCTAGAAACTCTGACACTAGGGTGTATGAGGTCGTTAGACCTTACTTACCCACACGATAAGAAGAAGATAACCTGTTGTGAATATGTGAACTATGTGGGTTGTTTTATTCGAGTTAAACATGATTGTCTGCCAGATTGAGTACTTTTTACGGCCTACCCAAACGTCCTTACTTTGGCATTGTTCGTCAAATCGTTAAGCTCCTTGTTCTAAGTTGAGCTATACGTCTTCTGACAAGTGCTTGAACTGGTATGCACCCACTCAAATCTGTGAGCATCTTTCCTCAAAAGATTGCCTCAGATTGTAACTTCAAGGTTCCCATATAATTTAACCAGTTACATAGATTGTATGGATTTTAAAAGAGACGGCCCCCGTTTCGGTGTTTCTTCTCAGGGTAGATAGTTAGGAAACACCGGCCTCATCCAGTTTAAATTTACGTACGACAAAAGTGACATGTAAAAGTGTTATCAACCGACGACCAAAAGAGGAGGTTATCAATTCGACGCGTATATATATATATATATATTTTTTTTTATATGATCACCGAGTACTCGAAGACGGCTGAACCGATTTGGAAAATTCTTTTTTTGTTTGATAGGGTATACTTCGAAATTGGTACCATTTGTCACCAAGTCAGGATCTGATGATGGGATCCTGGAGAAATCGAGGGAACTCTTCAAATATTATAGGCACACCTATGGCGTTTTGGGTATTTCTTATAGTAACTTGTGCAGTTGCTCTCAAAAAGTACCATTTCGGGAAGTGGAACTGATGATGAAGACCACAGATGGTCGCCGAAACTACTCAATAATAAGTATTTCGTGGATTGCGATTCGATTACTTGAATATGGATATTAAGCACTTTATGCTCGTCACAATGCATATGGTGATGTATAGCTGATGGTGAAGTACCAGGAGAACTCCTCAAAAATTAACGGCCCAGCATTGGGAAAAGCAATATTTTGTAAAATGTTATAAGTAGTTGACATTTAGGCTCTTGTAACTAGGTAAATTAAAAATCAACCAACTAAAAAGAGTGAAATAAAAACTTTTTACCAAAAAATTAAACCGACTCCCAAAAAACACTGCAAAGTGAAAAATTACTTTAATTTCGGAAGTCGGTGCCAAAAACGAAAATACAAAACTAAAGACACCGACTACCGAAATTAAAGTTATTTTTCACTTTGCAGTGTTTTTTGGGAGTCGGTTTAATTTTTTGGTAAAAGGTTTTTTTTTAATAACCAATTTGCAAAATAAAGGTCATTTATCATTGGCGTTCCTATTCTTATCCGAATCGCATAGTACAAATAGATAAACAGACATTTTATAATAGCCATGTTTTTATATAATTCTTCTTTGTTTACCCCCTTAATTTTTTTAAATATATCAATGTACAGACGGACTTTTTTACTATTTTTATTATATGTATTGATTACAGGGACGCCCGTTGCAAAGGAACCAAAACTACACTTGCGAAGATTAAAACAACAATGCATGTTTCCAGAGGTGCAGAACATTAAGGAACAATCAAACACTACTGCTATCAGGAACCCTGAGATCTGTATGTTTCATATTTATATATGTACTAGCTTTTTCCCGCGTAAATCCCGAACCCGTGGGAATTCCGGGATAAAAAGTAGCCTATGTGTTATTCCAGGATGTCGTGAAAGAGCATCAAACATACATACATCCTCACAAACTTTCGCAATTTATAATATTATATTGGTAAGATGTGTCACCGTAAAATTGCAAAATCCGTTAGATTATAATCTATCTCGCGAGATTATAATATATTGTTAATACAACGAATATTATGAATAGATTACCCGCACTGTCTGGCAGTTTGAGTGCTTTATACGGCCCACCCAAATGTCCTAACTTGTGGTATTGTTCGTCAAATCGTTCGAGCTCCTGAAGGTTCTAAGTTGAGCTACACGATATTTGACAAATGCTTGCACTGTTTGGACGGGCCTGCTCAAATCTGTGTGTTTCTGTCCTTTAAAGGGTGCCACAGACATAAACCTACATGGCTCTCATATGATTTGATCACTACAGATTTTCTGGACTTTAAAAGAGACGTTGACCTCTGAGTTTGTTTTAGTGTTTCTTCTCAGAGTAGTCAGTAAGGAAACACTGGCCACATCTAGTTTACATTTACGAAAAAATGACGTGTAAAAGTGTTATTTATAACCTATTTGCAAAATAAACATCATTATTTCATTTCATTATGATCCGTACAATACGGTTCACAATTTAACAAATTATTTTTTGTTAGATTATAATCTATCTATCAATCAATTAAAATTATTTTATTTCACACATCATGACTGAAGATCGCGATTCATCTTGGCGGCATATAATGTGACCATGATAACTGAGGACAAGCGATCTTTAATGCCGAGCTCTTGCAGTACATTTCATTAGTCCTACATGGGCACTTATAAAATGTCAGAAGTTAGTACATGGGTTATCGAACTGATTATAATCAGTCGCTCGTTAGATTGCCAAAAGGCTGTCCCTGATTATTTAGTGTTGCTGTACGATTTTTTATGACCATAGAGCTACGCACTGAGCAAAAGAAGTTCAACCAGTCAGCGCCCATTTTGCGTTCCGTTGTATGCCATTTCACAATTTCTCGATTTATCTTCGATAGATTATAATTTACCGAAAAATAATGCGTTAAATTGAAAGCATGGTACGGATTACATTTTTGTTAAATTACAATCTCGCAAGATTATAATCTAACGTTATTTGTAATTTTTTTAAATGTATTTGGGAAACGGACAAGAGTATAAAAATTAAATTACTTCTAATTATTAAGATCAGAAACAATTATATAATAAGGTCTAATCCACAGAAATCTTAATAATAAGGCCTTATTATTAAGATTTCTGTGGTGTAGTTTATACTAATACTATAAATCAGAAAAGTTTGTTTATTTGTTTAAACGCTCTAATATTCGAAAGTAAAGTCTATCGGTTTTCTATCAGTTACATTTCGGAGAGTGTGCGATGGAATTACACAATCTAATTCCGCCAAGTCCGTTCCATCATTGGACTACGAGACAAACGGCGAAGCGCCGTCGTTACATGTTGTACATCCCACCCATACGCACTAAACGTTTTGGGAATACCTTCATTGTGCGTACGGCTAAGGAGTGGAATTCCCTGCCGGAGTGTGTGTTTCCCGATAGCTATACCCTAGGGGTCTTCAAGTCAAGAGTGAATAGGTTACTTCTAGGTAAGCGTGCTCCATCTTCGACCAAATCATCACTTACCATCAGGTGAGATGGTGGTCAAACGCGAACCTATTATCAATAAAAAAGTACTTTGTGGATTTGAATGAAATTTGGTGTGAAAGTAGCTTGAAGCTTATAGGAAGGTTATAGGCTACCTTTTATCCCACTGCAAAAGAGGAGGGTATTATTTTTCCGGGTGGGGAAAACATTTTATGACTCCTCCAGCTGTGGAGCGGAAGGGAGTGTCAGACTTCTACTGACTAAAAACCCACTCTGTTCCTTCGTTGACCTTGCATTCCGAGGCCGCGGTGTCTCGTTAGAACAATGCCCGCAACCCCGTAAGGCAATGGCCCTATCGGGCCCCGTCAATGCTGCTGACTGCTCTTTGAGCCAAAGGGGAGTGAAAAAGTCCTCGGAAACATGGACCCTGTTAGGCTTACATAGCATTTGTAATGACACCATTGATGTATTAAAAGGAGGAAGATACTGTACTAGACATAGCGTTTGATCCTTCTAAACTAAGTGATTGCCCGTAGTTGGCGCTCAGTCGCGCACGGAACGTTGTTGATCACACAGCTCAAGAGATTCTCGTCTCTTCGTGTTTTTAAGATTTCTTTTTGGAATAAATACGTATCAAAATTACTTCTTGTGTAGCTAAACAGTGTTTTAATTACACCAGGAAGAAAAATAAGAGACATGGGTCATGGGATCACGTACTACGTACTTACCTAATACATGCAATCTCATTTCATTCATAATCGCAAACATTGGGCAGCTGAAGCGATTTCGCTCGCACTACAGCGCCGTCTCCTATCTCTGTCCTTGTCTATCGGTAACTGTAGGTTTGGGATTGATGATGACGCTGAACACAGATGTGTGAGTTTCCGTGCATGTATTTGTGCGCCGAGCCCAGGTTTACTGATTGCGATGTTAGCCCGTAACATATATTCCTCCTTTTAATACATCAATGAATGACACATATATATTTCCACGTTGGTTTATTGGCCGCAAGCGTGATTGCAGAGCAATGGGTTCGGGTAATACGTGCTATTGTGTTTGCAAATAAAATGAATTTGCGTTTATCGTAATTTCTCTGTATTTTTTTTATTGATATTAGTTTTGCGTTTGACCACCATCTCACCTGATGGTAAGTGATGATGTGGTCGAACCTATTCACTCTTGACCTATACACCCCTAGCTATCAGGAAATACAAACTCAGGTAATTTGCAAAATAAAGATTGAAGTGTATCTAATTCTATGCCAATAGTTGACAGTATACAGATAATTAAAACCCGTGCAAACCCCAGTTCAACAAATTCTTTTTTTATATTGTTCCTGATTAGATTTTTTTTTCACAGGTACCCCCATTACGCCGAAACTAAAACCACACTTGCGAAGAATAAACCAAAAGCATGTGATAACAGAACAGAAGAAGAATAAGGAAGAATCAAATGAGAAAAATATCCAGAATTGTACATCTACATACGAAGAAACAGTGACTTTTAGACAAACAGAAGACAGTAATACTTTTTTAAATACAAACAGCCAAAGCGATAGTATGCCAGAAGATACTGAATGTGAAGAGACAAGCAAATTTATTGAAAATGACGAAAAAGCTTTCAAATGTGGTCTTTGCTCTCGACATTTCACTAGAATGACAAATTTAAGAAGTCATATTCGGACCCATAACAGCTTAAGACCTTATAAATGTGACATTTGTCAGCGTTGCTTCCGCGAAGAAGGATATTTAGTCAATCACAGACTGACACACACTGACGAAAAACCCCACAAGTGTGAGATTTGTCAGAAAAGTTTCAATCATAAGGGGAATTTGAGCAAACATGTTCATTTACACAGCGGTGAGAAACCGTTTAAGTGTGATGTGTGTCAAAGATTTTTCAGTGGGAAAGCTCATTTGACAAGCCACATTCGAACTCACACTGACACAAAACCTCATCAGTGTGAGATTTGTCAGAAAAGTTTCAATCACAAGGGGAATTTGAGTAAACATGTTCGTTTACACACCGGTGTAAAGCCTTTTAAGTGTGAGTTTTGTCAGCGTTGCTTCAGCGGGAAGGCACACTTAAATATTCACATTCGCACACATACCGGCGAAAAACCTTATAAGTGTGAGATTTGTCAGAATAGTTTTAGTCAGAATAGTGTCTTAACTAAACATATTCGTACACACACTGGTGAGAAACCTTATGAGTGTGAGTTTTGTCAGAGAAGATTTATTCAGAAGGGTACTTTGACGCGACATTTGCGTAATATACATGATAAGGGGCCTTAAAAGAATAAAGTTTTTGTATTTGACTGATTTGTTTATGAAAATACATCTTTACTAGCCCGCGACTTCGTTCGCGTTCGGTTTTTCCCGCATAATTCCCGATCCCGTGGGAATTCCGGGATAAAAACTATCCTATGTCCTTCCCAGGGTCCCAAACTATTCCCATGCCAAATTACATTTAAATCGGTTTAGCGGTTTAGGCGTGAAAATGTAACATACAGACAGACAGAGTTACTTTCGCATTTAGCACTGTAGACCGCGTGGCTAAATAATAACACCCTTAAGTGTCAATATTCAAGGTTAAGTAACGCTTGGCGAGGTTGGTGTGTGAATGGCTGACCGTTTATACATATCGAGATTCCTCCGTGCCTTGGAAAGCACGTTAAGCTCGGCTGTCATTTGTAAATCTTTGACAGTCGTTACGGGTCATGAGCCAGAAAATCTAATACTGCTCTTGACAATTGGTCTCGTGTTACCCAGCTACTGGGTTGTGGAGGTCAGATAGGCAGTGGCTCCATGTAACACTAGTACTCAGCTGAATTTCGACCCCAACATAGCTGAAGAATTTCGACCCCAACATAGCTGAAGAATTTCGACCCCAACATAGCTGAAGAATTTCGACCCCAACATAGCTGAAGAATTTCGACCCCAACATAGCTGAAGAATTTCGACCCCAACATAGCTGAAGAATTTCGACCCCAACATAGCTGAAGAATTTCGACCCCAACATAGCTGAAGAATTTCGACCCCAACATAGCTGAAGAATTTCGACCCCAACATAGCTGAAGAATTTCGACCCCAACATAGCTGAAGAATTTCGACCCCAACATAGTTGAAGAACTTCGACCCCAACATAGGAGAAGGTGGAAGCCGATCCAAGTCAAACTACCCAAGAATTCTGCCCCCGATGTCATAATTACAGTAGGTAAGTCGTATTACTGGTGTTATGACTTTTTTTACATTACTGTGATCCTTAAATCAAGCCCTATAAAGAACATTTTTCTTTATTTTTACATCTAAATTATTAACAAAGTTACGGTAAGCACAATCACAGTAAATGTTGAGAAGACTCAATCGTTCATTATAATAATAACAGTAAGTAGACTTACGGTATTAAAATTATGTTTTATTACGTATTTTCACTATCATATTTACAGTAACTAATGTTCCGGTAGATTGACATTATTTAAATATGGCGTTTTAGCTACTCATTTTCACAGTAAGTATAGTTACTCTATTTATAACTTGTGTAATTCAGAAAAAAATAGAACCAATCCGTAAGCCACTTACTTGATGTAGGTATATCAAGTAAGTGAGTGAGCAGATATACTTACTGTAACAATGTAATTACAGTATCATACCGACTTACTGTAAATACGCTTAAGAAAGTGTTCGTTGGGCTGATAGAAGTGGTAATTATAGATATAATTTATTAGATTAAAAAAAAAAACCATCAGTATTTAACAAATAAATTATATTGAGGACTAATCTACAAATATGTATCTTTTTTTATCCGTTTAAATATTAAAGCTATCTGCTATAATTATCAAGATACACCAATTTAAACATTTCAAAACAAAAGCGCGATTTCCCAACATTTCATTTTTTTTGACATACTGTAATTATGACAATGGGGGCAGAATTAGCGGCATGGTTTAACGTTACATTACCTGTTCGACGTCGGGTTTTTTATTACCTGAGTGGTGTTTTAGCAATGTCAAAGTGAGTTAGAAACGTTTTTACAACAATTTACATGACACAGAAGATTAGTAAAATACAGAATCACATTTTTTTGAATTTAATATTTTTTTGAAATTATGAACCTTTTGAATTCAAACTGAAATAGTTTTGCACATTCGTACGATACTGGCCACTATGATACCATTCTAGAATCCGCATGATATGGACAACTTTTTAAAGTAATGGGCCATAACTGTGCCATACATTTTTTTTTCAGAGTATGGAGTCAAAGTTACAGGATTCAATTAAAAAAAAACTAAAAAGTAAGTATTATGTGTTTTTTTCTGAAATCATCTTAGAGTGTAACAAAAAATCTTCATACGCGTGTGATTACACAAACATTCAGAAGCAGACCGCAAAAAACAGAATAAAAAAACTCCGTTAAATGTTGAAACGGCAGCTGATTTTATAAAATAGGTACAATATTTTCAAAAAAAAATAAACAAATAAAAATAACTTTGAAATGCCTGACCACCTGAGTTTGAAATTGGGATATATGATAGACCATTATATGACCTACTGGCAGTTACAGGGTTATCCATTATTTCCGCCACACCCTGTATATTATTTGTTACTTGCTTATAATTTTTCGTTACTTGCTTATATATTTTTCATTACTTGCTTATATATTTTTCGTTAGTTGCGTACGTTTTTCGTTAGTTGCTTATATATTATGTTACTTGCTTATATATTTTTCATTACTTGCTTATATATTATTCGTTAGTTGCGTACGTTTTTCGTTAGTTGCTTATATATTATTCGTTAGTTAAGTAGTATATTATTGGGCATTCTAGGCCACTTTCGGCAAATCGCTCGGCGAGTACGCCTCGCTGCCGACAGTGGTCTAGAACGCCCAATAATCGGTATTCGACTCTACTCAACTCGTTCATTTATTCGTTCGTTCGAGTTCTTAGCATTCTGTCCCACAGATCGCTCGGCGAACGGATTTCATCATCGCTTTGAATCTATCTTTCTTTAATAGATTTTCAACCTTAAACAAGAAACACTAATGCTAATGAGATTCATTTATTTTTAGTGAGCACAGATTACAATATTATAATATCCGTTTTATAATAATGATTAACAATGTATTATTTTTCGTAATATGTTGGTGGTTCGGGAAATAAAGCATCAGTCGATATAATAAACTCTTGTAGTTTACGCCATTGTGTAGAATTGACGTCGGTCTGGACCTTGATGCGGACTAACGCCTTTTTCCACAGCTCCAACGAGTCGGTGAGGCGCGCGTCCTCAGTTTTGTATACTTTACAGTCGATGTATAGTACTCGCCGTTCGTGCTTGTCGTTCGCCGCTCGCTGCCGTTGGCCACTCGTTTCACGAAGTATGACGGGAGAGAAGAGGTTTCGCTGTTCGCTGTTGCCCTCCCGTTGTTATGTTTGTGGCTGATGCCAAATATATCGACGTCAGTCGATGTTTTACTGAAACAAACAAATTGATTTCTTGTTAATTCGCACCCAAATTTATTTTATAGTATTAACCTGAACCTGCTTTAAAACACTTACAATATACAAGAATGAGAGACGAGACATACTACACAACGCTACCATGTCCTATGAATAGTAGAAAGCGGATATAGATTACAATTAAATACTGTTTGTTAATAAAAACATACTACATTATATACACAGAAACATAAAAACCCTTGCTATTAATCACATTCATGTACACATATTAATCTCGAACAGGTATTGAACCCGCGACATCAGCATAGTAATCGCTTGCATCAAGCGACTGTCATTTGCAATTGATTGACAAAACAGTGAAGTAAATAAATCGAAGTTTACCTTGGGGGCGTTAAATTTTGCTTTGTTGACTTCCGTTTCCCAGGGACTGGTCGAGTTGGTTTGCGGTTAGACTTAGTGTTGTGCTCCATCACATCACTTGGTGGGTAGGTTTCGTACTCAGAGTCTGTCCTGAAATAAATACATAAAGTTAAAATAATGTTTGGTTAACCATGCAGGGTCAGAAGTTTGTGGAGAATGCTGGTTTTTATACTTACATTTTCACTTAATTATTTAGGAATACCAAATAGTTAGTTTGAATGGTCGGTCGGCAGGCACAGTGACTGAGAGCAGCTAATTCGTTGAGTCGGTTGGCTGATACAGTGGCAGTGAGCAGCTACTGTTTAACTATCACTGATAGGTACTTGGAGTCTGGTACTTGGAAGATTACTACTAGCACTCGTCGAGTCGATTGTATAGGGCACACCGATAACATACTGTTTATAAGTCAGAAACTTACAATAATATCGCTATGTTTAGAATATGTACAACTGATGAAACAATTATGTAAAAAACAACTTTTTTCTTGGTCGTATACACATACGAAAAATAATTGGCTAGATGATATTTGAGGAGCATCGACGTTGATTAGTGTTGATGCAGTAAAAGCGTTCAGGGTTGTCACACCGATTACATTAGTTATCGAACATTTTTAATGTGCACGAGTGCATAAATGTAAACTCGTGGTAACCTTAGGTAAAATAGATTAGACAAATAAACGCATCAACTTACTGGAAAAATAATTAGGTTGAGCACACGTGTAATTTTTACGCAATATCACATAAAATTATTTTGGTTCCAAATTTGATATTTCAAAGCATTATTATTGATCTCTTGATTATCCATTGTGTAACTCGTTCTTTTATCGAGAATAAAATAAATGGACTAAAAGATTGGTAATTATTCACACATTTCATTAAAATGAAAATAATACAATAATAATTATCGACATTCTTACTTCCAATGTTTCTTAAAAACGAACGTTGATTAGTACACAATTATTTATTGGTAAGATATAAATTAATTTCTATTATGTTTTATTAGCATTTGTGTTTAGTGGTTACCGATTTTCATTCTATTTGTTTAATTTCAGAAATATAATGGTAAACTTATTTTACCAATTAATGTACAATACGAACAGGAAACGAAAGTAAGTCAGACCTAGTCTCGAACAACTTTTGCCAACGTCGACGCGTGAAGTATCAACCCAAAAGCAACGTATCTGTATAAGATCTTTAATATTAGAAGTAAGTAGGTACGTATTTACTTGAGTTTTATTGAACGACTTTATTATTGTGAATCAAACGATAAAAAATAATAATGCCATACTGTACAGTTTGTAATGTGTCTGTAGATAATCGCAGGTGGTCAAGTCATTTACGTACTAATGTACATAAAAACAGTAGTACGACCCTTCTGCATGATAACGTTAGAATTTCGAGTTACAGAATCACTGCAACTAACGAACAAACAAATACTTTTCCAGAAATGTTCCTCAATAGTGTAAAGGTATACGTTAAATCTCTAATAGATCAGTTACTAATAAAACATACATCTGTTAAGATTAACTTTGAACTTTTTTCGTATTTCCTTTTATTTAAAAATGATCATTTTTAATAAGTTACTGATTGCAGAAATATAAATAAAATGTGTGACCATGTAGGTAGGTACTTGTTTTATTTCTCAGAAACTTGTTCAAAAACATCATCCTCCTTTTTGAAGTTGGTTAAATAATAGGTAATGAAACCTCGATTCGTTGAAGTTTCTTCATCCAGAATGTAATATGATCACAACATCCGTTTCGACGTTCGTTATTATATTATTAATTAAAACAAACACGAAGCAGTTTATTGTCCCTAAAAATTCATAGTGAACATTTTATAGTTAAAGGTAGTCACTGACTGGAAGCATGTACGTGTTCTGTAATTATGTATGGTTCGATTTTGTGCATTACGTAACACTATTGTACCGGCTCGATGTACTTAATAGAGAGCATTCGCGCTCTATAACACTAGCTCGAACGTTGCCGGACGTATAAACTGATTTAATATTTGAATTATACACTCAGTGAGTGACAACCTTAACGTGGTCTTTTATTGAGTAATTTTTGTTTTGCTTTAATTGTATTTCAATTTTTGTTATTTACCAAATATAACTCTCTCAGAGACCTTGTATAAAATTAAAGGGCATCATAATTATAGCATCGGTAAGTTAACTATTAAATCTAATCTTTTACTCAATATGTAACTAATTATAGAATTGTGTTCACAACAGTGTCAATAATTTTTTTATTATTGTTGTTCCAGATGTCTGAATCAGAGATGGTGTTCAACCAATACGCTCAAGAACCTTATTGCAAACGTGTTACGAAAGATACTGTGATATTAGACGTTCAAGGATTTAAGGACATGTACAACAATTTTATTTTTAAAGAATTAGCTTTAGCTACACATGACTATACACAAACGTTTTTGGTGAAACCTCCACACTCGTTTAGATATTTAACAAACGATGAAAAGAGGCAAGTCAAATGAATAGAACGAAACAGAGGTATTTATTGGAATGAAGGATACATTGATTACAGAGAATTTCATCGAATGATCGTTCCATATCTAGAAAATAAAAATATTATAGTCAAAGGTTTGGAGAAGGTGCTGTGGATAAAGGATCTTTGCGTTAATTGTAATGTTTCAGAACTTGATGAAAAATTGTGTCCTAATTTCTCCGTCTTGCATCAGAAATACAGCTGTAATAGAAGTGCTAACTTAAACTGTAGTAAACATTAAAAGCAGTGTGCTCTAAAAAAATGTATTGTTTAAAAAAATTTTTAGAGGGTTCTTAAATGTGTCCTTAAATGTGTATTTTAATATTTAATGAAAATAAAACATGTTATGTACATTCAAATCTTTTATTTTATTTCATTACATATTTTTATCAATCGTAATTCATAACCTAATCCTATCCTATAGTATACACTTACCTAAATATTTACATTTTTTTAAATCATCTGTTAAAGATTTTGATATTTTCTTAACTAAACACTCCGTTTCGTCCATAACACTGTCAAACACGTTTTTAACAATGTACTGCGCACTTAGAATCACATTCTCAGTATCACTGTCACTATCACTGTCTTGAGAGTTATTTTTACATAGATCTATAACTGAAATGATCAGTTTAACGCCTCGTTGCTGAAGCTTACTCATAACGAAGGATTTATTTGAGTTTTGTTTTTTTGACTTTTCCCGGCGCCGCCGTTGCTTTGACTTTTTATCTTTCGTGACACGATCACTGCTCTCGTCTTCGCGCCGAAGCATCTGGTCTTCGTAAGGAACCTGGGCATACTGACTGAACCCAATGTCAGCTTCTAAAAAGTGTAACAATAATTTAAAAATGTATTAGGTAAACCTTAAACGACTACACGAAACTGTCTTTATAACAGAGTGAAGTATTTTTTTATTTTTATTTTTTAATGCCTTACCGATGTCATGTTGTTGTAGATATGATATGAGCACTCCAGATGGAACGATAAATATTTAATGAAGTGACTTCAAACAAATCATTAACCATTGATCAATAAAATCTAGATCGCAATATCACCAAAAATTCCTATATGAAACAAGTGTTGGATGCAGAAGAAAACCAACCATATAGTATGATAATAGGACTCATTTCAGATAGGAGTTTATCGCATACTTATTTGATATCTATCTATACTTCTAATAAATCTGTAGAGAGGTCAATTCTGTACATGAAATATATTTCCAAAATAACTATCAGGGGGTGATTAGGGATCGATACTGATGCCAAAAATGCAATCAGTAAAATTTTTGTCTGTCTGTCTGTCTGTCTGTATAACCGTTATAGAAACAAAAACTACTCGACGGATTGTAACGAAACTTGGTACAATTATTTTTCATACTCCTGAGCTGGTTATAGTAAACTTTTCATCACGCTACAATCAATAGGAGCAGAGCAGTGAAGGGCAATGTTGGGAAAACGGGAGAAGTTACTCCATTTTTTAAGCTTCCGTCGCGTGTGCAACCTTAATGGTTAAAGCTACACAGAAATCATTTATGACGGAAATGTTCTCCTTAAAATTATATAAAAAACTAGTACTCTCGCGGGGCTTCGCTCCCGTGGATTCTATCACGATAAAAACATAACTCTCCTTTTTTGCAGTCGGGTAAAAAGTAGCCTATAACCTTCCTCAAGCTTCAAGCTACTTCCATACCAAATTTCATCGAAATCCACCCAGTACTTTCGAAGATTAGCGCGTTCAAGCAAACAAACAAACAAACAAACTAACAAACTTTTCCGCTTTATAATATTAGTATAGATATCCCACGATAGCATATATCTATCTTTTATGGTTGACTCACAATAACACGTAACTCCCGATAGCTTAGAAGTTCGAAGCTTTCTGATTATTATTCTGCTCCGAAATTTAAAACCACCACAACTTTGCAATGGAACTCGGCTAAAAGTAACCCAGTTGCAACAAAATATAATCGAGGCTCAAATTTTAACAGGTTGCGGTGCAGGAGAAACCGTCTTTATTCCCAGAATTCCCATAATACCAAATAATTTCCCATTCCAATTTAAAAGAACGCGATTCCCAGTATCGGTGTGTTATGCAATGACAATTAATAAGGCTCAAGGGCAGACTTTTCGTATTGCTGGAGTAGATCTCGGTGTCAGTTGTTTCTCGCATGGTCAGTTGTACGTCGCTCTTTCCCGGGTTAGCAGTTCTAGAAATCTTCATGTTCACGTGCCGGACGAGTCAACTTTCAACACAGTTTACCCGGAAGCTTTGCGCTGAAGTATTGTCGTTCTATAGGTACTTAAGCCTCATGTGAACGTGATCTAAACAATATTATCAATACATTAACTTAATAACACACAAGGACTTACACGCTGACGGAGTCGCGGGCACAGCTATTAACAATAATATTGTGCGGTTCGGTATTGCGATATTTTTCAACAGTATTATAGATTGACATATGACATGTGTTACATCAAAATCACTGAACCGTGAGGAAGGACATAGACTACTTTTTTTACGAAAAACGACGGAAACGTGGACGAAGTCGCGGGCAACAGCTATCTATGCTAATATATAAGGCTGAGGAGTTTGTTTGTTTGTTTGAACGCGATAATCTCAGGAACTACTGGTTCGAATTAAAAAAATATTTTAACTAAATAGCCAATTTATAGAGAAAGGCTATAGGCTATATATCATTACGCTAAGGCCAATATGAGCGGAGCACCATTGACGAATGCTTCAAAATCGGGGTTAAATTTAACGTTAGCCCAAAGTAACTATTCCACGCGGACGAAGTCGCGGGCAAAAGCTAGTTGTAAATAAAAATGTTAACTCGGAATTTTGCTCGAAGCTGAGGACGATGAACTAAATATAATTATGTTTATGTTCGTATTACATGAGTGTAAGCTTTTACGGTTTAAAAATGAAACTTATTGCACCATATATATATGGTGCAATAAGTACAATTAATACAATAATAAATACAATTAATACAATTTAGCAATTTTAAAAATATGGTAATATGATCAACATGTTACAACATGAACCTCGCTTGTTGAAGTTGGTTAACTTTGACAAAAGGTATTGGTTTTATCCTACTAATATTATAAATGCAAAGTCTGACTGTCGGTCTGTTACGCCTTCACATCTATTAAAAAACATTAAATTTCATCAAAAAGCAGTTCAGTGATTTCACTGAACTGCTTTTTGTTGAAATTTGGTACAGAGATAGACTAGACCTTGAAAAAGGACGTAGCGTAGGTTCTTTTTTATCGAGAAAAAGGCTTAAAGGGTTGAAACAGAGATAATAGTTGTGAGGAAATTCGTCATTATCGAACATAAAAACCATGAAACTTAGTATTTAGGCGCCTGATAAGTAAAATATAAATGTGTGTGTTAGTGTTGTTGGATATTCCGTGAACTACTCAATAAAATACCATATTAGATTCCAAATATATTGTGCATCCGCACAGGCAAAACGATCAGAACAGACTAGCTACTGACATCTGTCTAGAAAACTTATTCTAAACTACCAGAGTTTATAGAGGGACATATATACAAACTCCATGTTTGTGTATTGGGCACATACCAACATCATTGATGTAATTACGTTAGTTGCAACACTTGCCCTTGAACCAATATAAACTCATGTAAATCACATTACACACATTGAACACAATAAATAATCTAAGCCTAAACACATCCGCTGTCTAAAAATAATAAAACATTATAACAGCTAAAACAAAGCAAAAATATAAAGAACAAAGACGGATCCTGGCCTACACAACTTTTAAATTTAAAATGGCTCGGCCATTTATCTTTAATGTATAAGAATCTATACAATAAAATCTAAACTATAAGTTTATATTTAATTTCTTTCGAGAACTTCTTCATTAGAATTGATTTATTAATAAACAAATAGCTGACCGGAAATAGTCGAAAAAAGGTTGAGTTGTCAATATGCTGCAATTAAACTTATTAATCAGTTTTTATTTCAAATTCTTTATTGTTTTATGTATTCTTTTCTATATTAAAAATAGTAACAATATGTGGTGAACAATAATCGCATTTAATTATATAAAAAATCTGAAATAATATTTTAATTATTGAGAATAAAAACTCTATTCTATTTTTATACATGGCAAGCAAAGGCGATGTTGACTATTCTGCGAAATAAAAACTCGAACAAGTGTCAAAAGTGACACAAAGGGAATTGATTGACATTACAAACACAAACAGTTGTTGTAAAACAATAAAACATAGTGTATTACATTCTCTTTGAGTTGTTGTTGTCGGTGATATTGCGAAGTGCATGCGTTTACGTTTCCTTCTCTGTTTTTTGAGACTCTTTTGCTTTTCGAAGTGTTGAAGTACATCCATTATTGTGACCATGTCTAACCAACAACGTTGCACTATTTGTGGATTGAATGTTTTCCGAATGCGGAGGTATTTAGTAGAATGCGAAGAAGTTCGTTCATTGTTACAGCAGTGGACCTCTATTCTCGAAGTAAAGTACTTTTATTTAATTAGACAGAAGTAATTACTTTAGTGCTAAATGTTAGCGTGTACAAACATGTATAATCAAATTGTAATAACCTCAAAATTCCATATTTGTATTTATGCAATATTTTTTGTTAGCAGTTCTATACAATATTAAATGCTAAGAAACAGTTCTTAGTATTGAACTACACACAATAAAATTATTTTCATCACTGGCCGTGAGAATTTTATATTGAGCCAAAGTTACTATGGACACTCAGCATTGCTCTTTATCAAAGTATCCGTCACACATGTAAACAGTAAATATTCAAAACTATGTGATACGGATCTAAAACAAATTATACTTCTGCAAGTACACCTTACCTACTGCTTAGAACCATCATATCATTTATTTAACGATAGAAATAAACGACATACAAACTTATCGTGTTTTTCCTTTGCCAACGGTTTCGTTAAAACATCGGCCACCATTTCATCAGTAGAAAGGTATTTTATAACGACTGTACCTTCCTCAACGATTTCCCTGATGAAATGATGTCTTACGTCAATGTGTTTCGTTCTGGCGTGGTACATAGAATTAGTGCACAACTTCAGTGCAGACTGATTATCATTAAACAACGTAATCCTATACTGTACCCCGTAAATTTCGAACAGAACCTTGCGTAGAAAAAGTGCCTCTTTAAAAGAATCTGACAGACACATATCGACGGCTCCTAAGTATACTGAGTCAACTAACAAATTTTGAGAATTGCACTTTTTTGTGTATTAATAATAATTAAATCATTTCCTATTTACCTGTAAAAGAAAAAAAATCATATATTTATAAATAACTAAAAAAAAATAGCGTAAACTGGATCAAGTATAGTAATTTATTTATTTTGTACTCAGTATACTGAGTCAAGTGTTTGCTACCAATATACGCGGGACGCGAATGCGCTCATTTTGGTGCAAGTTCAAACTGGTTCAGTATACGGCGAAACAGCGCGGTGTGCGGGCGTTATGTGTGCTTTTTGTTATCAAGAAATAGTTGCATTTCTTGTGTGATTTTTATTTAAATTTAGAGTCATAATTGTATAGAAATTGGTGATGGGTACCAGGTCTCGAAAAATCTTTAATTTAGTGAATGAAAAATATGATAATTATGACGTTAATAAAGAAAATAGTTCTGAAGCTTGTGATAATGTTCAAAATGAAACGGAAAGATGTAGTGCATACACTAATAGAAAGACAGACGAAAGACAAAATACTATATAGGCCTGCCCAATGGTACATGGCGTTTCAATTTGCTAAAACCGACGATAAACCTTATAAGGTCACCGAAGCGTCTCAAGATATTCTGATGGACTTCAAAACAATGCTTACAAAGGTCAACAACTGTAGTTTTGCCTGTGATGGATCTAAGATGCAATGGAATAAAGTCACTGAAATAGAAATTGAGCCAGAAAATCCTTACAAAATATTTTTTAAACTAGTTACATGGAAGATTCTTATAACTGTATTGACTGTGCTAATAAACCTAAAGCAACACATAATCAAACTGATCACCCAGCCACCCAGCTTACAACAGGCCAATCCCAATAGATAAAAATAAACACAAAGATTTAATGGACGGTTGCAACAAATAATGATACCTAAGGAATATCACTTGTTTTTTCTAGTTTAATTAAGACTGACAGCAATAGAAATGAGAGCGATTCAGAATAATAAATAATTTGTCTTTTTTCTTTGTCTAGATTGATTTTTTTCGTAATTATTAAGTACTTACCTCATAAGTTAATTTTTGAGACTGATTTTATTCTCAGCAATAAATACTAAGTACCTATAAGGATATTAAGAATTGTAATGTTATTTTAAAAAATTAAGAAAGATTTTTTTATTACGAATGAGCCCGCTTTTGACCTCGATCACACCTGATGGTAAGTGTAAGATGAGGTCTACGATCGAACGAGCGAGCCCAGATAATGCCTATTCACTCTTGCTTTAAAGGCTGACGGGTCATATGTGGCAGGGAACACAGAAGCCGGCAGAGAGTTCCACACCTTGGCTGTGCGCACAATTAATGTTGAAGAAAAGCGCTTAGTACGACAAGACGGTATATCGACCAAGTGTGGATGGTATCCTGCGGTACGTCTGGTAGACCGGTAGTAAAAGGGGGATGAAGGGATTAGGTCGTGGAGCTCCTGCGCACACTCTCCGAAGTACAATCTGTAGAAGATAGACAGGCAAGCAACGTTTCGCCGGTGAGCCAGGTTGTGAAGTCTGCCAGAACCTCGTCACCTATGAGCCTTTTAGCTCTGCGTTAGATCGAGTCAAGTGCAGCTATAAGCTGGTATTTGGCTGAGCCATCCCACAAGTGACTGCAATACTCCATACAGGAACGGACCTGTGCTTTATATAAATTCAAAAGCTGTCCAGGTGTGAAGTATCGCCTCACTTTTTGTAGGATGCCCAGCTTTCTGGCTGCAGTCTGAGCTTTAGACTCAATAGTTGAGCCGAAGTTGAAGTCAGACGTCAACTCCATGCCCAAGAGCTCCAGGCGGTCGGTAATAGGTACAGATGCACCTCTGAAAGTAGGGGATCATTCAAATGGGCTCCTTTTAGCGGAGAAAAGACAAGCCTGTGTTTTAAAGCGCTGAATTTGACCAGATTGTCATCACCCCATTGGGAAACGAGATGTTTTGTTCCTAAATTATAGTAATTTCAAACACTTAATAAATAATTCTCCTATTTTACAGAAACGTGCAATTGATACAATCAATATTTTGTATTTTATTACCTAAGACTAGACCAACTTAAGCATTTGTTGTTATTGGTAGGTAGTATTGTTGATTTTTGTTATTTTTTGTTAATTTTATAGATATCCTAAAGTTGTGTTAATGTTACCAATACCATTTTGAGATCTCTTTGATTAAAATATTAAACACTAAAGGCGTTTTTGATTATTTTAACTATTTTGTACCACACTTGACTCAATTTAAGTATGGTTCACTTTTAAAATTATGTCAATGTATAGTGAGTCAACTTATTATATTTTAACAAAATATGAATTCAGGACAGACAGTATAATATATAAAAAATCGAATATGTAAATAAAAATATTTTTTGCCAGACTTGTAAAGTAATTTTGCCCCATAACGTAGATTCAATAATGCGCCGTATACAAATATAAGTGGTACTTGATCCATTTTTAATAACCAAGTAATCGCCGTATACTAGTCTTTCTACATTATCTCATAAATTAATAAAATAATATGAAATTTATTTTGTACAGATGAAAGGCTTTATTATATTTAATTCACTATGATTAGTTATTTTTTCTTGGTTGTATTAACAATTTAAATATAACCATTCGATCTTCTTATCGCCTTCCTGTAAAGTTATTAGAAGTATAGTTGACTCAGTATTCTTAGGAGCCGTCGATATATTCGGCCTCTGTGCTTGAAAGCGCCACTGTTTTCTGTTTTCTACTCTCCCAAGAGATAGTAGAATTTCCAATTTTGAACACATAACCGGTATAAGATCAGCGATCGACCTCATTTGACGCAAAATCGGCATCAGCATATGCGACGATATCCAACCCTGACTTCTGAAAAGTTAAATAATGATCAGGCGTACCTTTCAGATAGCGAAGAACGCGTTTTGCCGCCTTCCAATGAGTCTCGTCGTACGCGTCGTTAAACTGGCTGAGCGAGCTGACAGCGTGCGCAATATCCGGCCGCGTAGGTACATACCGCTATGTACATCAGACATCCTATCAGGCCTCTGTAGTCGTGCGTACAATCCTGCTTTGTAGATTTCACGAGCTTCAGACCTGTCTCCATAGGTGTTCGCGCAGGTTTGCAATCTGACATATGAAATCGTTCTAGCACCTTCTTTATATAGCTTGACTGGTCTAGAGTTATTTCCTTGTTCTGTCTGCAAAGCCTCATTCCAAGAATGTGATGTGCTGGCCCTAAATCTTTGATTTCGAAGGCCTTCTTTAATTCTTCTTTGATTCCTGCCGTATCTCGGCAACCAGCTGAAGAAAATAACATTATGTCATCAACATAGAGCGCAATTATAGTCATAGATTTCCCACTCGACTTTACATAAACACAAGGTTCGGAAGATAAACGTTTAAATTTCATTTTGCTTGTCAAAACGCCATTTATTTTCTCATACCAAGACTTCGAAGCTTGCTTCAGTCCGTATATGGCCTTATTCAACTTGTAAACTTTATTTTCTTGGCCTTTTATCTTGTAGCCCTCTGGCTGCTCCATTAAAACGGTCTCTTTTAAATCTCTATTCAAAAATGCCGTTTTTACATCCAGATGCTCGATATTCATGTTATGTTCCGTTGCTAAAGCCAGTAACGTACGTATAGTAGAATATCGTACTACAGGAGAGAACGTATCTTCGTAATCAATACCGTACTAGAAACTGATTAGGCAAAACGATCAGAACAGACATCTGTCTAGAAAACTTATTCTAAACTACCAGAGTTTATAGAGGGACATATATACAAACTCCATGTATGTGTATTGGGCACATACCAACATCATTGATGTAATTGCGTTAGTTCCAACAAGTGTATTGTAAAGTAACAATTTCATGTGAACGAAGTCGTGAATAATAGCTATTACAGGTTATATAAATAGGGTAAATAATTGAAACAAAATATGTAGTAATAATATACTTAAGTTTACATTTATTTATATTTTCAAACATTTATTAAATTAAATTATACAATTTTATCTAATTTAAATCTAACACTAAACTTAGGTAATCATATTTATTCCAATAAATGCCTCTGTTTCTTTCTAACCATTTAACTTGCTTCTGTTCATCATTTGTTAAGTATCTGAACAAGTGCGGGGGTTTACCTAAGAAGGTTTGGGTGTAATCACGAGTAGCCAAAGCTAATTCTATTAATAAAATTGATATAGAGGTTCTTAAATCCTTGAACGTCTAATAATGAACGCCTGATGTTAATGCTATGGCAGCACTTACTTTTTGTCACACAAGTTATTAATTAGCACACAGTAGTTATGTATCTATTATTTAATTATATTTCTTGTACTGAGTATTTCTGCAGTTATTTTTCCAGCAAAACCCTAGTTCCGTACAAATATACATTCAGGATTCATGATACTTTCCTCACGGTATTGCTTAACGGTTTATACTCAACTAGTTTCCGCCCGCGACTTCGTCCGCGTGGAAAAAAATCCCCCGATTTTGAAACATTCTTTATTAGTGCTCCGCTCCTATTGGTCTTAGCGTGATGATATATAGCCTATAGCCTTCCTCGATAAATGGGCTATCTAACACTGAAAGAATTTTTCAAATCAGAACGGTAGTTCCTGAGATTAGCGCGTTCAAGCAAACAAACAAACAAACAAACAAACTCTTCAGCTTTATAATATTAGTATAGATTATGCAGTCGTTTAATATAAGACAGTATGCCGAAGTTTAATCGGGTATAACCGAATCAGTTTCAATTTCTACTCTTACATCCACAACCGGGCCTGCCTTCAAGTTATCTGCTTGCCTGGAGCAGTCAATAACAAAGAGTGTTGCCAAGTCTTTAAATTGTTTTTCGCTTAATAAAGGTTCCACGCGTCGTCCGTAATATGATTGTTGAAATCTAGTGTATTGCTCGTATAATAAAGCAATTCTGTTATCAGCAAAATTCACGTTTAGATTTTCATAAGGGAAGTAGTTTGAATTGAGGTATACTTAACATCACGAATATGACAGTGATCGAACAGAGACATATCAGAGTTTGCATTGTTTTTTCTGTTTGTCTGTAAACCGATAATGACATATCTCGGTTTCTCTACTTGCGATGAAGTTTTAATAGACCAGCGGGCCTAGACAAAATCCATTTTCTGTAAGCGTTAACGCCAACGGAAAAATTAAATTGTATGGAGTTGACATTTACTAACACGTGACAATCACGTGACATGTGGTTAGCAAATGTCAACTCCATACAATTTAATTTTTCCGTTGGCGTTAACGCTTACAGAAAATGGATTATGTCTAGGCCCGCTGGTATGTTTCGTTGTTTTAGGTAAAATAGGATATTCGTACAGATCCCAATTTCTAAAAATCATCTGGAGCGGTCGGTCTTTCTCTAACAGTTTTAACAAACTTATTTTCTCTTTATCTGACACTTTAACATGTGGTACACGCCAAACAATTTTATTTATCTGAACATCATCTACGACTTCACCGGTATTCAGTTTTACAGCGTTGAGGTTAGTATTGCTTCGTAACAATATCAATTCATGTCTACTATTTATCACTATTTTCTTAAAATCTTCTGCATATCCGAGAATGTTACAAAGTGGTATGGAAGCAGAAAAACTACCTCCGCTAATATTTTTTATGCCATCGATATTCCAACCCCATGCATAAGATATCTTCGATTCACTCTCATTCATAGACACTAAAGATTTCATCGTAGTAGTCACACCAGCGTTTTTTATTTTATCAATTTCCACTCCATTTAATTCGTATCTTATATCTTGAAACAAGTAGAGTATCAAATTATTTGTTAAAGAAACACTACTCGCTTTATCTTTTGAATCTTTTTTGCTAACGAGTATAGTTCTTTCTAAATACAAAGTGCTCACTGATGGTAGTATATACAGATCCTGTTGATTAATAGGTATGCGGATTTCATCGTTCCTGTTGAAGCTTGTTACGTAGAGTTTGTAAGAATGAAATTCAATTCCTTCAACAGTGTTGTCGTAAGTTGGAGCAGATAAAACATCTAAGATATTCATTTTAGCAAACCAGTTGCTTTAAGAAATTCCTTATTTTCTCTTGTTAATTTTTTTTTTTTTGACCAAGGTCTTATTTGCTTGATCACTTTAGTTGAACTGACGTTCCCAATTTGTTGATGCACATATTTATTGTAGTCAATCATTTTTTCTTCTAAGATGTAAATATAGCTGCACTTCTTCACCGCGTAAGTTTATTAATCGATTGTTTATATCTAATAGTCTGATATATATACAGCTTATGTTGTTTTGGTTGATTGGAAAGTATATGGCGTTTTTCGGAAAATAATAATACTATATCCAATATCTATAATTCTATATCCAGGTGGCACATTGAGTGCGAATTCGTGTACAATGTGACTGGGTTTTCCGTTTATGTATGAACCACTTACAATGTCACATTCTATTCTGATCACAGTCGTAGGCAAAATGTTGACTAGTAACTCGGACACATGCCATTTATTGGCTTTTAAAATCTGTTTATTAAACCCTAATAATCTCCTAAAAGTTCCTTCTTTAGTAAAATTAGTATCTTTGGTACAGTATATCAAAGTTTTTAGAGTATTGTTATTACACTGTACTTTTATTGAACAATCTTTTATTTCCGATTTTAAATAATCGCTGATATCTTGTAATTCATAAGTGCCTTCAGGTATTTCAAGCACTTCGTTAGAGCCGTAATATAACTTATTATTCGTTTTGTCAATGTTTGGAATTGAATTAAATGTTGAGAAATGCAATAAGGCACACTCATAATGTCCATAAAGTTGTAATGTATTAGGATAATATGTACATAAATCGGACGAGTTTGCAGTTATCGACAAGGTGAGTGACATGATGAAAATGATTGAAATAAAAAAAATACATAATATTTATACGTATTTATACCAAAATTTCCTTAGATATTCTAAACACAAGTGTCCACAGTTTACTGTATTAAATTGTTGAAATCTAGTATAGTTATAATAAACATCACAATTTTTAAAGTATTTCATTAATTCCCTCGGAGGTTTCAAATCCCCAAAGCTATCAAAGTATTCACAATAATTGTTTATTTTAGCATAAGCTACCCAATGCGTTCCTTCATTTCGTGAATCGTCTAAGTTGATGATAGCACATTCAACGCGTTTTAGTGTTCTTGGTAACCGATCCTTCATATAGACTCCTCGAAAGTATGGGATGTCACGTGCATGCTCACTGATATCGATATTAGTTAAAGGACTTTTAGGTAGCCTTTTATTCAGTTTTTTGAAGACTTTATAAACAGCCCTTTACCGTTTTTATGAGGCTTGATATACAACCCTTTGCCCAACGCTAAAGCTTCCTTGGTCTTGTTGTGTCGTTCTGTTTCTTGTAAGCTTTTTTGGGCTGCCTTGTATTCGTTTACGGTTTTTGCAATACCAGCTGCACCGCCAGCTAAACTTCCTAAAGCAGATAATCCAGCGAAAATTGGAATTAAAGGTAAGACTCCTCCTGTCTTTGGTATGGGTATAACTCGTGGTATGCGAATCTTCTGAATGTTTGGAAATATCTTTTTCGCAGCTGAGTAAACCATGTTGATTAATGTTTTATTATTTTTAGGTTTTAGTTTCTTAATTTTTGACTTAATTTTTGACACAAAATCATTGAATGATTTAATGCCGGCACCCGATTTTAGTTCGGCTTTCATTACTTTACTCACTATCCATGAGCTAAGTTTTTCACCTTTCCCTGCATCTTTTGATTTTAGTCTTTGTTTAGCCATGTTTAAAAGTTGTAAATCCGCTTTGTGACGATTAGATAAGTCTGTGTAATTTGCATATGCAATGTCGTGATGCATACAAGCTTCGTCTAGTTTATTCACACCTCGATCGCCTCGCAGCAATCGCTTCACAAGTTTTGTTCCTGGTCCGCAATAGTTATAACCAGGCAAATGAAGTTCGAATGGCAGATTATTAATCACACTATTGACTAGTCCACCGCCTTGCATAGTGAAAAGTGTAATGAATGAAAAAATCCTTACAAACATGGTTATATATTCATAATCCTAATCCACAATTGCATCTTTATCAATTCAACTGTTTTCTTCGTTGCTTAAGCCTAGCCATTTCACGTAAACTTTCTTTCCTTTTCTTCTAAGAACCTTTTCTATCAAATAGATACCTGGATAGCTAGTTTTTCGAAGTTCTTTTTCGTAGAAACATCCTCTAATGGTTTGTTTTCGATGATCTTCGAAATGATATGTTACTGGCATAGTTTTATTAATCTTTTCACAGTAAATATTTCAGTTGACCAGTTAGGAGTGTAACCTTTATCAAAAATATGTTTGTATTTACTGATCCGAACATTTTCACCCACTTTGAACTTAGGTTGAGATCGGTGTGATGTAAGTCTCTGAGTATTTTGAATATTTTCTCTTATCTTTGACTCGTTCAACTATTAACCTCGAATGTGATTGATTCATTGAAATTTGATTGTACGATGTTTTGTACTATTATAGGTTTTTAGAATAACTTCTAATGGTAAACCTAACCATTTGTAATTCCCAATGAGACTAAAGTATTTATACAATTTATTTTTAATCGTTTTAATAACCCGTTCTACAATCGAAGCTTTCTTGGTAGAATACGAAGAGTAGTGGTTAATATTGTAGCTCTTCATAAGCTTCTGGAATGTTACGTTATAGAATTCTGTCCCAGAATCAGTTTGCAAATGGTCAGGTTTTCGATTGCTGGTATTTAGTATTCGCTCAAATGCACGAGTAACATCAAGTTTACATTTGGATTTTATTGGTTCTGTCCAGGTATACTTTGAGAAACAATCAATTACCACTAAAATATAATTATATCCTTTATTAAACTTTTTTAGATTTTGCATATCTATCAGATCAGCTTGCCATAAATCATCTATGCCTTTTAAAATAACTGAGCGTCTAACAAAGTTTCTTCGTGCTGCTTTGTGCAGTTCATTAACAATTTGTTGCTTTGCCATCACGGAGTATTTTTAAGTAATTTTTGGACTTCTGCTTTGTTATTAAACTTATCCTCCAACTGAACTAAAGCTTCAGGTATCGTCGCTTTTAAAGTGGTTTGGACTGTTATTTGTACATCTTTTATGATTTGAGCACGCAACAATCCAATCATTCTATTCTGTTCCTTTATTATCTCATCGTACAATCGATCAACGTAATCCTTGTTTACAGCATCATCTATGTCTACAGGAGATCTAATTCCTCTCAGTCTAGATTTTTTCAAGTCAAAATCACCACTTTCGGATTTTAGCAATGCATTTTCATTGAACTCAGAGAAACGCTTTCTCTTATGAATATGGTGTCCAAATTTATCTATATTCATATTTAAGGTGTATTGTATTTAAAGGTTGATAATAAAATGAACGATGAAAATTTTATACCATTTATTTATTACTTAATAATTTTACTTTCACGAAGTTCTTCAATAATAGATATAATTTCGTTGTCTAATCCAGTGTTACCAGCGTCTCGAGATGCAATTAATAATTTTATCCTATCCACAAGTTCATTAGGATCATCCCAATATACAAAATCTATATCTTTTTTCCACATTTTTGTCAAGGGTAGTCCTTTCCCCTTTGCTGGGCTGTTTTGAATAGTATTCGGCAGTTTGAAAAGAGGTTTTATAACTTGCAAATATTTTTGTCCCTTATTACTTTTTATTGGTTTGTTTGAATCAAAGTCTCGACGATGTGCGTTTGTGGCAATCAACATCATTTTATAATTCTGCATATCAGACTCTGTAACTGTGCTTAAATCTACGTCCTTTTTCAATAATAATTGTTTCAGTCCTGGAGTACTTCGATATTTCCGTCCAGTAACGGTGATGTAATCATCGCTGATCGTTATGACAGCAGAACCTAACATCAATTGTCCTCGCTCCGCTCGAACACCAAATGGAATATCTGTTAGTGCTTCTGCAGATACTGACCAGGATGATGTATTACGCTCTTGATTATTGTCTCCTAATGATTGGTACGACTCATCAGTATCGTTATCACCAGTGATCGGAGTAGGCAGATTGATTTTTGGTACTTGTATCATAAATGCACACAGAAAGAATAACATGGATAAGCCATTTTCCCGGCAAGTAATTCCGGTATTTCCGGATTCAATTAAACATTGTTAATGTTGGTAGTGATATTATTCCTACTCAATTCAAAATTTAAAGTAAAGTATAAAAACTAAATTAATTCATTATTTATCTGTTGAATAATAAAAACAATCTAATTCCGATCGAAGCTTTAATTTTTATTTTTTTATTTTTAGCATTTTATTACAATTCCTACCTTTTTTTTGAGGATGGCAAATCATCAAATGACTCCTTCCACTCTGGCAGAATAAAATTCCTACATAAGTTCCGGTTTTTTTTTAATAATCCACCAATTCCGGAGGAATGTCCATATTAATATATACGTTTCGGATCAATGACCCCATTTCAATCTACCTACACCGATCACTGGTTATCACATTCATTTTCTTCTATGTCACTATCTCCTTCGTTATTAGAACTGTCTTTCTGTAAAGTATTGTTTTTAAACGGAACTTTTGTTTCTTCAACTTCTTTAGATCGCAAGAGGTCAGTTTGATTTTTGGTGTTAGCTATAAAATTGAGAGACTCTGTTACAGGTCTAAAAATTGATTCCAATGCTTGCTTATTTTCAGTCTCCAAATCCCGCATCTTTCTTACTTTTTTCTTTACAGCTTCTGCAGCATCAACAATTTGTCTCTTCAGTGATTTTTCCATTACTACGATTTTGCAGACTATGATAGTTATCGATGAAGAATTGACCAAGGAATAATGATATCGTGTAAGTACCATAGTCTTAAATATTTGTTTTTCTAATCAAAGACTACGAAAGTGTCAAATTTATTTCTATAGCATCCGTTATTTTTGTTGCAATCTTTATTAATTACAACATAATTAAGGGGCTCACTCCATATTTTAGAACACATTTCACGAAATTCAAGCCATGTCATATCAGTGTTAACATGTTCTTCATAAACATGCCTCAAGTTAATATCTTCTTGTTTGAATAATATAATTAAGTTAGCATTATCTTATCTTATATTATAATAATATTAATAAAATAATTTTAATCTAATCTATGGACTGTGTCTGAAAATAAATGATTTTTATTTTTATTTTATTTTATTTATTTTATTATCTCTTACTAACTTTTTAGGGATTTTGCTATATGTTTGATTGAGATAAAAACAGTCGATGTGTTTGTGCCTTCCCATTGCGAAATAATCACGCATGTTAGTTTGATCCTGAACGCTTATAACTTCCTCATTCCCTTGATATTTCTGGAATGAGATAATTGGTACCTTTTGTAAAACTTTTTCTAAAAAATGTACTTTGGTTGGTGTAAGGTTTTTGAATAGTTATAAACATTTTGAAACCGTAAACCATTTTCATGTAGGAGTCCAATAAGTAAATTTGTTTTTCCACAATTCGATGGCCCACAAATGATGCATCGTACTCAGGGGCGGATCGTGAATGTGTGGGGCCGTTCGGGGGCCCCTTAATTATCCAAATAATTGTCATTTTGTTAAGAAACTGTTTTCTATTTGATGAAAATACGGTCAAGACTAAAATGGATTCAATTGACTTTTTTTTATTACTGATTTTATTTAATAAGAGTTCGTATTTATATATTTTTTTATTACTGATGAGCCTGTTTTTGACCTCGATCACGCCTAATGATGAACGACATATGAGGTCTACTATAGGGCGACAGAGCAAAGAAGTTGCCTGTTCACTCTTACTTTAAAGGCGGCAGATGTGTCATATGTGGAAAGGAACACAGCAAAGAGTTCCAAACTTTGGCGGTGCGCACAATAAATGTAGAGGAAAATCGCTTACTATGACAAGATGGTATATTGACCAAGTGAGGATGGTACCCTACGGTACGTATGATTAGTAGTGAAAGGGTTATGGAAGAATCAGGCCTCTATTAAGTACTAGTATAATAATTTATATAAGTATAAACAGTTATTTATTTGCTCATCACTAATCCTTTTTTAAATCATAATATATGGAAAGAATTGACAAATGATTTAGACAGTCACTCGTTCAACTTAGTGTCATAATTTTATTTCGATATTCGACATATTGGTGGAAAAGCGCTCCGCTTCACAGCTAGAGATTGTTAATGTCAAATTAATTTATATTTAAGGTGGTATAGCAATTAGTGAAACTGAAAACATTAACAACTTTATTTTCAAACTAGCTTCTGCCTGCGACTTCATCCACGTAGAAGTCGAAAATATTCCACGGGATCCCGTCCCCGACTTGTTTGACAAAGATTCTAATAGCTCGACTAATATGCATGATATAAAGATAATTTATAGCCTATAGCACTCAGGGATAATGCAGCTACATGTAACAGAAAGAATTTTCATAATCGGTTCGGTAGTTTCAGAGATTACCCCCTACATACAAACTTACAAATTTTACCTCTTTATAATATTAGTATAGATATAAGAATACTTCTTCTTTATGTCATCTGTTCATCTGAATATATTGGATCTTTACCAATGAAATTGCCGTTTTTCATTAAATAAGTTGATGTTTTTTTTCAAATTTATTATTTCATTTAATCAAAGTAAACACCCATGCAATCGATGCATCTTTTCCAACGCAGTGGTAGCTTATTGATGCCCTTCTTGAAGAAATCAGTTGACGGGAGGCAACAAATTCTGCAAAGGCATTTTTTACTGCCTCTGGGGTGTTTATTTTTTTCCGAGGAGTTATCCAAATTCAGGAAAATGTAAAAGTCTGTAGGCGCAAGGTCTAGTGAATACGACGGATGGCGGAGAACTTCCAACCCCAGTTCTTGTAACTTGTAGACCGTCTGCTGTGTAGTATGAGGTCGCGCGTTGTTGTGCAGGAGCAGCGGAGTCGAGCGATTGACCATAGCTGGTTGGAAATGTGTGAACTTCTCCATAATTGTGTTCAGTTCTGTAGTAATGCTCATCCTGTTTGGTAGGAAGCTGTGATGAGTTACACCAGGGTTAGACCACGAAATAGGGACCATCACTTTTCTAGGGGTCAGTTTTCGTTTAACAAAACGTTTAGATACTAATCCAGGATCCAACCAATTTGCTGAGCGCTTACGATTGTCGAAAAGGATCCATTTTTCGCCGCAGGCAACAAAATTATTTCGTTTGTGTGCCTGTTGAGCAGTGCAAGGTACGTCTCGATGCGTCCTTCACGGTGATGATCACTGAATTCGTGGGGCAGACGTCAAGCTTTTTTACCTTGCCAATTTGACGCAAGTGAACTAATATTGTTATGATACTAGTTTTGAAAGCTGCTGCTAATTCAGCCGCAGATTGGGCATCATCAGCTCCCACAATCGCCTTTAATTCGTCACTGACAACCACGGGGTTCATTTTTCAGGTTGAAATTTCCAGATCGGAAGCAAGCAAACTAATAACGGATGGTGCATTCATTTTTAGAGTTCGTTTTGTAAACGTCGTTGAGGTTGTGGGGCGTAGGTACAAGTGGCACGGTGATGCGAAACTTTGAAACAAGAATTCCATGTTTTAAAATAAAATTAATTTGAAATTAGAATTCTTGGCCAAAAAATATGATTATCGAACTCAAACTCAATATATTTATTTTACATAGGCCTACATAGGCACTTACAAAACGTCAAAGTTAGTGCTTGGTTTGAAATTGGTCGTTTTCTATGGAGAAAAACCGGCAAAAAACTCCACAGTTACTCATTTAAAAATATATATTTTTACAATGTATCCATGATACAGGTTAAGAGGACAGTATGATTCAATATTATAATTTGAAATTGCCCGTACGGCAAAACAGCGATTTCATAAGTAAAGCTATAATGCTAATTGGTTATAAATAACATTTTTACACGTCATTTTTTTGTGTTTTAAGTTAAACTAGATGAGGCCAGTGGTTCCTAACTGACTACTCTGAGAAGAAACACCAAAACAAACTCAGAAGTTAACATCTTAAAGTCCATACAATTCGTATTCGTCAAACCATATGAGAAGCATGAAGGCATATCTACTGTGTCTTTTGAGGAAATGAACACGCAGATTTGAGCGGACCATCCAGACAGTGCAAGCATTTGTCAGTTATCATGTAGCTCAACTTTGAACTTAAGGAGCTCAACGATCTGACGAACAGTACCAAAGTAAGGACGTTTGGGTAGGTCAGACAAATACCCAAACTGCCATTCATCAACTATAACTTATAATAAAAATAACATAAAAAGAAATAATAACCTACATACTCCTCACATTCATCAAAAGATCAAAAAATGAGAAAAGAAATAAAATATATAATGCAATACTTCAGGAAGTCAATCATTAACTCAGCAAAATATATTAAAAAAGCGCACATAAGTAGGTATATCATTGGAGCAACTCATTCCCAAGCCTTTTAGTCCTCAGTCTAATCTTTGACTGTGTAAAAAGCTTTCTGACTTAGCTTACGTTTTATAAATAATTTGAATTTAATTAAAATAAGTTACATAACACTTAATAGCACACTAAATACCCACACAAAGTTGAGACAATTAAACACTGAGTTTGTATTTAGATGACAATAACAAAATTGTGGCGGTACTACCCGACGCATTTACGCTGCGGGTAGTTCCTTGTACGGATTGGTCGATTATGGCGCTTTTTTACATTTTACATAAATCCGATTTAATATATATATATATATTAAATCGGATTTATGTAAAATTAAAACATAATATTTATATATATAATATATATATATATATATATATGCGTGGTGCGCGAGGTGCTAAATCTGAAAAAAAAAATGTTCCAAGTCTCTTAATTTCCGAGATCCGCTTAAAGGGGGGCAAGGGGGGTGATTTTAAAAAATGGTTTTTACTTTACCGAGCCTCCTCTATACGAATCCGTAAAAAAAAAAGAATACGGGTCTCGTAGTTTCCGAGATACGTTAGGGGGGGGGGGAGAAGGGGGGTGAAAAAGGGAGGTTTGGCACCTTTCCCGTAGGTTTGAGAGTTACTTGTTTACGAATCTGTCAAAATATACCCACCTCCCCATCCACCATCTGGGAGAACAATTATGTCAATGAGTCAGTCAGTCAGTGAGTGAGTGGTAATTTAGCTTTATATAATATGACTAGTATTTGCGTAGTGCGCGAGGTGCAAGCACATCGCGTGCTTGTGAAAAAAACCAAAAAAAAAAGTGGGGGGGGAGATGGGGGGGGTTTAGTATTTGCGTGTTGCGCGAGGTGCAAGCACCTCGCGTGCTTGTGAAAAAAAAAAAAATTAAAAATGGGGGGGGGTGATGAGGGGGGTTGCAGAAGTATTTTGACTAAAGCACTGCCCCTCTAAATGAATCTGAAAAAAAAAATGTTCCAAGTCTCTTAATTTCCGAGATCCGGCTAAAGGGGGTGAGAAGGGGGGTGGGGGGGCGACTTTGATAAATGGTTTTTACTTTACCGAGCCTCCTCTATACGAATCCGTAAAAAAAAAAATACGGGTCTCGTAGTTTCAGATCTCGTAGTATCAGATTTCGCGTTCGTTTATCCGAAGTGAGAAAAAACTCTATTGAGTCGAGTCGATTATCGATTATTGGGCGTTCTAGACTACTTTCGTCAGCGAGGATTCAAAGTGATGGTGAAATCCGTTCGCCGAGCGATCTATGGGACAGAATGCTAAGAACTCGAACGAACGAACAAATGAACGAGTCGAGTAGAGAGTTGAGTCGAATACCGATTATTGGGCGTTCTAGACCACTGTCGGCAGCGAGGCGTACTCGCCGAGCGATTTGCCGAAAGTGGCCTAGAATGCCCAATAATATACTACTTGCTTATATATTTTTGATTAGCTGCGTACGTTTTTCGTTTTAGCTGCGTACGTTTTTCATTAGTTGCTTATAAATTTTTCGTTACTTGCTTATATATTTTTTGTTAGTAGCGTACGTTTTTCGTTAGCTGCGTACGTTTTTCGTTAGTTGCTTATATATTTTTAGTTAGCTGCGTACGTTTTTCATTAGTTGTTTATATATGTTTCGTTAGTTGCTTATATATTATTCGTTAGTTGCTTATATATTATTCATTAGTTGCTTATATATTTTTCGTTAGTTGCTTATGGGCTGCCTTGGCCAAAATCAGTTAGGAGGACAATTTCTTACAAAGTCCTGATAGGTTGTTAGTATTTTATCAATAGCCCTCTACACCTAAATCATTAATGTATCATGAAAACTCAGTGACAAGCTGGTGTGTATCTGTATGTATGTCGGTATCCGTAACTCCACGACCATGCGCGTATTTTGCGTAAGGGTAGGATTTCTTTTCACTCAAGGTGGTTATGGTGGTGAGGTGTTTATTATGGATCCAGGACCGGTAAGGCCGGCTGTTACCAGCCAAAATTGGACGTAGTTACGCAAAAAGGATCCAATCCACACTTTTTCCGAAATTGAGTTATATATACCAAACGCATCTTCAGGGTGATAACTAAATTACGGAAAAAGTGTGGATTGGATCCTTTTTTCGTAACTACGTCCAATTGTGGTTTAGATAGTCTAAGGACCTGTATCGACAAGCGGCCATCAAGCTGGTGTGTTGTCTCGCTCGACATACAGCTTCAGAGCTACTGAAGGTCTGGATAAGAATAATATCAAGACGAACGGCAATACGCGTTTCCACCCCGACTCTTACCAGAGCCAGTAGCTTTAAATTCCTTTATTAACAATCATAATGATGTGATCCAGCCTGTCCCTAGCTGCCCTCCCCCTGCGACGCCCTAAGCCGAGGTCCGTACCCCACTGGGGGTGCCCTTAGCGTGTAGTCGCGCCTAGTTTGTAAGTTTCGTAATAAGCCCTGGCTGGAAGCTTTAATTAAGGCAACCAGAGGCAAGCCCGGTTAAGCAGCAGACAACCTCAGAGGTTGACCTGCGAGATGACACACAAAAAAACCGCAATACGCGATCGACATCCCACCCATACGCACAAAACGTTTTGGGAGTACTGTGTGCGTACAGTTAAGGAGTGCAATTTCCTGCCGGAGTCTGTGTTTCCTGATAGCTATAACCTAGGGGACTTTAAGTCAAGAGTGAATAGGTTACTTCCAGGTAAGCGCAGGGCCGAGCCGTCCCTATGTGCGAAGTGTGCGCCGCACACAGGCGCCAAGGCAGAAGGGGCGCCGGATATAATGCCAGCATTAATTATTGAAATTATTTTTACAAAAATAACTGCAACATATTATTCTTTATAATTGAGTAAGTACAAACAGTGTAAAGTTAAACCACAGGCGTATTGTCTTGGGAGACCCCCTACATAAATCTTTCACTATCCAAGCGGCCCGTTTGTGGAATGCATTACCCATAGATGTGAGGCGTGCTCAAACATTACCTACGTTCAAAAGAATGGTGAAGGAGCATTATGTACCTCTCACTATAATTTCTTCCCCTTTTTTTCTCTATTATGAATTTGATATGTATTAATATATATATATATATATATATATATATATTTTGTGGTGTGTATAAGTATTATGTATGATGTTGTACACTGACAGCCCTAAGTATTTCTCCTTTAATTTCTGTTCATCCAAAGGGTGTTTGTACGAGATTGCCCTGTGCGATAAGACCGCCCACTGTTCACTAGTTTTTATTATTTGTATCCTTAAGTGTATTGTAAGGTGTACAATAAAGTACATAATCCATACTAATATTATAAATTTGAAAGTAACTCTGTCTGTCTGTATTTTTTTATTTGTTTTTTTTTTCCTTTTGAATACCTACTTTGTGTTGTGTGCTTTGTGGCATGTGCCGAATAAATATTTTTTCTTTCTTTTTTCTTTCATACATCCTCACAAACTTTCGCATTTATAATATTATAGTAAAATAAAACAAAAAAAACATGTGTGCAATGTGTCCAAAATTTTTGAAGGTTTCACTTCTACCACGTGTGAACACGGTAGAAGTGAAACCTTCAAAAATTTTGGCTTTGTTTTTCTTATGAATTTATGTGTGTCTTTTTTTACTGTCGCTTTTTCGTCGTTTCATAAATTTGCAATTCACAACGATGCTAAAAAAAAAACACAAATTTACGTCAAGAATTTAATTTATTTCTTAATTATTATGTTGATATTTCTTAGAATACATCAGTCTAGAAAAATACACAAATTCACGATTAATTTTGAAAAAAAATTAAAGGTTAACTAATTAAAGACTAAAGGCGGCAATCTGAGATCGATTTTCAGGAAAAAAATATAGGCTTTAATCGATTTTTAGTAATTAATCGATCTCAGATACAATGACATCGAGATTCAAATTTTTCTTATTACGGTAAAAACGTAAATATAAAATCACAAGCAGTTGAATATACAAAAACACATAAAAAAGTAGCGAACTCATAAACTCGATATACAGTATGTTAACTAACAGAGGACGTTCCCGTTAACCCGCAATTGTATAGCATCCATAAAATATTACCATTCGAAAATAAATTTTTATTTTTTTCATGTTAAAATATTCACTAAAAATTTTAAATTGATACGTAAAAGAAACTCTGTACACGCGTACGCATTCAAAAATAAACTGCGACGTTGCCGTCCTTTAAGTACGCGTGTACAGAGTGTTTCTTTTACATATCACTTTAACATTTTTAGTGAATATTTTAATATAAAAAAAAATACATTTTGTTTTCGAATGGTAATATTTTTTAGCATGTATGAATGCTATACTATTGCGGGTTAACGGGAACGCCCTCTGTTAGTTAACACACTGTATAGTTGTATGTGCTGAGTGCCTTAACGAACGAAAAAATTGCCTCTTAATTTTGGCCTAACTACAAGGAAACGTATACTCTTTACAATAACTTCATAAACGTTAAAATTACAAAATAAACGATTATTTTGAACTTTTTACAAAATATAAATAAAAGCTCAAAAAAATCGGAATAAGGTCAACTTTAGAGGAATCGATCTTATAGTACTTGGAATTTTTAGTAAATCGATTGTTATACTTCCAACTCGAATCGATTGAAGAATAGATTTTTAACGGTAAGAACTACAATCCCTATTTTAAAACGTTTATTCGTTTATGGGAAAAAAGTTTCGTTCGTCCCCAGTGTCGATGTTCGGAACTTTTCATTTCCCGTTCGTTCCGATATAGTTCAAGAGCCAAAGTGTAATAATGGAGATTACAATTATAGTTGGTTCGCGTTAAGGAAATAGTGACGTCATCGTTGTCCGCGCCTCTCGACCAATCAGGTCGCAACAAATTAGAAAGTAGATATTATTTAGTGCACAGTGACCAGTAGAGGTGGGCAGAGTGTATAATTTTTGAGATTGGAACATTTGCATCACGATCACTGAAATGATCCGGAACTCAAGGGCTCAAATGACTCAGTAAACACCGGCGACGCGACGTCATGTATAGAAACGTAACATTCTTCTCCATTCTAACGTTGCGTCGCGGGCGTTTACTATTGAGACATAGCAATGTTTTGAGGCATCAATACTGAATGTTTTATGTCTACATATTTATTGTAATAAGTGAGATTATAAATAAAGTCGATCTTCGTGCATACGATACGAGAGTTAATAGTTAAAGTAGGTCAGTCTCTCTCTCTCGCTCGCTCACTGCTCAGTCACCACACGAGCGACGCGTCGCGCGAAATGAGCCAGAGCAAAGTAATGTTTCAGATCCAAATGATGCATTTGAAACGTTGTTACTGAGCCAATCTTTTGAATCATTTCAATGATTCGAATCAGTGAGTCGGTTCCGTAAAGAGTTACACACGCCTAGTGACCAGTCGACTGGAGATCTTTTGGCGAAACGATTGTCTTTTATGCGTTAAATAATTAAATTAAATTCAATCCTATTGAATTGGTGTGGGCCCACATTAAAAAAATATGTAAGTGCCAATAACATTCAACATACGAGATGAGTGATGTAAAAAGAATATTTTGTAACGCAATAACTTTAATAGATGCTAATCGATGGAAGAAATGCTGCGACCACGTGATACAAGAAGAAAATCTTATGTGTAATTTGGATGACGTCATAGAGAACGCAGAACAAAATTCTTTCATAATAAATTCAAATGAAGATTCTAGTGAAACTGTTTTAAAAATGTTACTAATTTAAGACAATTCATTTAATTTTTTCCATTAAACTTAATCTTTTGAAATATACATTTAATTTTGTATTTTTACTCCATTGTGAAAACACCTTTACCCTGCAGTTACATTGATGACGTCACTATTTTCTTAGCGTGAACCGACTATAGAGATTACACGGATTGTTAAAATGTTTTCTCTCAAACTATATTAGAAAAAGCGGGAAATAAAAGAACACGTGTGCAATTCACACGTGGTAGAAGTGAAACCTTAAAAAAAAAAGTTATGTGTCTGTCTGTCTCTTTACTGTCGCTTTTTCGACTCCCCACGAGTATTCCTCTACCTCACACCCCCCCCCCCCTCCCGCGACCTAACTTTGTTCCCGTGGTCGCAAGATAGCCGAGTTTGGGCTCATTTTAAAGGGCATCAAAAGCTCTACCACTTTTCCCCAACAGAATTCCAAAATTCGGCAATTTATGTGTCTGTCTCTCTTTACTGTCGCTTTTTCGTTTCATAAATTTTCAAATCACAACGATGCTAAAGAAGTTTTCACTTCAAAAGTTCCGATCGTCAACGTTGGGGACGACGGGAATAAACGTTTTAAAACTATAGAAAATCACGCACAACTATTATGGAAAATACAATACGTCACTAACATACCAGCAGTACGGGTTGTTTATCAATTACTTAATTATTAATAACTTCTAATAACTCTGTATGTAACGTAATATTTATGATTATGTATATTATATTCCTTTTTTAATGACTTCTCCCGCTGTGAGTGGAGCGAGGGGAGTGTCAGACTAAAACTGACTAAAATCCCACCCTGTTGCTTCAGTTGCCTTTGCATTCCGTGGCCGCGGTTTCTCGATAGAACATACCCGTAACCCCGGATTATGCATATTCCTTAGCTTATAAATTCTACAATCTTGTCACTACTTTTGTATATACATAATAGGATATTTAACTCAACATACTTATTCCAAGATAATATAAATTATACTATAATTAAAATAGTATATTTTCTTATTATTTCTAGTTATTGAGAGTCTGCATACTATGTAAAAGGTTTTATGGATAAACCAAAAAAATATAAGTTATGAAAAAAAAAAAACAGCCTTATAAGTTTAATAATCGAATAATAATAAATTAGTAATAATACATTGTCGGTAGCTTGGACCCTGCTCCCGATGCAAGTGGACTGCAATATTTTTGTATACAGTATGTTAACTAACAGAGGGCGTTCCCGTTAACCCTCAATAGTATAGCATCCATACATGCTAAAAAAATATTACTACCTATTCGAAAACAAAATGTTTTTATTTTCTTTAATATTAAAATATTCACTAAAAATATATTAAATTGATACGTAAAAGAAACACTCTGTACACGCGTACGTATTCATAAATAAATTGCGACGTTGCCGTCCTTCAAGTACGCATGTACAGAGTGTTTCTTTTACGTATCAATTTAACATTTTTAGTGAATATTTTAATATAAAAAAAAAACATTTTGTTTTCGAATAGTAATATTTTTTTTAGCACGTATGGATGCTATGCTATTGCGGGTTAACGGGAACGCCCTCTGTTAGTTAACATACTGTCTAGTTAAATATTTTTATGTCTTTTTTTTATAGAAAAATATTACCAGAAGTAAATTTTCGAGTATTATGTGAATAAAGAAATAATAAAGATATATTTATTTCTATAAAATGGAAGAGGTTGTGGCTAAATAATAACGGCCACACGGGTTAAAGGTTAAGCAACACTAGCCGAGGTCAGTCATTAGATGGGTACCATCATAACGTATCAATATTCCTTCGTGCTTTGGAAATCACGTTAAAATGTTTGTCCCGGCTGTAATTTGTACATCTTTGACAGTACTCAGTTTTGCTAATGACTATCTTGTCACCCAGTTACTGGGTTCTAGAGGCAGATAGTTATTCGATGTTACTCCATGTAATACACTAGTACTCAGCTGCATCCGGATAGACTCCGGAAGCCAACCCCAGCATAGACAAAGCATTCCCGTCTTTGGCACTGTTCGTCAGGCCGTTGAGCTCAGTAGTCCAAAGTTGAGCTTACAGACTAACTGACAAAGGCTTACACTGACAAGACGGGTCTACTCAAATCTGTGACGCTCTTTCCTCAAAAGGTTGTTTTATTCGAGTTAAACATGATTGTCTGGCAGTTTGAGTGATTTTTGCGGCCTACCCAAACATTGTTCGTCAAATCGTTAAGCTCCTTGTTCTAAGTTGAGCTATACGTCATTTGACAAATGCTTGCACTGTATGGACAGGCCCACTCAAATCTGTGAGCATCTTTCTTCAAAAGATCGCCTCAGACTGTAACATACAAGGTTCCCATATAATTAAACCAGTATAGATTGCATGGACTTTAAAAGAGACGGACCTCTGAGTTTGTTTTGGTGTTTCTTCTCAGGGTAGTCAGTTAGGAAACACCGGCCTCATCTACTTAATATTTAAAAGATGACACGTAAGTGTTATTTAATAACCAATTTGCAAAATAAAGATCATTTATCATAAAGGCTACGTAGATTATAGTAATTAATTAACCAGAGAACTGGATTGCTCACCTGTATGCAAGCGGAAATGGTTTTCTAAATGACCTTTCCTGCAAAACGTTCGCTCGCATACAAAACATTTGAAACGGCTTTCCCTTGTATGTGTCTGAATATGGTCTTTCAAAACATCTTTGCGAATAAAACTCCTATGACAGATATCACATTGAAAAGGTTTTTCACCTGTATGAACGCGAATATGATGGGTTAAATGCACCTTTCTATTAAAACTATGCTGACACACATGGCATTTATATCTTTTTTCACCATTATGCATTCGAATATGGCTATTCAAAAGTTCTTTTCTATTAAATCTCCGTTCACAGATCAGGCATTGGAAAGGTTTTTCTCCAGTGTGTAAGCGAGCGTGGTTAATCAAATGTTCTTTCCTTGTGAAGCTTCTTTCGCAGACTTCACATTTGAAGCGTTTTTCACCGTTATGGGTACGAATGTGTCGTGTTAAGTAGATATTTTTGGTAAAATGGCGTTCACAAATGGTGCATCTGAATGATTTTTCACCAGGGTTTGATCTGCGACCCCTACCTCGTCCTACACCAGTATTTCTTGGTTTTGTATGAGTTTGTGAGATAAAGTCTTCATTTTCTTTGTGCTCTCCGCTTATTACATCTAGGTCTGGTCTCTGCATGTTCGGTTGTGGATATTGTCCAGTTGTGCCGGAGTAGTAATCTGGAATTTACAAGAAAACAAAGTTGCATTGGGTGGAAAAATTATATAAGTTAATACAATCATAAATACATTATTATAATGATGCATTTTATACTTTTTCACTAAGTACTATGGCTATTTATTGATTTTATTGTATTTGATGTTGTGTTTATTGTTTCTGTTCATATGTTTAAATAATTTAAAATATTATTTCTTGCAAGACATAATCTAATGACACCTAATGTGTCACTCAAAATTAGTTTGCTTAATTAAGACAAAACAGAGAGCACCCCTTTTTATATAAACACTTATCTCAACATGTCTCATAAATAAACTGATTAATACAAACAATGACTAATTTTAAAACAACATAATCTACCACAAAATTCTGCTACAATTATCAAGATAAATATCATTGATATGATATTCTTCTATTTTATTGTTTAGTTTCAAGGCGTTTTGTGTCAATTAACCCATTTTCTTTTCAGTGATAATTATCTGATAAAATTTGATTGTAAATTTGTATGTAGGGGGTAATCTTTGGAACTAATGATTAATTCTAAAAAAAATTTAGTGGTAGTAAAGTGCACTATTTTTGAGTGCTTTGCTATAAATTCTAAGCTATAATTCTATTCTATCAAGACTAGTGATCGCAGATGGTCAAACTTCGACCCTTATTTAAATTATTTTCAATGCATAATTATAAAGCAATATTAGCTTTCTCATTCACCATATAATTTTTCACCGTGGAAAATTTCAAACGGCTCCTTTTGCGCAATATTTGTAAAAAGGGGTAAGTACTAAGTTATCGCTTCACGTATTATAATTATCAAGATAATATCAATGATTATTTTGAATACATTTATCGTTGATAATCCACACTAATATTATAAATGCGAAAGTAACTCTGTCAGTCTGTATATTACCTTTTCACGTCTAAACCGCTGAACCGATTTAGATGAAATTTGGCATGGGAATAGTTTAGGACTGTGGGAAGGACATAGGATAGTTTTTATCCCGAAATTTCCACGGTATCGGGATTTACGCGGGAAAAACCTCCACGTTAACGAAGTCGCGGGTAAAAGCTAGTTCTTATTTATCAATGATGTTTTATGAAGAGAACTAGTACTGTGGGTAGAATTCACATTACTAGCAATCTTGTTAACCCCTCCAACTAAGTTAAATATGTATGTGTCTAGAGTGAGTTCACGACAATAGTGTAATGTGTGGGATTAGAGCCCGCGACCTCTTGATCACAAGTCCGACACCAGCCATTAGGCTTTTGGAGGTGAATTTGAAAATAAGTTTACTAGCGACCTTGCCGGCTTTCCATGGTTAATTCTGAAAATCCTCAATATATTGCTGCGCCAGTCATTTAGTGAAGTACGTCGAGAAACTTCGACAGAAACCTAGAATGTTCGAGACACTAACGCCATCTAGCAGCGAGTAGCAGTACTGAGTATATCGAGTCAAGACACTAACGCCATCTAGCGGCGAGTTGCAGTACTCAGTATCTCGAGGAGCTTCTGGAATATTCTTGGCAGTGTAGGCGGTGAGTCAGTCTTTACAAGAATGTTCTAGAACTCATAGACCGGGGTATAAATAGATCGCAGAGGAACGCGGAGAGTCGGTCTTATTACGAGGCGAATACGCGATATAATCGAAGCTCTACAAGTGAATTTCAGTGTTAAGTGACAAGTATTGTAGTGTGAATAACTGTGTTAATTTTTATTTTATGTTTATTTAATTAAAGTGTTAATTTGGTCTAATTGGCGTTTATTATTTATATCCCGAACCCTAGCTCGTAACAATATTTATTAATGATAATTACCATTTCGCCCTCTTCTTACTAACACGCGTAATTACTAACTGTTTTAATAACCCGTAAATGGGAGGCGTACTCAAACGATACCAGCGTTAAAAAGAAATGTGAAGGAGCATTACCTCTCTCTATAATTTTTACCCTCCTTTCTCTATTATACAGCGTGGCGATTAGGTTATCACATTAATTGAAACCACGTACTCTATATTAGGTATTTTATCATATTCAATTAAAATAATTTAATAATAAACAATATTATAGCCGTGGGACTTTTTTCCATTTTAATATTTCACATCATGTATTGCATAAACATAATCAGCTGATCAATCACTCGGCGCGTGCTCCGTCGGCGCCGGCGCCGTGGCGTTGCCACTTTTACAGGTCAGTAAACTAATATTATATTTTTTACCAATAACGCCATTTATTTTGTTTGAAAAATGCATTTTCTTAATTTTAGTAAAATTATTTCTTCTATTATTTTAACGGACTAATAACAACTTGTAATACCTGCTGTACAATTTTTTTTTTTTTTTTTTTATTTCTTTAAAATTTAGAGACTTTTATAACGCACAGCGTATGTCAGTCCCATCGTACCCTAAGACAATTATTACCTAGCAAACGAGATCAATGGATCAAGGCAATAAAGTCGAACAACTTTCTCGCATCATCGGAAGTCGGCTTACTTAGTGCTGTACAATTTAATGTGATAACCTAATCGCCACCCTGTATATTTGATTTTCATTAGTAAATATATGGTTTCTAGTGTTGTATGTGTGTATTGTGTATTATTATGTTTAATTACTAATTTATATTGTTTGTACACTGACAGCTCTTAATCTGTGTCCTTTAAGTTCTGTCCATTCAAAGGTTGTCTGTAAGAGATCGCCTTGTGCGATAAAACCGCCCATTGTACACTAGTTTTACCTTTTGTATCCATATAAATATTGTAAGTTGTACAATAAAGTACATAATTAATAAATAAATCAATACTTACATTGCATGTCAATAACGCTCCTATTGTTCATCCCTTCTCGTTCCAATTCCACTTCAATTTCAATCTTCATAGGAGACCCATCTGAATCTGGCTTAGAATGATTCGCTGGCAAATGTTCTATGTCCGAAAAGGGATTGTGGGCATTTTTCGGATTATCATCTAAGACAGAAAAATAGTAATCAATAAATAATACTACTAAACAGTAATCAATGAATAATACTACTAAACAGTAATCAATGAATAATACTACTAAATAGTAATCAAATAATAATAGTAACATTTTTATTAAAGTATAAAATCTATACTAATATTATACCGCGGAAAAGGCTGGTAGTTTGTTTGAACGCGCTAATCTACGAAAATACTGGGTGGATTTTGGTGATGTGGCTGAAATTTGGTATGTATGTATCTTGTAGCTAGAGGAAGTTTACTTGCGACTACTATATATAATACTAGCAGTCGCGCAGGGATTCCCCCTTCATCACGATAAAAGCATAACCCTCTTTCTTATGCAGTCGGCTAAATAGTAGCCTATAGCTTTCCTCAGTCTTCAAGCTCCAAATTTACTATGGAATTTCATCCAAATCCACCCAGTACTTTCAAAGATTTAGCGCGTTTAAAGACAACTTTTCTGTTTTATAAATAAGTATACACATAAGTAACAGCTTCTGTGTATAAAATATTTTAACAATAGGTAACAAATTGTTTTAGGCTTACACAGTTGCCAATTACAGGTTAACCAGCATTCTTAGTAGAAGTGATAACTAACTTAAGCAAATATTCTAATACAATTACAAAAAAAAAAACAAAAGAAAAATTGTCTGGAAGATATCGCTCTCAGCGATAAGACCGCCATTGTAACCGATTTTTTTTCAATATGTTATTTAAGTGTGTTTCAATTATTGGTGTACAATAAAGCATATTCTATTTATCTTTTTCAAAAGTTTAAAGACAACTTTTCTGTTTTATAAATAAGTATACACATAAGTAACAGCTTCTGTGTATAAAATATTTTAACAATAGGTAACAAATTGTTTTAGGCTTACACAGTTGCCAATTACAGGTTAACCAGCATTCTTAGTAGAAGTGATAACTAACTTAAAGCAAATATTCTAATACAATTACAAAAAAAAAAACAAAAGAAAAATTGTCTGGAAGATATCGCTCTCAGCGATAAGACCGCCATTGTAACCGATTTTTTTTCAATATGTTATTTAAGTGTGTTTCAATTATTGGTGTACAATAAAGCATATTCTATTTATCTTTTTCAAAAGTTAAACGGTGGTGTTGGCTAAGCTACGAATATCATCATAATATTATCTGTTTCTTCAAACATACCACCACTTTTTTTCGGGTGGAAAAAACATCGAAGTGTTCACGCTTTGGGTGGTGAAAACCCACCCTGTGCCTTCAGCTGCCTTTAGGTTCCGGGGCCGCGGTATCTCGTCACAACATTACCGCACCCCGGTAGGCAATAACCCTATGAGGCCCCGTCACTAGTGCTGACGACTTTTTGAGGCGCGCGAGGAACACTCATCGCCGTTGACCCGGGCCTGGTCCTTACCGGACGGTGAGCTACTAGGGATGTAAAGCGGTAAAATTACCCTGGTAAAATACGGTAAAAATTGTTACGTAATTTATGGTATTTTACGGCAAAACATGGTAATTTTCGGTAAAAAACCTATTAAACGTACTCATAGCCACTAACATACGTAGTGCAAAAAATACGTAGTGAGTGTGTTTGTGTGTATGTCACTACTTCACTATTGGAACTTCTATCCTTGTTCAGTATTGGAACTTGAAAAAAAATAGAGAAAACTGGGTTCGTGCGACTCATGCGTACTAAAAAACCCTAAAACTTTATTCCCAAGACAAGAATTCAAGATTTCGTGAATCGGCAACATCGCATAATGATTTTCAATCTTTACGCGCGCGAGATTTAAAACAAATTAAAATCTAAAATTTCATAAGTCGCCGGTAATTTTACCGTAATTTATATAAATGACCGTAATATAATCGTATTTTACCAGCATTTTCAGTAAAATTACGTAATTTTGCAACCCTAGCTACCCCTGCTCGCCGTCCGCAAGCCCGCGCCCGGGGCGTCTCCCTCAACTGGGGCGTGAGGAAGAGAGTTGTCCCTCCCTCACGCGTTCAGCCCCCTTCACTAGCATGACTGCTTATACATACCATCACTTAGAATCTCCTGCTTCGGCACAATGATGCCAATGGGTTTCTCAAAATCAACTGGTATTTCTTGTTTGACGGTAAATTTATCATCGGGACGGTCTACAACATTTGTGTGCTCCACGGGAGTTTTTATAAGCCCATTGAATAATTGTAGCTGGCCTCGGTTTAGTAATGGAGTGAAATTCGGCTGAAACATGTTATTAAAACATCAATTTAAATAATTCTGAACAATTTAACCAATTCAAACAAAATGTTTTGGGAATATTTTCATGGTGCGTACAGCTGAAGAGTGGAATTCCCTGCCGGAGTCTGTTTCCTGATAGCTATAACCTGGGGGTCTTTAAGTCACGAGTGAATAGGTTACTTCTAGGTAATGTAATATATAATATAATATATAATTTATCTTTAACCAAATCATCGCTTGCCATCAGATGAGGTGGTGCTCAATTTCAGAACTGCATCATTCAGTCCAGAGATTGCATACAAATGTACAAACAAATTTTACCTCTTATATGTATCGACTTCAAAAGAGACTTTAATTTTGGTGTTTTTTCTCGAATAAATTTTAATTAAAAATACATTCTGCTCATTCTAATACATTGTGGTCTTTTAAATCAAAGGTTGACTGGTAGAGATTGCCTTGTTGCATTAATTCCGCCCATGTAGCACTACTAGCAACTTGGCCAGTTTTCCATATTTTATTTTGCAAATGCACACAAAAACCTTAATAAAATATACACTAAAAACTCTCTTCATGAATTACTTATCCACTTAACCATTGGTGAAAAACTGATGGTACATGATGATGTGGTCAAAGATGAAGCACGCTTGCCTACAAGTAACCTATTCACTCTTGACTTAAACACCCCCAGGTTATAGCTATCAATAAACACAGACTCCGGCAGGGAAGTCTACTCCTTAGCTGTATGTACAATGAAAGTATTCCCAAAACGATTATTGCAAACAAACAGACAGACTTTATTTTATAATACATAGTTACAAGGGCAAGGAAAAAAATCCTACCTGATTAATGATCTGAGTGAACAGCTGGTCTGCTTCCAAACACTTCTTCTGCATTTGGCAGCATTGCTTTAGTTTAGCATAGCAGATGAAGCAAGCGAGCATCGGTCTACTGTCTTCCGTCACAAACTGAAAAAAGATAGTGAAGGAAAATATTTTTTTATATAATCTTTACAATTAATCTGTACAATTGTGTTACATGGGTGGACTTAATGCAGCAAGGCATTCTCTACCAGTAAACCTTTGGGTCATCATCATCACAAAGCGATCTGCATGTCCAATATAATAATGCATTCAGGTTGCTGTTGGCATTGTTGTGGAGTTGTAGTGCGTCCAATATCTTTGTACACATATGATTTCTTCACAATAATAAGAAAGAGAACGGCATCCCTGATCAACCGCCTGTGTAAAACCACCATCAGCCTCCTAAGTGTTCACTGACCGGTGGAATTCTCTGCTGTGTCACTGGATGAGAATCCATACCGGTCAAGGATAATCTCTGTTTTTATTATTTGTGTCATACTTCTGTTACTAACACTAGCTATTAAGTTACAATGTTTACTAACAGTATGGATGCATATCTGAATTACATAAATTGGATTGAATCACAAGGAAAGCGGCATATCCTTGACACTAACTTGCACTAGGCCCACATGGTGAATTATGGACAAATCCCTCTCCTGTGTCATAGCAGTGGGACAGTACTAGACTGATTATTTTACTTAAGAAATAAATGCTTGCACTGTCTGGACAGGTCTGCTCAAATCTGTGTGGTTATTTCCTCAAAAGAGCACCACAGACATGAACCTGCTTTTAATATTATTGGACCAATGAGAATTGTATGGACTTTAAAAGAGATATTGACCTCTGAGTTTATTCTGGTCTTTCTTCTCAGAGTAGTCAGTTAGGAAACAACAGCCTTATAAACAATTTACAATATAAATATTTCATTTCATTACAATAAAGTACAAACATAGTTCTGTGTTTTCCTAGGATAGTAAAATATGGACTATGGAATATGGTAAAATTGGACATCTTCATATAGAAATTTATTGTATAATTATACAATAAATTGCCAAATGAAATCAAAGAATGCAAAAGTATTGAAATTTACAAAAAAAATATAAAGGATTATATTATATTACATGTGTACCCAATGAATACATACACTTACTTAAATACTTATATATATAAATATATATGTATATATGCATGTATATAAATGATAAAGAATACATATATTATTAACTATACATGTATTAACATTACATAATTATATACACCTCATGAATGTAATTATACAAGTATAATATTATTGTATGTAATTATTTGGGAGAATGTGCGTGTGCTAACTGTATTGTGGATCAATAAACTTATATTTATTTGTTTACATTGTAGTTACTGCATACTTATTTAATATAATATGTATTTTATCTACACTAAATTAAAATTAATAAAACACCTGAGAAAAATAAATGGTTGCTGATCTCCGAGACTATACCTACTGGTTTATGCACACAAACATGACACATTTGGCCTGACATTTTAAATAGTTAGAACATAGTTATGAGGGTACTTGGTTTCTAACTGGCCAGCTCAAACCTTAGATAGACCTACCCTTCTAATCTTTTACAATTGATTTTCTCCATCTTATCTTTAAAAGTAAATTTAATGTACTTTTTTATTATTACTATTGCATGCTGCGTCATTAGACGACGATGAAATTATTGTTAAAACATCAAATCTCATATAAGTGAACTGTACAATGTTCTTTTTGAGAAATAAAGATTCTTTAAACCTAACATATTCGTACCTAACCTAACATATATAAACATCGACATTTCTCCCCACACTCAAGACAGACGATCGAATGAATATCTAAACGTCCTTGCAAGTCATGCCCTACTGCCAGGGCATACTGAAGTTACGCATGGGCGCACGTGTCTAGATCACATGATGCTCAAAACTAAGCTAGATAGCAAATGTTTCGTTTTCGAGTCATCAATAACAGATCACGAAGCCGTTGCCCTTGCTATAAATCTTAATGTTCGCCCGGATTACCGCATAACTTCGGCCAACAAAATTGATTTTGAGTTGCTTGATCAAACTATCCCATTAATTAATCTTCAGCCTATCTTAGCGTGTAATGATGCCAACACTGCAACTAATCTACTCATAACAAAGCTATCTGCGGCAGTAACGAACTGCTCAGGTACAATATATATTCCCAAAAGACAAAGGGTAAGCAAGCCGTGGATCACCAAACGATTAATTCGCTGCATGCAAAATAGGGATAATTTGTATAAAAAATTCAAACGATGTCCTGAAAATGAGGTTATCCGCAATACCTACAGAAGATATCGTAATTTTTGTAACAGTATTATCAAAAAAGCTAAACGGAATTATGAAAAAACAGAGATTGATAACGCAAAAGGAAATAAGATGCAGCTATGGCAGGTGATTAAAAGGATAAGTTCCTCTGTCAAGCCACCAGACCTTTCTACCCAGCTCATCTCAACCGCTAACAGAGATCAAGATATAAATAAAGTTAATAATTTCTTTGCGAATGTGGGCAGAAATCTTGCAGAGAAAATTACCAGTACATCGCAGGACTCAAGCACTTCTACTGTTTATCCAAGTGTAGCTCCCATAAATTCATTTGTCTTGTTACCCCCTGATGAGGAAGAAGTTTTCTTTCTCATTAAAGGATTAAAGGAGAAGTGTGCCACAGGAGTGGACCAGATATCTAGCAAGTTCTTAAAGAGGTATGCAACCTATCTTACTGAACCTATAACTTACATTTGCAAACTCGCTATGGAATCAGGGATCTTCCCTGAAGCCTTTAAAATTGCACTCATCAAGCCTATACACAAGGGGGGGGTGAGTGACTGTGCCGGTAATTACAGACCAATCTCTATTTTACCTACATTATCCAAGATCTTGGAGCGTCTTATAAATCGTCGACTAACAAATTATCTTGAAACCAATAATCTACTATCGCCAGCCCAATATGGTTTTCGACGTAATAGATCAACCAATGATTCAGTACACGAACTAATACACTCTATCATTACGAACCTCGACCAAGGGAATAAATGTCTCGCGGTTTTTATTGATCTTGCAAAAGCCTTTGACACAGTCTCTATCCCGCACCTACTTCAAAAGTTGGATGGCATTGGAGTGCGAGGTATTCCTTTAAAACTATTGCAAGACTACCTTACTGAAAGGAAGCAAAGGGTCAGGATAGGCGAAGTACTCAGCGATGAGGTTTGTGTTGATTTTGGTGTCCCCCAAGGCAGCATACTTGGTGCAACATTGTTTCTGGTGTATATCAACGACCTCAGCCGCCTCCAGCTACACAATGGTCAAATTATTACTTTCGCAGATGATACTGCCCTCTTTTTTAGTGGACGGAGCTGGGACGAGGTTTTTAACTCTGCCCAAAATGGCTTTAGCGTGGTGTATAAATGGTTGCGCACGAACATTCTGACTTTGAATGTTAATAAAACTAAATACGTTACCTTTGCTCATAGGTCTAATCTTCTACCGTCATCGAGTTTTTCAGTTTCTTATCATGATTGTGTTACTGAAACCTCACCGTGCTCCTGTCCTATTCTTCAGAGAGTTGGTGATATTAAATACCTAGGAGTCATCATAGATCAATGTCTGACATTTAAATTACACACAAAACTCCTGGTATCCCGATTGCGGAAATTAATTTATATATTTAAAACTTTGAGATATGCAGCTGACAGGCGGGTTATCAAGATGGTCTATGATGCTCTGTGCCAATCCCTAATCGAGTATTGTATTACTTCCTGGGGTGGTGCCGGCAAGAGTCACCTGATTGAAGTAGAGGGCACAGCGTGCCATACTCAAAGTTGCAGCCGGTCTCCCCTTTTTTTATCCAACCGTCGATCTTTTTAAGGAATGGGACGTTCTGACTGTTAGGCAAATATTCATACTCCGTACGGTGCTAAAGCAACATTCATCTTTGCCTTTCGATACAAAACTCCACATGGATAAACGCCGAAAAGGTAGGGTGTGTCTAACGCAATCCACTAAAACTGCGCACTCTCACAATTTCTTCTTCTTTCTGGGGCCGTTCTTATATAACAAACTTAATAATAAACTCAATATATACCCCCTCACTAAATTAAAATGTAAAGATCAACTATTTAAATTTCTTAAAAGCCTTGACTACAAGGGAACTGAGGATTTGTTGGTCCCGCTGAAATAATACTGTATTTCTTGTTTTGTACTTACTGTCATCAGTCATCACGCATACTCATACAGCTCTTTTTTCATACATTTACACTCTTCAAACTGCATAACAATCTCATACACTGATACACTTAACAAACTGGTTCCACATCTTCTCATGTATGTAAACAATAATTTTCATATTTTTAGTCTTTAAGTAATATTGCTTCATTCTTGTATTCAATTCTCTATCCATTATTTAAGTTACAGCGGATCTCAGGCCGCGGGAGGGAACTGGTGACCTGTAATACAGGTTCTCGTTGAAACCCACTTCAGGCACCAGTCTCTCACAAAGTCAAACCCCTACTTTAGTTTACTGTAATTTTTAGCTTTAAGTTACTTTGTGTTGAGAAAATTAAACGTCTTATATTATTATTATTATTATATTGTACTAGTAGTAATAATGTAAAAGTGTGCAAATTTCTTTGGTACTTTTATAGATATGGTGAATGTAGTCTTTAACATTACAATTTCTAAGTCAGCCATTATAATCAGTGCCTAAATAATCTTTAATTTTAAATTATTTGGTAAGCTGTTACTAATACAAGCATACAAATTACTACATAGCTTTATGACATATATATTTAGTCTTAAGGTATTGCTTAGTACAAGCCGGCTGGAATCTCATCTTCAACACTTTCTTGGAACCTTTTTTACCACCAACCACCACCTGGGGCCGTGTTATCATTCAAATGTGTTTAATTTTTTTTTTTTTTTTTTTATTGTTTAAAGGGCTTTGTCGCTTAGCGACCACATCGCCCAGTGTGAGAAAAACAACATTTAGTAACTTATCACTAGCTTACGATCTACTTATAACTAGTTTGTACAAGAGTTTTGCTTTATCGGATAATGGAAAAGCAAGCATAGCGTTACAAATGCCAATGTCATTCGTTTTAAAATTACTGGTGTACAATAAAGTATTATATCTATCTATCTTGACTCATCATTGTTACAGCCACAGCAGGCAATGGTGTTATCTGGCCCCATAATAGCTGTTGACTACTCAATGAACCGTGCCTGGAGCACAACACACCATCAACTCAAGGTCAATAAGTACATCGTAATGCAATTTTATAGCCCACAGTTTTAGGTAGGTATTTTTTTTTTTAAAGAGAACTAGCAATGTGGGTATAATTCATATTACTAGTAATCCTGTTAACCCCTCCAACTAAGCTAAATATGCTTGTGTCTGGAGCGGGTTCAAGACAATAGTGTAATGGGTTGGGTTCAAACCCAAAACCTCTCGAACACAAGTCATACATAACGTGACCATTAATTCTTTGACTCAAAATGGGACAGTTTATTTAGGTTAATTAACAGGTAGTCAGTGAAAAATAAACCTTTTTAAAAGTTAATTATTCAGATAATTCATTTAGCTTAAAAGTTACAAATTTAAAAATATATATACCCTAACGTTTAGTTATATTTATATTTATCAGAGGAACAAATCTGCTTTAATATAGGTGATTTTAAGTATGAATGAAACTCTTGCTACTTTTTTTTTAATATTCGCCTTACTTATCAACATCGCCTTTAGAACTGAAGAGCCGGCTGGACTACCCAAATTTTCGCACGGTTTCAGAAAACAGGACAATTTTGCATCCCAGAGTTGATTTCGGGGACACCGGGACTTGTACCTATAAAAAGGGACAGTCCCATTCAAAACGGGACATCTGGTTACGTTTGTCATACATAGCCATTAGGCCATTGATTGCTTGGTTAGTATAGGTAATATTGTTTTTGACCCCTCATACTGGGTCTGACTGGTCAGTCATCTTAGAGAACTTGAAGGATAATTTTCAAGCACTGAAAATTGATCACTTCATATAATATCTCACTTGTAACCTATCATTATCTACTTGGTCTTTTTACCAACTATGTTGTGGTCAGCATACCAACAGGATGCAGCCAAGTACTGCGCGAGTATGGAGCTACTGCCCAACTGATCTCCACAACCTGGGTATCACATCATGGCAACTGGTGTCACATTTTCTGTCTTCTTACTTTTCGCAACCTGTGACTGCCGTCTAAAGGTAATATTTTAGAAAATAAAGTAGGTACATATCAACTTACCGGAATATCAGTCATCCTTTCATAGAATTCGTGTATTTTAGTGTCTATAACTAAATGCATGCGAACATTCTCTGCTAAACATATCCGACACATCAGCATTTTCTCCATCTTTAAATTAGGATCACTTATTTCCATCGTTTCATATATATCTGAAAAACACTTTCCGAGTATCTATAGCTAGCGAGATTCTAACAATTCATAACTTTATGCCTTTTACTATCGTGCGATCAGACGCGCTTCTTCAAACAAATGTATTTTCTTGCTATAGGAAAAGGCAGCAATCACAGCAGGCTAAGTAAATCTCTCATCTAGCCCAGGCTCTAGGCAGTCTAGTTAATTTGCAAACTTAATCTCTAATCACAATAGTAGATATAATAGCTCTAAACCGGTCCATAAACAAAATAATCAATAAACACAAAAGTTTCGTTTTCGCTAGTGTCTTGACAGTTGAATAGCACAGAATCACAGATTATCAATTATGGTGAACGCAGACCTAGCCGCACCGCAGTCTCTACAGTCCCCGCAGTCATCGCTTTTTGTTAATGGCCTCGCACATCTAGCCGCGCCGCAGTCTCTACAGTCGTTCCCGTCAGTGTTGCCAGATTTTTTAAAGCATTATCTATCCGAAGATTTAAAAAATCTGTATAAAATCTGTATTTGGTATTGGTATTTTGCTCTTTTGTGTAATTTTATCTGTAGGTGCTATAATAGGGAATAAGCAAGTAATTATTTATACGAGAATAAGTAATTTTATTATAAACCGTTGACAGAGATTCTCTGTCTACTTTATAACTCTGGCAACACTGCGCGCCGTGGATGCGAATGACGTCATCCGCGCTGCGTGCGGATGACGTCATCAGCTGCGGCTAGGGGGTTCGGTCGTTTCAGGGACTGCGACGACTGCGGCGCGGGTAGGTGTGCGAGGTTGCATACAACTTCATATAAAGAATTCGAATGCAAAGACTGCGGCGCGTGCGGCGCGGCTAGGTCTGCGTTCACCATTAGTCTGCTGTATTCTGTCAATATTAGAGTCTGGCAATTACGAAAGTAAAGACTGAAAAAGCGCGGCAAATTTAAAAAATATCAGCGTAGCAACCCCAAAACTATCTGGAATAACCATATTTGATACTTTAGAATTATCTATTTTATTTCATCGGAACAAAAATACAAGAGGTATTTTAGGTAGGTAATAGTTTAGATACTGTGTCTTAATTGGAATAAAAAAAAACAACAGTATTCTAAAATAGTTCTGATTTATTGGAATCATTGTTTCCTACGTTAATTATAAAACAATCTAAATTATTTTCTGTAATTCTGTCCCTTTCTTTATATTTATTTTCAACATGGATGACATGATAAGTCATTTTCTTTCACTCCTCGGGAGTTATATTTTCAAACGACTCTTTTATAACTTTCTCTAACTCCACTGCAGGCAGAGCAATACTTTTACTTGCCACTTTACGTTTAGCCAAACTCCATACTAACTCAATAGCATTTAGATCACAGTGGTAGGGGGAAGTCGCAATACCTCGTGCCCATTCTGCTTCAGAATTTCATCAGCTTCATATACTGGCTCTGGATGTTTCGTTTTAAACTTGTTTTCTAACGATATAAAATTCGTTAATTTTGTTACGAATAGCATCTATGTCGAAACTATATAAGTCAGACACTGTGGGTTTATATGGCCTTTACCTTTGGCTCACCTTCCTTTTTAATTCGTAACGCTCACTTCTGTATAGAATGGTAAAACAAAATGATTAGGTTCTGGAAATCATTAATTCAATTACATCTTTATAAAGTTATGTACTCCTACTAGTAAAAACTTACCAGTGATTGAAGCTATTTCATCCAAGTACTGGTTCTGGGTTCTTATCCCATCTTTCTGCTCTAAATCCGTAGGTTTTTCAATAGTTTTCTCTCATCAACCCCTGCTACATCTACCAAATATTATATTATATAAAGCTAAATTACCACTCACTGACTGACTGACTGACTGACTCACTCATTGACATCATTGTTCTCCCAGATGGTGGGGGGAGGTGGGTATATTTTGACAGATTCGTAAACAAGTAACTCTCAAACCTACGGGAAAAGTGCCAAACCTCCCCTTTTCCCCCCCTTCTCCCCCCCCCTATCGTATCTCGGAAACTACGAGACCCGTATTTTTTTCTTTTTACGGATTCGTATAGAGGAGGCTCGGTAAAGTAAAAACCATTTTTCAAAGTCCCCCCCCCCGCCCCCCTTCTCCCCCCCTTTAGGCGGATCTCGGAATCTAAGAGACTTGGTACATTTTTTTTTTCAGTTTCATTTAGAGGGGCAATGCTTTAGTCGAAATACTTGTGCAACCCCCCCCCCCATCACCACCCCCGCTCTTTTTTTTTTTTTTTTTTCACAAGCTAAACCCCCCCATCACCCCCCCCTTTTTTTTTTTTTTTTTTCACAAGCACGCGAGGTGCTTGCACCTCGCGCAACACGCAAATACTTGATTTAGAGGGGCAATGCTTTAGTTTTTTTCTCAAGCACGCGAGGTGCTTGCACCTCGCGCAACACGCAAATACTAGTTATTATACTATATAAAGCTAGATTACCACTGACTGACTGACTGACTCACTCACTCACTCATTGACATAATTGTCCTCCCAGATGGTGGATGGGGAGGTGGGTATATTTTGACAGATTCGTAAACAAGTAACTCTCAAACCTACGGGAAAAGTGCCAAACCTCCCCTTTTCCCCCCCCTTCTCCCCCCTCCCTATCGTATCTCGGAAACTACGAGACCCGTATTTTTTGTTTTTTACGGATTCGTATAGAGGAGGCTCGGTAAAGTAAAAAACATTTTTCAAAGTCCCCCCCCCGCCCCCCTTCTCCCCCCCTTTAGGCGGATCTCGGAATCTAAGAGACTTGGAACATTTTTTTTTTCAGATTCATTTAGAGGGGCAATGCTTTAGTCGAAATACTTGTGCAACCCCCCCCCCCATCACCCCCCCCCTCTTTTTTTTTTTTTTTTTTTCACAAGCTCGCGAGGTTCTTGCACCTCGCGCAACACGCAAATACTAAACCCCCCCATCACCCCCCCCCCCACTTTTTTTTTTCACAAGCACGCGAGGTGCTTGCACCTCGCGCAACACGCAAATACTTTTTTTTTTCACAAGCACGCGAGGTGCTTGCACCTCGCGCAACACGCAAATACTAGTTATCTATACTAATATTATAAAGCGGAAAAGTTTGTTAGTTTGTTTGTTTGTTTGTTTGTTTGTTTGTTTGCTTGAACGCGCTAATCTTCGAAAGTACTGGGTGGATTTGGATGAAATTTGGTATGGAAGTAGCTTGAAGCTTGAGGAAGGTTATAGGCTACTTTTTACCCGACTGCAAAAAAGGAGAGTTATGTTTTTACCGAGATAGAATCCACGGGAGCGAAGCCCCGCGTGAGTACTAGTACTATATAAAGCTAAATTACCACTCACTGACTGACTGACTGACTCACTCACTCATTGACTAATTGTTCTCCCAGATGGTGGATGGGGAGGTGGGTATATTTTGACAGATTCGTAAACAAGTAACTCTCAAACCTACGGGAAAAGTGCCAAACCCCCCCTTTTCCCTCCCCTTCTCCCCCCCCCCCTATCGTATCTCGGAAACTACGAGACCCGTATTTTTTTCTTTTTACGGATTCGTATAGAGGAGGCTCGGTAAAGTAAAAACCATTTTTCAAAGTCCCCCCCCCGCCCCCCTTCTCCCCCCCTTTAGGCGGATCTCGGAATCTAAGAGACTTGGAACATTTTTTTTTTTTCAGATTCATTTAGAGGGGCAATGCTTTAGTCGAAATAATTGTGCAACCCCCCCCCCCATTTCCCCCCCCCCTTTTTTTTTTTTTTTTTTTTACACAAGCACGCGAGGAGCTTGCACCTCGCGCAACACGCAAATACTTGATTTAGAGGGGCAATGCTTTAGTTTTTTTCACAAGCACGCGAGGTGCTTGCACCTCGCGCAACACGCAAATACTAAACCCCCCCCATCACCCCCCCCTTTTTTTTTTTTTTTCACAAGCACGCGAGGTGCTTGCACCTCGCGCAACACGCAAATATTTTATTTAGAGGGGCAATGCTTTAGTTTTTTTCACAAGCACGCGAGGTGCTTGCACCTCGCGCAACATGCAAATACTAAACCCCCCCCACTTCCCCCCCCCCTTTTTTTTTTTTTTTTTACAAGCACGCGAGGTGCTTGCACCTCGCGCAACACGCAAATACTAACTCTCAAACCTACGGGAAAAGTGCCAAACCTCCCCTTTTCACCCCCTTCTCCCCCCTCCCTATCTTTTCTCGGAAACTACGAGACCCATACTTTCTTTTTTTTACGGATTCGTATAGAGGAGGCTCGGTAAAGTAAAAACCATTTTTCAAAGTCGCCCCCCTCCGCCCCCCTTCTCACCCCCTTTAGGCGGATCTCGGAAATTAAGAGACTTGGAACGTTTTTTTTCTCAGATTCATTTAGAGGGGCAATGCTTTAGTCAAAATTATTGTGCGACCCCCCCCCCCCGAATGCCCCCCCCCTTTTTTTTTTTTAACAAGCACGCGAGGTGCTTGCACCTCGCGCAACACGCAAATACTTGATTTAGAGGGGCAATGCTTTCGTTTTTTTCACAAGCACGCGAGGTGCTTGCACCTCGCGCAACACGCAAATACTAGTTATTTTATTATACTATATAAAGCTAAATTTTATACTATATAAAGCTAGATTACCACTGACTGACTCGTAGTAGTGAGAATACTAATTTCAAAAGGGTAGGTATAGCAAAACAACATTTTGATTCTCTTTTCTTTATTATAATTCTCTAATGAATACTTCATGAAGGAATGCTGCAGGAGTAGCTACATTTTGTTCATGTCGGGCCCATCCAAGATACCAAACTATGGTCATTATATGAGCACAGCATCCCAGTGTGCGTCAATCCACCGGTAACACACTTAATGCGTGAAGACATTTTGGCCACTTCCAATATAACATCCAAACCGTGACGAAATTCAAAGTCCAATAAACAAGTGCCAAGTCTACTAGAGTAGAATCGATCGGAGTCCGTAAGCAAAGCCAAATTATCAGAAAATAACACAAAATCGCACAGAACACAGAATCGCCGCCAAAGCTACAAAACGGTCTCCGTCAAACGTCAGTATTAATATGTATCATCTATGGTCTGCCCAGAAACACGTCAATCTTTTGTTTACTTGTCAAAAAATAGGGAGGTACGCAATCAATCGATTACTGTAATATCGATTTTTATAATAATAATCATTAGTTTTTAATTTCATTATATAAACTATTTACCTCTAAGTAACATCTAATTATATTAGTAGCCTATTTAAGATTTATAATTGTCATGGATTTATACTGTTAAATAAAATTAAAGATTTGTGTCAAATTCAGTTTGAGTCAGAAATAAAATCGATTTAGTTTTTGAAAAAAAGATGGACTTCTCTAGGAATGACAATAATTACAGATGCGTTCAAAAATAAGACATTTTATCCTGCGTTCTAAAACGCAAAGTCATATTTTTAGAGACGATCATCTTTCTTTTCCCTGCTTTTAAAAATAAACTGTTGGTATCTAATAATTACATTCAACTTGTACTACATTTTGGTGATAGTTCCATCTTGGTAACAAGAACTTTATTTTCGTAGTCCATTTTGACCATTCTTCTTTGGCATGCATGTAGATGTTATGACGTAGGCATCCCCTAAGAAAGGATTTTGCGAAATTCCCACGGGATCGGGATTTACACGGGAAAAACATGAAATTCAGTTGCGCGTTCAACTCAGTGGATTTTGACATACTTCTTGGAGTCCATCGTTCATTTAACTTCTCTCCTTCTGCACTATCCTGGTTTGACTCTTATCTTCGGGGTCGCTCTCAGTGTGTCCGCCTTGATGAAATTTTTTCTGATTTGTGTGATCTTACTGCTGGTGTGCCTCAGGGTGGCGTTCTTTCTCCTCTTCTTTTCTCTATCTTTATAAATACAGGTACTCAGATTATCACCTCACACTTCCATCTCTATGCAGACGATTTGCAGCTTTACCGACACTTCTTGCTGGCTGACGTGGACTCGGCGATTAGTGCCATGAATTGTGACTTGGAGAATATTAGTCAGTGGGCTAAATCATACGGATTACATATTAATCCGTCCAAGTCCCAGGCTATGATCTTAGATAGTCGATATACTATCGCTCTGCACTTGACACTTTCTCTTTGAGGCCATTATCCCTTAACAGCTCGGTCATTGCGTACACGGATATGGCAAAGAATCTCGGCGTATTACTTGACAGCAATCTTTCTTGGCGAGCGCAAGTAAGTGAGATTAGTCGAAAGGTGCACTTTTCCTTCCACTCTTTAAAATCTAAAATCTATTTAGCTCAAACTTTAATCCAGCCGATTATTGATTATGCCGATGCCTGCTATTTGGATGCCACTGAGGAGCTCTTATGTAAGCTTAAGCGCTTGCAAAACTTGTGTATTCGCTTTGTTTTTGGCCTGAGGAAATACGATCATGTCTCTCAGTTTCGCAAGGATCTCAAGTGGCTCCCTATTCGTCTTCGCAGGAATACTCGAATATTATTCCTTTTGTACAACATCCTATTCAACCCTGCATATCCTAACTATCTGCGCGATCGTTTTTCATTCACTCGTCCTACTGATGCACTTTGTAGATCCCACCTTAAACTTCATCTCAATTTCCCATCCCATAAAACCCGTTTCTATTCCCACTCCTTCTCCTTTCATGCAGTACGACTGTGGAACTCACTTCCCGCTAAAATCCGCGAAGCTAAATCCATAATATTTTCAAAAAGCTGGTCAAAGATTTACCTATCTAACATCCCGTAATTTTATACATTTATTATAGGTATATATTTTTACAGCATTAATATAAATATGTATTTTAATTCTATGTATGTATATTATATGATTACAGTTTAATTTTATAGCTAAGTATGTTTTATTTATCGTAATTAGTATTTATACACACTGTGTCTATCATCTGTTCTCCTCTTCAACTCTCCTGTCGCAGGTCTGCTGGAAGAAATTTCTTAGGTAATAAGTAGCACCTTTGTGCTCTTTTGTCACAGTTTTGTCTGTATTTATATTTTTTTTTGTAAGTGTCATATGTGTAAATAAATAAATTACTAGTAATCTTGTTAACTCCTCCAACTACTCTAAATATGCTTGTGTCTGGAGTGGGTTCACGGCTATAGTGTAATGGGTGGGTTCGAACCCGCGACCTCTCGGTCATAAGTCCGTCACCTTAGACCTTAGGCTATTGACGCTTCATGTGTAATCTATTTGCGATATTTGCGTTACGATGACCTTGGGACAGGGATAGAAGACGATAAGGATAGTCTTGTGTAGTACGTGAACGATGAACGAATAGGAGCCGAATCTTTGCACTGTACTAAAAGAACCGTTTCCGAACGCTGGCTTGTAATCGGTCTAATAGCTCTTTTCGTAATCGTACATTCTAAACCGTGCGATCGTAATGTGCGAACGAGAAATGAAACACAGTCACTGATTGGTTGACAGAAACGTCATACGAATTGATTCTGTGTCTGAATGAATGAGAACCGTTTCAGATTCACATTTGAATGGTAAAAAATATTTCTCTTTAAATTATACATAATCCTAATATTATGTCAGCTGTTTATGCTGTGGTAATACAGATATAAATGAATACGATGTTTTTGATAGTATCTACTTAAAGAGCGTATTTGCTCTGTGGTCCGCGCTGTGCTCTAAGGAGTTTAGGACCGCCGCCGAGAGCGAAGACCGAATAGAGCTATTAGAAATAATAGAATGAACTAGTTAACTGTCCGAAATGAACTAGTACGGAGCGATCTCCAAAATGACAGAGAAGGCACAAGACTAGATAAGGATGCTATATCATCCCTATATTGATGTTAATATAGCATAGTCCTCCTTTCCGATTTCGGAAACGGCGACCCTTAGGTACGATTCAGACCAACCGGCTCGCATCGGGCCGGGCCGGGCGGCATTTTATAATGCGGTAAAGAACATTGAAATGTATCAACAGTAATTACAGTTCATATTTGCATGCAACTTACGCATAGTTACCTCCGTCGGTATCCCGCGACGCGTCGCGACATGTCGCAGAATGCATTCGGCTGTCGCGACGGCCGACCGGCTCCAAACGGCGCCTTTGGCATCCAATCGGCTGCCGTCGGGTCCGTTCGGAGCCGGTTGGCCGTGCGTCGTGGAATACGAACGGAGATTACGGTGCAGCAACTAGCAAATCCTTCACTTTACGTCTACGCGACGCAATGTGAGCAGCACCTCTGGGCGCTTGTTGGAGTGCGTACGGAATCCAGCGGATGCTGTCGGCTGCCGCGGCACGCGTACGGCAACCGCGGCAGCCGTACGCATGCCGCGGTAGCGGTACGGCTCCGACGGACGCGTTCGGCTGCCGCGGCACACGTACGGCTCCGTTCCCATGCGGCGCGACGCGAGCCGGTTGGTCTGAATCGTACCTTAGACTACTTCCTTGCGTGTGTCTGTATGTGACTGGTCAGACCGAATTTGGTTTTAAATATCCGACCAGCTGTGTTCAAACTCAAATTCATAATACTTTATTTCACATAGGCTTACATGGGGAACTGTCTCGTTAGTCGTGTGGTTGCAAGTGCGGGAAAAGAGTGGGTTTTTCTGTAAGGAATTGCTCAGTAGTAGCCCGGAGTTTGGAAATCGGTTGTGTGATACCTACGTGCCTCGGAAAGCACATAACCCTTTGGTCCCAGCTATCATTTGAACATCTTTGACAGTCGTAACGGGTGGTCTGAAGCCAGTAATTTTTTTTTTATAACTGATGGGCCCACTCTTGACTTCGATCTCGCCTGATGGTAAGCGATAGATGAGGTCTAAGATGGGACGAGCGAGCCCAGAGGATGCCTATTTACTCGTGCTTTAAAGGCTGAAAGGTCAAGTGGCAGGGAACACAGAAGCCGGCAGAGAATTCCACAGCTTGGCTGTGCGCACAATAAATGTGGAGGGTACGACAAGACGGTATATCAACCATGTGTGGGTGGTACCCAGCCGTGCGTCTGGTAGACCGGTAGTGAAAGGGAGATGGAGGAATCAGGTCATGGAGCTCCTGCGCACACAAAACCGATAGGCAAGCAACGGTTCGCCGATGAGCCAGGCTATGAAGCTTGTCCACCAGCACCTCGTCGCCTACAAGCCTTTTAGCTCTGCGCTCGATCGAGTCCAATGCAGCAAGTTGGTACTTTGCAGAGCCATCCCACCAGTGGCTGCAATACTCCACGCAGGAAATCTGGCACTTGGCTAGCTAAAACGGGTATGGCATTACCCAGCTCCTGAGTTGTGGAAGTTAGATAGACAGTCGCTCCATGTAATACACTAGTACTCAGCTGGATGCAGTTAGACTGGAAGCCGACCACAACATAGCTGGGATAAGGCTAAGTAGATGATGAGGCTAACATAGACACCTATAAAACGTCAGAAACTAGTGCACGGTTCGAAATATGTGAAAATGTTAGTGTAAATAGGACTTAGGTCTGTTTTTACGTGCCCCGCTTGGGCAGAGCTCCGCCGTGTCCTCGTAGGGGCAACAGCCCTTTACACCTGCGCAGTTTTGAATATCCTCACGATCGTGAGTAGTCTAGTTGTACCTGAAACTCACGATCGTGAAGGTTAATTCCTGAAATCTGCCGTGATTCTTTAAAAGGCAGTCATCTGACAATTTACCGATTTTGAGTTTTTATAAATTTGGCACTGGTATCAAAACCACTTCACAGCTTTTTATGACAAAAATATCTCAAAAGCTAAATAAGTTTCAGGAAAAGGGGTTAGATAGGTCGACGCGCCTTTTTTCCTGATGTCGCTCAATGTTTAACTCAAAATCGGTAAATTGTCAGACTGCCTTTTAAATAATCACGGCAGAAATAACTATAAACCCGTAGTATTTTTTTCTAGCTCCTTAGACTGTAGAAAGCTATAAAAACCATGACTTAAATGATTTCGAAAAAGTAAACCGTCGGGTGCAAAGAGATAGGCGGTAACCTCTCGCTTCCGGCCCTGGTTCAATCTATGGTTCGGGAGCGAGGAGGCATGGGAAGCAGTAACCTCTTTCCGCGAAGCAGTTATGCAAGCGAAGGAGGTGGCGGGACGTGCGAGGGAGAGGCAGGTCTCAAGGCTCTCACAGCCCTCGCGCCCCAGCCGCCGTAGGAGACGCTCCGGGCGTCTGGAGTCGCCGGGTGACTCCCAGCTACCGTAGGCGCGGGTTTGCGGGCTGCGAGCAATGGGTAGCTCGCCGCCCAACTGAAACCAGGCCCGTGTAGACGGAGCGTCGTGTTCCACGTGCGCAAAGTGCGTGCTCAAAGAGTGTCAGCAAATTGTCGGGGCTCATAAGGGGGCCGTTGCTTGCCAGGGTTGCGGAATTGTTCGAAAGAGTTTCAGAACTTCCGCGGCCTCAGAACACGAAGGGCATATGATGGAACACGGATGGGTTTTAGACTAGTCAGTAGAAGTCTGACACACCCTCCCGCTTCGCCCAAATCGGAAGGCAGTCATAGGATAATAACCTTTTTTTTAAAAAAAAGTCTGTTTTTACGTATTTGGTGTTTTTGATCTAACTTAATGCGTTTAGACGCTTGTTCTTACTTATAGCTTATAGCTCATACTTACGCATAGACATGCAAATTAGAGGAGCTCATACGTCCGTCTGCCAGCATGCGACACGGTGCTATACCTTAGAGAAAAGTGAGGAAATTATAACCGACTATATAATTTAGTTAGGGGATATGGTAAAAAAGATCTAAATAAAGTATTTGATGTTGTATATATTGTTTTACTAGTTTATGCCCTCGATTTCGTTCACGTGGGAAGTTTTTCCTGCAATAATCCCGATCCTGTGGGAATTTCGGAATAATAACTATTTATGTCCTTCCCAGGGTCCTAAACAATTGGCTATTTGACTGTTGTCACGGTAAAATATGAAATGTGTTAAATATGGTTGCTTATAGGTTAAAAATAATTATACAATACATTTTCTGCATGAAAATAAATTGTAGATATTTATATTTTTGAAAAATAGTTTTGAGTTTTTTATCTGTGGATGCGAGAACCGAAACACGGGCGGCCATGTTTGAGCGTCATATGACGTCACATTTCAACAAATAAATCTTCATGTACTATGTACTATCCATATCGTGTGCAATTTACTGAGACAATTAATAAGAAATATTTTGATTTGTGCTGTTAAGACGTTTCGTAAAATGGAGTCAGGCTATACAAAAGCTGACAGTGCGAATCTGCCTAAAGTTGATTCATTTATGGTCGCAAATTTGATTTAATTCGTGATTATTGATTACTTACTTTTATTTTGGTCATGTTTTATTAACAACATTAGATTAGGTTTACTAATTTGTTTTTAGTAAATCAGAGACTAAGTTGATTTCTTCTAAATACTTACATCAAAGTGGTCCTCACAAAAGAATATTGCAGATTTATCAGATGTAAACTTTGAGTCTCGACGTACTAGTTGTAACCACTGCTTTTGTCGTTTAGGGCATTTATGAACGAAATTAAACAATTTTTCTGGAAATTTATTTGTAGTACTTCTACAAATAGGCACAGCACACGTCTTGTAGCTTGTAGTTTTCACAATTCCAGTGAAAAAAGTGTTAGTTTTCCATAAAATAGCTTAGGTATCTAAAGCTATTGTTGTAATTATAATACCAGATTCTTCTGCACATTGTTTTTTGAAATATGATGTCACATCCGCAAGTATCAGATGACCGGCTGTTTTGGCGCGAAATACAAATTCATAAATTAAATTAATTTTTTTCCTACTAAATAACGTTTTTTTTGAGCAAAATAATTATTTTAAGAGGTACAAAATAAACCTACGTAAATTTTGAAATATCTTTTCAAAAATTGTCTAATACCCAATTCCAATGCCAAATTTCATCTAAATCGGTTCAGCGGAAGACCACAGATAACTAATTAATGACCCAGCATCGGGAAAAGCAATATTTTGTAAAAGGTTGTTGACATTTAGGCCTTTATGACTAGGTAAAGTACACACGGGCCAAATAAAAATAGAGAAATAAAAACTTTTTACAAAAAATTAAACCGACTTCAATAAAACACATTATTATAATAAACTTACATGTTTATTTACTACATACAGGGTTCAGTTTCTTTTATTAATTTTTTTTTTCAAATAAAATGGCAATTTTCTACAGCCCATCAAATTTACAAATTTCACTCAAACTATATAATATTTTATATATACCAAGTATTTTTTTCTAAAAAAAAAATTACATCTAAATTCTCGTTAAAAAGAATTATGGCCGATTCTTTAATTACATTATTTTTTTATGAATTTGATAAATAAAGTCTTAAAAATAATTACAAAAAGTTGGTATAAAAATGTCGGCAGTGATTTATATAAAGTTTTTCATAATTTTTTACATGAAATGAAAGGATTTAAAATTAATATATGACAGATTATTGCTACTAGTAGTTCAGAAGAACGTATAACTTATTCAAAAGATTAAAAAGTACTGATAAGAAAATATTAACCTAAAAAGTTATTTTTTAAGATACAAAAAATTTTCAAAATCTACGTCCTTTTGAACACTCCTCGCAATTTTAAATTAATATAATTACAATTAAAGTAAGACATTCTGGTAACAATGGGGAATTTCAATGAACGCTACGCCCAGTCTATTCCCATTCCCTCGTTTTCATAAAATCGTTTACCTTTAGATCTCAAACAAAATATCCAGTTTAAAATGCTGCAAGGATCTTTCTGCGCATGGACACATTTATGTATATGTATATTATTATACATAATAAATATGAGAACTAGAATTGCAAGCTTAAATAATTAAAACCGTACCAACACTAGCTCTGACGTTTTAGAACAAATCATTTGTCAAATTTATCTGTGGACAAAAACAAAATGGCGATATTTGTATCGTACTTTGATTACGCGCCAAAACTTTTTAACGTGCTTTTATTAGGTCGTACTGTAACAAAATCTAAGAATCTGAATTAAACGCACTTCTAAGTTTTGTATCATCATGAAAGTTGGCAATTATATGTAGATAAGACGACAATACAATATTATGGCACCTACCATCGAACTGGTCTGATGATGGAATTGGAAGGTGGCTGATGGAACCTTGGACTGCTTACTAGTAAACATATCGAATTTGGGCTCGTGTCGAAAGTTTTATTTAACAACCAAAATTGCAAAATAAAGATAATTTATTTTACTTATTTTGTTAGACATACGATTCCAGAATTGAGATTTTTTGTTGTCAAACATGTTAAACTCCACTTTGATGTTAAATTTTGACAGAATTTGAGTCGAATTGTGTATTTTTTGTCAAAAATAAACAATTCTTTAGTCAGAGGTTCGGACAACGCACTAATATTTCCCATTGCGGCCAGAAACAATAATTTCTTCAATACCTAGTGATGTGTTCAAATATTGCTTTCGAATTCACACTTAACTTAATATTGCACCTAAATTACATTATAACGAATGAGGACTACAGTTTCGAAATACAACATTCTTATATAATAGTGGTAGTGGATTTAAGTATGTAAAAATGAACGAAAAATTGAAAAAGAAACCGCTGTTTTCTACAATCTGTCGAGTTATATTTTATTTTTTATCGCCTGATGGTAAGCGATAGATGAGGTCTACGATGGAACGAGCGAGCTCAGAAGATGCCTGTTCACTTTTGCTTTAAAGGCTGATATTTGTGGTAGGGAACACAGAAGCCGGCAGTGTCCACGCCTTGACTAACAGAAATGTAGGTACTGTTTTTTTTTAATGCTGGTGGCCCATTCTTCACAGGCACCATTTATAAGTTGCAGGTCATGGGTAAGAACTAGAGATGAAACGGATAGTGGTTTGGCCGGATACCTGATATTTGGCAAGCTACGAGGCCGGAGCGACGCGTTACATGACGCGAACAGTTTGATTTGAAATTAAAATTTAATATAAACTAATTAGGTAATATACATTAAATTTAATATATTATTAAAATAAACCGTGTCCATAACATAATGTGGTATCATTTCCTCCTGTAAAATAATGAGAATTTTTTGAATATTACTGTATTATCCGGTACTGATACTGAGTTACTATCCGGTATCCGGCCGGATAGTGAAAACATGGCCAGATAGGCCGGATGCCGGATAGTTACTGGATATCCGTTTCATCTCTAGAAAGAACCCGGGCAGGCACGCTATTTGTGTAATTTTCATTGTGACCTGACTGACGACATGCAATAACCGCCAACCCACACCGAGCCCGCGTGGTAGATTACGGTTAATTCCCTCTCATAGAGAGGACGCCTGTGTCCCAGCATTTGGAAGGTTATAGGCTGGTTATATAATACATCGTGATGTCTTGTCTCGCACGCAAGTTGCAGCATTATGCTGAAACATGGTCTATTCGCGTGGTTGTGAAAAATATTTTAGTAAGTTTATTTTTCTTGGTAAAGAAACGCACCATCGTTAAGAGCGCGCCTAAAGCCAGCAAAATTTTAGAATTCACCCCCACTCTCCTACCCGCTCCTCAGATCGACTACGATCGCGCGTGTACCTATGCGCTCGCCCGATGCGTATCTTCTGTAGTATACGTATAATAATCAGATGAAACAACTGTATTCAAAGTATGACTGCGTTATACAATATTACGAAATGTTATGTGTACGTAAATAGTAAGTTAGTAGGAGGTGACTATACCCACGGAATAGATGAATAAGGTTGGAATGGTAATGTGGGTGTGGAGCCACATTTATGATACAAAAGTCATAGCTCGACCAATTAATTCATTCACCGCGTTTAGTGCGCTTCGGAATACTTTGGAACACAGAGCTCTGGTTTAAAATGCCGTGTTGTGCAATTATAACCTGTAAAACAAAAAGTTAGACCGCAAGTATAGAGCGAGGAGGTATATCTTTCCATCAGTAAGTCGAAAATAACATTTAATTACAATTTTATTTGTAAAAAACATAAAAATATTCTGATCACTATGAAATTCCGAACATTAACAACATTATTGCAACAAGATACAAAAAATATATATTGCCCGATGTGTACTCGCTTAATCAACGCAATGACCAAGTCCGTTTACAATGTATTGCATCCTCTCACTTCAACCATTGACGTTTCGTCCTTTGCCCTGATTGACGGCGCATGTTTATCGACATTGAGTTACCATCAGTAGCAAGCTCTCGATTTAAGTGTGTGTAATTTATTTGTGTGCGTAATTCGCATACGTAACAGGCCTCTTGTTTGTAGTTGAGCTGTGGGAGTGGGAGATAAGTGGCGACACGCGTTGTCATAGATATCAGGAACTATTTCCTTTCTAACCTCTTTTATCTGTTCTGTGACTATACCACTGATACTGAAGCCAATCCAATAAAAAATCAATACCAAAAAGTAATATTATATTATGTATAATATAATATTATTTTGGCGCGTGATTTTGGTGTGGCGTAAATAATGGATAACCCTGAAACTGTCGATTGGCCAGATTATCATCTATCATTTACCCCACTTATATCACCATATGCCCATGGATGACCAGATTATTGATATTTTTAATATTTTAAATAAAAATCGTACTTACTCTTACTCAAATCGGGTGCCATTTCTACAATTGGTGATTTTTTTTTATGTCACTCCTGAATATTTGTATTATCAGATCAGTATCAAGATTTTTTATTACATTCTAAGACAACATTGCAAAAAATACTTATTCTTAAATTTTAACATTTGTTTACGGAATTACGCAATTTTGGGCCCCTGTAACGAAAAAAAAATGTACTACACTGTGGTGGCCCATTATTTTAGATAATTGCCTATTTAATGCAAATTCTAAAATGGTATAATAATAACCAGTATCTTGATAAAGTACAAAGTTATTACTGTTCGAATCTTAAAGGAGAATTTTCATACAAATTTGATTTCTAAATTAAATTACTTTAACACTGCTGTAACTAATTTTAGACTCAAAGAGAATGAGAATTTCCTTAAAATTTGATCACTATGGGTTTGTTGACAAAATAAAGACATTATTAATTAATCAAATTTATTGAAAAAAAAAATTATACACGATGTTCGAAGTGGGCTCCTTCAGCTGCTATGCACGCTCTACACCTTCTTATGAAGGACCGTTTCAATCGGCGCGCAAATCCTGCCGACGATATTTAGTCAGCAGCCGAACGTATGCGTTGTCGCAGCTGTTCAACTGAAGTGATTTCTTCTTTATAAACTACCTCCTATAAGCAGCCCCAGTAAAAAAGTCCAATGGGTTTAAATCTGGCGAGCGAGGTGGCCACTATATATTGAGACGCAGCAATTCTGAAAATAAAATATTATTTCAAAACAAATTCCTTGTTATACAATCACGTCCACAATAAATTGATCTACAAAGATAGGATTTAAATACCTACTGGACATACTTAATTAGCTTCGTAATCGACATAAATATATTTCATCGAACAAACACAGATACAAACTAAAAGCTTGTGTTTATTTTGCATATACTATTCTGCCCGCGTTACCTACGACTACGAGTGACCATAGAAATATTATGTAAGAAGTGGTATAATAGGTAGATAATATTTTTTTTTTATATAGAATACTCGCAAGATCATTATTGTTGTCCATTCGTGTATCTAGATTTTTGGTAGATCTCGTAACTACATCATGGGAAAATGATCATAAAATTGTATCGTGAAGAATAATATAACAAAATAGCAAAATAAATAGCTACCTATTATGAATGTAATTTATTACCTATTATCCTAATAATCTAATAAAGTATCTACTATGAATTTTTGATATCGTCGTGTCTGGGGGTGTTGTTTATGTATATATGTATGTATTTAAAAATGTATTTGTGTATGTATATCAGCTGTCTGACACTCATAGTACAGGGTCTTCCTAGTTTGGGGTCAGATAGCCGTGTGTGAAATGTCCCCACATATTATTACGTCTAGTTACCTACTCGGCCCACGAAAGTGCGTAGGTAAACGAATTTAGATCTTGTGTATCTCAAAATAAAATTTAAAATCGCCATCACAAACTTTCTCGAAAGTATAAAATGTATTTTTTATTTTTTTCAGTTTATAACAAACAAGTAACTCACAAACTTACCTTCGACAATTAGCCATCCTGTCAATTTGTAACGTTTTAGTTCTGTTTTCGGAAGTCTTTTCAATGTATTTTTTTTTGTTTCCTATTTAGTTCGAATAACAACAACAATTACAATTGAAATGATAATAACTCGGCGCAGCTAAAACACTTGAGCGTAGTCCTCTCGTCTCAACAGAGCGGTAGCGACTGATGTGTGAAATAGAAATATGCTTGAAGCTCCCGCAACGAGCGACGGAAGATGACTTCTTGCGCGGAATAAAAACGTAGTATGCGCCAAGAGTGTTTTATCGTAATAAATCCAAAACTAAAAGAAATTACATAAAATGCCTAAGCAAATCCTTTACTCTTGTATAAATATAATTAATTATCAAATTTTTGTCGCAATAGGCATTACCATTTCGAGTAAAAAACAGAAAAATATGAGAATTAGAGGTTACTTCGTTATTTTTTTCTTTAAAGGAAATGATATTATTTTATGTTTTTGATCAAAGGGAACCCTTGAAAATATGATGTAGTTATTCATATATTTTTATTTTAAGATTTGGTCTGGAATTTTTCATGTAAAATCAAATAGAAAATTGGTAATTTTGCTTTATACGCGCTCTTAAGTTGTGGACATCTCAGTCATACGCACAAAACGTTTTGGGAATACTTTCTTTCTGCGTATAGGTAAGGAGTAGAATTCCCTGCCAGACTCTGTGTTTCCCGATGATAGCTATAACCTGGAGGTCTTTAAGTCAAGAGTGAATAGGTTACTTCTATTTAAGAGGGCTTCATCATCATCATCGCTTACGATCAAGTTAGATAAGAGTCAAATGCGAGCCTATAATCTTATTAATTAGGTACATAACTAAACTCTTTCTTCTTTAAAAGTGTCAGTTAGGAAACACCGGCCTCATCTGGCTAAACTTAAAACAGCAAAAAAAGACGTGTAAAGGTGTTATTTATAACCAATTTACAAAATAAATATTTCGTTTCATTTCAATCCACTACCACTATTAAATCAATACATAATCTCACGGAACTTTCGACAACCAAAAATAAAAAATACACTTTAATTTAACTTCTAAAGATAGCATTTATCACTAACACGATTTATTGCTTAGAAATAATAACTAAGGGCCTACTTGCTTACACAGGGACATTAAGTTTTATGGACAGCGTACATCGAAACTATGGCACTATAATCTGTGGTACATCTGTCAATTTGACATTTCCATGATAAATTAATGAGAAAAATGCGATAGTATGTGAGGATGAGGTTACTCTTTCACTGACGTAAAAAAGATTTAACAAATCTGAACGAATATTTTGCTAAAATCCTGTAATAGCACTTACTTTCATCCCAACATTCATGAGACACAATTATTATTAGTATATCGGAATTAAAGCGGGCAAACCGTCCGACGCGAACGAAGTCACGGGCAGATGCATTTATATTACAAATGAATTATACAAAAATCGAAGCGTCAATAATAGTGAGGTGTCGGCCTTCTGATTTAAAGGTCGATCGAAGGGTTCACTATTGCCGTGAACGCATTCTAGACACAAGTATATATGTATTTAGGGTAGTTGCAGGGGTTAACAAGATTGATAATTATGTAAATTCTACTTACAATGCTAGATTTCTTAAAAAAAGTAAAATGTTGGTTAGTTATAGACAAACTTTACATAAAATGGACATATTGTAATTTTTAAATTGTAGTAACAATATTGACTCGGCCATAATCAATGTCAAAAACTTTTTAATATTCAGAGTATATTCTCGTATCACGCAAAATATAATATTGTCAGCTCTAAAACATAAATTTGGATCGTATTTTTGTTATAAGCTGTCTTTGTTATTACTTTAACCGTAACTTGGAGTTTCGATATACGATATCCATATAATTTTGTTCGTCATGTATTGTTTATCCAACCCATTTGACGTGACCTATAGCGCGGGCAGGTCTTGTGCAACAAACCTGTCCTACCAGGATCAGTTTCTGAGACTTCCGGATTTACTAAAGCACAGTTCTTCAGTTTCTGGAATGTTCTAATGAGATACTGCGGCCCTGGAATGCGAGAGCAATGTGGGAAAACAACGAATGTTGTGAGTAGATTATCGCACTGTCTGGAAGTTTGAGTACTTTATACGGCCTGCCCTAATGACCTTAATTTGGTATTGTCCGTCAAATCGTTCGAGCTCTTTAAACTTCTAAGTTGAGCTACGTGATAACTGACAAATGTTTGCACTGTTTAGACGGGCCTGTTCAAATCTGTGTGATTCTGTCCTCTAAAGGGCGCCACAGATATTATCCTACATGGCTCTCATATGATTTGATTACTACAGATTGTATAGACTTCAAAAGAGACGTTGACCTCTGAGTATGTTACGGTGTTACTTCTCAGAGTAGTCAGTTAGGAAACACTGGCCTCATCTAGTTTACATTTACGAAAAAAAGATGGTTAATAGTGTAATTTATAACCTATTCGCAAAATAAAGAATGAAGAAACAAGGTGGGTTTTTAGTCAGTAGAAATCTGGCAAAACAGTTTTGTTGCAGCATAGACAACTGTCAAAATACAAGCTTGTTCTTTTTTAAATTCCACATGGAAAGACTTAGAATAAATTATTAACTACATACATTAGTAAATTCACTTTACATGGATGTTATTTATTAAAAAATATTATTATGTTTGTAAAATGTTATGGTAAAAAGCGTCATTATATGCGAAATTATATATTTACTATGTTACGACTAGATTGTATCAGGTTTCCTTAGGTAAAGATGTAACTGAATAAATAGAAATGAAGAGATGGTGTTTTTTTTTTCATATCGAAGTCTATTATTGCATATCTCAGCATCGTAGAGAAACTGTTTTTTCTTGTGCAGGTCACCAAGTAATGTAAACTACGTACAATAACCTCACTCATTATTTATTTGATAACACTTCGGACTTGGCGTTATTTTCATATTTCATTGCCACAAAAACACGCTGTTTGCGCCAAATCAGATTTCATTAAAGAAATAATGTGTGCGTAAGTAGATTTCTAAGGTTAACAGTAAAGAAAAAAATATAAAAATACATATTTTCCAAGGAACCCTAAACTTTATGCGATCGTACAAAATGGTAGTATGAATCAATTTGTGGTAACACTATTAGCATCGTTGACCGCCATTTTTTTATTTGCGCGCCTTTTTTATTAGCTGTCAATTTATTGAAAGGCTGATACTGACAGTAAACCATATAGTACTAGAATTTAGGTACGTTGTTGTATGGCTTTAATTTTTCCTTATTATTCTTTACAAAATTTTTGTTATGCGTATACATCAAACTGAAATTTATGATGTAATTTCCAAACCCCTATGAAGCACACAAAAATCGCGCGCAAATCATACAATACCATAGTCAAAAAACAAAATGGCGTAGCTGTCACAACTCTTAAAAAAGCTTAACACTAAAACGTTGGTGTCACATCGTTTTACGATTTAAAAAAAATCATGTAAAAAATGTCAAACGGAGAACGCTGTTTGGTCGAATCAAATTAGGCGCGTAAACAAAGTGTATAAGGCGAGAATGAGAGATTTTAGAGATTTTGCGATTTGTGTTCTTGTAGTTGATGAAAACATCGGCGTCAGTTCATCCGCATGCGCCGTGTGGGTTCCACCGAGAGTGTGGAACTGGAATATGTCACTGACCTGGAAAAAAAAACGTTGCATTTTATAAACGACCACAATTTAAATACTTATCAAAATGGATAAATGTTCACCGATATTTCTGAAACAATACAATTAATATTGAAACGGAATTTAGGGCACCCCAACTAGGATAGGTTAGGTTTTAGTCGGAGGCCGCGTTGAAGAATACTTATGTGTTCCCGCAGCCCCCGGCACATGTGTATGAGGGAACACGGGGTGGTTTTAGTCAGTATGAGTCTGACAAACCCCTTCGCCTGCCCCAGGGCGGAGGACATCCATGAGGATTTCTACCTCGGAACAAAAAAAAAAAGGTTAGAGCTCTATGAGGTAAAGAGCGGTGTAAACTTTTGTGTCCATGGCTGAAAAACATTATCCAAACACGTTTATGACGTATTTAAGAAACAGTGTGGTGAGCATTTATACATTCTGGCAGGTATTTCGAATTTGTTGGTAGTAAAATAGGTACTTTTCTGGAAGGTGTTTAAACACAAGCGTTATAAACTGGTAAACCTTTAAACTCTGGAGTATGCTACCCTTGATATCAAGAAGGCTGAGTCAAAATTTTCTTTTAAGCGTAAAATTAGAAACTACTTCTTCTTTTTCTTCGTCTTCGCAGGAACACTCGAATATTACTATATGTGACATACGTCAATATTTATTATTCTGACATCGACATTCTTTTTTGTGACATTTATAATCTGACATTGTTTTTATTTATTTTTTGACAATTCTCGTTTTATTTTATTTACATTTTTGTATATTTATTTTGTATAATTCTAATTTCATTCTCAGAGATTTTTTTTGCATGTATTATGTATTACATGTATAGTGGTGTAAGCCGACCCATGGCACATGTGTTAGTTTCCTATTTTATATGGGTCACAGACCTGAAATAAATGTTTTGTTTTAAATCTAATTTATTAGTAGGTATTGTTGTACAATTTTTTTAAGCCTTGCATATCCAAGCTAACTGCGTGATCGTTTTTCGATCTCTAAATTCTAGTGACTTATTCTTTAAGCTCTGCATATTTACTTATTTTTTCTCCTATTGGTTTTTGTAAATTATCCGTATTAGGGATTGAAATAATTATTAGATAAGTTATTTTATGAACGAGTGTGATATCGGATCTATTGTAATGGACGGTCCTGTTGGTTTGGATAGCGCGTAGTAGAGTTTATGTCTGGTGTTTTCTAGTACGGTTTGTGGGACATATTTGTAGTAAGAAATGTTTGTGTCTTGTAGGAGCTTAATATTATGTTTGATTGCTAGATTTTGATGTACGGCGTTCGCTACTGGATTATATCTGTTTGTGTGAGTGTTTGGCATGCTCCTGTAAAATGTTGAATAGTCTCCCGCTGATGTGGCATTTGCGGCATTTATCGTTTGTTATCATTATTACTATTATTATCACGTCGACAAAAAAAGAAAGTGGCTTTTGAAGACGCAATGCTTACCTCGTTCCAGCCATATCTATTCTTGGCCTGCACGATGGCCTCGTACACGGCCCCAGGTTGCAGGCCTCGAAGCTCGTGCGACACCCGGTGTGTCAATGATCCAGCCGGCTCTGGAGCTGGAATCACAACGTCGTGCCAGCGGCCTGGCTGCTGGAACGACTCGTTTATCTGGAACATGAGTTACGTCAACATTAAAAAAATGTTATACGGTATTGAATTTTGAAGATTTTTAAGCTATTGCATAGCTTTTATCGCGGGCTTTGAGCGCGTCGACCGAATCAAGAAATTCCGTAACGAAAATAAACCTAACACCCCCACTTCGACCGGCACAGCGGTGCGGCGTTGAAAGCCGTGCATCGTCTAACGTCGTTTCAGTTCGGCAGACTTCGGCACGGTGTTTGTGTGCGTGCGACTAGACGTATGCGTGTAGACTAGCTGCTAATAAACCTATAGTTTCAATGATAAAAATTCCTGAATAACCTACATGTATTGTAAGATAATAAAAATATTTTAAACAATATTAACTTCTCATTTATTCAATAAAAGAAAAAAAAAAATTTCTTATCGGTCACCACGCTCAAAAAGTCTAACTTGAATTAATATCAAAGAAAAAAAATACTGCATAAATAAAATTAAATAATTATAATTGCATAAGTTGATAAAAAATGCTATGCAATAGCTTTACCGCGGCAGTCCCCGAGTGCCACACTCATTTTACTTTTAGTTTTTTATAGGTGACTTTTAGGTAATCGTGCTCTATCTTCGACCACATCATCACTTACCATCAGGTGAGATGGTGGTCAAACGCGAGCCTATAATCAATATAAAAAAATCCGTTGGAACAAGGTCTGGCGTCTCGGTCTGGTTGGTACAAAAGGATGACCTATGGTTTCTAATCGCAGCTTCTGCAGAGTTACAACAGTTTCTCGTGCAGTGTGATGTCTTGTGTTATCATGGAGCAATAATAGTGTTTAGTACCGAGCGTTTCCGAACGCACCCTTTTGACATAAAGAAGTTTGATCTTGACATTACTTGACTTTGACAGATAGATTTGCTCTCTTGGAAAAAATGCCGTCCGATTGGGACCTGTTGAGTTAATTATAATTGGTAAAATATCGTTTTGCAATCGCGGTTGAGACCGATAATTGGGTCGCGATTATCTATTGTTGAAGTGTAATCCCCATTTTGATGAAAAACCCGGGATATCTTGGGATTGTCGCCGGTTGGGTGCCACGGTATGGCACACGCTTTGTTGGAAATAAATAGTTGGAAATCGAATTGGATCTCACGTGATAGTAGCAGATTGATTGTGAACAGTGTTTAATTGGACTTTGTAATCCCGGATTGACGAGAATCCAGGGATATTTCTCGGAATATATCGCCTTATTGCGTCCATCGCGTGGCACGCGCTTTGCTGGAAACGAGTTGGGTGTGATGCTGAGTTGGAACCGCGCCATCTGGAGACTGGCGCCTTGTGAACGTCCACACACTTGACTTACATCACACTTTCAATTACTCATCTCATATTACATACAAACCACATTTAGACGTGATCAAGCGGATCCTGATTGCCGTCTACAGCTCAGGTTAGTGGTACCAATATTGTGTAACCTTGTTATTGTAAGCAACGGTAGGGCTCCACGAACCGTGGACAAGTTCAGACCGTCCAGTTACCGTTGGCTGGCCTATTGTAGTCCTGAACAAAGTGGTAGCAGGCGTGGCTCTTATAAGTTCCACTGATTCATTCTGGTAGTAGGCGTGGCTCTTATAATATAAGATCCACTGGTTTAATTGGAAGTTTTGAAAGTAACTTTGGTTTGATTACTTAACACAACTTATAACTTAATAAGTTTTGAATATATTACCATGTCATCCGGGCTATCTAATTGAAGTTGAATCAATTGAAGTTGTATTTGTAATTTGTACTGTAGCCCCTTTTATTGCATTGACAGGTAAGATTTATTTGTGAAATTAGGAATTATCAGGTTAATTTGATATTTATTGTAAAAGCTGTTTGGTATATTCGTTGTGATTAATAATTGAATGTCACTAGTCTGAAGTTAAAAGTTTATCTAAATAATAATCACATAGTCTAACATAATAAGACTTGAATTGTGTGTATTGGTTATTGTTTATAGTGTGATTATTGGATTGTGTTATTGGAGGTTGTCCGGAGCAATATTACACATCCTATTGTTGTATTTGTTTGAGGTTGATCCAGCATTGTATTATACATTCAATTGTTATTTATTTTGTAACTAGCCATCTGTACCAAGCTAGATTCATACTTGGAATAAGTACAGGGTCGGATTTGGACTTGAAATAATTGAATTTGAATTTTTATTTTGTTGAGACTATTTGGTCGGCTAACAAGTCATTGCTGTTTGTTTAATATTTGATTGTTGGTTGTTGATTGGTGTTTTGTATTAATATTTGATTGTTGCAATGGCCTCATTAAGGGCAGTCAGGGAGGCTGCTGCCGGATTGACCTCACAGTTGAGATGGTTCACATCGGCAGCTGCAACGGTTGAGCGTGTGGAATTGGAAGAGCTCACCCTTGCTCGGTATGGGCAAGTGATTGAGAGGATCAAGTCAGCTGATGCTGCGCTCACGCGCTTCAACGAGTACATCATGGACGTGGATTTGGGGGTGATGGATCAGACAGCCCGCGATAAGATTTTGGGTGACTATGACCAGATTGTCCACCTGGGGGATGTCATATGTCTACGAGCGTGGGAAATTTTGAAGAGTCGGGTGCCTGATGCGGCCAAGCCGCAGACCCCCGTTGTTGCAGGCCCTGGACTATTGAGTAGGCTGCCCACCCTGGAGCTGCCACATTTTGACGGTCGCTTGGACCACTGGCTGGGCTTCCTAAATCTCTTTGAGAGTCTTGTCGATGCACGCTCGGACCTTGGACCTGCCCAGAAGCTGGCCTATTTATTGTCTGTCCTGGAGGGCGAAGCCAGAGCCTTGGTGCAGCACTTGCCGGTGACGGATTCCTCCTATCCGACCGCTCTGGAGCTTCTCTCCCGACGGTATCAGAACAAGCGCTGCCTGGCTGATGTGCACATCGACCAAATTTTGGGACTACCGGCTATTGTCAGCACGTCGACGTTGCACACTGACTTGCTGAACCCGTTGGTCTCAGCGACCAACGCCTTGAGACGCTTGGAGTTACCGGTGGAACATTGGTCCTACTTGTTGGTGCACATAGTGCTGCAGTTGCTCCCCGCGGAGTTGAGGTCACGTTTTGAGCAGAAGTATGGTGGGGATAGTGCCACCCATCTTCCCCCCTTTGACGACCTCCTCAAATTTTTGGAAGACGAGTGTCGGTTTGCGGATAACACTCGTGGCGCTACGGGGTCGCCCCCACTACCTTCTCAGCCCAGAGACCAGGGACGGACTAGGGCTCGGGGGCCTGTTGATGTTCCCCCCGCCCCCCGTTTTGCTGGCGCCCGGAGTCCTCGGGCTAGGGGGCCTGTTGATGATCGCCCCGCCCCTCGTTTTGCTGGCGCCCGGAGTCCTCGGGCTAGGGGGCCTGTTGGTGTTCGCCCCGCCCCCCGTTTTGCTGGTGCCCGGAGTCCTCATCATTGTGACTTTTGTAAGGCAACGGGGCATGTCATGGCGCGTTGCCAGGACTTTTTGAATTTGCACGTAAGTGCCCGCCGCCGTATTGTCAACGCACGCCGTTTGTGCTTCTCGTGCTTGGGGGCCCACTTTCATCGGGACTGCCCCGACCCCCACCCGTGTAGAATTTGTGAAGGGTCCCACTTGGAGATTTTGTGCGCCAACGCGAACCGCTCCAGCAGACCAGCTTCTGAGGGGGGTTCGCGCAAGGGGGGGGTACCCCGGAGACGAGCGCCGGGCTGAGACCCGCGATTCTGTACGCCGCACTCCACCCCCCGCGCAAGTTGAACGGGAGCCCCACGAGCGCCATTTGGTCTTCCCTCGTCAGGGAGAACGCGCATTGGCTGCTAGGCAGCAGTGGCCGGGTCGGCGCCGCTGCCTTTCCCCTCCGTTGGCGGAACGTCCCCGGCTGGAGTCGCGCCCTCCGCCATTCGGGCATCCGGTGGGATATGCCCCTCCAGTGATGGCGAGCGGCTCGGGACACCGCGCAGACGAATACTTGGATTGTTGGCCTCGTCGTGAACGAAGGCAGCCTGGAAGCGGCGATCGGTCGCCGCCCAGGCTTCACTAAGAGATTGACGCCTGCCCCGCTAAAGGACCACCCCGATCAAGACGGTTTTGTTGCCAACGGCCTCGGTAAAGGTCTGGGGACCCTTGGGTAACTTTATTGTGGTCTGTGCCATTTTGGATACGGGAGTCCGGGGTTGTCTTTTGTCGTCTTGGTTAGCGGGACAGGTTGGCCTGAAGGTGAATGACCTTTCAGGCAAGATTTGGGGAATTGGCGAACCGGCTGACACCACTGTTGAGGGAGGGACCTGGTTTGAAATCACCCTTGTGAGTTGTCCGTACCCTAAAATTGGTGCTCCTGCCCTTGTTATAACTGAACTTGGTAGGGACGAGCCACTTCGGGAAACCCTGTTGGAGGACGGTTGAGGCACTCTAGCCTTCCTTATGGGGCCCGTCACCCCCTTTTGTTGCCCAAGAAGGGCCACTTGGTTCAATTGTTGGTGACTGATCGTCACACTAAGAACTCGCATGCCGGTTGCAATGCGCTGTTGGCCATTCTGCAGCGAGAAATTTGGATTTTGTCGGCTGATCGCGTCAATGAGGCGAGGCCCTTTGCTGGCGTCGTAACGGACTTGTTGATCCCCTTTTGTTGAAGACGTCCACCCTTCGTAATAGTAAGGCTTATTTGTGTGTTTGTCTGCCTGTCAACCAAGGCAGTGCATTTGGAGCTGGTAACCTCCCTCTCGACAGAGGCCTTTGAGGCGACTTTGGAAAGATTTGTGTCTCGCCGTGGGTTACCTTTGATTAGTTCTGATTGCGGTACGAATTACAAGGGTACAAGTAACTATTTGAAGGAGGTACACGCCTTCCTAATGAGAGCCAGGTTGACATTGGTAATAGTTTGGCCCGCCGAGGGGTCACTTGGTTGTTTGACCCGCCAGCCTGCCCCCCATTGGGGGGGTAATTTTGGGGCCGCGGTGAAAGCGGCAAAGGGACGCTGGCGGAGATTGTTGGGAGACACCGTTCTCACCTTTGAGGAACAAGCTACGGTATTTGGCCGCATTGAAGCTGTATTAAATTTGCAACCTTGTCAAGACTTCCAATTGATTAGCGGACGGGTAGGCCCGTCCGGGGGGGGGGTAGATGTTTAGTACCGAGCGTTTCCGAACGCACCCTTTTGACATAAAGAAGTTTGATCTTGACATTACTTGACTTTGACAGATAGATTTGCTCTCTTGGAAAAAATGCCGTCCGATTGGGACCTGTTGAGTTAATTATAATTGGTAAAATATCGTTTTGGAATCGCGGTTGAGACCGATAATTGGGTCGCGATTATCTATTGTTGAAGTGTAATCCCCATTTTGATGAAAAACCCGGGATATTTTGGGATTGTCGCCGGTTGGGTGCCACGGTATGGCACGCGCTTTGTTGGAAATAAATAGTTGGAAATCGAATTGGATCTCACGTGATAGTAGCAGATTGATTGTGAACAGTGTTTAATTGGACTTTGTAATCCCGGATTGACGAGAATCCAGGGATATTTCTCGGAATATATCGCCTTATTGCGTCCATCGCGTGGCACGCGCTTTGCTGGAAACGAGTTGGGTGTGATGCCGAGTTGGAACCGCGCCATCTGGAGACTGGCGCCTTGTGAACGTCCACACACTTGACTTACATCACACTTTCAATTACTCATCTCATATTACATACAAACCACATTTAGACGTGATCAAGCGGATCCTGATTGCCGTCTACAGCTCAGGTTAGTGGTACCAATATTGTGTAACCTTGTTATTGTAAGCAACGGTAGGGCTCCACGAACCGTGGACAAGTTCAGACCGTCCAGTTACCGTTGGCTGGCCTATTGTAGTCCTGAACAAATAGTAAAGATCGATTCACGAGTCGGGGCTGTTTCACTGCTAGTTTCGATGTCATTGTTCGAAGTTCAGCAGCAAAAAATTGAGAATCCTAGCAAAGGTGAGACAATACTTCACACCGGATCAGCTGTTCAATCTATATCAAGCCCAGGTTCGGTCGTGTATGGAGTACTGCTCTCATCTTTGGCATGGATCTGCCAAATACCAACTGGACGCGCTTGAGTTTATCGGTCGAGTCATAGCTCCAGAGCCATGAATATAGACGACGAGTTGCCAGTCTATCGGTTTTCTATCGGTTATATTTAAGGGAGTCTGCAATAGAATTACAAAATCTAATTTCGCCAAGCCCGTTCCATCATCGAAAAAAAATCTCTAATCATATGATATGATGATGCGTTACTCACAGCTAACTGCCGGTACAGCAGCCGGAGCTCGTCGAGTGGCGGGTAGCTGTCGACGGCGAAGGCGAGCAGGTAGCGGGAGTGCGCGCGAGCGAGGGGAGGGGACGTGAAGCGCGCGGGCCCCGGCCGCCCCGACACCTCCACGTGCTGCCTCGCCCGCCCCAGGCTGTTGTCCGCCACGCAGCTAGAACAATCACCACCCAAACGTGTAAAACACCGCTCCATCTAAATATACATAAGGGCGCGTACACATAGAACGTCCGTTTTACAGGTCCGTTTAAACGTATATTTTATTAGCGTATATAGTTGTATGAGTGAGTTCATACAGAATACAGTATTCCGAATCCAGTAAAAATACCAGGCGCGTGCACAGGATTATGACAGGGTATGCGGCGGAGTAATCGGTCACAAAAACTTTTTCTTTTATAGATTTTTAGCGTAGCCACAGCTACGCATCGCCACCATGCTACGATGCGTGGCTGTGGCTATGCTAAAAATCTATAAAAGAAAAAGTTTTTGTGACCGATTACTCCGCCGCATACCCTGTCATAATCCTGTGCACGCGCCTGAAAAATACCGATCAGACAAATTAAGCAACAATTCGTTTTACAGGTCCGTTTAAACGTATATGTTATTAGCGTATGTAGTTGTATGAGCCAGTTCACACACATGACAGTATTCCGGATCCAGTAAAAAATCCCACACACAACGGAAATACCGTTTTATCGGATTGAAACCGCGCGAGGGGGTGCGCGGGGTGTGGTGTGCTGCATACAGTCGCCATTGGCCGGTTTCATTCCTAGAGTAGTGCACGCCAGTGCTGTAAATTGGTCCTGTAAATGCTGTGTGAATATTACCTCCAGTAGCGACGGATCCATTAAAAAGGATCCTGTAAAATCGGACGTTCAATGTGTACGCGCCCTAACTCAAAGGTGACTGATTGACCGACATAGTGATCTATTAACGCACAGCCCAAACCACTGGACGGATCGGGCTGAAATTTGGCATCCAGGTAGATGTTATAACCTAGGCATCCACTAAGAAAGGATTTTGCGAAATTTCCACGGGATCAGGATTTACACGGGAAAAACTTCTCACGCGGGCGAAGCCGCTGGCACAAGCTAGATCGCTTATAAAATTCCAAGATAAATCTGTTTACTTATGTCAGAATTGTCAATTTTAATGAATATTGTAATATTTTATTTATTTTTAATCATAAACTTTTGTTAATATTTGCACACCATGACAATATGGTAAACATGTTAGCACGACTTCATGTACTTGTAACACCTTGCATGCATTTTTGTTGTTTATAAGATGTACGTACAGACGGCAGCACATCAACCTACCCCAATCTGTCAAATTTCTTTAATAGATTTTCAACTTTATTGTTAAAGAAATTAGGTTCACTCCAGACACAAGCATATTTATCTTAGTTGGAGGGGTTAACAAGATTGCTAGTAATGTGAATTCTATCCACATTGCTACTTCTTTTTATAAAAAAAAATAGTCCAATATAGCAGTCGCGCGGGGCTTTGCTCCCGTGGACCTTATCACAATAAAAACATAACCGTTATTATATTATAAACAAAGGCCTGCAATTTTTCTGGCGGAAAATAAAATAAAATAAAACACCAAATAACTTGGCAAGAGTCGTTAGATGCACAGAAGTCGATTTTTAGGTGTCAGCGGTTGTCAGCGGGACGCGGGGTATGACGTAGCACCGCTTCGAGCGCGCGATTGGTGCGTCAGTCGACCCTTGCCTCCCGCACCCCATTCGCTCCCTATTAGACTTTCATGCACGAAAGTTATTTAAATACCCTTTGCTACGAGTTATTGTTATTGTTTTAAATTTAGGTTGTGTTACGAGTTGTTGTTATTTATTTACTATATACCGTTATATATATTATATACTGTTTTACACAGACATGCCAAAAAAATATAGGTATACGATGTGCACTGTTTCATGAAAAAAGAATCTCAAACTGAAAAAGAGACCGTAAACTGATTGTGACGACGAGAGCACATAATTTGTAAAAATGTTTTATTTAATATATTTTTTTACTTTTAAATACATATATTTTATTTATAATACCTAATAAACTCACAAATTCCTCTCCTTTCGTCTAAACAGACATGATTAAAAATAAACGATGGCAATAGCCATAGAATAATCACAAGCAATAAAAGTGACTAGGTACTTTTTTGTTCCACGAAGTGCACGATGCGCGATCTTACCCCCACTACGCCAAAACCTTGCCAACAATAACAAACATACACTCACAGTGTGTTTGTGCGTGCGTGAGTGTTATATGTATGTGTGTGTTACTATGATGTTAGAGGAATTAACAGTCCCCGGCACGTAAGTTAGCAAGGTTGGCAAGCAAATCTTTATATATTATTATTTATGTCTTATGTGTAAATTTGTAACTTTAATTTTATAATTAGCGTGTTACTGTTTGTATCTGGTTTGTATGCTTATATCGTTATTTTAGTCTAAGTCTAAACGCGAGGACTTGTTATTGGCTCTCTGGCGAGTATTAATATTTTTGTATTTTTATTAGCTGTGAGTCCTCCATAAAATAAATAAATAAATAAATATAGCTCTAAATTAGTTAGGAACTCACCTGTAGTTTCCAAAGTCTTCAGGCTGTACGTTGGCTATTAGAAGCGTATGGTTATTGCCTCTCGCAGACATTGTGACTCGTTCAGACGCGCTCAGAGGAAACGAGTTCTGGTACCAAGTTACCTAGAACATACGTGGAGAAAGTTATACAACTAGAAAAAAAAAATCATTTATTTATTTATCATCATGCCATGTCTGCAATTCATACGTGATAGAAGTGAAACCTTAAAAAAATCGGCAATTTATGTGTCTATTTCTTTTTACTGTCGCTTTTTCTTTTCATAAATTTTCAAATCACAACGATGCTAAAGAAGTTTTCACTTCAAAAAAAATTATGTGTCTGTCTCTTTTTTCTTTCGACTCCCCACGACAAAACTACTGAACGGATTTGAATGAAATTTGGTTAGTAGATAGTTGACATCTTGGAATAACACATAGGCTAGTTTTTATCCCAGAATTCACGAGGGATTGGGATTTACTTGAGATTGAACTCCCGGCTACTAAGTTTTAGTAGTGGCCGTTGGGAATAAGCCCTGAGAAATTCCATACAGAAAAACCCAACCGCACTTTTTGTCCGACCTTGGAAGCGAACCTGAGAACTCGTGCCCAGAAGTCTCGCTTGCGACTACTCGACCAACGAGGCAGTTACTGCCCACTACAACGGGCAAATCTCTGTATATATGTATATTAATATTAACAATAAGAGAAATGGTTCGATGGTATTCTACCAAATACCGTTTTCTGTTGACGTCCGTTTTTTTTTTCATAATTGATAGGCTAATGTTTGACCACCATCTCACCTGATGTTAAGCGAGGATGTGGTCGAAGATGAAGCACGCTTGTCTAGAAGTAACCTATTCACTCTTGATTTAAAGACTCCCAGGTTATAGCTATCAGGAAACACAGACTCCGGCAGGGAATTCCACTCCTTAGCTATACGCACGATGAAAGTATTCAGAAAACGTTTTGTGCGTATGTGTGGGATGTCCACCATGTAACGATGGCGCATCGCCGTTTGTCTTGTAGTCCGATGATGGAACGAGCTTGGTGGAATTAAATTGTGCAATTCCATCGCACACTTCCCGAAATGTAACCGATAGAAAACTAACAGGCTTGCAACAAGCCGCCGATGTTCAAGGCTCTGGAGCTTTGCCTCGATCAGTTTCTCGTTGCCAATGAGCCTATTGGCCCGTTTCTCAATAGGCTCAAGTAACGGTAACGATATAGAGTAACATAGATGTCGCCACTGTTGTAAGGCTCTCTAAGTTGTGTCAGTATACATTTTTAAGATCACCGCACTATAGATGCTTTCATTCTTTATATTTTCGCAATATTGTTAGTGTTGAAAGAAAACATATAAATAGAATATAATATAATAGAATATCTGTGTTAAGAACACAGATATTCTGTTCTCAAGTTTTTTTATAATTGTTGTATCCAGTCTGTGTTTCTCGATAGCTATAACCTAGGAGTCTTTAAGTCAAGAGTGAATAGGTTACTTCTAGGCAAGCGTGCTCCATCTTCGACCACATCATCGCTTACCATCAGGTGAGATGGTGGTCAAACGCGAGCCTATTATCAACAAAAAACTAATAGTTGTCACTCGTACATGTTTTAAAACGACTTAATTTAATTACTCATATAAAATGTGGATAACGTAGTGGATATACACTTATGCATATTATTGCATGCTCATTTTAAGTTCATTTACAGTGGTGTCCTTGTTTGTTTTCCCAAAAAAAACAATAAAAGAATTGTACTCACTTCAGCTGGAGGGTCTGCGAGCACTGTGCACAGTAGTTCAGCTCTAAATCCTTCACCGGTATGGACCCAAGATCGCTCCACAGTAATTTCGGGTGGATCTGCAAAAAATATTCAAAGAAATCAGGTGTGGGCAATTTGATGAGATATAAGTTTTTAACTGGCACTGTTACTCCTTATGCATCTACTAAGTACAGGCGCAACGCCTTCTCCATACGCAGTGTTATTGCATTTAATAATTTACATTCGCACCTGGAAATCGACTTATTTTGCACAAGTGCACAGAAAATTAGAAAAATTCTAAACAATGAATATTTTGGTGACACTCGTGATTAGACGTAATTTGTTTATAATTTATTATTTTTATGTTGCATGATTTTATCATATTCTTAGTAGTTACATTTTTAGCTTTAAGTCTTAGTTTGTAACCTTAGTGACAAGTATATTATTTTTGGTTAAATGTCAACAAAAATTAGATGTAGGTAACTTGATATCATATATGTGGAAGCTTGTAATTAGCAAATTTCCCTATCAACGAATGTTATTTTATCTTTGTTATTAGTCTGTAAGCTTTCTGTAAAATAAAATAAATAAATAAAATAAATAATAAATAATACCGACTTAAAAAAAAAAGGAGGAGGTTTTCAATTCATCTTGAACTTTTTTTTTTATGTACTCGCATAACCCGCAGATGGCTGAACCGATTTAGAAAATTCTTTTTTTGTTTGAAAGGGTATACTTTCTAATTGGTCCCATTGTCGTTTAGATCTGATGATGGAATCATGGAGAAATCGAGGGAACTCTTCAAATATTATAGGCACACCTATAGCGTTTTGGGTATTTTTAGGGTTCCGTAGCCAAATGGCAAAAAACGGAACCCTTATAGTTTCGACATGTCTGTCCGTCTGTCTGTCTGTCTGTCCATCCGTCCGTATGTCACAGCCATTTTATTCCGAAACTATTAGGACTATGCATGTAAAACTTAGTAAATAGATGTACTCTGTGAACCGCTTTCCGATTTTAAGAGAAAATTTAAAAAATATTTAAAATAAAGGGGGCTCCCCATACGTGGAACTGAAACTGAAAATATATTTTTTCATGAAACCTATACGTGTGTGGTATCTATAGACAGGTCTTTAAAAATGACATTATGGTTTCTAAAATGACTTTATCATAAAGTTAATCGTTTAAAAGATATACGCTTCCAAAGTGGTAAAATGTGTGTGTCCCCCCTCTAACTTCTATAATAATGAAATGAAAAATCTAAAAAAACCATATGTTGTAGATCTTAATGTAAACTTTCAACCAAAATTGGTTTGAACGAGATTGAGTCAGCAGTTTTTGAGATACAGTATATTTTCAAAAACCGCAAATATAACTTTGTAATTCATACAAATACTATGAAAAACAAAGTTATTTGGCATAGTTTTAAAAATTGTAAATAAATTAGTTTTAAGAAATTTGTAAGGTTTTTTTTTTTCGAATAAATATATTAAGTATGTTATATCTATTATAGTTACTACGGAACCCTTCATGTGTGAGTCCGACTCGCACTTGCCAATTTTTTATAGTACCTTGTGCACTTGCTGTTGAAAAGCACAATTTGAGGAAGTGGAACTAATGACGAAGACCACAGATGGCCACCGAAACTACTCTATAATAAGTATTTCGTGGATTGCGATTAGATTACTTGAATATAGATGTTAAGCACTTTATGCGTAAGTAATAAGTCACAATGCATATGGTGAAGTAGAGGTGATGGTGAAGTACCAGGAGAACTCCTCAAAAATTAACGGCTCTGCACCGGGAAAAGCAATATTTGTAAAAGGTGATAAGTAGTTGACATTTTGGCTTTTGTAACTAGGTAACTTATAAACCGACCCAATAAAAAGCGTGAAAAAAAAAACTTTTTAGCAAAAATAAAACCGGCTTCCATACAAAAACACTTCAAAGGCAAAAATTACTTAAATTTCGGAAGGCGGTGTAGAAAAAAAGAAAATACAAAACAAATAACACCGACCACCGACATTTAAGTTATTTTTGCCTTTGTAGTGTTTTTGTATGGAAGTCGGTTTAATTTTTTCCTAAAAAGTTTTTTGTAGCCTAGGTAAGGTAGCCTAAGAATAGCCCCAGGGATGTGCCGTAATAGGCGTTGCACAGAGAGGGTTCCAGAGTGTTCTTTTTAGAGGTAAAGGGGCCCTTTATATGTGCTGATGGTGATAGCCGAGTGATTCTATTGAGTTAAGAATCCCACACTCCCTGGTCTAAAGTCCCCGAAAATCCAGGCCCCTTTTGAAGGTTTTCCCCCGAAAATGAAAAAAAATGTTATGAGAATATAGTCACTAACAATATTATTTGGGCGCTTGCAACAGCTCCGAAATATATACACAATTTGATGAGATGTTTATATATTTTGCAAAAGGTTACAATTGAAACCACAGGTTGAGCGTTCACAATGAACCAAAGACAATAAGTACAGTTCTTTAGAATACCTGTTGTTTCGGTTGCCCTCATGTTTTGGGGCAGTAGTACCTCGTTAGAATCCCGCAACCACAGTCTAAATAGTAAATACCCTTTTTTCTTTTCTTTTTTTTCTGGGATATAATCATCAAATGTTCCCTTTATAACTGGGTGGAGTGCAAAGGAGTGTCAGACTTCTACTGTCTAAAAACACACCCTTCAGGTTCCCTTACATTCCGGGGCAGTGGTTGCGTCTTTAAAATATTCACGTTTCATGCCACAAAATTAAAAAAAACATGAGTGTGGCACTCGGGGACTGCCGCGATAAAGCTATTGCATAGCATTTTTTTATCAACTTATGCAATTATAATTATTTATTTATTTTATTTATGCAGTCTTTTTTTTTCTTTGATATTAATTCAAGTTTTTTTTTACACTTTTTGAGCGTGGTGACCGATAAGTAAAACAATTTTTTTTCTTTTATTGAATAAATGAGAATCGTACCATATACATACACGTTAAGGTTCAACTAGTCGCGGGCTCGAACTCACTCGTGGACTCAGTTATGAGCAGTTAGCAGCTAGTGTACACGCATACGTCTAGTCGCACGCACACAAACACCGCGCCGAAGTCTGCCAAACTGAAACGAAGTTAGACGACGCACGGCTTTCAACGCCGCACCGCTGTGCTGGTCGGAGTGGGGGGTGTTAGGTTTATTTTCGTTACGGAATTTCTTGATTCGCTCGCCGCACTAAAAGCCCGCGATAAAAGCTATGCAATAGCTTGAAAATTGCATTTTTTAAGTCTGTACTGACAATTAAATATGGATTTTTGGTTTGAAATAAATTCTATAAATATAATAAAACATTAAAATAAATTAATAGTTTAAAAAACGCTAGAAAAACACGCTTTTATAAATGCACGTAAAAAAATGTTGCTGTTTCTTTTTTTGTAGTTTTTGCCATATTATTCCTACGAGTAGTGAACAATTAAACGGTCGATTCCCCAGAGGATTTGAAAGTGAAATCTATAAAAGAATAAATCTATGGATTACGCGGTAATTCAAAAAGGTTAAGAAAACCGATAACGGATTTTCTTTAGGTTTGTACCTTGAAACCTGATCGTGTTCAAAATCCATTACGTGGCCTTTCTCAAAAGTACAAACACGACTATGATATGATATTTCAACATGGAATGCCAGTGCCTATCTTCCGGCTTCACACCAGACCTTGAAACCTAATCGTGGTCAAAGTTCATTACAAAACTTTTCTAAGAAATCCAAAACAGCTATGATACGATTTTCCATCATGAAGTTCCAGCTCATATCTTCCGGCTCCATCATCAGATCAGTTCAACAGTACCATATTATTGTATTGTCATCAGAACTACATAAAGCTGCCAATTTTCATTACGCTACGACCCTTGGAAGATGGTTAAATTAGTTACCTTAGATTTCATTACATAGTTAGTTACATACAGGTCGACCTAATAAAAGCGTGTTAAAAACGTGTGTCTATACATTTCATTTTTTTTTAAATAATAGAGGGGTGTTAAGAAATAGAAATAGATGAAGAATTTAAAAAAAGTCTGTCTGTCTCTTTGTACACGCTAATCTCTGGACCTACTGGATGGATTTGAATTGAATTTGGTAAGTAGATAGTCCACATCCTGGTATAACACATAGCAGCTAGTATTGTATTATTATTACTTCCTAATAATATCACAAAATGAAACTTACATAGAACCTGCAGCTGGAATTCAGCCACTAGAGGTGCACCAACTCCGTTATCGACAGTGCAGGCGTACCGGCCACTGTGTCCCCTCTCTAGCCGCGACAGCTGCAGTTGGGGCCCCTCACCGAGCCGAGTGTTGGTGTCGTTCTGAAACACCGGTATTATCTACTTGAATAAAAGATGGTCTTGTACGGTAGCAAGGGTATCATTAAAAGTGGTGCTCGTGACTTATCAATCACTACAACATACACAAAGTCATCCTCCGCCTGTCTGTTTGTTTTTAACCTTTCTTCTTTTTTAACGGATTTTGATGCAGTTTTAACTGTTATTTAAACAATTTATTCCTGAAGGTTTATACATACAAATAATTCTAATTAAAAATTTTTATAAAAGAGAAAATTCCATATTTTGTAATGAAACCATCAATACATTGCAAGCGCTGGCTAACCCATATGAGATACATCAAAATAATATACCACGGAAATTTACATCATAAAAAAGGCCTACAAAATCGTCTGCAACAGCATGTATCTATCTCCTAAGTTTGACTCATAGTAACCATTTTAATCTCTAAATAATTTATTTAAAAATATTACTTTGTTTGCAAAAAGGACCCCGTGCCAAGCCGGGCCGGGTTGCTAGTAAAATAATAAATGGCAATAGCCCAATAGCTAAGGTGATGACCTTGTGATCGAAAGGTCACGGTTTCGACCTCCACTCATTACAGTATTACTGTGAACTCCATTCCAGACAAGCATATTTATCTTAGTTGGAGGGGTTAACTAGATTGCTTGTAATGTGAATTCTAACCACCTTATTAATTCTCTTTAAAAAGAAAAGAAGAATTAATAAGAAAAGGTTTTGAGAGTAATTTCATTATGCGTGCATTGAAAACGAGAGATTCGTCGAGACAATGCTCCAAAGCCTTTAACTTCGACGACGAGTTGTAAGTCTATCGGTTACATTTCGGGGAGTGTGCGATGGAATTGCACAGTCTGATTCCACCAAGCCCGAACGGCAATGTATCATCGTTACATGGTGGTCATTCCACCCATACGCACAAAACGTTTTGGAAATACTTTCATTGTGCGTACTGCTAAGGAGTGGAATTCCCTGCCGGAGTTTTTGTTGATAGCTATAACCTGGGGGTCTTTAAGTCAAGAGTGATTAGGTTACTTTTAGATAAACGTGCTTAATTTTCGACCACATCTTAACTTATCATCAGGTGAGATGGTGGTCAAACGCGAGCGTATTGTCTTGCTTTCGTCTTGTACACACACACATCACATCTTTGCTCCAAAAAATAATCATAGGTCCTCACAAGTTTGTGCCAGGTGACTGTGGGTACTGGGTTGCCAGCTGCCCTGCACTCCAGGACCGCTGCGCCTCCACGCCTGGCAGCTGCGTGCCTGGACTCTGGAGACGCCCTGACACTGGGTGGCACCAGGACCTCTACGGTATGGACCTGGTCCCGGGCCACTCGGTCCGATATCTGGCAAACGTAGTCGCCTGCGTCCTGGAAAAATAATAATTATGATTAAGAACCAAACGTTTTGGGAGCTCTTTCATTGTGCGTACGGCTAAGGAGTGGAATTCCCTGCCGGAGTCTGTGTTTCCTGATAGCTGTAAGCTGGGGGTCGTTAAGTCAAGACTGAATAGATTACTTCTAGGTAAGCGTGCTTCATCTTCAACCACATCATCACTTTACCGTCAGGTGAGATGGTGGTCAGACGCCTAATAGGATTGCTTTTGCTATTGTCAATAAAAAAACACTAAATGTCAAATATAAATCAATTAAGTATGTATTTTTAATCTTTGATTATTTTAAATTATTGCCACACACTAGAAATGTAGGTTATAGGGGTATTTTTGACCCTTTATATAGAAGCTAGTCTTCGTGCGGGGCTTTGCTCCAGTGGACTGTATCACGTTAAAATCATAACCCTCCTTTTTTGCAGTCGGATAAAAAGTAACTTTTAACCTTCCTCAAGCTCCAAGCTATTTGTATACTAAATTTCATCCAAGTCCACCAAGTACTTTCGAAGATTAGAGCGATTAAACAAACAAACAACTTTTCTGCTTTTTAATATAATTGGTATTAGTATAGACTAGCTTGTGCCAGCGGCTGCGCCCGCGTGGGAAGTTTTTCCCGTGTTAATCCCGGTCCCGTGAAATTTCGCAAAATCCTTTCTTAGCGGATGCCTAAGCTACGTCATAACATCTACCTGCATGCCAAATTTCAGCCCGATCCGTCCAGTGGTTTGGGCTGTGCGTTGGTAGATCACTATGTCAGTCAATCAGTCAGTCAGTCACCTTTGAGTTATATATATTTAGATATAGGAGCTTTTGAATTAAGTAGTAGTACATATTTAGGAGTAGGATTTACGGGAATGATCTAACGAGATACTGTGGCCCCGAAACGTAAGGGCATCTGAAGGAACAGGGTGGGTTTTTAGTCAGTAGAAGTCTGACACTCCCTTCCGCTCCACCCAGAGCGGGAGAAGTCATTTTAAGAATTTACCCAAAAAAAAAATTATGCATATCTGATAGGCGTTTAAACACAACTTTAATATAACTTGTCAGTCGTCTTGTTCCATCAGAGAGTATTTAACCTAGAGAGCTTATAGGCCGATTTCTTTGAAGAACACAACTCACCAATATGGGTTGGGAGGCGAGGAAAAAATGGGCTACTGCAATTGGTCAGTTCAAGGCCAAGCTTCATAGATATGCCGAGTTAGGGATTGCTCTACTTGATTGAGGGAAAGTTATCGATATCGATAAAATGAAGTTTAACATTATAAAAATACTCAATAAAATCACATAATAACATTTAATCATTATCAGTCTCAATTACAAAACGAAAAACAAGTATGCTGTTATTATTGATTTTTAAAATGAATTAATTTGGTAAATGTTCTTCGAATTAAAGTTTTAGGGTCCTGATTGTTTTTGCTAAAAAATTATAACCGAGTGTCTATATATTTCTGAATTATGCATCTTGCTAATTCAATCAAATAATTGGTAGTTTCTATTTCATATTGATGAAAATTAATATCCGCGAATTATACCCAATCAGTGATTTTAAAACCGATCTCATAAAATAATTGGAATTATATTTCTGAGACAGCACTTTCGAACCACTCTCGTTGATCGCCCTTTTAATATAAATCTCACAACGACGACAAATTTCTATTACTGTGGTGGATCCGTATAATAACTTGTTTTAGTGTCTTTTTGAAATTGTAAGGCGTTTTGATTTGTAACACCAATCAACGCTCCAATACAAGTTAGGCATTTTATTTGCTTTATCAGAGCATGGACAATGTAGCCGGCCATATATTATTTTTATATTTTATTCTTTTATATTTATTTTATATTCCATAATAAATATATTTTCATTAAAATCAGTTGTGTCAACAACTGTAGCTTCAGCAGGCACTCGGTAATAATTATTTTTTTGGTGGTGAGTCATTAGATGATTTATCCTGAATGACTCCTCCCTCCTACATACACTTAACCCGTGGACTCGACATCGAAACAAAGTAACCTGTTTCTTTTTCCTGGGTGGGAAAATCAGCGAATGACTTCTCCCGCTCTGGGTAAAGTGGAAGGGAATGTCAGACTTCTACTGACTAAAAACCCACCCTGTTCCTTCAGCTGCCCTTAAGTTCCGGGGCCGCGGTATCTCATTAGAACATTACCGCAACCCTGGAACCAAAGTAACTTATGAGGGCGATATCGTAATGCAAAGGTCCAAGTTAATTAATATTAGACTCCGTCATACTATTTGAAGCCTAGAAAGATTGGATATAGGTATCTTATATTATTTTGACTTTTCTCAACATTATATCAATAAAAACCAAACTAGAAACCAATATTCCCTAGTAACCTTATCCATCCACTTTTATTTTTAATCTGGAATCTTGGGAAATCTAAAATGATAAAAACTTTTTACCAAAAAATTAAATCGACTCCCAAAAAACACTGCAAAATAAAAAATAACTTTAATTTCGGTAGTCGGTGTCTTTAGTTTTGTATTTTCTTTATTGGCACCGCCCAACTAGCACAAATGGGCTGCATTAGAGCTTTGGAGCGTATCCGATTATTACTTATGGTAATAGACGTAAGCGCTAGAGCGTCTACTGCAGACTAAAAGCAGCCGCTTTAGCGCTATTTGGGCGCCATTTTATGCAACCTAAAGTTCCATTTAACCTGCACAACGGTTGCATAAAGGTTCCTTAATAGCTATAACGATTTATTAACGCTATACTAAAGCTCTCGTAGCGCTACTTTTGAATGATTTTGAACTACTTTGAACGAATGAATTGATTATAGTTCTTTATTGTATATCTTCAGTTGACATGGTTTGTAATATTTTGGTAAAGTGTTTTCGTCGCCATCATGAAAATAAAACAAAAAGAAGTAAATGTTTGTATTCTGTATTAGCAAGATATATAAAGATATTTAAAACGCTGTCCAGTTTACTGTAGATATATAAGATAATTTTCGAGTAATTTTAACGCGCTTTTATGATATTTAAAAAATTAACAAAAGATATGTGATATTTTTTATTTGTTATACAGAATAAATTTGATTTCCGTATTTTTACGTGTCGATAATTTACTATTTGCAAGTGATCGATTGTTTACCGGTACATTTAATACACATTTAACTGAAAAACCAATGTATATCAACTCAATTTTGCAAGTGAATTATAAGTTTTCTTAAAAAATCATGGCGTCATTGTACTGTAGTCATAACCTGCAGTTTGAGCTCTAATAACTCCCTTTTGAGAATCATAGCGCTCATTTTCACCCTTCTAACGCTTCCAGTGATTTTTGTTCCCCTAGTGCAACTCACAGCCACAAAAAGCTCCTATTTTCCTGTTTTTGAGGTTATAAGATTAATTATTTGTATCCTTAAGTGTATTGTAAGGTGTACAATAAAGTATATAATAAATAAATAAATAAATAAGATCTAGTTACGTACTTATTCGTTTAGCATCCATTTTATTAAATGTTTTATAATAGTTACAAAAGCGGCTGTAAAATGACGAATGGATTGAGCCTGCAAGGAATGACTATTGCTACTAAAGGCCTTAGTTACACTGATGATTTTCTTGTAACTATAGTATGCATAAGAGTTTCTATTATTTCTATAATGAAACTTATAGTAGTATAATAGTGGTTACTATAACTATAACCTATACAAGTTACAATGGAAACTACTATGCAGCTGTGAGTGGCAGAATGACCTTCGTAACTCTCACATAAAGGTGGAAGTGGTAAATGAGTTCTACCTTGGACTACTGTGAAGGCTAGGGTAGTATTTGATTCAGCTTATAGCACCTTAAGTAACTTTTATAACTATAGACGTTTACGGATGCAGATATGCAACTCTGAACTGCTTTTTGTACCCTTAAACCGCTATTTTACAGCCCAAAGTAACAAAATAGGCTGCTATTTCCACTAATGTGCTCGTTGGGCGACTTCCGAAATTAAAGTTATTTTTCACTTTGCAGTGTTTTTTGGGAGTCGGTTAAATTTTTTGGTAAAAAGTTTTTATTTCACTCTTTTTAGTTGGTCTATTTTTAATTTACCTAGTTACAAGAGCCTAAATGTCAACTACTTATAACCTTTTACAAAATATTGCTTTACCCAATGCTGGGCCGTTAATTGTTGAGGAGTTCTCCTGGTACTTCGCCATCAGCTTTACATCACCATATGCATTGTGACGAGCGATAAAGTGCTTAACATCCATATTCAAGTAATCGAATCGCAATCCACTCAATACTTATTATTGAGTAGTTTCGGCGGCCATCTCTACCGTCGTACGAGAGAAGGGCACATCTATCATTTTGGTCAAACTGAGATAATTGGGATTAAAGTTTTTACCATATTCTGTTTCATAGTGTGGAAACCTATTGCTTAAAAGAAAAAAAAAACTGATGATATATGCGTGAAGATTAGTACTATTATATTTTTTACTTTTTAGTTCTTATATATATTTAATTATTAAATAAATGGAAATTATTCCTTTCAACTTAAAAAAAAAATATGTTAAATGTACCACTTACTACAAAGAAAAGGCATAGTTAACCAAATGTGACCTTTCTTTTTAATATTTCAAGCAAATTGGTCATTGAATCTAAAAGAAAGGGCACATTTGTCTAATTGCGCCTTTTTAATGTAAATTGACTTATTTTTTTCTATAAAAAAAAAACAAATAATCATGTTTAATAAACTATAAAAACATATTTATTGTCATACCATTTCTGGTTAGCTTATCCAAATAACTAAAACAAAACTTAACAAATCTTCTTCTAGGACACCAAAATTTAAACAAAAAAAAAACGATCTTAATATTCAATATTTATTTATAAATTATTAACAAATTTGATTAACAAATATAACTTATGAATTAGAAACATAAAGTGCTTATACTTAAACTCAATTACACTTTTTAGTTAGTTACATACCCAAGGAAAGTAAAATTTAGTATTTTTATTATTTTTACTAATAGGTTGGCCCCTAAATTAAAAATTCTATTAGAGCTTATTCTAATTATTTATTGTTCATCTACCGGAAATAGCTTACACCCGTAATTATTAAAGGCACTCGTAGTTTAATATTTAAAAAAATACTATTATTATTATTATAAAAATTAAATGTAACTATAACAAATATTGGTAATAACTATAAAAATGTTTAAAGAAAATTAAATAATCAGTTTTGCTTAAAATATTAATTTAAAAGTTGTCTTTAATTTCAGTCTTCATAAATTTCGTGGGTAGGGTTTCCCAAAAATCTATTCTGTTTTCAGACATGAGTGGCCCAAGCTTGGAAAGTATAGCTGACTTCCTCTTAGATGTTATACCTCGTGGAGAAAGCTTCTGCTTAGGCAATGGAATGCCAATTTTAAGATTTTTAACTCTCAAGAAATCAAATTCTATTTGCTTTTCAGTGTAATTTTTTCATTTTATTTTATTGGGACATAAAACAGTTACATGTTATAATTTTAGTAAATATCAAACTAGTGAAATAGAGATAAACATGTAACCCACACCAATGTCTGCGGAATAATCTATTAAGTAGACTTAGAACAAAATCACGCATCTGGAGGCGATTTGGGTTAGTAAAATAAGTAGTAATTATTGTGTAAGCAATTGAATAGCCATCTTTTTAAATTTTGATTGAGATAATGAAAATATATCAAGATCGAAAAAGTGTGTGTTATATGTTTCTAAGAGACGACGGAGGGGCACCCTTGCGCCAGGATTGGTTCTGCACTTTACAGTGTGAAACAGCCGGGGCACGCGCGCCTCCCGCCGTAATACAGTTCTGGGTACAACATAACAAAGTTTATTGGTGATTTCAGAGCAGTGAAAGTTGTTATTACATATGCCATGCAGCATCACAGCCATGAGTAGGGTACGCCTGGACTCCAAGCCTAGGAGTTAGTATTGTTTGAAATTGAATAAATAGCCTAAGTAGGAAAAAAGGCACCAATTTTTGTTTTGGGCCGCACAGTAACAGTTATCCAGCCACAAAATCACATTTTTGCTGTCCCGGTTTTCAAGGAAAAATGCTTGAAAGCAGCTAACTATGTCTTCCTTTTTTCTCCCTGCAATAGCTTCGTGCCATAAGACTCTCAGTGTTTTGCCAACTCCATGTAACCTTTTGTCACCTTCAGGAACAAAACTGATTGAAAACGATAAGCCTTGTCGCAGGCACAACTGACGCATTTCAATCAAACCCTGCCCTCCTTTTCTCACCCCTAATCGTAAATAATTTAAAGAAAAGGCACAACTGGTTATTTGTGCCTTTTATACGTAAATTAATTGAGACATGCATGGATCATTAATTAAGTAGACAGGGCATATCTGGTATTTGAGCCTTTTCTTTATGTTATGTTGTAGGTATGCCTTTTCAAAGTAGTTTTTAGTAAAAATCTGTATGAAGTAAAAGTCACATCTACTTATTTGTGCCTTTTCAATATAATGGTAAATAAATGTGCCTTTTCATTCAATAAAACATGAATATTAGTCTCATTTGTGCCTTTTAAGCCTACTGTATCTCCGAATTCCTTGAAGATAAAATTCTACAAAAAATTGAGCAGACGCGCCTTTTTTTTCTGATTCTAAATATGTATATAACTCAATTTTGTTAAAAATGTTAGTTGTGCCCTTTTTTCTTACGACGGCAGATCTGTGGTCTTCATCATCAGTTCCACTTCCTCAAATGGTACTTTTTGAGAGCAACTGCACAAGTTACTATAATAAATACCCAAAACGTCATAGGTGTGCCTATAATATTTGAAGAGTTCCCTCGATTTCTCCAGGATCCCATCATCAGATCCTGACTTTTATGAAAATAGGACCAATTTCAAAGTATACCCTTTCAATCAAAAAAAGAATTTTCCAAATCGGTTCAGCCGTCTTCGAGTAATCGGTGACCATACATTAAAAAAAAAAAAAATATACGCGTCGAATTGATAACCTCCTCTTTTGGTCGTCGGTTGAAAACATGCATGTCACACAGAAGAAAAATATCAGAACTTTCTCCTTTTTTTTAATTCGGTTAATGTAGATAGGTATTTTATGACAACTATCTGAATTGAATTAAAAACAAATAAGTTTAATTTTATAATTATCGATATCGTATTCAGCCGTTATAGGTAACAGCACAGATTTTTACGATAAAAATACAGATGAAAAGGCAGGGATAAAAGAATTAAAATTTCTTCATGTAAGAAAGAGACATTTCCAAAAGACATCAACGCGTGACACAATTTTGTCCTTGACCACCCAAACCACCACTTTAAATGGACCTCTGCGGTAGCTTATAATCTGATTAAATGATAAATAATTTTCATATTATTTCATTACTGATGAATAGTTATGTCATCCATTTGGTATCTAGATGTCTGGGATTGTTTTCCACACCATTTCAACGCGCATGAAAGCATTATTATGCGTTATAAATTGGATACAAAAATTTAAACTTTGTAATTTTTTAACATGCACACAGGCCTAATACTTGGTCACAACTAAAATGGTTCGTATATCGTAGCCAATATATAAGATCAAAAACACGCATAGTTTTCGTGCGTCGGGGCAACGTATGTGCGATCAAGTGGTTTTCAAATCAGTGTGTTCGATCCACCATATTGGATTTAAAATTACATAACTTAGTCTATGCATTATCATCAAAACTAAACGTTTGTGCAAAATGCCGATTTAATTACAGTTGAGGATAACTGGTTTTAAAAGTGAGTTGCAAGATTTGGCCCAGACATACTGAAGAATTAACAAACAAGATAAATAAAATAAGTGTTTTTAAGTTTTAATATCTGTTATACTGTACTTGCATAATATGTATTATAAATGCGAAAGTGTGTGAGGATGGATGGATGTTCGCGCAAAAGCTACTGAACGGATCTAAATAAACGTTCCATCATCCATAATCCAGGAATAACACATGGGGGTATTTTTTATCCCGGAAACCTCGCGGATTTGGAATTTGCACGGGCAAAAACCTCCCAACGAACGAAGTCAGGGTAACAGCTAGTCTTCTATATAATATTAGCTGACCCGGCAAATAATAATAATAAAAAATAATAATAATAATATTCCACAACTTTCACACAACGCCATCTAGTCCCAAACTAAGCAGAGCTTGTGCTATGAGTACTAGACAACTTATAAACATACATATATATTTCTAAGTACATACATATTAGACATAAATTACACCCAGACAAAGAACAAATGATCATGCTCATCACACAAACATTTTTGTCCTGGGTGGGAATCGAACCCACGACCTTGAGCATAGCAGTCAGGGCCACTGACCATTTAAATTATATCTAGAAAAATAGCCTACGACTTATTCTCAGGCCTGCAAGTTCATAAAAATCGGTCAAGCCGTTTCGGAGGAGTTTGAAAGCGCACACTGTGACACGAGATTTTTATATGTATATTAGATATATCCATGTAGGTATACAGCGTATTCCCGTCGTCATAACAATGGATATTATGCGTTTCAAATGCTAATAGCAAAGACTATAAAACCAACTCTCTGGCTAAGAGGAACGTCAATGACTTCTATCTGTCAAATGTCACTTGAAAAGTATGGTTAGCAAAGAAATTTTATTTACCTAGAAATTTTATATTGTTTTATTTAATCGAGTCTTATGTCTAATTTAAATTAAAGTACGTGAAAGTATTTAGATTCATAGTTAATAAGTGTTACTTTTTAATGATAAGTGTGTATGTGTGGCATCGAGTCGCAGCGGCTAGCATACCACAGATAAACCCTCGATGGTTTAGGTGGTATATTTAAGTTTGTAACAAAAATGTAATCGCATGTTTTAAATAATAAACTATAAAAAATAAATAATGGAGAAAATATACAACGTGTAACGGAAACCCCATATCTATCCAAAAGGACTGAAGACAACATCTGGTATGGAGTCTCTATGCAAAGTTTCAGCTCAAAATAAGTCACTCACAGAATTGACTCCAATTATTGGTTTCGTATGTTTCTTGAATACCAGTAATAACAAACGTGTCACACCACTATGAGAGTCATCACTTTCCACGTCACTTGCCAATAAAACGATAATTCTCTCCGTTCTTCTTAATTTGAAAAATTCGGTCTCTGGTATCAGTGTATTGGTATTTGTAATAAGTTCTACACACGTAGACTTAGGATTACAAAACCCTCGCCATATCGTTTGTTATCATCCAAAGAAGCCGTGCACTTGGTATGTATATACCCTTTAAATTACACGTTGTATAATCATGCTTAGAGGTTAGGATACATTGAGTGAACCGGCTTTGTAAGACGATTAAAAAGTCACCGTGTATAAAGATGGGCACCCATTCACGGATAGTCCTCGGCAAGAGTTTCTTAACTTGAAGATCAACCCGCATTACTGTTACTTACTTTTTTTTTTTTTAAAAACGTTGCCCCATACTTACTAGGAATTTCTTCTGTATCGTGGGTGCGTTTACAGACATAAATCTCACATGCACATACACCCAGACCCGGAACAACTATCTGTAGATCATACAAATATTTGTTCCGTACGGGAATCGAACTCGCGACACGCGACGCAGCAGCCGATCGCTCGACCACTGCCAAAAGCTCCTCCGAGCTGAGATTGTCTATTTGTGTATAGTACATAAAATGTCGCCAGTTTTTAGGGTGATGTACCCAAAGGTAAAATCGGGACCCTATTACTAAGGCTCCGCTGTCTGACACCAAGCTGTATATCATGAACCGTGATAACTAGACAGTTGAAATTGTCACAGATGATGTGATTTCTGTTGCCGCTATAACAACAAATACTCGACCATGCTGTGTGCTCCATCTTCGACCACATCATCACTTACCATCAGGTGAAATAGCGGTCAAACGCGAACCTATCTATACTTATAATAAATCTGTAGAGAGGTCAATTCTGTACATGAAATATATTTCCAAAATAACTATCAGGGGGTGATTAAGGATCGATACTCATGCCAAAAATGCAATCAGTTAAATTTTTGTCTGTCTGTCTGTCTGTCTGTCTGTCTGTCTGTCTGTCTGTCTGTCTGTATAACCGTTATAGAAACAAAAACTACTCGACGGATTTTAACGAAACTTGGTACAATTATTTTTCATACTCCTGAGCGGGTTATAGTATACTTTTCATCACGCTACAATCAATAGGAGCAGAGCAGTGAAGGGAAATGTTGGGAAAACGGGAGAAGTTACTCCATTTTTTAAGCTTCCGTCGCGTGTGCAACCTTAATGGTTAAAGCTACACAAATCATTTCATGACGGAAATGTTCTCCTTAAAATTATATAAAAAATATCCCACGACAGCATATGTCTAACTTTTATGGTTGACTCACAATAACACGTGTAACTCCCGATAGCTTAGCAGTTCGAAGCTTTCTGATTATAATATTTGTCTACTCTTACGTTTATAACTCCCTCAGTCACCCCTAATTGAAAAAGTTAACATTATTAACTATTCCATAAAAAAATTGGCCAAGTGCGAGTCAGACTCGCCCATGAAGGGTTCCGTAGTAACTATAATATAATATGCAAATTTATTTGACGAAAAAAAACCTTACAAATTTCTTAAAACTAGCTTATTTACATTTTTTACAACTGCGCCAAATAAATTTGTTTTGAAAAAAAAAACCTTACAAATTTCTTAAAACTGGCTTTTTTACATTTTTTACAACTGCGCCGAATAAATTTGTTTTTCATAGTGTTTGTATGAATTACAAAGTTATATTTGCGGTTTTAGAAAATATGCTGTATCTCAAAAACTGCTGAACTGATATCGTTCAAACCAATTTTGGTTGAAAGTTTATATTAAGATCTACAGACATATATTTTTTTTAGATTTTTCACTCCATTATTATAGAAGTTAGAGGTTGTGTCCGCCACACACACATTTTACCACTTTGGAAGCTTATATCTTTTAAACGATTGACTTTATGGAAAAGTGGTTTTGGAAACCCCGATGTCGTTTTTAAAGAACTGTCTATAGATACCACACATGCATCGATTTCATGAAAAAAAATATTTTCAGGTTTAGTTCCATGTATGAGGAGCCCCCCTTTATTTTAAATATTTTTTAATTTTTTTCTCAAAATCGGAAAGCGGTTCACAGAATACATCTACCTATCAAGTTTCACATGTATAGTCCTAATAGTTTCGGAATAAAATTGCTGTGACAGACGGACGGACGGACAGACAGACAGACAGACAGACGGACAGACATGTCGAAACTATAAAGATTCCGTTTTTTGCCATTCGGCTACGAAACCGTAAAAAGAATCATATAAATCGGTATAGAAACATCAAAGTTATACATGAAATACGCTTATAATAATAAGCCATAGCGCGTGAATACTGAATCATGCTATAAGGATTATTTTTGAGAATCGGTCGCCGCGCTCGACGCGTCTCGCGGTCGAAGCGTTCTCTAGGTACTTAAGCCTCATGTGAACGTGATCTAAACAATATTACCAATACATTAACTTACGCTGACGGAGTCGCGGGCACAGCTATATTGTATCATTACGCTAAGGCCAATAGGAGCGGAGCGCCAATGAAGAATGCTTCAAAATCGGGGTTAAATTGAACGTTAGCCCAAAGTAACTATTCCACGCGGACGAAGTCGCGGGCAAAAGCTAGTTTTCAATAAAGAAAAATACTAAAAAATAAATATTTAAGGGGGGCTCTCATACAACAAACGTGATTTCTTTCCGATTTTTATAGATAATGGATTTATTAGTGATGAGCCCACTCTAGACCTAGATCTCGCCTGATGGTAAGCGATAGATGAGGTCTAGGATATGACGAGCGAGCACAGAAAATGCCTGTTTACTCTTGCTTTAAAGGCTGACGGGTCATAATATGTGGAAGGAAACACAGAAGCCGGTAGAGAGTTCCAAACAGTTTTATGTTTTGCAAGAGTTCACCAACCTGATTTATGTGTAGGTATTTCATTCAGCTTCAAATAAAGAAATAAAAACAACTGAAAACAAAAAAGCATTTCCCATGTCAAACCTTTTCGACGCACAAAATAAAAAACAACATGGCCGTTTGGAATTGCGCGGGAAATCGTACCTCAGTGTTGCAACGCATAAAAAATAACGAGGATGTATACCACAAAGGTTTTATGCGGCCATTATCATATTTTCCCCGGCCAATTACCGTTTAGGGCGCTATTTAGCATTTTTGACGGCGAAAAAAAAAATGCGCAACGATTTTTGGTATTATAAAACCTATTTGGGGGTAATAAAGGGAGATTTGAATTTTAAGTCCGGCCAGGGAACTATAGTCTAAAAGATTTTCGGATTACCGCGGACTTTGGAAGTAGCAGTGTGATTAAATTAACGTTTTTATTTCTTTGAGATATTTTCTCTCTCTAGTCGGTCCCTTATGACTGAATAACGGTCAGCATTAGAGTCGAATCTGTAGCGGATGACCTGTTTTCACCTTCCTTTCGCTGTTATCTGTTGGTGAATGAAAGAGAAAATAAATTTATTTGACCCCGTCCGACCACACAAAAATACAAGAAATAAAATTAAAAACTCTTACTTAAATAAAAAATAGCATTGTGTGTGCCTCACGGCTGTGCCAAATAGGCCCAGTTCATCAAAATGCCACAACTGCAAGTGCCTGAGACTGGTTTTCAACTGGACCTTATGTAAGGAGGACGTGCTACATAATTATGTAAATCAGCTTTTTAGTGTTTATGTGCGTGTCAGTGCAAGTGTAATAAGTAGTATAAAATTAAACAATCATGGGTAGGAAAATATTGTTCTTATTTATTAGTAAATAATATTGTAAAATAAAAAGTGTTAGTAACAAAAGGTAATAAAACGGAACCGTTGCTGACATCTCATAAAAGCGAGACATTCAGGTGTACCATGACCTCTGTCCGAGGTGTAACAGTGCCGATAACTGATCGCATCGAGCTTCTTAGGGTTACGTTGACATCAACCCTTAATTTTGGTCCATTTATCGAGGCTAAGGCTCAACTAGCTGCCAAAAAGTTGGGAATCCTAGCAAAGGTGAGACGGTACTTCACACCGGAACAGATGCTTAACCTTTATCAAGCACAAGTTCGGTCGTAGGTATATGGAGTACTGCTCCCATCTCTGGGACGGATCTGCCAAATTCAACTACAGAACCTTGAACATCGGCGACGTGTTGTTATTGGTTTTCTATCGACGACGGTTACATTTCGGGGAGTGTGCGATGGAATTTTACAATCTAATTCCACCAAGCCTGTTCCATCATCGAACTACAAGACAAACGGCGATGCGCCATCGTGACTTGGTGCACATCCCACCCATACGCACAAAAAGTTTTGGGAATACTATTCGCGATTGAGTCTCATAACAGGCTTTGTTTTCGTTGAAAGGAGCCATTTAATTGCCTAATAAAAATAAATGGTTTGACTACTTATGACATTATGAACAGACAGACACTTCCGCATTTATAATACTAGAAGTTTCCTGCGCCTTCTTACGCGATGAAACGCATTTATTTATTTATTATATCTTTTATTGTACACCCTATAATATTCAATGGATACAAAAATATAATCTAGTGTACAATGGGCGGTCTTATCGCACAGGGCGATCTCTTACAGACAACCTTTGGATGGACAGAACTTAAATTAAACAGATTTAGGGCTGCCAGTGTATAAGCATTTAAATAATATTAATTAAACATAATAATATAAAATACATACAAACAAAACCTAAGGAGAAAGGAGGGGAAGACTTATAGTGAGAGATAATGCTCCTTCACCATTCTCTTGAACACTGCTAATGTTTGAGCACGCCTGACATCTATCGGTAATGCATTCCACAAACGAGCTGCTTGGATAGTGAAAGATTTATCGAAAAAAGAAGACGAGTGCATACGAATACTTTAACTCTAAATTTTCTGATGGTGTCAAGGACCTAGAATGTGTGTCACAAAGAAACAGAAAGCGGATAAAATGGAGTAAAAGGATTAAATAGCACATTATAAAGCAGAGAAAGTAAATGAATATTCCGGCGAAACCGAATAAGAAGCCATTTGAGCTTAACCCTATAGCGCATAGTGCCACACATGTGGCACATACCAAAGAAACCTTTATATTTCAACACCCAAATTAAGTGGCGTCATCTAGTAAAAAGTCAACTAACCATGAAAGATTGGTTAATCGAATTTAGTACCAAAAATTTTGGTTACATGTCATTGAATGACTGTCTGTTTACTTTTTGCTTAAAACCGACGGTATTTCGAAATTTTTCAAGAAGTGGCGTGTAAAAAATAAAAATACCTGATTAATTTGAATAGTTTGGATAAGAAATAATTAATGGAGGTAAGTTTATGTTTCTATTTGTTATCTTACTTGTTATTTTGTAATTTCATAAATAAATAGCACATAGAAATACAACATTTTTGTATGTGACGGATGTGGCACACCGTGCAATGAGTGTCCTCAAAATATCTATATTGCTTGCAGATGAGCCGAAGGAAAAGAATGAATTCCGATGATATTCGACACTTTCTTGAAATTCCCTCAGGTTGTGAAGATGACCTGGAACTATCTGATGAAGACAGCGATGACGACTTGATCAGAATCCACGATTTGGAGATAAACGAAGTGGAGACGTGCCCAGAATTAGTACAGGACGACTTCTTCGATGAAAATGTGAGCATACCTAGTTCAAGGTCAAGCAGTAGTGTTAGTGACTCAGCTAACAACCAGTATTTCTAACATAGCCAACGGCCACAACCTAGTACTTCCAAGCAAGCAAATCCTAGATCCAGTCAAGTAGCATCACGACCTCAAGCAGTACATACTCCTCGCTTCATTGCATCTTCCTTCCTTTCTTCATAAAAATGCGTACAAGAAAGTGGTACATGAGAATCTTCTATCATTTGCTAGATGTGTGCTGATAAATAGCTGGCTTTTATATAAAAGAGTAGAGACAAAACTGATAAGTTACGAGAATTTAGACTGGAGGTGGCCAAAGCTTTGTGATTGTGTGGACCGTCAATGATAAGGAAGAGAGGAAGACCCTCGTCATTTGTATCTGACATGCTTTATCAAAGAATGAAGAGAAAGCCAAAACTAAATGTAAGTACCACCTAAGGATGGCCTCATCTAGCTTACATTTACGAAAAAAAAAATGACGTGTGAAAGTGTTACTTATAACCCATTTGCAAAATAAACATCATTATTTCATTATTTCAGATGTCAGGATCGATGGAATTCAATACTTTCCTATTTGGTCTAACGTTAGGAAGCGGCGTAAGTTACCTGCTTGTAAGGGGAAATCTTTTGTGATTTGCCAGAAATGTAACCAGGTACAGGACAACAAGGACAAGAACTGTTTTCTGTCATCCCACTAGTAGTTTCGTAATTTTTATGATTTTGTTATATGTGTTTATTTTTCACAAAATAATCCTATTTTTCTCAAAAAGTTCCTATTTTTGCCTAAAAGTTCCTATTATTATAAGTACAAATATTTTGATTGTAAGGTTCGATAACCAATGACTAAATGAGTTAATATGATACATTATTTTCATTAATAAAATTTGATTATTATGAGTTTTTTTTCATTCATACCTGTTCCTAATACATAGTAAAGATTTAGATTATATTGCATGATGTGAGAGATGTGGTCCATACGGAAAAGCTTACATATGTAATGTTTTCATTGAGTTGCGATTTTTTTTAATATTTTTCCGAGACATAGTATCATATTTTCTAGCTAATATATTTTTTTGAAGCCGAAAAAAAAAATCATGCACTGTAGGGTTAATACGAAATTCAGAAACATGGTTATACTTGCGCAGGTCAAATATAAACCTGATACAGAGATTTTGAAGTCAATCTAGCTTGTCTAATTGGTCTTGGGTCAAATAAAAAAACTAAATCAAGTCATTTTACCGTGATAAAAGCATACTTAAGTATCATTCGAGACTATAATCTATATATGTGCCAAATTTCATTCAGGTCCGTTCTGCCACTCTTGCATGATTGTAACACATACAAATAACCAAGTTTAAATATTTATAATATTAGATAAGTATTGAAGTCTTATCTTTTTTGTTTATTACACAAAAAAATTGGCCAAGTGCGAGTCAGACTCGCCCATGAAGGGTTCCGTAGTAACTATAATAAATATATTTTAATAAAAAAACGATACAAAATAGGGTGGAATAAATATGTTAAAAAAGCGCACGGACAGGCTCGTTTTGATTTTCAAAATTGGACTTTAAATGGTAGACCAAAAAGTGGAATATTGTACGAACAAATGGTTGAAAGTCGAAAGATATTCAAAAGTAAATTAAAATGGTGCCAAAATAACATAGAACAATTAAAAATGAATATCATTGCGGATCATCACGACGCGAAAAATTTTGGTAGTTTTTGGAAATCAACAAACAGTTTGAATCACAAGTCGAGCCTACCCGTGAGTGTCGAAGGTGTGAGTGATCCTAAGGAGATTGCTAACCTATTTGGTAGATCCTTTCGAGTCACATCTCCCCTAGGTGCGTCGTCTGATGGGTCGGAGGTTTTTGTTGGAACCAGAGATATGCCTACCAGATTCACAGCCAAGGAAATAGCTAATGCTATAAGGGATCTGAAGAGGGGAAAGTCACCCGGTCATGACAGTTTGAGCGTTGAGCATCTTCGTTATGCAGGTAAACACTTGCCGAGAGTATTAGCAATGTGGTTCTGTTTTTGTACAAGTCATTCGTATCTTCCAGATAATTTACTAAAAACTATAGTTACACCTGTTATAAAAAACAAGACTGGAGATTCGAGTGATAAAAACAACTACAGACCTATTTCCCTGGCTACTATATTTGCTAAGGTACTGGACAGTCTGATTGATCGGCAGCTGGATAAGCATTTCACCTCCCACGACGCCCAGTTTGGGTTTAAGCCACATTTAACCACGGAAACAGCTATCCTCTGTCTCAAGCACACTGTTCAGTACTACACATCTAGAAAAACGCCTGTGTATGCATGTTTCCTGGATTTATCCAAGGCCTTTGACCTGGTGTCATATGACTGCCTATGGAAGAAGTTGACATAGAATACGGATCTACCAAGAGATGTAGTTCAGTTACTAAAGTACTGGTACAATAATCAGTCCAACAGTGTAAAATGGGGGGAGCCTTGTCGGATGCATACAGGTTGGAATGCGGGGTGAGACAGGGAGGCCTTAGCTCACCTAAGCTTTTCAACTTGTATGTAAACGAACTGATATGTGAACTCAGCAATACCAATATCGGGTGTTCCATTGATGGGCAATGCGTTAATAACATCAGCTATGTGGATGATATGGTATTGCTGAGCCCATCCATCAGCGCGCTTAGGAGGCTACTTCGTATATGTGAGGACTATGCGGTGGCTCATGGTCTTAGGTACAACGCGACTAAAAGTGAGCTTTTAGTTTTTAAAGCCGGTAACAAATGTTACGATACAGTCCCACCAATCACCTTAGGGGGCGCGTTGCTCACCAGAGTCAAGCGGTTCAAGTACCTGGGACACTGGGTCACCGATGACCTGTCCGACGATTTGGATGTAGAACGGGAGCGCAGAGCATTGGCCGTGAGGTGTAACATGCTAGCTCGTAGGTTTGCACAATGTACTGATGACGTAAAGATCACATTGTTTAGAGCGTACTGTCAGTCTCTGTACACGTGCGCCCTATGGGTCAATTACACTAAACGCTCCTACAATGCTCTGCGAGTCCAATACAATAATGCTTTCAGGGTAATGTTGGGGCTACCGCGCTTTTGCAGTGCGTCGGGGATGTTTGCGAAGGCAGGTGTGCCTGATTTTTTTGCATTAATACGGTCGCGTATAGCATCCTTGATGCGGCGAGTGCGCGATAGCTCCAACAGCCTGATAGTTGTCGTCGCCGGCAGGATGAATAGTCCAATAATGTGGCACTGGATGACGACTCACAGAGCGTCATTCACATACATTAAATAATTACTTTTTCTTCTAATTTGTCTTGTTATTATTGTATTTTATATATATTTTAAATTTGTGTGTTTATTTTTTGTTTATGTGTAAATGTGTCTCCATATGGACTTTGGTCTGAAAATAAAGTATTATATTATTATTATATTATTAATATATTTATTTGAAAAAAAAAAAACTTTAAAATTTCTTAAAACTAGTTTATTTACAATTTTTACAACTACGCTAAATAACTTTGTTTTTCATAGTGTTTGTACGAATTACAAAGTTATATTTGCGGTTTTAGAAAATATGCAGTATCTCAAAAACTACAGACCCGATCTCGTTTAAACCAATTTTGGTTGAAAGATTACATTAAGGTATATATAGCATATATTTTTTTTTAGATTTTTCGCTCCATAATTATAGAAGTTAGAGGGGGGACACATTTTACCACTTTAGAAACTTATATCTTTTAAACGATTGACTTTATGAAAAAGTGGTTTTAGAAACCTCAATGTCATTTTTGAAGACCTGTCTATAGATACCACACACGCATAGGTTTCATGAAAAAATATTTTTTCAGTTTCAGTTCCATGTATGGGGACCCCCCCTTTATTTTAAATATTTTTTTATTTATTTTTCATAAAATCGAAAAGCGGTTTACAGAATACATCTACCTACCAAGTTTCACATGTACAGTTCTAACAGTTTCGGAATAAAATGGCTGTGACATACGGACGGACGGACAGACAGACAGATAGACTATAAGGGTACCGTTTTTTGCTATTTGGCTACGGAACCCTAAAAAGATAAGACTTCAATTCACTTATGACCTTTCAGCCTTTAAAGCAAGAGTAAATAGGCATGTTCTGGGCTCGCTGGTCCCATCGTAGAGCTCATATACTGACTTACTGATTTACTGACTTACCATCAGGCGAAATCGAGGTCAAGAGTGTTCTCATCAGCAATAAAATAAAAATAAAAGAAAACTAGCAATGTGCTTGGGTCTGGAGTGGATACACGGCCATAGTGTAAAGTGTGAGGTTCGAATTTGCGACCTCTATCGCAAAGTCGACACCTTACCCATTCGGATATTTATTTATTTATTTATTAATATACACTTTATTGTACACCTTAAAATATTACTAATATATATACAACGTGTAACGGAAACCCCATATCTGTCCAAATGGGCTGAAGATAACATCTGGTATGGAGTCTCTATGCACAGTTTCAGCATAAAATAACTGACTCAAAGAATTGATACCAAATTATTGGTTTCATATATTTCTTGAATACCAATCATAACAAACGTGTCACAGCACTACGAGGGTCAATAACTTTCCACTAATTCTTTCCACTAAGTCACTTGCCAATAATTCTTTTCATTCTTCTTAATTTGAAAATTTCGGTCTCTGGTATCAGTGTATTGGAATTTGTAATAAGTTCTACATAAACATAAAAACATAAACATAAAACATTCTTTATTACCAGAAAGATTATATACTCATTACAATTGAAATTCCCTGACTCCTGAACTAGTTGTAAACTGTATGACAGGAGCCAGTGCATTCCGCTCCATAAAGTACCGTACAGAAAAAAATACAAACTGGCAGTTATACAAAATGAAGAATAAGTAAAGCTAAAAACTAAAGTAAAATACGAAATAATAAAAAAAAACATCAAAAACAGGTAATTTAACATGTCAGGATAATAAAATTTAGAATAATAAATAATAAAACTTAATAATAAGACTTAGGATTACAAAACCCTTGCCATATCGTTTGTTATCACCCGAAGAAGCCATGCACTTGGTATGTATATACCCTTTAAATTACACGTTATATATATATATAGTTATCTTTTCATAATGCTTTCATCATCTCAGAAAAATCTCAATTTATGCAAATGTCTTCCGTTAAAACCTTCCCTTTCAGATTTCATTAGCAGATAGCTGACAGACTTCTTGATTGAATACCTACTAATTAAAATTCACGAACTGACAACGGATGGGGCGGAACGGAAGATTCAATGATGACATTGACTTGGCTTCCTATAACTTACCCTACATTTGTTTGTTGAGAATACGACTTCTTTTTTCTTTCTCAAAAGCTATATTGTGAATGTGACAGCAATGTGGGAAAGCAACGAATATTATAAGTAGATAACCGCACATGGTCTGGCCGTTTGAGTGCTTTATACGGCCCACCCAAATGTCCTTACTTTGGTATTGTTCGTCAAATCGTTCAAGCTCCTTAAGGTTCTAAGTTGAGCTACGCGACATTTGACAAATGCTTGCACTGTTTGAACGGGCCTGCTCAAATCTGTGTGTTTCTGTCCTCTAAAGGGCACCACAGACATTAACCTACATGGCTCTCATATGATTTGATCACTACAGATTGTATGGACTTTAAAAGAGACGTTGACCTCTGAGTTTATATCAGTGTTTCTTTTCAGAGTAGTCAGTTAGGAAACACTGGCCTCATCTAGTTTACATTTACGAAAAAAAAATACGTGTGAAAGTGTCACCTATTTGCAAAATAAACAAATTATTTCTAGATTCCATTAACTGCGCGTAAAATTATAACTACAGTGCGTTTCAACTTAGAATAAGATCGAAGTAGCACCATATTGTGACGTCATACCTGTCAAATCGTACCAGATGGGTAGAGTGAGCAAAACAAGAATGTTTAAAAATATTTATTCTTTATTTTGGTGGTGAAACGCGAGCTTATCAAAACTTGGTAAAGGATCTTTATCTCTCTTCTTAAATTGTTGTTATTATGTATGTCTTTGTTTCTTTTTTTATATTTATATACAACGCGTAACAGAATAAACGCAATTCCTGAAAGTGTTGGTTCAGAATCGGCTTCGGAATCGATTTCCGTCATAAAAAATAGGTGTTACATTTTGACGGAAAAATTTTCATTTAACTTAAAATGGAAACACAATATCATGACAAATTAATACAATCCTTAATTCAAGGAAATGCACTCGTGTGCGTGTCGGCCGCTAATATTGCATGAGTGTATGCGTCTGCGTAAGGATATTGTATGACGCACGTACAAGGCATGCCTTTTAAGTTTTGTCGTTTGAAGAAAAAAATACAACTAGAACGTTAAAGTACTTTTTCCCGACTGCAAAGGAAGGGTTATGTTTTACGCGCGTATCTTGTATGTATGTATGTATGTAATATTATTTATTACCTCATATCTCCAGAACCGCTGAACGGATTCACATAATTGACATATCGTTAGATTCGTCTTAGCAGCCCAAGTGTTCTTAGATAGGTGACATTTGAAAAAAACAAACATGGCGGCTGTGCGAAGCCATTATACACAACGAAAAAAAAAAAATTTTTATTTGGAATACTGCAATATGGGTATCAAATTAAAGGGCTTAACACAAGGATTTCAAAAAGGTATATCATATTTATCATTAGTGTAATACTAGCAAAAATAATACTAAGAGAAAGTTTAAAAATATGGACTTAGCTCTTTCACTTTCTGAATCCGGTGGGGTGACATTGTGACACGACCAGGAAAACTATAAAAATGTTAATTAATATTTTAACTAAAAAGATGAATGAAAAAAGTTATTTAAAAAATCTAAAAAACCCGACTGCTCAACTGAAATGCAAGAGACAAGCACATTTTTATTTTAAAAAGTGACAAGCAGGCGGACCCATCCCATTAACAAAAAAAGTTCAATTGGGTCTCGCCTGCTTGTCACTTTTTAAAATAAAAATGTGCTTGTCTCTTGCATTTCAGTTGAGCAGTCGGGTTTTTTAGATTTTTTAAATAACTTTTTTTTTATTGTTTTTCAATGTATTCATCACGTAGCTTAATACACTTTTCCATTCGCTCAAACCACTTATTATAACATTTATTCCACTCTAAAGTGGGGGTGTTCAAAATGGCTGACTTGAAAGCGTCGACTGCTTCTTCACCGGACTGGAACCTTTGACCACGAAGACTTTTCTTAATTTTATGAAATGTAAAGAAATCTTTAGGGCTTAGGTCAGGACTGTATGGAGGATGGTCAAGAATTTCTACTTTTTCCTGCTTCAAATACTCAATCGTTTGACGAGCGCTGTGTGAGCTTGCGTTGTTGTGGTTCAGGATGATGCGTCGCTTTGAGTTAGATTTTCGAAGTTTGGGAATGACATGTGGTAAACAAACTGTGGTATACCACTTTGCGTTAACCATTCTACGATTTTCAAGTGCAATAGTCGTCACAACATGGCCGGTTTTTCCAACGAACGTGGCCACCATCTTCTTTGAAGTGCTTCGAGAACGAACAACTTTAGTCGGCTTTGGCTTGTGGGTTGGTCGGTATAGATACGGACCAACCCACAGGCTCGTCTTGAAAGACCCAGATTGTTGTTTGGAATCAGGATCGTAGGCATAGATTCAAGATTTGCCACCACTGATGATGTCGTAGACGTGATTTGACTCTCCTCGGGTGAACCTTTGCAGAGTTTTCTTACACCATCTGACGCAGGCCGCCTTGTGATCGTCGGAAAGCAGATGCGGTATAAAACGGCAAACTAGCTTTCTCACACCAAGCGCTTCATGCAAGGTCTTCTGAATGGTTGTCCCTGAGATGCCTAATAGAGCCTCTATCTCTCGATACGTCACATGACGATCTTCGAGAATTAGTTGTCTCACAGCAATGATGTTATCTTCAGTGAAGGCGGATTTTTGTCTTTCGCGAGATTTGTCACTAACACTAGTATGTCCACGCTGGAATTCTAAATACTTACCAGCGTTCGACAGTCCGCAGAAGTGGGGCTTCATCACTGAACACAGATGTTAGCTCTTCAAAACACTGAAGCCGAGTCAGGCCTCTTCTAAAGTTGTAGAAAATTATTGCACGAACATTTTCCTTAGAAAGATTCATTTTCGTACGTAACCTGACAGATCGCAATCGACGCTGTGACTAAACAATAGCATTAATCCTAATACTTTCAACTGTTTTGAGATTCAAAATTTAAACACATTCGAATATAAAACAGTTCCGAATTCAAAATTACCGGGAAATATGGAAACGAAAGAACTTAAAAGGGTTAAAAGGCATGTGTCGTACGTTTTGCGTTTAGTAAGGATAACTACTTATTTTATAAAAATGTCTAGGTTTGGTTTCAATTTATTTAGTTACGGACGTTGTTTTAATCTTATAATTTAATATTCTAATTGGGGTGTCTGAAGTATTGCGCTTAATCTGTTACACCTTGTATATGTTTTGAGAATGTTATTTATTGTTTTTATGTATATAAATAGTACACCGTGGACTACCCTAGAGTTGTAAAAAAACGTTTAAAAAAAACATGAAAAGAAACAGTTTTTTTTTCTGGAGTAGGTTTTTTTTCATGAGTAAGAAAATAAAAATATGGTAAGGCGGTTGTCGTATATGAGTTGATATTATTATTTTTTTGTTCAATAAGAGTACACCATTTGTTTTTTTGTTAAATAATACATGTCTTAACATAATTGGCAACACCAAGTGTAAACTACATTTACGGACGGGGACTTCCCTAATCCTCGTTTGGTTTATGTTTTGGTTGATTTGCGTGCAGACTGCAGAAAGCTTGAGACAGTGAGAGTTCGTTATTTCTAGAAGTCTGTAAAAAATGCCCAGACTCAGTCAAAGAAAAATATATGAAGACAACGACACAAGTTCCACAACGTAAGTACATTTTTTTTGTATTTTCCTGTTTTATCGCGTTTTTTTTTGTGATGATTAAATTCAAATTAATCCGCACATGATAAACTCTTTTGATGGTACTGGCTTGACGCGAACTACGGAACTCTGTGTTAAAAGTCCGAGCTCTATAATGACAAAGCATTTTTTGAAACTTGAAAATCATATTATTAAAAAAATTGGCCAAGTGCGAGTCAGACTCGCCCATGAAGGGTTCCGTAATAACTATAATAATATAATATAATATGTATATTTGACGAAAAAAAAAACCTTGCAAATTTCTTAAAACTAGCTTATTTACATTTTTTACAACTAAGCCACATAACTTTGTTTTTCATAGTGTTTGTATAAATTACAAAGTTATATTTGCGGTTTTAGAAAATATGCTGTATCTCAAAACCTGCTGAATTGATTTCGTTCAAACCAATTTTGGTTGAAAGTTTACATTAAGATCTACATACATATATACTTTTTGATTTTGCACTCCATTATTATAGAAGTTAGAGGGACACACACACACATTTTACCACTTTGGAAGCTTATATCTTTTAAACGATTGACTTTATGAAAAAGTGGTTTTAAAAACCCCGATGTCGTTTTTAAAGACCTGTCTATAGATACTACACATGCATAGAATTCATGAAAAAAAATATATTTTCAGTTTTAGTTCCATGTGTGGGACATGTGGGGATGGTGGAAAAAAAATTAAAAAATATTTAAAATAAAGGGGGGCTCCCCTTTATTTTAAATATTTTTTAATTTTTTTTCTTAAAATCGGAAAGCGGTTTACAGAATACAGCTACTTACCAAGTTTCACATGTACCTATAGTCCTAATAGTTTCGGAATAAAATGGCTGTGACATACGGACGGACAGACAGACAGACGGACAGACATAACGAAAGTATAAGGGTTCCGTTTTTTGCCATGCGGCTACGGAACCCTAAAAACTGCCGCTTCGTAGTCCATATATGTATTTAATATCAAATAACTATGTTGTGATTTATAGTGTTCCTTACCTTATCGCACTCTCTTTTCTTTTTAGAAATATCCAGCATTGCCAGTACATCTATGCTTGCCACTACAGAAAAGAAAAGTTAAAGTCACCAGGTATTGCAGCTTTTATAGACAACATGAATCCAGGAGATCAAGACAAGGCAGATGAGCTTCTCAGCAGGGCAATTTTTGCGAGCAGATCACCTCTCAGTTTGGTGGAAAATTCTCATTGGAGGACACTGTTTTCGTTTCTTCGGCCAGCATATAAACTACCTTCTAGATACATGTTGTCAGGCCAGTTTTTGGAAAATGAGTACAAGAATGTGTCTGCGTTGGTAGCAGAAGCAATTGCCGCTGCTGATTCTGTGGTATTGGCTGTGGATGGCTGGAGCAACATTAGAAATGAACCTATCGTAAATTTTGTTGTCACGACGCCGAAAGCTTTTCTTTACAAGGTTTTACCGACAGGAAGATCATGTCACACTGCAGAATTCATGGCTCAAGAAATGAGTTGTGTCATTGATGAAATATGACCTCAAAAGGTATTTGGCGTTGTAACTGACAATGCTGCTAATATGAAGGCAGCTTGGAGACTACTCGAAATGAAGTACGCACGGACAAACTTATTTACCTACGGGTGCCTAGCACACTCCCTCCAATTAATATTTACTGATATGAATACTTTACCAACTTTAAAGTCCCTCATAGCCGATGCAACAGCTTGTGTCAAGGCTATAAAGAACTCTCACAAGCTTAACACAGCTTTCGTAGAAAAGCAGTTGACCACCGGCGTCAAATTACGTCTTAAGCTTCCAGTTAAAACGCGCTGGGGATCTCTAGTCTCCTGCTTAGAGAGTTTAAAAGAAAACAAACAAACTATTATAACCATGGCGATTGATGAGAGTCTTTCAGATGTTATAAATAAAGTGGAAACATTAAAAGTAAATATGTTGAGCGATGATTTTTGGGATAATGTTACTGGATTCTACAATTTATTGAAACCAATATTAGACACTATTACAATTGTAGAAAGTGACACTCCACAGATGTCTCATGTTTTAAGTTTATATAAAAAAATTGAAGTCGATGTAGAAGACATGTTGGACAAAAGCCCCCTGTTAAAATCTGAGGAAAAAAAGTCAGAGAAATACTCACAAATAGAAAGGCATTCGCTATATATGACGTTCATAAAATCGCGAATCTATTGGATCCTCATTTTAAAAGATGTGATCTGACTCCAGAAGAAGAAACGGTTGCTGTAGAACAGATTTATAATGCTGCTATAAAGATACCAGATATCGAAGAGGATATAGTACTGGCAGAGCTTGCAAATTACATAGCAAAACAAGAGTTTTTTTCTAAGACTTTTTTATGGGTTCGGTGAACAAATTGAATCCCCTTGCTTGGTGGGCAGGACTTTGCAAATCAACTGCTTTGTCTAAAGTAGCCGTCAAGTTTCTCTCTCTTCCTACTACATCAGCAGCGTGCGAGAGAACATTTAGTACATACAGCGACATTCATACCAAGAAACGTAATAGACTGACAAATGACAGGGCTAGGAAAATAGTGTACATTGCGCACAATTTAAGGTTGCAATCAGTACAATCATCAACAATATTAACACAAGCAGAATGTAATAGAGTCCCTGATAGTATAGTCGTTGATTCAGAATTAGATGAAACAAATACAGACACAGAACATAATTCCGAAGCTGATAAAACAAGCGTAGCCGTAGCTATTGATACTGATACAGATGATTGTAACACATTAAGTATTTTTTAAGTTCATAATAATAGTTACCCATTGATTTAAACATAATTTGACTTGAATAAAAACAAAACAATCAAATTTAGTATTTTATTCCACTTTAGTTATAGTGTTTCACTTTTTCTGAAAAAAAAAACAAATGTAGAAAAAAAACAACGGTGCCAAAATTTTTTTCATGTTTTTTTTCAAGATTGTGAAAAAAACATTTTGTTTTTTTTTTCAATTTACATCTCTAGACTACCCGCTTATTTATTTTCTCCTATGTGTCAAATCCATCCAAAGGTTGTCTGTAAAAGATCGCTTTTAGCGATAAGACCGTCCATTATCACCCTTTTTAGTTGTTAATTCCTTATTGTTTTACAGTTATGGTGTACAATAAGGAATATATCTATCTATTTATCTACTTAGTCTTTTCCCAACTCAGTCAGATTTACTGGCTTCTGACTACGTGTATCCGATTGTCATAGACGTAGAAATGACAGCCGGGACTGACTTAGTGCAGCGGCAATACTTCCATTGTGCGTACAGTTAAGGGCCTATACTACCTCAAATGGCTTAGCCTGATCCTCCGTTATGTAGAAAATACTGCAGCAATAATTTTGAAAAAGATATATGGTAAAGTTGAGGATTAATGTTAGGTATACTATGTTTGACGAAAACACGATTCCATAAAATTTTCTTGATAGAAAATATTCTAAAGTTACCTCCAAACCGAACAATAAACGGCTGGTATTCAAAAATAACTTCAAATTAGATAATGAAACTTTGCATATTAATTGAACTAACTATAAAACAGGTCTTATGTTATTTACTTTTTTTAATTACCATTATTTTCACCGTAAAAAGAAATAAACTAAATTATCGGTGCCTTGGAGTCTTTTCCCTGCCACCCTGTCTCGCTTGCTCGCGTGACCGTGGCCAGTATGGCCAGTAGTGTGCGAGCGAGATAAAGAGTGAGAAGCGCTGAGGTAGTATAGGCCCTTAAGGAATGGAATTCCCTGCTGGAGTCTGTGTTTCCTGACAGCTATAACCTGGGCGTCTTTAAGTCCAAGATAGAGTAGTTTAAACATAGGTTACTTTTAGGCAAATGTGCTTCATCTTCCATCAAATCATCGCTTACCATCAGGTGAGATCATTACGAACGCGAAACTATCCACAATAATAAATTATTAAGTTCAATTTAATTAAGTTTTTAAGCTAACATGGTCACTAACAGTATCATTAGAACTTTTGTTTTGTTTTGTTGATTGTTTTGAGTTTCCGATATTTCGGCAGTTGCAAGCGTCATGACTCATGATCAAGTATGAATTGAAGTAATTGCGGGTGGACGTTTATGAGCAGACAAATCGGTCTACCCTCTTTCTCGTTCGTTTTCTGTTAGCGACACCGCTACCACTGTCACATGTATCACTAAACACTCGATTCTGTTCCCGACACACAAAACTCACCGTGTCGACTCGCGAACTTTCTACGGAACTCTTCGGTTTTAAAACAAAAAATACACATGGTATAAATATCCCGTTTTAAGTACTAATGATAATAAATTAATAGTTTAAAAAACTAAAAACACATTTTTAAGACGAATGTAATGAGCATAAACTCGATATGTTTACTATAAAGCAGTTCAAGGTTTCATCAGCCATCTTCTAATTCCATCATCAGACCAGCTCGATGGTACCATAATATTGTATTGCCATCTAAACTACATATAATTGCCAAGTTTCATGATGATACAACAATAAGAAGTGCGTGTAATTCAGATTCTTAGATTTTATTACATAGTTTGTTACAGTTTGACGTAAGTACTAAAAGCTGTTAAAAATATAAAAAAGGCCGTGTTAAAAATTAAAAAAAAACCGGCCAAGTACGAGTCGGACTCGCGCACGAAGGGTTCCGTACCATTATCTATAAAAACGGCAAAAAAATCGACTTTGTTGTATGGCAGCCCCCTTAAATATTTGTTTTATTTTGTTTTTAGTATTTGTTGTTATAGCGGCAACAGAAATACATAATTTGTGAAAATTTCAACTGTCTAGCTATCGCGGTTCTTGAGATACAGCCTGGTGACAGATAGACGGATGGACAGACAGCAGTCTTAGTAATAGGGTCCCGTTTTTATCCTTTGGATACGGAACCCTAAAAAGTAATGTTATTGATCCCTTACCTGCGGTCCAACATCGGTGATTTGCAGGTTATATCCGTCGACTAGTCGGAACCTCTCGTCTCGGGTCACCATGAGGCTGGCGGCTGTCAGTACTGCGGGCCCCCTTCGCCATAGCAGGACTAATGAGCCTGCAATACAGAGAACACAAGTCATGATGGGTAAAACATGATAAAATACTAGCATGCTGCTAAATGATAAATGATTTTTATTATTTTTTTATTATTGGTTCTCGTTTGACCACCGTCTCACCAGATGGTAAGTGATGATGTGGTCGAAGATGGAGCACGCTTACTTAAAAGTAACCTAGACACTCTTGACTTAAAGACCCCTAGGTTATAGCTATCGGGAAACACAGACTCCGACAGGGAATTCCACTCCTTAGCCGTACGCACAATGAACAAAAAACTAGACGAGGCAGGTGTTTCGTAACTGACTACCCTAAGAAGAAACACTGAAACTAACTCAGGGGTCCGTCTCTTTTGAAGTCCATACTATCTATACTGGTTAATTATATGGGAACCTTGTAAGTTACAATCTGAGGTGATCTTTTGGGAAAGATGCTCACAGATTTGAGGGGGCCTGTCCATACAGTGCAAGCATTTGTCAGATGACGTATAGCTCAACTTAGAACAAGGAGCTTAACTTGATGCCTCTTGCCCACGACTTCAAATGTGTACTCGAGATTTTAGTCAGATTTGTTGTAGGGCGGGAATCGAACCCGCGATTCGCAGCGCAGCACTCAACCACTGCGTTAACCGTGTCATTGAGAGCGGGCTCATCTAGTTTGATGCAAAATTTCAGTTTCATATCTTTACTCTTTACTGAGAAAAAGGGACACGGCAGACAGACGGACAACGAAGTGATCCTATAAGAATTTAGTTATTACTTTGGAGGTACCTAAGGAACCCTAAAAACAAAGCAGCACATCTATATAATAAAAATGAATCGCTAAATGTGTTGCTAAGCGCAAAACACGAAAACGGCTGGACCGATTTGGCTGATTCTTTTTTGTTATGTTTCGTTTTGTCAGGAGAAGGTTCTTATGGAAAAAAAAAAGCAGGAAAGGTCTCAAGGGTAAGGGTAGAGGTAGGGTAGGGGTAGGGGTAGGGTACGGTACAGTAGGGTAGGGTATTGGTAGGGTAGGTAGGGTAGGGATAGTGTAGGGTTTGGGTAGGGTATCGGTAGGATAGGGGTAGTGGTATCGGTTGGGTAGGGGGAGGATACTACGCGAACGAAGTCGTGGCCGGTAAGCTAGTTTAAAATATAAAACGCACAAAACTTGTTTTGGGAATACAGCTAAGGAGTGGAATTCTCTGCCTGCGTCTGTGTTATCCGATCGCTATAACCTGGGGGTCTTTAAGTCAGGAGTGAACACGTCGCTTCTAGGCAAGCGTGCTTCATTTTTGACTACATCATCGCTTAACATCAGGTGAGATGGTGGTTAAACGCAAGCCAATCAAGAATTAAAAAAAAAAACAAATAATAGTTCACCGGTGTTCGGAGCCGGGTCCAAGCTGCCGGTGGTTAGAGCTACGGAGAAAGGAACCTCCTTCACAAAAGAGATCTTTAGGTCTAGTTGAAAGCCAGCGACGAGAAATTTGCAATTGTCTGATATAGTTATTGAGCTCGCTCTTGTCCTCGATAACGGCTGGTAAGCGACCGATGATTTCTACGATGGAACGAGCGAGCTCGGAAGAGCTGTTCACTGTTGCTTTAAAGGCTGACGGGTCATATGTGGCAGGGAACACAAAAGCCGGTAGAGAGTTCCACACCTTGGCATTGCGCACAATAAATGTTGAAGCAAAGCGCTTAGTACGACAAGACGGTATATCGACCAAGTGTGGATGGTATCCTGCGGTACGTCTGGTAGACCGGTAGTAAAAGGGGGATGAAGAGATTAGGTCGTGGAGCCCCCGCGCACACTCTCCGAAGTATAATCTGTAGAAGATAGACAGGCAAGTAACGTTTCGCCGGTGAGCCAGACTGTGAAGCTTGCCTGCCAGAACCTCGTCACCTATGAGCCTTTTAGCTCTGCGTTCGATCGAGTAAATATAGCTTTTGAGCCCACGATCACGGGTGGTAAGCGACCGATGATTTCTACGATGGAACGAGCGAGCTCAGAAGATGTCTGTTCACTGTTGCTTTAAAGGCTGACGGGTCATATGTGGCAGGGAACACAAAAGCCGGTAGAGAATTCCACACCTTGGCATTGCGCACAATAAATGTTGAAGCAAAGCGCTTAGTACGACAAGACGGTATATCGACCAAGTGTGGATAGTATCCTGCGGTACTTCTGGTAGACCGGTAGTAAAAGGGGGATGAAGGGATTAGGTAGTGGAGCTCCTGCGCACATTCTCCGAAGTATAATCTGTAGAAGATAGTCAGGCAAGCAACGTTTCGCCGGTGAGCTAGACTGTGAAACTTGCCTGCCAAAACCTCGTCACCTATGAGCCTTTTAGCTCTGCGTTCGATCGAGTAAATATAGCTTTTGAGCCCTCGATCACGGGTGGTAAGCGACCGATGATTTCTGCGATGGAACAAGCGAGCTCAGAAGATGTCTGTTCACTGTTGCTTTAAAGGCTGACGGGTCATATGTAGCAAGGAACACAGTAGCCGGTAGAGAGTTCCACACCTTGGCTGTGCGCACAATAAATGTGGAGGAGAAGCGCTTAGTACGACAAGACTGTATACCGACCAAGTGTGGATGGTCACACATCCAAGAATTAACCTTGAAACACAGAAGCCGGCATAGAGTTCCACTCCTTGGATGTGTGTACAATAAATGTGGAGGAGACGAGACGGTATATCAACTACGTGTATATAAATGTATGTACACTGCATCACGTCTGGTAGAACGGTAATGCAAAACTGCTAAACTGGACCTATTTGACACATATATTGCTGTTATATTTAATTAAGCTTTTATTATATTTTTTTGTATTTATTGTTTGTTAGTTTTTATAAGAGTAATATGGGTAGAATTCACATTACTGGCAATTTTGTTAACCCCTCCAATTAAGCTTAATATGCTTGTGTCTGAGTGGGGTTCGAACTCACGACCTTTCGATTACAAGTTCGACAGCTTAGACGTTAAGCTTTTGATGCTTTATTGACAATTTGATTCTATAATTTATTTCTATTTCTTTTTTAACTGACTTCAAAAACGGAGGTTCTGTATTCGATCAGTATGTATGTATGTATGTATGTATATTTGTATATCCGCGATTTTCTCAGAAAATACTGACCCGAATTCGATCGCGTTTTCGGTGTTTGAAAGCATATTTTTTCAACCGACGAAAAAAAGAGGAGGTTATCAATTCGACGAGTATATATTTTTTTTTTTTTTTTTTTAATGTATGTTCATCGATTACTCGAAGACGGCTGAACCGATTTGGAACATTCTTCTTTTAATTGAAAGGGTATACTTCGATATTGGTCCCATTTTCATAAACGTCAGGATCTGATGATGGGATCCTGGAGAAATCGAGGGAACTCTTCAAATATTATAGGCACACCTATGTCGTTTTGGGTATTTCTTATAGTAACTTGTGCAGTTGCTCTCAAAAAGTATCATTTGAGGAAGTGGAACTGATGATGAAGACCACAGATGACCGCCGAAACTACTCAATAATAAGTATCGAGTGGATTGCGATTCGATTACTTGAATATGGATGTTACGCACTTTATGCTCGTCACAATGCATATGGTGATGTAGAGCTGATGGTGAAGTACCAGGAGAACTCCTCAACAATTAACGGCCCAGCATTGGGAAAAGCAATATTTTGTAAAAGGTTATAAGTAGTTGATAATTAGGCTCTTGTAACTAGGTAAATTAAAAATAGACCAACTAAAAAGAGTGAAATAAAAACTTTTTACCAAAAAATAAACCGATTCCCAAAAAACACTGCAAAGTGAAAAATAACTTTAATTTCGGAAGTCGGTGCCAAAAACGAAAAAACAAAACTAAAGACACCGACTACCGAAATTAAAGTTATTTTTCACTTTGCAGTGTTTTTTGGGAGTCGGTTTAATTTTTTACAAGGAAGGTTTTAGTATATAACACACCAGGTTCTGATGAAGGCCTTCTGAGATAAGTGATCGAACTCTTCAATTAAAAACAGCAAATCTCCCGCGATTGCTACCCTCGTACATCTATGTACTGTTTAGCATAATTAGCCTATTAATATCACCACAGCTGAGGCACAGACCTTCTGAATCACGTCTGAAATGTGGTTTAAGTGGGTAAAAGAGACGTGTACAACAAATTCTGTTTTTAAAAAGTAAGTTTTAACGGTATGTAGGTATCTCAAGTATAAAGTAACACTAAACTAAAAAGCATAAAATAAAAACCTTTAAAAAAAAAACCGACTTCAAAAAACTTGCGTAGTGCAAGTCTTTTTTGTAAGTTTTGAAGTCGGTTTGACCACCATCTCACCTGATGGTAAGTGGTGATGTGGTCGAAGATGGAGCACGCTTTGCTAGAAGTAACCTTTTCACTCTTGACTTAAAGACTCCCAGGTTATAGCGATAGGTTATAGTTTTGATAGGCAATAAACGCCGCATTCTCGGGCACACCCAAGGTAATGAAACCTATTCGTTTATCTTTTCACCGACTCCAGCCATGTGAGTAGATACCTAGCCCTTATTTTTAATGGAATTAGACATCTAATAAAACGATATTTAAGGTTATTTCTCTCATTGCAGTGCAAGTATTTTTTGTAAGTTTTGAAGTCGGTTTGACCACCATCTCACCTGATGGTAAGTGGTGATGTGGTCGAAGATGGAGCACGATTTGCTAGAAGTAACCTTTTCACTCTTGACTTAAAGACTCCCAGGTTATAGCGATAGGTTATAGTTTTGATAGGCAATAAACGCCGCATTCTCGGGCACACCCAAGGTAATGAAACCTATTCGTTTATCTTTTCACCGACTCCAGCCATGTGAGTAGATACCTAGCCCTTATTTTTAATGGAATTAGACATCTAATAAAACGATATTTAAGGTTATTTCTCTCATTGCAGTGCAAGTATTTTTTGTAAGTTTTGAAGTCGGTTCAATTTCTTGTAAAAAAAAGTTTTTATTCTATTTACCACCCTTTAGTTTTTAAGTCCTCTTTTAATTCTGTTATAGTGTACGATAAAGAGTGTATCTGTCTATCTATGTTTCAGAATACGAGTAGTATTAAGGAGCATAGCCTATAAGTAAAAGACTAGATTCTTCTACTTACCCAGGTTTTGAACCTGACATGGCAATAGCAGGGTGTCTCCTACAACTGTCCTGAATGAATGTCCTCGCGACAGGAACCGCGGCCCATCATCTGAAACAGATAAAATAAAATAAATACAGTGTTTATTTTCATTAGCACATATGTTATCGGTTACAATTCGGGGAGTGTGCGATGGAATTGCACAATCTCATTCCATCAAGCCCGTTCCATCATCCGACTACAAGACAAACGGCGATGCGCCATCGTTACATGGTGGACATCCCACCCTTATGCACAAAACGATTTGGGAATAGTTTCATTGTGCGTTGGTGGAAGGAGTGGAATTCTCTACCGGAGTCTGTGTTTCCTGATAGCTATAACCTCGGGGTCTTTAAGTCAAGAGTGAATAGGTTACTTCTTGATAAGCGTGTGATGGATTATTCAAATAATTTCAGTTGATTTATTACATTAACTCAAGTTTGTTTCTTTAATTGAACACAAATTAAAATATCACTATAATAATTATAACCTTGTTAACATGTGATACACAACATTTATGGTTTAAGAACTTTATTTATTCCTCATAAAGAATTACAATAATTCTATTCTATTTTTTGTTAATGGCAAGTGGAGCAGATGTCGACTATTCTGCCAATGTCTAAAGAAAATTGGAAAAACAAGTGTGTATGATTAATGACTAGAAACAGAATGTATTTAGAAAAGAAAAAAGTTAAAATCAGAACAGGAATAATTCACTTACTGAGAAAACATTTTTATACAGAGATAATGGTTAAAATCACTTTGACATTCGTAAAATAAAGAAATAAGTGGGTAAGCGGTTATTTCAACAAAGACCTACAAAGTGATTCTTACTAGATGTGGCAAATAATATGGCAATGTACTTTTATTGTGTTATATTTGTATTTTATTTATATTAATTTGACTTTGTAACGTGACTTTTTAAAAGTTGACATACTTTTTGTTTCTCTTATTTCTACCGAAATTTTATTATACATATTGACGCCTTATTAAATATTATATTTCTTTTCCCGTAATTTACTGTTCTGGGTGGACGAGTTACTAAGTTACTAAGGTATGTACTAAGGTCTTACGTAGCGATATTTTGTGTTGCTTTTAGTGAAGTTTAGTGTTATGTGCATATCTTTTTTTTAATATTTTTTAAATATTTCACGTGTAGTACTTATATGTTTGGAATATGTTCATAATTTTAGAGTACTCGTAAATTTTTTGAGTTGGCGTTCGGAATTTGTAGTTAAAATAGAATCGTTTTGCGTTTAGTAAGGATAACTATTTTTAACCGACTTCTAAAAAAGGAGGAGGTTCTCAATTCGGATGTTTGTTTGTTTTTTTTTTATGTTTGTTCGGGCATCACTCCGTCGCTTGCCAACCGAATTGAAAAATTATTTTTGTGTTGAAAAGGGTATACTTCCCAAATGGTCCCATAATTTTTTTATCGAAATCAGACAAGCCGTTTCTGAAAAATCAACAAAAGTCTAAAAAAATATTTACGTTGATGATCTTTTCGTTTACTCTGCATTGCGTTTTTTGTTCGCGCATAACTCCGTCTTGTACGAACCGATTTAGAAAATTCACTGACCCACTAAAAAGCGCGAAAATAAAAACTTTTTTGCAAAAAATAAAACCGACTTCCATATCAAAACACTACAAAGCCAAAAATAATTTTAATTTCGGAAGGCGGTGTGAAAAAAAAAAGAAAATACAAAACCAATAACACCGACTACCGAAATTGAAATTATTTTTGGCTTTCTAGTGTTTTGATATGGAAGTCGGTTTTATTTTTTGCAAAAAAGTTTTTTATAAAAAAATGTCTAGGTTTGGTTTCAATTTATGTAGTTACGGATGTTGTTTTAGACGTATAATTTAATATTATAATTGGGGTGTCTGAGGTATTGCGCTTAATCTGTTACGCCCTGTATTGTGATCGTCTTCCGGCTTCTTATATTGAGCCTACCTGCCAGATCCTGAACGGCACGTGAACAAACCAGTCTCCCGATAGCGTTTGTAGACTCTATGAACAGTCGACAGGCTTAGATGCAATCTTTCAGCCATAACACGCTGACTAAGTCCAGAATCAAGCAATACCACCACTTGGGCGGCTTCTGCGGGCGATGTATCCATATGTTTTAGAAAAAAACTTTTTCAGACGTCCCAAAGTTTTAAGATATTAATTTTTAGTTTTCAAAGGTGAAATGTACTCCGACTCTAAACACACATTTGTCTCATAACAGTGAATCATTTAATTTATAGGATAAACAAATGAAATTCTAATCTTGAATTTAGAATTTTCGCTTATCTAAATATATATAATTCAAAGGTGACTGACTGACTGACTGACTGACTGACATAGTGATCTATCAACGCACAGCCCAAACCACTGGACGGATCGGGCTGAAATTTGGCATGCAGGTAGATGTTATGACGTAGGCATCCGCTAAGAAAGGATTTTGCGAAATTCCCACGGAATCGGGATTTACACGGGAAAGACTTTCCACGCGGGCGAAGCCGCTGGCACAAGCTAGTCACTGTATAAACTGCCAGCTATATCTACAATCATGTGATTTTTTTCAAGGAATGAAAACTCTTTTGTGTTAAATTAGGAAAGAAACCTATGACAGAAACCATAAAAACGGAAGTGTTTCAATTTTTCTGAAGAGAAGTGACTTCTAAAATAAAATATAATTTTATCGATCGCGAACAAATTCGCCATCACAGCTATTCTCCAATAAAGTAAGACCAAAAAAAGTCCCGAAGTAAAAAAAAGCCAATCGAATTCCTTCCATATTTCATCGACCAATTTAAAAAGCCATTGAAAGTGGTATTGAAGAAAAAATTATAAACTGCCAAACTCCGTACGCTCTTAAAGAGAGATTTGCCAAGTTTCCGCGGAGTGAGAATCTTAGTATATTTATGTGTGTGGTTTGGGCAGATGTGGTTGATATATGGGATAAGTCTGTTTGTAAGTTTTTGTTGGATGAATCGAGACAGGAGTGTTTTCAAGCGAATTGGTTAGGAAATGGGGTGGGTAAAAGTCGAGCTGCTAACCGTTTTGTTTATTAAATTCAAACTCAAAATACTTTATTTCACGCAGGTAGGCCTGCGTGATAGGCACTTACAAAACGTTAGAAGTTAGTGCACGGTTCGAAATTGGTCGTTTTCTATGGAGAAGAACCAGCAAGAAACTCCACAGTTACTCTTTTAATGACATTTTTTATTTAAATTAATAACTTTACTTTTACTTTTCGGGGAGCGTGCGATGGAATTACACAATCTAATTCCATCAAGCCCGTTACGTCATTGGACTACAAGACAAATGGCGATGCGCCATCATTACATGGTGGACATCCCACCCATACGCATAAAACGATTTCGGAATACCTTCATTGTGCGTCCGGCTAAGGAGTGGAATTCTCTGCCGGAGTCTGAGTTTCCTGATAGCTATAACCTGTGGGTCTTTAAGTCAAGTGTGAATAGGTAAGCTTACTTTATTTTCGACCACCTCATCAAGCCTACCAACAAAAATTTATTTTTTAACGTTTATTAAGCGCTCGACTCGTTCATGTGTGCACAGCTAACGTTCTCCGTTTTTAATATTCATAATAAGTGGTATAAAGTGTACATGTAAACTTAAAAGTTATATCAGCTCAAAGCTCGTGAAAAGTACTGTGTTCTGTGATAGTGTTAATCTAAATCAGACCCATATTAACAAAGTTATCACGGTATTAAGTGAAACCAAAACTCAACAACACAAATCATCTGCTTGACACGGGTGAGTCATCGCATGCGCCGACTAGTCTAATCCGTCACACTATCGCTGTCGCTGTCACTCCTAAGCGCACGGACTGTTGCTTTACTGCTCGCTCCCGTAACACGCGCTGTACGAGTGTGCTCTTCGCCGTACTAGCTAGCTGAGTCACCGCCTTTGTTCTCGAACGCGAGCTTTGTTTTGCTTTGATTCAAAATGAATACAACTTGCAACGCTTGTAAACAAGATATTACTTCTAACAGATTGATAAACTGTACATTATGTGAGAAAAACTACCACCCGATTTGCGTCAATGTTACCCTTGACTCCTCAAATAGAAATGAAAACTGGATTTGTCCTTCTTGCCGCGCAAAAGCACCACGGACTGACAACAGCAATACGCCTATCTGCCCACCTGCGAAAGCTGCTGAGCTCGACGTTCGCACGTCGCACGTCAATACGCAATCTCGCGCGTACAAGCGTATGGCTGTTGGTTCACCCAGCCGGGATGTCCTGGAGGAATCTGTTTTATTTTCTGACCTGGTGGCAGAAATTCGTCTCATGCGCTCAGACATGGCAGAGCTCAAATGTACTGTTTCAAAATTATTTGATGGGATAGACAAATGTAATGTTCGTTTAGATCAGTTTGAAAAGCGTATCACTACGCTCGAACAAAAATCCATTGATTTGTCTGCAATTAACGCCACGATATCCTCATTAAAAGACCAATTGAATCAACAGTCACAGGCAGCCTTGAGGAATGAAATAGAGATTATAGGAGTGGAAGAATCCAACAACGAAAATCTTCATCATATCGCGATGATCACAGCCACTAAAATTGGGGTCAACTTAACCGTGGATGACATTGACTGGGTCACTCGTGCAGGTCTGAAGAAAGGCCCTACGTCAACCTCGGACTCAAACTTCCCCAGGCCGGTCATAGTCAAACTCCTGCGAAGATCGAAAAAAGATGAACTGATAAGAGCATTTAAGGCGAGACGCAATCTATCTTCCGAGGACTTAGAAATACAGGGCCGAAACCGGAAAGTCTTCATCAATGAACACCTCACTAAGGAAAATCGTATATTATTTCGGGAAGCCAGAACCCGAGCTGGAAAGGCTGGATTTAAATTCTGCTGGACGAACAGAGGCCAAATACTTATTCGACAAGTTGAAGGGAAGTCAGCGATTCAAATTAGGAACACTAGAGACCTGGACCACTTTCTTGGCACGATCTCCTCAGCGGCAACGTCACCTCCCTTTCCACATACTCCTATGTGAACTCTATTTTTGTAGAAAGTCTCAATGCTTGCGAGTTGTATTTTTTCGAATGATTTCATGTTATGTCATATACTCGTATTTTTTTATTTCTATAAGACATGTCTTTTATAAGTATAATATAGTAGGATACATTATAAACAGGGGCGGTGTAAATAATTGCATTGTAATAAAATGTTGTTTGGGTTTACTTGGAGTGAATACTAATAATATTACTTATGTTTTTCTACATACTTTAATTTCCAAACTACTCAGTATGCTCAGTACCAAAAATCAAATGTTACACAATGTCTTACTTTACTTATTACAAAACCAGAATAGCCACAAATCACACACACAGTCACACGCTCACTCACATCACACACCCTGTCGTCGATCCGTTATCTCAGGCACAAATGCGGCAATAAGTCACCTTGTATTATACTTTCGTATTTTTCCAACATTACTAGATAATGGATAAAGTTAAACTATCAGATGATATTGACGAAACACTCACGTTACCTTGCCGCATCATCGATAGTCCAGAGTTGTGCCGGGATTTATTCATTGGAAACGACTTTAAAGTGCTAACTTGTAATATAAGGAGCTTACAAAAGAACTTTCCTGACCTTGTAACAGTACTGCACCGTTTCGACTGCGAATTCGATGTAATTGTGCTCACAGAGTGTTGGCTTAATGATAACTCGATAGTCAATCAGTTACCGGGGTACAATTGCTATCGAACTCATAAAGTTATCAACAAGAATGGTGGAGTGGCTGTGTATGTGAAAGATATTTTGACAGTTTCAGTATGTGAGCCGGAATTCGATGACGCCAATTGCCTTATTGTCAAAATTAACACAGACGTTACACTGCTGGGTATCTATCGCTCTCCCTCATTCAGTAATATTGATAGGTTTCTAAACTCATTAGAAAACTCGCTAAATGGTGTCAGCAGCTGTCAAAACGTGATTGTTACAGGGGACATGAACTTAAACCTCCTTGATAGTAACCCCAACGCCAGTTTTATCGCCTACCAGTGTCTCCTATCGGAACACGGGTTACTACCCTCTATAACTAAACCAACTAGAGGTGAAGCTTGCTTAGACCATGCGTTTATTAGAACTAAGGGATCAACACAAGGAGTAGTTTGTAAATCGTCAATAACAGACCATGATCTTGTTATCTTAGGCACAAACCTATTAAAAGCCAAAAAGCCATCACGTAACAGGTTTAAAACAAAAATGGATTACTCTAAGATTGCAAATGAAGTGCGTGAACTTGACTGGTCCGACGTAATGTCTAGAACAGATGTTAATGACGCGGTGCTACTTTTCAACAATATTTTAACGGACGTCATAAAAAAACACTCAGCGCAGGTAAAAATTAGTCGTACAAAGTTCAGTTTAAAACCATGGGTCACCCCTGGCTTGATTCGGTGCATGCGCCATCGAGACGCGTTGCATGCTCAATCGAAAGCGCATCCGACTAATCTGGAGTTGAAATGTGTATACAAACGATACAGGAACTTTTGTAACGATATCCTTCATAAGCGTAAGGCGGCCTATGAGAGTGAAGAGTTGAAGAGTCACAGCAATCACCCCAAAAGACTCTGGAGAGTAATTAAAAACATATGTCAATTTCCTAAAAAACCTAATGACAACCAGCAATTACTAGGGACCGAAAAAAATTGTTCTACATCTGTAAATGAATGCAACCGCCATTTTGTATCAGTGGGTCAACGTTTGGCACTCAATATCTTGGACAAACTTCAGACTACAGAGAGTAGACTAAGCAGTGATGCTAAGCTCGTAAATCGTTCTAAAGATTCTCTGTTCTTTCCCCCAACTGAAATATCTGAAATTGATAACATCATTACTGATATGAAAGATGATAGTGCACCTGGTTCTGACGGGATTCGTCCACTTCTCCTCAAGCTCATCAAACCATATGTCTTGAACCCTCTGACGTATATCTGTAACCTGAGCATGACAACGGGCACTTTTCCTAATTGCTGGAAGATGGCCGTTATAACGCCGATCCATAAGAAAGGAGCCAAAGACTGTCTCAATAACTATAGGCCTATCTCTTTATTGAATGTTATGTCTAAGATACTAGAGAAACTCGTCAATAACCGCCTCATCGGTTTTCTGGAAAGAAACAGTCTATTGTCTGAACGCCAATTCGGTTTTAGACGGGGCAGGTCTACTGAGCAAGCCATAGGGCTTTTGACTGATATTGTTTCTTCAAAGATCGATAAGGGGCAACGGTCTATCGGTGTCTTCCTTGACCTAGCCAAGGCATTCGATACAGTTTCCATTGAGATGCTTTTGAAAAAGCTGGATTGCCTTGGCGTAAGGGGTGTTGCTTGGGATTGGTTCAAAAGTTACTTAACGGGTAGACGACAGTACGTGGTAATCGGGGACTATGTGAGCGAAAGCCTGTCAATCACTTTTGGTGTGCCACAAGGCAGTGTACTTGGTCCTACATTGTTCACTGTGTATATGAACGACATTTTGGATTTAAACATACCAGGATCTGATATGATTTGTTATGCTGATGACACGGCAATCTTATCCCATGGAGATAGATGGGCGGATGCTTTAAATGCTGCAGAAAATGGCATGCGTAACATATCGGACTGGCTTGATGGAAATCTTTTGACTCTAAACGTCGAAAAGACGAGTTTTATTCCGTTCTACATCAGCCGTCCCAGCTGCCCGGACATCAATGAAATTAAAATCCATGACATACACTGTCATGCCACAAAGTGCTGTTGTAGGGGTATTGGAAGGGTAAATTCAATCAGGTACCTGGGCATCACGATTGATCAGAATTTGTCTTTTAAAGAACACATTTCGACACTCTCCAAAAAAGTTCGTAAATTTATTTATATAATGAAATCACTTCGTGCTAGTGCTCCAAAGGATATATGCAGAAACGTCTACCTAGCTCTCTGTCAATCGTTGCTGTAATACTGTATAGGCGTCTGGGGTAGCGCAGCCAAGACCTACTTGATTGAACTCGAACGTGCACAACGGGCCGTTCTTAAAGTTCTTCTTGGTAAGCCGCGACGTTATTCCACAGACGAACTATACAAAGAAGCTGACGTCTTGCGTGTCCGACAGCTTTATATCCTGAAGTCCCTACTTAAACTTGTTGCTGCGTCTGGGCATCAATTTACTTACACCCAAAGAGGGAGGGTAGGAGCTGACAGTCTACCAATCCCAAGAGTGAAATCAATATTTGCCACAAGTTTCTACCTATTCGGGTCTTCAATGTAGTAAATAAATCTACAATTAGAATCCCTGAAAATGTCTTTGAAGCTAAGATTATGTTAAAAGCATGGCTTCGGAACCTGACCTACGATGAAACTGAAAATTTGTTATGTTCCTTGAAATAAGATAATCTAAAAGCACGAAACAGACATATCCCACACAAACACACATGTAACATACACACTCACACACGCTCGCACAAATACTTCACACTTCTTACTTACACTCACTCACTCACTCACTCACTCGTTCACCGCGCCAGTTGGAAATTACATTATGTTACAAATAACCCACTACTACTTCCATGTACATACATATTCCTAATTATTATTATTTTATTGCTTTTATTTTTTAGTAATCAATTTAATTTGTTTGTTTTGTTCAACTTTGTCAAAATTATTATAATTAGTCCAATCCTTTATTTTTAACTGTATTTTATCACGCACTTTTTTTAACGTTTTCATTTTGTCTAGCTGTGCTGTGTCACATTGAAGTTACGAGTAGATTCAGTCAATCTCTGTTGTCAATATTGGGCCACCAAGATACAGGCTGTGCCTAGTTTGGGGCCCATTGCTAACTCTTTTGTGTTTTGTAACTTTATGTATTGTATTTTCTGTCTGTATGTCTTTCAACTTGTGTGTATAAAAAAAAAAAAAAGAACTGTGTATTCTCAAAATCTCAAAATAAATCTACCCACAACGGAAACATAGGAGCGAACTAATTCGCCCCCAAACTCAACTACGGAACAAACATGTTTCTCAACCAATAGTTACTAATAAATCACAGGGTAAACAAGAAAACACAATTACTAACATTAAACGAAACAGTGGCGGATCCGCCGCGGATCCGTTTCGGATATCCGTCCGTTCCGAAAACCGCCATATTTTATTTCATCCGGGCAAAACGAGCCGCCATATTTAAATGGTTTTCGCGCCATGAAATAGAAATGGGACGTATTATTTTAGCTATGAGGATTCTACACATTTGTAGGGGCTGAAAATGCCAAAGTAATGAGGAAAGAAATTCAAACCCATTCAGAATAAAAATCATTCGCTAGAACCCCAGTATTATTGAAGATTGCAAAGCAGGAAACTGTATATACAACGTGTAATTTATAGGGTATATACATAGCAAGTACACGGCTTCTTTGGATGTAGCAAACGATATGGCAAGGGTTTTGGAATCCTATGTCTACATGTGTAGAACTTATTAGAAATTTCAATACATTGACCCCAGAAACATTCTTCAAATTAAGAAGTACGTAGGGAATTATCGTGTTATTGGCCAGTGAAGTGGAAAGTTATTAATAATTGACCCTCGTAGTGCTGTGACACATTTGTTATTATTGGTATTCAAGAAACATATGACACTGATAATTTGGTATCAATTCTTTAAGTGACTTATTTTGAGCTGAAACTGTGCATAGAGACTCCCTACCAGATGTTGTCTTTAGCCCTTTTTGCCCTTAACAACGTGTAACGGAAACCTCCCATACCCCCTGTATGGGAGGTTTCCGTTACACGTTGTTACACGTACAGTATGTTAACTAACAGAGGGCGTTCCCGTTAACTCGCAACAGTATAGCATCCATACATGCTAAAAAAATATAACCATTCGAAAACAAAATGTTTTTATTCTTTTTTAATATTAAAATGTTCACTAAAAATGTTAAATTGATACGTAAAAGAAACACTCTGTACACGCGTACTTGAAGGACGGCAACGTCGCAATTTATTTATGAATGACGGGGCCGCGTGTGCGGCGATCTAATTGATGTGCTCTCTGTTAGTTAACTACTGTATACAACGTGTAACAGAAACCCCATATCTATCCAAAAGGACTGAAGACAACATCTGGTATGGAGTCTCTATGCAAAGTTTCAGCTCAAAATAAGTGACTCACAGAATTGACTCCAAATTATTGGTTTCATATGTTTCTTGAATACCAATAATAACAAACGTGTCACAGCACTATGAGGGTCATCACTTTCTACGTCACTTGCCAATAAAACGATAATTCTCTTCGTTCTTCTTAATTTGAAAAATTCGGTCTCTGGTATCAATGTATTGAAATTTCTAATAAGTTCCACACATGTAGACATAGGATTACAAAACCCTTGCCATATCGTTTGTTATCATCCAAAGAAGCCGTGCACTCGGTATGTATATACCCTTTAAATTACACGTTGTATATGTATTAGAATACATTGATGTTATTGTGGCTAAATAAAAACAGTCACTCGCATCGATCTTTAAGGTGAAGCAACCCTTTCTGAGGTCAGTATTTGGAAGGGTGAGCGTCTTTAACATATGGAGACTCCTCCGTGCCTCGGATAGCACGCTAAGCCGTTGGTCCCGGCCGTCATTTTGACATCTTTGACAAAGGTCTGTAAAAGATCGCTTTTAGCGATAAGACCGCCTATTGTAAACCCTTAGTAGTTGTTAAGTCCTTATTTAATTCTGTTATGGTGTAGGAGAAATCGACAGAATCTATCAAATACTAGCTTCCGCCCGCGACTTCGTCAGCGTAGAATAGTTACTTTGGGCTAACGCTAACTTTAACCCGCGACTTCGTTTATATAGGTAAGTAAGTACTGGGTCTTATAATCTTATAATATTATAAAGCTGAAGAGTTTGTTTGTTTGCTTGAACGCGCTAATCTCAGGAACTACGGTTCTGATTTGAGAAATACTTTCAGTGTTAGATAGCCCATTTATCGAGGTAGGCTATAGGCTATATATCATCACGCTAAGACCAATAGGAGCGAAGCACTAATGAAGAATGTTTCAAAATCGGGGGATTTTTTTTTCCACGCGGACGAAGTCACGAGCGGAAGCTAGTAATCTTATATCATGTAGATTGTAGGTTATTCTCAAAAATACTAAACTAATGTTATTTTAAAGTACTTCTGTATACACTATATTTTTAGTTTTGTTTTCTTCCGGCCGGGCCGGTGTTGTTATTTTAAAACTGCGATAGCTCCTAAGATATTCATTTAAATCGAATGATGTAAAGGGCAATTTTGTTTTAAATTAAATACTTGTGATGAATAACGTATTTATTTGGATAAGGATTAATATCATGTTTATAAAAACACCTTCGTAAATAATGCATTATTTTAGAACAAATTTGGTTAGCATAAAAAAGGTTATAGTGAGCTAACCTTAAAAGATAGACATAAGTATGCTGTCGCGGACTTTTTTTTAGAACTTTTAAAGAGGAATAATTCTGTCATACATGATTTTTGCGAAACTTTAACCGTTTACGTAGCGCACGCAGCGGAAGCTCTCAATAGGAAAAAATCCCCCGATTTTGAAACATTCTTCATTAGTGCTCCGCTCCTATTGGTCTTAGCGTGATGATATATAGCCTATAGCCTTCCTCAATAAATGGGCTATCTAACACTGAAAGAATTTTTCAAATCAGAACCGTAGTTCCTGAGATTAGCGCGTTCAAGCAAACAAACAAACAAACTCTTCAGCTTTATAATATTAGTATAGATATTATAGGCACACCGGTGACACACATTCAGTTGTTGTCTTCGGCATAATCTACCAAAACGTTAGTTTTGAATTTTTGAGGTATAAAAACATCAGCCGGTTGTCTGAATGATGTATTTGTCCAAACACTCGAATTTTTATTTAGTCATTTAGAAAGAACCACTTTCCCCCCGAGCTGTTTTTTGTAAATGCGTAATTACGTACGCGCTCTTTAAAAGGACCTGCTTCTGACATGTTTTAGTGACACACTATAACTATGATTTGAGATTGTAAAAAAATCAAATAAACTATAATTCGTCTTATATATTTCCAAACACATACATTTGAACACTTTTATATGGATCGTACAAGTTGAAAAAGAGAGAAAAAAAAAAATCTAATCATATTTATCGTATTCGGGGTTCGCCAGAACGTGGGCCTCGGGGATCGGGGTACTCAGGGCATAACCCAAAAATAAAACGTCATCGTCGTCATGATAAAAATAACGTCGGTCATGATAATGTTGGTTGATACGACCGAGGGGCTTTCCTTTAAACTGCGTATACTAGGTACCATTTTCAAGCTTTGTACCAAAAATCAATTAAATAGGAGAAGTAGTTTAGTCGCAAATGATTTTGATGAGATGCACCTTAAAGCGATAAATCTGACCAAGACAAGAGATAACACATGCCGCGCTACGTTGCCACTTTGTTACCTAGGTATTTAAGGTCAGTCACATTTATTTACAAAGGGTGGTTGCGTTTTACTCTGATTTGTAAGCTATTTAGTTTCTTTGAAAAAAAAAATAATATCCCCTCTGTCGTATCAACTCTGTATGAACCGGGTTATTGTTTGTTGTTAACGTGATTTAGGTTGCAGTGATGCGGAATCCCAGGAAAAAATTTGCAAAAGAGTGGCTTTTATCATATCTGTTTAGATATGAATATTTTTTATAAACATAGATTTATTTATAATAAAATCTAGTTGCTACTTAAAAGGAAGTGATAATAGTATAAATTTTATCATTTATTTAAATATCTCACGATCTAAACCCGCTCATTTATTATTCGATTGATTGAATCCGTGTGACAGTGTGACATTAGCTTATGTCAGCTTACTGTATCAAATTAAAAGTCCTGGTACAATAATAATATTAACATTTTACTCCTTAATACTGACTTACGCATTTGTTACTAGCTATTCAATGTGAATTCGTAATTATAACGAGTACTGTAAAAAAAGCTATGAATTTTGTTATAAATAAATAAATATTCATTGAACAACTTACTTCTGTTATTCTGCGCGTGCGCCGCTATGAAGACGGCGGCGAGAACCACCCAGGACACCTCCATGGCGTCAACCGCGACCACCGCTCCACACCCAGCTGTACCTCATCTGGAACAACACACAACCAATGATTCGATACGTCGAATATAAATATAAAAATCCCGTGTCTCAGTGTTTGTTATCGAACTGCTCTGCAACGGCTAGACCAATTAAATTTCGGGGAGTGTGCGGGAAATCCATATGAAACTAATATTCCAAGAAAATATCTAGTTTACATTCCGCCAAGAACTAGATGTTCAATTTTGCATGCAGTATGCAGCACCGCCCTCCCGCCCGCAAATATATGCACATGCAGAAGGGATGCAATAAAAACATCCCATATGCAAACGAACCACAGAATATACATAATTATACAATATACAACGTGTAACGGAAACCCCATACGTATCCAAAAGGGCTGAAGACGACATCTGGTATAGGGTCTCTATGCACAGTTTCAGCTCAAAATAAGTGACTCAAAGAATTGATACAAAATTATCGGTTTCATATGTTTCTTGAATATCAATCATAACAAACGTGTCACAGCACTACGAGGGTCAATAACTTTCCACGTCACTTGGCAATAACACGATAACTCTCTTCGTTCTTCTTAATTTAAAAAATTCGGTCTCTGATATCAATGTATTTAAATTTCTAATAAGTTCCACACATGTAGACATAGGATTACAAAGCCCTTGCCATATCGTTTGTTTTCATCCAAAGAAGCCATGCACTTGGTATGTATATACCCTTTAAACTACACGTCAATCGCTGGCAGTGGGACCACAAGCTATAACGAACAAATAAATACATTATCGCTTATAGAATAATTTGCAGTTCACACTTTATCTACAATAGTTAAAGTTACTCTTTACTCGAGCAACTTCTTCTTTGAAATAGTTTTATTTGCATTAATAATGAAGTCATTTATCTTGCAGATAATTATGCAGATAACGCCGACTTTGATGCATCACTTTTATTTTATAGTGTAGTTTTGAAAGGCTTTTGATTTTGCGACACCTTTTCCAAAACTTTGCATAAATGCAGCTGTGTCGGTAGGCAAATGAATGAGTAATTCAAATTTCAAATTCAAATTCTTTATTGCGAACTAAGTGTACAACATATTTACAACATATTTACAGTGTACAATATATTTTTGAAGATGTTAACAATAGGCAGGTTCTTACAACTTAGTTGCCTGTTAAGGCGTTGCAATTTATGTTTATCGTATAGTCTATCTTACAGTTTTCTTACAGGTTATATGATATTAATTACTGTATTTTTTACTAACATAACAGCTTTTTGTTTCGGTTGGGAAAATCATCGAATTCTCTTGAAATCGAAACGTCTCCTGCTCTGGGTGGAGCGGAAAGGAGTATCAGACTTCTAAAGACAAAAATACCACCCTGTTTCTTCAGCTGCCCTTAAGTTCCGGGGCCGCGGTATCTCGTTAGAACATTCCCGCAACTACGACAGGCAATGGCCCTATGCGACAACCCGTAGTTGCTGTCAAAGATGCTCAAAATGCCATCCAGGACCAACAGGTTTACTTGCTTTCCGAGGTACGGGGGTAACACACCGCCAACTTCCAAACTCCGAAATACTACAGTCTGAGAAATTCCTTAAAGTACTTTTTGCTCGACCCGGGAACCGAACCCGAGTCCTTGTGCTCAGCAGTCATGTTTGCGACCACTCGACGAGGCAGTTACATATATAACGTGTAATTTAAAGGGTATAGACATACTAAGTGCATGGCTTCTTTGGATGATAACAAACGATATGGCAAGGGTTTTGTAATCCTATGTCTACGTGTGTAGAACTTATTACAAATTCCAATACACATCAGTGTATTGGAATTTGTAATAAGTTCTACACACAACCAGATCAACCAGATCAACCAGAGATCGAATTTTTCAAATTAAGAAGAACGAAAAGAATTATCGTGTTATTGGCAAGTGACGTGGAAAGTTATTGACCCTCGTAATGCTGTGACACGTTTGTTATGATTGGTATTCAAGAAATATATAAAACCAATAATTTGGTATCAATTCTTTGAGTCAGTTATTTTGTGCTGAAACTGTGCATAGAGACTCCATACCAGATATTGTCTTCATCCCTTTTGGATAGATATGCGGTTTCCATTACACGTTGTATAGCTTAACTTTCTAATTAACAAAACATTAATCGAAGTGAGCACGTAATCATTTCAATGTTCAAGCACATGTACAAAAAAACTACCCTTTTCCCCCTAACCTCTTATTTCGACCCCCACAATCGATTATTTAGCAAATGATAAATGACATTTATTTTTCAAATAGGTTATAGATACCACTTTTACATGCAATTTTTTTTTCGTTAATTTAAACTAGATGAAGGTGGTGTTGCCTAACTGCTTAATTTGAGAAGAAACACTAAAACTAACTCAGAGGACAAAGTCTCTTTTAAAGTCCATATAATCCATACTGTTCAAATCATATGTGAATCATGTAGGTTTATGTCTGTGGTGCTTTTTATAGGAAAGAAGCACATAGATTTGAGCGGACTTGTCCAAACGGTGCAAGCATTTGTCAGGTATCGTATAGCTCAATTTAGAACTTTAAGCCGGTACAAAAAAAAACTCCTTTCCCTCTAACCTCTCATTTCACCCCCCGAAATCGATCATTTGGCAAACTCGTCATAGCATCTTACCATACACATCTTAATACGATAATTCCAAAAATTCTCCGTGGTCGTAGGAATGTAATATGTGCGTGTACATGTTTTTTTTAAGTATAAAACGACTGGTCGCTTTTACCCCTGGCTAGGGGCTGAAATCATTCGTGATAAATGCTATTGTTAAGGGGATGTATGTTTGGGGATTGAAATTCTTTCGTGTTTATACTGAGTACTTTATTTTTGAGATGTTTATATTGGTTTTAAATATCCATACTAATATTATTAATACGAAAGTATGTATGTCTGTCTGTCTGTTACGATTTCACGGCTAAACCACAGCACCGATTCGGATGAACTTTGGAATGAAAATGGTTGAAGGCCCCGGGGTTAAACATAGGCTTTTTTTTCACAAATCGGCCCCTAAAAGGTTGAAATAGGCGATGGTTTAATATAGGTTTACATATTAAATTTACGCGAACAAAGTCAGGGGCATCATCTTGTTTACAAATAAAGGAGAGAATGATCAAAAGTAGTCTAGCAATTTTTCATGTTACACAATCAAAATAATATAGAAATTATTTTCATATATTTTTACAAACCTTCGCTTCACGAATTTTATTTTGCGTAGTCGGAATTCTAGTTTTTTCAACATTTTATTTGAAATATTTGGTTTTTATCTATTTTTTGGTGTTAGTTTTGACCAGTTTTTATACTGGAATTGTACGGCAATTGTGACTTTAATAAATACAATCAAAGTGTCTGTCTGTACCTAATTATAACTGTCTTTTCTTAAGAACTTATATTTATTTACGCGATACTAGCACACAAACAAGTATTACAAATCTTTGTTTGTCTGTCTATCTTTCTGTTTGTCCAATCTCTGAAACGGCTGAACTGTTTTGAATGGGACTTTCACTGGAACATAGAGGATGTTATTGGGCAGTACTATTTTCTGCTTTATAACCCCCTAAATTTTGCACCAGAATTCCCGCGGGATCGGGATTTATGCGGAAAAATCCGAGCAGAGCCACGGAAAGAAGCTAGTGTAAATATATTTTATACTAGCTTCTTTCGGTGGAGATCAGAATAAAAATTATTTAAAGATCTTTCTAGACGCCTAGTTGACACTTCGCGTGACCTAAGGGCTGGCTTTTGCCTTGGACAGAGGTTAAACATTGCCATACAACAGAGAGTATTTAACCTAGAGAGCTTATAGGCCGATTTCTTTGAAGAACACAACTCACCAATACGGGTTGGGAGGCGAGGAAAAAACGCGCTACTGCAATTGGTCAGTTCCAAGTGAAGCTTCATAGATATGCCGAGTTAGGGATTGCTCTACTTGATTGAGGGAAAGTTATCGATATCGATAAAATGAACTTTAACATTATAAAATTACTCAATAAAATCACATTATAATATTTAATCATTATCAGTCTCAATTACAAAAAGAAAAACAAGTATGCTGTTATTATTGATTTTTAAAATGAATTAATTTGGTAAATGTTTTTCGAATTAAAGTTTGCTAAAAAATTATAACCGAGCGTCTACATATTTCTGAATTATGCATCTTGCTAATTCAATCAAATGATTGGTAGTTTCTATTTCATATTGATGAAAATTAATATCCGGGAATAAATTATACCCAATCAGTGATTTTAAAACCGATCTCATAAAATAATTGGAATTATATTTCTGAGACAGCACTTTCGAACCACTCTCGTTGATCGCCCTTTTAATATAAATTTCACAACGACGACAAATTTCTATTACTGTGGTGGATCCGTACAATAACTTGTTTTAGTGTCTTTTTGAAATTGTAAGGCGTTTTGATTTGTAACACCAATCAACGCTCCAATACAAGTTAGGCATTTTATTTGCTTTATCAGAGCATGGACAATGTAACCGGCCATATATTATTTTTATATTTTATTTTTTCATATTTAATTTATATTCCATAATAAATATATTTTCATTAAAATCAGATATGTCAACAACTGTAGCTTCAGCAGGCACTAGGTAATAATTATATTTTGGTGGTACTCACCACCATTAGATGATTTATCTAATGACTCCTCCTTCCTACATACACTTAACCCGTGGACTCGACATCGAAACAAAGGAACCTGTTTCTTTTTCCTGAGTGGGAAAATCATCGAATGACTTCTCCCGCTCTGGGTAAAGTGGAAGGGAGTGTTAGACTTCTACTGACTAACCCACCCTGTTCCTTCAGCTGCCCTTAAGTTCCGGGGCCGCGGAATCTCATAGAGACCATTACCGCATCCCCGGAACCAAAGTAACTAACGAGGGCGATATTGTAATGCAAAGGTCCAAGTTAATTAATATTAGACTCCGTCATACTATTTGAAGCCTAGAAAGATTTGATATAGGTATCTTATATTATTTTGACTTTTCTCAACATTATATCAATAAAAACCAAACTAGAAACCAATATTGCCTAGTAACCTTATCCGTCCACTTTTCTTTTTAATATGGAATCTTGGGAAATCTAAAATGAAAACATGCATGTCACACAGAAGAAAAAATATCAGAACTTTCTCCTTTTTAGGGTTCCGTAGCCGAATGGCAAAAAACGGAACCCTTATAGTTTCGATATGTCTGTCCGTCTGTCTGTCTGTCTGTCTGTCTGTCTGTCTGCCTGTCTGTCTGTCTGTCCGTCCGTCCGTATGTCACAGCCATTTTATTCCGAAACTATACATGTGAAACTTGGTAGATAGATGTATTCTGTAAACCGCTTTTCTATATTAAAGAAAAAAATTAAAAAATATTTAAAATAAAGGGGGTCCCCATACATGGAACTAGAACTGAAAATATTTTTTTACATGAAACCTATGCGTGTGTGGTATTTATAGACAGGTCTTTAAAAATGATATAAGGGTTTCTAGAACCACTTTTTCATAAAGTCAATCATTTAAAAGATATAAGCTTCCAAAGTGGTAAAATGTGTGTCCGCCCCCTCTAACTTCTATAATGATGGAGTGAAAAATCTAAAAAAAATATATGTCTGTAGATCTTAATGTAAATTTCAACCAAAATTGGTTTGAACGAAATCGGCTCAGCAGTTTTTGAGATACAGCATATTTTCTAAAACCACAAACATAACTTTGTAATTCATACAAACACTATGAAAAACAAAGTTATTTAGCGTAGTTGTAAAAATGTAAATAAATAAGCTAGTTTTAAGAAATTTTAAGTTTATTTTTATTCGTCAAATAAATATACATAATTATTATATTATATTATTATAGTTACTACGGAACCCTTCATGGGCGAGTCTGACTCGCACTTGGCCAATTTTTTTAAAGTCGGTTAATGTAGATAGGTATTTTATGACAATTATCTGAATTGAATTACAAAAAAATAAGTTTAATTTTATAATTATCGATATCGTATCCAGCCGTTATATGTAACAGCACAGATTTTTACGATAAAAATACAGATGAAAAGACAGGGATAAAAGAATTAGAATTTCTTCATGTAAGAAAGAGACATTTCCAAAAGACATCAACGCGCGACACAATTTTGTCCTTGACCACCCAAACCACCATTTTAAATGGACCTGTGCGGTAGTTTATAATCGGATTAAATGATAAATAATTTTCATATTATTTCATTACTGATGAATAGTTATGTCATCCATTTGGTATCTAGATGTCTGGGAATGTTTTCCACACCACTTCAACGTGCATGAAAGCATTATTATGCGTTATAAATTGGATATAAAAATTTAAAATTTATAATTGTTTAGTATGCACACAGGCCTAATACTTGGTCATAACTAAAATGGTTCGTGTATCGTAGCCAATATATAGGAGCAAAAACTCGCATAGTTTTCGTGCGTCAGGGCAATGTATGTGCGATCAAGTGGTTTTCAAATCAGTGCCATACAACGTGAAAATGCCGCCAGTCTTTTGGGCACATTATCAGTGGACAGCGATGCGCACGAATTTCTGGACGCTATATCTTAGTTTATTTTTAAATGTATGTATGTAGTTTAGGGCTTTTGTTAAAAAAAGGAATAAATATAACGCTCCACCCACAGCGGGAGAAGTCTTGATGATACCCAGAAAAAAGGGTTTTATTAAAAGCTAATATTATTGAAATAAACGTTTATTTTTTAATTGCACAATTCATGTATGTTATTACGTTGCAAGGTAATCACCCTTATATTTGACTTCAATTGGAAACTTCCCCTTAAGCGGCCACCCTTAATTTATAGAATCAATCGCTCAGCACGAGATGGTGAGGGGTGCCCGCTACCACACGGTATGATTATTTATTTATATTGGGGGAACCAGTTTTTTTGTTAAGAAATCTATTAATTCTCTACTTAGAAATAAATCCGACTTCCATAATATCAAAACACCACAACGCCAAAAATAACTTTAATTTCGGTAGTCGGTGTATTGTTTTGTATTTCCTTTTTTTGACACCGCCTTTTGAAATTAAAGTTATTTTTGGCTTTGTAGTGTTTTGATATGGAAGTCGGTTTTATTTTTTCTAAAAAGTTGTTTTTTCACGCTTTTTAGTGGGTCGGTTTGTAATTAATCTAAGTTGCAAAAGCCAAAATGTCAACTACTTATCACCTTTTACAAAATATTGCTTTTCCGGATGCAGACGCGTTAATTTTTGAGTTCTCCTGGTACGTCACCATCAGTTTTACTTCACCATATGCATTGTGACGAACATAAAGTGCTTAACATCCATATTCAAATAATCGAATCGCAATCCACGAAATATCTACTTTTTATTAAGTAGTTTCGGTGGTCATCTGTGGTCTTCATCATCAGTTCCACTTCCCCAAAATGGTACTTTTCAAGAGTAATTGCACAAGGTACTATAAGAAATACCCAAAACGCTATGGGTGTGCCTATAATATTTGAAGAGTCCCCTCGATTTCTCCATGATTCCATCATTAGATCCTAACATGACAATGGGACCAACTAGAAAGTATACCATTACAAGCAAAAAAAGAATTTTCTAAATCGGTCCAGCCGTCTTCGAGTTATGAGGTAACATACATAAGGCCGTGCGCGCACTGCGTTGCGTTTTGGAAACGCAAAATCTGTGAAGTATGGAGTGTCATAGAAGTGCGCGCACTGCGGTGGAATAAACGCGTGCGGTAGAGTCACCGGTGGCCCCGGTCATTCTACCGGTGCGGTAGAACTAACGCAATTGCGGCCACCGCAAGGCAGTGCGCGCACGGCCTAAAAAATAATTGAAGTCGATTGAAAACGTTTTTCTACACAGAATGGAATCAGGCGTTACTTCGCGGAAATCCATAGCAAAAGAATTCTTCAGAAAAATGTTTTTCTTTCTATACGGGTTATTATTTCAAATGTACCCTATTTGAAATAATAAACTGATGATAGTCAAAATAATGCTATGTCATGTATATTATATACTAGTACTCACGCGGGGCTTCGCTCCCGTGGTTTCTATCACGGTAAAAACATAACTCTCCTTTTTTGCAGTCGCGTAAAAAGTAGCCTATAACCTTCCTCAAGTTTCAAGCTACTTCCATACCAGATTGCATCCAAATCCACCAAGTACTTTCGAAGTTTAGCGCGTTCAAGCAAACAAACAAACAAACTTTTCCGCTTTATAATATTAGTATAGATATTGAAAGTACACAACTTCACAAGAAGGTAAAATGACAATACAAAAAAAAACTTTTTAGCGAAAAATAGAACCGACTTTCATATAAAAACACTACAAAGGCAAAAATAACTTTAATTTCGGAAGGAGGTGTCAAAAACGAAAATATATACAAAACTAAAGACACCGCCTTCCGAAATTAAAGTTATTTTTGCCTTTGTAGTGTTTTTATATGGAAGTTGGTTCTATGTTTTGATAAAAAGTTTTTTTCACGCTTTTTAGTGGGTCGGTTTGTAATTTATCTAGTTACAAAAACCAAAATGTCAACTACTTATCACCTTTTACAAAATATTGCTTTTCCCGGTGCAGAGCCGTTAATTTTTGAGGAGTTCTCCTGGTACATCACCATCAGCTCTGCTTCACCATATGCATTGTGACGAGCATAAAGTGCTTATTAAGTGTAAAAATACTTATTATTGAGTAGTTTCGGTGGCCATCTGGGGTCTTCATCATCAGTTCCACTTCCTCAAATGGTGCTTTTCGAGAGCAACTGCACAAGGTACTATAAGAAATACAAAAACGCTATAGGTGTGCCTATAATATTTGAAGAGTTCCCTCGATTTCTCCATGATTCCATCATCAGATCCAAACGTGACGACAATGGGACCAACTAGAAAGTATACCCTTTCAAACTAAAAAACAATTTTCCAAATCGGTCTAGCCATCTCCGAGTTATGAGGTAACATACATAAAAAAAAAAGTTCAAGACGAATTAAAAGTAAACCTCCTTTTTTTGAAGTCAGTTAAAAAGATAAATGATCGACACGTGGCAAAAGAGTCTTTGATAAGTATTTTGCCCGTTATGTGTTGATCGCGACACTTTTCTGAAGACACTAACGCGATGCGTTGAATTAATTAGTTATTGATCGAACATACATTTGGCGCGTCGATGTTAGCATAAACTTAAAACTACTGATATTGTACGGCTTTGCTCGTACACTTTCCATATTTTAATCTTTTAATTAAGTGTGACTGCTAAGCACGAAGTCTCGAGTTTGATTCCCAGGTCGGGCAATTACTGCTATTGAGTTTTTCTGTAAGGAATTTCTCAGAAGTAGCCCGGAGTTTCGAAGTTGGCGGAAGAATTACTGGGTTGTGGAGGTGAAACAGGCAGTCACTTCATGCTAAACACTAATAAAGTCTAAATCTAATAATAAACTCTAAATGTAATAAAATCGAAAGTTAAATAATTTGAATTTGAATGATTTTGCAGTTTTATAACATGGGAGTGTTTAAGTCAAGAGTTAATAGGTTATTTCTAGGCAAGCGTGCTTCATCTTCGACCATATCATCACTTATCATCAGGTGAGATGGTGGTCAAACGCGAACCTATTATTAATCTATACTTAATATTATAAAGCGGAAAAGTTTGTTTGTTTGTTTGCTTGAACGCGCTAATCTTTGAAAGTACTGGGTGGATTTGGATACAATTTGGTATGGAAGTAGCTTGAAGCTTGGGGAAGGTTATAGGCTACTTTTTACGCGACTGCAAAAAAGGAGAGTTATGTTTTTACCATGATAGAATCCACGGGAGCGAAGCCCCGCGTGAGTACTAGTCAAAAATAAAACGGTTTGCTCAGCTCCGAACTCAAACACAGGACTCCAATAGTACCAAGCAAAGATTCCCATGAAAACAGATAGCTTAATTTAATTTATGCAAAAACCCGTCCCCCACAATCATTTGCGTTTCAAAATCCGGGGAACCAGTATTATAATGCGTTCCCATGGTGTTTTTTAATTAGCCAAGGATTAGTTTGACAAATCTTATAAATGTTTACTTAAATGTCAATGGCAGTTTTTAATTTATTTGTACGAGAGGGGGCGAATTTTTAGGGGCGAATCGGGGCGTGCCGCGGTGACATTTAGTGATTCGGAATACTATAATTATTTAAATTATGGAATAGTCTGTGGTGTGGATGGTTTGAAGGGTTTTCTATAGCTTTTAAATAGGTCAAAATTAAACTACTTTAGAAGTTCTTAAAAGTGTTGATTTTGAATTAGTTTTAACTTTAAAACTTAGGGCCTGTGCAAACCACGTTTATTAAATGCGCTGTCGACGCGCTTTTTAGAAACGCGCGTTACGGCGCGCTTTTATCCTACAGAGCAGAGCAGCTTGCGTGCGTGTTTATTTATTTATTTATTTACACTTTATGTACAATTGTGTTACATGGGCGGACTTCATTATACCACATAAGCAAGGCATTCTCTACCAGTCAACCTTCGGGTTAAAAAAAAAAAACACATTGTGGTAGGTATACGAGAAAATGGAATGAAATAATATATTTAATACTAATAAATATAATACTAATATATAATAATATTAATAAAATACACATAATATATGCTAGAATGACAAACTAATAGATACGGTGCTTTATAATATTCTTTCTGATTAAGAGAGCTCATAATAGTCATGACGAAGACCAAACTAAGAATAACAGCCCCTTAAGTAGTGGTTTTTAATTTTACGCTTAAAAGAAAATTTTGACTCAGCCTTCTTGATGTCAAGGGGTAGCAACTTCCAGAGTTTAATAGTAGAAATAGCGTAAGAATTAGATAGAAACCCGGTGCGGTGAGAAGGAATGTGAAGAAGTAAGTTTTTGGATGCGCGAAGGTTAAGATCATGAGAACTGCCCAACAATTTAAAATTTTGTTTTAAGTAAACAGGAGCACAAGGATCGTTCATATCGCGTCTGTATCGCCACAAACGCGCGTCAACGGCGCGTTTAAAAACGTGGTGTGCATAAGCCCTTAAGTGGCAATATGAGTTATTTAAATCAATATTCTTTTAAGGATATCACACATCTTCTTACTTATAAAAATGCGATAGTTCGTGAGGATACGTAGATGAATGTTTGTTACTCTTTCACACAAAAACTACCAAACGGATCTGAATGAAATTTGGTAAGTAGATAGTTGACATCCTGAAATAACACACAGGCTACTTTTTATCTCGAAATTTCCACGGGATTGGGTTTTACGCGGGAAAACCCTCACACGCTATCGAAGTCGTGGCCAGACTCTAGTAAAAATATTTTTCAATAAATAGTGTACATATGTTTTGTAAAATATTTTTTCCCACGGGATTGGGTTTTCCCGCGTGAATCCCAATCCCGTAGAAATTCCGGGATAAAAGTAGACTCTACGCTGTTCTAGGATGTCAATTGAGTTAAGCTCTAATGATTTCGATTTGTCTTCAATAGATTTTTCAGTAGCGATTCTATTGAAGGTTGTAACTAATCTATACTAATACTAGCTTCTGCCCGCGACTTCGTACGCGTGGGAAGGTTTTCCCGCGCAAATCCCGATCCCGTGGGAATTTCGGGATAAAAGTAGCCTATGTGTTATTCCAGAATGTCAACTATCTACTTACCAAATTTCATTCAGATTTGTTCTGTAGTTTTTGCGTGAAAAAGTAACAAATATACATATATCCTCACAAACTTTCGTTTGTTTGTTTAAACGCGATAATCTTCGAAAGTACTAGGTGGATTTGGATAAAATTTGGTAAGGAAGTAGTAGGAAGCTTGAAGCTTGACAAAGGTTTAGTAGGTAGTAGGTAGGCTTTTACCCATTTGTAAAATTGAGGATTATTTTTTTTTCGTGATAAATTTCACGGGAGCCAAGTTTCACGCTACTGATAGTATACACGTGTAATTTAATGGGTATATACATACCAAGTGCATGGCTTCTTTGGATGATAACAAACGATATGGCAAGGGTTTTGTAATCCTAAGTCTACGTGTGTAGAACTTATTACAAATACCAATACACTGATACCGGAGACCGAATTTTTCAAATTAAGAAGAACGAAAAGAATTATCGTGTTATTGGCAAGTGACGTGGAAAGTTATTGACCCTCGTAGTGCTGTGACACGTTTGTTATGATTGGTATTCAAAAAATTTATGAAACCAATAATTTGTGGTCAATTCTTTGAGTCAGTTATTTTGTGCTGAAACTGTGCATAGAGACTCCATACCAGATGTTGTCTTCAGCCCTTTTGGATAGATATGGGGTTTCCGTTACACGTTGTATAGTGCACATAGCCAAGTTTCTGTGCTTTCTATCACATATAACTCGTCAGACTTTAAAGCAAGTGTGAACACGCATCTTCTGGGCTCGCACCTTACATTGTAGACCTCATCTAGTACTAACCGAGGGCCTGATCGAGGTTAAGAGCGAGCAATCACCTAAGCTGGAACGGCTGTACATATTTTAATGGGACTTACACATTAAAATAGAGGAAGTTAAAATGCAATATATGTATAGGCTTATTATCCCGAAATTGCATTACACCATTAGCTACTAATTGCATTACTGCATTACTCCATAGCATTCATATGCATGACTAAAATAACATAAATATAAATATGTATTTTAACTATATGTATGTATATATTTGTTTATTATATAATTATAACTTAGTTTTTAGATAAGTATTTTTTATTAATCGTAATTAGTATTTATACACACTGTGTCTATCATCTCTTCTTCAACTCTCCTGTCGCACGCAGGTCTGCTGGAAGAAATTTCTTAGGAAATAAGCAGCACCTTTGTGCTCTTTTGTCTGTATTTATAATTTTTTCTTTTGTAATTGTCATGTGGGTGCATAAATAAATAAATGACTTGTAAATACTTTATTGCTAGGTACCATAAAAGTTGGCGCATAAAATGGCGGATTCGACATCCAACTTAATTGATCTTACGCAATACCATTTGCATTTGAAAGAGATAAAGTGAAAAAGATTTTTTCAAAGCTTTCGAAGTTATTTTTACTATGGCCGAATTTCGACTAAGTACTTATCGAACCCCATCGATACAATAATATGTGTAGATTTTATCCAAATATCAATACCGTTCAATTTAATCCTGCCTCTTGACCACCCGGTGAACTTAAGGCAAGGGCTTACACAACCCCAGTTCGTTAGTAAAACTTTTACCAAAATGGGGGCCGAAGCTGTTCAAAATGTAAAACCCGTGAAATTGTAATCGATTTGCAGTTGTTGGAGAGTTTGTTTTAAGTTAGGGTAGGTACTACTGAGATTTTAATAACTGGGTTCCTATTTTTTTCTTTTTTTTATGTTAACAGGTTTGCGTCCATCTCACCTGATGGATGTTTTTTCCGGATGGGAAAATCATCGAATGACTTCAGTAAAAAATCACCTTAAAACTAGGGGTTGGTACACAACACGATACGGGGACATATGTAGGTTGACAGTAGACAGAGTATATACAAGGTGTAACAGACACCCCAATTAGAATATTAAATTATAAGTCTAAAACAACATCCGTAACTAAATAAATTGAAACCAAACCTAGACATTTTTTATAAAATAGTTATCCTTACTAAACGCAAAACGTATGTGCGTCATACTTGTCATGCTTACGTAGACGCATACTCATGCAATGTTAGCGGCCGACACCACGGAATAGATGAATAAGGTAGGAATGGTAATGTGGGCGTGGCGAGCGCGCCACTTTTATGATACGAAAATCATAGCTCGACCGATTAATTCATTCACTGCGTTTAGTGCGCTTCGGATTACTTCGGAACACAGAGCTCTACTTTAAAATGCCGTGTTGTGCAATTATAACCTGTAAAACAAAAAGTTAGACTGCAAGTATAGAGCGAGGAGTTATATCTTTCCATCGGTAAGTCGAAAATAACATTTCATTACTATTTTATTTGTAAAAAACATAAAAATGTTCTGATCACTTTGAAATTCCAAACATTAACAACATTATTGCAACAAGTAACAAAAAATATACGTTGCCCGATGTGTACTCGCTTAATCAACGCAATAACCAAGTCCGCTTATAATGTACTGCATGCTTTGCGTCCTTCACACTTCAACCCTTGACGTTTCGTCCTTTGCCCTGATTGGCCGTGATGCACGGCGCATATTTATCCACAGTGAGTTACAATCAGTAGCATGCTCTCGATTTAAGTGTGTGTAATTTATTTGTGTGCGTAATTCGCATACGTAACGGGCCTCTTGCTTGTAGTGGAGCTAAAGAGTGGGGAGACAAGCGGCGACACGCGTTCTCATACAAATCAGGAACTATTTCCTTTCTAACCTCTTTTATCTGTTCTGTGATCTGCATAGCTTATTCCCAACTATGTTGGGTCAACTTTCAGTCTAACAGGATGCAGCTGAGTACTAGTGTATTACATGGAGAGACTGACTATCTGACCTCAACAACCCAGTAACTGGGTAACACGAGAGGTGAGAAACCATCTATGTAGTTGTTTACAGGTCACATATAGGTGATCAGGAGACGACAAGGCTCTTCGACGACATTACGGAGGCAGCTGAACTGGTCACTGGTCGAATCAAAGCTCCAGAGCCTTGAACATCGACGACGAGTTGCAAGTCTATCGATTTTCTATCGGTTACATTTCGGGGAGTGTGCGATGGAATTACACAATCTAATTCCGCCAAGCCCGTTCCGTCATCGGACTACAAGACAAACGGCGATGCGCCATCGTTACATGGTGGACATCCCACCCATACGCACAAAACGTTTTGCGAATACTTTTATTGTGCGTACGGCTAAGGAGTGAAATTCCCTGCCGGAGTCTGTGTTTCCTGATGGCTATAACCTGGGAGTCTTTAAGTCAAGAGTGAATAGGTTACTTCTAGGCAAGCGTGCTCCATCTTCGACCACATCGTCACTTACCGTCAGATGAGATGGTGGTCAAACGCGAGCCTATTATCAATAAAAAAAAAACCGGCTCAGCAAAAATACCCTCTGGCGGAGCTGGTTTTTCTGGGGGATTTTAATTCCCACCATAAAGAAAGGTTGTTTCCGTGCCAAAAAACAAAGCACGCTTGTAGAGAGGCGTGCAGGTTTGCTTTATCTCTAAATGTCGACCATCTGGTTCACCTAGCTACCCACATTCCAGATATCGACGGCCACACACCCAATTGCTTGCACCTATCGCTCACAACCGTTCCAGTCAGGCTCTCAGTATCGGTCTGGGCCTCGCTCGGATTGTCTGACGACTGTGGTGAAAAAGGTATCTACCTCCAACTTCCAAACTCCGTGCTTCTACTGAGAAATTCCTTATAGGAAAACTCAATATCACTTTTATTTTAATATCACAATTATTACTCTGTTGCTGAATTTTTATCGACAAGAACTGTTTAAATGTAGCATATCCACCTGACTATAATTTTATTGTTTGTTTTGTTTGTGTTTATTATGTATTAGTAATAGTAATAATAGAATTCATTACCAATACGACATTTTAAATTAAATTATTATGAATGCATTAGAATATTATAATTAAATTGTCATTATACCACTCATTAATTTGTATGCCCAAGTGGCTGATCATGGAATGAACAATATTAAATACCTATATAATTATGTAATCAACACCTGTATGCAACCCATGTATCACAAATAAACGATTTGATTTGATTTGATTTGACTTTTTGCTATTTGCACATTATTATGTGGAAACAATCAACACGCGCCGCAAACATCTCTGACGCACTGTAACGCAAGATATTACATAAAAAACATAAGCCTATAAATCACTATATCAATTATTGCGCGACCCGGCACCGAACCAAAGTCCCACGAGGTCTCACCCCTCGCATGTCAATATTGGTTTTAATGTCAAATTAGCAACGCACCCCATGAACTGTGATCCTAACTAAAAGTTTTATTCAATTCAAAAGTTAGACTGGCGTCTGACTACCATCTCACCTGATGGTAAGCGATGATGTGGTCGAAGATGGAGCACGCTTGCCTAGAAGTAACCTATTCACTCTTGACTTAAAGAACCCCAGGGGCACTAGGTTATAGCTATCAGGAAACAAAGACTCTGGCACGGACTTCCACTCCTTAGCTGTACGCACAATGAAAGTTCAGGGATTCTGTATTATCCAGTTCTTTGACCTGGATATTCCCTATATGAGTCCTGCTTCGTCTAGTAGGTGATTCGGGTTGATTGAAAGTCGGTGTTATACAACGTGTAATTTAAAGGGTATATACATACCAAGTGCACAGCTTCTTTGGATGATAATAAACGATTTGGCAAGGGTTTTCTAATCCTATGTGTACATGTGTGGAACTTATTAGAAATTTCAATACATTGGTACCAGAGACCGAATTTTTCAAATTAAGAAGAACGAAGAGAAGATCGTTTTATTGGCAAGTGATGTGGAAAGTGATGACCCTCATAGTGATGTGACACGTTTGTTATTATTGGTATTCAAGAAACATACGAAATCAACAATTTGGGGTATATTCTGTGAGTCACTTATTTTGAGCTGAAACTGTGCATAGAGACTCCATACCAGATGTTGTCTTCAGTCCTTTTTGATAGATATGGGGTTTCCGTTACACGTTGTATATATCGAATGTATTTCACGCGAAACCCTTAGAGAACCGTTCGTTCCGGTCAGTGCCGTTTGTTGCCCGTGGTACTACCGGTGGTACTACCAGTAGTACCACGGGCAATTTTTTTTTCCCGTGGTACTACCAAGCAGTCTAGTAGTACTACGGGCAAACATAATCTACCCGTGGTACTACTAAGAATTTTATTTATTTTTGTAAAACCTTTTGTAAGAAAATAACATTGGTGACATTACAAGTTCAAATTATTTACACATTGCTGTGCTAGATCATTCCACTTCAAGATTCATAATACATTAATAATTATTTTGAAATGAAATAGCTAGACAATTTTCTAGCAAAGGTCAAAATGGGGCTGTATCAACTCCACGAAAATGTGTGAAGCAGCCATGAAGTAGCTGAATCTAAAATATCGATTATTAAAAGAAAGGGCGGCAATGTTCTTATTGGTGATGATGGTCATCAGTACTATAAATTAAAGGATTACAAGAACGATTCTTCGATATGGAGGTGTTGTATGTTTAATAAGTCAAAGTGCTCTGGAAGTTTGACTATTAAAGTAGATACGTACGTAACTAATTCTTTAATATGTAATTATAAAATACTAGTTACTGATTATTTCATTATAGGACCAGCTAATACTGCAAAGGGCATCACACGGGTGTGAACCCAACGTAGCATAAGATACGATAGATATCGCTTTATCAAAATTAAAAGAAAAAGTTGAAGTACTGATAAGCCAATATCACGAATGTACGACAATACAGTATATAATTTGGGCGCAACGTTTATGAGAAAATGTAAAATTTTAATTACTCAACAACGTTATTTACCGAACGGGCGCGCGAATTGTTGATACTTTTGCAGATTTGCTGAACGGTGTTTCATTTCAATAATTTGTTAGATAATGTAGATTAGTTTATTCTTTTATTTAAAATCTTTATTAAGTGAATAAATTCAAACATAATAAGTGGTTAAGTATTACTAGGTGAGATGTCTATAGATGTTTATTTCTTTTAATTTGTAGTTATTGGATTAGCAAGTTTATCCTATCGATTCTTTGTAATTTTAGTTCGTAGGAAACGTAAGAGTCGGAATTCAAACAAGTTGGCACAAATTTAAAAGGAATGTTATTTTTCACATGACCAATTACTTATAAGTTGCTCTACCTATCTATATTCGGATGCAGGGAAAACACATACATACGAAAACGAAAATAGGACTAAAAGTATTCTACGCCGAAGTACTCTAAATAATTAACAACATAATTAATAAATAACTTTACTTGGTGATTCTCTAATATCCAGTGCGAATTAGATACTTACATTTTATCATGTATTAATTACTCAGAAAAAAACTTGTTTATAATAGTAGTAAAGTAAACCGCGCACAACTAATAAATAATAAAATTGAACTTGTAATGTCACTAATGTTAATTTCTTACATCGAATTCCAAAATTTACAACAATAAATAATAATAATATTTTACATTAATGTTAGTAGTACCACGGGCAGTTTTTTTTTGCCCGTAGTACTACTAGACTGCTTGGTAGTACCATGGGAAAAAATTTTACCCGTGGTACTACTGGTAGTACCACCGGTAGTACCACGAGCAACAAACGGTCAGTGCGCAGTAACTGGTCATCCTATTCACACATAGCGCTCATATACATTTTGCTGTCCTTGCACTCTGCCATACATACTTACATGAGTCCTTACAAAAGTATTACGAAATAACTTTCGTAATAAGAATAAGCTCGTAACTTCGATAATAGCCAGTAAGGCTTGTTTTTTTCTCGATGTAGAAACCTTCATGGATGTCCTCCGCTCTGGTGAAGTGTTCTGTCAGACTCTAACTGACTAAAACTGAGGGAGGTTAGCTGGATGGAGTAATAACCGACACGGCTCACGTACAATGGTCTCGTGCAGAGACTAAGTGCGCAAAAACAAACCCAAAAGAAGAAGAAAAACCACTCCGTATGGTCACCCGTAGCACACATGCGACAGGAACGTGAATTAGCGAAAAATAAATTTGTTTTCATCATTGATATATTAAAAGGAGGAAGATACGGTACTAGACACACCGTTTGGTCCTACAAAACTAAGTGATTGCCCGTAGTTGGCGGGCGCTCACTCTCAGTCACGTACGGAACGTTGTTGATCACACAGCTCAAGAAATTCTCGTCTCTTCGTATTTTTAAGGATATTTTTCGAATAAATACGCATGAAAATGACTTCTTGTATAGCTAGACAGTGTTTTAATAACACCAGGAAGAAAAATAAGAGACATGGGTCATGGGATCACTTACCTAATACATGCAATCTTATTTCATTCATAATCGCAAACATTCGGCATCTGAGGCGATTTCGCTCGCACTACAGCGCCGTCTCCTATCTCTATCCTTGTCTATCGGTAACTGTAGTAGGTTTGGGACTGAATACGACACTGAACACAGATGTGTGAGTTACTGTGCATGTATTCGTGCGCCGAGCCCAGGTTTACTGGTTGCGATGTTTGAGAGTAACATATCTTCCTCCTTTTAATACATCAATGGTTTTCATAGTGAGTGTAATAGTGTATGAATGACAAAGTGATATTTGTGGTTTTTGAAAATGTGCTGATATCTCAAAAACTGACTATATCTCGTTCAAACTAATTTTTTTTAAAGTTACAGGGTTGGGACGGAGCACGCGTTTACTAATTTGGAAGTGCGTATCTTTCAAACGATTGACTTTGAGATAAAATGGTTTTAAGGATCTTAATGTGATAATTAAAGACTTATCTATTGACACGTAAAAGATTGATGATTTTTTTATTTTCAGTTCTTATGTATGGTAATTAAAAGTCCCGGTATAGGCTGTAAATTATTTCAAAATTCACGCAGACAAAGTCGCGAGCAAAGTACTAGTAAATACATAAACCAACCTAAACGCGTTGCTTATCACTGCCTTGCCTCGATTCCGAACTCTGCGTTTCAAAACAATTAATTACAATAATAAGTCTGGAGTCGTTAACGCCACCTGGCGGCGGATAGTTTGCAAGTTTTGCGCGTGCTTGCTAATTACAGTAGTCAAGGCAATGACAGGCTTTCACCGCCATTCTATGAAATGTCAGATAATAAAAAAATAACATAACATTTTCAAAACTAAGATACTTAAAATACCTACAAACTACTTAGAATAAAGCATAAAAAAATTGATCCTCAACGCTGTCGGCTGGCAACGTACCCAAGATACTGGCGGCATTTGCCTCGTTGTATGGCAATGCTTAGCCGTTGACCAAAGAAATAGCCAGCCCTTGGGTCGCGGGAAGCGTCAGGGAGCCTTTTCGATATGTCTTTAAAAAGGCTGATTTAATATATTTTTTATTTAATAAATAAATTAATAGTATTAAAAAATAAAAACACGCTTTTATTTACTGCATGAAAAAGGCAGGAGAAATGGGCAGAATATGTTAAAACGATGTAATGAGCCCAAACTCGATATGTTTACTAGTAGGCAGTCCAAGGTTCCATCAGTCACCTTCCAATTCCATCAGCTCGATGGTACTATATTTATTTATTTATTTTATCAACCGACGACAAAAGGAGGAGGTTATCAATTTGACGCGTATATATATATATATATTTTTTATGTATTATCATCGATTACTCGAAGACGGCTGAACCGATTTGGAAAATTCTTTTTTTGATTGAAAGGGTATACTTCGATATTGGTCCCATTTTCATAAACGTCAGGATCTGATGATGGGATCCTGGAGAAATCGAGGGAACTCTTCAAATATTATAGGCACATCTATGTCGTTTTGGGTATTTATTATAGTAACTTGTGCAGTTGCTCTCAAAAAGTACCATTTGAGGAAGTGGAACTGATGATGAAGACCACAGATGGCCGCCGAAACTACTCAATAATAAGTATTGAGTGGATTGCGATTCGATTACTTGAATATGGATGTTACGCACTTTATGCTCGTTACAATGCATATGGTGATGTAGAGCTGATGGTGAAGTACCAGGAGAACTCCTCAACAATTAACGGCCCAGCATTGGGAAAAGCAATATTTTGTAAAAGGTTATAAGTAGTTGATAATTAGGCTCTTGTAACTAGGTAAATTAAAAATAGACCAACTAAAAAGAGTGAAATAAAAACTTTTTACCAAAAAATTAAACCGACTCCCAAAAAACACTGTAAAGTGAAAAATAACTTTAATTTCGGAAGTCGGTGCCAAAAACGAAAATACAAAACTAAAGACACCGACTACCGAAATTAAAGTTATTTTTCACTTTACAGTGTTTTTTGGGAGTCGGTTTAATTTTTTGGTAAAAAGTTTTTATTATTTATGTACACACAGTAAAATACAATAGGACAACATAATTATAATATTTGAGTACAAAGGTACTGTTTATTTCTTAAGAAATTTCTTCCAGCAGACCTGCGAAAGGAGAAGTGAAAAAGAAATGTAAATGTGTATTGTCATCTAATCTACATATAATTGCCAAGTTTCATGATGATACAAAAATTAGAAGTGCGTATAATTCAGATTCTTAGATTTTATTACACAGTTACTTAATTTGTTACAGCTCGACCTAATAAAAGGGTGTTAAAATCACTGAGAAGCTCCTGGTTTGATAATAAGTGTTTGTTTCTCCTTCATTGATATCACAACAAATCATAAATCATTTATTTGACCAGAGACTTGGTTCAATAGTTGTACCAAGTCTCTGGTCTAATTGGTGTTACAATAAAGTAATGCTTTACACATCTCATCTACATATAAGAGGCATGCGCCAATGTACTATTAACTAGTTATAATCAAAATAAAATACATAAGTTTACAAATATAAGTATAGGTCAATACACTGTTTATAGGTCTACAAGCTTTTGCCCGCGACTTCGCCAGCGTGGGAGGGTTTTCCCGCGTAAATCCCGGTCCTGTGGGAATTTCGGTATAGAAACTATTCTATGTCCTTCCCAGGTTCCTAAACTATTCCCATGCCAAATTTCATTTAAATCGGTTCAGCGGTTTAGGCGTGAAAAGGTAACAGACAGACAGACAGACAGACAGAGTTACTTTCGCATTTATAATATTAGTATGGAAGTATGGATATTAAGTCTTTATTAAAGACCCAAAAATTTGTGTGGTTATTTCCTCAAAAGAGCACCACAGATATGAACCTACATGCGTTTCATATGATTGGACCAACGAGAATTGTATGGACTTTAAAAGAGACGTTGACCTCTGAGTTTGTTTCGGTGTTTCTTCTCAGAGTAGTCAGGAAACACCAGCCTCGTCTAGCTAAACATAAAACGCAAAAAAAACATGACTTGAAAAAGTGTTAATTTACAAAAACAATTTATAAAATAATATTTCATTTAATTTCAAAGTAAAGAAAATCGCCTAAGGTATAAAAACAGGTCTCTATTAACCATAATTTCATTTGCGAAGCAATGTAAAGCCTGCAATACATGTTGGCCGAGCGTTGTCGAGTGAAGACCAATACCAACATGTAGACGGTATATTTACCTTGTCTTGCTATCGCTCGGTGTCACTTGCCTAGTTGGCCGAGTGTAGACCAGCGCCAACGTGTATAGAGCTCATTTGGTGCAACTTGTCTTCGCTCGCCGTTGCTCGTGATCACTTGCCGTGTGCCGGTGTCGGTTTTTGTTCACAAATCTAAGGCGCTCGCCTGCGCTCGGCCAACGTGTGGGCAGCTCTACAGACCCTCTTCTACATTGGTCGTCTGCATTGGCGTTCGACGAACTTGTCGAACGTGTGGACATTATTTCTTGCATTGTACCTATTTTCCAACGCTCGCGTTGGCCTACGCTCGGCCAACATGTATTGCAGGCTTTATGGTCTAATATTTGTGTATGAAGATAGGTACTTTGAATCCCGGTAAAATATTACATTCTGATGGACGATCCGTTACGATACTTTTTCTATTTTTAAATCTCTGAATCTCTCCACACTAAAAGTAACAATGTCATTTATTTGTCAGAACATGGTCGGTATGCATAATTACATGGTCTTTTTACATAAATACGTATATTGTCTCATCATATTCTACCACATGGGCGTACAAATGTCAAGTTGATTACATAGATGCTAAATTATAAGTAATTACATATTTTCAAATAAGTAATGGTTCAAATTTAAATACAGAATGTCAGAAATAAAACTGATGTCTCACTGTTTGTGAAAAAAAAAATTGAATTGGGTCATTAGTTCTGGAGATTTAACGTCTTTATAATATGAGTAACAATAGCTGACCCGTGATCCGTGAACTTCCGTCGCCATTTTTTTTTTTAATTTTTTTATACACATCTTGTCTTGACCATCACGAATACATACTAGAACATTGTCCATGCAGTGACCTCGACAATCATTGCTTAACCTACGAACTTACAAGTTTTTCCGTCTTACTCACACGCCTATTTTTTAAAAAATTTTTTCGTCTTACTTACTTAAGTTACAACCCAACAAATATTTTTTTAACCAAAACATAAAAAAACAACGTTTTCTCGAGTATTGTCTATGGTCGCCCCAATACCATAGACTACCCTTATATAAGTAGTGATAAATGTGTGACACGCGCCATAGACATCATAGGGTAGTTTCTACAATTAGGGGTAGAAATGTCTGTCTGGGGAGAACGAGGGTCCTATTCGATTTTAATAAGTGTGTTCGCTATATTAGTGGTAAAAGCCAAGATATCGTGGTGTAATAATAATACCTACGAGCGGATCTTCAAGGAAATCGTGGATGGGAAACCACGCTTGGTCGCTGTACTGCCGTGTCGTACTAAGCGTTTCTCCTTCAAATGTACACACAGCTAAGGTATGAAGGTCAATTAAGTGCAACGTGAGTATAAATTATGTATAATTTAAGTTTACTAACATAGTTTTTTAAGTAATATCTTTGGTACTAACACTATGGATTATTTTTATGTATTGATCCGAAATAAATGAATCATTATACAACGTGTAACAGAATAAACGCAATTCTTGAAAGTAGTTCATTCAGAATCGGCTTCTGAATCGATTTCCGCCATAAAAATAGGTGTTAAATTTCGACGGAAAAATCTTTCGTTTAACTTAAAATGTAAACACAATATCATGACAAATTAATACAATCCTTAATTCAAGGAAATGCGCTCGTGTATGTGTCGGCCGCTAACATTGCATGAGTGTATGCGTCTGCGTAAGGATATTGTATGACGCACATACGTTTTGCGTTTAGTAAGGACAACTTTTTTATAAAAAGTGTCTAGGTTTGATTTCAATTTATTTAGTTACGGATTACGGATGTTGTTTTAGACTTATAATTTAATATTCTAATTGGGGTGTCTGAGGTATTGCGCTTAATCTGTTACACCTTGTATAAGGTGTGGAACTCTCTGCCGGCTTCTGTGTTCCCTGCCACAACAGCCTGAACAGACGTCTTCTGGGCTCGCTCGTTCCATCGTTGACCTCATCTATCACTAATCATCAGGTGTGTTCGAGGTCAAGAGCGGGTTAAAGTGACAATAGCGTAATGGCGAGAGGTCGCGAGTCTGACCTCACTCATAGTACTATTGCCGTGAACTCACTCCAGACACAAACATATTTAACTTAGTTGGAGGGTTCAACAAGATTGGTAGTACCTAATGTGATATTGTTTCACTGTTTGATCACCATCTCACCTAGAGCTCTCAACTCAAAAGGAGCACGCTTATAAGTTTTTAAGCTAACATGCTCACTAACAGTATCATTAGAACATAAAACGGGATATTTAACATGTGTATTATTTGTTTTGAGTGTCCGATATTTCGCCACTGTTGCAAGCGCCATGATCACGGATGAACTGAAGTAATTGCGGGTGGAAATTTATGAGCAGACAAATCGGTCTATCTTTCACGTTCGTTTTTTGTTAGCGACACCGCTACCACTGTCACATGTATCACTAAACACTCGATTCTGTTCCCGACACACAAAACTCACCGTGTCGACTCGCGAGCTTTCTACGGAACTTTTTCGGTATTTACACATTTGAACCACTGGATTCCAGGCCCTCGACAGTTGAAACCCATCCTCCCGGTTGAAATTGTCGTATTACTTCAGTTCGTCCGTGATCGTGGCGCTTGCAACAGTGTGAATATCCCGTTTTAAGTTCTAATGATACTAGGAGCACGCTTGCCTAGAAGTAACCTATACACCCTTGACTTAAAGACCTCGAAGTTATAGCTATCAGGAAACACAGACTCCAGCAGGGAATTCCACTCCTTAGCCGTACGCACAATGAAAGTATTCCCAAAACGTTTTGTGCGTATGTGTGGGATGTCCACCATGTAACGATGACGCATCGCCGTTTGTCTTGTAGTCCGATGATGGAACGGGCTTGGTGGAATTAGATTGTTTTTGCGTTACGAGTAGTCAGAAAATTAAGCAAGTATAATATTATGTTGTCTAGATTATTTGTGTTGTTATGGTAGTAGTTGTAAGACAGGCAGTCTTCCCATTTATAATACTAGTAATCTGATACATTCACTTAGATTGGAAGCTAACCAATATAATTGGGGTAAGTTAGATAAATTGGATAAATGAAGGACTTATTGAGGGAGGTTATTCAGTATTCGATTCTCGTCCCAAATATGTGAAATAAACCTAAATTTTTATTGTCCAATATAGGTAATACATTTATCATGTACACTGAGCCGCAAGAGATGAATGAACTTGTAAACAGTACCTAAAGTAATCACGTGGCAAAACACGGCCCGATCCTGCCAAAAAAAGGAAGCTCGTGTGTAAACTCCACCCCCGGAGGAGTCCCCCAGAGGACTTTTGGTATGGTTCTGTCTGTTATTTATCAGTGTTTTTTTTGTTCATATTTTTATTAGTATCATGTAAGCATACACTATTGTAGGTTTGAATGTCCCTCGTTTAAACTAACATACTGTATAACTAGAACTTGCGCGGGACTTCGTTCCCGTGGACTTTAACACTACTCCCTCCTTTTTTCCTCAATTCTTCATGCTAATTTCATACCAAATTTCATCCAAATTCACCCAGTACTTTTGAAGGTTAGCGTGTTTAAACAAACAAACTTCTCCGCTTTCTTTTTAAAAAATCAAACTCAAAATGTTTTATTAGGCCTACATGGGCACTTACAAAACGTCAGCAGTTTGGCGCAGGGCACGGTTCGAAATTGGTCGTTTTCTATAAAGAAGAACCGGCAAGAAACTTCTAATATTAGTATAGTATAATATAGATTAGGCAAAAGAAATCGATAAATCAATATCTTTGCCTAATATAATAAATAATAAAAATAGCTCCACTATATTCTTCTAAGCGTGTCGATGGCAAGTATATTTTATATTAGATTGGCTCAAAATTCAGCTACGCGAACTTCACTCGTTGATGCAGACATTAGATCGTCAAGAGTACAGGTGACAGCGCCTGCAGAACAAGATAGAAGGTGGTTCATTGTCTGTGACCGCACAGACAATGACCCACCTTCTATATCACGCCGCATGTACGGACGCCAGCACATCAAGCTACAACAATCTGTCAAATTTCTTTAACCTCTAGAGCCCCAGCGGCACAAAAACGTGCCAGTAAACAAGTATTAGTTGAGCCCCGCTGGCACAAATTTGTGCCACCAAACCCCGACCGATTTAAAACTGTATTTGTAGTATAGATAAGTCTTAAAATCGTTTGTGACCGGGATTAGATTACGCTTACGATAAGAGCCCGCCCGCGGTGCTTGACGGATGGTTGACGTAAATAATGGCGGTCCTTGAGAGGTTAATAGATTTTCAACTTTATTGTTGTTTATTGGTGTTATTGTTGTTGTTAAGGGAATTAGGTTCAAGGTTGATTGGGAAAATTTGACAGTTTCGGGTAGCTTCATGTGCTGGCGTCTGTATATTTCAGACCTGAGCCATCTGTAAACCCCCATTTATAGAGATTATCTTTGCTACGGCCGACTTGGGTACGCAGACTATTGAGGCATTTCCAAGCCGGCTACGGCAACCCAGGTGGTAGACTCTCAGATGTAGACTCTGATCTCTACTTACATAATAAATATACAGTGATGCTATAGACAGCTACTTTAGAAAAACAAATAATAATAATAAATTTATTTCACCAAAAGTACAAAAAGTAGATATATAAAAAAATTATATGACAAACAGTATATGGTTAATCATTGTACAGTGTAGCAACCAAACAGCACACTGATTCCCAAACTGAGACGAACTCGTATTTCGGGATTCGGTGGCTCTCCACTCTAATGTCATTACAATAATTATGACCCAAACATTTGCAACAATGAGCTCCTCATTAAACTTGTTTATACTTACTTAACTATTTCTTAAAACTATTATATTCGATTCTATTCACTGTCCATTTTATTTATCAATTAACATGAGTTTTTCTGTCTCTTCATAATTTAAGGACTTAAGCCAATTTGTTAGTCTAATTTTTAAGTTATATTTATTTAGTTTATATAGTGAGATTGTTTGATTAATTTCTACCCTTCGCTTTTGAGAAGCTGCCGATCATAAACAAACATCTGAGACATGCGCACCTAGAATCGTTAATACAATGCACAATGGAATATTATTATGAATACTATAAATTAAATATAATGTAAATAGACATACGAGACCCGTGCCCTAAGAGCGCGCTCTCAGGGCATGGGTCTCATATATATATAATATTCCTTTGCGCATTGTATTGACGGTTCTAGGTGTGCGTGTCTCAGACGTTTGTTTATGATCGGCAGCTTCTCAAAAGCGAAGGGTAGGTAGGCTACACTAGAACTCACTAAATAAGGACTTAACAACTAAAAAGGTTTTATTATATTTATTTATTTTCCCAAGTATGTTAGGATCGGTTTCCAGTCTCGTAGGACGCAGCTGAGTATAATTTTACATGGAGCGACTTCCTATCTGACCTCCAAAACCCAGTAACTGGGTAACACGATACCCATTTGGCAAGATCAGAGTCAGATTGTCTGGCTTCAGACTAGGGCTTTCAATCCCGGAATACCGAGATCTTGGTATTGCGGGATCCCGCGTTATTTTCCAATCCCGCGTAATGCGGAATTACGGGCGCGGGATCCGCGAGATTAGCGGGACTGAAAAAAAAAAGAGCATACATGGGACCTCTCGTGAGCGCGATCGCTCGGTGACTGGCGGCCGGCATGTAGCAAACAACGAGGGGGCGGTTTTTCAAAGCTTAAGTAGCCCAATATAGCCGAATTTCAGTCAGTGGTAGCCTAAGTATGTAGCCTAAAATATCAGTAAAGTTTTTAATTTAGTATTTGTTACTGTTTTTTGTGAAGGAAAAACGGTGTAATTTGATTGATCTCATACTAATAGTAATACGTAATTAAATGTGGAGTTACTTGATTCATTCATTGTTTTATTTGCCTTATATAAATGTGAATATTTTCAATATGCGGGATCCCACAAATACCGAAATCCTGTGGGATTAATAATTCGTAGTCCCGCAAATACCGAGATTGAATTCAGGCTGCGGGATTGGAAGCCCTACTTCAGACTACCCGTAACGACTGTCAAAGATGTTCAAATGACAACTGGGACCAACTGCTTAACGTGTGTTTCGAGGCACGGAGGTATTACATCACCAACTTCCAAACTCCGGGTTACTACTGAGAAATTCCTTACAGAAAACCTAATAGCGCTTTTTGCTCGACCGGGGAATCGAGCCCGAGGCTTCATGTTCATCAATCGCTCTTGCAACCATTAAACGAACGAGATAGTCTTAAAAAAATACTTAAACTCTCTCTATACCAACCTTTAATTTAGATGCATGCAATAATAACGAATCTGAACTTAATCTATGTTAAATGTCTTTGTATGCATGTAGTTGGTTTGCCTAAATAAATAAATAAAATAAATACCAAGCTCAAATCATCTGTGCAAAAAAATGTATGTAATAAATGCACCAGCAAAAATTATTATTGTTTATGCGTTATTTTTTCTCCAAATAATAACAATTAATTATTAAATAACAATAATTTTGTACAGTTAGAATTGCTATTTGATTTGTGATGATTTTATTACTAAACCAAAAATATTTGAGATAATAATTACTAATTTGGTAGGTATTTCACGTGTTTCAATTTTAAAATAGTTTTAATTACAACTTTCGTAGCTTTTACCAAGTATCAAAAGACTGGGACAAACTTGTCCCGACGACGGCGGTGCAAGGGGGTTTCAATCTTCGGCGCTTCTAGTGTTAATACTTTAGGCAGTTGTCTCACCGCCGACCATGAACGAGTAGCGAGTAGAGCTAGCATCTGAAACCGAGTTGGCGAGCAGCGAGCGTGTAGTTACGATAGTTTTGGCGCTGGGCTATAAGCTAGTGTGCGAGTGCGACGGGCGATTACTCACTATTTGGTCCGCTGGACCGCTAGTTGGTCAATGGGCGTGAGTTCTGCCTGCCAAACGAGTATCGCTGAGCGAGTATTATCTTTGACAGCTCTTGTCCCTCAGCAGCAGAACTAGTGAAGCGATTCGTCGCATGCAGTGTGAACAGTCAGAGAGCAACTATTACTATATGCATCTCTTTCGTTTACACGGAATGTATTTATTTAATTATGCGTTTCTTGAGCGAGTAAATCGCCGATAGTTAGTCGTTTTCTCGCCCGCAGTTCGCCTTACATTCAACCAACCTACTCACATTAACATAACTTTTAAACACAAAACATTTGCTTTTAAAATTAACTAGATTTGTTCAACCATTCTCTTTGACCCCACGCTCTTTGTACTGGCAGACGCGTGTCGGACACGTGGCGGACACGTGGCGCACGCCTGACGGACGCGAGACGATAACGAGCCGCGTTTGATACGCTCAATTGTCTATCTTGATACTGTCATGTCGGTTGTTATCTCTGACTGAACTTATTTTTTTTTAACAAACTTTATCTAGCAATATGGGTAAAATTCACATTACTAGCAATCATGTTCATTGTTATTATTGCATTGCGCACTTATGATGCAGAGCAGCATAGTAGCGTCATAGTGTCTTCAGTCCTTTTGGATAGATATGGGGTTTCCGTTACACGTTGTATAGTTTCATGTGCGTACAGCTAAGGAGTGGAATTCTCTGCCGGAGTCTGTCTTTCCAGATAGCTATAACTAGGAGTCTTTAAGCCAAGAGTGAATAAGTTACTTCTAGGCAAGCGTGCTTCATCTTCGACCACATCATCGCTTAACATTAGGTGAGATGCTGGTTAAACGCAAACCTATCAAAAATATAAAAAGACTATACGAAGGCTTATATAGAGAAAGAGTATAAGAGAGGTATAGATGTGCATATTTGATAGTTATAACACAAACAAATTATATGAAACAAGTTACCAATTATGGGCGAACAATTTTCAATTTGAGACGTTAACCACGTTGGGACTTAGGGGTGTCGCACCAAGTAAAACATGTTTAGTCCAAAAACTCAAAATATTTTATTTCACATAGGGCTACATAGGCACTTACAAAACGTCAGCAGTTAGGGCACGGTTGAAAATTGGTCGTTTTCTATGGAGAAGAACCGGAAAGAAACTCCACAGTTACTCTTTTCAAATCAAAATATAATTTTTACAATGTATCCATAATACAGGTTAATAAGGACAGTGTAGACCAATTAATATAGCACAATGGAATTACAACCCTAAAAAGACTATACGAAGGCTTATAGAGAAAGAGTATAGGAGAGGTATAGGTGTGCATATTTGATAGTTAGAACACAAACAAATTATATGAAACAAGTTACCAATTATGGGCGAACAATTTTCAATTTGAGCCGTTAACCACGTTGGGACTTAGGGGTGTCGCACCAAGTAAAACATGTTTAGTCCAAAAACTCAAAATATTTTATTTCACATAGGGCTACATAGGCACTTACAAAACGTCAGCAGTTAGGGCATGGTTGAAAATTGGTCGTTTTCTACGGAGAAGAACCGGCAAGAAACTCCACAGTTAATAAGGACAGTGTAGACCAATTAATATAGCACAATGGAATTACAAATAAAAAATTGTAAAATAAATCTAAGAGTCTACAGTGTTCTCCCATTCACAAAAAAGCTTTATAATATATTAAAATAAACTTGACAAGCAACAACATTAGATTTCAATCATGAAGGACAAATTAATCATAAAAATAAAACAAAAAGAAAATTATCGTAGGGAATAATAAAAAGAAACACGAAAGTGGAGTTGTTAGAAAAGAAAAATTCAATTAATAGGTCTTTGCCTATGTTTAATACAATTGGAGATTTTATAACAAGCATTTTTACAACAAGAACGAGCCTCGCGGTTGACAGGTAACCATTGTTGACAACAACGAATTGAAAGCGATAATGGAAGCGAATCCAACTCAATTTACGGCTGAGTTTGCTGCGGGCCTTGGAGTTAGTGTCAAAATAACGAAAGCTCGCAATTCAACAACCAAGACTGGTCAATCGCTCTTCCCCATTCTTAACGACAATACACGAGCTCACACTTCACGACACAATTTTTCAAAATTTAGACAATTTTCGAAGTGGGAAAAAATTCAGCAACCGCATGGCAGTACAAAATGCTTTTGCTGACTTCATCGCCTCGCGTCCAGACTTCTATAGTAAAGGGATTAACAAACTGTCATCAAAATGACAAAATTTTATACATATTTTGGCCCATTTTACTTTCAACTGAAATAAAAAAAATTACCCAGATTTTAACATTTTCATACAAATCTCCAATTCTAAAGGTAAGGATCTTATATAAAACTACTATATATGTGTGCTATATTTCAACCTTTCACCCCCTAATTCAGTAACTTTTTTACGGGGGGTATCCACTGAGATGAAGACTTGGAAAAGCTGATAATCAACGTGGAAGGTAAGAGGTCCAAAGAGATATCCCCATTGAGACGGTCGAACCAACAGAAAACAGAGCAGCTCCCATAGGTCCGAGAAAGTGGTCCGATTAGCCTCTGACCGCAAAAAATGGAAAATCCGGACAGACCGCTGGGTGAAGATTGGTGATCTCGATCTTCAGTCATGAAGGGTCGAGCAGAGAGAGATAGAGATCATCAAATAACTTCTCTCACTCTGAATTGTACGAAAGGCATTGTCAGGCTTCTACTGACTGAAAACAGACCCTCTTCCTGCAGTTTCCGCGGGGCAGCGGTGTCATGTCAAAACGTTTCTGCGAGCCTGGTATTTCAATTCCTTAAACTTTTATTTTCACTACAATGGTTTATAATGTGTGTATTGGATTTGTGATCGAGACGTCACGGGTTCGAACCTTACACATTACACTATTGCCGCCCACTCCAGACAAGCATATTTAGCTTAGTTGCAGGGGTTAACGAGGTTGCGTAATGTAACGTTGAGTAATGTGATTTCTACGCACATTGCCAGTTCTCTATTTAAGAAAATAAAAAATGTCTATCTATAATCGTGCGCAGGGTGCGGGCCAGCTCTATCAGTATCCTGAACATGATAATTATCAGGATGACTGAACTGCGCTAATATGGGTCATTGTTGTGCCATCTCACATGGGATGAAGCAGTGGTGACCCATTCTATTCAATATTATGTATTTCGTGTACCTATTACGTGTAATAAAATGTTACTAACATAGTTTTTAAGTATTTTTAAGTTACTTTAATAAATGAACATTATATTCTATTCTATAATTCCTCTTCGCAAAAATCGCTTTGCTCCAAAACCGAAGCCACTGGAAATCGGATCACTTTAAAACCAAAGAATTCTTTGTTCAATTCTTTTCATATTCAAACTCTTGTACTCTTGTGCCTTTGTTTCGAAGAGAGCCGCTTGCTACCGATATATGGGACAACCCTAACGTCCGATGAAGCTTTTGTGGATGAAATTGGAAATTCCTGCAAGCGATCGTCTAAATACTGACAGGAAAATTTTTGGTTTAGGAGAGGCATTGATAATTTAGAAATTAGCTGTTTAAATGATGATGGGTGAATGTGTGTCTTTATTTATCTATTAAAACTTTATGCAACACAAAATATACAAATGCGGACTTAAAGCCATAGGTATTCTCTACAAGTCAACCATGGGTAGTGAAGAGACATAACATAGCAGGTGCATAATAAAATTTAAGTAGATAATAATTATATCAAAAGTAAACGTTTTATTAAAAATAAAAATATAACTAAAGTTAACTTACATACATAGGTACATATTTATCATAATACATAAATGTCCCAATAAAGTAAAATAAAAATAAAAAATAAAATATCTACTAATACTTTAATTTTATGTTTTGTTTCCTTTGATTTTCCCGGTATCTTATTCATTGACTTGTTGATAGCGGAACCACCTCAAGGGGCTTTCGAATAAAAAAATAATTATGAGAATCAATCTACTATTGGCGGAGTAATCGGTTAACATACATAAAATAAGAACATCATCAACGTAAAATATATGCTTCATAATGCATATATTATACGTTGATCTCTCTTGAAATCTTGATCAAACCTTTCGAATTTGGAAGTTGAATTCGAAGTTGGTTAAAAACAGACAAACGCTTTTAGTGTTTTTAGGGGTCCGTTCCCAAAGGGTAAAAACGGAACCCTATTACTAAGACTCCACTGCCCGTCTATCTCATGAATCGTGATAGCTAGATAGTTGAAATTTTCATTTCTGTTGCCGGTATAACAACAAATACTAAAAAATAAATAAAATAAATATTTAAGGGGGGGGGGGGGGGGGGGTTCACATACAACAAACGTGATCTTTTTTGCGGTTTTTTATAGATAATGGTACGGAACCAGGGCCGGATTAACCATTAGGCGGAGTAGGCAACTGCCTAGGGGCCCCGCATCCACTAGGGGCCCAGGTCCAGTGCACGCACCAAGAAAACATGTTTCTTCGAACGAGAATTTGATGTGCGTGTGAACTTAGGGACCTCACTGTTGTTTCACAAAGTATAAATCGTTATATTTAGTAGTGGAATTAAAACAATTTTAGAATAAATCTGGGAATAAGTAAACAAATATATTAAAAACCACAGCCATTAAGGTGCGTTTCCTCAGTTCACACACGATTTGGTCAGTCAAAGTAAAAAAAGGGGCCCTGAGATTGCCATTGTCTTAGGGCCTCTGACAGGGTTAATCCGGCTCTGTACGGAACCCTTCGTGCGCAAGTCTGACTCGCACTTGGCCGGTTTTTTCTATTTGTCTAGGCTAATCTCTCGAACTGCCAACGCGATTTTAATGGAACCCCCACTCAAACGAATTTGTGTCATACATCCATCTCAACATTCTCATGTCCGCAATATATAATTAATCGTTAGTTACTTAAAGACCAAATTAATTACAAAAAACAACAGTTCCTACTACTTAAGTCTCTAACGCATTCCCGTGACAAACTTCACTGTCCTCCCCAAACTTTATTGTGACTTCAAAACATTCTTCGGAAGTCGTTAGACTTTAAATTTACGATATCGAAAGTTTCAGGATTGGAATCTTTGTTATTAAATGCCTGTAAGATATATGGAAGACATACAAATATTTTGAGACGGATAAAGAGAATGAATTCGGTTACTATCTAGTACATGCTCGGTACTTCTTTACATAGTATTAAACAAAGTCGCTCCTTTTGTCTATATGCTTCTAGATCTGTTAAACTATGCAACGGATTTTAATATACACTTGAGAGCTATAAAATCGCATATCCCAGATTTTTACAAAAAGAGCTGGATTTTCTTAATAAAATTGATAAAACAATTAAAAGTTGCAATGTCAACTTAAAGATTAATTCATTACCTTTCCAATAATCACTAAACAGTATTCAAAATGCTGAGAAGGACCTTCTACGAGATGAAATAAAACTTACAAGTAAAATTGCGACCAATGGGAGAACTCAGAACACTGTAGACTGTTAGATTTGTTTAACAATTTTTTATTTGTAATTCTGTTGTGCTGTATTACTTGGTCTATACTGTCCTCTCATATCTAAATAACCTGTATTATGGATACATTGTAAAAATGATAATTTGATTTGAAAAGAGTAACTGTGGAGTTTCTTGCCGGTTCTTCTCCATAGAAAAAGACCAATTTCGAAAAGTGCCCTTACTGCTGACTTTTTGTAAGTGCCCATGCAGGTCTATGTGAAATAAAACATTTTGAGTTGAGTTGACTGGGCTGTGGAGGTCAGATTGTAGCGAGTAGGCAAGTACTCGCACACGACTCAACGCAGCACAGGATCGTATGATCGCCAACGTCACATGAGGTGATCAGGGGCATTAACAAATTAGTAGTCGCTCCATGAAAAACACTGCTGCATCCGGTTAGACAGGATTGTTCATGTGAATATAATGGTTTCAAAACATAAAATGGGGATGCTACAAATATAAGAATAAAAGGAGTATATTTGCAAAAGCAATAAATGGTATATTAGTAATTTATAATTTTTTTCATATTTTTTTTTTATTCATTATTTTGCAATATGTTTTATTCAGTATTTCTTTTTTGTTACAATTATTTTTTACTCGCCAGACTTGGAGAATATACAACATGTAACGGAAACCCCATATCTATCCAAAAGGACTGAAGACAACATCTGGTATGAAGTCTCTATGCAAAGTTTCAGCTCAAAATAAGTGACTCACAGAATTGACCCCAAATTATTGGTTTCATATGTTTCTTGAATACCAGTAATAACAAACCTGTCACAGCACTATGAGGGTCATCACTTTCCACGTCACTTGCCAATAAAACGATAATTCTCTTCGTTCTTCTTAATTTGAAAAATTCGGCCTCTGGTATCAATGTATTGAAATTTCTAATATGCTACACATATGTAGACATAGGATTAGAAAACCCTTGCCATATCGTTTATTATCATCCAAAGAAGCCGTGCAATCCGTACCTATGTATATACCCTTTAAATTACACGTTGTATATATATTTACCTTTTGTGAAATATAACTTAATGTTATTTACATAACATAAAAGTAAAAGAGTAGAGTGTGGTGATACATATGTACGTGAATTAATGGTTTACGATAATTATAATGTCATCAGTTTTTTTTTTAAGATCTTTACCTATTGACAGAAAAATCGTGTAAATGGTTTTGTGGGCATTGGCTTATTTTTAAGATTCTAATGTAACATGTATTAATAATAATAAATAAATAATAATATATAATAGAAACTTGCAATTTCAGTATTTCAAAGAAAGTCTGGTCTTTTCCGTTATGATTGTAAAATGGCGGTAAAAAACAATATGGCGTCTTCGTATAGACACTTCGATAACATAACATTGATAACATCACAACAGAGTCAAAGCTCCAGAGCCTTGACGATCGACAAAAAAGTTGCTAGTTAACGGTTACATTTCGGAGAGTGTACGATGGAATTACACAATCTAATTCCGCCAAGCCCGTTCCATCATCGGACTACAAGACAAACGGCGATACGCCATCGTTATATGGTGGACATCCCACACATTCGCACAAAACATTTGGGAATACTTTCATTGTGCGGACGGCTAAGGAGTGGAATTCCCTGCCGGAGTCTGTGTTTCCCGATAGCTATAACCTAGGGGTCTTCAATTCAAGAGTGAATGGGTTACTTCTAGGTATGCGTGCTCCATCTTCGACCACATCATCACTTACCATCAGGTAAAACACAAGCCTATTATCAATAAAAAAAATCAAAACACATTATTTATTTATACTTATTTATGTATTGTATTATATAATGATATACGTATATTAACTACTTAGTTACATTTTGTGTATGTTACATACTTGAAGTAGGTACACTGACTTTCCTCTCCCCTCTTTGTTTTATGTTCTTAAAGTCCATCCAAAGGTTTTCTGGAAGATATCGCTATCAGCGATAAGACCGCCATTGTAACCATATTTTGCAATACCTATTACAAATTAACTGTGTGCTTAAATTATTGGTGTATAATTCCATGTATCTATCTACGACCTAGAACTTGTTATCCTGACCTGAGCCACCTTTATTACAAAGAGTTGAAGTTTTCAATTTTTTCGAAGCAGAATTATTTTCAGAAAGAAAACAGTATTTCAGCAATTCTTTTTTGCACAAATCATAAATGTGGAGCAGTACCTATAAACATGTTCATTAAATAAAAAAACAAAAACTGAAGTTTCTTATCTTATCTTACTAACTAAATGCGAAAGTTTAGATGGATGTTCGGATATTTGAAAACCTGTGCCAGAAATATTATTTTCTAATTTTATACAATCAAAATTTTTATTTGAGCTAACGCCTGTGAACTCATGGATGGCGTGACAAAATCACGATTAGGAATAATCATACTTAGTTAATTTATTTACTTACACACATAAAACTTTCGAAATAAATCCTCAGTATTATTATGAAATGTCAAATTCCGTTGTGCACCTTATGAGAATAACAATACACTACACATAGACACTTACACATAAAAACACTATTCGAAAAACGAATAAGAATTAAAATTCAAACACTTTTTTTTTTCAAATTAAATTCTTTTACTTCTTGTTTTTCAAATTAAAATTCACTAACTGTCATTAAAAATATCGTATCAACTTCGCTGTTTTTTTAATCAAAAACTTTTCTTTTTTACCACAGATCGAATACACGTTTTTTGAGTTACGGAGAACAAGCTCACCCCTTGGTTGCGCTCAAGCGACTGGCTTGTCTAAGTAATTTTATGTAAGGGGAGGTTGCGACTCATTGCTCTATATCCTGACCGTGATAACGAACCATGTATTTATTGAAAATTAATGCACATAGGTACAAAGGCGGATTTATCGCCTTACGGGGTTGCGGGAATGTTCTAACGAGATACCGCGACCCGGAACGCAAGGCCCGCAAGAGAAGTAGCTTGGTGGGTTTTTAGTCAGTAGAATTCTGACACTTTCTTCCGGTTCACCCACAGCGGGTCATTTGATGATTTTCCCACCCAGAAAAATAAGGCATTCTCTACCTATGATTGATAGATTTTAAACATTATTATACAACGTGTAATTTAAAGGGTATATACATACCGAGTGCACGGCTTCTTTGGATGATAACAAACGATATGGCAAGGGTTTTGTAATCCTATGTGGAACTTATTACAAATTTCAATACATTGATATCAGAGGCCGAATTTTTCAAATTAAGAAGAACGAAGAGAATTATCGTTTTATTGGCAAGTGACGTGGAAAGTGATGACCCTCATAGTGCTGTGACACGTTTGTTATTACTGGTATTACATATGAAACCAATAATTTGGGGTCAATTCTGTGAGACACTTATTTTGAGCTGAAACTTTGCATAGAGACTCCATATCAGATGTTGTCTTCAGTACTTTTGGATAGATATGGGGTTTCCGTTACACGTTGTATATATTATTATTTTCTATTGAGAAACGGGAAAAGAGACTCATTGGCAACGATGCACTGGTCGAGTCAAAGGTCCAGAGCCTTGAACATCGACAACGAGTTGCTAGTCTATCGGTTTTCTATCGGTTGCATTTCGAGGAGTGTGCGATGGAATTACACAATCTAATTCCGCCAAGTCCGTTCCATCTTCGGACTATAAGACAAACGGCGATGCGCCATCGTTACATGGTGGACATCCCACACATACGCACAAAACGTTTTGGGAATACTTTCATTGTGCGTACGGCTAAGGAGTAGAATTCTCTGCCGGAGTTTGTGTTTCCCGATAGCTATGACCTATATCAATAATAGTCTTTACCAAACTATATTGGTCCCAGCTTCCAGTCTTACTGGATACAGCCCACACCCAGTAACTGGGTAACAAGATAGCCCTTGTTGTTGCTGATCTAGAGTTAAGTATTCGTATGCATTCCACTTCTTTCTTTGACAAATCGTTTACTATACAAGCAGCTCGTTTGTGGAATGCATTACCCATAGAAGTGAGGCGTGCTCAAACGCTACCAACGTTCAATAGAATGGTGAAGGAGCATTACCTCTCCCTATAACTTTTCCCCTTCTTTCTCAATTATACATGTAATATTTATTAGTATATGATTTTGGTATTGTACGTATTTTATATTATTATGTTCAATTAATATTATGATGTTTGTACACTGACAGCCTTTAATCTGTCCTTTAACACGTTTGCTGACAGTAAGCACTTACCCTGACACTACATTACGACAGTAGAATTTTCCATACTAAATGACAAATCAACGTAGTACTCGTGCACAAGCAAGCAATATGAAACTACTCATAAAATACTCGTATTACGGCAGTAAGAAATATGAAATTGCTCATAATATGACAGTGGATACTGCTCGTCATAATACTTATATGAAAAATTATCATGAGACGCCGCACTCTTAAAAATAAGTGGCCCGTCCATCGACGTACTGTCATAACGCACTATTTTAATTTCCAGCCCAACGACGTACTGTCAGCGAACGTGTTAAGTTTGTCCATCCAAAGGTTGTCTGTAAGAGATTGCCCTGTGCGATAAGACCGCCCATTGCACACTAGTTTAAATTTTTTGTATCCATATAAATATTGTAAGGTGTACAATAAAGTATATCTATACAAATATTATAAAGCGGAAAAGTTTGTTTGTTTGTTTGTTTGCTTGAACGCGCTAATCTTCGAAAGTACTGGGTGGATTTGGATGCAATTTGGTATGGAAGTAGCTTGAAGCTTGAGGAAGGTTATAGGCTACTTTTTACGCGACTGCAAAAAAGGAGAGTTATGTTTTTACCGTGATAGAATCCACGGGAGCGAAGTCCCGCGTGAGTACTAGTAATAAATAAATAATAAAACTGCAGACAGAGTAACGAATGTAAAAGACAAATGACAGCTGGAATAACAAAGGCTCAACGTCCTTTCCGTGCATTGAACTATTTCGATATGATATATCAAATTTTTGGTGGCGCCGTCTTTAATTTTGATTTTGACCCTAGATTTTGTTATAGGCAATTTTTGTTAGAGAAAAAGTAGCATGGAGTGGCATCGCTTTTGCGGTATTCATTCCAAAATTTGAAAGTTTTCATGGACGCGAGTATACAACATGTAACATAATTAAGGCACATCCTGAAATTAGTTTGTTCAGAATCGTTTACTGAATCGATTTTTATCGTTTAAATTAATATCCAAATTTTGCCCAAAGCAATTAAATCTACGTAAATTACAAATTACACTTTCGCTGTTAGTAAAAACAAACTAACTATGGACCGTAAATTAAAGTAGTAACTAAATGAGTTTTATTTTTAAGCAAGTTAAAATCTTAAAAAAAAACTGTTTAAACAAGTAAAACTAAAAATTTAGAGTATGTATTATGATAATAACATAATTTTCTATTTGAAGTGTTTGAGGGTGTGCGTTAATTACGATACATGTTCTATAGTAACTGAATTCATGACCAAAATTATTTATGCGCTCCATTTCTTTTCGTAGAAAGTTTTTATTTTATTTTATTTAATGCCGTATCTGTGAATTCTATGGTCTGTGGGTTTTACTTGTATTCGTAAGTTGCTCGCCAGAGGGCGCTAGTAATATTTTACGAAGTATTGTAGAGGTGGAGTGCGACAAACGGGGAACGAATGCTCAAGGTACCGCCTTAAGATGCTCACCAATCACGACCGACCTTGGCAAGATTTGATTAACCATATAGATCGAAACGTCTGGTATAAACATGTTTGGCATAAAATGTTTCAACTTGATATTTCATAGTAGCAAATATAATATTTGCTTACGAAAGAGGTCGGGATATGTTTACAAATTCAGTGATAAAAATTGACCTGTAGTAATAATTTAATAGATAATGTTTGTGATCAACAGTGAGCAGAATAGGCAGAGCTATTTAGATTCATTGACTGCAAACATTGATGTTAATATGGATATTCCACGGGATTCCGACTCTTTTTGTTAATATATATAAAAATGGTTTATGTAAGCTAATAAGCGCATGAGCGACGTTGTAAATTTTACTCTTATATTAATAAAAAATGTAAATACAAATTGTTCTATTTGATAATATTTTGATTTTCTGAGGAACAAATAATTTGTATGATAATATGCTTTTGTACAACTTCAAAATAAAAATGTTTAAATGATTGTTGATTCTTGAATAAAAAAATTGTTACGTAAAAAATTGTATGTGGTTTAATGAATCAAGTTTATCTATTTATTATACTATCCTTAATCCCGTCCTTCTTATATTTACCCGTCAGAAAGGAACTTTCATTAGTCCTGAAGGCGAGAATAGTTTTTTTTTATAATTTTACTACTTAAAAACCAAATCCCGGGACTAGGGGAATATCCATATTATTCTAACCTATGGCAAATACATGAAACAGCTCTACCTATTCCGATCTCTGGTGATCAATGTCACATATTTTAGCGACAATAGCCTTATGGCTAAGGCGTTGGACTTGTGATCGACACAACGCGGGTTTGAACCCCACCCATTATACTATTACCGTGAACCCACTTCAGACATAAGCATATTTAGCTCGGTTGTAGAGGTTTCAAGATAGCTATTAATGTGAATTCAACTGACATTGCTATTTCTCATTTGAAAAAAAAATACTATAGTGAAACAATATCATCGTATAAAAACTTTTTTTATAATGTTACGCCAGTCGCTTAGGAAGTAGGTACGTCGAGAAACTTCGACAGAAATCTAGAATGTTCGAGACACTAACGCCATCTAGCGGCGAATAGCAGTATTAAGTATATCGAGTCGAGGCACTAACGCCATCTAGCGGCGTGTAGCAGTACTATGTATCTCAAGTAGTTTCTGGATTTTTCTTACCAGTATAGCCAGTGAGTTGATTTTACAAGAATGTTCTAGAATTCATAGACCGGGGTATAAATAGATCGCAAAGGAACGCGGACAGTCAGACTTATTACGAGGATAATACGCGATATATTCGAAGCTTTACAAGTGAATTTCAGTGCGAATTAAGTGTTAAGTGACAAGTGTTGTGGTGCGAATTATTGTGTTAAATTTTTATTTTGTGTTTAATTAAAAGTGTTAATTTTGGTTAAATTGGCGTTAATTATTTCTATCCCGAACCCCAGCTCGTAACAATAATTATAATTATAATTATATTGTAATGCATAACAAAAATTTACTCAACCCTGTAAGGAAAACTTGTGATGGCGTTACTTCGCCCTGCCATGCTCTTGGTTTTGAACATAACAATGATTGAGACTGCCTCGTTGGGTGCGCGATTGCTGAGCACGAGATCTCGGGATCGATTACTGGATCGCGCAAAAAGTGCTGTTAGGTTTTTCTAATAGAAATTTCTCAGTAGTAGAGTTTGGAAATTGGCGGTGTGATATCCCTGTGCCTCGGAAATAGGGTTGCCATCCGTCAGGGTTTTCCCGGATTTGTTGGATGGGCGTCCGGGGGGTTTACTCAATAAGCGTCCAGGTAAAACCCAGACACACATTTCGCTCATTTGCGACAAGAACGTGACAAAGTAAAAATCTCAATTTGTGGTAAAACGCATTTGAAAGTTTAAAATTCCTGTAACTTTTTAATCATTATGTTTAGACTATTCAGCTCAATACAACATAACTTCAAGGTTTTCGTTTTTTTGGATCAAATTGCATTCAGATCTTTAAGTCGGTTATTAAATTTATTATGATTATTTATTTAAAAAAGGGTCCTCCTTGTTGCGTTATTCTTGTAAAAAATGTGCAGTATTGCAAAACAAACAGATATGTACCGTTTTTCTTGAAAAAAATTTGAATAAAAATCTTAAACTTTACAAGTTATGTCATATTGTTACGTTTTTATTGATAATCTGTAATCTAAATGTATGGAACATTTTAATTGAGACACGTTACTGTTGTAGAAATCTCTTTATTTTTGTATTTTGTTTTACAAAATGAAAGATATTTTAGCGAAGTTATTGTGTAACTTTCACTGAAATACAAGTAATAATCACATTTAAAAAAATATTATAATTATAACCAGACACTAATATCTGTAGTTTTACTTTTACTCACAACCGTTAGCAATTATAACATTATTAAATATTTAGGAATACCGTATAATCATAAACATCACAAGCCTCTGCTTACCTCAGTAATATTAGGAAACTAATCTTAATTAAGTCTCACATGAATCAAATAAACATCTTAGCAAAACAAATCACAGATAGGTAATAATTCAGTACAAAGATTATCCTCTAATCTTAAAATATTAGGAACATAACATTATTATTATTGCTTTTTAATGGCACAAAGTTTCAAGGCATTTCTGAATTCACAGTTCACTTAACAATAATAAAATCTGTGTAAAGATTGTATCTACCTACTTAATGCAAACCTCTGTTGCAGTGATGAACTTGTCAGTGGTTTTTGCTAATTACCATAGTAACGAAAAAACAATCTTTGTAAAAATAAAACCAATATGATTTAAGTGAATTTTTCTTATTTAACAATAATATTAAATTCTTCACATGGGAGCAGAGCGTGGTTGCTTAATCTGAAAAGAGGCAAAGATGAACAGAATAGAAAGTCTAAATAAAGAAAATTACGATACATGGGCAATACAGGCCAAAGCCGTACTTGTTAAAGGAAAACTATGGAAATTTGTAGATCAAAAGATTGACCTAAACAATGCAAGTGAGTCAGATATTGAGGGAAACTTGCTGGCTGTCAGTGAGCTAATTTTAATAATATCGCCGTCGGAACTAAAGCAAATAAAAAGCTGCAAAACAGCTTATGAAATTTGGACAAAGTTAAACGAAACTCATGCTAGTAAATGTCCTGCGAGGAAAGCAACGCTACTGAAGCAACTAATTTTAACAAAATATGAAAAAGGAAATGACATCAAGGAGCATCTAGACAACTTTATGGACATTGTAGACAAACTGGAAGAAATGAATGTTTCAGTTCATGAAGATTTACTAAGTATTATGATGCTTTACAGTCTTTCCTCAGAATTTGAAACCTTTAGAGTTGCAATTGAGTCCCGTGATAATCTTCCGAAACCGGATGAACTAAAAATAAAAATTATAGAGGAATTCCAAGCGCGGAGAAACACTCAAGGACTCAACCCGAGTACAAGCTCAAGCGAACAAGAATCGTTTTATGCAAAGTCAAATTTATACTGCAAAATATGCAAGAAAAAGGGGCATATGACTAAGAATTGCTGGAAAAATTACAAAAATAAGAACAGGATTTATCTCAACAATAAAGGGAAGAAAGTTGACCAAAAGGAATTTAATAGCTTAGCATTATTAGGAAAAGATGAAGCATTTCCATTCCAGAAACAATGGATTTTGGACAGTGGATGCACATCCCACATGTGCTATAGCAAAGAATACTTCAGTGAAATAGAACACATGAATAAAACATTGAAATTAGCTTCTAAAGATCACAACACAAACATACTGGGAAAAGGAAGAGTTGATCTCTTATTAAACACAAATAAAGAAATAAATCTACACAATACATTGTTCATTCCAGACCTTTGTACAAATCTCCTATCTATTGGGAAGATTACAGATGCTGGTAATACAGTACTCTTCAAAAAGGATGGAGCTACAGTAAAAAATCCAAAATATGGTATTGTAATTAAAGCGAAGAGAACTGAAGATGGTCTCTATGCGATTTTGCCCAAGACAGTGATAAACTCAAAATATGAAAAAGTTAATTTTGTGCACAATAATAATATTTCAGAATGGCATTCAAAGCTGGGACATATGAACTACAAGGATATGAAACTAGCACTTAAGAATGAAAGTTTGATTGGACTTAATTTCAAAATAGATGAACAGCCAGAAGAATGTGAAGTTTGTATTAAAGCGAAAATGAAAGCTACGATCGGCAAACCAAGAACTGAACCTCGCACTTCTGAACCACTTCAGATTATACACAGTGATGTGTGTGGCCCGATGCCAAAAGCTTCTTGTGCTGGAAACAAATATTTTGTCACTTTTATTGACGACTTCACGAGGTATAGTCGAGTATTTTGCATAAAGACTAAAAATGAAGTCATAGATATGTTCAAAGTCTATAAAGCTGAAGTAGAAAACTTCATGGAAAAGAAAATTAAATGCCTAAAATCTGACAACGGCACGGAATATTGTAACAATGAGTTCAACCATTTCTTAAAAGAAAATGGCATAACCAGAAGATTATCTGCACCATATACACCGCATCAAAACGGTATAGCGGAAAGGAAAAATAGAACTTTACTAGAAAAAGCAAGGAGTCTAATGATTGAGTCTAATGCACCGATGTATCTATGGGGCGAAGCTATCTACACAGCAAACTATCTGTCAAACAGAAGTCCAAATAATAGCATCGGAAATGCAACGCCATTTGAAAAATGGGTTGGTAGAAAACCAAGTGTTGCACACTTTAATAGATTTGGAGCAAAGGCATTCTTTCTCGTAAAAGGAAGACAAAACAAGTTTGATGCTAAAGCAATACCTGGAGTCTTTATTAGATACTCTGAAGTATCCAAGGCTTTCCGGATTTGGGTACCATCAACGCAAAAAGTGATTGTAACCAAAAATGTAAACATTATGCAGAAATTCTACTATGACATAAAGGAAGAAGAGAACACTAGCAAAAATAACAATGTTGGAACAAGAAAAGAAAAAGAATATGTTGAGATTGAATTTCTAGAACAAAACATAAATAGAGAAGTACAGGAAAGTCAAGAAAGAGAAGAAGACACGTACGTTGATACAGAAATGCAATCAGGAACTAATAATAATTCAATTTCTGAAGAAGATGAAATTTATTCCGCAGAAGAAGAAGTACTACCAATACCTCAAAATGAAGTCGCTGTAGAGCAAACAGAAATCAGAGCTTTGCGTGATCGTTCATTAATACGCAAGCCCATACGTTATGATGATTGCGTTATGAACGCTGTTGCAGAGTTAGAAGACATTTACACTGAACCCAAAACATATAATGAAGCTATATCATCGGAAAATAGAGAAAAATGGGAAGAAGCTATGCAAAGCGAGATGAACTCACTTCAGAAAAATAATACCTGGGAACTTGCCACATTACCTAAAGGTAGAAAAGCTTTACCAAGCAAATGGATATACAAAATAAAGAGAAATGCTGATGGAACCATAGAACGGTTTAAGGCAAGACTGGTTATCAAAGGTTTTTCTCAACGTGAAGGTATTGACTATGATAAAACCTTCAGTCCAGTTGCACGACTTGCAACTATCAGAGCAATACTAGGAACTGCAGCTAACGAAAATCTGAATTTACAACAATTCGATGTCACAACTGCATTCTTAAATGGTACAGTGGAAGAGGAAATTTATATGGCACCACCGAATGGACTTAATGTACCTAAAGGAAAAGTATGTCGACTTTTGAAAAGTCTCTATGGCTTAAAACAGGCACCTCGATGCTGAAATGAGTGCATACATAAGTTTCTGATGAATGCAAAATTTCAGAGAAGTGAGGCAGATCCCTGCTTGTATGTAAGAGTCAATGGAAACTCAAAGGTTATTGTAGGACTGTATGTCGATGACGGCTTGGTAGCTTCCACTGACAACGCTGGTCAAGAATTCTTAAATGAAATTGAAAGAAACTTCAAAATCACATCGAAGCCAGCGTCATATTTCCTTGGTATGGAAATAAATAAAAACAAAGACGGATCAATAAACTTAAGACAAACAGCCTACGCCAAAAAGGTACTAAAACGATTCGGCATGGAAAACTGCAAATCAGTTACATCTCCGGCAATTAAGATGTCAAAATTGCAAGAAACTAATGAAAAAGAAGATGTGAAATTTCCGTATCGAAATTGTGTCGGAGGACTGGCTTACCTGATGGTCGCAACAAGACCAGACATCTGTTATGCAGTGTCAGTAGCTTCCAGACATTTAGAAAACCCCAGTAAGGAGGATATTGTGGCTGTAAAGCGAATTCTTCGCTTTCTTAAAGGAACTCTCGATAAAGGTTTAACATTTTATCCAAAGAGTAAAGCAAATGAATTAATGTGCTACTCAGATGCTGATCATGGAGGAGATCCAGAGACTGGGCACTCTACCACAGGCATGGTTTGCCTTTATGCTGGCACTGCTATTGCCTGGAAGAGTCAAAAACAAACTTCAGTGGCTCTATCAACCACAGAGGCCGAACTTGTAGCAGCAAGCGAAACCGCACAAGAAATTGTGTGGTTGAAGAAGCTTTTTGCAGACCTAACTAACACAGAATCTTTAAAAGTTACACTGTGTATTGATAATGAGTCTGCTGTGAAATTATCATATAATCCGCCTTATGAATTTCACCGTCGAACAAAACATATTAGTTTGAGACACTTCTACATTAGAGAATGTGTATCAAAAGGAGAAGTAATTGTTAAACAAGTTGCAGCACAAGTTCAACTAGCAGACATGTTTACAAAACCTCTGTATGGACCAAGGTTTAACGACCTGTCTCGTGGAATTGGTCTTGAAGCAAATTCTTAAAGAAGTGTGGGTGTAAAGATTGTATCTACCTACTTAATGCAAACCTCTGTTGCAGTGATGAACTTGTCAGTGGTTTTTGCTAATTACCATAGTAACGAAAAAACAATCTTTGTAAAAATAAAACCAATATGATTTAAGTGAATTTTTCTTATTTAACAATAATATTAAATTCTTCACAATCTGAGTAAATGAAAAACAAAACTTAACACTTAAATCTACAAAGATTCGTAAAAAGGTCTGTAGTACCTTGGAATGTGGTTTTTATTGATCAGTTCCATTAGATCAGCTTTCTTTCTTTCAGCTATTCCGGGTTTAGTTGTGTAGGCTTTTTTAACCTCAATATCAATGTCTTTCTTCTTCTTTATGACTATAGCTCTTTTAAAATCCTCTTCTGCGTATGAGTTTTTGTAATAAATTGCCCGAGCATCATCCTTTATGACTTTTATCATCTTGACTTTACTAATTTTGACTGGAACGTTTTCGTCATCTTTTTGTATTGCAATAGACATTAAACTGCATACATTCTTCCAGTCATAAAAATCTTCAAAGCACATTTCGTTCACTCGGAATGGTTCACTCTTTTTACAAGCAGATTTGATAGCACTGATGAATGCATCGGGCGTGTACATAGGTCCTCTTCGCAATTCTCTTCGTACTTGTCTTTCTATTTGTGAGTGTGCCGAATCCCCTTCATTTTGGGTATGTCCTCTGATTAAATATTTGTGTGTTATTGACTTTATATTTGGAAATTTCTGAACCGCGAAAAGGTACATGGCCACCTAAATTTGTTTTTTTGTTGGCCAGCACAGTTATCAGAATAAAATACTACATTCATATCTTCGGTACCATTTGATATCTGCTCGAGATACTTAAATACACACGTACCTATTTCGTTCACACCTCTGCTTGCATTTGCTTCATCCCATACAAAACATTCTACAGTATTCTTCTGGACGTCATATACTGTGAAATTCAGTACATTCAATTTGGATCTGTAGTAAAACACGGATATCTCGCCTTTCGGACACTGAAATACTGCTTGCAAATCATATACGCATACTGTCAGTTCTTCGTTTTTCTTGTCTTTTTCTTTTTCTAATCGTGATAGCCTCTTCTCTTCATGATGTTTTTCATAAGCGTCCTTTTTAGCTTCTTTTTCTTCGGGTGATGAATTTTTAAACGCTTCGCATACGTCACACATATCTTTTTTTGGTGTAAAAAATGATATGTTGTGCTCTTGAGTAAAAATCCGGTAGAACATTACATAGTTGATGAAAGGAACTTTCTTTTCCTTACAGATTTCGACGTAATCGTGGTGCAGATCAGCAATGGTTTTGCTTCCATCAATGAAGGTTCTTCTTGAATGGGCTCGTGTATAGTGAGATTCAATTTTGGGTATTGAATCTATGAACTGCTTGGCTCCTTCTTTAATATTATCGTCAATTTTTGGTTGCTTTCCATGTCGTCTACGGTTATCTGTCATCAATGAAATATTTGTTTCCTTATTTTTCTTGCTTAATGCAGTTGTTATTGGGCGATTATTGATACAAAGCGTATTTTTGTAAAACACCTTGCACACTCTATATTTTTTCCCCTTCGAAATTAAATAAAAAGCATTATTAGTTCGCTTTGGTTCAATAACCTGTCCTTCATCATCGAGTTTGACATAACGATTTGCTGGAATGGCTTTTTCAACGGATGTAGCAATGAAACTCCATTGCTTCTCGATCTCTCCTAAATTCCAGTAATCTTTCAGTATTTCACGGCGTTGTTCTTCGGAAAAATTTTTTTGACAGTTGAAAATACAGGTTTCCCTACAGGGTTCTTTTAGTTGACGGGGCGGAACAGTTTTTTGTGACGCTTTTGATTCGTATGACTGTCCTGCATTTCTTAACTGTTTAGTAATGTTTTTTTTTCCATTTTTCTTTATTCAGTGGTCTTTTCTTTCCTTTTTTTGTAGGTGTAGGGTCTTCATTTGTGCTAATCTGTGGTTGATTTTTAGGTGCAATTGCTTCATTAAATGGTCTTTTTTTTTGCTTTTATAGCAGGTGTTGTTTCTTCATTGGTGCTCATCTGTACGTCTGCAGTCGGATATCTATTTTCAGATACAAATGTTGATGTTTCTCTTCCTGTGGGCACGATGCTTGCAATGGCATCCAGCATTTCTTGTCTCATTCTATCGTCATTTCCTGTCATCATTTGTTTAGCTGTGTTATCTATATTTTCATTTAAAAACGTATTTTGCATTATATTTGTTGTGTTCTCATTTTTTTGTTTGTCATCAGTCTGTATAGTACGTATATCAGTCTTATTAGGATTTTCGTTGTCCACAATTATATCTTCATCTTCACTAGAACTCTCAATTCTTCGTTGATCTTGAACTAATTCGTAGTCAGGATCCTTCACTGAGTCGTCAGAATCTGCAGCAAAAGTTTATTTTAATTTTTTATTATTATAATACTGGGTCATAGCATAGCGCTGTCATTAAAATACAGAAACTAACAATTATTATCATAGAGAGAGGGAGAGAGAGAACTTTTTATTGTATACACCAGGAAATCATCATAAATCATACTCGTTCTTAAATTTCATAAATTTCCCATTGTTTTGATGCATTCCTAGTAAATAATAATATTGTTGCTCATTGTGATTCCCACAAACCTACTCTTTGAAAAAAATACTATACTTCGTGATTTATTAAGTGAAACTTATTGGTGTACACGGTGAATAAAAATACTGCTATATTGTTATTATAAGTGAACATACCTTCAATAATCGATGGTATTGATGATGAAGAAGTGCTGCTGCTCAAAGAACTAGTCGAGTCGCAACGAGGCCGGTTACATTGCAGTTGTTGTTCTTCCGGTGCTGATTCACATGCTAAAAATTAATTGATTGTTTAATTAATTTGTATTTAAAACGTATTTCGAGAATCGGTATTATCTTTTCATTTTTCTAACTTACGTGAATGTTCATTAATTCCTCGGACAAGATTTACAATCTTCCTAGACCGTGATTCCATCTGAAAAATAAATTGTAGTTAGACAATGTTTTTATCATTTATAATGCAACATTGTAAGCTATTCGTTGTAAAAATTTATTATTTTTTATCAAGAATGTGTTAACTTGAGGTAACCAACATTAAGACCAAACATTTTATACTTTTTTTATTAACTGTAACGGAACATCTTAAATTAACCAACAAAAAACAATGTTTATTTCAGCAACAACGGTACAATCCTATGTAAACCATAGCATGCGATTACTATTTTTACTACAATAATGACCCACATACAAAATGTCCCGTTATAGCTGCAAAAATAAATCACTAAAAAAACAATAAGCTGTATTTACCTTTCATCAAAACCGTGACACCGTGAGCTGTTACGTTTTTGCCGCAATCGGGCAGCACTTTCCTCCTCAAGCGAGCGGCGACAACTGACGTGAACCGATCTTGCATTAAACTTAAGGGCGGAAAGAGATGGCGCTAAACCGATAGTCGCCGACCTTTTCCCTCATTACTCGGTCATTTTCGGCGCTAGAAATATCGCGTTTTAGCAGCAAGTAGAGCGCGATGCGCCGGATTCTACTGTATCATTATTCCATAACGATACATATTTTCGTTAACACGTTCTTGTCGCAAATGAGCGATTTGTGTTACGGGTACCAAAAAGCACGATATCTATTATTATTTTCCTATGGTATTTCATCTCATTGTTTATGTTACGTTGATTAAATGAAAAGGAAGAGACTGTTATTTAAAAAGTTGTAAATCCCTATACTATTATCAGTAGTAGTGATTTGCCGGTTCTGGCGCACCAATCCCGTGGCTCACCGGTTCTGGCGCACCACCGCTTCTGGCGCAATCGCGGTCCAGGGCGTTTCAAACGTAAGAAAAAAAAAAAAAAAAAAAAAAAAAAAAAAAAAAAAGAAAAAAAGGTTTTGGGGTCCGCTGATCACGTTTATGCAATCCGTTTTCGCGTAAGATGCATGGTTCCGGAGATACAGAAATCAATTAACAACAATCTGTTTCATTTCCGGTGACCCGAAACCCTCATTATCGACTTTCATTGTTCGCCTTTTCTTATCTATTGTCCGTGCGTCCGGCCGCTCACCCTCATTAGGATTGCATTGACGTATGCATGTATTACTCATTGTTACTGCTACTGCTATTGTATACTTTTATTGTTCATAAACCATTGCTTACTTTGCTATTCGGGATCATCAAAACGGAATCAATAAAACACATGCGTCATTAACAAATTTTATTTTTATCTACAAAATATGAGCGGAACATCTCATCCACTAAAATATCGTTGTACAGTGTGTTCCCTGTAAATATGTTTGTAAAACTATGCATTGAACATCCCTGAAACTTATATAGCAAATACATTAAGCAATATTCACCACAAACTGAAGTCCAATCATTCTGAATCCTATCAATACTCCAGCCCCATCTTTTACAATTCCTTTTCAAAAACTCGAGATGATATCGCGCAGGTGTTCGCCCATAAGAATCAAAATATTGACCGATGCCATTCGTATCGATATGTACAGCTACCCAGTGTGAACCTGGCTTATCATCCGCATCCAAATTGCATATTATATACGTTGGTGCATGGGTATACATAGGGAGTCTATTAGCAGCATAAACATTATTTTCTAGACTGGGATGAATCTTTTTCAGATGTTTTTGTACTTCTAGTGTATCCATGATATAGCATATTATTACACTACCAATCTATTCAATGGTTGTCATAGGAATGTTCAATTATAGTGATTTGTAAATATTAAATCGCATTATTTTGTAGCACTCACAAAATAGGTTGATGCCAGCAATGTGAGATAAGTTTGTTGACTCATAGAGTTACTATCAGTTTCCGGAGGAACGTGAGATAATTTTGGTGATTCATAGAGTTACAATCAGTTTCGTTGTATTTAGGAATTTGTTTTAGATAAGAATGGTGCTATATAAGATCCTACCATTGCAGTCATGCAGTCAGTCTATGGTCGTTTGACCGCAGTGGATTGTATACGTCTACCAATACTACGTTTGTGTTACTTCAACGCATCAATGGCCATGGAGGTAAGTGTTTATTCTATTGACAAACTTACTTGTATTCTTGTTGTTGTTTCCTAACGTGTGTGATTAAGTGTAAACAAATTGATATTAACATGATAACTGTCTTGTTGCAGAAATCATTCAACTTCGATGAAAATACCTATAAACAGTATTACTACTCACCGCTCTCCCCTCAACATGAAGAAGAGAACGATGATATCGTTATTAATAACACATGCGATGGTGGAAAAAGGAAATCACAACCGATTGATCATTTTTTTGAAGTGGCACCAAAAATAAAAAAGAAGAAACTGTTATCGTCAACCGTGGCACGAGCCGCTAGAGATGGTGTATCATACATTTCTAGTAATTCTGACGACGGAGACCAAGCGACGCATCTCATAAAAATTGAAATGTACGATATGAAGAAGCTATGTAAGATTCCAACTACTGATCATTGGAAACACGCTACCACGAGGATTAAATATTATGTAAAGAATAATAAGGATAGCATCTACGACAGCACAAACGGGCTCGTATACAACATTACAAAGACAATAGCAGAAAGTGAAAAAGTTAAAAAATACTTTTTTAACAATGACACCCATTAGTTGATTAGTGAATGTGATTCTGTTTACTTAAATTACTTCTGTGTACTCATTAGATTCTACCTGACTCGTCATTAATAACACATGCGATGGTGGAAAAAGGAAATCACAACCGATTGATAATTTTTTTTTTGAAGTGGCACCAAAAAATAAATAAGAAGAAACTGTTATCGTCAACCTTGGCACAAGCCGCTAGAGATGGTGTATCATACATTTCTACTAATTCTGACTACGGAGACCAAGCGTCGCATCTCATAAAAATTGAAATGTACGATATGAAGAAGCTATGTAAGATTCCAACTACTGATCATTGGAAACACGCTACCACGAGGATTAAATATTATGTAAAGAATAATAAGGATAGCATCTATGACAGCACAAACAGCCTCGTATACAATATTACAAAGACAATAGCAAAAAGTGAATAAGTTAAAAAATACTTTTTTAACAATGACACTCATTAATCGATTAGTGAATGTGATTCTGTTTACTTAAATTACTTCTGTGTATTCATTAGATCCAAGGAGGTGTCGTCTTGTGGTGCTGAGAGAAAAACAAGATTAGAAGGAAGAGATGAGTGTGGCATACGTGAACAGATCACTTCATTGAAAAGCAAAACTACAAAACTGATTGGAGAAGAAAAAGTGAAGAATATGCAGTACCCAAGAGCTGAATATCCATTTTTCAGTTCAAAATCTAGACGGTTGTTCAGTTTCGGAGACTGGCCACTCGTTATGAAACAGAAGCCTGAAGATCTTGCAGAAGCCGGTTTCTTTTATACTGGTCATGAAGACAGGACCAAGTGTTTCCATTGTGGTGGCGGTTTAAAAGATTGGGAAGATGATGATGATCCTTGGCAGCAGCATGTTCAGTGGTTTAGTCAGTGTGCTTATGTAAAGTTTAAACTCGATCAGTGTTCTGTATAAGATTGAATAGGGTGTTTATAATGAAATAAAAAAATAGTATATTGCATATAATTTGTTTTATTTAATTTTATAATGTTTCCTTTAGTTACATACACATAACCTTAACTACTATAGTCTACAGTAACATTTCTATTTTTATCTATTTCAATAATATTATCAAACTCAGCATAAACAATACAGTTAATTGTTTGTATTAGTGAGGATTCAAATCGTACTTCTAATCTTACACTACCATGCTTTATGAGATTCCAATGAGCTGATGAGTTAGCTGATAAATCAGGAGTTAAATCAAATGCTAAAAGACAGTAACCTTTAGCATACTGTTCACGAGAGATTGCATTTCCTTCATTTAGAAAGTGAATACCAGTCCCCGAGAATAGAGTATGATATGCTGATGTAAATATATTATTATTAAAAGATGGTTGCAAAGCTTTTGAAGGTATTTGTTGACCATCAATATATAAGCTGAAAGAGTTAATACCATAGTTTTCAAAGTTAAATGGATTTTTAGTAAGCGAACCATTAAATGCAGAATTGTTTACAAATCCAATAATACATCTTTTGGGTACCTGTCCTAAGAATATATTATCAAGAGTTTTTCCTTGAACACCTGATGGAATTGTTAAAACTTTAACTTCAGCACGAGTAATAGGATATTTAGCAGTGGTAGAAGCTAAAACTTTCTGATGTGCGAGTAATACACTTGGATTAATTCGTGCTCTTCGAACAATAAGAGTTGCGTCTGTAATGCAAACTTTAAACTTTACATCATTTGACCCAGCAATTAAATTAAAACTCTCTCTTGATCGAACTAATTTTACACTCATTTCAACGCCATTCATTAAAAATTTATCTTGATTGAAAATGTCACCATGAAGATGACCAATCATTTCTATTTCCCTACTTTCATTAACTAATTCCTGTCTTTTAACAAATCCTATGATTTTACCATCTGTGGAATCCATTTTTCCTGCTGTATCCTCATACCAAAGGCTACAAGTAAGATGAGATTGTTTAGCAGCAGGAGCATAGTTTAAAAGAGTTTCCATGTATGCTCGATAGGCATAGGTATTATTAGGTGGTAATACAAGTTTTTGGTTTAAATAAACATCAAGTTGACTAAAAAGTGAATGCAGCCAATTATTTACAGGTGCTACTGCGGTAGCTGATATCAAGTTTGATGAATCTTGATTTAATACTTTTGCCTTTATCTGGAGTAATGTATGAGACAAATCTATGTAGTCATCGCCTGTTCCAGGAACTTGAAACTCGATAGGTCCATCATCAGCAAGAGACGAAATTGGTTTATAGTGAATCCACAATCCATTTTCAATGCTTGTTTGTGTAGACGGTAATGCAAATAAATCTAATTCTGACTTAACGCACTCACAAGAATGATTATGAAGGAAAGACATATTTAATTTGAAAATATATCTTCGATGTTTTTTGGTTTTAGACCAAGTTTTTTCGTAGCTTTCACTTTAGCAGTTAGTGGTGGAATGAACGATGCCAATCGTTTTCTTTTAGTTATATATCCAGATCCTGTCATGTTAAATCGATCAATTTTGTTATCAGCCTTTCGTTTTAAGTTCGTACTAACTTGTTTAAGACGATCTTTTATTGAGGCTTCCATAGGACGCGCTTGAACCATATCCGATAAAAGTCCTACTCCAGCGTTTAATGCCTCCTTACCAACCACTCGAACACCACTTGAAAGTAAAGGTAAAACTGATCTAAATAACCCTCCTAAGAAGCTCCCAATACCATGACCGCGTTGGTATGGTGAACCCTTATAAATTACACCAACTCCTGATCCAGCTTGATGTGAATAATAATTTTCATATGGACATTTATGATGATCATGAGGAGAATACATTATTATAATTTGTGGAAATGTAGTTTAATACACACGGTTCCAAACTGGAATGGTATTTTTTGTCCTGTGCTCGATCTTATATCTATTTCCAGCGTATCGAACTCTCTTCGCATTACAGGTAAGTAGTGAGGTGGAGAGAAAACGTGCATTTTATTCGCACCATAAATGTATTTTGAAGGATCTAATGAAATGACTCTTAATAGCGGAGTCATAACATCACCCACAATCTGAGGATCGATAATGTCACAATATAGAAATAGTTGAGATGGTAACCCTAAGTGTAAATTAGCAGGACACTTCCCAAAATTTCTGTCTAGAAGATTTGTATTTGGTTCATAACCCAGTTGTAAACTTAATTTGGGTGATAATGTTACGGATGTTATATTTTTATCCAAAACAGAAATAGACACAAATTTTGTTATTTCATCATAACGAAATTTCAAGTTCTCTCTGATACCATTTAACGCTCTTAAAATATGTTCAACGTTATCATAGTTGGTAGCCGGAATATGTTTTTTGTAGTACACTGTTGATGGTTTATCTTCATTAGGCATTAACATGGTTTTTGTAATGTACACAACATTTTCATGATCTTGAACAGTAAACATGGTGCATGGATATTGAAACTCGACAACTCCAACCGACCATTCACCTTCTAATTTCATAGCTTTTGGTAATTTTGTTGAAAAATTTGTGGTCTTGTTATCAGGAAAGTATTCCATTGAACTATTGCTGAGCAAAGTTAAATAAAAACTTTCTTTATTCATATTTCTTTTAAACTAGAAGCTAAAATCCAACTGTTAAATTTATCTGGATAACCTTTCCACTTCACTAATACTTCTTTTCTGTTACCCGAATAACGAGTACCAATTATTTTATCTATTTTATATTGTGAGGTGGGGTTGTAAGTGACCTTCTGTAATTCTCTTTCATAAAAAGTACCAACTATTGCTTCATCTTGTAAATCTGTTATTGTATAAACAACCCATGGAGATCTATCAATTATTGAAGATATAATAAATATTTCATCACTCCAATTTGATTCATATCCTTTTTGGAAAACATGTTTATATTTAGTTATTCGAACATAATCACCCACATTGAAATTTGGTTTTGGATTTTCTAAAGAAAGTTTGTTTGATCCTCTATTATAAAGATTAGTCCAAACTGTCATAATATTGGCGGAACTTACATCACATGGGCACATCTTAATACTAGAGTGAATGCTGTGATTATAAGAGTATATTAAATCCTGTAAAACATCTATGTATCTATAAGTATTGTTATGAGTGAAATAACGCCACATTTTCATTTTTAGAGTTCTTTGAAATCGTTCAACAATACTAGCCTTAATATCAGGATTGTTAGTGGTATAGTAATTTATCTTTTTGGATTTAAAGTATTTTTGTACATCTTTTGAAACAAATTCTGTACCTTTATCAGATTGTATGTGAGTAGGTGTGGAATTACTTTCAGTAAATATACTTTCAAAACATTCTTTAGTAGTTTCTGAGTTTTTCTTTTTCATTGGTCTTGCAAAAGCATATTTACTAAATACATCAATAACACAAAGTATATAGTTGAAACCATCATTATATTGAGAATAAGTTCGCATATCACTTAAATCAGCTTGCCACAGTTCATTAATATTTGATAGAATGTACCTATTACGTGGAAATTTTTTCCGACTGGGTTTATGTAATGTATATGTTTCTTGTGATTGTAACCATTCCTTTACTTGCTTTTTATCCATTTTACCCTTCATGGCTTTTGATAGTTTATCAATACTACCAAAACCAGCGGGGTTAGATGGATCATAATAAATCCTGTTAATTTCTTCTAGTACGGGGTCCATTTTTCCCAATCGAGCTTTTTACGTATTTTAGTTATAGATCTTTTATCTCCACTGCTCGGTGTAGAAAACTCTTGAACTTCAATCTCAGAGGTTTTGTTCAGATCTTTTGCTTGAAGTTGGTTAATAAACTCACATCTCTTTGGATTTCCAATATAAGTAAGTGGTACTTTAATATCTTTTAATGCTTTAGCAAATCTATCCCACCCTATCGGATCACTTCTTTTTAAGGGTCTTAGTGAATCATTTATTAAATCAACAATATTACTTCCAGGAATTTTTTCATTATCAATTATGACTGTGCCTTCATTATCCCAATGTATTTTACTTTTACTTGTTCCAATTAAGTTTAATAATGACTCACCTTTTTTATTATATGTTTTTGGTATTAAACTGAGTATTTGAGTTGGTGTGTAAAGTGGATTTGTGTCATTTTCTTTACTTTTAATGGATCCTTTCTCATCCAACAAAGATTCAGCATCAACTGAACTTTTTAGATCTCTATCTTTATTTTTAAAACCAATTTTAGATTCATTTGAATCTTCATTAGATGTATCAGAATAAATTGGTAATCTGAGTGGTTGACGATCCTCTTCGGTAAAGTGAAGGTATCTTTGTAGTGTTTGTAAATATAACATCCACTTCTTGCGGTCTTCCGTCTTACTATTCATAATATTTTGCATTTCAATATCTAATCGAGACAAATTACTATTAACCTTATTTTCTTGTTTTAATTTTTCAATCAATCCAGGTTCAATAAGTATCATTTTCTTTGCATTTTCCATGTTAACTGGCTAGTCCACTTACTAATCCACTCAATATTGCACCTAATATTATTGGTAAGAAAGCCCCTCCTTTTTGTATGATTATATTTTTTCTTAGTTTATGTTTACACTTATGCACCAGTTTACGAAGTATATTTTTGTGTTTATTCAATTTTTGTTTATCTTGATCTTTAAGAGGTACCTTTCCTTGTAAAACGTTATGAATACATTCACAAATACAGTTTATTTCTTCTTCATCACATGTTTTAAGTAACGCTCTTTGATATTTTGGTTTAAGCGTATGCAAAGCGCTTAGCAAATGTTTATGCGTTGTGAGTCGACGATGCATCATTTAGAAATGATTTGAATTGTTTGATTCTTGGTGTATTTAAACTCTTTTGTGGGGACGTAGACTGTACAGTGTCCATTAAATGGGAAGACATTTGTCTTGATACGACAAAAATCATTGGTATTCTGTTTTAAATCAACCATTAAATATCCATGCGCTTCTAAAGTTGCATCCCTATAGGCATCTTCAATGAATTTTGGGTTGTCTGGTGACACTTGTCGTGCTAAATATCTTATTTGAGTTTTATCTCGAGGGTTTTTAAAATATATTATATAACTTGAGTTTAAAGAAATGTCTCTTTGACCTTTACCCTGATGAAATAAATTTTGTGTTAAATAAAATACACTCAGATTCCTGTGATGACTACCTTTTGTAAATATATCCACAATTCTTCCATCAGACTCTCTCATTAGATCATCAATAATAACAAGATGTGGGTTTTCACCATCAAACATATTAAGATTTGGAATTCCTTGATGATAGTTAACATTTGGTAAATTATATAAAGGTTGCATTTCATCAAAGCACCATGTGATCTGATTAAAATCACAATTACATATTTCTTTAACTGATTTTATGAAATTTGTTACAAAATTTGACTTCCCACATCCACTTGGTCCTGCCACAATAGCAGTAAACGGATGGATAAAGTGAAACATTTCACACGTCTAGAGTTCAAAGGGAGGAAATAAAAAATGAAAATTATGTTGTAAAAATTAAATATATATATTGCTAAAATTATTACTTATCAGAACTTTACAATCTTCTCAAATGTATGTTCACCGTTTTATTATTACTTAGATATCATTATTTACAATCGAATAATTAAAACTAACACAATTAGTACATCAGAATTTTACAATCTCAAATTTAAACCTACAAATAAAAACCACAATTTTCTTACATGATTTACAATCAAACAATACATTTTAAATATGTAATAAACTATTATATAACATTATAGTAATATCATAATTTTACAATCAATATAAATTTTGTATAGGTACAGAAGTAAAAGTAAAAAGTATCAACACTTAACGTAATTTATAATGTCCCCAAGCCAATGTATCAATGTTGTTGTCCATAATACATCGTTTGCTATCATTATATGATAAAGATGCTTTATTTATTTTTTGTGTAAAAATAGTGTGTTTGATTGACTTAAACCGAAGCATACTACAATATTGCACATTTTTATTAAACAAACACGATTTGTAATTTTCCATATTCATTTTTTTGGTAACACTTTTGTTAACCCCTTTTGCCTTTGCTATAAATTTATCTTCTACTTCCAAGGCATACATTTTTGATCGCAACCCTACAAATTCCTTCAACACTTTACCATTATTCTCGTCTTTAAAAAAACCTAACTTCTTTTTATTTAATTTTGGATAATCATAAATATTATTTTCTGGATAGTCTGATGTATCAAAATAGTGAAGTAGGTCAGGTTTTATATCCTCATACAAATTATCTGTAAAAATTTGATATATCAAACTATCGGTATCGGTGTACAATAACTTAATTTTGTTATTAAACTTTTTAACCATGTAGTTATAATGAAATTCGTACATAAGGGTCTTAGATATATCTAAAATACAAAATCCTAAATAAATTGGCTTATCATAAATCAATTTTGTTTTTCGTAATTGTATTGCGACTAAATGTTCTGAAAATATTGATAAACTATGGAATTCTGGTTTTGCAATCAATTCCTGAGCACCTAAAACTTTACCACGATTATCCCAGTGAGTTAGTAGTTTAACGTTTACTCTTTTTTCAATATTTTCCATTGTCTTACCGAAGACAGAATTGTTCATTAATTTAAAAAAGTCTTTTTCAAAGTTTGATTTAGCTAACGTTCTCAAACTAGTATTTAAGTCTATGTATTTCTTTAGCCAAGAACTCTGTTTAAATTTTAAAATTCTATGTACTTTAATTAATTTAATTCCCATTTCAATGCATTGTTTTAAATTCCTGTAGTGAATGATGTATTTATTTTTATTATTTAAATTAGGAACTAATTTAGTTTCTTTAGTATTACCCACACATATGTTTTCAGGACATAATGGAAAGTCAGAATGCAAATTATGAAGTTCATCAGGATATTCCAAATCAACTTCTAAAACATAACCAAAATCAGACGTATCCAACACATTATAATCTGTATTACAATTTATCCATTCGAAACCACCAACAGGAAGGGATTGGGACATTGCCCAACCATATAAATTATTCGCATCAAAATATGTTAGATATGAATTAGGTTTTTCACCATCATAATCCTCCATGAATTTATTATTTGCTCTAGCAAAACGATTGCTACACTGAGATACACCCCCTCTAATACCAGCTTTAAAAAAAGCAATTTTGTCATAGTCCGTTAACAATTCTAATTCTATTTTCGTAAATTTTAACATTGCATCCCAACTTAAACCTGGAGCAGTATAGTAATGGGCAGGATCTAATCCATAAGTTTTAATACAAAGCTTTCTGAAGTTTTCGAATATATCGGTCAAAAGTAAAACATCAGTTTTTAAATACAAATCGGAATAATCAGACATACTACTACACTTAAAATGTTGCCAAATATCTTTTGCATGATTATAATCATCGTTTGAAATATTTGAATCTGTGAGTGAACTATAAAACTGGTGTTGATCAGGAAGTGACGGATGTTTCAAGCAATCACTATTACGCATAAATTCATAAGGATAAATACCTTTCCGTCTTAAACGTAAAAAATCTTCATTAATAGGATAGTTTCTTTTTAGTTCTTTAAACTGATCGTCATTAAGATTTTTAGCTAGCTGATCTAAACTACATGATAAAAATTTCAATGAATCTACGAATCTTAAACTTACAGGTTGATTATTTATTGTTAACTGTTTTGAAAATGATATGTATCGTTCTTTATTTTGTGGAATAACTTCAACTTTGCCATCATCGAGGTTTAATGCATGGACAATAAAATGAGCATCGTAGTGACCGAGGTTATGTAAAAATATTGGAACATAACGAGGGGTTCTGTACTTAGAACTACACACTTGATGCGCAACACCCCTAAAACTGCCAGTGTACCAATCAAAATCGTAAAAAGGATCTTCATTTAACTGAGTTTCACAAATATGACAAATGTTTGAATTTGAAATTTTAATTTTATCTTCATCTGATAATGGAACGGGACATTTTTGGAAACAATTTTTTTTAACTATTGTTTTCACATCTTCACAAAGGCGATTCATAAACACTTGTGCACAGTTTGGCCCACTATACGTCTCATATTTTGATAATCTGTCATCATATGAACATTTAATGTAATATCCGAAACTATACACTTCATGTTTTTGAATATTAATTGTACTAGGCTTGGATGGATCGTTACTACATGATTCTATTGGGTTCAAAAATGCTTCAAAGTCTGCATAAACCACAAAAGGCATTTCCAACTTTTTCACGAATTTATCAAATTTTATTTTATTATTTGATGTTGCTTTACCGAACCAATCCTTTTTGGAATCCTTACCGTTTGGTAATTCCGTACAAATGTGAGCGCAATCATATTGTTGATGGTTATTAAGTCTTTCCTCTGATGGGAAATGAAGTAAACATGAATCGCATATATAAACTGCGTGATGATTACTTGAGATTTGTGAGCTAACTAACCGCGATAACTTTTTAATATAACAGTAATGATTGTTAGTACCATTCGATAAATATAGTAGGTTGATATGATTAGGTGTACGACATTTTGTTAAATATAAAGGACCTACAACTGAATTACACTTTTTTTCTTTATTATACTCTAAACCAAAAACATTTATACTAATATTGTTTAATTTCTCTACTTTTGATATATCTACAATTTTAACCGGAAAAGAAATACCAGTAAATTTTAGTTTATTTTCATGAATTGCGTATGATGTTACGCGATCTACACTTTTACATACAGGATATAAACCGGAGAGTAATGCCCATTTGAAACACATATTATCATTATTTTTAACATTGATTACAGCTTTTTTTAATTTAATATCCTGAGGAAGATCGATATATGAACTACCACGTAAGGGGTTGAATTTGTTAACATTCATATCTATGTATTTAATTTGATTAAGACTCCAACCACTATCTTTTTTTTCAAATTGACAAATTTTACCAACAACAGTGTCTATTAATGATGAAAAAAATATATTTAAGTCATCACCCTGACAAATTATATAATTAAACGTTTGAAAATCAAATGTATTTTTAATATCTTTAGTTTGTTGTATGAAATCAGCATGCAATATGAAGTTTATTTTAAAAATTGTATGTTGTTGAATACATTCATTGATTAAAAATAAGATATCAATTTTTAATGAATTTAAAAACGATTCCGGTGTTTCAAAATATTGCCCCGATTGAATTGTTTTACTATTAATTCTATATGTTAAAATTCGGTTGCCAAAAGCGGTTTCAACAACTGTAACATTTGCTAGTGAATTATGTGATTTTAAAAGATTATTTTTGTGAACATTGCTTTTTAAATGGTTAGTTAGATACCTTTTATTAATAAAAACATGACATGTGTCACATTCCACCTTATTGTTGTCCACGTTATTTGTTTCAGTCGATGATGTAGAAGCTCCTTCATCAAATTTTGCTTTCTTGGGAACCTTATTTTCGTCAGTAGTGATACCTCGTTTGATACCTCTTCCAACTTGTGGTTGACTGTAACAAAACAGCAAGAAAATTATTAGACAAATCTTAAAATAAAACAATACAACAATAATCTTTCTTATTGAGTTTGTACTTCTAATACTTACATCAACGCTGTTTCAACCATCGCACAGTGATTATACAACTCATCATCATACGATGAATCAAACAGTTCACACTTCTCCATTTCATCACAAACTTTAGGCAGCTCCTGATCGAATTCGTTGATGAATAGTTCCATATTCTCTTCCATGGGTGCGGAAAAGAAAGCACTGGTACACACTTCACTGAAGTTTTCCATCTTTATAGCAAAGAAGAAATTAGGTAGCACAGTAAGTAACAGTTAAGTGTTGGTAGACAAACCGATACCCAATTTCAAATAATGTTCATTACATAGAGTCTAGCAAAGGATTAGAAAGTCAGGTAGAATCTAATGAGTACACAGAAGTAATTTAAGTAAACAGAATCACATTCACTAATCAACTAATGGGTGTCATTGTTAAAAAAGTATTTTTTAACTTTTTCACTTTCTGCTATTGTCTTTGTAATGTTGTATACGAGCCCGTTTGTGCTGTCGTAGATGCTATCCTTATTATTCTTTACATAATATTTAATCCTCGTGGTAGCGTGTTTCCAATGATCAGTAGTTGGAATCTTACATAGCTTCTTCATATCGTACATTTCAATTTTTATGAGATGCGTCGCTTGGTCTCCGTCGTCAGAATTACTAGAAATGTATGATACACCATCTCTAGCGGCTCGTGCCACGGTTGACGATAACAGTTTCTTCTTTTTTATTTTTGGTGCCACTTCAAAAAAATGATCAATCGGTTGTGATTTCCTTTTTCCACCATCGCATGTGTTATTAATAACGATGTCATCGTTCTCTTCTTCATGTTGAGGGGAGAGCGGTGAGTAGTAATACTGTTTATAGGTATTTTCATCGAAGTTGAATGATTTCTGCAACAAGACAGTTATCATGTTAATATCAATTTGTTTACACTTAATCACACACGTTAGGAAACAACAACAAGAATACAAGTAAGTTTGTCAATAGAATAAACACTTACCTCCATGGCCATTGATGCGTTGAAGTAACACAAACGTAGTATTGGTAGACGTATACAATCCACTGCGGTCAAACGACCATAGACTGACTGCATGACTGCAATGGTAGGATCTTATATAGCACCATTCTTATCTAAAACAAATTCCTAAATACAACGAAACTGATTGTAACTCTATGAATCACCAAAATTATCTCACGTTCCTCCGGAAACTGATAGTAACTCTATGAGTCAACAAACTTATCTCACATTGCTGGCATCAACCTGTTTTGTGAGTGCTACAAAATAATGCGATTTAATATTTACAAATCACTATAATTGAACATTCCTATGACAACCATTGAATAGATTGGTAGTGTAATAATATGCTATATCATGGATACACTAGAAGTACAAAAACATCTGAAAAAGATTCATCCCAGTCTAGAAAATAATGTTTATGCTGCTAATAGACTCCCTATGTATACCCATGCACCAACGTATATAATATGCAATTTGGATGCGGATGATAAGCCAGGTTCACACTGGGTAGCTGTACATATCGATACGAATGGCATCGGTCAATATTTTGATTCTTATGGGCGAACACCTGCGCGATATCATCTCGAGTTTTTGAAAAGGAATTGTAAAAGATGGGGCTGGAGTATTGATAGGATTCAGAATGATTGGACTTCAGTTTGTGGTGAATATTGCTTAATGTATTTGCTATATAAGTTTCAGGGATGTTCAATGCATAGTTTTACAAACATATTTACAGGGAACACACTGTACAACGATATTTTAGTGGATGAGATGTTCCGCTCATATTTTGTAGATAAAAATAAAATTTGTTAATGACGCATGTGTTTTATTGATTCCGTTTTGATGATCCCGAATAGCAAAGTAAGCAATGGTTTATGAACAATAAAAGTATACAATAGCAGTAGCAGTAACAATGAGTAATACATGCATACGTCAATGCAATCCTAATGAGGGTGAGCGGCCGGACGCACGGACAATAGATAAGAAAAGGCGAACAATGAAAGTCGATAATGAGGGTTTCGGGTCACCGGAAATGAAACAGATTGTTGTTAATTGATTTCTGTATCTCCGGAACCATGCATCTTACGCGAAAACGGATTGCAGAAACGTGATCAGCGGACCCCAAAACCTTTTTTTTTTTTTTTTTTTTTTTTTTTTTTTTTTTTTACGTTTGAAACGCCCTGGACCGCGATTGCGCCAGAAGCGGTGGTGCGCCAGAACCGGTGAGCCACGGGATTGGTGCGCCAGAACCGGCAAATCACTACTACTATTATCACTTTATCAGTAAGTAAAAACCATAGTTAAACATCGTTATTTTTAGTTTCAAGTTTAAAAATGTATTTTTCTACGGTGTCCGGGGAAAAACTGTGATTTTACTTAAGGGCCTATACTACCTCGGCGCTTTTTACTTTTTATCTCGCTCGCACACTACTGGCCGCAGTCACGCGAGCGAGACAGGATGACCATCACGTGAGATGGTGGTCAAACGCGAGCCTATTCGAAATTTAAAAAAAATGTTCGAGTACAAACATCGACCTACAATTCGTATCGAATTTAGCAACACATAATTGATAGATGCACGAATAAATAATAAATTAGGATACACGCGCCGGGCCCCGGCAACATCAAATAAAGAATATAATTTATCAGGGGTATTCATAATTTGAAATCCCACGGGGCAAACCCCTATGTAGGAATGTTTTTCAATTATTCGAGAGAAAGAAAATAGGAAAAAACTTTTTTTGACACATGCCACAAGAATGCACGAAAAAAAAACAAATAAAATCATTAAAGAAAAAAAACGGGCAGGTACGAGTCGGACTCGCGAACGAAGGGTTCCGTACCAATGTCTATAAAAAAAAACAAAAATATATCACATTTGTTGTATGGGAGCCCCCTTAAATATTTATTTTTTATTATTTTTTTAGTATTTGTTGTTATAGCGGCAACAGAAATACATTTTTTTTTTGTTTTATTTAAAATAGGTTCGCGTTTGACGACTATCGCATCTGATGGTAAGTGATGATGTGATCGAAAATGGAGCACGCTTACCTAAAAGTAACCTATTCACTCTTGACTTAAAGACTCCTAGGTTGTAGCTGTCGGGAAACACAGACTCCGGCAGGTAATTCCACTCTTTAGCCGTACGCACAATGAAGGTATTCTCAAAACGTTTTATGCGTATGGGTGGGATGTCCACCATGTAACGATGACGCTTCGCCGTTTGTCTCGTAGTCCGATGATGGAACGTGCTTGGCGGAATTAGATTGTCTAACATTTTAAAAAGCCGGAAATATATGTAAACTATAATATTTTTCACTAATCTATGCTTGCTTATAGTTAGTTTAAAAACTTAATATCTAGTGATGTTTTACGTTTTTGTGTGAAACCACTGCTTAAGGGACTGTTATTCTTAATTTGGTCTTCGTTATAATTATTACATGAGCTCTCTTAATCAGAAAGATTATTATAAAGCACCGTACTTATTTGTTAGCTTATTTATATTGTTTTATTATTATTACTGATAAACCTACTCTTGACTTCGATCTTGCCTGATGGTAAGCGATAGATGAGGTCTACGATGTGACGAGCGAGCCCAGAAGATGCCTATTTACTCGTGCTTTTAAGGCTGAAAGGTCATAGGCATTGGCAGAGAACACAGAAGCCGGCAGATAATTCCACAGCTTGGCTGTGCGCACAATAAATGTGGAGGAGAAGCGCTTGGTACGACAAGACGGTATATCAACCAAGTGTGGGTGGTACCTAGCCATGCGTCTAGTAGACCGGTAGTGAAAGGGGGTGGAGGAATCAGGTCATGGAGCTTCTGCGCACACTCCCCGAAGTACAATTTGTAGAAAACCGACAGGCAAGCAACGGTTCGCCGATGAGCCAGGCTATGAAGCTTGTCCACCAGCACCTCGTCGCCTATAAGCCTTTTAGCTCTGCGCTCGATCAAGTGCAATGCATATAGCATATGTATGTATTTTATTGGTATCATATATATTATTTTATTTCATTACACCTACAACAATGTGGTTTTTTTAACCCGAAGGTTGACTGGTAGAGAGTGCCTTGTTGCATTAAGTCCGCCCATGTACCACTATTGTACATAAAGTTTAAATAAATAAATAATTGTTTACCATATAAAACTATATGCAACTCGTTTAATATGGAAACCGCATCATTGTAATACGTTAATCATACCATAGCTCAATAGTGACGCATATACAATAGATTTAATCAAAAAGTAATAAATCTAAATTACTGTCAATTGTTGACTTCCTTTGAACAATAATAATTCATTTATTTATTCAAGTAATATAACTCATAGTGTTAGTAACATTTGACTTATATTAATGAGCTACCCGTGCTCGCCGTCCGCATGCCCACGCCTATGGTGGCCGGAGATCAGCTCGTGATCCCTGACGCCGAGGGCGTCTTCCGCGGTGGCTGGAGCCTGAGTGAGACTCGATCAAACGCAGAGCTAAAAGGCTCATAGGTGACGAGGTTCTGGCAGGCAAGCTTCACAGCCTGGCTCACCGGCGAAACGTTGCTTGCCTGTATATCTTCTACAGATTATACTTCGGAGAGTGTGCGCAGGAGCTCCACGACCTAATCCCTTCATCCCCCTTTTACTACCGGTCTACCAGACGTACCGCGGGATACCATCCACACTTGGTCGATATACCGTCTTGTCGTACTAAGCGCTTTTCTTCAACATTTATTGTGCGCACAGCCAAGGTGTGGAACTCTCTGCCGGCTTCTGTGTTCCCTGCCACATATGACCCGTCAGCCTTTAAAGCAAGAGTGAATAGGCATTTTCTGTGCTCGCTCGTTCGATCATACTTACCATCAGGTGTGATCGAGGTCAAGAGCGGGCTCATCTATACTAATATTATAAAGCGGAAAAGATTGTTTGTTTGTTTGTTTGCTTGAACGCGCTAATCTTCTTTCGAAGATTAGCGCGTTCAAATCCACCCAGTACTTTCGTACTGGGTGGATTTGGATGCAATTTGGTATAGACGTAGCTTGAAGCTTGAGGAAGGTTATAGGCTACTTTTTACGCAACTGCAAAAAAGGAGAGTTATGTTTTTACCGTGATAGAATCCACGGGAGCGAAGCCCCGCGTGAGTACTAGTTAGTAATAAAAAGAAGGAAAATACCTAACTGTCCCTCCCTCACGCGTTCAGCCTCCTCCTTCACTAGCGTGACTGCTGTGGGCGTGTTAGTACTGGCAGATCAATTTAGCAACCAAGAGGGATATCTCGTCTTCTGAACTGTGAAACAGTTTGAAAAATTATTATAAAGCAGAAAAGTTTATTTGTTTGAACGCGCTAATCTTCGAAAGTTATAATAAATAATAATAAAAGCTAAAAGCTTCGACGACCATCTGTCGAAGCTGGCGTTGCACAGCTGGATAAAGGGCCTGACACAGAAGGCAGTTCTCCTCGATACGGCTCGCATTGTGAGGAGGTTCCTTTCTCTGGAGACCTAACCACCGGTAGCTTGGACCCTGCTCCCGATACCGATGGACTGCCATTTTTTATATATTTAAATGATTTTTTATTGTAAGTTTTTATATAAAAATATTTAAAAATGTAATTTTTGAGATATGTGTTGAATAAAGGAAATAATAATAATAATTTATTGAACACAAAATATTACATCTTTCAAGTGAAGCCCCTGTCTCCAGTGCTAGGCGAGTCTGTGTTACAGAAATCAGTGTCCTACCCTATACATGAATACACATTTTAATTTATATGTAATAAATTTCAAACAAAAAGTAACATTAAAAGGTATAGAGAATAACTGAAAGAGAAGCGAAACGTGTATGTGCGTAATAGGGTGTGTGTGTGTGTGAGTGTGTATGTGCGTGTGTGTGTGTCTCAACGCGTGTGCGTTAACATGAGTGTGTGTTTTGAATAGCTTAATTTACTGTACTGACGAAATTAATTTTTCATGTTCAGGATGGATTTGCATAAAATTTGGTACGGAAGTATCTTGAAGCTTGAGGAAGGTTATAGGCTACTTTTTACCCGACTGCCTAAATAGAGGGTCATTTATTTATTTAATTAATTAATTAAATAGAACGACCAAAACCAATTACACTATTTAATATACTTTATAATTTATTTAGCACATTCATGCATTCTTCTCACAAAAATTCAAACATTCTGACAATATTATCTTCCATTCATCCGCAAACATATCTAAATCTGTGTTTGGGTCCAAGAGAGCGTTAATAGCGGCTAGAGTTCGAGGAATAGGCAACTTGGAGTGTGCAACTGTACGGCGAGTGGGAATGTTTTTATCGTGTTAAAGTAAGGGCTGCGCGACTACTAGTGAAGTAAAAAAGCCTTATCTCAATTTAATTATCCAGATATTTAATTATACGAATTCTTAACGGCAATTAAATTTATACCTCACATCACAGTATTATACAAATCCAGCAGAAAGTTTGCAGCGCCGGTTCACGATTAAATGCAATTAAATTTACAATTTTAAAGGGTGTGAGCCTGGAGATCTGTGATACAGGGCCCGAATCCAGTACATACTCCAGCTCTCACTAAGATCTATATCTTGTTGTGACTTATATTCTGTAAACCTATGTCGTACCTTTTTGAGAGAAATAAATAAATATTATTATTTTTAAAAGTATAGTGGGACCAATTTAGGTTGAGTCGATTGAGCTGCTCGCGAGTATATACGACATAAATAATTATCATACCTCTTTTTTGATGCCAGTTTGTGTTTTGAGAAGCTTTACTTAGAATCTGAAACAAGAAAAACATCTTTTAGTATTTACTAAAGCTTTATCGATGTAATTAGTTAATAGTTTAAAAAACTAATAAAAAACTTATTTAAAATGCAGGCGGGACCCGTAATTTTTTTAAATTAAAACTATGTCATGATCAATTGGGTCCCGCCTGCTTGTCACTTTTTAATTTTTATTTTTTTTTATTTTTTATTTATGTATATATTATAATATATGTAAAATTAAATATAAATAAATAAGTTTTTAAAATAAAAATGTGCTTGTTTCTTCCATTTCAGTTGAGCAGTCAGGTTTTTTAGATTTTTTAAATAAGTTTTTTATTTTCAGCTTTTTAGTATTTAATTCCGTTTTAAAACGTTATATTTCCTAAACGGTTGTTCAACATTAAAAATAGTGAACAAACTTCAAATATTACCTATTTAAAGATCTGTATAATGATACCCCATTTGACATAGTTTGTCGATTTTTTATTTTTTTTATTTTTTACAATATGGCGCCTGATTGTCGTTGTGGTGATTTGATTTTATTTTATTCTATCCTATGACACTCGCGCCATCAAGACAAATCTAACGACGTATCATTTATCTAAATCCGTTCACTGGTTTAATAGTTACGAAGGAACGGACATACATACATACATACATACGCGGTAAAAACATAACTCTCCTCCTTGCTTCGCCGCAGTTGGGTAAAAATATGTCCTCGCCATCAGGAGAAATAGGCAGAAAATGTTAAGACGATCTAATGAGCCCAAACTCGATATGTTTACTAGTAGGCAATCCAAGGTTCCATCAGCCACCTTCCAGTAACATCATCAAACCAGCTCGATGGTACCATAATATTGTATTGTCATCTAATCTACATATAATTCCCAAGTTTCATAATGATACAACAATTAGGAGTGCGTGTAATTCAGATTCTTAGATTTTATTAAATAGCTTGACCTAATAAAAGCGTGTTAAAAAAGAACTTAATCTATGCGTGGCTGAAATCTGTTAGATGGACTATGAAATCCTCAAATTTATTCGCAAAACTAACTGCCTCGGGTATTATTTTTACGAAATTCAAGAGAGTTAATCTCTTAAGAAATAAAAAAAAATGGCCAAGTGCGAGTCAGACTCGCCCATGAAGGGTTCCGTAGTAACTATAATAATATAATATAATATGCATATCTATATGACGAATAAAAAAAAACCTTAAAAAATTCTTAAAACTAGGTTATTTACATTTTTAGAACTACGCTAAATAACTTTGTTTTTCATAGTGTTTGTATGGATTACAAAGTTATATTTGCGGTTTTAGAAAATATGCTGTATATCAAAAACTGCTGACCCGATTTTGTTCAAACCAATTTTGGTTGAAAGTTTATATTAAGATCTACAGACATATATTTTTCAGATTTTTCACTCCATTATTATAGAAGTTAGGGGGGGGACACACATTTTACCACTTTGGAAGTTTATATCTTTTAAACGATTGACTTTATGAAAAAGTGGCTTTAGAAACCCTTATATCATTTTTAAAGACCTGTCAATAGATACTACACACGCATAGGTTTCTTGAAAAAAAAAAATGTTTCAGTTTTAGTTCCATGTATGGGGAGCATGCATCCCTTTATTTTAAATATTTTAAATTTATTTCTTAAAATCGGAAAGCGGTTCACAGAATAAATCTACCTACTAAGTTTCACATGATGTATGGTCTTAATAGTTTCGGAATAAAATGGCTGTGACATACGGACGGACGGACAGACAGACAGACAGACAGACGGACAGACATATCGAAACTATAAGGGTTACGTCTTTTGCCATTTGGTTACGGAACCCTAAAAAGGTATGGTGTTATCATTTATGTTACTTTTTTCAACTAAATATTTTAGTTTACTTTGTTTTTTTTTTTTCCTGATAGCTGGGGGTATTTACATCAAGAGTGAATAGGTTACTTCTAGGCAAGCGTGTTTCATCTTCGACCACAGCATCGCTTACTATAACGAATACAAAAAAGGAAAAAATCTCTGCTTTTGACCTCGATCTCGCCTGATGGTAAGAGATAGATGAGGTCTATGATTAAACGAGCAAGCACAGAAGATGCCTGTTCACTCTTGCTTTAAAAGCTGACGGCTCATATGATGAGTATTGTAAATCTTTAAGTAATAAAAGAGTATAAAATAATTTACATAATTATGTGAAGTCCACAACCTTGGTAAGCGTTGTTTTATCTTGAAGGTACAAGATTTTGTTTTCCTGGGTGGGAAAATCATCAAAAGACTCCTCCCGTTGTGATTTCTACTGACTACAACTTTAAAGCAAGAGTGAATAGGCATCTTCTGGGCTCGCTCGTTCCATCGTAGACCTTATTTATCGCTTACCATCTGGCAAGATTAACCGGCTCCGTGGTCGAGTGGTTTAGGCGTTTGCCTTGTGACCCGGTGGTCGTGGGTTCGATTCCCACGGAAAGCATACTTTGTAAAGTTGTTTCCAGTTTGGCTAGGACATTGCAGGCCTGAATCACCTGATTGTCTGATAAAAAGATGGTTCCGTACTTCGGAAGGCTCGTATAAGCCGGTGGTCCCGGTCGCCAAATGGCGGTCGTCAAAATAGACCACGTCAGGGGCCCTTGAGGCGGTCTAGAAACTCTGACACTAGGGTGTATGAGGTCCTTAGACCTTTCAGCTTCCTCACAAGTTAAAATATTTCTTCTTTTTACTTGACACTGGGTGTATGTCTTGTAATCAGGTTGTGGTAAGGCGATTTTGGATTTCACAAGTTTTAACGCATTGTGTTTAGGCCATTTTACTACACTAATATGTTCCCATGGCAAAGGAGCAATCCAGTGCATGTTCTTTTTTTTCTCAAAAGTTCATACTATTTTGTACGGCATTCTGAAATTAAATTTATTAACAGAATATTAAACACCTAATTATATAAATACAATTAATATTAGGTTCGTTGCATGTGGCTCCAGCCGCATTCCCCCCCGTTCATATAAGCCCATATCATACCTACTACCCAGATAAATTTGATTAAATGAAATACCTAACAATTTTATTCTTTTCTCTTGAGAAAAAAAAAAAAAACACAGTTTTGTATTTTTTAATTTTCTTACCTTGTCCTGCATTAAATTTAAAGTTTGTATGATGTAGATACATCACTCGATTTGGTTATGGTTTATTGCTCTATTATTGCCTCTTAACCCCTTTTGGTATCTCTGCTTTATCGCCATTAAACCACCTAACAACCTAAGGTGATAAAAAAGTGTGCCCAATTCGGGGGTATAGTAGAGTTATAGCGCGCTCTAAATCCGAACGCGTAACACTTATTTATAACTATAGGATCTGATTAGCGCTCTAATAGATTTGCTATAACTCTTGTCTTAGCGCCTAAATGCTAGTTGGGTGTAACATGACATTACGACCATGACTGCGCTGGCAAGAACGTACCAAATGAGAAGATATATTATGTAGGTATATCCGTACAAATATTTTCGTCAGTCATTAATCTTATTTTTGACGTCACATATTGGTTACAAGATAAATGATTACTTCAATATCACATTTGATATTATGACCCTAATGTGTATGAAGATAACGTATGAGAAAAATTGGCCAAGTGCGAGTCAGACTCGCCCATGAAGGGTTCCGTAGTAACTACGCCAAATAACTTTGTTTTTCATAGGGTTTGTATGAATTACAAAGTAATATTTGCGGTTTTAGAGAATATGCTGTATCTCAAAAACTGCTGACCCGATCTCGTTCAAACCAATTTTGGTTGAAAGTTTACATTAACATCTACAGCATGTATTTTATTTTTTTTACCAATTTGCACACATTTTACCAATTTGGAAGCGTATATCTTTTAAACGATTAACTTTATGAAAAAGTGGTTTAGTTAACCTCAATGTAATTTTTAAAGAACTGTCTATAGATACCTACCATACATGCATTGATTTCAGGAAAAAGAAAAATATTTTCAGTTCATATAGTCCTAATAGTTTCGGAATAAAATGGCTGTGACATACGGACGAACGGACGGACGGACAGACAGACAGACAGACAGACATGACGAAACTATAAGGGTTCCGTTTTTGCCATTTGGCTACGGAACCCTAGAAATTGGGTTCTTGCGCGTAAAGGTTAAATCATCAGCCTATAACTTTCGCACTTCTGAGAAACAGGCCTTCTTTCTATGAGAAGGAACTATCGCATTTAAACAGGAAACGTTTTAGGGATACTTTCATTGTGTGTACAGCTAATGAGTGGAATTCTCTGCCGGAGTCTGTGTTTCCCGATAGCTATAACCTGGGAGCCTTTAAGTCAAGAGTGAATAGGTTTCTTTTAGGTAAGCGTGCTCCATCTTCGACCACATCATCACTTACAATTATTACGATTCTTTATTGAGCCGAATACGCACCAGCCACAACAGTATCCTGAAAACATTGGTGGATAGATGGGATAGCCCTGTCCTCGAATACTGGCTCCGCTTGCATGTGACTCCATCGATACATATGTAGGCTGTTTATAAAGCCATGTTTTGTTTGTTTTTATTTTATTTTTGTCTTAACACGTTCGCTGACAGTGAGCACTTACCCTGACACCACATTACTTTAGTAGAATTTTCCATACTAAATGACAAATCAACGTAGTACTCGTGCACAAGCAAGTAATATGAAACTACCCACAAAATACTCGTGTTATGGCGGTAAGAAATATGAAATTGCTCATAATATGACAGTGGATTCTGCTCTTCATAATACTTATATGAAAAATTATCGTGAGACGACGTACTCTTAAAAATAAGTGGCCCGTCCTTCAACGTACCGTCATAACGCACTATTTTAATTTCCCGCCTAACGACGTACTGTCAGCGAACGTGTTAAGGTGAAGATTTCTTGAGAACGGTCAAAAATGCTGTTTTTAAATCAGTGTATCTCTTAAACCTTACATAATTTTATGAACCAAAAAATACATATTATTTTTAAGTCTTTTTAGCACATAGTGATGGAATTCAAAACGTAATTAGACATATTTTAATGCGTAAAAAAAATCTTCAAACATACTTCTAAATTCAGTTTTAAAGCAGTTTATCCCTTCATCAACTGTAACTAAAATCAAAAATATTCCATAAAATTTTAAATGCTAAACTGCGTTCAATGATGGATTGATTTTTATTAAATAGTTAATATTTAATTTTATACAAATTTATTTGCGTTTTACGACATACGTTTGCTCATTTTTTCACTGCCGGCACCGCGCCTGTGTTCCGCGGAACGTTACCCAGGTAGGAATTTTCCGTCATTAAGACGTTACATCAAGGTCGGTCACTGACGTAACAGACGTCCGGGGATGACGTCTGAGGGCCCTCGTAGTGACGTTAAAATGTCACGGGCACACGACGTCATATTTGACGTCGTGTGGTCGTCTCCCACTTACGTTTGTGGGACTAATGAGAGGACGTATGGACGACCAATTTGGTACCTATAAAGGACCAAAAAATTACCTAGATGCGACGTCTTCTAAACTAAAATATGACTTGTTTACGACTTTAAAAGAACCTATAAGACGGTAAATTTTCGTGCGTACCAGGGGTCATATAAGTGACAGTGTTATGCTAACTCCAGAAATTGAAACAACAAATAATGTTTAAGAAATGCGCGCTTGTTCTGGGTAGGGTTGGCACAATGTGTAGAGTAAACATCACACTATCATTAAGAAAGTAAATGATACCATTTTTTTTAGACAGTTAACAATTTATTACAATTTTCAAATGAGTATGCATAGTAGAGGTACATCTATGTTATATACATTTCTAATACTATTCGTGAGACATCAGGGATTTTAATTTTGTTAACACAAAAATTTTGTCGCTAATTAGTCGCCAAATATCAGAATTGTTGGTCACTGGTTCAAAAGATATGAGGGTTTATAGGTGGCCGATCTGGAAAGAACCTACCCCAGCAGGGCCACATTTACATCTCAAAAACTAGGGCACCTAACGAAGATATGTTTTCTCCCATATCTAGTCGCCAAGTTACAAATTCAGTCGTTGTGTAATTATTAAGATATTAAAGAATTCAATTTCCCCATAAAGTGGTACAAGCAAGCACAAAATACTTTAAGTAGTTTCTAGACAACTACTTAAAAGTATTTTGTACTTGCTTGTACCACTGTGAATTCTTTAATATCTTTTTAATTACACATCGACTGAATCTGTAACTTGGCGACTAAATATGGGAGAAAACAGATCTTCGCTAGGTGCCCTAATTTTTGAGATTTATATGTGACCCTGCTGGGGTAGGCTCTTTCAAGATCGGCCACCTATAAACCCTTATATCTTTTGAACCAGTGACCGACCAATTCTGATATTTAACGACTAATTTCCACTAATTAGCGACTAAATTTTTGTGTTATCAAAATTAAAATGCCTGATGGTGGTGGCCCTGCCAGTGTCAGTCACATGAATTCTATGTCGCCTCTGAATGGAGCAACGGAAAACATATACTTTTATTATTCGAGTCTTGAATTAAAACACATTTGGATATTATATCGCTTACAGCAATCATTTTGTAGTCTTCAGAAATGTTATTTACCTCAAAAACATTTAGTATAGAAGAATCAAAAGGATAATCATAGTAACAAGAGTAAGTATTAAATTCTTTTCCATAAAGGTATACTTTTTTGTCATGACAACATTCTAGCACATTGTGAACTTGGATTACTTTGTTTTTATTAGTGTAACAGTAACAGTCAGCTACACGTCGTGAGTATACATAAATAGTAAAACCTTTACAGAGAAGTTTCATAAAAGTATTATAATTATAGTCGTTAGTTGGGGCAGGCCCTGAGCTATGTTCATAATAAAGCAAATTTTCTTTTTTACAATAATTATTACTGTGTTCAGGTGCCGAATCAATTTCTTTTAAACGTCTGTATATTTGTTGTAAAGGCTTATTAGGTGACCTAACTAAGCCTTTGAGTGTCTTTAGATAATTCTCAAAAGGGAATGCTGAAAAATTATCTAGAACCCCATGCAATTTTGCATCATCACTTATATGACATAAAACATGAACATTGTAAATGAGAAACGTTGATCCATACACCTTCTCGGAATGTTTGATAAACATTACTAAAATTTCACTTACAAAATCATAACCCAACTTTGTAGTATGTTTTTGTGAACATAATATATTTATACCGCAATGAAGTAAAAGGAAATTTTTGTACAGTGGAGTACATAAAATATCTTTTAAGACTACGGGACCAAGGTATAACAAAAACATACGAAACTCGGTTGCTTTCCAACGAGCCAAGTCGATTAAAGCACGAGGTCGACGATTAAATTCTATTGGCATATATTTTTGACAAATAACAAGTCTATCAGATATGCTATTCACTAATCGACTTTGTAAACGAACTTTCAAATCACCACCAACCCAAGCATTCAACAGCTTTCTCATAACTCCTAAGCAAACAGCATGCATATAGTCAATTGGAAATACTGAAACTAAATCAATTTGAAGCCTTAATAAGGGAGATTCACCAATGTGATGATCTTCATCAGTTTGTTCACGAAATTGTGAATCAGTTCTGCGGGTAGCTGTGACACTTTTGTATACTACGCGCCCTTGAACATATTCACCTACTTCAAAACATTTATCGCAAGCGGAATACCCACCATGGGATTTGGTACATTTGACCATTGCCCTTGCAGGTGCATCACAAACAAAACTGTACTTTAATTGTATAATGTTTACTTTTGAAGAAAAATCCTGCTTGAAGTAATTGCGAAAGTTCATCAACAAAGTCTTTAAGATACATGTCTAAAGGCGAAGGTTTCGTGTTTCCATAATACAGGGCAATAACAAAAGGCTTAGCATTACAACAATTTTTAACTAGTCCTAAAATGGGCCACAATTGTGAATTTTTACTTTTAAAAAGAGGGAGACCATCCACATTAAATGACATTACAATTTTATTATTATGGTCTATAAACGATAGATCGCAATGTGTTAATATATTTTCTAATTGATTTTGTAAACCGAGGTAAACCATTTCTCCCGAGTCTAAACTTTTTATCTCTATTTGTAAAGGAGTTTTAAACAATGTACGACTACTGCTTGGTAATTCAGGGCATATTGGTGCAAGGATTTTTAAAAGACTATCTGTTGCTGTTTGTGAAATACTATGATGAACACCCCATTGTCGTAGTCGGAAAGGTAAATCTTTGTTTTCTACATTCTTTAGATCAGTGGAAGATGGACTTTCAGAACACTGCTGTACATCACTCTCTTCAAGTGGCACAAATAGCTGAACACTTTGTACATCATAATGTTGTGTAACAGGTCTCTGATCATTACTGAGGTTAATTCTAATGTTCCTAGCTGATGTATCTGAGCATGGATCTGGTTGCACAGCACTAGTTTGCTCCAGTGATTCGTGATTAACATCAGTGCAATTATTAGAAAATAAATTAACATTGTTGTTTGAACATATGTTATGATTGTTACAATAATAATTACGGGCAACTATTTCTAAATTATTATTACTATGATCGTTTCTAGCGGCCGCAGTCGCCTGTATTTCCTTTACAATCTCAAGTTTTATGGCCCTTGTCCGTCTTTGCATCTGCCGGTGACCTACATCTACCTTATGTTTGTAAGGAATTTTTGTAATTTTTTCACTCATTGCCTCTTAGCCGCCTTCGTGCATGCAGTCTTCAATATCATTATTATTAAATCCTAGTCCCGGTGGACGAGTTATTTATTTGCGATTAGTTTTATAGATGCTGTCTGAAATTAAAATTATTTTTATATTAATTCATGTTAATTTAAATTTTACTGTCTAATTAATGTAATCAATGAAAGTGGCAACTTGGTACCTATCTGAACTTGCTTTTTTGCAATGAAATTACACACATTATAATATTGTTGTATTATTGTACAAGGTCAATATAACCACAAAGAAAACAATATATACCTTATTTTTCACTTATTGCTGTGCCTTTTCAGCCGTTCCGGTGCATGTTTTAGCCAAACTTTTATGCAGTCTTCTATATCTTTATTATTTGATCCTGGTGATGACCATTTGATGCTCTCTGAAAATAAAATTATTTTTGTATCAATTCTAAAAGATTTAACTGCCTAAATTAATGCATACCTACAAAACTTACAGACTACACACAAACAGTAGACATGGTCAGTTTTTATTAAATTAAATTATAACATACACACATTCCTAAATAATATTATTGTACCTATATTGTATGAAGTTACTATTATCACAGACAATGATTTATTATTATTATGGAGCATACCTATTATCACAGATTTGAGCTTCATATTGCAAAACGGTTTTTTTTGTTGATCGCTTGCCATAGAAGTTATATTGTGAAGCAAGCCAGTCGATCATTATATGCTTCAACACTCTGTACACTTTTGTTGCAACATCTTGTCCTCCTAGGGAGCTTAAGTAACGAATCTGAAAAAAATATTTAAATTTTCTTATGAATTCATCTCATAATTAATATAATCAGTAGCCTATTGTACGTGTCCACTGTTGGAACAAATGCCAACATTTGGGATTTAGATGGTAATAAACTGGAATGGAACTCATGAACATTTATGTTGGTAATTCTGGCTTGAATATATATGTAAAAAAACAAATATATTACTAGAAGTTTTGAATTGTCTTCATCTTGAAGATAAGTTTCTATTTCTGATATGTCTTCAGAGGTTTCTAAAGGGAACTTGATATTAGGTTTCAGTGGTGGTGCGGCATCTTGAGTGGTTTCTTTCTTTAGAAGTGAGATTATTTGCTCATTTTGCGCTTTAATACTTGCTAGTACTCCAAGCACTTTTTCTTCAAAACCTTAAAGAGAGCAGAACAGAAAAAATAATTTGGCAATACTCGTGAGGCTATAGACAAACAGACAGACACACTATAGCCTCAAACTTATAAATACACTCTTTTTAGTTGGGGTTCAAAAGCGAAAGTAACTATATCTTTTTTACTTCATCATGACTAAACGGCTGAAAGGATTTTAATGGCATGGATTTAGTTTATATCATAAGAAGGACAATAGCTACTTTTTAACTGAGGTACTATGTGGACAAAGCTTCTGGTAGAAGGTAGTTAACTCTATTACAAACAACTTTCTTGCAGTGTACAGGATGGATAGGCTGGCAATAATAATTATGTCACAGTTTTGATTCTGTTCTTAGCTAGTTTTAGATAGTGGCTGTATTGGCCAATCAGAAAGCCGAAAAGCGACAGAATCTAAGCTGTGATGTTGGTGTCAGCTTTTAGAATCTTCTTTTACCTGTGTTTTTCTTTGTATGACTTCCAAATGCACAGGATGGTGAAGCAAACACTCTCTTAGGAGTATTTTGGATCACTGAATCCAATTCAAACTCATTTAGATTGAAAGCATCTTCATTTCTTATTTCATCATCAAATCTGGGATGTGATCTAGATGCCAAAGCAGTGTATGACTTTATGTTGCTAGAGACTGCACAGGATTTCAAAACAGGAACTCTCTTAGCTGTATTTTTGTTTACTTCACTTCTGAGTGATGGTGAAGAATCTCTTCTAGGAGTATTTTGAATTACTGAATCTCAAGAGTCACTTAGATTTAAATCATCATTTCTTGTTTCATCAACTCTTTGGTGTAATATAGGTGGTGAAACAGTAACTGATTGTTCGTTCTCAATACCTGTAATGTAACAAAAAAAAAATTAATACTGGCAGCAGATATTGTGAGTGAAGTCATAAGCAGAAAGTTTATAGATTCAAATCTATACAGTTAGCATTACACTTACGTTTTGCAAAATGCTTTTTCAAAGGTGGTGGATTATCATCATCATCACTGGAAATGTAACGTTTCGTTCTTACAGCTCTACGTTTTGGCCTTTCTGTTTCGGTCTCTGCATCAGTTTGTAAATCTGATGTTACCTCTGATAATTTTAACTTTTTCTTAGCCTTTTCTAAATCATCTAAAAAAACAGAATGCACCGGTCAGCGTTAAACCATTGTCATGCAGTTAATAAGCACAAATTGAAAGTAAAGTCTTCCTATGGGAACTTGATACTGACATATATATGCTGATAAACTAGGTACTTTAATAGACTGCCAAGTTGCCAACTAAAGATTTGAAACAAAAGCCCCACCATGCCACATCAGGACAGACATACCACAGATTGCATTATATGTAATGCAATTGAAGTAATAAACATGCAGAAGATGCAGACCATAACCAACACATAGATGCTGTAGAAACCAAAGATTTTAAAACAAAAGCCTCCACCATGTGGTTTTTTTTGACTAAACACATATTGCATTGTAGGTAATGTAAGAGTAAGAAGTAGGTAAGTACTAAACATGTAGCAGATGCAAAATTGCATTCCAAACTGAACCGACCGTGGGGTGTAGGAATAATCAAGTGAACGAGGCTCTGGTGAACCATCTGCCAACAGCAACACCCCTCAAGCAGCGTGCCGTATTACGATCCAAATCCCCCCTTTTATTGGAAGACCTATCTGCAGCAGTGGACTTCTGTGGGTTTTTGATGATGATGAGATTATTCAGGACCTCTTAAGGCTGGCAAAGCTACCGAAATTCGGGGTAGCCCCGAAATTCAAATTTTCTTACGTTTTTTGCAATTTGCATGCCAGTGCTAGGTTGTATGTTGATTGAAATGTTAGACGCGGGTGTAAGACGTATGTAGATACAGAATTATAATCATTAATACAACCCTCCAAGTTCATTTAATTCGAGGAATGACTTTGACCTCGAAAAAGTAGTTTCTCGAATTATATGAACTTGGAGGGTTGTATTGATGATTTTGATGATTATAATTCTGTAACTACATACGTCTTACACCCGCGAATCAAATTTTCATCAACAAACACCCTAGCACTGGCCTGCAAATTGCAAAAAACGTAAACAAATGGCTACCCTGAAGCAATCACCTTAATTATCTTCATCTTTATCACTTACCAGTTTCCGCAAAGATGCGCTTTACACCATATAATTTCCAGCTATCATCAGGGGAATTGTCGATATTTTGGGTAAGTAGACGATTAAATGATTTTCCATATTCCGGCGGCCAATGTACTTCGCGGCGCCGTGGCGTAAGCCATTTGTTAAGTACAATGGATACACTGCCACCGTCAGATTCGTCGAATTGGATAACCGAAAACATACTTACAGTAATATTGGATTTCAATAAGTAATAAATAATTCACCATCCATTGTACAATGTCTAAATTAGTGTTGCCAACTTTATTTTTACGAACCCACCAAATGTGAGTTCGTGTGAGTAAACCACTAAGCTTACCGGCTCGCTAGAGTATATTATCTAAGTTCTGTGCTTACCGGTCTCGCAAACCACCAGAAAACCATTAATTCAACTCAACCAATTCCGGGCTAAGTGCTCATACCCTTAAATGTTATTTGGAAATAAAACAACAATATTGTAAAAAGAAATAAGGATTTATTTTTGTAATCACAAAATAGAGCTGCCTAATAACGTTGATCATCTCCAGAAGAGTCGCTTTCATTTGCATTTTCAGTTAGTGAAGAATAGATTTCCTAATTCCTAATTTCCAGCCTAGGACTAAGTATGGAAAGAGAAATATTATGTACGAAGGAGCCAACTTCTTTAGCAAACTACCTAAAGATATAAAAGAGATCAAATCATCATACGTATACAAGAAAACTTTAAAAAAATATATAAAGATAATTCACTGCAAATTAAAAAAAAAAAAATGTGTATACATGTTTAAAAACATAAAATACAAACAAATTTAATATTAAATAAATAAAGATGGAATAAGTACAAGTATTAACCAAAAACATTTTAATGAATCGCTTTATGTTCTGCACTGTGTCGTAGGCCTTAGTAAACACGCAACAATTAACTATTTAATTGCACCCTACCCTCATCGCTCAAACTTTTGTGTTGTTTCTTTGTTTCTTGTGTGTAAACTTACCTTCTTTAATTTGATAATTTTGTACTTACTTACTGGCTAAAACGATGCTAAGTCGAAGTATTATCCCAATGGTATTGTTTTAAGATACATTTTATTTGCTTGTCTGTCTTTTATCTACGCTTACTGGCAGATAACATTGCAATCCTTTTGTTTTTCTCTGTAAGTGAATTTGTAATTCTTTTGAGAAATAAATATCTCCGTAATTTCCATTTTTTTGCACTACACTATTTGGTAATATATTGTTATTGCAGCATTTGCTTTCACGTTCTAAACCAGCACGAATTGTGACAATTGAAGATAGAGCTTTATCTTCATCCGGTTTCTCTGTTTAGTCTTGACAACGTTCATCATGCTAAACAAACGCTCTACATCAGCGTTAGAGTGCGGTAAAACCAATAAAGATATAACAAATGTCGCAGAGTATTTTTGAAAACGTACTAGTTGTTGATGGTTGTTGTGATACCATATGTACCACTAACTGAAGCAATCAGTCACTAGAAAAATTCACTAGTCACTAAATCCAATATTTATTTGCTAATAGAATAGTCTAAACCACCAGAACTAGTGGAAAATCTACTGAGTTGGCAACACTGGAATCTAAATGAAAAAAAAGCACGGGCGGGACAACACCAGCCAACAGTGATGCGTTCAAACTAGGTAAAAGCGTCAGGACAGCCCGCGAAATTCAAATTTTCTTACGTTATTTGCAATTTGCAGGCCAGTGCTAGGTTGTATATTGATTAAAATATGATTCGCGGCTGTAAGACGTATGCAGTTACAGAGTTATAATCATCAATTCCAAGTACCAAGTTCATAAAGGTCGAGGAACGTATTTATCAATTAAACAGTCGTTAAAAAAACTAAAAAAAAATTGAATTTCGCGGGCTACCCTGGAGCTGGAGTATCCACCAAGTGAGTGAAAAATATTTTTTAATTCACAGATTAAGAACTTCTAGGGTTGTCGTAGGACTCGTTGGTACCATGTCGAAATGTAGGGAATTTAATAACCGACTAAAATAAAGAGTCAGACCATCTATACAGTACTTTAGTAAGTATCCACCATTATGATTAGGTCGGGTATGTCACGATCTTTTCCTTGGGTCCCCGGGTCTAAAATATGCCTTGAGTGTCCTCGGGACAGTCAAGGCATATTTTAGTCTGGTGGCTCCCAACACGATGATTCAATAAAAACAAGGATCACCTTAGCATCCAGAGCCACCACCACATCCAGACCACTCAGCTATAGGGCCAAATATTTTTACAAAGAAATACCACAAACTGTCAAATTTTTGCAATCAATTTTGAACTTAACGTGTAACGATTTAAGGTTTAAAATCATTTGGAGAAATTTAACAGTTTGATTTAACTTCATGCGCTGGCCACCGTACTATCATCTATCGTTTCGAAAATCACCTTAACCCCATAGAAGATGTAGACATGGCTTCTAACCCGATATAACTTACTTAAACCGTGACCCTTCCAGCTACATCCAAACAGAAAAGAATGCGAAACTATTTTTTTTCTGTTTTTATTTTTTCTTGTTTGTATAGGGTCCCGCTACATAATGCAAAGTTTAGTACCTACCTAGTAGGTCCACATTACTGCAGTCATCATGATAAACATGGTATTTATTAGTGACGTAAAACAGACGCCATTCAAACTTAGATAATATGAACAATTATGACGTCTTTTAATATTTAAACGAAGACGTCCCTATCACGTTTTTTATTGGACCGCTACGTCTGTGAAGTTAAAAATGACGTCAATTTATGGGACCATTTTTGACGTTTTTATTACGTCGTAAAACTAACGTCATTTAGACGTGTCATATTGGTCTGTGACGTATGTGACGTACAATTGACGTAAATATGGAAGTTCGCATTAAGGTCACTGGACGTCTCCTTCCTACCTGGGTATCGAGGATGGATGTGTGTCGAATTTTTCCGCAGCTCGCAACAAAATAAAGATTAAGGATGAGAAATAAAACTAACAGTGGGAAGAGATGGAAAGCTGCTCGTCAAAAGCACTTACTTCAGAATATAGCAAAAAGACGGTAAGAAACTTTATTATTATAAGTAAATAACTTCGTAAATAAAGAATATTAAAAATATATTTCTAGTAAATTGAATTGAATGATTTTTTTGAATACGTAAGCATGTTTTGACTGCAATCCCATCTGATGGTAAGCAGTGATCGTTGATGGTGAGGCGCACTAGTTCAACATAATTGAAATTGGTTTACCGAATCCCTCACTCGGACATAGAATTTGGTTCAGGTCATGGTGCGGGGCGAGGGGGAATGGGATGCAGCCGCCTCCTTCTGCGAAGCAGTCATGCTAGCGAAGGAGGAGGCTAACGCGTGAGGGAGAGACAACTTTCTTCCTCACGACCCAGCCGCCGAGGGAGACGCACCGGGCGTTGGGGATCGCGAGCCGACCTCCGGCCACCGTAGGCCCGCGGACGCCAAGCAGTAGTAGCTTACTGTCCGGTAAGGATCAGGCCCGAATTGGCAGCGCGCCACTACCGAAATTAAAGTTATTTTTCACTTTGCAGTGTTTTTTTGAAAGTCGGTTTAATTTTTTGGTAAAAAGTTTTTATTATATTAGAGGGAGACAACACCCCAGAAGAAATGAATTTAAATACGTGTGCCGTAGCTGGTGCAATAGTCGCAGGATGTGGACATACTCAATTTCTGGAAATTACGTTAACTCTAGGACTTTCTGAGGTCTCACAAAAGCTATTCACCTTTCATATGAATATGGTAAATAAAAAATGAGAATCTGAAGCATTAAGATCTATGAACGAAGCTGCTGAGGAGGAAAATGGCAGCCGTTGAGGCAGCACATGTTTCCTCAACAGCTTCGTTCATAATATTCGTTCCTTCATAAGGTGAAGTAAATGAAAAGGGAATACTGATGATTGACGTCATAGCTGACGGATGTTGGGGAAACATATCATACAAGAAAAAAATACTCCTCATTGTCAGGAGCAGTAGCTATATTTGGTAAACGAACGAATAAAATATTATACATGGGTGTTAAAATAAATTCTACTACATTTGCGCTAGAGCAGAAAATAAAGGAATCTTAGCAAAGGATCGTATTTGCTACAAAAATTACACAGGTAAATTTACTTATGTGAGTAAAAAATTTAGTAATATTATAAATATATTGATGTTTCTTTATTTTGTCTTATTAATAACTTAAAATATTTACTTTAAGATTGATTTTCCAATGTTCTTTATTTCTTCTTGGTATATTTCTAAGACCTCTTCAGTATCTTTATTCTGTTCAATTCAAATTAACGTATTTGTCCTCTTGGACTTCTACCTAAAATAGACTAATGCCATGTGCTCAACGGTTTTCCTGTGTTGAAAGAAGAATATTGATATTTTTGAGAAAAGTTTATTCTTTATAAGCAAACACTTTCTCTCTCACTCTCACACTCTAGATTCACAAAGTACCTATACAAAAACAAATGCAAATTAACCAACCCGTATAGTAAGTCTAGATTATTGAACTAAAATCAATTTACGAAAGGATTTAAAAAAAACAAATGATTTTGATGATTCTTTATTTTTAACCGACTTCTAAAAAAGGAGGAGGTTCTCAATTCGGATGTTTGTATTTTTTTTTTTTTTTTTTTTTTTTTTTTTATGTTTGTCCACGCATAACTCCGTCGTTTGCCAACCGATTTGAAAAATTCTGATCTTGTTAGAAAGGGTATACTTCCCAAATGGTCCCATGAAAATTTTATCGAAATCAGACAAGCCGTTTCTGAAAAAACAACAAAAGTCTAAAAAAATGTGTACGTTGATGATCTTTTCGTTCACGCTGCATTGCGTTTTTTGTTCGGGCATAACTCCGTCATTTACGAACCGATTTGGAAAATTCACTGACCCACTAAAAAGCACGAAAATAAAAACTTTTTTGCAAAAAATAGAACCGACTTCCATATCAAAACACTACAAAGCCAAAAATAATTTTTATTTCGGAAGGCGGTGTGAAAAAAAAAGAAAATACAAAACCAATAACACCGACTACCGAAATAAAAATTATTTTTGGCTTTGTAGTGTTTTGATATGGAAGTCGGTTCTATTTTTTGCAAAAAAGTTTTTATAGTTTTTCTAGAGCACATCAAAGGAACACATATATAACTAACACTCACACATAATATTCCTACATTTGTGATCATCAAATAAATAATTATTTTTTATCTAATGTTTTATTTATTTTTATCATCTTTGTACAACCCTAACACGTTCGGCAAATGCTGGCCGTAGCCATATGAAGATTGCGCGATCGACAAAGCGTCCTCAGTTCTCGATATGTGTACAGAAGGTATGTTTTTGATTGTCAATTTTTTGATAATAATCCTATTATTATCAAAAATTTTAGGCATAGCTATTTACGCGTAGGTTTTCCACTAGCTCTATTTTTTATGTTTTATGTAAGTAGGTAAGTACAAATTTATTTACTTTTATTTGTAAGCGAAGTTGCGAGGAAAATCTAATAATAACTGTCTACACATCGCCATCCCATTACATTGATAAATATAATATTTTCTATTTTAGTAATACTACAACAAAAAGTGGATTTACAAACAAATAAGTAGATCGGTAGGTACCTAACAATATTCTGAAACACTGCTCTGAAATGTCTTACTGACTACTTTTATGTGTGTGTCGCGCACTCGCGCCGCGCACGATATGACACTACGCGTAATTTTAATGAGGGGGTGCGCGGGGCATTCTCTGTGATAGCGCCCGTTTGAGCAACGTCAACGGGATTATATTGCGTCTTAAGTTATAATTGTACACTAGTGTAAATTGTATCCATAGAAATATTGTGAGGTGTACAATAAAGTATATAATAAATAAATATGTATTAGTGTATTGTTAATGTAATATTTATAAGTATATATATTGTATTAAGTATGGGTCTGGTGCCTAAAAATAAATGATAATAATAATTAGGTGAGATGGTGTTCAAACGCGAGCCAATCTATACTAATATTATAAAGCGGAAAAGTTTGTTTGTTTGTTTGCTTGAACGCGCTAATCTTCGAAAGTACTGGGTGGATTTGGATGCAATTTGGTATGGAAGTAGCTTGAAGCTTGAGGAAGGTTATAAGCTACTTTTTACGCGACTGCAAAAAAGGAGAGTTATGTTTTTACCGTGATAGAATCCACGGGAGCGAAGCCCCGCGTGATTACTAGTAAGTAATAAAGAACAAACTGCTTTTCCGCTTTATATCTAATATTTAAAAATAAAAGTCCAATCGCAAAGGAATAAAAAGTATAAATATTTAGTTAAATTATAAATTAACTAGGTTTGGCTACGTGTATCATAGCCTGTGCATTGAAAGAGCAGAACTCTTATATCTAACTATAAAATATAATCTCTAACTATAAAAACTCTTCCGTCACTACAGTTGGTTTTGAAAACTTTTAACGAATCTCGTGCCTTTTATTAAAAAATAATTAAAAACACGGTCTTGCCATCACAATGTGAAGCTGTCGTCTTTAAAAAAACATCCCTTTTCAAAATAACTAGACTTAAATAAAATGAAATATATAAGAGGCCGTTTTTCAGAGTTGAATGAGTCCATTCCTATTTTTAATTAAAAAACTTTTTAAATGTCAATGAGGAGAGATAGACAGTGTGCCCAGCGGCTGTCGAAGTTTTTGTGAACGGAGAATTATTTTCTTAAAATATGCTACGAGTATTAAGTCCGTCGCTAATATAATAATGTCACAATTATTGTTGATATAGTGGTTCCTCATGACGAGAACCTCGTGAAAGCCGAGAAAGATAAGCAAATCAAGTAACTTGACCTGGCTCGCAAGATTGTTGACATGTGGGATGTGGATACAGCAATCATTGGGTCGATAGTCGTCTCAGCCAATGGCATAATAGCCAAGAGTCTCGCCCAACATCTGAGGAGCCTCTCGTTGGGCAGCTGGATCAAGTGCTTGATCGAGAAAGCAGTACTTCTGGAGACGGCATGGATTGTTAGAAGGTTCCTCTCTCAAGAGCCCTGACCACCAGTAGTTTGGACCCTGTTTCCGATACCGGTTGGCTACTATTTTATTTTTATTTTTAACTGTTTTAGTTTTTTTATAGAAATATTTAAAAATGTTATTTAGATTATATAATTAGGAATAAAGAGATATTTCTAAATGTTTTATTGTAATTTTGTATATGTTACATAAAAGGAAAATAATAATAATAATGCCTTTTATTTTGGATCAACGTAACATAAAAAATACCTAGTCTAATAGCAAACATTACTTAAGTTACGTAAGAAACCTTAACTTAAATTTTATCATAATTAATATACACGTAATAAAGAAATTCCTTCGTTGCTTAGATTAAATTATATTATACAACGTGTAATTTAAAGGGTATATACATACCAAGTGCACGGCTTCTTTGGATGATAATAACCGATATGGCAAGGGTTTTGTAATCCTATGTCTACATCTGTGGAGCTTATTAGAAATTTCAATACATTGATACCAGAGACCGAATTTTTCAAATTAAGAAGAACGAAGAGAATTATCGTTTTATTGGCAAGTGACGTGGAAAGTGATGACCCTCATAGTGCTGTGACACGTTTAATTGTTATTACTGGTATTCAAGAAACATATGAACCCAATAATTTGGGGTCAATTCTGTGAGTCACTTATTTTGAGCTGAAACTTTGCATAGAGACTTCATACCAGATGTCTTCAATCCTTTTGGATAGTTATGGGGTTTCCGTTACACGTTGTATAATACAAGGTGTAATAAGCTCAATACCTCAGACACCCTAATTAGAATATTAAATTATAAGTCTAAAACAACATCCGTAACTAAATAAATAGAAACCAAACCTAAGCATTTTTTTAAAGTTACCCTTACCAAACGTAAAACATATTCAGTACGTCATACAAGATCCTTACGCAGACGCATACACTCATGCAATGTTAGCGGCCGACACGCACACGACCGCATTTCCTTGAATTAAGGATTGTCTTAATTTGTCATGATACTGTGTTTCCATTTTAAGTTTAATGAAAGATTTTTTACGTTATTTAACACCTATTTTTTATGACGGAAATCAATTCAGAAGCCGATTCTGAATCAACTAAGCACTTTCAGGAATTGCGTTTATTCTGTTACATTTTGTATAATTATATTCCATTAAAAAGTTTGAGAATCTCAGACCAAAGTCAGTGAATTTAATGAAGCGAAAGTAAAAATAAAAGTTGTCAAGTGCGATTTTAGCTTACCCGGGGAGGGTTCAGCAGGTAATTTTAATGTTGTTTTAACTCCATGAGCAGTAATGGCGAGGAGCTGGTGGGTAAATAGTAGCAGCAGCACGGGTTAATCTTCAGGTTAAGCAAGGCTTGTCAAGGATGGGGACCATTTTTACACACCGAGAGTCCTCGTAGTCGACTGAGAGTTCTCACAGGACATGGGAGCTTCAGAAGCCGCCTTCACAGGATGACACTCAGTGAGGTCTCCTTGTGCTACTGCGGGCAGGCGGATGATACTCGGGACCATGTTCTCTGGTACTGCGAGCTGTATGGCGACGAACGGGCGGACATGTTAGGGGGCTGGAGTCCTGAGTCGGTAGGACCAGTCCATTATGGACAGCTGGTGGACAGTCCAGAGGGCTTCCATAGACTGAGTACATTTGCTCATAAGTGGCATAAGAAAAGGAAGCAAATGGACCTACAGCGGGGTTAGGTTGCTCGGCAAGCAACTAGGGCTGCTCGTGCGCGAAGTGACAAAAGTAGAAGGGACAGGAAAGGAAAGTATGGAGTCTACAAAGCACACTCCGGTAGAGCAATCTGGAAAAAATCAGTCCCAGTCACGCAATTGCCGGAGTGTGTCTCCAAAGGTTCGCATGCCGCAAGGCGGGTATGACCTACAACGGTGGAAGGTGGGATTATACCGAGAGTCCTCCTGTCTCGGAAAATACTACTTTAAGTCGTTGATCTTATTTATTTATTTATTTGGCTTACCTACAATTGTTACACTAATACAGAATTATAAATACATGCAGCAGTAGTTTAGATCAAGTGTACAATATTAGGCGGTAAACAAAACAAGCAAAATTTTTAAATTTGTTATAAGCTCTCTTAACACGTTCGCTTACAGTGAGCACTTACCCTGACACCACATTACGACAGTAGAATTTACCACGACGACGTACTCTTAATAATAAGTGGCCCGTCCCTCGACGTACTGTCATAACGCTCTATTTTAATTTCCCGCCTAACGACGTACTGTCAGCGAACGTGTTAAGTTATCTTGGCGTTGATCGCTCTCAGCGATAAGGCCGCCATTGTAACCAAAGTTTTAGCATTTTTTTTTAATTGATAACAGGTTCACGTTTGACCACCATCTCACCTGATGGTAAGTGATGATGTGGTCGAAGATGGAGCACACTTACCTAGAAGTAACCTATTAACTCTTGACTTGAAGACCCCTAGGTTATAACCTAGCTATAGCTAATGGGAAACACAGACTTCAGCAGGGAATTCCCCTCCTTAGCTGTACGCACAATGAAAGTATTAATATTGTTATTTAAGTGTGCTTCAATTTTTGGTGTACAATAAAGAATATTCTATCTATCTTTGACAGTTGATACCTACTGATACTCAGAATCCGACACCAGTCTTGCTGGGTATCATGTTACTTGGTTACTAGGTTGTGGAAGTCAGATAGCCGAAAAAATTGTTTGTTTGTTTGTTTGCTTGAACGCGCTAATCTGCGAAAGTACTGGGTGGATTTGGATGAAATTTGGTATGCAAGTAGCTTGAAGCTTGAGGAAGGTTATAGGCTACTTTTTACGCGACTGAGAAAAAGGAGAGTTATGTTTTTACCGTGATAGAATCCACGGGAGCGAAGCCCCGCGTGAGTACTAGTACACTAATACTCAGAAGCCGATCCGACATTGTTGGAAAAAAGCTAAGCAACTTCTGCACAGTGGAGTGTAGTTTCTTGCCGGTTTTTCTCCATAGAAAACAACCAATTTCGAACTGTGCCCCAACTTTTGATGTTTTATAAGTGCCCATGTAGGATTATGTGAAATAAAACATTTTGAGTTTGAGTAGCTGTAGAACTTTACGTAAAAATGCATTCCCTACCACTCCAACTCTGGGTTTGAAAGACAACACCGTGGTTCTTATGTGTATGAATAATATTCACACTAATATTATAAAATAATGTGTTTCAGAGTTAAGGTCTGTACAAAGATAAAAAGAAATTATAAGGCATCGAAAAATTCGTCAACATTGCTATCAATGGCCGCATTGCCACGTTGAATGGCAATGCTGATTCTCTGTCCAAAGAAAAGGCCAGCCTTCTGGTCACTTGTGGAGTCGACTAATCGTTTGCCGATGTCACGAAAGAGTCGATGCGTACTCGGACCCCATGGTCCTAATATTTCAACCCCAAACGGCTCAAACATATAGCACCCAATTAGGTTGTTGTATTTGCGCCGTTTGAGATTTTCTGCACCTGCAGTTGCCGCCCCAGCACAGCCCGCCGTACTGAGAAGATGGGATGGCGCAAGGATGTCAACACAAGTCCACACCAAAGGCCTACCCAACAGAGTTTCAGAGTTATGAATTTTGTTATTTATCAATAAAAAACAAATTTAAAAAAGTCAGGATGTTTTTTTATTTTTTATTGATAATAGGCTCGCGTTTGACCACCATCTTACCTTATATTAAGCGATGATGTGGTCGAAAATGAAGCACGCTTACCTAGAAGTAACCTATCCCTACTCCTAAGTAATCCTACTCAGTATACACACTATCAGGAAACACAGAGCTCTGCTGGAGGGCAGAGAAGTCAACTCCTTAGGCAGTTCTCCCACCGCCAGCAAGGCAACGATAAATTTCAGCTTATTTCTTCCTCAAGAAACGTACAATAGATATACTTTTTGTGTAAACAAGAGAGATGCATATATTAATAGTCGATCGCTGACTGTTCACACTGCCGGCGAATAGTAAATAGTTTATTCAAGAACAAAACACAAGACTAGATACAACAAGTCAAACGATGTTAGCTGCAAAAGTATAAACTGTAGCGCAGTTAACAACGCCCTTCTCCGGATACAGAAAACATGATATAATGCTCCATGCAAAAAGTTAATTAACAAATGATTTAAACAGAAAAAGCGATAATTTAAAAGATAAAAATAAACAACAAAAGACAATGAAATTGGGATGTGTTTAGAAGTAGTAATGTAAGGTGAATGTGTGGATGTATGGGTGAGTGTAAATGAGGTGTATAAGGGGAGGATGTGGCATGTGAGTTGTGAAGTTTTCTTGGGCTGTGTGATGATGAATGAGTTACACTTCCACGAGTACTAGCGTCACTAGTTCCGTCGCTGAGCGACAAGAGCTGTCAAAGATAATACTCGCTCAGCGGTCACTTGGCGGTCAGAACTCACGCTGAGAGACCACCACCTCCAGATGATAGCTCAGCGACTAAACTATCGGAACAACACACTCGCTGCTCGCCAACTCGTTTTCAGATGCTAGCTTTACTCGCTACACGTTCATTGCCGGCGGTGGGACAACTGCTTTAGCCGTACACACAATTAACGTGTTCTCAAAACGTGTTATGCGTATGGGTGGGATGTCCACCATGTAACGATAGCGCATCGCCGTTTGTCTTGTAGTCCGATGATATTCCGAGTCTATGGTTCGTTTTATAATTTTACGGAACCCTAAACGCCCTGTTGTCCGTCTGTAAAGTTTTGCGAATACTTCACAATGAATGTACTTTTATTCAGTGAATTCAAGTTTATCTTCACGCCTGCCTTGACAGATGACGTAGGTAGGAATGGTACATGTTTACTTAGTAGTGACAGACGCTTGTGAAGCCGGTAGATTGGTTATTCCAGCGGATAGGTACAATGACAAAAACATTAGACTAAATTATAATATTATAATAATATTACTACTACTATAAAGCTAATTTAATACTTCAGGAAAAAATAATAATTTAAAATTAAAAACAAAACCCGTACGCAAAAATATTTTAAGTAATTTAAGAAACGTTCTAAAACTTAAAATAATAGTCGTGGTGGGGTTTCGCCATTTAGAATCGATATTTAAAGTTGGTTACATGGCGATACCGCGCCGCCGCGGATTTTTTTTTTAATGTTTCTTAAACTACTTATAAGTATTGTTGGGTAGAGTGTTTTCTTTTTATTTTAAATTAAATTTTGAACACTCCATACCTAGTAAATAGCTGAACCAATATTGATAAAACATGTCTAATTGTAATATGCACGTTATTTCTTGCCGGATTAAGAGTGCGTTTCCACCAGAGATGTGCGATGGAAATGTGTCGTGCGAGGATGTCTAGCTGTGCTGTGAAAATGTGTGGCCGTTACCACCAAAGTTGTGCGATGAAAATGTGCCTACGAGGATGTGTAACGGAGCTGTGAAAATGCGCATTCCTCGCACACATCCCTCGCTTGTTTTGTATGCGCAAAAATCTAGCTCCGCTGAGCCGTTTCCACCAGAGCTGTGCTGACCGAGGCGAGGTAAATGAAGCGATTCTATTGGTTCCTTACAAACACATCCCTCGCTACGCATCCTCGCACATCTCTGGTGGGAACGCAGCCTACGCGGGAAAATTCTCGCACCTCGCCAACTAAGTCGCGGGCAGAAGCTATGTAGGTCTTTTTTATTACGAATGAGCCCGCTTTTGACCTCGATAACACCTGATGGTAAGTGTAAGATGAGGTCTACGATCGAACGAGCGAGCCCAGACAATGCCTATTCACTCTTGCTTTAAAGGCTGACGGGTCATATGTGGCAGGGAACACAGAAGCCAAAGAAATACACAACTATGAAATAAACTAAAAAGCCTTTTGTTGGAAAAGGTACCTATATTACAGAACCGAAGAATTTTTGACTGAAGAATGGATTTCATTTTTATGTAATAATTTTTTTATACTATACTTACACAATATTGACTTATCTGCAATATTTTCTAATTTATTATTTTAATTGTTTGTTGGTATAATTACTTGACTTATTATCATTAATCATATTTAACGAAATAATTATAATGTTTATTTTGCAAATAGGATATAAATAACACTTTCACACAACATCTTTTTAGAAAATGTAAACTAGATGAGACCAACGTCGTCGACTACTCTGAGAAGAAACACTGAAACAAAATCAGAAGTCAACGTCTCTTTTAAAGTCCATACAATCCGTAGTGATCAATTCATATGAGAACCATGTAGATTAATGTCTGTGGTGCATTTTAGAGGACAATGATTACACAGATTTGAGCAGGCCCATCCAAACAGCAAGCATTTGTCCCATATCCTGTAGCTCAACTTAGAACTTTAAGTAGCTCAAATCTATCTCTAAAGTCCCGACTCACAGATGGCGCTAGGCTCTTTCAACGATTTGAAAGCAAAATGAAGAATGCCCTGACGGTCTGTCCAAGGGCGGATCCAGCTTTGGTGCCAGAGGGGGGTCACATGATCGTGGCCAAGTCACAAGAAGTTATAATTTGTATTTCCTGACTCCGCTGCCACTTGGCCATCCACTGACGATATTAGATCCTGGAACCAGCCCAGGGGGGGGGTCATGACCCCATGACCCCCCTGGATCCGCCCTTGGGTCTGTCAGTCTGGGTTGCCTGAGAGCTATAATCTGGGGGTCTTTAAGTCAAGAGTGAATCACAGGTCACTTCTAGGTAAGCGTGCTCCATCTTCGACCACATCATCACTTACCATCAGGAGAGATGGTCGTCAAACTTAAGCCTATAAACAATAGAAGAAATATTACAATACACTTACGATAACTGTGTTTCGTCTCGAGCCCCAACCCGAGAGTCTCGAAACCTTGGAGCACAAAATTTACAAAAACTCTCGAGACTAACCCAGACTCTACACGCGGCTTATTCGTAAAAAATCTTAATAATTGCCTGCCTGGGGTAGTGGGAATGTTCTAACGCGAGATAGCGAGATACAGCTGCCCCGGAACACATGGGCCCCTGAAGAAACAGGGTGGGTTTTTAGTCAGTAGAAGTCTGACACTCCCTTCCGTGTCACCCCGAGCGGGAGAAGTCATACGGTGATTTTCCCACCGGAAAAAAAAAGACTTAATAATGCCGTATTTAGCAGCTCCACTGAGCCGTGTATAAACTCTGTATTTGCTACCGAAAACTTGGATCATTTGCATATTTTAATAGCTTTTGATGAGTTTTCAAATCAACTTTTTGTTTACATTATCATACTTATGTTTAAATACAAACATTGGCGTAAATCGTGGAACGTTTGAAAATGTCAATTAACTTGAACGTCAAGAATGAATAGGTTACTTGGCTTGGCACCGACTTCAACCGGGTGCGTCTCATATCATAAAAAGTTATTTGGTATATTTTCATTTCAATAACGTTCACAAGATATAATAAGCGTGAGTTATACCAACTGTTGATATAATTTCTTTAGATATAGCATTTATACAACGTGTAACGGAAACCCCATATCTATCCAAAAGGGCTGAAGACAACATCTGGTATGGAGTCTCTGTGCACAGTTTCAGCACAAAATAACTGACTCAAAGAATTTATATCAAATTATTGGTTTCATATATTTCTTGAATACCAATCATAACAAACGTGTCACAGCACTACGAGGGTCAATAACTTTCACGTCACTTGCCAATAACACGATAATTCATTTCGTTCTTCTTAATTTGAAAAATTCGGTCTCTGGTATCAGTGTATTGGAATTTATAATAAGTTCTACACACGTAGACTTAGGATTACAAAACCCTTGCCATATCGTTTGTTATCATCCAAAGAAGCCACGCACTTGGTATGTATATACCCTTTAATTTACACGTTGTATAGGTACTCTAAAACTTATTTCGTGTTATTGGATATAACGTTTATTTAATCAAAAATCATTAGGCCTATTGTTTAAAATATATGTATAATTATGATTGAGTGTGCTGCAGGAGCGGAGTGACAGAAACGAATCACTGCAAAACCGACTCCACGTAGTCGTCTGTTTTAAATAACACTGCCCCTAGGTGTATGTTATGCTTATAAAAATTAGTTGCTTTAAAATTATATCGATCGTTTATTATATTAACTGATCATTACATCAAACAAAATTATAGATTCAGTTGATATATCTTGTAAATATTAGAGATTTTGTAATTATATCATACTTATACATTACTTACTCACTTCAACCAGGTGAGTAGGTACCTAGTCATCGTTATAAAAGAAATTAGACATCCAATTATTTTATACTAGCTTTTGCCCGCTAGTTCGTTCGCGGGTTCCCTCCCAGGGTTTTCCCGCGTAAATCCTGATCCCGTGGGAATTGAACAACTATCCTTAATAATAGAATTCACAGTGCCATAAATTCCAAACTTTTCAAAATCTATGCCTTAACGGCTACTGTATTTCATTAACTGTTGAAGAGGATTGCCCAAGGTACAAGAAACGACGTTAAAATTATCAATGCAAACATAATATTTCAGTTCCTTCCGAACCTTTTCAAATTCTCCGCGCGAATCAACATTTTATTTCTTGATGTCCACAAATAAATCTTATATTACGGCCCCTATTATAGCTAATCTCTTTTAACTTGGACCATACAACGTTAGCTATCGAATTAAACGTGATTTAAAACAGGCATTATAATTTTTGTAGTCTTTTGTAATAGCGAAGGATCAATGAAATCGTAAAAAGTAAGGAACACATTTACAAAAATTAATGTTTGCAGTCTAATGTTGTCGCTTGTCAAGTTTTTCTTATGTATGTTACCTCATTACTCGCAGATGGCTGGAAGGGTATACTTTCTAGTTGGTTCCATTGTCGTCACGTTTGGATCTGATGATGGGATCATGGAGAAATCGAGGAAACTCTTCAAATATTATAGGCACACCTATAGCGTTTTGGGTATTTCTTGTAGTACCTTCTGCAGTTGCTCTCGAAAAGCACCATTTGAGGAAGTGGAACTGATGATGAAGACCACAGATGGCCACCGAAACTACTCAATAATAAATATTTCGTGGATTGCGATTAGATTACTTGAATACATATGTTAAGCACTTTATGCTCGTCACAATGCATATGGTGAAGTAGAGCTGATGGTGATGTACCAGGAGAACTCCTCAAAAATTAACGGCTCTGCAACGGGAAAAGAAATATTTTGTAAAAGGTGATAAGTAGTTGGCATTTTGGCTTTTGTAACTAGATAAATTACAAACAGACCCACTAAAAAGCGTGAAAAAACTTTTTAGCAAAAAATAGAACCGACTTCAATATAAAAACACTACAAAGGCAAAAATAACTTTAATTTCGGAAGGCGGTGTCAAAAAAGAAAGAAAATACAAAACAAATGACACCGACTTGTAGTGTTTTTATATAGAAGTCGGTTCTATTTTTTGCTAAAAATTTTTTTTTTTTGAATGGGAGAACACAGTACACTCTTAGATTCGTTTGTAAATTTTTAATTTCTAATTACATTGTGCGTTGTTAATTGGTCTATACTATCCTCTCATAGCTATTAAACCTGTATTATGAATACATTATAAAAATCAATGATATTTTTAAAAGAGTAACTGTGGGGTTTCTTGCCGGTTCTTCTCCATAGAAAACGAGCAATTTTGAACGGGTGCTCTAACTTCTGACGTTATACAACGTGTAACGGAAACCCCATATCTATCCAAAAGGACTGAAGACAACATCTGGTATGGAGTCTCTATGCAAAGTTTCAGCTAAAATAAGTGACTCACAGAATTTACCCCAAATTATTGGTTTCATATGTTTCTTGAATACCAGTAATAACAAACGTGTCACAGCACTATTATGAGGGTCATCACTTTCCACGTCACTTGCCAATAAAACGATATTTCTCTTCGTTTTTCTTAATTTGAAAAATTCGGCCTCTGGTATCAATGTATTGAAATTTCTTATATGCTCCACACATGGTAGACATAGGATTACAAAACCCTTGCCATATCGTTTGTTATCATCCAAAGAAGCCGTGCACTTGGTATGTATTACACGTTGTATAAGTGCCTACCTTTCAGACATTACTTTATTTTTTTACAACCTGTAGGTTTAAACAAATTTGAGAATCACAGACCAAAGTCAGTGAATTTAATGAAGCGAAAGTAAAAAGTCTATGTGAAATATTTTTTTTTGGGTTTGAGAATTGTTTCATTGTATTCTACTAACCTAGTAATTACTACCAAATAGAAAAACAACAACGCTTTACTAACTCACTTAAAAGCAGATATATTTAAGCATTGATCCTCAGTAGTCCTATAAGTTGAGATTGCAGACTAACTGACAAAGGCTTTGAGTGGACCTGTCTCGTCATGACAGGTCCACTCAAACCTGTGAGGTTCTTTCCTTAAAAGACCATTTCGGACTGTAATCTGTATAATGTATAATCAATTGTGAATATGTGAACTATGTAGGTTGTTATTCGAGATAATCATGATTTTCTGGCAGTTGGGTATTTTTTGCGGCCTACCCAAACGTCCTTACCTTGGTATTTTTCGTCAAATCGTTGAACTCCTTAAAGTTCTAAGTTGAGTTATATGTTATCTGACAAATGCTTGAACTGTCTGGACAGGCCCACTCAAATCTGTAGGCATCTTTCCACAAAAGATCGCCTCAGAAATTTACCTACAAGGTTGTCATGTAATTTGACAAGCACAGATAGTATAAACTTTAGAAGAGATTTTGACGCCTGAGTTTGTTTCGGTGTTTCTTCTCAGGTTAGTCAGTTAGAAAACACCGGCCTCAACTAGTTTAAATTTACGCAAAAAAATACGTGTAAAAGTGTTATTTCATTGCCAATTTACAAAATAAAGATCTAGAACTAATAGTATGTGCACCATTCATTCCCTCGTAACCACTTTATAACCTATTAAGTCACTTTAACCAATTCAAATGTGTCCTATAATACATCCAATACCAATATTTAAAAAAAAACAAGCATTACCTTTCCCTATAACTTTTCCCCTTCTTTTTCAATTATAGCCCAACGAGCACATTAGTGGAAATTGCAGCCTATTTTGTTACTTTCGGCTGTAAAATAGCGGTTTAAGGGTTCAAAAAGCAGTTCAAAGCTGCATATCTGCATCCGTCAACGTCTATAGCTATAAAAGTTACTTAAGGTGCTACAAGCTGAATCAAATACTACCCTAGCCTTCACAGTAGTCCACGGTAGAACTCATTTACCACTTACACCTTTATATGAGAGTTACGAAGGTCATTCTGCCACTCACAGCTGTACAGTGGTTTCCATTGTAACTTTTATAGGTTATAGTTATAGTAACCACTATTATACTACTATAAGTTTCGTTATAGAAATAATAGAAACTCTTATGCATACTATAGTTACAAAAAATCATCAGTGTAACTAAGGCCTTTAGTAGCAATAGTCATTCCTTGCAGGTTCAATCCATTCGCCATTTTACAGCCGCTTTTGTAACTATTATAAAACATTTAATAAAAATGGATGCTAAACGAATAAGTACGTAACTACATCTTATAACCTCTAAAACAAGAAAATAGGAGCTTTTTGTGGCTGTGAGTTGCACTAGGGGAACAAAAATCACTGAAGGCGTTAGAAGGGTGAAAATTAGCGCTATGATTCACAAAAGGGAGTTATTAGAGCTAAAACTGCAGGTTATGACTACATTACAATTACGCCATGATTTTTTAAGAAAACTTATAATTCACTTGCAAAATTGAGTTGATATACATTGGTTTTTCAGTTAAATGTGCATTAAATGTACCGGTAAACAATCGGCCACTTGCAAATAGTAAGTTATCGACACGTAAAAATACGGAAATAAAATTTATTCTGTATAACAAATAAAAAATATCACATATCTTTTGTTAATTTTTTAAATATCATAAAAGCGCGTTAAAATTACTCGAAAATTATCTTATATATCTACAGTAAACTGGACAGCGTTTTAAGTATCTTTATATATCTTGCTAATACAGACTACAAACTGATATTTCTTTTTTGTTTTATTTTCATGATGGCGACGAAAACACTTTACCAAAATATAACAAATAATGTCAACTGAAGATATACAATAAAGAAATATAAACAATTCATTCGTTCAAAGTAGTTCAAAATCATTCAAAAGTAGCGCTATGAGAGCTTTAGTATAGCGTTAATAAATCGTTATAGCTATTAAGGAACCTTTATGCAACCGTTGTGCAGGTTAAATGGAACTTTAGGCTGCATAAAATGGCGCCCAAATAGCGCTAAAGCGGCTGCTTTAAGTCTGTAGTAGACGCTCTAGCGCTTACGTCTATTACCATAAGTAATAATCGGATACGCTCCAAAGCCCTAATGCAGCCCATTTGTGCTAGTTGGGAGATACATGTAATAATTATTAGTATATGAGTTTTGTATATAAAATACATACATACGTATTTTATATTATTATGTTCAACTAATATTATTTAGTTATTCGTAAACTGACAGCCCTTAATCGGTCTCCTTTAATTTTTGTCCATCCAAAGGTTGTCTGTAAGAGATCGCCCTGTGCGATAAGACCGCCCATTGTACACTGGTTTAAATTTTTGTACCCATAGAAATATTGTGAGGTGTACAATGAAGTATATAATAAATAAATAATAAATGGTTTAGATTTAAGCGATCAGTATTTGTCACATGGACAACTACATTTTTATGAAGCCCTATCACGTGTAACTTGGAAGCAAAATCTATTTGTGCTGTCTAATGAAAAATCTGCTGTAAACGTTGTTTACTTATAAATAAAATTTGCAGTTATATTTTAAATAAAATTATAGCTAAACGCACTTTTTTTAATGACATACTATCACTGTCGAAGAACCAACAATTGTTCAAAGGACCCTGTAATTCTATGGTTAAAACGCTTAGGTTTTCTGACATCTGTCAAGTTCACGTCAGTGTCATATTTACGTCAAAGTTTCGTTTCCAAAGAAGTTTCCTCTCGCCTCAGTGTGCAACTCGATTACAACATTTAAATCCTGTTAAGCAAATAAAGCCTGTATTGGGAGACTCCGCTCTTCCATATCGTTCGTAACTACATAATATTGTAGTTAATAATGTATAATTAATTATATATGTATCACTTGTAATGAACAATCATCGGACTACAAGAAAAACGGCGATGCGCCATCGTTACATGGTGGACATCCCACCCATACGCACTAAACGTTTCGGGAATACTTTCACTGTGCGTACGGCTAAGGAGTGGAATTCTCTGCCGGAGTTTGTTTCCTGATAGCTATAACCTGGGAGTATTTAAGTCAAGAGTGAATAGGTTACTTCTAGGTAAGCGTGCTTCATCCACCACATCATCACTTACCATCAGGTGAGATGGTGATGAAACGAAAGCCTATCAACAATAAAAAAAAAAACAATACAATTTAATCGCTTAGCCTTTTCACAACTATGTTGGGGTTAGCTTCTAGTCTAACCAGATGCAGCTGAGTACTAGTGTCTGACTATCTGACCTCCACAATCCGCCAGAACCAACGGTTTAATGGACTTCCCGTGTAAGGGGAGCCCCCTTTGCTTTATTAAAACACATTTAACACCCATACACTACACTCATCTATACTATATATCTATACTTAATATTATAAAGCGGAAAAGTTTGTTTGTTTGTTTGTTTGCTTGAACGCGCTAATCTTCGAAAGTACTGGGTGGATTTGAATGCAATTTGGTATGGATGTAGCTTGAAGCTTGAGGAAGGTTATAGGCTACTTTTTACGCGACTGCAAAAAAGGAGAGTTAAGTTTTTACCGTGATAGAATGCCCGGAGCGAAGCCCCGCGTGAGTACTAGTCTTATAATCAATCTCACATACACTCACACTTACTCAATCCACTCGCACACATGTACAAATTCTTCTCATTACTATACTGCCCCCGATGTCATAATTACAGTAAGTCGAGTTACTGGTGTTATGACTTTTTTTACATTAATGTGGTCCTTAAGTCAAGCCCTATAAGGAAAATTTTTCTTTATTTTTATATTTAAATTATTAACAAAGTTACGATGAGCACAATCACAGTAAATGTTGAGAAGACTCAATCGTTCATTATAATAATAACAGTAAGTAGACTTACTGTATTAAAATTGTTTTATTTCGTATTTTCACTATCATATTTGCAGTAATTAATGTTCCGGTAGATTGACATTATTTAAATATGGCGTTTTAGCTACTCATTTTCACAGTAAGTATAGTTACTCTATTTATAACTTGTGTAATTCACAAAAAATAAAACCAATCCGTAAGCCACTTATATCAAGTAAGTGAGTGAGCAGATATACTTACTGTAACAATGTAATTACAGTATCTTACCGACTTACTGTAAATACGCTTAAGAAAGTGATAGTTGGGCTGATAGAAGTGGAAATTATAGATACAATTCATTAGATTAAAATCCTCAATATTTAACAAATAAATTATATTGAGGACTAATCTACAAACATGTATCTGTTGTTATCCGTTAAATATTTAAGCTATCTGCTATAATTATCAAGACACACCAATTTAAACATTTCAAAACAAAACTGCGATTTCCCAACATTTCATTTTTTTTTTTACTTACTGTAACACACGCAGACGGCGTTCCCGTTAACCCGCAATAGTATAGCATACATACATGGTAAAAAATATTACCATATGAAAACAATTTTTTTTAGTATTAAAATATTCACTGCATACGTAAAAGAAACACTCTGTACACGCGTACTTGAAGGACGGCAATGCTAGTACGCTAGGTACTGTTCCGTGCTACTATTTTGATTTTAAACAGGAGGTTTCGAATTTAATGTCAATTAATTCTTATTTTTTTAATTAGGATTATTTTATGCTTAGTTTTCCATGCTGATAGTTTTATTTTAATCTATTAATGATATAGATTAACGAGTTTAAGGGAACGTCCTCTGTTATTCAAAATACTGTATAATTGTCATGTACTTGTATTAAGTTGACACTCTAAGATCACTATTTGTATATGTATAAATAACTAACGGCACTCTTACAAAAATGAATCATTGTACTAAATGTGTAATTTCTAAGCACTAATCCCCAAAACACAGGCCTAGACCTAGTTTGGGAGTTAGCACCAGTTTTTGTGGCGATACATTTATAACAACTGTCTAAAATTGACTGTGTTACTTACTAAACTTGTATCCTTGCTTAGTGTCTAATAAACGTTTTTATTTTATTTTGTTTATTTATTTTTAATTTTGTACAAATATCGTAAAGCGGTTCACAGAATAAATCTACCAACCAAGTTTCAATTGTGTAGTCCTTATAGTTTCAGAATAAATTGTCTGCGGCAAACGGACAGTGAGACAGATAGCCATTACGAATCTATAAGGGTTCCGTTTTTTGCCATTCCGCTACGGAATCCTAAGAACTACAAGACCAATTTAAAAATTCTAAAAGATAGATAGTATATACTTTATTGTACACCATTAATTGAATCACACTTAAATAACAATATTATAAATAATTTGGTTACAATGGCGGTCTTATCGCTGAGAGCGATATCTTCCAGACAACTTTTGGAAGGACTTTACGAGCTTTAATTAAAATGGGGAGGGCTATATTAGTGTACTTCTGTATAAATACTCAGACACAATACAATACATAAGTACTTAAAATATATAAATATATAATGTATTCCTTAACATCGTGTCAGTATAACAGGATCCTGCATATTTATGACTAGTACTCTCGCGGGGCTTCGCTCCCGTGGATTCTATCACGGTAAAAACATAACTCTCCTTTTTTGCAGTCGGGTAAAAAGTAGCCTATAACCTTCCTAAAGCTTCAAGCTACTTCTATACCAAATTTCATCCAAATCCACCCAGTACTTTCGAAGATTAGCGCGTTCAAGCAAACAAACAAACAAACAAACAAACTAACAAACTTTTCCGCTTTATAATATTAGTATAGATTTTAACAAAAATAAATGTAATTCGAAAGTAACTAATTGGATCCAATAACTAAATTATCGTGACATTGAAGATATACTTGCTGCTCCTGTATAGACAATTGAAAGAAAAAAAAAACTATTACATTCACCCACTCACTCCACACACACTCACTATACATACACACTATACACGCACCTACATCTCGACTTAATACTAATCCCATCCCACAACAATATATTTTTATTTTCCAAAGTGTGTATCCTAAATGATGTAAATTATAAGATGACTCTTCCTTATACCACTAATATATAGAGCACTTGAAATGTAAACTCAAAGGGTGGAGACCTGGTGTCCTGAAATACAAGCCCTGGCCTAGTTTAGGCACCAGTCTCCCACAATGTTTATTGTATAAAATGTGTCCTTAATAACTGTATGAATATATAATAATATTGTGGTGAGAGAATAAAGATTATGATTATGATCAGTAAGTAAAATAGGCTAGTTTAATTTCACTGTAAAAGTACTTTATAACTAGTTATATATGTACTACGTAATTTAAAGGGTATATACATACCAAATGCACGGCTTCTTTGGATGATAATTAACGATATGACAAGGGTTTTGTAATCCTATGTCTACATGTGTGGGACTTATTAGTTGATAAGTACACTAACTACAATTTTTAAAATTAAGAACTAAGACAATTATTGTGGAAAGTAATAGACCCTCTTAGTGCTGTGACACGTTTGTCATTATTGGTATTCAAGAAACACATGAAACCGATAATTTGGTATCAATTCTTGAATCACTTATTTTGAGCTGAAACTGTGCAGACTCCATACCTGATGCTGTTTTCAGTCCTTTTAGATAGATATGGGATTTCCGTTACACGTTGTATAAGTACGCTTCACAAACCGAGCGTTACTATAGAAAAAAAAATAAGAAATGCGTCATTAGAAAATCGTAGTTTTTATAAAATAAATTGATTTTCTGTTATTTTTACAAAACATCGTAATGGCGCGTTATGTGTGCAATGACGCTGCACTACAATTTTTTACTTTAATAAGAAAACAGATGATACTTTTTGTTTTTCTATTTTTATTTAGGAGCAGTGGTGGGCGAGTGGTAAGAGGCAGGGCTTACGTGGAGAAGGTCGGGGGTTCAACGATGAACAGGTCACTTCTAGGCCGGCGTGCTTCATCTTCGCTTAACATCAGGGGAGATGGTGGTCTAACGCAAGCATATTAGCAATAAAAAAAAACAAATAGACAATGATGAACACAAAACAAAATATCCTATTTGGTGCAGCAGTTCAGAAGTTATGCGCGCACATAATGTACATTTCACATATCACATTCAAAAAAAAACAACACACATACATATATACAGAGTTAATACGACCGAGGGGCTTTCCTTTAAACTGCGTATACTAGGTACCATTTTCAAGCTTTGTACCAAAAATCAATTAAATAGGAGAAATAGTTTAGTCGCAAATGATTTTGATAAGATGCACCTTAAAGCGATAAATCTGACCAAGACAAGAGATAACACACGCCGCGCTACGTTGCCACTTTGTTACCTAGGTATTTAAGGTCAGTCACATTTATTTACAAAGGGTGGTTGCGTTTTACTCTGACTTGTAAGCTATTTAGTTTGTTTGAAAAAAAAAAACATTTTTTTGGCTCTTTTTATGTTTTAATTGTATCAAATTAACACCAAATATGTATAGTATACGTAGTGTAATTTAATGCTCCTCTGTCGTATCAACTCTGTATACAGATATAATTTTCATGTTTGTTCAGTATGCTTAATAATCACACATAAAATATATCATCAATATGTTCTCGTGAATCAGTGAGCCCCCATATACACAGATAAACTATCAAAGAAGCTAAGTTCTGCAGCACATGCCGTTAGAAAAATACGTGGATTAATTGATATCGAAACAGCACATTTAGTTTACTTTAGTCACTTTCACAGTGTGATGTCATACGGCATCTTACTTTGGGGAAATGCCACCGACATTCACACAATATTTGTGTTACAAAACAGGGATATTCGTGCAATTTATAAATTAAGTCCTAAGCACTCATTAAGAGACAAATTTAAAGAGATTAATATTATGACTGTGTCATCTCAGTATATTTATGAGAATCTCTTGTAACTTGTATGCACAAAAAATATTAATTGTTTAAAAAATACAGTGATATTCATAGTGTAAATACAAGGAACAAAGACACATATCGTCATTGCGCGTGCGAAACCGCGTAAGCGCACTTTGTTAATACAAAAAAATGAAAAAAGGGAAAAAAATGAAATATCGCGCCTACCGATTCTCGACAACTATTGGCTTATACCAGATCTCACACGATCGGAATTATCTAATAAGAAACCTTATTTTTGCGACCAAAACGATACCGCGGAGCAGTAATGTGTCAGAAGTTGGTCGCAATTCCGCGTATTTACCAAATCGATGAAGTAATTCTACCGCGATCGTTGCGAGCTCCCGAAAATAATTGAAACCCAAAACAATAAATACACATGGTAAATATCCCACCATGTTAGCTTAAAAACTTACATTCCGATACAAAATGAAGACGATAATCTTCCTACTCCCATTGAAATAAATGTTAATGTGCAAGAGTATGGCAATAATGACGTTGATTATTCGTCTGAAGACTCAGTCGCTGATCCTTCCTTTGTCGCATTATCAGACATTGCAAATTTAAAGCCATTATCGCCAGAAAATTTGGATTGGTTTCATGAAAGAGAAATAGATGAATCGCAAAAACATAGAAAAAAAAAACGCAAAGGAGATCCTAATAACTGGAAGAGAATGAAAAACAAGAGACAGCGAATGATGGGAAAAGAGTATATTGGATTTAAAAAAGAGGGTACTAAATTTGTTTAAAATTATCCAAAGCCAGCAAGAATAATGGGTCCAATATGTATGTCAATGAGATGTTTCAGTGTAAAGTTATGTCTTGTTCTCGTCTAATAGCAGAAGTTCGTTCTCAAATTTTTGATAATTATTGGAAGATGAATTGGCAAGAAGAGAAAATATATATATCTTCTATGGTGGATAAAAAACCTACATCTAGAAAAACCAAGAGCTCAAATTCAAGAAGAAGTGATACCTAAATTTACTATTTAAAGGTTAATGATAAGAAGGCGAGACTTTGCTTAAACACATTTTTGGAAACATGGGTATTAAAGAATAGACCGTTCGCTATTGGCTTGGAGATAAGACTAATAATATTAATGAATCTGAAAAAAACCGAAGTAGACAAAGACAAAACTACCATCCCATTACTGTAGACAATCTACTTCAAAGTTATATTTGGAACCGATAATACAATCCAAATCACAATTGTATCGTTTATATGTAGACTACTCAATTTCAATAAATAAACCTATGGGTTCTCGAAAAGTATTCGAAAGCGTTATATCGGACTGTTTCAACCAAAAAAGATGCGTGCGACCAGTGTTGTGCTCACAAAGCTGGTAATTTAGCAGACGAGCAATATACTAAACATGTCGAGCGAAAAGACTTGGCTAGAGATGAAAAACAATCCGACAAAGAAGCAGCATAGAAAGGATTCATACATGCGTTGACAGCAGACCTTCAGGCTGTAAAACTGTGTCCATTCCTCAATATATTCCTCTACGTAACCTTACCATCTACAATTTGGGCAATAATGAAATCACTTGCTACTGGTTTGATGAGGCAGCGTGCGACTTAAAAGCCACAATATACGCATCATTTTTCGTAGATTACATTTCTAAATTACTGGATAATGATCCAAAGGATGTTATATTATTCACAGATGGCTGTACAGCATAGAATAGAAATAACGTAGTGTCGAATGCGTTATTGCGTTTGGTCATGGACAAAAAGTTGTGATAACTCAGAAATACTTAGAGAAAGGCCACACGCAGATGAAAGTAGATTCAGTTCACTCTTTGATCGAGAGTAAGTTGAAAAATCGGGAAATATTTTTACCCTCACAATACGCCACTATCACAGAAGAGTCAGAAAAGTACAATTGCCTTATAAAGTTATTATACCTGATTATACATTATTTAAAGATTTTAGTCACATAGATTACCTGATTTATGAATCGATAAGACCTGGTCGTGGAGCAGGTGGTCAATGTGTTGTTAATATAAAATCACTGAGGTACAATCCAAATGGCCCGATAGATTTTGTCCCACTGCTTAGAAGACCAAAGAAAAATTCACTTTTAGTTGACAGTGTGCCTTCACTTTATAAATCCAGACAACCAATATCCAAAACAAAGTACACCCACCTACAGGAACTTAAGAGTGTGATACCTAAAGATTGTCATAGTTTCTATGATAATTTAAATATTTTATATAATATTTCTTTTTTATCTGAGATCTTAAATGCTTTAATTATGACAATTTAATTTGCATTTAATTAAGAGCATTAGTATTACGAAACAGATTATTTTATTTTGCCAGTTTAAATATAATTTAAGAATAAAAAGTGATTATAAAAAAGTAGGAAATGTGATTAAAATCCAATTAGCTGACTATAATGATTATAATATAGTTAGCTAATTGGATATTTAGTTAAATAATCTTTATCATACATAATCTTAAGTAAAAATAAATGTTTAATACTGGAGTTAACAGGATTAGATTTTTTATATAAGAATTTGCAGATCTCATATAGTAAAATCGGCTGTCTTAATAATTTTATTATGAAAAGTCTGAAAGTATTTTATTTTTTAAGAAATTGTTAATGTTTTAGAATTTATTTTTGTTTTATTTGTCATAATATTTCCTTTCTATGATAAAATGTTTCATTTCAAATCCGCTTATCTACTTATAGTGTACCACTTTTTTAATAATTTGCTACTACCAAAACCGCGTAAGTGACTTTACACGGAATCTAAACGAGTTACAGGTAAATTGGTGTTATTTTACTGTAATGTCAGTTGCAAAGAACTATATATAAAGTTCAGTCGGTATTTCTATTTTTAATGGAGAAGATATTAAGTTTTTTGTTCCTCCTTGAAAATCATCAAAATGCAAATACGCGGTATTATCAAACTGCTCTTCCGCGGTTTCGCACGCGCAACGACGATATGTCATTCCTAAAACAAGGTTAAAAAATAGGTGAGTCGTTTAGATGCCAATGTATAATAAACTTTATAATAAACTTTAACTAACTTTTACCGTTTTTATAATAAACTTCCTAGCCATATTCAAGAACTAAGTATGAATAAATTCAAATTATTTATAAAACGTAAGCTATATCAGAAAGCTATTTACACTGTTAAAGATTACATTGAGGATAAGAAGGCTTGGGAATGAGCTGCTCCAGTGATATACGTCTATACGTGGGCCTTTTTTATTTTTTAAATATTGATTGATGATTTATTTTTTATTGATTAAAATATTTGCTTTCTCAAGTATTGTATACATCGTGTAACGAAAACCCCATATCTATCCAAAAGGACTGAAGAAAACATCTGGTATGGAGTCTCTATGCAAAGTTTCAGCTCAAAATAAGTGTCTCACAGAATTGATTTCAAATTATTGGTTTCATATGTTTTTTGAATACCAGTAATAACAAATATGTCACAGCACTATGAGGGTCATCACTTTCCACGTCACTTGCCAATAAAACGATAATTGTCTTCGTTCTTCTTAATTTGAAAAGTTCGGCCTCTGGTATCAATGTATTGAAATTTCTGATATGCTCTACACATGTAGACATAGGATTAGAAAACCCTTGCCATATAGTTTGTTATCATCCAAAGAAGCCGAGCACTTGGTATGTATATACCCTTTAAATTACACGTTGTATATATAGCTACGTATTTATTTTATTTATTTTATATATATATATATATAATTATTTCATTATTGTAAATGTGAGGACTATGTAGGTTATTCTTTCTTCGTTGTTTTCACTTTCACTATAATTTGAATGAAGTTAAAAAATAATTAAAACTAAATATTTCATAACTTTTTTTATTTACGTTTTGACGTATTTTATTTTTGTAACAAATTGAACAAATTAAGAGCTTTCTTTTGATGCATCATTCGTCTATCTTTATTATATTAGTTTCTGTGTAATCACGGGCGATGACTACGGCAAGTGGCGGTTCTAACGGCCAACTATTCTTTGTCATAGCGTCTTAGTTTTTTTTTTGTAACAAATTAACGAATAAAGGTGTGTGAAGTAAGAAATTAGCACTAATTCCTGGCAGTTTCATCAAATACTATGAGGTTGCGCGGTTGAAACGGAGATTCCCTCATGGGCAACATACAGATTTGCTCGAGAGTCAACTCCTCTCTAACCTGTTTATATTGGCGACTAATAGTAAAACTAACAAGTGTTTTAATTAAAGCAACACCTTTAAAATACCTACACCCAGGAATTAAAAAGCTAAAGATACTTAATATTTATAAATATACCCTTTCCTTTGAAATATATATTACCATTACCATTTGCACTTGCATCACCTATATTACCATTTGAAAAGTATACCCTTTCATACCAAAAACTATATTTTCGTCAAATAGTCGTAAAGTCGCTGGACGCGCTTGAGTCTATCGAATAAAGGGCCAAGAGACTCATTTACAACGATTCACTGGTCGAATCAAAGCTCCAGAGCCTTGAACATCGACGACGAGTTGTAATTCTATCGGTTTTCTATCGGTTACGTTTCGGGGAGTGTGCGATGGAATTACACAATCTAATTCCGCCAAGCCCGTTCCATCATCGGACTACAAGACAAACGGCGATGCGCCATCGTTACATGGTGGACATCCCACCCATACGCACAAAACGTTTTGGGAATACTTTCAGTGTGCCTACGACTAAGGAGTGGAATTCCCTGCCGAAGTCTGTGTTTCCTGATCGCTATAACCTGGGAGTCTTTAAGTCAAGAGTGAATAGGTTACTTCTAGGCAAGCGTGCTCCATCTTCAACCACATCGTCACTTACCATAAGGTGAGATGGTGGTCAAACGCGAACCTATTATCAATAAAAACAAAATGATGTTATAATGATGAATGTTTGTACTCGTTCACGTAAAAATAGCTACACAGTACAGAATGATTTATTTTATTTTACCTGAAATTCCCACGGGATCGAGATCTACGCGTGAAAAACCTCCCATGCGAACGAAGTCACGGGCAGTAGCTAGTACGGTATAAGTATAAGGTGTAACAGATTAAGCGCAATACTCAGACATCCCAATTAGAATATTAAATTATAAATCTAAAACAACATCCGTAACTAAATAAATTGAAACCAAACCTAGACATTTTTTATAAAATAGTTTTCCTTACTAAACGCAAAACGTATATGTGCGTCATACAATATCCTTACGCAGACGCATACACTCATGCAATATTAGCGGTCGACACGCACACACACACGAGCGCATTTCCTTGAATTTAGGATTGTATTAATTCGTCATGATACTGTGTTTCCATTTTAAGTTAAATGAAAGATTTTTACGTCAAAATTTAACACCACACCTTAAAAAGTTTGAGAATTCCAGACCATAGTCATCGAATTTACTGTCTGGACAGGTCCGCTCAAATTTGCGTGGTTATTTACTTAAAAGAATACCACAGACATGAACCTACATGCTTCTTATATAAAAATACAAATTGTCTGGACTTTAAAACCTCTGAGTTTGTTTCGGTGTTTCTTCTCAGAGTAGTCAGTTAGGAAATACCGACCTCATCTAACTAAACTTAACACGCAAAAAACATGACGTGTAAAAGTTTTATTTATAACCAATTTACAAAATAAATATTTCATTTCATTTCATTTCATTTCACTGATAATTGTCAAAAGTTTAACATTTCCCGCGTTTTATGACGAGCGACGTAGTGTCTTATGTGTTTTTTGAGTTCTGTGTTGTTTATGCTTTGTTATCGGTCCAAAAGTACTCTGTGTATCGGTCTCCGATTTCTGTATTACTAACGACTACCTTGGCTGTTGAAAACGAATTCAATAGTCATTATTCAATAATTTAATAGTTTATTTCATGTTATCGTTAAAATTAGAAGTATTAAGTGGTCAACTTCAAAGAACTATAACTTTTTTTGATGTACTTCTTATAGAAAATTAACTATACAGTCAAATCATATAATTATTTTCCTTTTTTATGATATAAATTTCATCTTTGTCGGTTCTGGCCGAGTCTTGAAGGAAGCCTTGACATTCTCCTTTAACACGTATTTTTTATGACGGAAATCGATTCAGAAGCCCATTCTGAATCAACTACTTTCAGGAATTGCGTTTATTCTGTTACACGTTGTATAAATTGACAAAAATTTATTGATTGAAAGTATCATTTATAGGTAATATGAAATAAACAATATATATTTTATTTCCTAATCGCAAGCAACGCAGTAGAACTCCGTCTAGTGTGTAACGAAAAAATGTTATTGTAAAAAATAAAGATCGATTTGTAGCGTGACGAGTAAAAACTATTCGCCTTATATAAATGGCGGAGGTGGCATTCGTTTTGTTGTAGCAAATTAAGGTTTATAAAAATATAAACGATAACGATCATCTCTGGTGCAATGGCTGGTGTTCAAATTTACTTCATTGTTTTACTTTTAAGTGGTAAGTTAAGAGGAGGCTCCCTAAAGTGTATGTAATTTTGTATTAATATTCTGAAACAATCACGCATACAATCAAAATGGAACTTTAGTATATGATTTATTGGATCTTTTTCTTTCTATGTCTAGAACAGTTTTGCAATTGGAACATTTTTAATCGATTCATTTTTTAATCGAAAATCATGTCTTTTTTAAAGATTATTCAAAATTTAATAAAGATTACTCGGCTTTTATGTCTAAAATTAGTATTGGCAATAAGAAAATATAGTTTATTTTCCAAATATAGGACATTTTTTCTCTAGATCAATTATCACTTCACTACATAGTATAAAACAAAGTCGCTTCCCGCTGTCTGTCCCTATGTACCTATGCTTAGATCTTTAAAACTCCGTGACAGATTTTGATGCGGTTTTTTTTTAATAGATAGAATGATTCAAAAGGAAGGTTTAGGTGTATAATTTATTAAGGTTTGCGGACGAAGTCGCGGGCAGGAAGCTAGTTAGTTATAAACGAAATAAGAATTGAGACTTACGACATTTAGTTTAGAACCCAAATATGGTAAAAGAGCGCATGCGATAATCAACTTTATTACTGCTGCGTTAGCGTTTAGTATACAACGGCCTAACCGGGGTGTATGGGGGCAGAGCTTGCGTGAAAATTATTTTGCACTGCCTGGTCTTAAGGGTTTTTATATAGATAAATGAATAGGTTTGATCACATACGGTATGCCCCAGAATGCGGCGTACTTATCCTATCAAACCCTGCCCTTATTTTAAACGGAATTAGACATTCAATGAAAAAATCTTTAAGGTTATTTTTCGCTTTGTAGCGCAGTAGTGTTTTTGTTTGTTTTAAAATTGGTTAAATTTATTATTAAAAAGTATTTTTAGGACTCATCGACAAGGAACCCTTATAGTTTCGCCATGTCCGCCCGTCTATCCGCTGCTTACCTCAGAAACTATTGGTACTAGAAATCTGAAATTTGGCATGGATATACATACAAGAATCACGCCAACAAAGTGGTAAAATAAAATCATGAAAATATATATTTTTAGGTTACTCCCCCTACACGTCAAGGGGGGTATTTTTGTCTATATATGGGGTATCTTCGGATAGGCCGTTCAAAAATAAAGGGAGATTAATTTTCAATTCAGTGATCCGTTTGTGAAATATTAAGCTCTAAAGAGCTAATTTTCTTAGCTATTTTTTTTTCAACAATATTGACTGGGGATTCTATAATACAAGTGCGGTGATAGCTGTTACCTTTTGATCTTGGTGCACTTTAAATAAAATTTTAACACAGTTCGTTGCCATAATTACTCTAAGAGCATATTTACAAGTTATGTTTAGAATTTTTAGCATGGTGTCGGTTAAAAGTACTAAGTATATTAAATATTCTATATGGTACTTACTGTGCTTATGATTAGAAAAGTATACAGTATGTTAACTAACAGAGGGCGTTCCCGTTAACCCGCAATAGTATAGCATCCATACATGCTAAAAAAATATTACTATTCGAAATCAAAATGTTTTTATTTTTTAATTTATATTAAAATATTCACTAAAAATGTTCAATTGATACGTAAAAGAAACACTTTGTACACGCGTACTTGAAGGACGGCAACGTCGTAATTTATTTATGAATGCGTACGCGTGTACAGAGTGTTTTCTTTACGCGTGAAGTCCTGTTTTTAATTCTGCTGCCTGCTGCTGCCTTTAAAAAAATCAGTCATCATCCCAGTTTATAAGGGCGGGGACAGAGACGATATCAACAATTACAGACCAATATCCATACTACCGGTTATATCAAAAATAATAGAAAAACTGATTAATAACAGACTTTTGAAATACCTTGAAAAATACAATATATTAAGCAAATCACAATTTGGATTTAGACAGGGCATGTCGACTGAGGATGCAATAACTGCTCTCACCACGTTGGTAGCTGATAGTATGGATAAGGGTGATAAATGTGTGACTGTATTTTTAGACCTAAAAAAAGCGTTTGACACCGTCTCTGTTCCCATCCTAATTAACAAATTAGAGGCTTCAGGGGTAAGAGGAATTCCATTAAAACTTTTTATTGACTATCTTTCTAATAGAAAGCAAATGGTTAAGGTAGAAGAGCATTTAAGTGGTGAAGCTAATATTACATTCGGAGTCCCACAGGGAAGTGTCCTGGGCCCTACGCTGTTCCTGCTTTACATCAATGACCTCAGTAACATCAGGATAAGTAATGCAAGTGTGTTTTCTTATGCTGATGATACTGCGGTCGTTTTTACCGGAAATTCCTGGCATGAAGTTGCTCTTCGTGCAGAGGCGGGTATGGCCCTAATAGCTCGATGGTTACAAAAAAATTTGCTCTCTCTAAACACAGCCAAAACGAATTACATATGTTTTGCAATCTCAAATCGCACTCAACCAAAACAAGATTTTAATATAAAGGTACATAAGTGTGAAGATACTAATATGTGTCAGTGTCCAACATTAGATAGAGTATCACATACAAAATACTTAGGAGTTGTTGTTGACCAAAGACTGTCCTGGTATCCTCATCTGGAGCAGGTGACTACCAGGATCAGAAAATTGAGCTGGATATTCAGGACATTAAGATATATTGTACCAAAAAATATTCCTAAGGAACTAGGCAAACCAAGAAACCTTCTAAAAGAAATATACATAGCTCTGGTACAGTCTATATTGATATACTGCATACCTATTTGGGGGGGTGCAGCAAAGACAAAATTTATCGATGTTGAACGAGGACAGCGAGCTTTAATAAAAGTGATGTATTTTAAAAATATTAGATACCCTACACAATCTCTTTTCCAAGAAAGTGGTTTACTATCGGTCAGAAAATTATATATAGTTAAAATCATATTAAAAATACACAAAATACTACCGTACGACCGCAATTTAACATTGAGAAGAAGGAAAGACATAATCGCTGAAGTTCCCTATACAAAGACTAAATTTGCCAGTAGACAGTATAAAAAGAGATCGGCACAACTCTATAATAAACTGAATAAACAAATTTATATATACGAAGAAAAACTATGTGATTGTAAAAAAATTGTTAATAATTGGATAAAAGCACTTACCTACGAAAATACGGAGGCATTGCTAGAGTAAAATCACCATAACACTGCAAATTATACAAAAAACCAAATTTCTCAACACAGTACATTACAAACAAACACACAACACTCACACGCACACACCCTCACACACACACACACACACGCACACGCACTACTTACATTCATTCAAAAAGTATAAATACATGGCATGGTTCTCATACACTCATACCCCATAGACATACCCAAAAATCCACTCACGCTCACTCAGCGACTAATATGTAGTTATTTTATAGGTATTATTATTCAGATTGTGTCATGTCATTGACAGTTTACGTGATCTTGTTTTAGTATAAGTAAACCAGCTTCTTAATTTTACATTCACATGTACGTAAATAACGATATGGAAGAGCGGAGTCTCCCAATACAGGCTTTATTAGCTTAACGGTAGGCTCCAATCACTACATGATATGTAAACTTTATAAACGAATAAAATATTAAAAAAATATTAAAAAAAAAAAAAAAAATTAATCGTTACATTAAAAACAGGACTTACGGTAGATACGATAATAATCAAATCGATTGCTTTCTAATAATAAACACAGTAAGTACAGTTTCCTAAGCATACATTGTCTGGCGGTTTGAGTGCTTTTTACGGTCTACCCAAAAGTCCTTACCTTGGTATTGTTCGTCAAATCGTTAAGCTCCTTGTTTTAAGTTGAGCTATACGTTATCTGACAAATGCTTGCACTGTATGGACAGGCCCACTCAAGTCTGTGAGCATCTTTGCTCAAAAGATCGCCTCAGACGGTAACCTACAAGGTTCCCATATATTTTTAACCAGTATATGGATATATTGTATGGACTTTAAAAAGACGGACCCCTGACTTTGTTTCAGTGTTTCTTCTCAGGGTAGTCAGTTAGGAAACACCGTCCTCATCTAGTTTAAATTTACAAAAAAATTACTTGTAAAAGTGTTATTTAATAACCAATTTGCAAAATAAAGATCATTTATCATAAGTACCTACCTTATGTACGACACTTAAAGCTTTATTAAGATCGAAAAATATCCTAATAATATCACATTTTTGCATTTATTTATTAATAATAATAAAATAAAATACAAATGTCTATAATTTTTTCTATCGTATAAAATCAAAAGATTTTAGAATAATTTGATCCCCCCAACCAATTACTCGGTAATGTGCTATTATGGGCTTTATGCAGTTATGTCAAATTCTGCATCTATAGACCGGAACACTCCTTAGCATTTTTTTTAGATTTTTCCTAACGATATTTACAAAGATATCAAGAGAATTTTTTGGGTTTTTTTTTTAAATAACTAGGTTTTGGATAAAAGGAATTTCATATCAATGACACAGTGAACATGTCGCAAAAAAATTGCTTCCATTTAATACATCAACGACTTCAATAATCCCACTAGTTAAAACAAATTTGATAAAATCACTAAATCTTTTCACCTGTAAAATTTTGATATTTCGATTATCGAGTTATTGCTAAACTAGTTACTGTTAAACCTAATTATGTACATTAAAAAAACAAATATAATATAGGCGAAAATAAAAGAGAAATTATAGGGCATCGAAAAATTCATCAACATCGCTATCAATGGGGAAAGTGCCCAGAACACTGGCCGCATTGACACGTTGAATGGCAATGCTGATTCTCTGTCCAAAGAAAAGGCCAGCCCTCTGGTCACTTGTGGAGTCAACTAAACGTTTGCTGATGTCACGAAAGAAAATCGAATTTGTTAATTACAATAAAAACAAAACAAAAACAATTTTCAACGTATTTCTCGATTTCACTATTGATGCAGATAAGGTAGTTATAGTTAGGGCAGAGTCATTACGGGTAGTCAGAAGCCGGTAAATCTGACTCTGGTCTGGCCAATGGGTGTCGTGTTACCCAGTTACTGGGTTGTGGAGGTCAGATAGGCAGACACTCCGTGTAAAACACTAATTCAATTCAAGAGATTTATTTATTTATTTATGTACACACATGACACTTACAAAAAAAAAATTAAATACAGACAAAAGAGCACAAAGGTGCTGCTTATTTCCCAAGAAATTTCTTCCAGCAGACCTGCGACAGGAGAGTTCAAGAGGAGATGATAGACACAGTGTGTATAAATACTAGTTATGATAAATAAAACATACTTAGCTATACAATTAAACTATAATGATATAATAAACAAATATATACATACATAGAATTAAAATACATATTTATATTAATGCTATAAAAATATATACCTATAATAAATATATAAAATTACGGGATGTTGGATAGGTAATGATCTTTGACCAGCTTTTTGAAAATATTAATGGATTTAGCTTCCCGGATTTTAGCGGGAAGTGAGTTCCACAGTCGTACTGCATGAAAGGAGAAGGAGTGGGAATAGAAACGGGTTTTATGGGCTGGGAAATTGAGATGGAGTTTAAGGTGGGATCTACAAAGTGCATCAGTAGGACAAGTGAATGAAAAACGATCACGCAGGTAGTTAGGATATGCAGGGTTGAATAGGATGTTGTACAGAAGGAATAATATTCGAGTGTTCCTGCGAAGACGGATAGGGAGCCACTTGAGATCCTTGCGAAACTGAGAGACATGATCGTATTTCCTCAGACCAAAAACAAAGCGAATACACAAGTTTTGCAAGCGCTCAAGCTTACATAAGAGCTCCTCAGTGGCATCCAAATAGCAGGCATCGGCATAATCAATAATCGGCTGGATTAAAGTTTGAGCTAAAGAGATTTTAGTTTTGAAAGGCAAGAAGCTTTGAAGGGATTTTAAAGAGTGGAAGGAAAAGTGCACCTTTCGACTAACCTCACTTACTTGTGCTCGCCAAGAAAGATTGCTGTCAAGTAATACACCGAGATTCTTTGCCAGATCCGTGTACGCAATGACCGAGCTGTTAAGGGATAATGACCTCAAAGAGGAAGTGTCAAGTGCAGATCGATAGTATCGACTACCCAAGATTAATATTGATTAAAGAATTGATTGATTATTGAAGATTTAATCTGTAATCCGTATGATTTAGCCCACTGACTAATATTCTCCAAGTCACATTTCATGGCACTAATCGCCGAGTCCGCGTCAGCCAGCAAGAAGTGTCGGTAGAGCTGCAAATCGTCTGCATAGAGATGGAAGTGCGAGGTGATAATCTGAGTAACTGTATTAATAAAGATAGAGAAAAGAAGAGGAGAAAGAACGCCACCCTGAGGCACACCAGCAGTGAGATCACACCAATCAGAAAATTTTTCATCAAGGCGGACACACTGAGAGCGACCCCGAAGATAAGAGTCAAACCAGGATAGTGCAGAAGGAGAAAAGTTAAATGAACGAAGGACTCCAAGAAGTATGTCAAAATCCACTGAGTTGAACGCACAACTGAAGTCAAGTAGGACTAATACGGTGAGTGATTTATTGTCCATAGCCCAGCGGATATCGTCGGTGACTTTCAGAAGTGCAGTTACTGTGCTGTGACCAGTACGAAATCCAGATTGGAAAGGGGAAATTAGGTTGTGTGCTGTAAGGTATCTAGAAACTTGGCCATGAACAATATGTTCGAGAACTTTAGAAAGGAAAGGTAAAATGGAGATGGGTCTGAAGTGAGACAAGGTCGATGGATTGTTTATTTTGGGAACAGGTATTATATGTGCCTGTTTCCAGGCACTAGGAAATGAGCCAGAAAATAAGGAATAGTTAGCAATGTGTGTTAGAATGGGGAGCAATTGAGGTAGAATAGGTATTATCATCCTCGAACACACATTGTCATGACCAACAGCCGAAGAGGAAATAGAAAGTAGAGATTTTTTAACATCATCTTCAGAAACAGAAGTCAAATTAAAAGTTGAGCAATTTGGTAAAGGCAAATCAGTGAGCTCTTGCAAAGTTGAAATTTTGACATTAGGTTCAAGAGAAACAGGAGGAAGAGAAAAGTGTTTATTAAGAGCACATATGTCAACATCTGCACAAGTATTAGAGGGTGATTTGCCGATGCCAACTGACTTTAGAAATTTCCAGACATCAGAGGACTTTATTTTTCATCAGAGGATTTTATTTATTTCAGACTTACGTCCAGAAAGTGTTATGTAGAGCTTAAAACTATGTTAGTAAATTACACACATACACTTAACAAAAGAAACAATATAAAAATGTGAAAAAATGAGAGTCAGCCTACCTAACATGAACTTTCATCCATTGCCTCCAAATTGGACTATGAATGTTTTCAGCAATTACCTTCAGGTAGCTGTTGAGACTGTCCCTCAACCTACGCATCAGCGATGCTACTCTTTTACGAATAATGGCGTGAAAGCCATCCACTTGAGCTTCCGCAAACATCGCTGACGCACTACAGTAACGAGGCAATCCCATCAGCAATCTGAAAGCATTGTTATATTGGACCCGCAGAGCACTGACGGCTCGCTGTGTGTATTTAGTCCACAAACTACATGTATAAAAAGACTGGCAGTATGCCCGAAATAATGTTGTCTTTACTGTCTTAGAACATCGGGCAAATCTGCGTGCTATCATATTATTAGTTCAGGACCGCCAGGAGGACACGGTGGAGCATACGGTCGAGGTGTGCTCTGCTTGGGCGGAGCACCGTCGTGTCCTCGTAGAGATGTTCGGCGGCGGCGACCTCTCGCGCCCTGCTCTCGTTCAGACCATGGTGCGAATGGGATGCGGTCGCTTCCTTCTGCGAAGCAGTCATGCTAGCGAAGGAGGAGGCCGAACGCGCGAGGGAGAGGCAGCTCTCTTCCTCGCACCCCAGCCACCGCGGGAGACGCCCCGAGCGTCGGGGATCGCGAGCCGATTTCCGGCCACCGTCGGCGCGGGCCTGCGGATGGCGAGCAGGGGTCACTCACCGTCCGGTAAGGACCAGGCCCGGGTCGGCAGGGCGTCGTGTTCCACGCGCGCCTCAAAGAGCTTTCAAAACCAGTGACGGGGCCTCATAGGGCCATTGCCTGCCGGGGTTTGCGGGAAAGTTCTAACCCTGGAACTTTAGGGCAGCCAAAGGAACAGGGTGGGTTTTTAGTCAGTAGAAGTTTGACACACCCCGCTTAACCTAGAGCAGAAGAAGTCGTTCGATGATTTTCCCAACAGGAAAAAAAAAGAAGTCTATTATTAGTATTATAACACTCAGCTGCATCTGTTTATAACTGGAAGCTGACCACAATGTAGTTGGATAAAAGGCTAAGCTGATAATATTGGTGATGAATTTATTTTTGTTTTCAGTTTTGCTGACCCTATCTACAGCCGCACCCCAGATCGTGACTCCAGCTGTAACCACCACTGATGCGCCACAAAACCCATTATCTCTGCTGACACTACCATTGCAGCTACCTATGAACTTGTTAAATAGTTTCATGAAAGTGTAATTGAATAAAAATAAAAAAAATATTAATAATTTGTTTTAATTAGGTCACGGGTTTAAACCCCACCCATTACACAAACATATTTAGCTAAGAGATTAAGAAGATTGATAGTAGGTAATGTGAATTCTACGCACATCCATAATTCTCTTTAAAAAATCAGTATAAATCATAAATCAATAAATAACAGTCAGTATAACTTAAGGGCCTATACTACCTCAAATGGCTTAGCATGATCCTCCGTTATGTCGAAAATACTGCAGCAATAATTTTGAAATAAATATATGGTAAAGTTGAGGATTAATGTTAGGTACTATGTTTGAAAAAAATTCCAAAGTTACCTCCAAACCGAACAATAAAGCGTTGGTATTCAAAAATAACTTCAAATTAGATAATTAAACTTTGTATATTAATTGAACTAACTATAAAGCAGGTCTTGTGTTATTTACATTTTTTATTTTCACCGTAAAAAGAAATAAACTAAATTATCGGTGTCTTGGAGTCTTTTCCCTGCCACCCTGTCTCGCTTGCTCGCGTGACCGCGGCCAGTAGTGTGCGAGTGAGATAAAGAGTGAGAAGCGCTGAGGTAGTATAGGCCCTTAATATGTGTATCTTTTGTTTCGAGTTTCCGATATTTCGGCACTGTTGCAAGCGCCATGATCACGGATGAACTGAAGTAATTGTGGGTGGACGTTTATGAGCGGACGAATTGGTCTACAATCTCTCTCGTTCGTTTTTTGTGATCGACACCACTGACAAATAAAACTCGCCGTGTCGACTCGCGAACTCTTTAGGGACCTTTTTTTATTGATAATAGGCTCGCGTTTGACCAGCATCTCACCTGACGGTAAGTGATGATGTGGTCGAAGATGGAGCACGCTTGCCTAGAAGCTAGCTTTTTTACACATTTGGAAAACTCGAAACAAATGATTCACATGGTAAATATCCCGTCTTAAGGGCCTATACTACCTCAGCACTTCTCACTCTTTATCTCGCTCGCACACTAGTGTGGGCGCGGACATGCGAGCAAGCGAGACAGGATGCCAGGGAAAAGACTCCAAGACACCGATAATTTAGTTTATTTCTTTTTTCGGTGAAAATAATGATAATTAAAAAAAAAGTAAATAACTAAAACCTGCTTTATAGTTAGTTCAATTAATATGCAAAGTTTCATTATCTAATTTGAAGTTATTTTTGAATACCAGCGGTTTATTGTTCGGTTTGGAGGTAACTTTAGATTATTTTCTATCAAGAAAATTTTATGGAATCGTGTTTTCGTCAAACATAATACCAAACATTAATCCTCAACTTTACAATATATTTATTTCAAAATTATTGCTGCAGTATTTTCGACATAACGGAGGATCATGCTAAGCCATTTGAGGTAGTATAGGCTCTTAAATATCTCGCTTTAATTTCTAATGATACTGTTAGTGACTATGTTAGCTTAAAAACGTGTATCAATAACTAACTGTCAATTTGGTTCAGTGTGGTCGGAAATGACTTTAATTATACGGTACAGTATAATAATAAGCATTCACGACTTTGGTCGTACAGTGACGCTCTTATTAGGTACTGCAATCAACGTGTTTCATACAAACCGAGTAATGGACATCGAAGCTTTATACTTGAGATTTATAATATTAAGTATAGTATGGATTATGGATAAATAAATAATAAAGTATGGATCTTCTTAATCTTCTTAACATAGTATAAAGCAAAGTCGCTTCCCTGTGTCTGTCCCTATGTATGCTTAAATCTTTAAAACTGCGCAACGGATTTTGATGCAGTTTCTTTCAATAGAAAGAGTGATTCAATAGAAAGGTTTTTAAGTATATAACATACATAATATATTAGAGGAACACTAATAATTTTTGAGGTTTCTAATGTGATATCGCAAATAAACACATTTTTTTGCGCTTGCTTTGCAAACGCTGGCTGAACCCTACGAGATAGATCAAAATAATGTACTACAGTATTATACCCCTTAAAAAAGTCAATAAAAAAGTCCTCGATGGCATCTATCTATCTCTTATATATAACCCACAACAACCATTTTTTATCCATTATTTTTTACGAGAAATGCGAGCATATTTTACGAAGCAAATTTAAGCAATACAGCATTAATCCTTATCCAATTAAGGACCATAATTACATTGTGCATTTAATATAAATAAATATTGCCCTTTACAGAATATAATTTAAATAAATAGTTTCGAAGATATTACTGATTTAAAATGGATGGACATAGCGGTTGCCGCGCGGTGCCGGCGGAGGCACGGCGCGCGTGCCTATGTTGCTTAGATTTGAGCGTTGAATGTTTTTTTTTTCCATGGTAAATTATGTGTCGCACTTTCAAAGTAATTACTAAAGAGAACATGTATGTCGAATGACAAAAAGGCTGTCAACGATGTATATAAAGACATTCTATAGTTTATTTAATATAAACATTGCACCCGTGCGAAGCCGGGGCGGGTCGCTAGTAAGCTACAATTTATAAAGATTTTGTGTAATTAGGCCATAATATTACGATATATATCAAGAAAATCGGAAAAATTCTTGCCCTGTGACTTGTGAGATCTTGGCGTACGCTGCCTGAACCGTTGGAGTTACTCGACCATAATATACCTGGCGATTGATTGTCTTGAATATTTCTAAAAAAATGTTTTTCTTTTAAGGTTGACTCACTATAAACTTTTTATGGTAATCAAATTCATTCTAAGATAATGCATTAATAGCAAAGGTATGTTTTTAATAAACACGATATTAATCCTTATCCAAATAAATACGTTATTCATCACAAGTATTTAATTGAACAAAATTGCCGTTGGCATCATTTGAAATGCCGCTAATAACTCTGCGAGGTAACACACCTGCTTAAAGTAATGTACCTACCAATTAGTAATCTTTAAGTAATGGACTTAAAGACTCCCAGGTTATAGCTATCAGGAAACACAGACTCCGGCAGAGAATTCCACTCCTTAGCTGTAAGCACAATGAAAGTATTCCCAAAACGTTTTGTGCGTATGGGTGGGATGTCCACCATGTAACGATGGCGCGACGCCGTTTGTCTAGTAGTCCGATGATGGAACGGGCTTGGTGGAATTTGACTATGCAATTCCATCGCACACTCCCCGAAATGTAACTGATAGAAAACTGATAAGCTTGCAACACGTCGCCGATATTCAAGGCTCTGAAGCTTTGTCTCGACCAGTTTTTCGTTGCCAATTAGCTTTTTGGCCCTACCAATTGGTAATCATTAAGTAATGGAATATATATATCTATAATTTATGTAGGTTTTTACTTAAGTTTACTTAAGTTGGTTATACGAGTAAATAAATAACATTTTCACATGCCATTTTCTTACGTTAAATTTAAGAGAGATGCGGCCGGAGTTTCCAAACTGGCTGCCTTAAGAAAAAACACCAAAACAAGTCCAGAGTTCAAAATTTCTGTTTAATAATATGTCCCTTATTTTAATATATCCCACACTTATCTCTGTTCACCGGGAAACTTGAGGCTAGAGGTATTGAGTCACTCCACCAATTTCTTTGGTAAGTCGTTCGCGGCTCAAGTAGTACGACTGTGGAATGAAAACGCGTGTCACTAAACCACCTTTCTCTTCAATAAAACGTTAACAGTCTTACTACAAAAAAGTTAAACATCTGTTGAGCACGTGTTTGAAAAAATGTTACTACCAAACTGCGTTTTATGATTGTTTAGAGATAGACACGCTTTAGACACGGTTTTAAATTTAAACACCCGAACACCCTTGTTTTGCAAGTGTCTAACCTCGAAATTTTGTGACAGAGCCACTGTTATAGATACTGTTAACTCGTGTAGAATGGATTTTCTAGATTCTGTAAACTTTATCGACGAATTGGATGACGAATACATGGAAACTTTTCGTGACAATACTATAAACCGCGTGAGAATTAATCCGTTCGAACAATATGACGACGTGCAATTTAAAAAAAAATACAGATTCAGCAAAGCTTTTGCTGATAAAATATTGGATCTAGTTGTAGACGATCTTCCTAGGGATTCTCGTGGTAATACCATAATACCAGCCATTCAAGTAGCCTGTGCTTTACGCCATTGGGCTCGTCATCAGGTAAGATTGGTTGAATCATAATTTTTGCTATAAGTAAACAAATACCTAAGTAGAGTCTGGCTAACGAAAGCGTGACCTGGAGTTTTCTTAAAAGTTTAATATGGCAACATTATTAAGCTGTCAAAGTCTGTGATTACAATTGTCAGTAATTTGTAAACACAATTAATATTCAACAATAATCGCTATAATATGGGTAAAACAATAAAAAGTAACGTGCGAAAGCTGCTACATACTATGATCAGTAAGTTTAAACAAAAACAAGAAGAGAAAGAAATTGTTTTTCAAGAAAAACAACAATGTTTAGATGCGATCTCGGATTTTTTAGGCAAGTACGACTTTGTAATGTTGATCCTTGATGGCTGATTATTAGATATACCTATTTACGATATTATGATACTTTTTCTTATCTTTATAGATAATATTGGAGATATTCAAAGAATCTGCGACTTGTTGAAACGTTAAAAAATTTGGAAAAAAAATCTTTAATAGAAACTCAGGCTAAGTTCTTAGAAGAAATATCTTCATTAACTGGTACGTATGTTACGGTTAAGAATGTTTTGTTGATGAGTTGTGTTATTTGACATTATCAAATTGTTTGGGTACCTTAATTTTTTAATATGCATTTTATACTTCGTTTTGCGGAGGTTGGTGTCACAACACTAAAAAAAGGAAGGATCTGTGAATGAATGGATGTGGAGCACTCCAGGAAAAAAACACCCACACAAAAGCTCAGTGTTGGATTTAGACAGTTTTGATATTGTTGCAATAAGAAATAAAATCAATGAATTTTATATTGTGAGACAGGAGGTCCCAACATTGCGAACATTGCTAGAAAAATTACATTCTAGCATTGGCTTTAGTGGATGTAGAGAAACACTGCGTGAAACATTAAGCGCTAATGGGCATGAGTTCAAGAAAAATAAAAATGAACAAACGGTTCTTGTCGAACGTTTTGATATTGCTACTTGGAGACATCTTTATCTACAAGAAATTGCTGCTAAACAAACGGAAGGAAGACGAATGATCTATTTAGATGAAACATATGTATACAAAAAATATAAGCCTAAAATATCATGGTAAGATAGATCTTTAGATTAGAACAACGAGTGGTGCCCCTAAAACAAAATAAAACACTGATAAAAACCTCATTTGGCTGAATAGCTGCAGAAGATTGAAAGAAAAATGATAAATCATGTAATAAATGTGGAAAATAAAATAATACAAACAAAGAGATCACATAACAGAAAAAGTATTGGAAAAAAATATAATAAGTGTAGGTGATGACGACTCCACTAATACAGAAGAATCCTTAGAGGTTGAATTTTTGGACTCGGATTTTGAGTACGATGATTAAATAATTATCATACTCAAAACGCCTGTAGTTGATTAAAAAAATTGTTGAAGAAATTTAATAAACTACATGTTAAGTAGGTTAATTTTATGTATATACTAATAAATAAATCTACACATTCGTTTATTTAATCAATCCATGACAGTCAAGGCTCCGAGACACCAAACGGAGTCTTTAAAAATATTATGTGGTGTTATCCCTAAATTAGAAATTAGTTCGTAAACAACTATTATATAAATTGATTGTCGTAAATACATAAAATTTCCAAGTATCAAAACATTTTTCTCCTACTATAGTCAGTAATACCACATAAAGATTTTTTGAATTTGCCGCGCTTTCTCAGGTCACGCTTTCGTTAGCCAGACTCTACCTATGCTATAAATCTGTGGTTATGTTTCAGATCCAAGATGACAGTGAGGACATGCAAGGAATTTCTCAGCAATCTATCAGTAAAATCGCGAGAAATGTCGCAGAAGCACTGGCTAGAAAAGCCCATTTATTTATTAACATGCCAACAACACTAGAGGAACAACAGGAAACCATGAGAGGATTCAGAAGCATATGTCATTTCCCCACAGTGATTGGAGCCATAGACTGTACTCACATAAGGATAAGAAGAGTGGGTAGAGATATGAGTGAAGCATATGTCAATCGAAAGGGTTATTACTCCATCAATGTCCAAGTTGTCTGCGATTCGAATCTGAAAATGACATTAGACAGCGTTCCGGTTGACATCATTGGACTTTACCGTTTGTTCTGTTTCTACACGGCTTTGCTCCAAAATAGTAAAATTGACGATTTAATTACATGATTTACAAATAATACCTTAACTTCATTTTATTGAAGTGTTAAAAACATTATATAAAATTAATCCATCACAAAAAAAGTATGCAATTACTTGTAAGCTATCTGCATAGAATGGTACGGATGAACGAATGATATACTGTTTTAGCAAGAGCAAAAAAAATTGAATGTGGTCGACGTTGTCTAAGAAGGCACGCATTAAACTTGGTTTTGTGGTAACGAAAATTAAACAGCTGTTAAGCGCGTGTTTAGCGCTTTGAATAGTGTTTAGCTAAACACGTGTTAGACCATTGTTTAAATCATTTTTTGTAGTAAGACTGTAAACGTTTGTGTATCAAGTAACTATGCTCACTACAAGAAAATACAGTTTGTGTTTTGAAATGACAAACAGACACTTAATTTATTTTTAAGAGTGTTGTTACGAGCTGGGGTTCGGATAGAAATAATTAACGCTAATTAAACCAAAATTAACACTTTAATTAATTAAACACAAAATAAAAATTTACACATTCACACCACAACACTTAAATCGCACTGAAATTCACTTGTAGAGCTTCGATTATATTGCGTATTCGCCTCGTAATAAGACTGACTGTCCGCGTTCCTTTGCGATCTATTTATACCCCGGTCTATGAATTCTAGAACATTCTTGTAAAATCGACTCACTGCCTATACTGGCAAGAATAATCCAGAAGCTACTTGAGATACACAGTACTGCTACTCGCCGCTAGATGGCGTTAGTGTCTCGAACATTCTAGATTTATGTCGATGTTTCTCGACGTACTTCACTAAGCGACTGGCGTAACAGTATTATCAATGTGGGTATAATTTACATTACTAGCAAGCTCGTTAACCCACCCAACTAAGCTAAATATACTTTTTATATATATGTAGGTATAATATACAAAGTGGAGGAGACAATACGATCATAAGTTTACCATAGCCTAAATGATGATTTCCTTAGTCCGTACAATAAATGTATTCAGGATATTTTTTAATTTTCATATCTTTCCGCAGGCTCTAGTTAGCTACTGAGCTTCAACGCAGGGTCAAATATCCTGCGTTTCTGCACAAAAATCTCTGACACCATGAAGGTTTTAAGTCTATTCAAAGCATCTTTCACTATAAAACGACAATTTCATATTTACCTGTATTATGTAGATTATTTGAAAATAAAAATTTTTTAGGGTTCCGTAGGCGAATGGCAAAAAACGGAACCCTTATAATTTCGTCATTTCTGTCTGTCTGTTTGTTCGTCCGTCCATCCGTATGTCACAGCCATTTTGTTCCGAAACTATTAAGACTATACATGTGAAACTTGGTAGATAGATGTATTCTGTAAACTGCTTTCTGATTTTAAGAAAAAAATATTTAAAAAACTAAAACTGAAAATATTTTTTTCATGAAACCTATACGTGTATTGTATCTATAGACAGGTCTTTAGAAATGACATTGAGGTTTCTAAAACCATTTTTTCATAAAGTTAATCGTTTAAAAGATATACGCTTCCAAAGTGGTAAAATGTGTGTGTCCCCTCTAACTTCTATACTAATGGAATGAAAAATCTGAAAAAAATATATGTCTATAGATCTTAATGTAAACTTTCAACCAAAACTAGTTTGAATGAGATCAGGTCAGCAGTTTTTGATATACAGCATATTTTCTAAAACCGCAAATATAACTTTGTAATTCATACAAACACTATGAAAAACAAAGTTATTATGCGTAGTTGTAAAAAAAGTAAATAAGCTAGTTTTAATAAATTTGTATGGTTTTTTTTTTGTCAAATAAATATACATATTATATTATATTACTATAGTTACTACGGAACCATTCAAATATTTTTTTTATTTTGATGTCGCATTTTTTTTTTTTCGTTTTAAAGTTTTTTTTTTTTTAATTTTATCCTCACTATGGTTTCCTCGGGATTAGTATAGTCGGTGTTTTCATTTATTGTCGTATCATCTTCCCCACCTTGTATATGTATAAAAAAAACCTTAGCTGCCTAGTTTTTCAAGTGATCGCAAGCGCAACTGCTGAATATGAGGTGTTGGGTTCGATTCCGTGGTCGGGCAAAAAGTACTATTGAGTTTTCTATAAGAAATTTCTCAGTAGTAGTCCAGAGTTTGGAAGTCGGCGTTGTAATTAATACCTCCGTGCCTCAAAAAAACACGTTTCGCCATTGGTCCTAGCTTTCATTTGGACATTTTTGACAGTCATAACAGGTAGTCAGAACATCTGATTACCCAGTTACTGGGTTGTGGAGGTCAAATAGGCAGTCGCTCCGTTTACGGCGGCCGGCACATCAACCTACTCCAATCTGTCAAAATAATTTAATAGATTTACAATTTTTTTTTTTTTTTTTATTTAGAATAGGTTCGCGTTTGACCACCATCTCACCTGATGGTAAGTGATGATGTGGTCGAAGATGGAGCACGCTTACCTAAAAGTAACCTATTCACTCTTGACTTAAAGACTCCTAGGTTATAGCTATCGGGAAACACAGACTCCGGCAGGGAATTCCACTCCTTAGCCGTACGCACAATGAAGGTATTCCCAAAACGTTTGGTGCGTATGGGTGGGATGTCCACCATGGTACTGGTGGACATCTATCTACCACTTTATTACAACATGATAAGGTTCAAACTCAATTGGGTAAAGATAGATTCGGATAGCTTGATGTGCTGGCGACTGTACAACACTAGTACTCAGCTGCATTCGGGTAAACTGGAAGCTGACCCTACATAGGGAAAAGGTTACGCAGAAGAAAAATCTAATCTTATACAGGTTGGCCCGTTTACAGTGCTCCAAAGATTTTTTTCAGCTTGAGAGCATCATAAGTATAGTAGCAAAACTTCTGAAAAATTCGGAATAATTCCGGAATACTTCTGGGAAAGTTTAAAATGAATTTAAATAAGACCCTCTGTGCGCTGGCCGCTGCCGCCGCGCTAGCGCCGCGCTGCGCGCGTTGCGATGGCGGTCCGAGATGCGGTAAGAGGGAAGATGCTCCCCGGAGAAGTTTTCCCCCCGCGAGAAAGATTCGTACCCCGCCATCGAATGTTTCTGAATATTTCACCCGAATAATTCAATGAGAATTAACGTGTTTGTTTGTTGTGTGGTGAGTGAGTTAATTATTGTTCAGTGCGAGAGTACGTACGATACGAGAGTAAAACATAAACATAATGGGATTGATTAAGTATATGTTGATATTTTTATAGGTAGATATGTTAGCCTGCGATTAACAGGATTTTTATAAATGTCAGTTGTGAAATGAAAAACCAGGCCTAGCATATTTTATTTATTTTTTTGAAAAAGGATTACCTATGTTTTTGGTTAGTTTGTATGTAGCTCTGTAGGTATTGCGAGTATTCGCGAGTCGCATAGGTAGGTATTAATCATTACCTACCTACCTAACGCGTATAATAGCCCAGTCATTAAAAACAAATAAAGGCAAACCTTGCAAGCAAACACGTTTTGATGCGGTTTTCAGAAAAGTATTTGTTATACTTAGGTAGGAGCAGGTTTTGGTATATTAACCGACTTCAAAGGTCGATTTTCTTGTTTTTTTTTTATCAGTTGAAATATTCCCAAAGTTTCTGAATATTTCGGAATACTTCCGAAGTATTCGACGGGAATGATTCGGAATTTTTCCCGCCAGCATCAATAATCATAAGTGATCATTTAAAACATACTTTAGTTAAGCGAAAACTTATGGTTTCGAAATTATGATTTTTATCAATAATCTGGTCTAGTTATTTAAACTAGATGAGCCTATAGCGCGATAGGTAGATTATTGCACTATGCTTATACCAAATTTCATTCGATTCGGTCCAGTAATTTTCATAACAGAGTGATTTTGTGTCAAAAATATTGAAATTTCGGGTAATAAAAAAAACATAATTTCTAAATCATAAGTTTTCGCTTAACTAAAGTATGTTTTAAATGATCACTTATGATGCTCTCAAGCTGAAAAAATCTTTGGACCACTGTAAACGGGCCACCCTGTATATAAAAATCAATTGCTGTTCATTAGTCTAACTAAAACTCGAGAACGACTTCACCGATTTCATGAATTCTTTTTGTATTATGTTCCCTCTAATATAGGGAAGGTCTAAAAGCTGAAAAAATATGGATAATAAAAAAAAATGGCGGTTCTATACTGGCAGTCTGTGGGTGGATTACACGCGGAAACAGTACGGCGCAACAACAACGCGTTTAGGATGCTCTTGGGGCTGCCTCGCTTCTGCAGCACGTCAGGGATGTTTGCCGAGCCGCGTGTGGATTGTTTCACCACACAATCATGCGCAAGCGGTGCACATCCCTGTTGCGTAGGGTGCGGGGCAACCGCAATAGTATCCTGAACGCCTTTGCAGAACGTTTTGACTGTCAGTACGTGAACCATTGCTGCATGGTTCGCGTACTGAGCAATGTTAAAATATTATTTTAAATTATGTAAACTATGTAAGCTTTTTTAACTATAAGATTTACTTTTTGTTACCATTTAAATTTAAATTGTATGATCCAAAGATGATTGAAATAAATAAATGAATGAATGAATGAAGTTCGGCGGGTCAGCTAGTCTTAGAATATATGTGTTGTAGAATCGTTGATTTGTGTATAAGTGAATAACACACAACGGACCGCCTGCGTATTTACTTTCTCCTTCCATGTGAAATTAAAAGGTTGTCCGTGAAAGATCGCTTGTAACGATAAGTCTATTACTGTAACGCTTATTGTTTTATAAGCCCTGTATGTAATTAATGATAGCGCAATAATCTTACACATGCTGTCGATATATGTAGAAGTTATACGTATATCTATACTAATATTATAAAGAGGAAACCTTTGTATTTTTGTATGTTTGTATTGAATAGGCTCAAAAACTACTGGACCGATTTCAAAATTTCTTTTACCATTACTTAGAGGGATTCTTCCGAATCCTCCGAAAATAGATAGGATTTTTCGTGGTAGTGAAAATTGTGGAGTAAGGCGTCGAAAAAACTGCCGTACGTTAACGATTCTCGCGAACGCTGCCTATATTTAATATAAACATAGCACCCGTGCGAAGCCGGGGCGGGTCGCTAGTAGGTATAATAACGTAAAGGCGCCTAATAACGACCCCTCAAAATCGGCTCCCATTACCGTCCGTTTCATAAAACTATCATTTTAAAGAGTTGCATTAAAGTTAGACAAGTCGTTGCTTTAGAGAAAATATAGATGTATTTGTAATGCAAATATTCATCACTTGCTTGTGCGCGTAAACCAACGATTTAAAGAATAATTGCACAGTTTGTCGTCGGACTCCGGATATAGCGCATATTTAGTAGTGTCCCGCTCCCGATTACGTAAGTACACCTATTTCTTTTTTAGCATAATATATAGTTGTAAAGCAATCTAATGAACCTTTTAATTATTTTGATACCTTCTTAATACTTTCATAAACACAAATAATAACTAATTTTAATGAGATACAGCTTTATTTTGCTTCAAATTCAATAATAAAATGTGGCGGTGATAGGAACAATAATCTCAATTTTATTCCTATTACCGACCTAGGTCGTTGTTAGGTTTTTGGCAAATATTTTAATTTCTACTATTTATGTTATAATGCATCAATTAATACGTAGTCGGCTATACTAATTTGATTAGTTAGTGTGTCAAGTTGTATTTGACCAATTAGCGCCATACATAATAAGAGTATCGATACTGTGAAAATCAACTTTATTCTTATGTAAATGTTTTGATGAATGTAGGATGTACAATTCTCTAATATTGTATTTTTATAGTTAAAATACGATTAAAATAAAATTAGCATAGCTACTGGCACCTGTATAATCATACAAATATTCTAAAAAACAATACATTTACTCAATACATATTCATTTCATTGGGTCGGTAATAGGTTATACAGAATTTCTTTAATAGAACCTATTACCGATGTACCTGTACTTTTTAACCGACTTCAAAAAGAATGAGGTTCTCAATTCGTCTGTATGTTTTTTTTAGTTTTTATGGATAGTGTGTTAGTATTTATTTTTATTATTTTTTGCCTAGTAGGTAAATATAATGTAATTAACATTAATAACAATTTAAAATATTTAGAAAAATTATAAAACTGTAATTCATTTTTCATTAAAAACTATTATTAAAAATCACCTATTGACTTCCACTTACTATAATTCTTAACCCACTGCTAAGCAAAGGTTTAGTAGTTTAGTATATTCGACTAGGTAAATTTTAATTCAGAAACATGGAACGATTAAAACGTATGTAATATACAGCTAATCAACTTAACTCTGCATTGATGGCTATCGATAATGGAGCAAGTATCTATGAAACCTCAAAGAGATTTGGGATTCCTAGAACAACTCTTCGTGACAAGAGAAATCACAAGTACTCTAATGAAAATTGTGGGGTTCAACTTGTCTTCACCAAGCACGAAGAACGTCATTTAATAGACTGGATTCACTGTTATATTTCAATATGTAATTCATATTATGAAGCATATCTCTTAAGACTGATTAAAGGCTGGTTATAATTATAACATTCTGTATTCTAAAGAATTAAACCCACACGAGCATTTTTATTTGACTGAATTTGTTCTGTTCATTTAGCGGTCGGTAATAGGTGCCACAAAAACGGTAATAGGAACACACCCATGGTTTGAGTCGGTAATAGGAACATAGCCCTTTTCATCAATTTATATTTTTTTTAAATATTTATTTAATTTTTTCGAATTGTTTCTATATCTGACTGACAAGATCGTTAGTTTCAGTACTTGAATAAAAATAAAAAATGACACCAGTTATTAAGCATGTGCTTATTTTTTTCACATAAATGTGAACTTGGCTTAAACTGGCGGTAATAGGTGCTTTTACGTTATGTATTTATTACTTTAAATTTTATACTACACTAACTTTTGCCCGCGACTTCGTCCGCGTGGAATAGTTACTTTGGGCTAACGTTAAATTTAACCCCGATTTTGAAGCATTCTTCATTGGCGCTCCGCTCCTATTGGCCTTAGCGTAATGATATATCGCCTATAGCCTTTCTCTATAAATTGACTATTTAATTAAAAAATATTTTTTCAATTCAAACCAGTAATTCCTGAGATTATCGCGTTCAAACAAACAAACTCTTCAGCCTTATATTATTAGTATAGATAGCTGTTGCCCGCGAAATCGTCCGCGTTTCCGTCGTTTTTCGTAAAAAAAAGTAGCTTATGTCCGGCTCACGGTTCAGTGATTTTGATGTAACAGACAGATTAACTTTCGTAATTTAGTAGGGAAATATAATATGTCAATCTATAATACTGTTGAAAAATATCGCAATACGGAATCGCACAATATTATTGTTAATATCTGTGCCCGCGACTGCGTCAGCGTATAACTCCTTGTGTGTTATTAAGTTAATATTGTTTAGATCACGTTCACATGAGGCTTAAGTACCTATAGAACGAAAATACTTCAGCGCAAAGCTTCCGGGTAAACTATGTTGAAAGTTGACCCGTCCGGCACGTGAACATAAAGATTTCTAGAACTACTAACCCGGGAAAGAGCGACGTACAACTGACCATGCGAGAAACAACTGACACCGAGATCTACTCCAGCAACACGAAAAGTCTGCCCTTGAGCCTTATTAATTGTCATTGCATAACACACCGATACTGGGAATTGCGTTCTTTTAAATTGGAATGGAAAATTATTTGGTATTATGGAAATTCTGGGAATAAAGACGGTTTCTCCTGCACCGCAACCTGTTAAAATTTGAGCCTCGATTTTATTTTGTTGCAACTGGGTTACTTTTAGCCGAGTTCCATTGCAGAGTTGTGGTGGTCTTAAATTTCGGAGCAGAATAATCGGAATGCCAATTTTTAAACAAATTTCATGAGAAGGAAGTCCGGGCATATTTAAAGAATTTAAAAATTCTATCGGGTAATTAGTGGCTTCTTGTTCATCGACCATTCTATTTATTGAACTATAAACTTTGCTTTCCCTCTGTATTTTCGACAGTATTTTGTTATTAACCTCAAATGCCTGGTCATTGCGAGGAGTTAAAATAGATCGTTTGCATAGCCAAGAATTGTCCCTATTTAATATATTTGTTACGTCACCGTAAACCGACGATATAAGATATGGTTGGGCGGCTTATTATTAGCGTATTGCGTGGATATAAGATATGGTTGGGAAAATTATTATTAGCGTATTTCATGTATAACTTTGGTGTTTCTATACCGATTTATATGATTATTTTTTATGGAATAGTTAATAATGTTAATTTTTTCAATTAGGGGTGACTGAGAGTGTTATAAACGTAAGAGTAGACAAATATTATAATCAGAAAGCTTCGAACTGCTAAGCTATCGGGAGTTACACGTGTTATTGTGAGTCAACCATAAAAGATAGACATATGCTGTCGTGGGATACTTTTTATATAATTTTAAGGAGCATATTTCCGTCATGAAATGATTTCTGTGTAGCTTTAACCATTAAGGTTGCACACGCGACGGAAGCTTAAAAAATGGAGAACTTCTCCCGTTTTACCAACATTTCCCTTCACTGCTCTGCTCCTATTGACTGTAGCGTGATGAAAAGTATACTATAACCAGCTCAGGAGTATGAAAAATAATTGTACTAAGTTTCGTTAAAATCCGTTGAGTAGTTTTTGTTTCTATAAAAGTTATACAGACAGACAGACAGACAGACAGACAGACAAAAATTTTACTGATTGCATTTTTGGCATCAGTATCGATCCTTAATCACCCCCTGATAGTTATTTTGGAAATATATTTCATGTACAGGTTTGAACTCTCTACAGATTTATTATAAGTATAGATAAAGATTAAGTACAAAGGATTTTTTTACTTTCTACCCGACTGCAAAAGAAACAGGGTTATGTTTTTATTGCAGTATACCAATATACATGTATCAATAGGTATTGTATTGGGAAATACACACACCATGTTCATAAAAAATATGTTCGTAAATAAATACAAAAAAAAAACGAAAAAAAAAAACTATACTTATTTCATTCCAAATCATACAATTTTAATTGTCATTCCAAACAGGTTTTAGTAACCAAACAAAAAATACAAGACAATTTTAGTTTTTTACCAATTCGTATTTTCGAACGTCGAATCTTTGCGAATTCATTTAGGTCTTAGTAAAATTGCGCAAGGGCATGGGGGGCAAGGTGATGGGGGAATTTATTCACGTATTGTAAATAAATACAAAAAACTAAAAAAAACAAAAACTATATTTCATTCCAAATCATAAATTTTAATCGTCATTCCAAACAGGTTTTAGTCACCAAACAAAAAAAAAATACAAAACAATTTTAGTTTTTTACCAAATCGTATTTTCGAACGTCGAATCATTTGCGAATACATTTAGGTTTTAGTAGCATCCGCACGGGGGGCACGGTGCTGGAGGTTGTGGACAAGGACAGGGGGGCGGGGGGCATGGAGACGGGGGTGGACACTGACACGGGGTGTACACTGTAGCCGGTCCAGTGCAGGGCGGGTTCGTACGGCCCATGCTGATGGCTGGGGGGGCGATCGTAGGCTGGCCGACTTCTCCGAAGCAAACAGTACTACCGTCGCAAGTACTGTAGCAGCGCCACGGAGCGGCGGCTGCGACGCTGATTAGAGCTATTTAAAAAAGGAAATAAATAAATAAATGAAAAAAGAAAAGAGAAACAGAAAAATTCAAATTTATGTAACGCCCGACAACCTTGAAACACCTGAACAGATCTTGGCAAATTCAAAAAAAAACGGCTTCAGAATCGGTCCACTAATTTAGAAGCTACGATGCCACAGGTAGACACAGATACACAGACACGTCAAACTTATAACACCCCTCTTTTTGCGTCGGGGATTAAAAAAAAATAAACATGAAACATCCCACAAAACGTTTTGGGAATACTTTCATTGTGCGTACGGCTAAAGCCCGATTTACACTTCAATAAGTACAGTAGCCAGTTAAGAACTCAGACAGTTAGTAATAAGTTGTATGTAGCGTCCAAACGTAGGCGAGTGAGTAGTCATAAGTTGCCCAAGAAGAAGAAAAGAAAATAACACGTGTTCGCGGCCGCAACCTACAAATTTATGGACTGTACTAAACTCGCCCGTCTACATGCCAGCCAGTTAAGTTGGAGGGGTGCGGGAGACGCGAGAGAGGGGGCTACTTCGCGCTGGACTCGCCGAAAAATAGGATCGCGATCTATTTAACTCAACAACTTACTATTTAACTCGCTTTTGCCGTTCAAACTACAATAACAACTTAACTCGCCGAAGACGCAAGTTAACTCGTTACGGTACTTATTGCAGTGTAAATCGGGCTTTTGGAGTGGAATTCTCTGCTGGAGTCTGTGTTTCCCGATAGCTATAAGGGAGTCTTTAAGTCAAGAATGAGTAGGTTAGCTAGGTACTTCTAGGTAAGCGTGCTCCATCTTCGACCACATCATCACTTACCATCAGTAGTGTTGCCCAAACGAGAGTCTCGCAAGAGTCTTGCAATTAGCGATTATCCTATTGCTATTTATTAAACGGTAGTTGAGATCTCAGAACAATGTAACAGACTCTGTTACATTGTTCTCAGATCTCAACTACCGTATTGCTATTTATTAAACGGTAGTTGAGATCTCAGAACAATGTAACAGACTCTGTTACATTGTTTTCAGATCTCAACTACCGTTTAATAAATAGCAATAGGATAATCGCTAATTGCAAGACTCTTGCGAGACTCGTTTGGGCAACACTAACCATCAGGTGAGATGGTGGTGAAAGGCGAGCCTATTATTTATCAATAAAAAAAACTTAGCAGCATCTAAGCAGACTGAAAGGCGAGCCTATCATTAAGACTGCATTTTAAATCAAGGAGAAGCTTGTGGCGAAATAATAACAGCTGCACGGGGGTCGGTGGTCGGAGGTTAAGCAACATCTACTGAGGGCAGCTCGTGGTTGGGTGAACATTTTAACATATCGACGGTTAAAAGGAAATAGGGTATAAGTGACATTATGGACTGGTATTGTTTTGAAAGCCGACTGTTTCTTGTGTTCTATTATCTTTTATACAACCACTGTGAAAAGTACCTTATCCTTCTTTTACTATAACACTTATTCAACTGTCTGATGTTTTAATAAAAAAATACATCACGACGGTTAAAAGGTAATTGGGCATAAGCGACATTTTGGTCGAAATTGACTTATGAATGACATTCTACTTAAAAATTTCCGCTCTTTCGAATGCGCAACTCCCATTGCTCTGTGATGACTTTTTTGTCACTTATGGCCAAGCAAAAACTGCGTTTTGTAGAAAATTATATCCATTTTTCTAAAATATCTAACTTTAAACTGCTCTCGAAGTATTTGATTTTTGTCGCTTATACCCTATTACCTTTTAACCGTCGATCAGTTTTTCTAAAATTCTAAACTTTGAACGGCTCTCCTAAACATTTCTTTTTTGTCGCTTATACCCTATTTCCTTTTAACCGTCGATATCGAAATTCCTCCGTTTGACGGAAAACACGTCAAGACGTTGGTCCTAGCTGTCATTCGTACATCTTTGACAGTTGAAACTCAAACTCAAATTTTTTAAGTCACATAGGCCTTTCTTTTCCGTCAGAGCGGGAGTGTCAGACTTCTACTGATTAAAAATCCACCCTGTTCCTTCAGCTGCCCTTAAGTTCCAGGGCCGCGGTATCTCGTTAGAACATTACCGCATCTCCGGAAGGCAATGGCCTTATGGGGCTCCGTCACTGATGCTGACAGCTCTTTGAGGCGCGCGTGGAACACGACGCGCCTCCGGCCCGGGCCTGGTCCTTACCGGACGGTGAGCTACTCCTGCTCGCCGTCTGCAAGCCCGTGCCTACGGTGGCCGGAGATCGGCTTGCGATATGTCACATAGACTTACATGGGCACTTCTAAAACGTCAAAAGCTAGTAAACGGTTCAAAATTGGTCCTTTCCTAATGCTAAATTCGATATGCTCATTTTTATAATTTTTTTTTTGGACAATATTGATCCGTCGTGATAGTAAAAAAATATTAATATTATTTATACTGCTCGGAAAGTGTCTTATTACTTTTTAAAAAGTTTTACGTCATTACGTACTGTAGTACAAACGTGCGGGTCGCAAAAGTGTATGAAAATCCATTACTAACGCACTGTTTTTTGAAGTGAAAACTTCTTTAGCGGCGCTGTGCACTTTTTTGTAATGGGTAAAAAATGTTAAACTCGCGTCAGGACACGTGACCTGATCGAAAATTCATAAGACGGACGGAGAGTCTAAGAGATAAACTTTTTAATGTAATATAAATTGTCATGTTTGTGTACGATAGCGCAATAAATAAATATTGTATTCTACCACATAAATGATAGTACTTTTATACTGATAATTAAAGCAATTCTTGCAAAATTATTCCCTAACCATTCCAAAATATCAAAAATGCACAACGTTAATCTTCAAGTTTTCACTTCTGCCGGCACTCCCGGAGTGCAACCCGATTTTTTTTTTTAATATTTGGACCAATACAGTAGCTAACTTAAAAGTACTTATAATGCCAAAAAACGTAATCTCTTCTGCATTGTCTCAAATGGCTCAAACCAATATTAATCTCGCTGGCAAAAGTATTACACTGAGTTTTAATAACTGTAACAATTTTAATATAGACTACAATTTAAAAAAAAAATCTTTTATTTTCCTCGTAGGTATAGTATAAAGCACTATGTATCACTCGGAAGAAAGTGCGATTCCCAACTCGTGTGTATTAAGTACACCCTCGTTGGTAATCGGTCACTTTCTGCCCTCGATGAACTATGTACTATAAATAGTGTTATTATTTAACATACAATAAGTATAAAATGAATGCCACAAAACAAATCGTTTTGTGAAAAGAATATCCTTGGAATGAATGGAACTAAGATGGTCACTGATGACACACACCACGCGTTGATCTTAGCAAACTTTGCTTAACCTTTGAAATGGATACATTTGTCTGAAATAACTTAGCCGATTAAATAGCTGATTAAAACAAAGATTGGTGAGTAATTAATACGGGCCGTAAGAGTAGCGATAAATCTGCCAGAACTCGTAAAAGGCCGTCCGTCATTGAAATGAAATGAAATATTTATTTTGTAAATTGGTTATAAATAACACTTTTTCACGCCATGTTTTTTTAGCGTGTTTAGTTTAGCTAGATGAGGCCGGTATTTCCTAACTGACTACTCTGAGAAGAAACACCGAAACAAACTCAGAGGTCAGTCTCTTTTAAAGTCCGGACAATTTGTATTTGTATATGAGAAGCATGTAGGTTCATGTCTGTGGTATTCTTTTGAGGAAATAACCACGCAAATTTGAGCGAACCTATCCAGACAGTGCAAGCATTTGTCAGTTATCGTGTAGCTCAACTTAGAACTTAAGGAACTCACAGTTTGACGGACAATACCAAAGTAAGGACATTAGGCCAGGAAGGCCATATAAAGCACTCAACCGGCCAGATAGCGGTAATCTACTCATAATATTCGTTGTTTTCCTGCTCTCACATTCACAATATAGCTTTTGAGAACCATGCAAGTTGTGTCTGAGATAGTCTTTTGAAGAAAGGTCAACAAATTTGAATGCCTACCGTATTGACCTGGTAGTCCAAAATTGAGACAGACCTCAAGTTAGCCCAATTGCCAGAGCCGACAAACTAGGATAAAATATCCTGGCGCAGGAGAGTGAGGAGACTCGACCCCAAATAATAGGAGCAGGAGAGGAGAAAGAAGAAGAAGAATAATTAATACGAGTTTTACTCACCAAGAACCACAAATGCCTGGAGACCCATTATGCCTTTCAGTGTGTATTCTTACCTCTCTCACTTCTTATATACTTTCAAAGCCAATATAATGTTATGAAAAGCTCCAACAACTGTGAAAATTATCGACAATTACGTTCTAGGTTATATTACTATGGCGTTTGAGTAAGCTGATAATGCGTAGATTGTATTTTTTTTCGGTCGTGGAATCATCAAATAGTTAGAATAGAATGTTATTAATATCCAAAGCACTTAGATAGATCGATAGATATACTGTTTATTGTACACCACAACAGAAAAAAATAAGGACTTAGACAAGTAAAAAGGGTGATACAAAGGGGGTTTTATCGCTCATTTTTCTTGTTACATCAAATTTACGTAGATGGTTCCATTTGGAAATGTAACACAGGGACTCTGCTGATTCTACGCGTCGTGTCACCGCTGGTCAACTACTCCCATTCTGCTGATGCCGCATAACCGTTTTGCAATCGATTTAAACTATATTTTTATAACAATAATACTAAACACTTCGGTACTAGCATCGTCCGAGTTTAGACTTAACATTCATTGTAATTAAACTTTTATTTAATTTAATTTCGGTTTTTTTTTAAGTCCTCCTGCTGTCACCTTCATAATTTACTATATTCTCATTGTAAAATATTGACAAAACAACAAATAATAATAATAAATAAATAAACACAATCTTGTGGAATCAGAAGTACCATACTATAGGTATGTGCCCGACCCTGTTCTCGAAAATGGCAATATTACACAGTACTAGGATCGGTCTATCATCACTGACAGGACTATTGTTGCCAATAAGCCTGACATAGTGGTGATAGACCGATTAGAGCATCGCACAATGATTGTTGATATAGAATTCCCCCATGACGAGAACCTCGTGAAAGCTGAGATAGATAAAAAAATAAGTATCTTGACCTGGCACGCGAGGTTGTCGACATGTGGGATGTGGAGACAGCAATCATTGTACCGATAGTCGTCACAGCCAATGGTATAATATGCAAGAACCTCGACCAACATCTAAGGAGACTCTCATTGGGCAGCTGGATCAAGGGCTTGATCCAGAAAGCATTACTCCTGGAAACGGCGCGTATTGTGAGGAGGTTCCTCTCTCAAGAGTTGTTTTCTACAGATTGTACTTCGGGGAGTGTGCGCAGGAGCTCCATGACCTGATTCCTCCATCTCCCTTTCACTACCGGTCTACCAGACGCACGGCTGGGTACCACCCACACTTGGTTGATATACCGTCTTGTCGTACCAAGCGCTTCTCCTCCACATTTATTGTGCGCACAGCCAAGCTGTGGAATTCTCTGCCGGCTTCTGTGTTCCCTGCCACTTATGACCTTTCAACCTTTAAAGCACGAGTAAATAGGCATCTTCTGGGCTCGTTCGTCCCATCTTAGACCTCATCTATCGCTTACCATCAGGCGAGATCGAGGTCAAGAGTGGGCCCATCAGTAATAAAAAATAAAAATAAAAACCACCGGTAGCTTGGACCCTGTTCCCGATACCGGTAGGCTACTATTTTTTATATTTTTAAATGTTTATATTTTTATATTAATATTTAAAAATATTATTTATATGTACATAGATTAAATAAATATATATATATATTGTATAATTATCATTTGCTTAGCCTTTTTCCAACTATGTGGGGGTCAGCTTTCAGTCTAACCTGATGCAGCTGAGTACTAGTGTATTATATGGAGTGTCTGAATATCTGACCTCTACAACCCAGTAACTGGGTAACACGATGTCTATTGGCAACTGTCAGATTCACTGGCTTCTGACTACTCGTAACGTATTTAAAATATATTTACATATTACCTACTTATGATATACGATATAGCTTAAAAACTATTATGAAATAAATAAAGAAATAATGGTGTTCATTTTGCAAATGGGTTATAAGTGTTATTTATAACTTATAAATAACACTTTCACATCAAATAACAACCCGGTTTCTAAATCTAGAGTCTGTCGTTGAGAAAAACATATTCTACCCATACGCAAAAACGTTTCGGGAATACTTTAATTGCGCGTACAGCTAAAGCCTGCAATACATGTTGGCCGAGCGTAGGCCAACGCAAGCGTTGGCAAATAGGTACAAGGCAAGAAATCCACATGTTCGATAAGTTCGTCGAACGCCAATGCAGACGACCAATGTAGGAGAGCTGCCCACACGTTGGCCGAGCGCAGGCGAGCGCCTTTGATTTGTGACCAAAAACCGACACCGATCCGAAGTGAGGCAAGTGATCACGAGCAACGGTGAGCGAAGACAAGTTGCACCAAATGAGCTCTATACAAGTTGGCGCTGGCCTACACTCGGCCAACTAGGCAAGTGACACCGAGCGATAGCAAGACAAGGCAAATATACCGCCTACATGTTGGTATTGGCCTTCACTCGACAACGCTCGGCCAACATGTATTGCAGGCTTATATGTATGTTTATTTATTTATCAGACAAAAAAAAATATCCATGAAATTGTTAGTAGGTGCACTTAGACGGGCACGCCGCAATTGCGGCGGTAAGACCCCTCTTTGAGGAGTGGCTAGATCGGCGTCACGGCGTCCTGACCTACCGCATGACGCAGGTCCTCACCGGACACGGAAGTTTCGGGAGGTACCTGTGTCTGATGGGAAAGGAGGAAACGCCTGGGTGTCACGACTGCGAGGGTTGCCCTGAGGACACAGTCGAGCACACGGTGCAGGACTGCCCCGCTTGGGCAGAGCACCGACGTGTCCTCACGGCGGCAATAGGCGGAGACCTCTCGCGCCCGGCATTGGTCGAGGCCATGCTGCGGGGCGAGAGGGAGTGGGAAGCGGTCGCCTCCTTCTGCGAAGCAGTCATGCTTCCGAAGGAGGAGGCGGGCCACGTGAGGGAGAGGATGGCGTCCTCCCTCCAGCCCAGCCGCAGTGGTAGACGCCCACGGCGTCGGACGTCGGCCGACGATCTCCGGCCACCGTAGGCGCGGGCATGCGGACAGCGAGTAAAGGGCAACTCGCTGTCCGACCATGGACCATGCCCGGGTCGACGGCGCGTCGTGTTCCACGCGCGCCTCAAAGAGCGTCAGCAATATGACGAGGCCCCCCCGTAGAGGGCCGAAGCCTGCCGGGGTCGTGAGACTCATCCCGTTACCGTGACCCCGGTACGTAAAGCGTTATTGAAGGAACACCGTGGATTTTAGTCAGTAAAAGTCTGACAGTCCCTCCCACCCTGCCCGGGGTGGGAGGACTTATTTGATAATTTTACCACGCTAAAAAAAAAAAGGTGCACTTAGAATTAAATGTTAGTACCTTAAATTTAAATCACACACAACGCAACACAACATTATTTTACACGAATTAATCATAATAATAATCAAGGTTGAATTAATTTAAAAATAAATAATAAAGGAGTTCAATTCTCTGGCAGGATCTGTGTTTTCTAATAGCTAAGATCCGGGGGTCTTAAAGTTAACAGTGAATAGGTAAATGTGCTTCATCTTTGAGCGCATCATCCAAACGCGAGCCTATTAACAACGAAAGACTGACCAAGTTGGACTCACCGAGGGTTCCGGGAGTTATTCCGGTCTGACACCCTGATCCCCTGAGATCGGTTTTATTTTATAATTATTTTTTATTCCGGTCTGATCCACCGCGCAGGGTATCACAATTAAAGTTAAATGTTTTATTCCGGTCGGATAACCTAACAGTTTTTGGAGCGTTAGCAAAAACATACGTACAGGCCGTACAGGGTTATTAAAATACTGTTTGTACATAATTCTTATAGTAATGGAAACTAAGAAACAAACACTCTTAATTTTCCTCTTGGCCAAGTAATAAAAAAAAAGTTTTATTTTTAAAGATATTTATTACTAGCCCTGTGGGTAGAATTCACATTACTAGCTAAATATGCTTGTGTCTGAAGTGATAGATATTCATCTACGAGAGATATTCTTTTAACAATAGGTAATTGGAATAGTTTTAGGTAGGTTTCTTCATTTTTTCTATTTAGTAATGCATATAATAAAGGCACAATTAGTGTCTAGTTTTTCGTAAGTTTAGGTTAAAATTTTGTTACTGAATTAAGATGATCAAATAATAAAAGTCCAAGTGGCTGATTACCAGTGATGGTTTTAAACAAATAAAAACGAATATTTTACTACATGAACTATTTTTATCATTACTGTACTTAGCATTCAAAAAGAGGAAGGGGATCAGATCGGAATGTCAAAGTTTGTAGGGGATCAGACCGGAAAAAAAACGAAAAAAATACAAGCCGGGGATCAGATCAGGGGATCGGAACGGAATAACTCTTATAAACTTATCTAAGTATCTTAAACTAGCAGTTACGAGGAACTTCGCTCTCGTGGACTTAAACACGATTTTCTGATAGCTATAACCTAGGGGTCTTTAAGTCAAGAGTGAATAGGTTACTTTTAAGTAAGTGTGCTCCATCTTCAACCACATCATCACTTAACATAAGGTGAGATAGTGGTCAAACGCGAAACTATTGTCAATAAAAAACGACCTCCTTTTTTGGCAGTTGGATAAAAAGTAGCTTATAATTTTCCCCAAGTTTTAAGTTACTTCCGTTTCAAATTTCATTCAAATCCACCTGATATTGGATGATTTTGGTTGGGCACATTAAGTGACCCAAATTAACTTGTTTTATATTTATTTCTACTGTACCTAAGTATTAGGTCATTTCTATAACAATAATTAATTAATTTCAAATGGTTTCTATAAGTTAGTATCTGAAAGCTATTTGGTTCGCCCGCCACGATCGCGCGTTGGGATTCGTTTAAACCTAGCGACACCAGCGTTATAGTTTTGGTCACGGCTCACCGAGCATCGACCAATGTGGGCAGTCAGAACAAAGTTCTAGAAACAAAGAGAAGAAAGAAAATTCTCAGCGGTGCTGCACGCGTGTTTTATGTCTGGTGGAATTAATTACTTTTTCTACATGATGGACAGCTAAAAGTTTCAAGGAACTTGTTATAAATACCCAGTAGGGATTTGACAATCTGTTTCGTGAAAGTGCTTTACGGTGAGAGCTGCGGATGGTAGCTGGTGAAGGCGTCTCCGAGCTGGTCTCAGGTTAGTGACCAATAGTATTCGATGCTGACGTCGAAACCATTTCTTATTCTTCGGTTCACAGGGTGGGTTTCGTAGGAATTAAAAACACAATCTTGCATAATTGAGCCCCGCGCGTGTGGTTGGCTATTTACACGCCGCCACACCAACTTTAGAACATAGCGCGTTTAAACAAAATTTATAATATTAGTATAGATTAAGTTCCGACTTAACTACATTTTTAAAGTTCTCAGATTTTTACCTTTACATGTACTGCAAAACCTTGTTTCTTGGAAAATTTCATGGTTCTAGGGTAACGGGACGTACCCCGGTTTTGAATCCCTTGTGAAGTCGCAGATTATTAGACATAAACGGGCATATCTTTTCATTGCATTGAGCCGCCCAATACGAACCCTCGCGCATCTCTAAGATTCGCCGACCAAGGCATAACCTTGTCACTACCGATGACGCAGTCATCCTACTCCAAGGGAGCCGTAGGGAAACAATCAGAATACACAAACACAGAAACCGATCGTCTTTCCGTCCTCGCCACTGAGGACCGCCGCGGCGACCCCGTAATTGTCCTCCCCGACCCTTGCCAGAGTCAGCCCGCGACGCTGAGCCAGTAGCTTTAAATTCTCTTATTAATAATAATAATGATATGATCCAGCCTGTCCCTAGCTGCCCTCCCCCTGCGACGCCCTAAGCCGAGGTCCGTACCCCACAGGGGGTGCCCTAAGCGTGTAGTCGCCTAGTTTGTAAGTTTGTATAACAAACCCTGGCAGAAAGGTTTAATTAATTTATTAATTAAGGCAACCACCGGCTTAAAAAAGACTGCAAACCTGAGTATCTGGTATAATCGATATAATTTCAGTATGATATCGTTAAGCGTATTAAAGTTCAAAAAAGTTGGGAATCCTAGCCAAGGTGAGACAGTACTTCACACCGGAACAGCTGCTCAATTTGTATCAAGCCCAGGTTCGGTCGTGTATGGAATACTGCTCTCATCTTTGGGATACATCTGCGAAATACCAACTGGACGTTCTTGAGTCTATCGAGAAGCGGGCCAAGAGACTCCTTGGCAACGATGCTCTGGTCGAGTCAAAGCTCCAGAGCCTTGAACACCGACGAGTTGCAAGTCTATCGGTTTTCTATCGGTTATGTTTCGGGGAGTGTGCGATGGAATTACACAATCTAATTCCGCCGAGCTCGTTCCATCATCGGACTACGAGACAAACGGCGAAGCGCCATCGTTACATGGTGGACATCCCACCCATACGCACAAAACGTTTTGGGAATACCTTCATTGTGCGTACGGCTAAGGAGTGGAATTCCCTGCCGGAGTCTGTGTTTCCCGACAGCTACAACCTAGGAGTCTTTAAGTCTAGAGTGAATAGGTTACTTTTAGGAAAGCGTGCTCCATCTTCGATCACATCATCACTCACCATCAGGTTAGATAGTGGTCAAACGCGAACCTATTTTCAATTTAAAAAAAAAACTAATTGAAAAACCCAATAACACTTTTGACCTACACAAGAATCGAACCCGTGACCTCTTGCTCAGCAATCGCTCTTGCGACCACTGAACTAACGCGGCAGTTAGAAAAACAATAAAATAAATTAAAATGTAAGGGATCGTCGTTTTTCCTTTTGAAGTACGGAACTCTAAAACACTTAGCCTTCGAAAGAGCAAATTATTACATCTGAATGCATCCCAAAACACAAAACAAGGTTTGTTACATTGATGCTTCGCTAAGCGTAGGTTAATGGTTGATTTGTGAGTTAAACAAAACGGTGAACATATTTTAGTATAAAAGGTTACAATATTTCGTGATTTCTACACAAGGTTGTCGAACATGGGGCGTCTTACGGCATTGGGTATAATAGGTAACTAATTCATTTAATAATAGTTTATAATAGTTAGTTACTGACTCATTTTGTTTACTTTAAAATGTGACGGAAGTTAAAAACTTAAAGACGTGTAAAAGTGTTATTTGTTACTAATTTACGAATTAAAATACAATTTATTTTTATTGCGAAACTTAGATATATACAGGTAAAAATAGAAATATATTATAGGGCAACGAAATATTCATCAACATCGCTATCAATGGGAAAAGTGCCCAGAACACTGGCTGCCCTCTGGTCACTTGAGGAGTCGACTTATGGTTTATTTTTTATTAATAATTTAGCCCATAACCTGGGGCAAAGGCCGAAATCCACCACGAGGTCCCAGTTTGGCTTGGTGGATATTATTGTTGCCATGTTACCTGGCTGTCGGTACAAAAACATGCCCACCAGTCACCCAGCGGCGGCCGCGCGTCATTGATAATTTGACCGTATTCTACCGGCGGCGGCGTTATTTAGCTTGTAAACTTTTTAAATGATTTTTGTGTCAAAATATAACATGGTGTAAGGCTATCGCTTTTAGCGATAAGATCGTCCATTGTATCACCCTTTTTAGTTGTAAAGTCCTTATTGTTTTACTGTTATGGTGTACAATAAAGAATATATATATCTATTAGCATCAATTCAGTTACTTATTCTGAACAAACTATATTCAGGTTTCGCGTAAAGAAAAACTAATGTTGTATATGTTTTATACTAATACTAGATCCCCACGTTGTCGTCGTGGTGGGGCTTGCGTGTTTCGATGATCTCTGGGGCCATGCCGGTAGAGGCACTCATGCCGGACGGGCCCAGAGGGAGAAACCAGACCAAGAGGGACACACCAGGGGAAATGCGCGCCGCCTAGAGGATCGAGCAGCTAGCTCGAGCTTCTAGGCGGCGCGGGGCCCGGTCTCAGAGATCGGGTCAAGGGGGAGGAAAGGTTCACTTCCGGTATGCGTCTAATCTTTAGACGTAACCGTGAAGTGAACCAGGGGAGGGGAAATGGGGTGTAGGGATAGAGGAACTCACCTCTTTAAAAAAGTTAAAACGTAATGGCAGAAAAAGTTTTTGAAAAAGCTACCCAGGCGGGTCCCAGCTGTTCATCAGCTGGGGAGTCCCGCACCGGACACGTCCGGTCAGTCCCACCGTACTCTGGGGGGAACAACAAAACCTTTTACCCCAAGTTTGCCCCGGCAGTCGCCGCATCGAGCCAGGGAGGCTCACGTGCCCGTGAGGTGGAGTCGCTGGACTTGTCCAGCACGTCCACCTCACCGGCACCGAACATTGAGCGAGCGCAGAGCGCCGCTCCGCGGAGGAAGGAGGCGCTGGTGCTCGGGTCGGAGACCGACTCGGCATCGGACGCCGAGAGCTTCCAGAGCTTAGTCTCTGGGAGCGCAGTGAGGAGCGACGAGGGGGGCGCCGACAGGAGGAAGGAGTTCCTCAAGCGCCCCCGCGACGTTGAGTCGTCGTCGGAGGAGGAGCTTGTCTCGGCCCGCAAGATCCCCACTAGCGTGCGGGGTAAAGGCCGAGGCAAGACCTCGGGGAGGGGGCCTCCCTCTGGAGAGCCCAACACTGGTCTGGCCTCGAGCGAGGCCAAACTAGAAGAGGCCGTGGCGGCTGCCATCCGCACCATCTCGCGGAAGCGGAACCGCAAGAGTAAGGAGGACGCGATCGGCGAAGCCACGGCCTCCATCGTGGCGGCCGCGCGGACTTACGGCGGGGCTCCGGCTGCAAGGGACGATATGTCCAATCCGCGGCCGGAGGTCACCCGCCTGACTGCCGCCATTGAGGCTCTCCAGAGGGAGAACGCCGCCCTCAAGGCGGACCTGGCCGCAATCCGGGGAGACGGCCAGCGGAATGCGCCGCCGCGGGGCCAAAAGGAGAAAGGCCAGCCCACACCAGCGGAGAACTCGGTTCTCGACCTGGTGCGACAGGAGCTGGCCGCCTTCCAGCAGCGGTTCTCCGTATTGGAGAGCCGCGTGCTGCGACCCCCGCTGGCGGCGCCTTCGTACGCGGCTGCGGCCGCGTCCAAGCCTCCCCGGACGGCGACGAGGCCGCCTCAGGCGAAGACGGCCACTGGGCAGACGGCCCCAGCGACGGCGGCTCCTGCGAGGGCGAAGACGGCCCCGGCCAAGCCGAAACAGGGCCCACCAAAGCCGCCTCCGACCCCGACACCTGCGGGGCCGAAACAGGCGGCCAAAGGGAAGAAGGCCCAGGCCGGGAACCAGCCGTCCCAGCAGCCTCCTCCAAAGACTCCTCCGGCCGGCGCCGACTGGCAAGTGGCCGGGGAGAAGAGGAAGGCTGCTGGCGCAGCCAGGTCCTCGAGGAGAAGGGAGAGACGGCGGCGGCGAGACGCCGCGGCGCGATTGCGCGCCCCCAAGACCGCGGCTGTAGTGATCACACTGCAGCCGGACGCGGTGAAGAGGGGCGTGTCGTACCGCGACGTGCTCGCGAAGGCGCGGCAGGTGATAGACATCACGGAGCTCGGCATCGTCGGCGGCCTCCGTCACCGGGTCACTGCGACGGTGGCTCGGATGCTGGAGATCCCCGGCGCGGCCAGTGGCCCTGCCGCTGACGCTCTGGCCGAACGGCTCAGAGCGTCCTTAAACGCGGAGGAGGCCCGAGTCTCCAGACCCACCAAGCGCGCAGACATGCGCATATTGGGTCTGGATGACTCCGTGACGGCCGAGGAAGTGGTGGCCGCCGTAGCCAGGACTGGGGGGTGCCCTCCCGATCAGGTTAGGGCGGGCGCCCTGCGTCCTGGCTTCACGGGGGGGCAAACCATTACGGTTAGCTGCCCCGTCCCGGCGGCCAAAAAGATCCAGGAGGGCCGAAGGCTCCTGGTTGGTTGGGTGTCTGCGCAGGTGAAAGTCCTGGACCCCAGACCCCTGAGGTGCTTCCGCTGCCAAGTGGGCAACCATGCGGCATGCGTGTGCACCTCGGAGGTAGACCGCAGCGATAGGTGCTTCCGCTGCGGTCAGCCCGGTCACAAGGCCGGCTCGTGCTCCGCCCCGCCTCACTGCTTCGCATGTGAGGCGGTTGGCAAGCCGGCCGATCACCGGGCTGGGGGCAAGTCCTGCGCCCCACCCTCTGGTAGGTAGGCCCTCTGCCGCCGTCGTCACCGCCACCGCCGCCGCCGCCGCCGCCGTCGCTACTGCCGCCGCCGTCGCCGTCGTGGCTGAACCCCCGCGAGGGGCCCTGGAGGAGGCTGCAATGGATCCCGATTAATGGCCCCATTGCGCTTCCTCCAGGCGAACATCAACCACTGCGCCGCTGCTCAGGAACTTTTGCTACAGAGCATGGCGCAGTGGTTGATCAACGTCGCCGTGGTCGCCGAGCCGTATTTTGTCCTGCCCAGGAACGACTGGGTGGCGGACTTGGACGGCTCGGTGACCCTCGTTTCGTCGGCCGCCGCCGGTACCCCGCCCCTCGATCGCGTCAAGAGAGGGCGTGGGATCGTCGCAGCACGGTTCGGAGAGATCGCTGTGGTAGGCGTTTATTTCTCCCCGAACCGAACTCTCGCCGAGTTCCAGAACTCCCTAACGGAGCTGGGAGACGTCGTCGTCGCCCTCGGTTCCCTCCCCGCCCTCGTCCTCGGGGACTTCAACGCCAAGAGTCCGGCTTGGGGTTCCCGGTCCACGGACTATAGGCGGGGCAGGATGCTCGAGCACTGGGCCCGTGCGCAGGGCTTGGTGATCGAGAACCGGGGTTCTGTCCCCACGTGCGTGCGGTTTACGGGCGAGTCGGTGGTGGACGTTACGTTCGCCACCCCCAGCCTGTCACCGCGCGTCACCGACTGGCGCGTTGTGGAGGAGGTGGAGACCTATTCCGACCACCGGTATATCCGGTTCGACGTCTCCGCCCAGACCCCAGACGCGCCGGTCCGACGGGACCTGAGTGGTCCGCGATGGGCGCTGAAGCAGATGGACCGGGAGCTATTCCTGGAAGCCTCGATCGTGCAGGCCTGGGGATCACCCCCGGACAGGCCTGCCGACATAAACGACGAGGCGGAGTGGTTCCGGGAGGCCATGTCGGAGATCTGCGACGTGGCCATGCCCCGGGCCCGGCAAGGACGCGCCCGGCGTCAGCTGTACTGGTGGTCGAGCGAGCTAGCAGCGCTGCGCGAAGCGTGCGTTGCGGCGCGACGCCGGTACACCAGGTTCCGCAGGCGCCGCACCCGACCTCCGGATGCGGCGACTGTAGAGGCGGAGCTGTACGAGGGTTACAGGGCAGCGAAGGCCGTCCTCCGAGACGAGATCTGGCGGGCCAAGGAACTGGCCCGGGAGGAGATGCTGGCGACTCTGGACGGGGACCCATGGGGCCGCCCCTACAAGTGGGTGTGAGAGAGGCTCCGCCCCTGGGCTCCCCCGTTGACGCAGAGTCTCCAGCCTCAGTTCTTGGAGGACGTGGTGAGCGCCCTGTTCCCATCGCGAGGGGAGCACGCTCCCCCGCCCATGGCTCCGTCTCCGACGGAACCTGAAGCTGGCGCAAACGCGGACCACAGCGACGACGACGTCTACGACGCTCCAGAGGTGACCGAGGTAGACTTGAGAGTGGCGGTACAACGGCTCAAGGCCAAAAATACCGCCCCAGGACCCGACGGCTTGCCAGGTAAAGCGTGGGTCCTGGCCTCGGAGACTCTCGGGCCTCGACTAGGGGGGCTCTTTAGCGCATGCCTGGAGAGGGGCCAGTTTCCGCTTCGCTGGAAGACGGGAAAGCTGGTCCTGATCCAGAAAGCCGGGCGCCCTGCGGACTCTCCGTCCGCATTCCGGCCCATCGTGCTGCTCGACGAGGTGGGCAAGCTCTTGGAAAGAGTGATTGCAGACCGCCTCTTCGGGCACCTGAATCGGGTGGGCCCGGATCTTGCGGAGTGCCAGTTTGGCTTCCGCAGGGGGCGCTCGACGGTGGATGCTGTCATGCGCGTCAGAGCCCTCACGACGGGGGACGCGGTATCCCGGGGCAGGGTCGTCTTGGCGGTGTCTTTGGACATCACCAATGCCTTCAACACCCTGCCCTGGAGTTGCATCAGGGAGGCACTCCGGTATCACCGGGTGCCGACCTACCTCCGTCGCATAGTCGAGGACTACCTGACGGACAGAGCCGTCATCTACCCCGGTCACCGGGGAGAGTGGAACCGGCGAGAGATGTCGTGCGGTGTCCCACAGGGTTCGGTCTTGGGGCCGCCCCTGTGGAACATCGGATACGACTGGGTGCTGCGCGGCGACCTCCCTGACGGCGTCAGCGTAGTATTTTACGCTGACGACACGCTCGTCCTGGCGCAGGGAGAGTCGCACCAGGCGGCGGCCGACCTGGTGACGCAAGCGGTTGCGACAGTCGTTCGTAGGATCCGGCAGTTGGGACTCGACGTGGCGCTGCACAAGACCGAGGCAATGTGCTTCCATGGCGGTCGGAACGCGCCACGGTCCGAGTCCCACATAACGGTGGAGGGGGTTCGCATCGGCGTCGGGAGGACGATGAAGTACCTGGGACTCGTCCTCGACAGCCGGTGGAACTTCAGGGAGCACTTCCTGAGTTTGGCCCCAAAGCTGAACCGGGCAGTAGCCGCCTTCAGGCGACTCCTGCCTAATCTCAGCGGGCCAAACGCCTCCTGCCGAAGGCTGTACGCCGGCGTCGTGTGGTCCATGGCCCTCTACGGGTCCCCAGTGTGGGCCCTGTGTATCCGGACGCGACCACTAAAGTTGGTCGCATGCCAGAGGGTCATAGCTATCCGAATGATCCGGGGATACCGCACGATTGCCGGCGAATCGGCCAACCTCCTTGCCGGATTGCTGCCCTGGGATCTGGAGGCGACTGCCCTCCAGCGCGTCTATGAATGGCGCGTGGAGGCGCAGCGCCGGGGCATATCCCCGCTGCCTCGAGAAGTCGAGGCGCGGCGGGAAGAGCTCCGGCGCGATCTCAGGGCAGTATGGAGGGAACGACTGTCGCAACCGACGGCCGGGCACGCCGCAATTGCGGCGGTAAGACCCCTCTTTGAGGAGTGGCTAGATCGGCGTCACGGCGTCCTGACCTACCGCATGACGCAGGTCCTCACCGGACACGGAAGTTTCGGGAGGTACCTGTGTCTGATGGGAAAGGAGGAAACGCCTGGGTGTCACCACTGCGAGGGTCGCCCTGAGGACACCGTAGAGCACACGGTGCAAGACTGCCCCGCCTGGGCAGAGCACCGACGTGTCCTCACGGCGGCGATAGGCGGAGACCTCTCGCGCCCGGCATTGGTCGAGGCCATGCTGCGGGGCGAGAGGGAGTGGGAAGCGGTCGCCTCCTTCTGCGAAGCAGTCATGCTTCCGAAGGAGGAGGCGGGCCGCGTGAGGGAGAGGATGGCGTCCTCCCTCCAGCCCAGCCGCAGTGGTAGACGCCCACGGCGTCGGACGTCGGCCGACGATCTCCGGCCACCGTAGGCGCGGGCATGCGGACAGCGAGTAAAGGGCAACTCGCTGTCCGACCATGGACCATGCCCGGGTCGACGGCGCGTCGTGTTCCACGCGCGCCTCAAAGAGCGTCAGCAATATGACGAGGCCCCCCCATAGAGGGCCGAAGCCTGCCGGGGTCGTGGGACTCATCCCGTTACCGTGACCCCGGTACGTAAAGGGTTATTGAAGGAACACCGTGGATTTTAGTCAGTAAAAGTCTGACAGTCCCTCCCACCCTGCCCGGAGTGGGAGGACTTATTTGATAATTTTACCACGATAAAAAAAAAAAAAAAATACTAGCCGTGCCTGCGACTTCGTCCGCGCGAAATAGTGACTTTCGGCAGCATTTTTAATTTTTTAAACTAATTATTTTGAAAATAAAACTCATACATAATTTGAATTTCGTATTCTAAAAAATAAGTTTCAAGCTTCTGGCTTTAAAAATGACGTAATTTCCATGCAAACTTTCATCCCCTATTTCAACCCCTTACAGCTCTTTTTTCGCATTAAAAAGCAACCTATGTCCTTTCTCAGGCTCTAGACTATGTCCGTACCAAATTTCATTAATATCAGTTCTGACAGAGTTACTTTCGCATTTATAATATTAAGTAAGGATTATAAAGCGAAAACGTTTGTTTGTTTGTTTAAACGCGCTAGTCTTAGTACTTGGTAGATTTGAATGTAAATTTGGTATGGAAATTGCTTCAAGCTTAAGGAAAGTTAGAGGCTACTTTTTACTTGACTCCAAAAGTAGGAGGGTTTAAAAAAAAATACTAGCAAAATGTGGGTAGAATTCACATTACTAGCAATCTTGTTAACCCCTCCAACTAAGCTAAATATAAATAAAATAAAATAAAAATAAAATTCATTTATTTCAGGTCCAAGACCCATATAAAATAAAATCAAAATTCAAACAATTGCTCGGCTTCCTAATTTAAAATACAAAGGGAGAAATTTACATAAAAAAATATTTAAAGATATATTAAAAGTCAATTAAGTTAATAATAATAAATTTAAAAAATAAAAAAAAAAAAAAAAAAAAACATCATGTCAAATTATCAAATTACATACAAATTACGTAGTAGTTACGTTTTTATTATGATAGTCCACGGGGGCGAAAACCCGCGCGCCTTTTCGTCAACAAAAAAGAATTGGCTGCCGTGGTCAAAATCGGTAGAGGACTTATATTTTTATATGGTACTAGATTTTGCCCGCGACTTTCTGTGGGAATTCCGGGATAAAAACTATCTGATGTCCTTCCCAGGGTCCTAAACTATTCCCATGCCAAATTTTAGCTAGATTGGTGCAGCGGTTTAGGCGTGAAAAGATAACAGACAGACATACAGAGTTACTTTGGCATTTATAATATTAAGTATAGTATAGATATGCATAGTATGGATTAGTATATTAGTATGGAAGTATGGATATGGAAGTCCATGTGAGCGAAAACCCGCGTGCCTGCTCGCCAACAAAAAAGGATTGTCTGCCGTGGACAAATCGGTCGGAAGACTATTATGGTATTGTTAATGGTTCTTCTTCATCCCCAGCATTGGTAGCTTCAGCGGCTGCGGCGCCAGCGCCCCAGTATTGCGGGTGTCCGCCCCCGCCCTGTCCATGTCCGCCCCCGCCACCGTGTCCACCCCCGGTACCGCCTCCATGTCCCTGCGACCCCTGCGCTCCGCCACCTTGTAAGTATTTCTTTCTACTACCTTTTTACAGCAGTCTGCAGAAGTTAGCGTTCGTTAGCTGCGCTTTTCATTGATGCGAAACCTAGCCGTGGTGAGCAGTGGAAAGTTTGACTTGATAATATCCCGTCAGTAGATCCAATACTATGAGTGACGGTTCTTGTTAAACGGATCTCACAAATAATATTTTACGTTATTAGAGCATTACTCCTGGGACGGTGTGATACCTCTGTTCCTCAAAAAGCATCTTAAGCTGTTGGTCCTGAGCGTCATTTGGACATCTTTGACAGTTGTTACAGGTATTCAGAAGACAGTAAATCTGACACTGATCTGGCCAACCCAGCTACTGGATTGTGGAGGTCAACAAAGCAGTCACTCCATGTTAAACACTTATACCCAGCTGCATTCAGTTAAACTTGAAACCAACCCACATAGCTAAGAAAAGACTAAATAGATGATGATAACTCCAAGTTCACTAAAACCTTAACTACAAAGACTATCCTTTTCTCCTCAGCACCATGCGGCGACGGGATTGTCAAGGTCTTACTGCAAAAGAACTGCGTGCCTGAACGACTGAGGGAAGCTGGCTTCCAAGAGATCGCAGTCCCTGGAGGCACGTTCTTCATCAGCGCATCCCCTGACGTGATCATCCAGCCGCCCCCGATCCTGGTCCGACCACCGCAGCAGGCCGCTATCACGCCTCCGGCTTTGACCGTCCAACCACCACCGGTACCAGCTGTGACTCCGCCGCCAATCTGTGTGAGACCACCTCCTCTGGCGCCGATAACTCCTCCACCAGTACTGGCTCGACCTTGCCCTCTGCCTTGTATCCAGCCCCCTGCGTTAGTAGTGAGGCCGCCGAAACCAGCAGCTATCCAACCAGCTCCGATTAGCGTGACTCAGCCACGTCCTTCGCCGATCAACCCTGCTCAGATAGTTGTCCGACCTCCTAAGCCTCAATCTATCCAGCCACCTACAATCTGCATTTCGACGTCGTCGTTGCAGTCTCAGGGGCCGTGCGGATGCGTGCCGGCACCAAATCCGAGCCCTAACCCTTGTAACTCTTGCCCTCCTCCATGCCCGTGCCCTTGTCCATGCCCATGCCAGTGTACATGCCCATGCGAGCCTCCCCCACCCCCTCCATGCCCATGCGACTCATGCGTCCCTCCCTGCCCCTGAGAGCCTCCTCCGTGTACACCATGCTAAATGCCCGACAAACTGACTTGCCCTTAAAATTGCCCAACCTAAGACCCACTGCAAAGAATGATGTAATAAGACCCAAAGGGGCTGATGGGGTTTTTTATGCACCGTCGCCTCCTAATAAGGACGAATTTAATGATGCCGAGGATGATGGATAAGACCCAAAGGGGCTGATGGGGTTTTATAAGCACCGTCGCCTCCTAATAAGACCGAATTTAAGGTCCATTGGTATCAATGATTGTTAAGACTAAGACTGATGGGGTTAGTTAGAAACATGCACCGTCGCTTAAGCATGTTTTGAAGTTAGGATTCAAGAGTGAAAATTACCTCAAATACTCCATTAAGATTGCTGCACACTTGCAAGAACCACAGTATAGGAGATTGTAGCAGTGATACAACTATCCAGTATTAACGAGTGATGATACTGGAAAATTCTCCGTATTCCGGGTAGTTTTAAGGAATAAGTTTTATGTTTATTTTAGTGTGCTTCAAAGATCTCTATAACGTTTTCTACGCGATGACCTAGGCATGTGATCAAGGAATAATTAACGATTAAAATAATTGCCCGTACTGAGTTTTGAATGTGTGTTGTTTACAAATGTATATACTAAGTCTTTATGTATTTTAATAACGAAATATTATACACATATATGTATTAAATGAATTTGTTTTTTTTTTTTGTTACAACTTACCCCTGTTTAACTACTGAAAGCTGTAATATGATCAGCAATAATCTAATGCAATAAGCGGCAAAAGCCTATTGGGTAAGGTGTCGTCCTTGTTATCGAAATGCCGCGGGTTCGAATTCCACCCATGATTGCATTTTTCCATTTCAGACCAATCAGCTCAAAAATAATGCTACCAACAAGGTTATTACATTTCCGCCGCTTGAGGTTCTCTGCAGCTGCAGTGGTAGCACCAGCACAACATGACGAGTTAGACAGATGTGATGAATGAGTAAACGATATTTACTTTGTAAGTAGATAATTATGACAATTAAACATCAACTTTTTGCTAATTTTAAACTAGTTGAAGCTGGTATTACTTAACTGATTAACCTGAAAATAAACACCGAAATCAACTCAGAGATCAGTCTCTTTTAAAGTCCATACTGCTACAGAACATACAGAACTGTATAGGTTCATGTCTGTGGCGTTCTTTTGAGGAATAGGGCGCACACAGATAAAAATAGATTTTTCTTACATGGAGGATGGGGATTAAAAATTAGAAAAAATTGGCCAAGTGCAAGTCAGACTCGCCCATGAAGGGTTCCGTAGTAACTACGCTCAATAACTTTGTTTTTCATAGTGTTTGTATGAATTACAAAGTTATATTTCGTCGCCTTAGAGTGAAAACCTCGGGAGTACATTTTTGTCTAATTTTTTTTATTGCGTTTCCTGAAAGCAATACTAGCAACGCACATCCTGATCTCACTAATATGTTCATTCGATACTCGAAACGCTATCTATGAAAGTAAGTGAGAACCTCGTAAACACTCGCCTCGCGTCGTCAGTTTAGCGTAATGTGCCATGGATTATGCATTTCTGAACAGTTCGATATTATGTATAATATTTTTCATATTATACATATTATCGAACTGTTCTGGATATAAAAACGGGTTAAATTTACATATAAATTATAAAAAAAAAACATAAAAGAAACCGTACAAAAATTTTATAGCACGCAGATTTTTCTTCCGCCTGAAAAGTTACTCCTTTTTCACTTACGAGGTTTTCACTCTAAAGCGTCGATTTGCGGTTTTAGAAAATGTGCTATATCTCAAAAACTACTGACCCGATCTCATTCAAACCAATTTTCGTTGAAAGTTTTTATTAAGATCTACAGCATATATTTTTCTTAGATTTTTCACTCCATTATTATAGAAGTTGTTAGAGGGGGGGGAGGGGGGACATTTTACCACTTAGGAAACATATATCTTTTAAACGATTGACTTTAAGAAAACGTGGTTTTAGAAACCTCCATGTTATTTTCAAAGACCTGTCTATACAATGTGTAATTTAAAGGGTATATACATACCAAGTGCACGGCTTCTTCGGATGATAACAAACGATATGGAAAGTGTTATGAAATCCTATGTCTATATGTGTGGAACTTATTAGAAATTTCAATACATTGATACCAGAGATCGAATTTTCCAAATTAAGAAAAACACAGAGAATTATTGTATTATTGGCAAGTGACGTGGAAAGTTATTGACCCTCGTAGTGCTGTGACACGCTTGTTATGATCGATATTCAAGAAACATTTGAAACCAATAATTTGGTATCAATTCTTTGAGTCATTTATTTTAAGCTGAAACTGTGCATAGAGACTCCATACCAGATGTTGTCTTCAGCCCTTTTGGATAGATATGGGGTTTCCGTTACACGTTGTAGATACACACACACAAATAGGTTTGATAAAAATTTTTTTTAGTTTCAGTTCTATGTATGGGAAGCCCCCCTTAATTTTATATATTTTTAGATAATTGTATGGTAATAATAATCGGAAAGTGGTTAAGAGAATACATCTACCTACCAAGTTTCACATGTGTAATCCTAAAAGTTTCGGAATAAAATGGCTGTGACATACGAACGGACGGACAGACAGACAGACGTGACTGAACTATTAGGGTTCCGTTTTTTTGCGATTCGGCTACGGAACCCTAAAAATTGTCCTACGACGTTATAAATAGACTAAATTCGGACGCATCTACTACCTACTCTAGTTTTGGGACAATTAATTAGATCGCAGTGTCTGATATTTATCTGTACCACTCCTAAGCAAAACCCAACCCATCCCTTAACTTAGCCATTTCTCTGGATCTGTCCAGACTATGCAAGCATTTGTCACTTATCGTGTAGCTCAACTTAGAACTCCACGGTTGCTGTAAGACTTTCGACACAAGTAGATTCAGATTCATTTATTTGCCATAAATATGGTATTTTACAGATATTATAACAGATACATAATAGTCCTATATATTTCGCCTACTAAATTCGGCATGCAAATTTTGTGACAATATCAGTGAATAATTCAATGCAATTAAATAAAACAATAAAATTCCAATGTCAAAAAGTCAAGAAATTCGAAAATATAAAATACTAGCGACCCGCCCCGGCTTCGCACGGGTGTAATGTTAATAATAAAATAAATACTATAGAATGTCTTTATATACAACGTTGACAGCCTTTTTGGCATTCGAAAAAACATACATGTTCTCTTTAGTAGTTACTCTTGAAGGTGCGACATGTAATTAACCATGGGATCATTCAACGCTCAAATCTAAGCCTGCAACGTTGAATATTTGACCCCGGGATTTGTTAATGGTCATTGCAAAAGATATCTTTAACGGAAATTGTAGATGTTTATATTGGAACGGTAAATCCGATGATATCAGAGGAATTCGGGGAATCAATACATCTTCTCCGGTACCACATCCGGTGAGTATTGTGCACTCTATTATGAAAGTTTTAGTGATTTTACCAGCAAAGGCGTGTCATTGCAAAGTTTAGGTGGATTCAGGTTTCTTAATAAAATAACAGGATAACCTACTTTCAACACCATTTTATGAGGAGGGAGTCCAGACGGTTCAAAGAATTAAGAAATTCTATAGGATTTTTTTCAAAAGTTCTTCCAAATCCAGAACAGTATCAACCGAGTAGTATATTTGCGTCGGTGCATCAATCTTTGAAAGAATCAAGTTATTTACCTTATCATACTTGTTCGTTAGTGGGTGATAGAATTGCCCTTTCTATAAACCAAGATGACCAAGATATAGGTCGGTATAGACATTCTTGATCAACTCTTGGAGGTCGTCTATCAAAAAACAAAGGTTTTTCCTTAGTTTAATCCTTCCATCAATTTGTGTTAACTCTCCATTGCCAACTTTTAGCAGCATCTCTGAAAAAGCCTGTTCTCACGTGAAGACAACGAAACCCACCCGGGAAATTTTTGAGGCTGTGTATCGGGCGGCCGATACAATCAGGGGGTTTGTGTGTGTTTTTAGCAGAGGCGAAGTAACGCACTGAATGGCGTTTCAACACTTGCTTAAGGTCGGGATTTTGAGGTCCAGTGGAGATCCTCGTTCCTCAAGTACCAGGGCGGGCCCGTGGCCTTTCGGAGAAATTGGTTTTGAATTACTTGCATCCTATGGATCTGAGCCGAACTGGATTAAGCAAACACCGGACAGGCGTATGTCAAAATAAGGTGTATGCACGTGGTAAAAATGCGTAGTTTGCATTTTAGGGAGAGTTTGCTGTGTGCATTCAGCATGCTGTGTAACCTACCGAGAGCAAAAGCGGCTCGCTAGCGAACCGACTTTATGTGCTCTCTGTTTTGGTCTAGGATCACTCCTAGCACGGCCTGCGACGCGACGCCCTATTTCGCCGGCACAGCGCCGCAACCGCCATGTCCTTGCATTTTAAATCTGTAATATCTTCGAAACTATTCATTTAAATTATATGCTGTAAAGGGCAATATTGATCTTTAATAAATGCACAATGTATTTATGTTATTTAATTGGATAAGGATTAATGATGTATTGCTTAAAATCGCTTCGTAAAATATGCTCGTATTTACGTAAAAAGTAAAGGATAAAAAATGGTTCTTGTGGGTTACCTATAAGAGATGACATATACCATCGCGGACTTTTTTGTTGACCTTTTTAAGGTGTACAATACTGTAGTACATTATTTTGATCTATCTCGTAGGGTTCAGCCAGTCTTTGCAATGCAAGCGCAAAAAAATGTGTTTATTTGCGACATTACATTAGAAACCTCAAAAATCATCAGTGTTCCTCTACTATATTATGCATGTTATATACTTAAAAACCTTCCTATTAAATCACTCTTTCTATTGAAAAAACTGCATCAAAATCCATTGCGTAGTTTTAAAGATTTAAGCATACATAGGGACAGACACAGGGAAGCGAGTTTGCTTTATACTATGTTAAGATGTCAAATAATTATTGTAAATTTTATTTATAAAATTTACAATAATTATTTATTAATAATTATTATTTTTTATTTATGTCTAATATTTAAATTACACCCAAAATAAATTACATTACCTACATAAATTGCTTATCTTCCATGGAAATAAAGACATGTCGTCCGGTCTTTTGCCATCGTCGCGTGCCAGGCCATTGGGTTCTTATCACAGAAATAAAAATATTTTATCTATGGTTCTAATACAGCCGGAACGCTGACTGCCTTGTTCGTCGAGTGGTTGCAATCGCAGGCGCGTCTGCTCGGTCTTGGGTTCTAATCTCGGGTCGGGCAAAAAGTACTATTGGGTTTTTTTGTAAGGAATTTCTCAGTAGAAGCCCGGAGTTTGGAAGATGGAGGTGTGATGCCCCCGTGCCTCGGAAAAGACGTTAAACCGTTGGTCCAAGGTGACATTTCGACATCTTTGACAGTAATTACGGGTATTTATTTATTTATAGTTAATTAAAACGGTAAAACACCAATTAAATTAATTTTCATAGAAATACATACAGAGTTGATACGACAGAGGGGCATTAAATTACACTACGTATACTATACGTGTTAATTTGATACAGTTAAAAAATAAAAAGAGCCAAGAAATTTTTTTTCCCGACTTACTAACCAACCACCCTTTGTAAATAAATGTGACTGACCTTAAATACCTAGGTAACAAAGTGGCAACGTACATGGACGTGTCGCTCTTCTCGCCGATTTATTTCGTCTCAGAATTGTTTGTAGTTATTATAAAGTTTCGTTTGTAAATTCATTATTTTATTTATATATTCATTGTTGGAACCGACTTCAAAAGAAAGGAGGTTCTCAATTCGTCTTGAACTTTTGAAGTGAAAACTTCTTTAGGGGAGTTGAGGTGGGAGTTGAGGGGGGAGTTGCGGGTCGAGTTGCGGGTCGAGTTGCGGGTCGAGTTGCGGGTCCAGTTGCGGGTCGAGTTGCGGGTCGAGTAGGGGACGAGTTGCGGGTCGAGTTGCGGGTCGAGTTGCGGGTCGAGTTGCGGGTCGAGTTGCGGGTCGAGTTGCGGGTCGAGTTGTGGATCGAGTTGCGGGTCGAGTTGCGGGTCCAGTTGCGGGTCGAGTTGCGGGTCGAGTTGCGGGTCGAGTAGCGGGTCGAGATGCGGGTCGAGTTGCGGGTCGAGTTGCGGGTTGAGTTGCGGGTCGAGTTGCGGGATGAGTTGTGGGATGAGTTGCGGGATGAGTTGAGGCATGAGTTGAGGGGCGTCTCGTGGGGAGTTGAGGTAAAGAGAGAGAGAGAGAGGGCAACGGTATACCTTTGAAATATCGTAAATTTTTGAAGGTTTCACTTCTACCACGTATGAATTGCACACATGTTTTTTTTTACAATTCCTTCACTAATTAATCGAAAGGAACTTCGTTCCATCCGGGTGTCCCTTGCCACCTCTCAAGTTTTTTTTTTATAAATGCGAAAGTAACTCTGTCTGTCTGTGTGTTACGCAATCACGCCTAAACTACTGAACCGATTTTAATGAAATTTGGTACGAACATAGTCTAGTGCCTGAGAAAGGACATAGGCAACTTTTTAATGCGAAAAAGGGCTGTAAGGGATTGAAATAGGGATGAAAGTTTGTATGGAAATTGCGTAATTTTTAAAGCTAGAAGCTTGAAACTTATTTTTTAGATTTTTTATTAGATATTAATAAATACGACATTCAAGTTATGTATGAGTTTTGTTTTCAAAAACATTTGCCTGAAAAATTAAAAATGCCGTCGAAAGTCACTATTCCGCGCGTACGAAGTCGCGAGCATATAAGATAAAATTAACATTAAAATGGAACAGTAGACACTCTAGCATACTTCCTGTCGCAGAACACCAGACATGCACGCATAATTTTACTCCATTCGTCAGCAAACACATCACATTCAGGGTTGGTAGTCAGGAGGGCATTGAGCATCCTTGGAGTGCGACATACTGTCAAAAGCCAGTAAATCTGACTTTGGTTTAGCCAAGGGGTAACGTAATAATAAATAATAATAATAATAAAAGATTTATTGGGACTAAAAACACAAATCTAATAAATTAGAGTACGATAATGATGTTAAAGATTTATTGGGACTAAAACACAAATACAACAAATTAGAGTACGATAATGACTGTGTGTGTAAACTGTGTTGCAGCCATTAACGCCCATACAAGTAGTTTACGCGTCAGCGTTCCATCGTAAACAAACAATTTCTAGGTAAGTTTAAACAAAGATTAAAGATGGAAGAAAAGAATGAAAAACAAAATACGTAATTAACATGCATTAAGTTACCTATTGTATGCGCGCGTGCATGTTTGTGTGTGTTCATGTATGTGGCATGAGTTCTATGTGTGTGATGTGTTGTGCGTGTGGTGTGGTGTGTTGTACGTGTGGTGTGTTGTGTGTGTAGTGTGTTGTGCGTGTGGTGTGTTGTGCGTGTGGTGTGTTGTACGCAAGGGCGGATCCAGGGGGGGGTCATGACCCCCCTGGGCTGGCTCCAGGACCTAGGTTGTCCACTAATTAAATTTTTTAAATATTTTTACTAGAAAATACTCCAGTTTCTGTCGTTGTAAACGAATATCGGCAGTGGATGGCCAAGTGGCAGCGGAGTCAGGAAATACAAATTATAACTTCTTGTGACTTGATCACGATTATGTGACCCCCCCGGCACCAAAGCTGGATCCGCCCTTGGTTGTACGTGTGAGTGCGTGATACTGGTATTGTGATATGTGCAGGTGTTAGCGTGTGAGTGCGTATTGAAGTATGCGTTGAGATTGAAGAAGTTGAATGTTATGTTTTAACAAGGTTTTCAAGTTTTTCATAGGTTAAGCCATGCAGCCATTTGTCAACGGTGAGTCGACGTGTTACCCAGTTACTGGGTTGTGAAGATCAAATAAGCAGTCACTCCATAACAACACTAGTTCTCAGATGCATCCATTTAGACTGGACTGAAGCCAGAACGCTGACGGTCGTAAGAGCTCGTCGGAATATGTCGTTCAACGTAAAGCGCGGCTACGACTGTATAACAGACGGATAACATGATTTTAACGTTTTGTTTCTGTTATTCATGATAGACTTGCGTGACCGATATCTCACCTGATGTTAAGCGATGATGTGGTCTAAGATTGAAGTACGCTTGCCTAGAAATAAACTATTCACTCTTGACTTAAAAACCCCCAGATTATACCTTTTTAAGGTTCCGTAGGCGAATGGCAAAAAACGGAAGCCTTATAGTTTCATCATGTCTGTCTGTCTGTCCGTCCGTCTGTGCTTATGTCACAGCCATTTTATTCCGAAACTATTAGGACTATACATGTGAAACTTGGTAGTAGATGTATACTGTAAACCGCTTTCCGATTTTAAGAATAAAATTGAAAAATATTTAAAATAAAGGGGGCTGGAATACATGGAACTGAAACTGAATTTTTTTTTTCATGAAACATATTCGTGTTAATATCTATACACAGGTCTTTAAAAATGATATTGTGGTTTTAAAACCACTTTTTCATAAAGTTAATCTTTTAAAAGATATACGCTTCCAAAGTCGTAAAATGTGTGTCCCCCCCCTCTAACTTCTATAATAATGGAATGAAACATCTAAAAAAATATATGTTGTAGATCTTAATGTAAACTTTCAACCAAAATTGGTTTGAACGGGTCAGCAGTTTTTGAGATACAGCATTTTTTCTAAAACCGCAAATATAACTTTGTAATTAATACAAACACTATGAAAAACAAAGTTATTTGATGTAGTTGTAAAAATTCTAAATAAGCTGATTTTAAGAAATTTGTAAGGTTGTTTTTGTCAAATAAATATATTATATTATATTATTGTAGTTACTACGGAAACCTTCATGGGCGACTCTGACTCGCACTTGGCCAATTTTTTTTATTATCATTTCGTTATGATGCCAGTTATGCCGATTTATATGGGCTGCTGGGGTTACGAAATGCTGTAACGCGATATCACGGCCCCGGACGCAAGAGCAACAAAAGGAAAAAGGTGGGTTTTAAGTCAGTAATAGTCTGATACTCGCTTCCGTTACACAAAGAGTGAGAGGAGTGTATCATAACAAATAATAATACAGTAGAATCCGTTTGTTATGACTCCGCCTATATTGACCAACCTGTTATTATGACGTAATTACACTACTAAGTTTGGTTTTCATATAAAATTCTTTGTAAAAAAGTCATTATGACCCATTTTTAATAAATTATGCTATTTAATAAATTGTGGCTGCAGAATTATTATCACGATTTGTTCATAGCAATATTGAAAATGATAATTTGAACGTGGCGATGTCTTCTATGTATTCTATAGTATTAGAGACTGTTATTACAATAAAATGAAATAAACAATTTTATTTTGATTTAATATACTATGTTTCTCTATTAAAATACATAAGTACATATTTACATAAAAAGGTTTTTTTTTTTTACAAAACGCTTTGTATGACGTCCGCTTATTATGACGTGTTTGTCAATTCCCTTCGATGACATTATAAACGGATTCCACTGTAATTATAAAATTATATGTTTTCTACTTTACTACCTTCAATATGGTATGTTATTAGCAAGCATTAACATTGTAAGACCTACATGGGTTAATTCAGATTAATTTTCAAACTTACCCCTTCATTTCCCTTCAATTTAATTGACCAATTTACCCCGATAAATAAGTAAGCCCATCAATCTGTTTATATAATAACTCAAAGTATCTAACTAATATTATAAATGCGAAAGTTTGTGCGGATGGATGTTTGTAACTCTTTCACGCAAAAACTACTGAACGGATCTGAAGGAAATTTGGTAAGTAAATAGAACTGATATCCTGGGATAGCACATGGGCTACTTTTATCCCGGAATTCCCACGGGATCGGGATTTATGCGGGAAAACCAACCCACGCGAAAATTTCAATAAACTAAGTCAAAGTATATAAGAAATATATACTAATATTATAATATGCGAAAGTCTGTCTGTAATGATGAAAAATATTGAAAATAGTTGGACGTTTCATTTTTGGCCTTCGTAAATATGATCATGACGAGTTGCAAGTCTATCGGTTTTCTATCGGTTACATTTCGGGGAGTGTGCGATGGAATTACACAATCTAATTCCACCAAGCCCGTTCCATCATCGGACTACGAGACAAACGGCGAAGCGCCATCGTTACATGGTGGACATCCCATCCATATGCACAAAACGTTTTGGGAATACCTTCATTGTGCGTACGGCTAAGAAGTGGAATTCCCTGCCGGAGTCTGTGTTTCCCGATAGCTATAACCTAGGAGTCTTTAAGTCACTTTTAGGTTACTTTTAGGTAAGCGTGCTCCATCTTCGACCACATCATCACTTACCATCAGGTGAGATGGTGGTCAAACGCGAACCTATTTTTTAATAAAAAATGAAATAAAAAGGAACACATTTCTTCCTTCCGTTCTCAGCTTGAATGGTTGTCTATTCGTCAAAGGAGATCCCTCAGATCCCTCTGTGTGCTCTTCACTATTTTGAACGATCCTTGTGCTCCTGATTACTTTTTCAACCGACGACAAAAAGAGGAGGTTATCAATTCGAGGCGTATATTTTTTTTTTTTTTTTTTTTAATGTATGATCATCGATTACTCGAAGACGGCTGAACCGATTTGGAAAATTCTTTTTTTTATTGAAAGGGTATACTTCGATATTGGTCCCATTTTCGTAAACGTTAGGATCTGATGATGGGATCCTGGAGAAATCGAGGGAACTCTTCAAATATTATAGGCACACCTATGTCCTTTTGGGTATTTATTATAGTAACTTGTGCAGTTGCTCTCAAAAAGTACCATTTGAGGAAGTGGAACTGATGATGAAGACCACAGATGGCCACCGAAACTACTCAATAATAAGTATTGAGTGGATTGCGATTCGATTACTTGAATATGGATGTTACGCACTTTATGCTCGTCACAATGCATATGGTGAGGTAGAGCTGATGGTGAAGTACCAAAGAACTCCTCAACAATTAACGGCCCAGCATTGGGAAAAGCAATATTTTGTAAAAGGTTATAAGTAGTTGATAATTAGGCTCTTGTAACTAGGTAAATTAAAATAGACCAACTAAAAAGAGTGAAATAAAAACTTTTTACCAAAAAATTAAACCGACTCCCAAAAAACACTGCAAAGTGAAAAATAACTTTAATTTCGGAAGTCGGTGCCAAAAACGAAAATACAAAACTAAAGATACCGACTACCGAAATTAAAGTTATTTTTCACTTTGCAGTGTTTTTTGGGAGTCGGTTTAATTTTTTGGTAAAAAGTTTTTTTTTAGTTACTGATGAGCCCACTCTTGACCTCGATCTTGCCTGATGGTAAGCGATAGATGAGGTCTACGATGGGACGAGCGAGCCCAGAAGATGACTATTTCTTCGTTCTTTAAAGGCTCAAAGGTCATAAGTGGCAGGGAACACAGAAGCCGGCAGAGAATTCCACAGCTTGTCTGTGCGCACAATAAATGTGGAGGAGAAGCGCTTGGTACGACAAGACGGTATATCAACCATTTCAACCAAGTGTGGGTGGTACCCAACCGTGCGTCTGGTAGACCGGTAGTGAAAGGGAGATGGAGGAATCAGGTCATGGAGCTCCTGCGCACACTCCCCGAAGTACAATCTGTAGAAAACCGACAGTTCTCATAGTCTTAACCTTCGCGCATCCAAAAACTTACTTCTTCACATTCCTTCTCACCGCACCGGGTTCATGGCTAATGCCTATGCTATTTCTACGACGAACATGCTACCCCTTGACATTAAGAAGGCCGAGCCTAAATTCTCTTTTAAGCGTAAAATTTACACGGGAAAAGCTTCCCACACGAACGAAGTCGCGGACAGAGGTTAGTTTCAAATAAACCAGTTACAGACATTTTTAAACTATCAAAATCCGTTAGTCCTGGCAATGGCTACTATTTTCAAATATAAGCTACTAGCAGTTGCTCGCGACTTCGTTCGCGTGGGAAGGTTTCCAAGTGTAAATCCCGATCCCGAGGGAATTTCACAAAATCCCGTCTTAGCAAGCATCTACGTACTAAAAGGAACCATCATGCAAAATTTCAGAGCCCTACTACTTATAGTTTCTGAGATTTCGTGATTAATCAGTGAGTGGTATTTCACTTTTATTTTAGAACATATTCATGATCCCTTTCCTAAGCGGCTTGGGTCTTAGCTGCATTAAATTTGACCAGGTTGGCATCGTCCCATTCGGAGACAGCCTTCAAGGTCAAATTCAAGCGGTCAACCATGTCCTCACGGAGAGACTGGATCTGTGACCCACCAGCTCGCGCGCTGGACACATATCTCTCAGAAACTGTGCTGTCGTCTGCATACCTAAAGGTACCGGGCATTAGCAGATCGTTAATGTGCAGCAAGAATAAAGTTGCTGAGAGAACAGACCCCTGAGGGATCCCGGCATTAATTGCCAATTGGCCAGACGAGCAGTCATCAATGACCACTCGAATGGACCGATCTCTCAGGAAGTCTTCAATCCAAACGCAAAGTTGAGTGGGTAAACCGAAAGAAGGAAGCTTAGCAATAAGGCTATCGTGCCAGACTCTACTTAACCTTGATTATTGAGGCATGCTGTAAATACTTAGCTACTGGATCAGCAAAATAAGTCAATAACGAATAGCGTGAAATATTTTTAATGCTTAACGAATCCGAATATTCTAAATATTATATTAAAAAAAATGTTTTAACAAAACCGTTACAATTGTCAGTGTTGTATGACAAAATAATTCAAACTTTAAAAAAGAATTCCAAAGACCGTTAAAAAACATTTATTTGAGAGTGACAATACAAAAACAATCTGCACTAATTTCATTCAAAATAAACTCTTTGTTGAACGGTATAAGGTTGATTTTGGAAGACTTTGCAAATGGCGGTTTACAGATTGAAGTTTTCTGTAAGTAAGGAGTATAAAAAGGAATTTCTCCGATTCGTTTTCATCAGACGATCGAAAAATGGCGAAGGGCAAAGTCATATGGTTATCGGGTAAATATTACATTAATAATTTTCTTTAATTTGGAGATATAGAGTGGGTTCACAGCGATAGTGTAATGGGTGGGGTTCGAACCTGCGATCACAAGTCTGATTCCTTAGCCATTAGGCTGTTGACGTTTCAAAATTAAATGCAGTTTGAACCTTGCGGATGTGATTATTTGGCCACGATCTCTTACACTGATACTGTTTTTGTTATGTTAGGTTAATTGTATTATTTAGGGTAATTATGGGGTTGCCCCGCTTCTGTAGCGCATCAGGGATGTTTGCTGAGGCGCGTACTAGAAGTGGGCAAAGTGTATCATTTTTGAGATTGGAACATTTGCATCTCGATCACTGAAATGATCCGGAACACTGATATGTTTCATTTGGCTCATTTGGATCATCGGCTCAAATGACTCAGTGAACGCCCGCGACGCGTCGTCGTGTAGAAACGTAAGATTTTTACGTTGCGTCTCGGCCGTTTACTATTGAGACATAGAAATTTTTTGAGGCATCAATACTGAATGTTTTATGTCTACATATTTATTGTAATAAGTGAGATTATAAATAAAGTCGATCTTCGTGCATACGATACGAGAGTCAATAGTTAAAGTAGCTCAGTGTCTCTCAGTCTCCCTCTCTCACTCGCTCACTGCTCAGTCGCCACACGAGCGACGCGTCGAAGAAATGAGCCAGAGCAAAGTAATGTTTCAGATTCAAATGATGCATTTGAAACGTTGTTACTGAACCAATCTTTTGAATCACTTCAATGATTTGGATCAGTGAGTCAGTTCCGTAAAGAGTTACACACGCTTAGCGCGTACTAGCTGCTTTTGCGTATTATTTTTTTATTAATGTTTTTTTTTTGTAGATTTTGAAGTTAATTTAAAATGTATTGTGTGTTCTCTGTATGGGACTTTTGAATCCTGAATTTAATGGTTTTTTTTTTTAAGTAAAAACTTCTTTAGCGTCGTTGTGCACTTTTTTTGTAATGGGTATAAAATGTTAAACTCGCGTCAGGACACGTGACCTGATCGAAAATTCGTAAGACGGACGGCTCTCCGTCCGTCTTACGAATTTTCGATCAGAATTTTCGATTTTCGAATTTTCGAATTTATATTAGATTAAAAAGTTTATCTCTTAGACTCTTCTAAGAGATAAACTTTTTAATCTAATATAAATTGTCATGTTTGTGTACGATAGCGCAATAAATAAATATTGTATTCTACCACATAAATGGTAGTACTTTTATACTGATAATTAAAGCAATTCATGCAAAATTATTCCCTAACCATTCCAAAATATCAAAAATGCACAACGTTAATATTCAAGTTTTCACTTCTGCCGGCACTCCCGGAGTGCAACCCATATTTTTTTTTCATTAATGTGTTCTTCCCCATCCCCAATAGTTCTTTTCCTGGGAACTGTGTTGGGGCAGCCCTGCCCACAGCCAGAACCTCAGTTTCCATGTCCGTGCCCGTGCCCGTGCCAGCCCCAGCCGGCGCCGGTCCCATGTGATGGGGCTCAGCAAATAGGACCCTGCAACCCATGCGAGCCACCCGTCAACTACGTCTATGGACAGGCTCCCTCGGGTAAGTCTATGCGGAGGGGCGAATTTCTTATTTCTTTTTTAATAAATTAATTACATATTTTTTAAATTTTAATTAATTCTTATTTTAATTAATTCTAATTAAATATTAATAATTAAAATTAATTATTTTTAATTTAAGTAGGTATTCCCAAAACTGGTCGACACGCAACTCGTCAGAGAATCTAATAACGTTGTTTTTAAAATCACTTTACAAGATTCTTATATTTATGAATTGACCTGTTCAGATAGTATGGTCTTCAAAAGAGATTGACTTTTGAGTTTATTTCGGTATTTAATTTTCTTCTCAGGGTAGCCAGGAAACACCGGCCTCATCAAGTTTAAATTTACGGATAAAAATTAAGTGTAAAAGTGTTATTTAATTACAAAAATAGAAACATAGATATTCTTTTTATTGTAAACCATAACAGAGTTAAATAATGACTTAATAACTACAAAGGCTGTTACAATAGGTGGCCAATTTGCAAGAATAAATATCATTTTATCACCACAGGTTCCATCCTCATCAGGCCCGGACAGATCAGGTTCCCAACCCCAGCGCCAATCGTGGTCCGCCCTGGAGAGATCAGGCTGCCCCAACCACCCGCAATATGGGTGAAGCCTGCCCCAGTACAGCCACCCACCCCAGCGCCGATAACGGTGCGACCACCGCCCGTTCAGCCCCCCACTCCGCCGCCGTTCTATGTGCGAGTACCACCTGTGAACCCGCCGCAACCACCCCCACTGATCGTCCGACCCCCGCCCGTAGCTGTGCCCAGACCACCCCCAATGAGGGTAAGTACTGTTTTATTACGTTTTGATAATAGGCTCGTGTTTGACCACTATCTCACCTGATGGTAAGTGATGATGTGGTCGAAGATGAAGCACACTTATCTAGAAGTAACCTATTCACTCTTGACTTAAAGACCCTTAGGTTTTAGCTATCAGGAAACATAGACTCCGGCAGGGAATTCCACTCCTTAGCCGTACGAAAGTATACATTATGAGGTTGGGTAAGCAGTTTTCATCATGTTCTTACTGCCTTTTACTAATTATTTTGGGGTCGGTTTTCAGTCTTACCAACTTTAAGATTCAACTGAGTAGTAGTGTTTTAAATAGAGCGACTGCTTATTTGTCCTTCGAAACCCGGTAGCTGAATAATAGCAAGACAAGTATTCGATTTTCTTGCTTCTCACTACCGGTAACAGCTGTTAAAGAAGTACAAATGAATATTTTAAAATGAGAAGTCACCCATAAAGAGCCCGACCTCACCATGCGTTGATTGCTTTAAAGATCGACGTGGGCTAAAGATCGATTGACCGTGAGATAAGCAGTTCTTTTCTGTTCTATCTTTACTAATCTAATAGCTCCAGAAGTCTAAACTGTCGCCTCATACCGTTAAAAACTGTACAATGGAAATGTTGTGTTTTGAAAAGAGTAACTACGGAATTTCTCGTCGGTTCCTCTCCACAGCAAACGTACAGAGATTTAGGTTCTGACGTTATATAGGTACCCATCTAGGCCTGTATGAAATTAAATATTTTTCAATTATGATTCAAGAACGACAAATCTCTATCCCCAAAAACTAACAAGCATTTCCCTTCCAGGTACAACCCCCACCAGTACAGCCCCCTGTACCTGGTGCCCTCGTGGTCCGTCCCCCCAAGATCATCGTGCCAGCACCCCCGACCATCTGCTTCCGCCCCAACCCGCCCCAGAACTTCAGGACACTCGGAGCTGCAACCATCTGCAGAGTTAACGGGCAAAATGACGTTGCCGCTAACGTGGGTCCATGTGGGTGTCCTTGCCCTCCACCCCCGTGCCCGCCATCCCCTTGTCCGTGCTCTTGCCCCTGCCCCTGCCCGCCCCAACCTTGCCCCTGCCCCTGCCCGCCCCAACCTTGCCCCTGCCCGCCCTCATGTGGCTGCCCCTGCTGATAGATTTATAATATATATGTAGTTTTATGTATTATATTTGATTTAGTATACATTTGTAAGTGAGTGAACGTTCGAAATAAAGTACGGGTAATTAGTGCAATTTTAAAGTTTTTGTTTTATTTTACTCTACGAACTATTGATATTTTTTAACTAGTCGCCCAGGGCTTTGATCCCGTATACCTCATCACGTTAAAACATAACGCTTCTTCTTTTGCAGTCGGGTGAAAATCCATCCATGACTTCCAAAGATTAACGCCTTTAAACAGACAAACAAACTTTTCTGTTTTATAATTATAGTATACTAGAGATAGATTTTAAAATCGTCATTATAGCCTTGTTTTAAGTAGGTACAGAAAACATATAAACATTTAGAAACCAAAACAAGATTGTTAGGATTATTAGAATAGGAACAAGAACTGTTGACTTTTTTTATTGTTGATAGGTTTGCGTTTGACCACAATCTCACCTGATGTTAAGCGATGATGTGGTCGAAGATGAAGCGCACTAGCCTAGAAGTAACCTATTCACTCTTCTGACTATAAGACTCCCAGGTTATGGCTATCAGGAAACACAGACTCCGGCAAGGAATTCCACTCCTTATTACGCACAATGAAAGTATTTCCAAATTTTTTTGTGCGTATGGTTGGGATATCCACCATGTAACGATAGCGCATCGCCGCTTGTCTTATAGTCCGATAATGGAACGGGCTTGGTGGAATTAGACTGTGCAATTCCATCGCACACTCCCCGACCCAACCGATAGAAAACTGATAGGCTTGCAACACGTCGCCGATGTTCGAGGCTCTCAAGATTTGTCTCGACCAGTTCAAATAGTTTTTGATTATAAATGGTAAGTAGTCTACTCTCACCTCTATCTATATAAACTCATCGTCATCTTTCTGCCCTTATCCCAGTAACTTGTAGTCGTTGCAACACATTTTCTTTACCATTCTCCCCTGTCACACGTCACAGCATCATTTATTCCTTTTTCTTTCATATCATTCCTCACACAATCCTCCATCTTTTCTTTAGTCTCCCTCTACTTTTCCATCCATCAACATTCAAACCCATTGCTCTTTAATTCACATACGTTTCATCTCTCCCCATCACACGTCCATACCACGATAAGTGATGATTGAATTGAATTTGGAATAAGTAATATAAAGTGTGCCGCGTTGATTAATATTTAAGTGTTCCCGCAACCCCCGGCTAAGGCAGTCTATGATGGAACAAGGTTCTTCTCTTTCTGTTCGTCAAATCCTTCGAGCTCTTGTTCGTCAAATCCTTCGAGCTCTTGTTCGTCAAATCCTTCGAGCTCTTGTTCGTCAAATCGTTCTAGCTCCTTAAAGTTCTAAGTTGAGCTACGCGATAACAGACAAATGATTGCACTGTTTAGACGGGCCTGCTCAAATCTGTCCTCTAAAAAGCACCACAGACATAAAACTATATGGCTCTCATACGATTTGATTTCTCCGAAATGTATGGACTTAAAAAGAGACCTCTGAGTTTGTTTCAGTGTTTCATCCCGGAGTAGTCAGTTATGAAACACCGGCCTCATCTAGTTTATATTTAGGTACGAAAAAAAACTTTTTAACAAAAAATTAAACCGACTCCCAAAAAACACTGCAGAGTGAAAAATAACTTTAATTTCGGTAGTCGGTGTCTTTAGTTTTGTTTTTTCGTTTTTGGCACCGACTTCCGAAATTAAAGTTATTTTTCACTCTGCAGTGTTTTTTGGGAGTCGGTTTAATTTTTTGTTAAAAAGTTTTTATTTCACTCTTTTTAGTTGGATGATTTTTAATTTTCCTAGTTACAAGAGCCTAAATGTCAACTACTTATAACCTTTTACAAAATATTGCTTTTCCCAATGCTGGGCCGTTAATTGTTGAGGAGTTCTCCTGGTACTTCACCATCAGCTCTACATCACCATATGCATTGTGACGAGCATAAAGTGCTTAACATCCATATTCAAGTAATCGAATCGCAATCTACTCAATACTTATTATTGAGTAGTTTCGGCGGCCATCTGTGGTCTTCATCATCAGTTCCACTTCCCCAAATGGTACTTTTTGAGAGCAACTACATAAGTTACTATAAGAAATATCCAAAACGCCATAGGTGTGCCTATAATATTTGAAGAGTTCCCTCGATTTCTCCAGGATCCCATCATCAGATCCTGACTTTGGTGATAATGGTACCAATTTCGAAGCATACCCATTAGAACAAAAAAAGAATTTTCCAAATCGGTTCAGCCGTCTTCGAGTACTCGATGATCATACATTAAAAAAATATATATATATATATACGTGTCGAATTGATAACCTCCTCTTTTTGTCATCGGTTGAAAAATTAGGTGTACAAGTGTTATTAATAACCTAATTTAGAAAACAAGTGACCCCAGAAGATGCTTGTTCCCTCTTGATTTAAAGGATAACTTTTTATTAAAAAGTGTGTAACAATGATACCAAGTGGTAGAACTTCTTTATACATGCATAAAAAAAGATATTACATAATGTCTAAAATATAGCATGTTCCATCTTAAGCATTTTTTTAAGGTCACGTTTGACCTCCATTTCACCTCATGGTAAGTGATGATGTGGTTGAAGATGGAGCACGCTTGCCTAGAAGTAACCTTTTCACTCTTAATTTAAAGACCCCTAGGTTATAGCTATCGGGAAAGACAGATTACGGCAGGGAATTCCACTCCTTAGCCGTACGCACAATGAAGGTTTTCCCAAAACGTTTAGTGCGTATGTGTGGGATATAGCATGATAGGAAAATTAATTCAAAAGAAATTATAGACAACGTTCAAATACATACAATTTATTAGCCAATGAGAAATAAATACTTATATCAAAACATAATTTTGTAAAAATTTGGAATACATTGTTATTTTTTTTAATTCAGGTGACATATTACAAGAAAGACTTAACAAAACTATAATAATACTCAGAGATTACTGTAATCTTTTAAACGAAATTTGACAACAATATTTTTGAACAAAACTTTTACATACATAGCTGTGTGAAAACGCCAAAAATAATTCAAAATCTTTTCAAATATTTAACAGACGTAACTATAAAGTCTTCTTGCAGATATTCGGAATACACCTGAAGTATTTTTTTTTAATTTGCTTTATATAATCATTATCAAAATGCCATCAAGTTAGCCTGGTCGTTATATCCACTACTACTTTTAGTTGAGACCATTGGAAAAGGACCTGATATGTGGGTACTGCTGTTAGTGTAGGACGAGGAGGTGTTACTTTTTATAAAAAAGGACGGCCTAAGCCCATGCCTAGCCCACCAAGACCGCCGTACCCGAGGCCACCGAGACCACCTAATCCTCCCAGGCCAAGTCCTAAGCCACCAATTCCACCTAATCCCCCGAGTCCGCCTAAGAGACCATAAGCTGGTACAGATTCACAGACGGTGGCCCCTCCAAGGCCGCCCATACCGAGTCCTAAGCCTCCGATACCACCGAGACCTCCAAGTCCTAGGCCGCCAAGTCCGCCTAGGCCTCCTAGGCCAAAGCCTAAAGCCGGTGAGGACTCACAGACAGTAGTAGCGCCTAATCCACCCAATCCGTATCCTCCCAAATGGCCCATACCGCCGAAGCCGATGTTAGGCATTGATTCGCAGACCGTAGTCGCTCCTAAGCCGCTAAGGCCTCCATAGCCAAGTCCGCCAAGGCCAGCGAGGCCGTAGCCATAAGCCGGGACAGATTCGCAGACGGTCGCGCTGCCCATACCTCCCATACCCATACCAAGGCCTAGTCCGCCGTAGCCAATGTTAGGTACAGATTCACAGACTGTCGCGCCTCCTAAGCCACCGAGCCCTCCAAGGCCGAGACCGCCCAATCCACCGAGACCGCCCAAGCCTCCGTAACCAAAAGATGGTACAGATTCACAAACAGTAGCGCCGCCTAAGCCATAGCCGAGCCCGAGTCCCCCAAGACCACCCAAGCCTCCGAGACCACCAAGTCCCCCAAGACCGCCAAGTCCCCCAAGGCCACCGAGGTACCCAAGACCGCCAAGTAGGGGGCTAGATTCACAGACTGTCGTGCCGATCCCGGGCAGGTAGTTGGGGCCGGACTCACATACTGTGGTCTGCCCCAATCCCAAGGGATTGCAGCGGGCGACGCACAGGAAAGCTGAAAACATATTATGTCGTTGTAAGTCTCTAGAAATTAATAGCATGTAAATATGACCTAGTTTTTATGTTATACATTAGACATAATTTTATAATTTAGCTGTGTGTAGTTAATCTATACTAATATTATAAAGCGGAAAAGTTTGTTTGTTTGCTTGAACGCGCTAATCTTCGAAAGTACTGGGTGGATTTGGATGCAATTTGGTATGGAAGTAGCTTGAAGCTTGAGGAAGGTTATAGGCTACTTTTTACGTGACTGCAAAAAAGGAGAGTTATGTTTTTACCGTGATAGAATCCACGGGAGCGAAGTCCCGCGTGAGTACTAGTAAGTTATATACTAAGTACATATTTGTTTAAGAAATTTTAGATGATATTTATCGCAGCACTAGAGTGATTTACCTGAGATACAGGTTTATTTTAACCTAGTTTAGGTAGAATATATTTATTAAGTTAGTTCTAAGGCCCTAATATAAATACTTTGTACATCAATTATTTCAATAAACAATTTCAATTTCAATTGATCCAAATGGCGTTAGTAAAACATCAATCTTTTGTTAATTTGCTGCATCCGATTATACTGAAGCCGGCTTTAATATAGTTAGGAAATAGCTCAACAGATAACTTGGAAGGCAATTTCGTAGGCATATACACCTGTGTGCACACACCTACCAGCTCAGTGCCTGCAAACGGTCCTTCAATTTCAGCTATAGCTGATTACTATCGGCTATAAGAACCAGCTTCATGGGCGTCCATCTATACTTATATTATAAAGAGGTAAATGTATATATATACAGAGTTGATACGACCGAGGGGCTTTCCTTTAAACTGCGTATACTAGGTACCATTTTCAAGCTCTGTACCAAAAATCAATTAAATAGGAGAAGTAGTTTAGTCGCAAATGATTTAGATGAGATGCATCTTAAAGCGATAAATCTGACCAAGACAAGAGATAACACACGCCGCGCTACGTTGCCACTTTGTTACCTAGGTATTTAAGGTCAGTCACATGTATTTACAAAGGGTGGTTGCGTTTTACTCTGACTTGTAAGCTATTTAGTCTGAAAAAAAAATTTGGCTCTTTTTATTTTTTAACTGTATCAAATTAACAACACGTATAGTATACGTAGTGTAAATAGTGCCACAGTATCTTGATAGAAAATTCCCGCAACCCCGGCAAAAATGCCTACTTTTTTTTCAACTATCAAACCCGGGTTCGAATAGGGGATGGATGTTTGCATGAGAAATCTAATCCGCTTAACCGATTTGAATGAATTTTGTTTTTTTCCTCAAATTAATGCGGGTGAAACCTTGGGGCACAGCTAGTTACACAGGTTCAAAGACATTTATTTCTCATAAGAACATTATGATTAATTTAAAATGAGATACAAAGTATTGATATATTTGAATACTAGTACTCACGCGGGGCTTCGCTCCCGTGGATTCTATCACGGTAAAAACATAACTCTCCTTTTTTGCAGTCGCGTAAAAAGTAGCCTATAACCTTCCTCAAGCTTCAAGCTACTTCCATACCAAATTGCATCCAAACCCACCCAGTACTTTCGTAGATTAGCGCGTTCAAGCAAACAAACAAACAAACTTTTCCGCTTTATAATATTAGTATAGATTAATTATTAAGTAGCGTTCACTCTTGGAATGTTGGAGGCGTTATGTTATATTAATTTTTCGGACATGTTTCTTAAGTTTATTTTTGAAGATATTGACACTATTAATTCGTTACATTATATATAGAAGCAAGATTTAACTTACCAGCGAACACTAGAGCCTTGGATGCCATTTCAATGCTTTTGACAGTCTGTGCTCACAATCCAGAAATTTACACTTTTTATACCAAAAAAACTAATTTAATTTATTATTGAAAACTAAATTTTACGGGTCGATAACAAAACCGTAACGGAAGAGTCGTAACAATATTTTGAGGATAATATGAGTTTAAGACTTAATTAACAAAATTGTTTTTGAAAACATTGTGAAATTAAATCCTTTTAATGTATAAATATTACTTACTAGATTTGTATCTTGGAATGTTAAATCAAATGGCGTTTGTGTTCAAAAGGTAAGATTCACTTATAAAACTAATAGATACTTCAGGAAAATACGTAGCGAGCGTGGTTTGTTTGCATGTGGTATGTTTTTATTGCATCCCTTCTGCATATGCATATATTTGCGGGAGGGAGGGCGGTACTGCATACTGCATGCAAGACTGATCATCTGGTTTTTGGCGATATTTTTTTTATTGTTGATAAGTTTGCGTTTGGCCACCATCTCACCTGATGTTAAGCGATGATGTGGTCGAAGATGAAGCACGCTTGCCTAGAAGCAACCTATTCACTCTTGACTTAAAGACTCCCAGGTTTTAGCTATCAGGAAACACAGACTCCGGCAGAGAATTCCACTCCTTAGCTGTACGCACAAGGAAACTATTCCCAAATCGTTTTGTGCGTATGGGTGGGATGTCCGCCATGTAACGATGGCGCGTCGCCGTTTGTCTTGTAGTCCGATGATGGAACGGGCTTGGCGGAATTAGACCGTGCAATTCCATCGCACACTCCCCGAAATGTAACCGATAGAAAACTGATAGGCTTGCAACACGTCTCCATTATTTTATGACACGGTATTAACTTTATAGATATTTTCCTAAAGTTTAGTATGGATTCCCACAAAGTAACGCCTAATTTCATTCCGTAGATTCACCTATCATTCAAGAAGAGCTTGTGGCTAAAACAGCTACAGGGATCGATCTTCAAAGTTAAGTAACGCTTACCGAGGCCAGTCAACGGAGGGGTGACTGTTTTACATATCAAGATTTCTCCGTGCTTCGCAAAGCACGTCAAACTGTTGGTCCCGGCTGTTATTTGTCATTACATATTTGACAGTCGTTACGGTTAGTCAGAAACCAGAAAATCTGATACTGGACTTACTGGGTATCGTGTTACCCAGTTACTGGGTTGTGGAGGTCAGATAGGCTGTCGCTCCATGTAAAACACTAGTACTCACCTGCATAAGCTGACCTCGACATAGTTGGGCATAAGCTTAGGCAAATGATGACCTATTGTATAAGGCCCGCCGCTGATTGCAACTTTTTGCCGTCGTGACTTTTTGTCACTTAGTCAAGTGCAATGAAAACTATACTCAGTGCACTTATTATAGTGACGTGATTATACGGTGACAAATAGTTGCAGCGACAGGCAGCACCGGAGTGACGTGACTGTCACTCGCCCTGTACATTACTATGGGAGTCCGCTCACTGGTGACTTTTTGTCACTGAGCCGTAAAGATGGGCGTTTAAACGAAAAGCATATAATAAAACATGTTATTTAAAATAAGCGTATAAGCAGATTAGTTTGACAACCTTGTTGAAGTCCATTATAAAAATGAACGCTCAACGCGATTTGTTACCCAAGAACCAGATTCAGTGAGCGCATCGCGGGTGACAGCAGGTGACAGACACAATAAGTCACGGTGACAAAAAGTTGCAATCAGCGGCGGGCCTAAAAGTTAAAGATCACTGTTGTATAGGATCTTTTATAAAGAAATAGAAAACATATAATTTTCTTAGTTCTTTTTAAAATACAAACTAGAATAAAGCATCAAAAAAATTGATCCTCAACGCTGTCGGCTGGCAACGTAACCAGGATACTGGCGGCATTGCCTCGTTGTATGGCAATGTTTAGCCGTTGACCAAAGAAATAGCCAGCCCTTGGATCGCGGGAAGCGTCAACGAGCCTTTTCGATATGTCTTTAAAAAGGCTGTGAGCACACGGGCCCCATGGTCCGAGAGTTTTGACCCCAAAAAGCTCGAAAATATAGTTATCACCGAGATGACTATATTTACGCCGCTTGAGGTTTTCCGCAGCCGCAGCGAAGATGGGATGGCGCGACAGTATCGACACAAGTTGCGTCCCACACTAAAGGCCTACCCATCTTCCAAGGAAACAATGACATGCCGTCCGGTCTTTTGCCATCGTCACGCGCCAGTCCATTGGGTTCCAATACGGCTGGAACGCCGACGGTGACAAGGACTCGTCAGATAATGTCATTTAAATTGGCATGTCATGCAAAACGACCCGCACTATGGTTGCTAGAGAGTCCATGGTGCCCGAGGCTGTTGACCGCTTCCCCACAATTACAACGATGATGGGAACAACAAGGGGCTCCTAGGCGTAGTGAAGCAGCGATGCGGAAAGTGGTGTCATCGAACAAAGTGCCTAGATTTGAGGACGGTAGAGCGTGTAACCAAAGACCTGATTCCCACTTTCCCACAGCCAGCAGACGTGCACACTCAGCATTTAAGTATTTATTTTAAGTATTTTAATTATGTATATGACGGAAGTAGTGCAAGATAAAGACAGCGTTATTATACGCTAGTGGCACGTGCACCGGACGTCATCGATCCCACCTTGTAGGCAAGGTGGCAGCTATAGGTAGCGCATAAAAGGGGCTGTGCCGTAGAATCGGCACGCATTTCTAACGGATGCGTCTCGGTGTACGGACCACTGTCTCTCGACAGTCAGTACTGCTCGGTTATTGGATGTGGAACAATGTCTCGGACATTTAGTACGATCCTTATTGCAGTGCACGGGACACTGTCCCTGACAGTTAGTACTGCCCGGTTATTGGATGTGGAACAATGTCTCTGACATTAAGTTCGATCCCTATTGCGGTGAATGCACGGAACACTGTCCCTGACAGTCCTGCCCTATGTGACCGCCTGCACCGCCATTATTAGTTGTTTAAATTATTTTAATTAATTGCTATAATTTCTAGTTTGATTGAAAGAAATCCATGTATTGCCTCTGAGTATTATTTCTGATGTCTCAGCCAAACCCGACATATATTTGCTGAAATAAATGTTTAAATAAACCTTTCTAAATTAAAATATAGCGCAAACAAATTGCATACCCCCTTTTTTATAAATATACTGAAGAAATCCAACTCTGTGAAATACACTGCATTCTGTACTTAACAGTAATGACAATAAGAGTCGGTTTTCACATGTGCTGAAAAATATAAATAATTCATTCATTCTATTTTTAACCGACTTTTAAAAAAAGGAGGAGGTTCTCAATTCGTCTTGAACTTTTTTTTTTTTATGTATGTTACCTCATAACTCGGAGATGGCTGGACCGATTAGGAAAAATCTTTTTTTGTTTGAAAGGGTATACTTTCTAGTTGGTCCCATTGTTGTCACGTTTGGATCTGATGATGGCATCATGGAGAAATTGAGGAAACATTTCAAATATTATAGGCACACCTATGCACAATGGTAGGACGGGAAGTAATTTCAGACATCCCTCTTTTAGAGGTCTCAGCTTTAGAGCATGCCAAACGAGGCTGATTGTAAAAAAAATCAGGTCGAAATTCCAATTCTACTCTAAGATATCAGCATTTGAAGATTTGTCACGTTAATTGGAGCATTTTTGAAAATTGTTTTAAAAAATTACTTCCAAGAATTTCTAAGTTGATGCGTTTTGGCAGTTAATTTCCCTTGATGGTAGGCACCCCTTGCAAAAAAAATTAGCCCTCTAACTCAACAGGTGTACGAGATTTAGAGTTAATTGATTTTTCGAAACTTATTTTTTTTTTAATAAACTATAGAAAATTGGCATAAGCTGAGATTGCACGTATGACCACAAAGGCCCCGTCTACAAACCCTGAAAAGATGGTAGCTGCAGCTAGCGGAAATAAAAATCTACGGGCCCCATAAGGTTCACCAGGTAAATCCAATTAATTTTGTCATCAGAGATGGGCAGACACAAAGGGCGGTGGGCAGATTTTTTCAGAATACAAATTCTTGTAGATAAGCCTATATAAAGTTGTGGGAGTGGTATTTCTTATCTTTTACGATTTATTACAACGCTGAAACATTCAGTAAGTAATATTTCTTGTTAGTTGACCATCTGTCCGTCTGTGTGCACTCTCCTCATCACATGCATTATACAATTTATACCAAATTTCACATACATGTGCTACTCCTTTGGCACACCTCTGGAAATATTTTTCAGCCAAATTGGTCGTGCGCTTTAAAAGTTGTGCGCGCGCCAAAGCAAAAAGTCTTCTGATTTTGCTGGAAATCAGTATGTACGGATTACTTGACACGTTGAATCGAATTGTGACACTAATTTTTGTTAAAATTAAAAATAAATATAAATTAACATAAATATAGTTCAAATACATAAACATACATACACTTCTTATTTGGATTCAAAATACTTGTTAATTGCATCATGATTAATCACGAGTTAATTAGGAAAAAGCCATTAGGAAAAAGTGTATTGAATCCAAATAAGGACAGATGGTCAACTAACAAGAAATATTACTTACTGAATGTTTCAGCGTTGTAATAAATCGTAAAAGGTAAGAAATACCACTCCCACAACTTTATATAGGCTTATCTACAAGAATTTGTATTCTGAAAAAATCTGCCCACCGCCCTTTGTGTCTGCCCATCTCTGATGACAAAATTAATTGGATTTACCTGGTGAACCTTATGGGGCCCGTAGATTTTTATTTCCGCTAGCTGCAGCTACCATCTTTTCAGGGTTTGTAGACGGGGCCTTTGTGGTCATACGTGCACTCTCAGCTTATGCCAATTTTCTATCGTTTATTAAAAAAAAAATAAGTTTCGAGAAATCAATTAACTCTAAATCTCGTACACCTGTTGAGTTAGAGGGCTAATTTTTTTTGCAAGGGGTGCCTACCATCAAGGGAAATTAACCGCCTAAACGCATCAACTTAGAAATTCTTGGAAGTAATTTTTTAAAACAATTTTAAAAATGCTCCAATTAACGTGACAAATCTTCAAATGCTGATATCTTAGGGTAGAATTGGAATTTCGACCTGATTTTTTTTACAATCAGCCTCGTTTGGCATGCTCTAAAGCTGAGACCTCTAAAAGAGGGATGTCTGAAATTACTTCCCGTCCTACCATTGTGCTATGGCGTTTTGGGTATTTCTTATAGTAACTTGTGCAGTTGCTCTCAAAAAATACCATTTGGGGAAGTGGAACTGATGATGAAGACCATAGATGGCCACCGAAACTACTCAATAATAAATATTTCATGGATTGCGATTAGATTACTTGAATGTGTTAGGTAAGCACTTTATGCTCGTCACAATTCATATGATGAAGTAGAGCTGATAGTGATGTACCAGGAGAACTCCTAAAAAATTAACGGCTCTGCACCGGGAAAAGCAATATTTTGTAAAAAGTGATAAGTAGTTGACATTTTGGCTTTGGTAACTAGATAAATTACAATTCAACCCACTAAAAAGCGTGAACTAAACTTTTTAGCAAAAAAATAGAACCGACTTCCATATCAAAACACTAAAAAGCATGACACCGAATACCGAAATTAAAGTTAGTTTTTTATCGGGACAAAACAGTTACACGTTACAAATTTAGTAAATAACAAACTAGGGTAAAAGAAGCAAACATGTAACCCACACCAATGTCCGCGGAATAATCTTTCATGACTTACCGATGCAACTTTCAGCTCAGTAACGTACCTGCAAATAAGAAATAAACAATAGTTAGTAAATTTTATCTCGGGACTAAGCAATGTGCGTAGAATTCACATTACTAGCAATCTTGTTAACCCCTCCAACTGAGCTAAATATGCTTGTGTCTGGGGTGGGTTCACGAAAATAGTGTAATGGGTGAGGCTCGAACCCGTGACCTTTCAATCAATCAATCAATCAATATCATTTTATTCTCAAGTAACATAAGACTCATACAAATTATCAATTACATGTCAGTCACAATTAAAATACAATTAAATTAAATTAAATTAAACAATTATTATTAAAATTAAAATATTACAATTTTTAACATTAAAAAAAATACTCTATAAATATGTTCCATCCCTACGTGTAATGTGCAACCTACAACAGTGACTGATGTACGCACAATCCAGCCTACCCGCGAGCGCGGTCAGCATGCTGTTGGTGCTCCCTCGCACTCGCCTTTCGATTACAAGGCCGACATTAGGCTATTGACGCTTAAATCCAAAATTTTTCTTTCCGGGGGGAGGGGGGGGGTCGTCAAATCACTCCTCACGCTGTGAGTGTAGCAGAAGACAGTGTCTACTGACTAAAAGTCCACCTTGTTCCTTCAGATGTATCATTGTTCGTACGGCTACGAAGTGGAATTCCCTGCCGAAGTCTGTTTCCCGATAGCTATAACCTGGGGGTGTTTAAGTCAAGAGTGAATAGGTTACTTCTAGGTAAGCGTGCTCCATCTTCGACCACATCATCACTTACCATCAGGTGAGATAGTGGTTAAACGAGAACCTATCAACAATAAAAATAATGTCCTTGCCTTCAGGAACGTGTTCAAGACACACATGCAAAATTTTTAAAGTCATTGGGAAACTTGAGCCTAGAGGTACCGAGTCACTTCACCAATTTCTTTGGCAAGTCGTTCGCGGCTCAAGATGTACGACTGTGGAATACTCTACCCGTGTCAGTAAAACAATCTCTATCTCTCTCTCTACACTTTTATTATTAGTATGTATTATTTATTTATTTATTCATTCATAGGAAATTAAACAGCATTTTTAGCAATGTCATATGGGGTTCTGAAGTATATTATAGAGTTTCACAGCATGCATACAACACTATAAAGTAGAGTAGTTCTAAGTGTGCGTCCACACTGCAAGCCTAGCGCGGTTGCGATGATGGGCGCGAAATATCAAACAAATTAAAGCCGCCTTTGTGTCCATAGTGCAGTGACTAAGGCGCGAGCCTAGCGCGACGGGCCTGAGCGAGTTAACGCGCGTATTTTTCCAACGTTCCTATCCGCGCGTTATGGCCGCACTACGGGCCTAGTCAACAAGCGACCTAATGCGCGGGTAGCGGGGGTATCAAATCTGTTCGGTCTTGTCGCTCAGCGTTAGGGTAGGTAGGTAGTTTCATTAAAATGGCGGTAAATACTGAATTGTTTATAAGTGCAATTCAATCTAAACCAGCTATATGGCAAAGTGAGCATCCACATCACAATAATCGCGCAATAACAAGAAAATTATGGAGTGAAATAAAAGAACATTCGAGTGTACTCAACAAAATTTAGTAGGGTACAATTTCAATTCTCCGTATAAGTAAAAAAATTCACTATTATTTCTCTGTTTTTATTTATTTCGTGCACACCATCACGAGTGTTCAACGCGTGAGGCGTTCATCTCAGGATCGGACTGTCTAGTAAAAATATCAAATCCTCGTCCATGGTCTGTTACCCCTGAATCACGTCCAAACGCTACAACAGCTAGCGCGTCAAGTCAATGTGGCCATCGCACCGCACCGCTTGTCGCGCTCGCCACTGGCCGCAGCCACCGCGCATTCACTGTGGACACACACCCAAACTTTACTTTTAAACTAAAAGAAAAACAATTAAAAATATATATTTATATATATTTTTAAATATAACTAAGCCAAGCTGTCGAACTCTCTGCCGGCTTCTGTATTCCCTGCCACATATGACCCGTCAGCCTTTAAAGCAAGAGTGAATAGGCATTTTCTGGGCTCGCTCGTTCGATCGTAGACCTCATCTTACACATACCATCAGGTGTGATCGAGGTCTTGAAAAAGATAAGCTAAATTGTACACCATGGCTACATATGGCGTTCTCCTGCTGTGTCAAATCTATTCAAAGATTTTCTGTGAACGATCACTTTTAGCGATAAGACCGCCTGTAACAACACCCTTTATTAATAAGTTGTCCTTATTTAATTTTATTTTATTTATGGTGTACAATAAACAATATTTCTATCTCGTTAGAAAATTCCCTTCCTTTTCGTTAAAACATTCCATTTCCCTTTCTCTTCATAATAACGTGGTAATTCCATTAAGTAAAATTATGCGTGCATGTCTGGTGTTCTGTGAGAGGAAGTATGCTAGAGTGTCTACTGTTCCATTTTAATTTTATCTTATATAATTTCAATTTTCAATCACAATTATTACTGTTCTTTTCTGAAATGTATTTCTATTTCTATGTTAATTAAAGTAATTGGTGCTGTACCGTTTTAATTAACTATAAATAAATAAATAAATAAAATAAATACATTAGGTACTAAATTTAAAAATTAATTTAAAAAATATCTACAAAACCCGACTGCTTAACTGAAATGCAAGAAACAAGCAATTTTTTTAAGTGTATAAGTAATTACATAATTATATAAGTGGGATGAGTCCCGCCTCTGTCACTTTATAAATTCTATCCTACTATTATAATATTACAAATGCGAAAGTTTGTGAGGATGTATGTATGTTTGTTGTTCTTTCACGCAAAAACTGCTGAACGGATCTCAATGAAATTTGGTAAGTAGATAGTTGATATTCTGGAATAACACATAGGCCACTTTTTATCCCGGAATTCCCTTGGGACTGCAATTTACGCGGGAAAACCTCCCACGCAAACGACGCCACGGGCCGAAGTTAGTAGTTATATAAATCAGACTAGTATTTGCGTGTTGCGCGAGGTGCAAGCACCTCGCGTGCTTGTGGAAAAAAAGGGGGGGGGGGGGGGGTGATGGGGGGAGATGGGGGGGGTTTAGTATTTGCGTGTTGCGCGAGGTGCAAGCACCTCGCGTGCTTGTGAAAAAAAAAAAAAAGGGGGGGGTGATGGGGGGAGATGGGGGTGGTTTAGTATTTGCGTGTTGCGCGAGGTGCAAGCACCACGCGTGCTTGAGAAAAAAAAAAAAAGTGGGGGGGGTGGTAATGGGGGGGGGTTGCAGAAGTATTTTGACTAAAGCATTGCCCCTCTAAATGAATCTGAAAAAAAAAATGTTCCAAGTCTCTTAGATTCCGAGATCCGCCTAAAGGGGGGGAGAAGGGGGGCGGGGGGGGGACTTTGAAAAATGGTTTTTACTTTACCGAGCCTCCTCTATACGAATCCGTAAAAAGAAAAAAATACGGGTCTCGTAGTTTCCGAGATACGATAGGGGAGGGGGGGAGAAGGGGGGGGGAAAGGGGAGGTTTGGCACTTTTCCCGTAGGTTTGAGAGTTACTTGTTTACGAATCTGTCAAAATATACCCACCTCACCATCCACCATCTGGGAGAACAATTATGTCAATGAGTGAGTCAGTCAGTGAGTGGTAATCTAGCTTTATATAGTATAACTAGTATTTGCGTGTTGCGCGAGGTGCAAGCACCTCGCGTGCTTGAGGAAAAGAAAAAAAAATGGGGGGGGGGGGTTTAGTATTTGCGTGCTTGTGAAAAAAACTAAAGCATTGCCCCTCTAAATCAAGTATTTGCGTGTTGCGCGAGGTGCAAGCACCTCGCGTGCTTGTGAAAAAAGAAATTGGTATTTGCGTGTTGCGCGAGGTGCAAGCACCTCGCGTGCTTGTGAAAAAAAAAAACAAAAAAAGAGGGGGGGGGGGTGATGGGGGGGGGGGGTTGCACAAGTATTTCGACTAAAGCATTGCCCCTCTAAATGAATCTGAAAAAAAAAATGTTCCAAGTCTCTTAGATTCCGAGATCCGCCTAAAGGGGGGGAGAAGGGGGGCGGGGGGGGGGACTTTGAAAAATGGTTTTTACTTTACCGAGCCTCCTCTATACGAATCCGTAAAAAACAAAAATACGGGTCTCGTAGTTTCCGAGATACGATAGGGAGGGGGGAGAAGGGGGGTGAAAAGGGGAGGTTTGGCACTTTTCCCGTAGGTTTGAGAGTTACTTGTTTACGAATCTGTCAAAATATACCCACCTCCCCATCCACCATCTGGGAGAACAATTATGTCAATGAGTGAGTCAGTCAGTCAGTCAGTCAGTGAGTGGTAATTTAGCTTTATATAATATAACTAGTATTTGCGTGTTGCGCGAGGTGCAAGCACCTCGCGTGCTTGTGAAAAAAAAAAAGTGGGGGGGTGATGGGGGGTTTAGTATTTGCGTGTTGCGCGAGGTGCAAGCACCTCGCGTGCTTGTGAAAAAAACTAAAGCATTGCCCCTCTAAATCAAGTATTTGCGTGTTGCGCGAGGTGCAAGCACCTCGCGTGCTTGTGAAGAAAACTAAAGCATTGCCCCTCTAAATCAAGTATTTGCGTGTTGCGCGAGGTGCAAGCACCTCGCGTGCTTGTGAAAAAAAAAAAAAAAAGAGGGGGGGGGGTGATGGGGGGGGGGGTTGCACAAGTATTTCGACTAAAGCATTGCCCCTCTAAATGAATCTGAAAAAAAAAATGTTCCAAGTCTCTTAGATTCCGAGATCCGCCTAAAGGGAGGGGAGAAGGGGGGCGGGGGGGGGGACTTTGAAAAATGGTTTTTACTTTACCGAGCCTCCTCTATACGAATCCGTAAAAAAAAAAAATACGGGTCTCGTAGTTTCCGAGATACGATAGGGAGGGGGGAGAAGGGGGGGGAAAAGGGGAGGTTTGGCACTTTTCCCGTAGGTTTCAGAGTTACTTGTTTACGAATCTGTCAAAATATACCCACCTCCCCATCCACCATCTGGGAGAACAATTATGTCAGTGAGTCAGTGAGTGGTAATTTAGCTTTATATAGTATAATAATGGGGCCCGCCTGCTTGTCACTTTATTAAAGAAACCAATAAAATTAATGTGTTATGTCTTCACTACTCATAGTTGCCTGGTAGAGAATGCTTAAGATTTTAATTTATTTAATCATTTATTTTCAGGTTACAAAGACCCATAGATATATACCTTAACCTAAAGTATATATAATATAACAACAATAGTGTTAGTAAATAAAACTTAATACTATGTTAGTATCTAAATTGAACTAGGTCTTTGTGCGTTCCGGTGGCACTTGTCCGCAAAACCGGCGGAATACTACATCCTGCGGCTAAAAGCTTTCTTCCATCACCTGAGGCAGGAAACATGTTGGTATGCGCACCACAAATGCCTTGAAGTTGACATTGCGATGCGACTCCAGCAGCTGCACTCTTGGCGCGTATTTCACCTTTGGCGCACGTACGTAACGATGTCTTCCGCGGCAGTGGTGTAGTGAAGACGGGAAATGTACACCGGAGTAGTACGTGTTTGTACCTTTTGTATAACATAAAGTTTTAATAAATAATCAAATAACACATAGCCCAGGAATCGATCCATAGAGCTCAGCTGTTGTATTTTGTGACCTCTAAACTATGAGGCAATTCAATCTTCAATCGATCATAAAGTTATTTGGGTCGCAGGTTCGAACTTACTTGCGTTTCAGTTTATGTAGTTCATATTTAATAACACAAACCCTTCCTTCTTTCAAAAGCATGGTAAAAGATCTTTATCTCTCTTTAATTTGTTACTATTTTGTATATATCCCAGCTTTTTAACAAACTTTTAAACTTTTTTTTTATGGTCTAACAGTTTAAGCGCAATACCTCAGACACCCCAATTGGAATATTAAATTGTAAGACTAAAACAACATCTGTAACTAAATAAATTGAAACCAAACCTAGATATTTTTTTAAATAGTTATTCTTACTAAACGCAAAACGTATGTGCGTCATACAATATCCTTACGCAGACGCATACACTCATGCAATGTTAGCGGCCGACACGCACGCGAGCGCATTTCTTTGAATTAAGGATTGTATTAATTTGTCATGACACTGTTTCAATTTTAAGTAAAATGAAAGATTTTTCTGTCAAAATTTAATACCTATTTTTTATGACGGAAATCAATTCAGAAGCCGATTCTGAACCAACTACTTTCAGGAATTGCGTTTATTCTGTTACACGTTGTATATATATATAATATATATATAGGTTCAGAATCGGCTTCTGAATCGATATCCGTCATAAAAAATAGGTATTAAATTTTGACAGAAAAATCTTTCATATATATATAAGTGTGTATTGTGTATGTAGGTTATTACTTATGTATTGTATATAAGAATAGTACACCATGGACTACCCGCGTATTTATTTTCTCCTGTTGCGTCAAATCCATCCAAAGGTTGTCTGTAAAAGATCGCTTCTAGCGATAAGACCGCCCATTGAATTCTGTTATGGTGTACAATAAAGAGTATATCTATCTATCTTATAATAATACTCCCAGGTTTGTCGCAGCAAAGAAAATCAGTTCAACAGGAGATTCTAGTGTGGGACGCAACTTGTGTCAACATTCTTGCGCCATCTCGTATTCCAAGTACGGCGAGCTGTACTGGTGCAGCAGCCGCGTTTCCAGAGGCCCTCAAACGGCGCAAATACTGTAACCTTTCTTTCTAGTAATTCCAGTTTTGTGTCGTTTGGGGTCGAAACACTTGGGTCATGGGGCCCGAGTGGGCGTCTCCTTTATAAGGAATTGTCTCGCCGGCTGATCGATTCCTTGCGTGACCAGAGCGCTGGCTCGTTCTTTGCCCAAAGAATAAGCATTGCAATACAACGTGGCAATGCTGCCAGTCTTCTGGGCACGACAGCGATGTGGAGGAGTACTTTGACACCTAAGCTCTTTTTTCTTTATGTAAATAGTTAAGTTAGCAGTGTTTTTATAAATAAATTAATGAAATATGTATGTTTAAATAGATTGTTATTCATAAATCAATAAATTTATAGAGATTTAATGACTCGGCTTTGGAGTGTGTATGTGGTTCTGCTCCACAAACCATGACACACTTAATTTCCTGTCCTGCGTACCCTGTCAACTGCTCACTGCAGGACTTGATGGAAGATACCAACGGTGAAAAACTTGTTGCCCAGTTCTGGCCAGACTTTATTTAGGTATTTGCCATTGACACGCAAAGAAGAAGAATAATTGGAGTTTCCCAAAGGGCAATGGATCGCAGCATTCTAGGTGTGAAAAGAGAAGACCGGGTTCGAAACAATACGCATTGGTTACTGCATTCCAAAACGGGCATAGTGGATTTTGGCAAGAAGGTTAAGGCTGGAATGGGATTGGGCTTGGGCGGGTCATGTCAGCCGCATGTATAAGAACCACTGGGCGAAGGTCTCTACACAATGGGCGCCGGAGAATGGCCCAGGATGAGACGGCTAAACCACCTGTAGGTGTACCACGAGAGCTAGTTTGAAGCGGCGAGAAAAGGGTATTCTTTTTGTAATTATTTTGAGATAGATTATAATCTATCGAAATGCGACCGTGAAATTGTGAAAATGTATAAACGGAATGCAACTCGCACGCTTATTGGTTAAACAATTTGTTTATACTCTATGGTCATAGAACGGCCTTCAAAGATGTCAGCACTAGTGACGGAGCCCCATATGATAGCGCTATTGCCTGCCGGGTTGCGGGAATGTTCTAACGAGATACCGCGGCCCCGGAACAGTTAGTCAGTAGAAGTCTGACACTCTCTTCTGCTCCACACAGAACGGGAAAAGTCATTCGTTGGTTTTCCCACCCGGAAATCCATACTAATATTATAAATGCGAAAGTAACTCGGTCTGTCTGTTTGTTACCTTTTCACGACTAAGCCGCTGAACCGATTTTAGATGAAATTTGCACGGGAATAGTTTAAGACCCTGGGAAGGACATTAAAATTCCCACGGGGTTGGGATTTACGCAGGAAAAACCTCCTACGCGAACGAAATCGCGGGCAAAAGCTAGTACATAATATAAAAAAGGTCACAGAACGGCCTACAGCGAAACCGACCAATCAGTGGCAGACTTTCGACAGTTGACAATTTAACGAGTGGCAGATTGTGTAATGTTTCCTTTTTATAGGGCTTTGATACTTGCGTTATAACTATAATTCCTAATTCGTTGGTTATAACATCATTATTAGTTTAGAATTTCCTAATATACTGATATAAAGCTATTTTTTCTGCAATATTTTGTTTGTTTACGGTTCTGTAAAGTCATTAGTGACAGGACTAGTTTTTCTTCTTAATTCATTGCTGGAGCTAGGTTAAGTCGCATATGTAACTGATACTGTACATCGTGATAAATTACTTTTATTTCTCTTTTCATTCTAGAACCTCATTCAAATGCGTAAATAGTAGTTTATTTTAACCAAGGGGATAAAGCAGTGTCTTCTGTCGCGGGTGACGATTTATATCGCGAGCGTAACGAAGGACTCGAGGTTTACACCCGAGCGTAGCGAGGGTGTTAAAAATTTAAATCACCAGCGAAGCGAGGGATTTAAGACGAGTCCTGAGTCTAGCGAGGGATTTAAGTTCACCCAAGACTAAGACAGCTTTATCACCGAGGAAAATACTCTACTTTTCGTACCATTTGCGAAAAAATTATATATATTAATATATAAATAAACTTAACGTTTATGTATTTGAAGAAAACAAAAACGCGGCAAATTCCTAGACAAATTTTTTTTGTCGGAAAAGCAAAGGCATCAGGCTCATACGGCCTCGTCGGTTTTCGTAATTTTATTTAATAATCATAACTGCATAATAAATGAGTATTCCTTTTTCAAAAATATGTATAATGCTTTATATAATATACAAACTCAATGGTGTAACACACAGATGTAGTTCAGTATAAATTTCGGTAAATTTGGAATAATTTAAATCACATTCTCCCCCTAGAGCATGAATGAAATTCAGTACAATTTTCTTTCCCTGTTTTTAACAGATTAAAAATGACTATTGTTATGTTCGCTTTTTGTGGCATAGAATGTCACTTTTTTGGGCAAGTGGTACGAAAAGTCGATTTAGCAGGAAACATTACAATTGTAATCAAATGTTTTCATTTCGATAGATAACAACGTGTAATTTAAAGGGTATATTATATACATACCTGATACCGAGTGCACGGCAAGGGTTTTGTAAGCCTATGTCTACATGTGTGGAGCTTATTAGAAATTTCAATACATTGATACCAGAGACCGAATTTTTCAAATTAAGAAGAAAGATTTTATTTTGAAACAATTTAACTTAAATATTTCTATACATAATAAAAATATATACAGACGAAAATAAAGATAAATTATAGGGCATCGAAAAATTCGTCAACATCGCTATCAATGGGAAAAGTGCCCAGAACACTGGCCGCATTGCCACGTTGAATGGCAATGCTGATTCTCTGTCCAAAGAAAAGGCCAGCCCTCTGGTCACCTGTGGAGTCGACTAATCGTTTGCCGATGTCACGAAAGAGTCGATGCGCACTCGGACCCCATGGTCCTAACGTTTCAACCCCAAACGGCTCAAACATATAGGCACCCAATTAGGTTGTTGTATTTGCGCCGTTTGAGATTTTCTGCACCTGCAGCTGCCGCCCCAGCACAGCCCGCCGTACTGAGAAGATGGGATGGCGCAAGGGTGTCAACACAAGTAGCATCCCACACCAAAGGCCTACCCAACTTCCAAGGCATTATAGTCATCCCGTCTGGTCTCTTCCCATCGTCCCGTGCCAAGCCGTTGGGTTCTAAAACAGATGGTACTCCAGCGGTGACAAGAGCCCGACGAATGATGTCATTTATGCTGGCATGCCGTGCTATCCGACCAGAGCTTCTGCTGTAGGAAAGGCCATGACGTCCGAGGCGGTCGACTGCCGCACCGCATTGACAGCGATGTGGAGCACCGCTGGGAGCACCCAGACGTAGACATGTAAAGATAGATGTGATATATGTTTCGATAGATTATAATATATCTCATTGCTAGGTGGATAAATAATAACGACCGCACGGGTTGAGCTCCAAGGTCAAGCAACGTTTGCCAAGGCCGGAACAAGGATGGGTGACCGTCGTACCATTGAGGAACAGGAATGTTCTAACGAGATACCGCGGCCTTGGAACTTAAGGGCAGGTGAAGGAACAGGGTGGGTTTTTAGTCAGTAGAAGTCTGATACTCGCTTCCACTTAACCCAGACCGGGAGAAGTCATTCGTTGATTTACCCACCCAGAAAAAAAAAGGTCGCTCGATGTAAAACACTTGTACTCAGCTTCACGAGGTTAGACTGGAAGCTAATACCGACATGGTTGGGATAAGGCTAAGAAAATGAACAATACCAACTAGATATCGGGTCAGCGCAAAAAATACGTCTCGGTAAATAACAGCGCACTTGAGAAGTGAGCTCTTATTTTGTTTAGTTCGCTTGACACACAGCCAATGTAAACACGTTTCACAATGCCGCAATGTGTATTCAAAAGTTGCAAAATTAATGCCCGAAAAAGCAATTTAACGGCCGGAGTGTCTTAATTTCGGTAAGTACATGTAGAATAAGTTACATTTTAAGCGTTAAACCAACAAATAATATCAAATTTTGAAGAAATTTACCGACTTTAAACCACCGCTACAAATGTTTGGCCAAGGTTGGCCAATACACGTACAAACTTTTAAACGAAACGAAACGATGTAGCTCGCAAGGAAATAACGGGAAAATGTACTTTATCTGTTGCCATTTCACACAATCACACCAAATGATATTTATTTTATGTCTTTTCATTTCTAAGTAACAAGAGTAATTTATTGCTTTGCTAGTTTTGTGTGACGAATGATTCTAGGTATTAGATAATATTTTGAAGATTTGTGACTTTATTACTAGGTACCATGGTTGTAATTAGGTTGAACTTAAAACTGTTTTAAAACTTTTCTCTCAGTTCGTTCGTAAACAAATTAGCCGTATAAGTACATATGCACGCGGACAGCATTTAGCTTTGATTTTGTACGTGACCCGTTATCTAGTTAGTATTGTTGATCGAACATACCTCTATCACAGTATAAAAATAATTTATTCTGTGCCTCTATCGACCCCTTTTGAACGCGTAATATTATAATCGTCTCTATAAAACTTTAATCAAACCTTACTTACATAAATATTTTCATAACGTAACTATAAATGTGAAATTAAGCATGAAAACATTCGCAACTGAATTGCTACCTTAATGTGTATAAAATAGAATTGGTATTCAAATAACAATACCGTTGAATGTTTTTTTAATCTACATCGGTGTATGAAGGTATTATTTTTAAGATCTCAGTTTAATAAGAATCGCAATGAGAGTGGCAGTAATAGTTTTATTAGGTAAGTATTAAAAAACTCCGTGTCGAAACAATCGTTAAGTCAAAAGAACACAATGGGTTTGCGTTTGACCACCATCTCACCTGATGGTAAGTGATGATGTGTCGAAGATGGAGCACGCTTACCTAGAAGTAACCTATTCACTCTTGACTTAAAGACTCCCAGGTTATAGCTTTCAAAAAGAGAACTAGCATTATGGTGGAATTCACATTACTAGCAATCGTCCAACTAAGCTAAATATGCTTTTGGTGCTATGGTTGAGCACTAATTTAGAGATTATATATAAGGTAGCAGAGATTTACTTTAGATAGCACTTTGGAGAGTTAGGGAAAGCAATGACAAGGCGTGAAGTCGTAGTAATGGTTGTGGAATGAATGTTTTTATTAAAATAGAATTGTGTATATATAATTGGTAATATTTACATAAGTTAAACAGTGGTCACTGTGTGAGCGCGCTCTCAGGGCTCGAGTCTCGTATGTCTGTTTACATTATATTTAATTTATAGTATTTATAATAATATTCCTTTGTGCATTGTATGAGCGGTTGGTTATCAAATTGAAGGGTATGCTACGTATGCTACATGCTTGTCTTTTTTTAAGGATAGGAAATTATCCAACGACGAGACCGTCATCTGGGTGAAGCGGGAGGATTTTGTCAGACTTTTACTGACTAAAACTCAGCCGTGTTTCGTCATTTGCCTTTCGTGTTCCGAGGCCGCGGTAACTCTTTCGAACAAATATGGTTGTGTCTGGAGTGGGTTCACGGCGATATTGTAATGGGTGGGGTTGAAATCTGCGACTTCTCGATCACAAAGCCAACATGAGGCTATTGCCATTTTACTGATTGGCCACGAGGACCTCTTTTAATGATACCTTTGCTTCTGTACAAGACCTTATAATTTTGCTCATTTCCGTTCCGAGCTATCAAGAAACAAAGACCCGGCAGAGAATTCCACTCGATGTACGCACAATGAAAGTATTACCAAAACGTTGTATAAACTTCTACAAAGTAAATCATTATTCCAGCAGTGGAAACAAACGTGTGTGGGAGCTCCACAACCTTCTATCTCCCTTTCACTACCGGTCTACCAGACGCACTGCAGGTTACCATCCACATTTGCCCCATATACCGTATTGTCGTACGAAACGCTTCTCCTCCACATTTATTGTGCGCACAGCCAAGGTTTGGAACTCTCTGCCGGCTTCTGTGTTCTCTGCCACATATGACCCATCAGCCTTTAAAGCAAGAGTGAACAGGCATCTTCTAGGCTCGCTTGTTCTATCGTAGACCTCATCTATCGTTTACCATCAGGCGAGGTCGAGGTCAAGAGCCGTCTCATCAATTCTTCTCTTTTTTTTATTACTGATGGGCCCACATGGAGCTCCTGCGCACACTCCCCGAAGTACAATCTGTAGAAAACCGACAGGCAAGCAACGGTTTGCCGATGAGCCAGGCTATGAAGCTTGTCCACCAGCACCTCGTCGCCTAAAAAGCCTTTTACTCCACGCAGGAACGGATCTGTGCTTTATACAGATTTAGAAGCTGTCCAGGCGTGAAGTACCTCCTCACCTTGTGTAGGATTCCCAGATTTTTTCTTGCAGTCTGAGCTCTGGACTCGATGGTTGAGCCGAAGTTGAGGTCTGACGTCAACTCCATGACCAAAAGCTCCAGGCGATTGGTAACTGGCACAGATGTATTCGGAAAGTAGGGGTCAATTCAAAAGGGCTTTTAGCGCTGAAAAGACAAGCCTGTGTTTTCAGAGCGTTGAATTTTACCAGATTGTCGTCACCCCATTGGGAAACGAGCCAACCTTTTCCCAAATATGTTCAAGTCGGCTCTCAATCTTACCGGTTGCGCTGAGTACTAGTGCTTTACATGGATCGACTGCCTGTCTGACCTCTACAACCCAGTAACTGGGTATCATCTCCTTGGTAAGACCAGTGAGTTTCTCGCTTCGGACTACCAGTAACGCCAGTAAAGATTCTACAAATGAATGCCGAGACCAATGGCTTAAAGTCCGAAGCACGGGGAAAACTCGACATGTTAGATGATTACCCATCCAAAAACTGACCTCCGCAACTGTTGCTTAACACGTTGAACGCCAACGCGGTCAATGCTGACCGACAGTGAGCTTTCCCTTTAGGCCAAGCAAAAATCACAGTTCTATCCAAATTTAGACCAAATGATAGATAGATAAAACTTTTATTGGTCAACAGAAGACGCAACACACAAAAGCACGTTACACCACTCCATTTCACGCTACAACAAGCCACACTATACAACGCTATACCACACCAGACAACGATATGCCACACCATGCTAAACCTCACCACACTAAACTACACTACACCTTACACATACGACATAAACAACATAGCAAACTAAAATAAGATGTAATGTAACCTTTTAATATAACTGTACTATCTATATTTTTTTTTTTTAAGTATAATAATGTAGTTGCTTAGATATGGAAGAGCGGAGTCTCCTAACACAGGCATTGTTTGCTTAAAAGGAGGCTTCAAACACAAATCATTGTACATGAAGTTCTTGGTGTAACTAAAAAAAAACATAAATATAACACAAATTACAGAAAAAAAAAAGAACAGAACAAACGAATACATACAATCAAAAATATTATAAACGAAAAAGAAACAAACAACCTTTAAAAATGTAACATGGAAAGTTGGTGCGGTGTGTGTCTCCAAATTGCACCAAATGGGAGTCCAGCTCAGCATGTGCCAAGCAAATATGCCTGATGCTGGTTTTCTGCTGGATCCCAGTAGCCGTACTTACGGACGTCGAGCAAGTGACGTAGGTACAATTAAATAATAAAAAGAACATGAGAGTAAGAGTAGTACTATGTGAAATGGTTTGTGAAATATTGACAGCGGCCGCATTTCCGATACCGATATAAATATGATGCCAAGAGTGTTTTTTTAATTGTTGGTTTGACGTGAAGCCAACAGCCAATAAAAAAAACAAATTAGATACTTATATCTGATGTCCAAATGTATGTTTTCATTAACAAAAGTCAACTTTAGTCATTAATTATGGAGATATTAAACGCCGGGCAGCACTGACCGACGCGGCCCGAACGGCAAGTCTAGTTGTCGGCCATCACTGACCGACGCGGCCTGAACGACAAGTCTAGTTGTCGGCCATCACTGACCGACGCGGCCTGAACGACAAGTCTAGTTGTCGGCCATCACTGACCGACGCGGCCTGAAGTGGAAGATGCATTTTTTTTCTATGCGTTCAACGTGTTATCCTTGAAGATCCATCCGTGTGGCTATTATTATTAAATCACGAGCTCCGCCAAGAGCTGGCTCATATATATCTATACATATAATAAAACAGTAAAAAAACGTGTGTCTGTACATTTAAATTTTATAAAAATATAATAATTGAGGTGGGTTAAGAAACGGTAGTACGGCAAAAAAAATAAAAAAGGTCTGTCTGTTTGTACACGCTAATCTCCGGATCTACTGTATGGATTTTAATAAAACTTAGTAAGTAGGTAGTTGATGTCCTGGAATAACACGTAGGCTACTATTTATCCCGGAATTCCCACAGGATCGGGATTTACACAGGATATCCTCCCACACGAACGAAGTTGCGGGCAGCAGCTAGTTTTTTTTAAAATTGATAATAGGTTCGCGTTTGACCACCGTCTCACCTGATGGTAAGTGATGATGTGGTCGAAGATGGAGCACGCTGAAGTTGGAGTAATAAAAAAATAAAATACCTATGACCTAATTACCTAATACCTATGATCCACAATAATAGATTTGATTGATTGATTGATTGAACTGTGCTTTTATGTATTTCAGGTGTATTTCTGAACCCAAGTACAGCTGTTCCTGGATTCGGGTTTGGAGTTAACACTGAAAGGAAACAAGTCTTATTCCGGTACAACTTTATACCAAGAATACCACCGAAGCTGTCAGATCTACCCGTACCAAGGTTCTCTGTGACCAAATGATACAATAAATGTTTACGTTTAAAAGAAAAAATGTCTGATATTCAAAGCTTGAGAAATCAGAGAGAGAGAATGAAAATATATTTATTTGATGCCTTAAAAGTACGAAATGTACTAACTTTTTAAATTAAACGAAAAAATAACTATTTGTATGTATATCCTTACTTAATAAAAATGCGAATATGTGTTTATTGAAAATGCGAATGAAGCTGCGTGTATAAGCTAGTACTATATTTTTATCAAAATACTTGTAATGCTTTTTTTAAGTTTGTAAAAAATTAAAATTCGTTAAAGTGTTTTTTTTTATATATTTGGGCACTTACTCCTATTACATATATAGGTATATGTGTTGATGCGAAGAGTCTGTTCAAGTTCTTGGCAAAATGTAAGACTTAATTAATTTAAATAATTAGGGTAGGGGTAGGGTAGGGGTAGGGTAGGGGTAGGGTAGGGGTAGGGTAGGGGTAGGGTAGGGGTAGGGTAGGGGTAGGGTAGGGGTAGGGTAGGGGTAGGGTAGGGGTAGGGTAGGGGTAGGGTAGGGGTAGGGTAGGGGTAGGGTAGGGTAGGGGTAGGATAGGGGTAGGGTATCGGTTGGGTAGGGGTAGGATACCACGCGAACGAAGTCGTGGCGGGTCAGCTAGTATCACGATAAATCTCTTCCGTAATTCTGTGCGCCTAGTACTGTAGTAGCCTAGTACTGTAGTAGCCTAGCGTGCAGGCGGTGTTACTGTTACTTCCGAACATGTAGAGATAGGATTAAAAAAATTGGCCAAGTGTGAGTCGGACTCGCCCATGAAGGGTTCCGTAGTAACTATAATAAATATAATATACTTAATATATTTATTTGAAAAAAAAAAAAAACAAAATACCTTACAAATTTCTTAAAACTAGCTTATTTACAATTTTTACAACTACGCCAAATAACTTTGTTTTTCATAGTATTTGTATGAATTACAAAGTTATATTTGCGGTTTTAGAACATATACTGTATCTCAAAAACTGCTGACTCGATCTCGTTCAAACCAATTTTGGTTGAAAGTTTACATTAAGATCTACAACATATGGTTTTTTAGATTTTTCACTTCATTATTATAGAAGTTAGAGGGGGGGGGACACACATTTTACCACTTTGGAAGCTTATATCTTTTAAACGATTGACTTTATGAAAAAGTGATTTTAGAAACCCTTATATCATTTTTAAAGACCTGTCTATAGATACCACACACGTATAAGTTTCATGAAAGAAAATATTTTCAGTTTCAGTTCCATGTATGGGGAGCCCCCCTTTATTTTAAATATTTTTTAAATTTTCTCTTAAAATCGGAAAGCGGTTCACAGAATACATCTACCTACCAAGTTTTACATGTATAGTCTTAATAGTTTTGGAATAAAATGGCTGTGACATACGGACGGACGGACAGACAGACAGACGGACAGACATGTCGAAATATAGTTTCGAAATAGGGTTCCGTTTTTTGCCATTCGGCTACGAAACCCTAAAAACCCTTCCAATATCGTTTGATATCACCCAAAGAAGCCATGCCCTTGGTATGTATATACCTTTCCGTTACACGTTGTATATATATAGGTACAACAATTATTGTTGTACCTATCTAGTTATAATTATGTATAATGCGGTACTGTAAGAATGTTGCTATTATTGAAAATAAAAGCGGTCAAGTGCGAGTTGGACTCGCCCACCGAGGATTCTGTAACGGGGATGGACGGTATTTTTTTGAAAATTTTCATTATAAATAAGAATTCATGCATCATAAAAAATATATTTTGGAATATACACATCATGTCTTTCATATGGTACCTCATTAGAACTAGTAATTTTGAATAATAGTTTTATGATTTAATTAGATACATAATTATGTCGCCGTACATAGTTTTCAGATTTTTTCTTAAACTTGTACAATAAAAAGATGTTATTTTCAATTTTGACACCCTTGGGAGGGTCGAAATAATTTTTCAAACATCTACTTATTTATTGTATGTTGAGAAATGAATAAATGATATATCGTTAAACACGACTATTCTGTCAAGACTTCAAGAGTGAGGAGTATTTTTATCTGTTTTGAAGTCGGTTCAAGATTATTTTAAGATTTTTTTTTTATTTTTTTTTTTACTTTAATATATCTGATTTATTAAAATGATTATGAAAATACTGCTAAACCTAACTATGTACAAAGAAAAACAAAAATAGACTTAGGCCTCGGAGTAATCCTCCACATTGATGTCATCCGGAAACGTGCCCAGAAGACTAGCAGCATTGCCACGTTGTATGGTCAATACTTATTCTTTGGGCAAAGAACAAGCCAGCCCTCTGGTCACGCAAGGAATCGAACAGCCGGCGAGACTATTCCTTATATAGAAGTCTTAGTGTAATTAGATAAAATTGTTACTATTCAATTAATTGTTGCCACAGGCAGACCAATTAAAGGTGCCGCCCGCAAGAGTAGAAATAGGATGAAGGAATCTATCCCGAAACAACACATATGCTAAGTACTTTCTTTTATTCCAAAATTCCATAAAAAGCCCTCCACGTGAACAAAGACGCGGGCAACAACAAGTTTATTTAAAATTCATTTACTTAAACAAACACCGGGACATTTCTTTAAAAGAGAACTATCAATTTGGGTAGAATTTACATAAATAGCAATCTTGTGTAAAGTGCACCTCAGAAAGGGAGTCGCAGAAATCAAACGCAAGTTAGCCAACTATAATTATTTAATACATATTCACTTCACAATCACTGTACAAACAAAATAGGTATTCGGCACTAACCTTAGTCTTCACAACACGGGAGCTCGTTCAAGAATGATTTTTTTTTTTATTGTTCGCCTTTATAAAGGCAGGCATCGGTCTAAAGACCATTCAGCCTCGTCATATTTATGTATTCTTCTATAAAATTAAAGTAAGGCTAAAGCCAAGTCATCAGTAAATTCTTATCTTAATATTCTTTAATCAAGGCATATGCCATGTCTTCTTTTTTCCATAGATAGATGTTTCGTCAATCTAATTCTTTTTTTATTTATTTTTTTGTCAAATCAAGTTTTATCGTCATATCCATGTGGTCATTTCCAAGTTATATGTATCATCTCCAAGAGTTATGTCAATTCAATAATTGAATGTCATAGCCATATATATAAGTCCCGATCAAATTTTACACCCACTAGATGTAATAAAATTATATAAAGGAATATATGAAGAAAAATTTTCCAGCAATCCTTGAATGTCGCGCGGGAGGTTTGCCGGTGTTTTGTAAATCTCAAGCAATTTGTCAATCAATATTATACGATTCACATTGTGCGCTGGGCATTCAAAAATAATGTGATTAAGAGTCTGATCTATATCGAGGTTGCAATCAGTGCATTTAGGGGAAGCTATTATTTTCATTCTGGCCAGATGAGCATTAAAACGTCCATGTCCAAATCTTAGCCGAGTCAGTAAAGAGTAAAACTGTTTGCTTCTATGAAATTGTGCCTTCGTAAACCAAGGAGCTGAACCAATAGCTGTATTGATTTTTGCATACCAAGTGCCTTTTATTTGCAGAGTCTCCTGCCAATCTTCAAGCCAACATCGAATATTATCTTCCTTGATCTTAGGTAATAAATCTGAGCTAGGTATGGCAACACATTTAATTTCTGCATTTCCTATGTCAACAATGGCTCTCGCTAAAGTGTCTGCGTTTTCATTGCCACTGACTCCGATGTGCGAAGGGGTCCACAAAAATTTGATATCAAAGTCTCTTGATTGAAGTGTGAAATACTTTTCTTTGATGCGATATATGATGTAGTTTGTAGAAGCATCCAGTTTGTTGTTATCCAATGCCATAAGAACACTCATGCTGTCCGTTATAATAAGCCAAGAAATGAAGCCAGAGTTCTCTTCACTTATGAAATCCAAAGCAGCTGAAATAGCCATCGCCTCAGCAGAAAATATAGTTAAAACATCAGGTAACCTTACACCATGACCAGTCTTATTAAAAGGTATGTAAATAGCCATTGCGACATTTGTGCTGTTCTTAGAAGCATCAGTGTATATACATTGATAGTCAGAATGCTCATTCAATAACTGGTACACCTCTTCCTTGGTTTTCAAATCATGCTTTATAATAATATTCATATCTATAAATTTACTATTGTACTTGCCAGAATAACAAGTCCAAGTGTCAATACATTTGTAAAGTTCATGTTGCTGATTAAGTGTAATTGTAGTAGAGAAGTCATGAAGTAAATAGGGAATGTTAATATTATTTGAAGGATTATAAACTGTATGATAAAATGAAAGTTTTCTGTAAAGAGGGTGGCTATTATATGACAAAAGCCTTAAAAGAAATTTAGATTTTAAGTACTGAAATCTAATTTTCAGTGGAGGAATATTACACTCTACTTGTAAGGAGTTGATAGGTGTTGTTTTCATGGCACCTGTAATGCAACGCAAGTTATGATTCTGTAAGACATCAAGTTTACGGATAAGTCTCTGATCAGACCCAAAACACAAAAAACCGCCGCCACTTCGTGCATAGTGATAGTGTATGAAAATATGTGTTAGTATATAGTTTATTGTGTAATAGAATGTATTTTTTTGTATGAATTAGAAAAATATGTATTAGTCTATTGTTACTTATTATGTATGTATATTTTTTATGGGCCTTAGAAGCCTGAAATAAATAAATAAATTAATTAATTAATAAACTATCACTGAGCTGGTTTCATCTACCGCGTGTCGCAGCAGAATTGGGCAAAAGTAGCTACTGTTTGGTCTCCGAGTAATAAGAACCGGTGACGAGGTAGGTCCAGGAGCAGATGGCGTGATGAACTAGATTTCTACCTGAAGGATTGGTCGGATGTGGCTGTGGACAGAGAAAATTAGAAGGAAGGCAAGGAGGCCTTTGCCCTGCACTGGGACACTACAGGCTTGTAATAATAATAATAATAATAATAAAGATCTGTCGACATGTCGGATATACTACTAAGAAGGTCTATGACTCAGTGCCTCATACATGGCTCATGAGGGTGCTAGAATTGTATAAAGTTAATGCAACTTTACGCACCTTTCTGACATCATGTATGGGACAATGGAGGACAGTTCTTCGCTATCCAGGATATCGATATATCCCAAGGTACAGTCCGCTTTGGTTTTGCTTAGCTTTGAATCCTCTAAGCACACTGCTGGAGAATTCAGGCCTAGGATATAGGTTGAAAAGAGGTGGTCAGGTTATTTCTCACCTCCTTTACATGGATGATTTAAAACTTTTTGGCGCAACTAGTCTACAACTGATAGAACTACTGAAGGTAACTGAAACTTTCAGCAGTGCCATCAAGATGGAGTTTGGTGTCGACAAATGTGCAATTATGCATATAAAGTGAGGGGAGATTGTGGAATCCGTGGGATTTCAACTCTCGAATTCCATAAACCTGAGGTCCCTTTCTCCAACCGAAACTTACAAGTATTTGGTTATGTCAGAAGCGTTAGGTATCGATGTAATCAATCTTTGACGGAGCGCTTCTTTGGCCGCCTAAAAAAGGTACTCACAATCCTTCTTTCGGGCGGGAACAAGGTGTGTGCTTTCAACGGTTGGGTCATGCCAGTGTTGATATACTCTTTCGGCGTACTTAAATGGATACAAACGGAACTTGACGCCCTGGATAGGAGAGTCCGTATACTACTGACTTCATATCGAAAGCATCACCCACGTTCATCGGTGATGAGACTGTATATCCCGCGGAAATGTGGAGATCGAGGCTTTTTGAATGCTAAAACTCTCCACAACCGCGAGGTATGCAGTCTCAGGATACATTTTCTTGCTTCTGAAGTGGGTATGCATCGAGATGTAGTAGCGGTGGACAAGGGACTCACCCCGCTCTCCTTAGCTAATGAGAACTGGCGCAAGCCTGTAGTGCTAGATACGATCGAAGGGGGATATGGCAGAGTAAGGAGCTTCACGGACGTTCTTTCCTGCCTTCATGGGCCCGATGTAGACCAATTAGCGTCCGTAGCCTGTTGCGCTTTGGTGACCTCTTTGGGGAAACTGAAGGTTTTATCTGTGCCATTATGGACGAAGTTATCATGACAAACAACCATTGAGATAGGAAAAGTACCTCAAACAACTACGGAATGGCACGGTTGACATATGTTGTTCTCGTCTTGCTAATGGAGAGTACTTGCATAGGCGCAACCTTGCAGCTAAGATTATTCATCAGCAACTTGCTCTGAAATATTCTCTTGTTGAATCGGAAGTGCCGTACTATAGGTTTGTGCCCGACTCAGTTCTCGATAACGGCCCTATCACATTATACTGGGATCGGTCCAGCGTCACTGACAGGACTATTGTAGCCAATAAGCCCGATATAGTGGATCGAATCGAGATGCGTGCCATGATTGTCGACATAACCATCCCGCAAGACGAGAACCTCATGAAAGCCGAGAAAGATAAGCAAATCAAATATCTTGACTTGACGTACGAGATTGTCGACATGTGGGATGTCAACTCAGCATTCGTTGTACCGATAGTCGTCTCAGCCAATAGCCTCGACCAACACCTCAGGAGGCTCTCGTTAGGCGTCTGGATCAAGGGCTTGCTTCAGAAAGCGGTACTCCTCGACACGGCGCGTATCGTCAGGAGGTCCTCTCTATGGTGCCCTGACCGCCGGTAGCTTGGACCCTGTTCCCGATACCGGTGGGCTACAATTTTTTATATTTCTAAATATTTTTTTGTTTTTATACACTCACAGACTGACACTTAAATTTGATTTATATATAATATAGATTAATATTATATATAGATTATTTATGCATGAAATTACTTATAAAATATTTAAAAAAATAATTTTATACAAGAGAAATTGTCAAGTCGTATAGAGAACCATGAAGGTTACCACCATTTTTATATTTCAATAAAGTTTTTATTTGATTAAGAAAATCTAAAACAACCTACGAGTTGATTTTTAATTGTAAATCAAATGAAACGATAGATTTTAAAATACTAAACGGACTATGCTTGATTTTAAACGTTATTGCGAAGAGATAAGGTGCATTGTCTTTTGTACAGGTATTTGATATAGAAATTATATAAATTCTATAAGGTACTACTAAAATGCTTGTTTAAAGAAATGGAGACAAGAAGTGAGATGTGAAAAATGGTTGTAATTAGTGTATTTATTTTATTAATTATTTTTGGTAAGTAAAATGAAGATGTTTCGCTTTAATTATTTTTTAGGGTCATTTATATAAATAATAATATGTCCTCGTCATCAGGGGAAATGGACAGTATATGTTAAGACGATCTAATGAGCCCAAACTCGATATGTTTACTAGTAGGCAGTCCAAGGTTCCATCAGCCGCCTTCTAATTCCATCATCAAACCATAACATGAGGTGTTAAAATGTGAGTCGTTCGAGCGGGAAAGAGGGATGAAGCTATGCACGTTACATAGCTCTATCTCTCTTTCTCGCTCGAACGACTCACGTTTTAACACGTCATGGTATGGCCCCAGCTCGATGATACCATAATATTGTATTGTCATCTAATCAATCCTCAATCAATATACAGGGTGGCCCGTTTACAATGGTCCAAAGATTTTTTCAGCTTGAGAGCATCATAAGTGATAATTTAAAACATACTAATTTAGATAAGCGAAAACTTATGGTTTCGAAATTATGTTTTTTGTTTTAATAATCCGAAATTTCAATATTTTTGACACAAAACCACTCTGTTATGAAATGTACTGGACTGAATCACTGCCCACACGTTGGCCGAGCGCAGGCGAGCGCCTTTGATTTGTGACCAAAAACCGACACCGATCCGAAGTGAGGCAAGTGATCACGAGCAACGGCGAGCGAAGACAAGTTGCACCAAATGAGCTCTATACACGTTGGCGCTGGCCTCCACTCGGCCAACTAGGCAAGTGACACCGAGCGATAGCAAGACAAGACAAATATACCGTCTACATGTTGGTATTGGTGGCCTTAACTCGACAACGCTCGGCCAACATGTATTGCAGGCTATACAACAGTTAGAAGTGCGTGTAATTCAGATTCTTAGATTTTATTACATAGTTACAGCTCGACCTAATAAAAGCGTGTTAAACAATATCCTTTGTGTAGATACTAACATCATGTGTCACTGAGGAGCTAAATAATAACAAGCCGATCTTTGCCGGGGTTGCGGGAATGTTGTAACGAGATTCCGCGGCCCCGGAACTTAAGGGCAGCTGAAGGAACAGGATGGGTTCTTAGTCAGTAGAAGTCTGACACTCCCTTTCGCTCCACCCAGAGAGGGAGAAGTCATTCGATGATTTTCGCACCCGGAAAACAAAGCAGGTTAAGGAACGGTTACCGAGGTGGATCTGTAGATGAGTGACCATATTAAACTTTTCATGGGCGGTGGCGTGTATATACGTTCCAAGACAGCTACGAGTGGTGACAGAACGTACTACCACGTCTATTTTAATTTACTTGTTTTAAGCAGACCGTTTAGTCACGTTGACTCGCAATACAAAATTGTACCAGCTACGTCTTTCCGCCACAACGCATGAAAATTTCAAAATTGTTCTGTCACATTACATTATGATTTTTGGTGCTTCAAAAAGAAGACGTCCTGCTCGTGCGCTGGTTGTACGTAGAATACGCACGACGTTGACGTTAGATAACGATAGTGCCGCTATTGGCCAAATGTATCGAAAAAATACGACTCGACGTCAATAAACGTCTAACCATTTTGTATGAAGAATTGATGTGTCATTCTACATATACAAGGTGATCGAGTACCGTCCGCGAAAGGGTTAATATATCTAAATATCTAGACAGCGGAATACCTCCGTGCCTGAAAGAGTACGTTAAATTCAAATTCAAATTCTTTATTTCAGATTAAAAATCCATAGATGTGTTAGTATAATGCTTAGGCTAGGGTTCGGTTTATAGAAACTTTATTCCCAATAAAGACATAAGTCACTTACTTGAGAACAATACTAAAATAGTAGATTATTAACCAAGGGGATAAAGCAGTGTCTTCTGGCGGGTGACGATTTAAATCGCGAGCGTAACGAAGGACTCGAGGATTACTCCCGAGCGTAGCGTAGTGTTAAAAACTTAAATCACGAGCGAAGCGAGGGATTTAAGACGAGTCCTGAGTGTAGCGAGGGATTTAAGTTCACCCAAGACTAAGACAGCCTTATCACCGAGGAAAATACTCTACTTTTCGTACCATTTGCGAAAAAATTAACACAATAATAATATGAGATAAGCATTTATTAAAAATAATGACAATTAAAAGTTGAGTATGATACTTATGTACTCATTTGTCGGAAAAACAAAGGCATCAAGCTCATACGGCCTCGTCGGTTTTCGTAATTTTATTTAATAATCATAACTGCATAATAAATGCGTATTCCTTTTTCAAAAAGATGTATAATGCTGTATATACAAACTCAATGGTGTAAACACAGATGTAGTTCAGTATAAATTTCGGTAAGTATTCCAAATTTAAATCACATTCTCCCCCTAGAGGATGAATGAAATTCAGTACAATTTTCTTTCCCTGTTTTTCACAGATTAAAAATGACTATTGTTATGTTCGCTTTTTGTGGCATAGACTGTAACTTTTTTGAGCAAGTGGTACGAAAATATAGATTATAATTTGTTCGTCATCAGTATTACAATATAGTAGTTACCCATCCAATGCATTCATTTCTCCAGAAGTGATCGATCCGGAATGATGTGCTGGCTAAGTTGAGTTTTGAATGCATTGTAAGAGTGTACATTTCTTATACAGGACGGTAATTTGTTAGCATTTTTTTGGCATGGTTAGTTCTTGTTTTTGGTAAAACTAGCAAGCTTGCTCGCCGTGTACTGCGAGTGTTGTGTTTGAGTGAATGCTTTTGTTGAGAATATTTCTGATGAAAATGCATGCAATGTTGTAAATATAAAGTTGTTTTATGTTCATTATTTTTGTGTCTTAATAAATTTTGCTTGTAGATGTATGGGTAGTTGAATATTATACATAATATCCACAAAATTTGTTATAATTAGCTTTATGGGAAGGACCATAAATTTATGGGAATCGTGCCCCGGTAGATAGTCATTCCCATAAAGTGAATCATGAAAGGAGAGTTTAATCTCTCCGCCACAGTCGACAGAATGCTGTTGTTACTCGCCCGCAATCTGCTGACCAGCGAACAGAGTTTTTTGCGCATGATGGCGTGAAACCCATCTGTATGCGTCTTCGCAAAAATCTCTGAAACACTACAGAAACGGGGAAGTCTAAACAGCATTCTGAAGATATTATTGTATTGGATGCGTAAGACATCCAGCGCCTTCTTGGTATGCTTGACCCAGAGACTGCTCGTGTAGAAAGTCTGGCAGTACGCCTTAAGCAACGTAATTTTGGCTTCATCACTACAACGAGCAAATTTCCGGGCCAGCATGTTCCCTCGAACCGCTAACGCCCTGCGCTCCCTATCAATGTCAACATTGTCTTTAAGGTCGTCTGTAAGACAATATCCAAGGTACTTGAACGCAGACACTCTTTTTATATTTTGACCGTACAGGTTTATTGTCTGCGTGTCATGGCGCTTACCAGCGGCCTTAACCCCTCAGGTCACGGATGGCTTCGGCGGCCAGCTTAAGTTGACCTCTAAAATTATTTTTCCTTTTTTTGATTTTAGAGGTCAACTTAAGCTGGTTTTTGTGGCCGCCGGCGGCCTTCCGTGATTCGAAGAGTTAAAAACCATGTATCCCGTTTTTTAACATTATATATCAGTCCGTGGGAGGCAGCATAAGTCTCACAGACGTTCAGCATCTCTATGATCGATCGCACAGTCGGTCCCAGCAGCACAATGTCGTCCGCGTAGCTGATGTTATTAAAACTAACTCCGTCCTATTTCGATCGATATACTAATTTATTTAATGATGTCAAGCAGTTTGAGTACTTGTGTGGCCTACCCAAATGTCCTTACATTGGTATTGTTCGTGAAATTGTTGGACAGGTCCGTTCAAATTTGCGTGGTTATTTCCTCAAAAGAACACCACAGAAATAAACCTACATGCTTCTCATATACAAATTGTATGGACTTTAAAAGAGACTATACCTCTGAGTTTGTTTCGGTTTTTCTTCTCAGAGTAGTTAGGAAATACTGACCTCATCTAGTTAAACTAAACTTAACACGCCAAAAAACTTGACGTGTAAAAGTGTTATTTATAACCAATTTACAAAATAAATATTTCATTTCACTTATACTCAGATGCATTGGATTAGGCTGAAAGCTCCTTACGACTTAAATTTCCTTATGTAATATTCATCACCACCGCTATCAATTTAATATAAATTGCTAAGCCCAACAGATTCATTGTGAACTATACGCGTTTGAACCCATACGCACAAAATGTTTTAGGAATTCTTGCATTGTGCGTTCAGTTAAGGAGTGGAATTCCCTGCCAGAGCCTGTTTTTCCTGATGGCTATAACTTTCCGGTTACTTCAATGCAAGATTGATTCATCTTCAACCACATCATCGCTTACCAAGTACCTATTCAAACCTAGTGGTCAAACGCAATCATCATGAATATGATCATGAATTAAAAATGTTTGATGATATATAATATATATACTCGCTTCTGCTCGCGACTTCGTTTGCGCTGGATGGTTTTCCCGCGTAATTCCCGATCCCGTGGGAATTTCGGGATAAAAAGTAGTAGGTACCTATGTGTATACAGGGTGGCAGGGACATCGACGCGCAACCGCTTAACATGGATTCAGTACATTTTTTTTTATTACTCTTTACCTCGATAGCGCCTCATGGTAAGCGATAGATGAGGTCTAAGATGGGACCCCCCTACGTTTACACTTTTCGTCGTCTTTTTCTTAATTTAATAAAATTAAGAAATTCACTTTTTCACTTAAAACAGCAATGTAAATAAAACTCGAAAGGGCTATCTGATCAGCTGTTCTGTTGACCTCGCAAATGAACTCTAGCAAAACAGCTGATTAGGTAGCCCTTTCGAGTTTTATTTACATTGCTGTTTTAAGTGAAACAAGTTAATTTAATTTTTTAATTAAAATCTCATTAGGTTAGATAGAAACAATGATTTTATACAGTTCTCAGTAACAAAAAAAATGCAGAAAAAAACCTGAAAAATTCAGAAATAGCCAGCGAAAAATTTTAACCAGAATCATGTACTGAATCCATGGTAAACGTTTGTGCGTCGATGTCCCTGCCACCCTGTATGTTAGCTATCTACTTACCAAATTTCATTCAGATCCGTCCAGTAGTTTTTACGTGAAAGAGTAACAAACATCCATCCATCCTCACAAACATTACATTTATTTATAATTACATTTATAATATTATAAGTAAGAAGTAAGATAAGATTTTAACAGCATTCTTCTTTCGCAGTATCGTCGAAGTTAAGCAATGCTATCAACACGTACTGCACACTGCCGTGCCCCTTCATGGGACCAGCTCAGCCTCCCAGGTCTTGTGGAGTCATCCAGCAGCCCCCCAGGAGACCAAACACCATACTCAGGTCTTCATTCTATGGTAACAAATTTTTTATTTTGTTATTCTGGATAAGCACCCTCTTGACTTCAATCTCGCCTGATGGTAAGCGATGGATGAGGTCTACAATGGAACGAGCGAGCCCAGAAGATGCCTATTTACTCTTGCTTTAAAGGCTGAAAGGTCATAAGTGGCAGGGAACACAGAAGCCGGCAGAGAGTTTCACAATTTGGCAATTAATGTGGCAGAAAAGCGCTTGGTGCGATAAGACGGTATATACTCGTATCAACCAAGTGTGCATGGTACCCAGCAGTGTGTCTAGTAGACCGGTAGTGAAAGGGATCAGGTCATGGAGCTCCTGCGCATAGAAAACCGACAGGCAAGCAACGTTTCGCCAATGAGCCAGGCTGCGAAGCTTGTCCACTAGCGCCTCGTCGCCTATAAGCCTTTTAGCTCTGCTCAATCGAGTCCAGTGTCATGTTAATATCTGCCTGATTCTTCTCATTTTTCTTAAAATAAAAACATAGGCTAAACTCTTGTCGGGATTGCGGAAATGTTCTAACGAGATATCGCGGCCCCGGAATGCATAGGCAGCTGAAGGAATATTGTGGGTTTTTAGACAGTAGAAGTCTGACAAAAAAAAAGATCTACCTGTTAACCAAGGTTAGTGATAACGTGATAGTTGCAATATTTGTACGTGGGAAGCGATAATCTGGAGGAGAAGCGCTTGGTACGACAAGACGGTATATCAACCAAGTGTGGATGGTACCCAGCCGTGCGTCTGGTAGACCGGTAGTGAAAGGGAGATGGAGGAATCAGGTCATGGAGCTCCTGCGCACACTCCCCGAAGTACAATCTGTAGAAAACCGACAGGCAAGCAACGGTTCGCCGATGAGCCAGACTATGAAGCTTGCCCGATGCCCGACCTCGTCACCTATAAGCAGAGTGTCCAGCCAAGTTATAAAAAGGAACTGACAATGCGCTGTGTGTAATTACACGAACCATTTCGAGCTAGTTTTGTCCCCTTCACAAATGTTTTATATATTTATACATGAAATACCAAGCTGTGGAACTTTCTGCCGGACTCTGTGTTCCCTGCCTCTTATGGCCTTTCAGCCTTTAAAACAAGAGTGATCAGGCATTTTTTCGGCTCATACGTTCCATCGTAGACCTCATCTATCACTTACCATCAGGCGAGATCGACGTCAAGAGTGAGCTCCTAGTGAATAATAAATACATGAAATTTGGCAAATATATTAAAGTCCCCAGCTTGTAAAATAAAAATTCATTAATTTACCTCATACTGTTACGAATAATTTAGCGTTCAAAAACCGCCATTTTTATAATTGACTCACTTATAGATCAAAGCCTAACCTACTTTTAGATAACCTAGAAACTTGATATTAGGTACCAAAGTAAACTATTATACATACTATACAAAAGAAAAATCTGAAAATTGAAATTTATTGGCAATTAGTATCAACAACGTAATAAAAACGACTAGTATGAAGGTTAATATAGCGTTAACGTGGAAAATTGTGATTTTAATAATAACAATTCATGATTAAAAGCTGAAATAGGTTCTGAGTAGGCCGTCAAAAAAATACACGAACAGAAGATGAGCAGAAACGAAATGAATATGTTGCGATGGGCAGCGGGAGTGACCAGACTCAATAAAGTACGCAATGAATACATCAGAGGCTCGTTCAAAGTCGTTCCCATTACGAAAAAGATGGTCGAAAGCCGGTTTATGGTTAGGCCATGTCATGAGGCGAGAAGAAAGACATGCAGTAAAAGAGGCACTGGTTATTCCAGAGACGAAAAAGGGCAGGGGAAGGCCGCCAGCCTCATGGTGGTCAACCGCTACCAAGGATATGGAGCGAGCTCATCTGAAAGCGCAGACAACCCAGGACAGAGTGTCCTGGCGCCTTAAAACGAGAGCCGACCCCAAGTAAAGGAAGCAGACGTGGAAGAAGAACACGATTTATGATTAGAAGCAATAATTTCATTACATAAAGCAGTATTTTTTTATTCATGATAGGCCTGCGTTTGAACATCATCTCACCTGATGGTAAGCGATGATGTGGTCGAAGATGAAGTACGCTTACCTAGAAGTAACTTAATCACTCTTGACTTAAATACTCCCAGGTTATAGCTATCAGGAAGCACAGAGAACACAGAAGAGAATTTTTTAGCTTAACATTCTTTAGCTGTACGCACGATGAAAGTATTCCCAAAACGTTTCGTAAAGTGAAATTAGAGCCAAGATCAATATTGAATAATGTGTCGTTCTCAGTGACTTTACCGACAATAGAATCGAAATCTATATAGGTGACAAGGAGGTACTTATTTTAAATAATTCTGTCAAAAATTAAATTTCATGTTTCTAAGTTCAAAAATAACAAACTTCCATACAAATTTTCTACCCATATTGAAAGGTTGAATTTCCATAAATATTAATTCTTTAGTAAGTGTTTATTCGATAAAAAAAAAACTATTTTCCAAGGATCATGGATCCGACTTCAATAGTGTAGCCTCGGCGATGATGATTCAGTCAGTCAGTGAATCAGGCACGTTCTTTTTTAGGATTCCGTAGCTGAACGGCAAAAAACGGAACCCTTATACGAGTAGTCTGTCTTTCTATCCATCCGTATGTCACAGCCATTCTATTCCGAAACTATTAGAACTGCACATGTGAAACTTGATAGGTTGATGTATTTTGTTAGCCGCTTTCCGATATTTATAAAAAAATAAATTAAATTAAGGGGCCACCCGATACACGGAACTGAAACAATTGTTTTTTTTTTCATCTAACTTATACGTATGTGATGTCTATAAACAGGTGTTTAATAAAAAACCGGTCAAGTGCGTGTCGGGCCACGCGCAGTGTAGGGTTCCGTAGTTTTTATAACAGCCAAGTGCGTGTCGTATTCGCTGACTGATCGTTTCGTACCATGCTCTAACTAAAAGCCAAACATAACTACCTAACTAATTTGACTTCCTATACAAATCCTCACCTGATCCGACAATTTTGCACGGAAAGTTTTATTTTTTTTTAGAGATTTGTGTAAAACTTGTCATAGCCGGTGTTTTGAATTTAAATACGGACACAGAGCTACACTACTCAATCGTCACAAGAAGCTAGCATGATACAACTGGCGCTTAGCGCCATCTATCGACATTTCTATAGAGTTGTTCGAAATTTTCGAGTCAAATACAATTGGTCGACTATTACTCGTAAACCTGTAAAGCCCACTTATGTGTGATAGTTTTCCTTTAAATTTCGTTATATATAGGTACTACTGCCGTGACATTTGAATTTCTAACTACAACCGTTTAGTTGATAGAGGGGGGGGACACTTGACTCTAACGAAAATTGGTACTTTAAAGCTTTATATGTCACGAACGGTTTACTTAATCAAAAAACGGTCTTACCAAACCCCTAATATATTTGAAAGACCTATCAAACGATATTCCACACTATGGGAAGAACGAAAAAAAAAAATATCATCCCACTTTACATGTATGGGAGGTACCCTAAATAATTGTTTTTTTCAAAATTTTATTTTACCACTTTTTTGGCGTCATTAACATGTATACTCATGCCAAAGTACAACTTTCTAGTACCAATAGTCTTTGAGCTAATCCGCGGACAGACGGACAGACAGACGGACATGGCGAAACTATAAGGGTTCCTTGTTGACTACGGAACCCTAAAAATGACATAGAGGTTTTAAAAAATATATAATTTTCTATTTCGTACAAACACTATGAAACAGAGAGTCACTCATATGCAAATTCGAATGCTGTTTGCATCAAAGTAATACAGTACACTCTTGCATCACTTATATGCTACCTACACTTGCAAAATAAGTTCCAAAATTCACTAACGTGCTACTTGGGAGTTATTATGCGTAGTAACTACGGAACCCTTCATGGGCGAGTATGAAAAAAAAATGAGTGTGGCACTCGGGGACTGCCGCGGTAAAGCTATTGCATAGCATTTTTTTATCAACTTATGCAAACATAATTATTTATTTATTTTATTTATGTAGTATTTTTTAATTCAAGTTACACTTTTTGAGCGTGGTGAACGATAAGAAAACATTTTTTTTTTCTTTTATTGAATAAATGAAAAGTTAATATTGTATAAAATATTTTATTATCTTACAATACATGTAGGTTATTCAGGAATTTTTGTCATTGAAACTATAGGTTTATTAGCAGCTAGTCTACACGCATACGTCTAGTCGCACGCACACAAACACCGTGCCGAAGTCTGCCAAACTGAAACGACGTTAGACGATGCACGGCTTTCAACGCCGCACCACTGTGCCGGTCGGAGTGGGGGTGTTAGGTTTATTTTCGTTACGGAATTTCTTGATTCGGTCGCCGCGCTCAAAGCCCGCGATAAAAGCTATGCAATAGCTTAAAAAATGACTCGTACTTGACCAATTTTTTATGAGTATATATAGAATTTATATGTAGAGGATTAACTAACCTCCAACCTTTGTACTTCGCAGACACCTACTCAGACTACAATGAAATGACAGAAGATGAGCAGCAACCAGCCCCACCTATCATGAGGTCTCGTCCACAACCACCCAAATCCGATCCACCAGAACCTTCAAAACCAAAGCGAAAACCACCACCTGAAGATCCGGAGCCTGCACCAAAGAAGAAATCTCCTTCATCTTCAAATCCACCACCATTTTGTCCATCAGTTCAGCCTTCTAGAAGATTCTTCACTTCTTTGTTCTCCATACCAGGGGCTATTGTTGATACGCTGGTTAGCGGTGAGATTGTATTGTAATTTAGAGTAATTAAATAACGTTTTTTATGTAATCTGTTTTTAATTGTTAGAGTTCCGTAGCTGAATGGCAAAAGACGGAACTGGGATTACCAGGAGACTCGTTTTTTGGTTGACTTCGGTGACCATATTTTTTTTGTTAATTCGGGTATTACTAACATGAAATTTCAAATCTAGAGCTAATTTGAAACATATTAGTAGTGGAGGGAACCATACAGACCGACTAGATATGAGAGTATCTAAATTTTTTTAAATGGTGTGCACCGAAATCAATATTCTTATCACCGAAATCAAATATATTAAATAATTTCTATTTTAAATACTATGTTTTATTTAGTTATTTTATTATTTATGTACACACAGTAAAATACATTAGAATAAGCACAATTATAATATTTGAGTACAAAGGTACTGCTTATTTCTTAAGAAATTATATATATATGTTAACTGCTTTAGTCCTACTATGACCATAATGCCTGTAATCATTGAAGGTTGATTTTACAACAAACAATTTAATTTTATCAAGACTTATGCCCCATTTATTATCTAATATGAAATTTATAAAAATCAACTTTCGTAAGAAACGTTAAATTGACACATTAAATGTAATTAAAATAGTGGGTAACCTTAAAATTTGTATAAATAAAAAATATTACAAACATCACTTAAAATCAGTATTTTCAACAACATCGACAAGTATAGAAGGCAATTACTGTCGAAGCAATATTCTCACGATATGTTGACACACGCGTCCAGAAGCTATCACTTCGATGCAATCTAATGTCTGATGTCAAGGTATGGGACAGGCGCTGCTTAGTTTCGTAGAAGTCATCAGCAAGATCAGCAAGATAGCTTCTACTAGGTTAAATTTCAATATTGGATTAAATTTGAGGTTTGGCTGCATGGACTGCACTCCCATATTAGGCTTGAGTTGACTTTTTGACCAGATCTATTTTCTCAGTCTTGTTCTCGTTGGTTCTATCAGTCAGTAGCCTATCAGTATGCTCACCTATGATCCTAGATGATAGCAATGTTCACACGCCATTGAATTATCTTTACGCTCGCCTTCAAGGGACCTCATTTTTCTCATCGATAGTTGGTTGAGCATATTGGCATTCCATACTGCTTGATGAACTTTCATAGCCCCTGCAAATTGCTTAAGATCGAATGGAACGAAGAATTCTTTTTCAGAAACACCGGAATCGTTAATAGTTTTCATTATAATATCTTCAACAGTAAAGCCGTAGTGGGTAATGCTTTCTTCGTCAGTGAGATCGCTTTTAATTTTGTTTTTTTATCTTGGTCGACCTGATGGATCGTACAGATCATAATTCCAGTAAGATTTTGAAATAGATTCTCTAGGGAAAGCTTTTACTTTTTCTCAATGGTGCTGCCAAGTCTCGGTAAGCTTGGATGACGAACGATGTTAGCAAAACAAAATAGAAACTTGCTTTAGTTTGAAGTGGTCCTAATAAGGATAACCAAAACAATAGTTTTGGTTGTGATTGTGGAGTTACAACAAAACGGACAGTTTCTTCATTTACTCTCGATATGATTATTAAATACCGACTCTTCAAGATACCTGCGCCTTCTGCCTGCGTTTTTTAATTGTCTTTGTTGGAAGAGCTACGTAGAGGACTAGAATAAGTTCTCTACATAGAAATTCGTTGTTTGCACTACGTAAAGCTCTGGATCTCTGTTGACGTCGTATATATTTTTATAGCCAACCGATCTTTTGAATCTGCCATAATCACAATACTGAAAAACATGAGAGGTGATCGGTAAGTTAAATAAACTATCTTAAAATGTAAAATAACTGCACAGTGCACCTATTTTCCACCGAAAACACCGAAATCAATACCACTGGAATCAAAATAATTAACAAAATACTTAATATTTTCACAAGTAACTCATATTATTAATATTTATATCTTTTTTTTTCAAAGACACATAAAACATACTTTTATTATAGTTTTAAAAATATTAATTCCAATGTTACTGGATAAAATGAATTCAACGAAATCAATGTGAAGGATACCCTTCACATTGATTTCGTTGAATTCATTTTCATGGTATACACCATGCCACCGAAAATTAGTACTTAACTTAATAAAAGATTTGAATGGGGACGCAAAGAGATGGTATCCTTAACATAGATGCAGCGCAACTGACAGTTCATGTCATTCTAACAACTATTCTCGAAGATACTAGAATATAGGATTTATAGACGGATCGGTGCGCGCCACTGATATCAACTCAAAACGTCGGACGCGGAGACAACCAGTTATAACTTGTGTATTAATTCCTATTATAGTGTAGAAATAATATTATTTGAGTTAATAACTATCTAGTTCTTTGTGAACACAAGCGAAATAGCGTCATGTATTGGAGAAAAAAAGACAAAAAATAATTTCCGCCGCAAACTGGGGCTGGACGCGGCACCGAGGTCAATATTTTCTAGGTTTTTATTTTTTTAAATTATATTGTATCAAATTTATTAAAAAAATAACACCGGCCCCGCCTAATATTTTGATCGAACCTATTACAGAAAAAATATCAAGTTGTTAGGTATCCATTTTGTACTTGATTTCAACCCGGATGTGCTTTTTTGAAGCCATTGAGAATGAGCCAACTCTTATATTTATTTATTCATTTTTATTTATTTTATTTATTTATTTATAGTTAATTAAAACGGTACAACACCAATTACATTAATTAACATAGAAATAGAAATACATTTAAGATAAGAATAGTAATAATTGTGATTGAAAATTGAAATTATATAAGATAAAATAAAATTAAAATTAACATGGAACAGTAGACACTCTTGCATACTTCCTCTCACAGAAGACCAGACATGCACGTATAATTTTACTCCATTCGTCAGCAAACACATCACATTCAGGGTTGGTAGTCAGGAGGGCATTGAGCATCCTTAGAGTGCGACATACTGGGGATTCAGCTATGGCGACAGTTTTGGAAGTCGGTGGAGCAAACAAATTGTGCAAGCGGTTCTGACGGTGTCTGATGTACTTGTCAGGCACGAATAGTCGGTAGAAAAGGCCATGGAGCTCGGGACAATTGATACGTCCGCTCAGGGTCTTGCAGGCTACTGTGAGCTGATCAAAGCCTCTCCTCACCTCCAAAGAATTAAAGCCTAGCATTCCTAAAAGGTAGTTGGTAGGGTACATGTAAGGGAAGAAGTGGTATAACCTTTTGAATAGGAACCTCAGGAAGGTTTTCTGAACCTTTTCTATCATTAATGTTTGAATTGCAGTGTAAGGATGCCAGACACAGGCACTGCTTTCAAGTTTACTCCTTACCAAAGTGGTGTATAATAGCCTAATAACATTGGGATTGCGGAAATCCCGAGCATTTCTTAGTACAAAACCTAGGCGCCTAAAAGATTCTTTCGCAAGGGCAGAGACGTGATCTCTAAAAGTCAGGTATCGGTCAAAGGTCACTCCCAAGTCCTTAATATTGGTGACACGAGTAATTGCTTCTCCACCCAAACAATAGTTGTAATGGATTGGTTGCAACTTCCGACCGTACGTCATGACATAGCACTTGCTTGTATTAAAAAACAGCCTGTTCTGGATGCTCCACTCATAGATGGCGTCAATGTCCTTTTGCAGGAGTTTACAATCATCAACCGTTTTGATTTGAGCAACAAGTTTTAAGTCATCAGCATAGAGCAAGCATTTCGCAAACTTGACATTGGAAATAAGATCATTGATCATGATTAGGAAGAGAGGTGGGCCCAAAACAGATCCTTGACTCACACCTGAGCGAGTGTAGTAAGGCTTGGATTCGAAGCAGCCATGTCGGACAAACTGTTTGCGATCCCGCAGGTAGTCAGAAAAGAAGTTAAGCCAAGTGGACGAGAAACCGATGGCTCCCAGCTTCGTCAATAGCACATCATTGTCAACTTTATCGAAAGCTTTACGGAAATCGAAATAGAGTGCATCAACTTGCCTACCTATGTCCATGCCACTAGATATATAATCAACATGAATAAGCAAGTTTGAATTTACGGAGCGACCGGGTCGAAAACCGTGTTGCGCATCAGATAAAGACATATCTATGCGTTTGTGTATAAATTTATGCAGTATGTGTTCAAAGACCTTAGCTATGGTAGGCAGGAGAGCGATGAGTCTGTGTTCCTCTACAGATGTTTTATCTCTAGTTTTAGGTATGGGAGTGACCCGCGAAATTTTAAACTGCTCAGGGCAAATGCCAGACTGGAGGGCTAGGTTAAAGATATGACATAGAGGAACTGCCAAGATATCGTTACATCCCTTGAGAATAAATGCTGGAATGTTGTCAGGGCCAACTGAACTACAGGACTTGAGTCTAGCAATTCCCTTAACTACATCCACAAGGTCTAAAAAGGGGAGAGGAATATTATCTCCTTCACTACAAACGATAACATTTGTTGGGTCCAACTGAGGTGTATCAGGCAAAAAAACGCTGGCAAAATATTGAGCAAACGCCTCGGCCGCTCCGACACCCGAACTAGTCTCACCTTTATGAATAACAGTTGGCTCGAAACCACCCTTTGATCGCAGACTCGAAACATGCTGCCAGAATTGACGCGGGTCTTTTGCTATATTGTTTTCAAGGTGACGATAATATACTTTGTAAGCTTCCCGGGTTCTTAATTTGAGATGTGATCGGAGGTTGCTAAACTCCGCATACGTAAAACTACATCGCGAGAGTTTCCATTTATTGTGTAATTTACTTTTACGCTGACTATCGCGTATGATGTCACGAGTAAACCAAACAGGATAACGCCGATTGCCAGTACTCCTTCTCTTCTTCTTTGGAACGGAAGAATCGAACAAACTATACAGAATCTGGTAAAACTTACCAGCAGCGGCGGGAGCGTCATTGCAGCGAAGAACGTCACTCCAAGGAGCAGAACGAATTTGCTCGTATATTAGTGTGTAGTTTCCTTTACGAAAATTCCAATCCCTACTACGATCAATGTTGCTGGGATCTAGTTTTTCGTTAACCTTGTCCGTTACGATGATAACCGCAATGTCTAACGGAGGATGATACAAATCAATTGGTACCAACTCCATCTCTATGACATGCTCGCAGTTAACACCAGTGCCCTCCCGAGCCAACACTACATCTAACTTACTCCCACGCATATTCATCATTTCATTCATCTCAGCCAGATTACAAAAGCTTATAGAGTCGTCATGTCAGTCTGTCTGTGAGGCAGCTCTCCTTCTCGCGCCCCAGGCACCGCGGGAGACGCGAGATCGCGAGCCGATTTCCGGCCACCGTAGGCGCGGGCCTGCGGACGGCGAGAAGGGGTAGCTCACCGTCCGGTAAGGACCAGGCCCGGGTCGGCGGCGCCGAATGTTCCACGCGCGCCTCAAAGAGCTGTCAACACCAGTGACGGGGCCCCATAAGGCCATTGCCTGCTGGAGTTTGCGGGAAAGTTCTAACGAGATACCGCGGCCCCAACTTTCGGGCAGCCGAAGGAGCAGGGTGGGTTTTTAGTCAGTAGAAGTCTGACACTCCCTTCCGCTCATCCCAGAGCGGGAGAAGTCATTCGATGATTTTCCCACCCAGAAAAAAAAAGTCTGTCTGTTTGTCCGCCTGTATGTCACAACCATTTTATTCCAAAACTATTAGAACTAAGCAGTTTAAACTTGGTAAGTACATGTGTTCTGTGAACTGCTTTACGATTTTTATACAAACATAAAACATTGAAGTGGGCTCCCCAGTTTTTTTTTTCTGGTTGGAAAAATCATCAAATGACTGCGCGGAAGGGAGTGGGACTTCTACTGACTAAAAACCCACCCTGCTCCTTCAGCTGCCCTTAAGTTCCGGGGCCGCGGTATCTCGTTAGAACATTCCCGCAACCCCGGATATAGATTATATCTAAGATCACTAATATGACGGCCGTTTTGTACCTATGACGTGATTGTAACTTTCCTACTCTGTCATTATATTCGAATTCTACTTTAATATCTACCGTACAACGTAAAAAATATACTATTTTATTCTACCAGAAATAGGTTCGCTTATCTTCAATCTTGAAATAGGTCCAATAAAAACATCAAACCCGAAAACCAATTTGTCTTACTCTGTCGAATCAATCAATCAAAATCATATTCACAAACAATATCGAATAGTTACACCTATGTATAAAATATGTATTATGTATGTATCAAATTGTATTTTTTGTATATATATATACATATATTATCTACTTTAATTAGATTTTATGTATCTTATATAAGGTTCGGGAAAAAGTCTTTTCGCATTATAGTATGTATGAACTTGTAATAAAATCTCTTTGGCTATACTATTTGTATCTGGCTGGTTTTGGTATCATTGAAAGTTTAAATTTTAAAGATCATAATTCCAAATTCAAATTAGGAAAATGTGTGATTTTCATTTGTTTTTCGTACTGTCAAGATGAGTGAATCTAATGAAGAAATTCGATACATTTTAAAATTTTACTATAAAAAAGGTAAAAATGCAACGCAAGCCGCGAAAAAAATTTGCGATGTTTATGGACCTAGTGTAGTGTCTGTGAGAGTAGCACAAATTTGGTTTAAGCGTTTGGAAATTTTGATGTCAAAGATGCACGTCGCTCTGGTCGCCCTATTACGGATAAAATGGATGCCATTTTTGAAAAAGTATATATATATCAGTAGTTACGACGTAGCTGAAGAACTGTGAATTGACCACAAAACAGTTTTGGCGCATTTGAAAAAAATTGGGTACACAAAAAGCTCGATATTTGGGTACCTCACGAGCTCACTGAAAGAAACCTAATGAACCGTGTACTCATTTGTGATTCTTTATTACGACGTAATGAAACCGAACCATTTTTGAAGAAACTGATAACTGGTGATGAAAAGTGGATCATGTACGACAAGAACGTGCGAAAAAGGTCGTGGTCAAAGGCCGGTCAGGTTTCACAGACTGTGGCGAAACCCGGGTTAACTCGTAACAAGAGGATGCTGTGTGTGTGGTGGGATTTGAAGGGCTTTATTCATTATGAACTGTTACCACCAGGCAGGACCATCGAATCTGAACTCTACTGCAAACAACTGATGAGATTAAAGCAAGAAGTTAAGAGAAAGCGGCCGGAATTAATCAACAGAAGGAGTGTGGTTTTTCATCATGATAACGCTAGACCTCACACATCTTTAGCCATTCAGCAAAAATTGAGAGTTTGGCTGGGAGGTGTTCATGCATCCGCCATATAGTCCTGACCTTGCACCTTCAGATTTCCACCTGTTTCAGTCTCTTCAGAATTCTATTCAATTCAATTCATTCTTTATTGCAATAACATGTGTTAACAAGATCTTAATAATATATAGGTAATAGCTCACATGAACCCTGTGGGGCACAGCAATTTTACATATTGTATAGATTAGAGTGGCTTTATACAAATTAGAAAATCAAAATAAAAATAATCACAATAATTAATGTTGCAAAGCTCTAAGTGGAATAATTCATCAGTCAAATTTAAATAGGTATTTTAAATAAATGTCAAATCAAATTAGGAAATTTAAATAAATGTCAAATTAAAATAGCAATGTCAGTATACAGTAGGGTCAAATTATTACATTACGCATGTACTATGTTACAAAAAAATATAATAAAATGCAAATGTCTTTCGGTATTACGTTGTAAAGTCAGAGTCAAAAAATTCATTCAATGTATAATAGCATTTATCGATGAGTAGTTTTTTAACGCGTTTTATAAATATTTTGTCGTTTTGCTCAGATTTCATGTCATTCGGTAGTTTATTGTATATTTTAATGGATGTCACAAGAGGGCTCGTGCTGTGTAACTTTAATTTTGATGGGGGTATTACAAGCGTATGTTTAAATCGTGAACGTTGTGCGTATCGGCGAGGTAGATCTATAGTTTTTTGGTAAAAGTTTGGGTTCTGTCGTACAAATTTACAGTTTTCTAGAATATAGATAGATGCTAGAGTAAGAATTTCTTGTTCCTTGAAATGCGGTCTACAACTTTCGTCAGTGTGAATGTTTACGATTATTCTGACACATTTTTTCTGAAGTATAAACAAGTCGTTGCTATCTACACTATTTCCCCAGAGAATTATGCCGTAATTTAGCCACGCGTAAGCATAATTATGCATAATAAGCAGATAGCGCTGTTTTAATATCGGTCGTTTTTTTAAGTTCACGTAACGCGTAAATAAAACTAGATAGTTTTAACTTGATTTTATTTATGTGTGCTTTCCAGGTCATGTGAATGTCTAAATCCAGACCAAGCAAAGTAAACGTGTCAGCGCATTCCAGTTGAATATTGTTAAACGTAAAATTGATATTTAAAGGACTTTTTTGACGAGGTCTAAATTGCATTAGTTTGGTTTTTGAAAAGTTAATTTCTAAATTATGGTCCTTCATCCAATGTTGTATATTTTGTAATATTTTGTTAGATTGGCATTTAGATTTTGAGAGTCAGTACAGGAAGTAATCAAAGATATGTCATCAGCAAACAGTACACACGAATCAGTCATAACTTTTGGGAGGTCATTAATATAAATCAAGAACAGTAAACACCCGACTACACTACCTTGCGGGATAGAATGTCTAATCCTAATTCCATTCGAACGTATTAGGTTAAGTTCGCCAGAGTTTTCATTGAAATGTTCAATTTCTACAAACTGCTGTCGGTTGTGTAGGCAAGATGTGAACCACTTATGTGCTGTACCTCTTATACCGATACCGTATAGTTTGCCTAAACTTAAAACTATACTCATTACTTTGTATTGGAATAACAGACAGCCTGATGTATTTTATAAACAATTAAAATTAATACTAGAATTGATCTTAAAAAAATATTGTAAAAATAAAATAATATTTGGAGGAGATTTTAATGTAAATGTCTTGGATAAAAGTTTGCAATCTAAAATACTATTAAACTTAATGTTAGAATATAACTTCATTCAATGTATTACAAACCCTACTCGAGTGACAAAAACCACGTCCACCTGTCTCGATCTAATATTTATAAACTTTGACCCTAAATTAGCAACTACTCACGTAAATGATTTAGGATTCTCTGACCATAAAGGATCAATAATAAACTTAAAAAGAAATGACGCGATAAACTCAAAAATTAAAATATGGAAAGCTAAAAAACGATTATTTAATAGTAAAAACGTGGAGAAATTTAGATTAGCACTACAAAAAAGTAACTGGAATCTAATAATAAGTTTGGTAAAACCATGAATGAAAACTATATCTCATTTGAAAACCAATTACTTGCAATATTAAATGACTGTATACCCACAAAAACAATAAAATTAAATGAAAATAAAAGAAAAAATTGGTTGTCACGTGGCATTAAAATATCATGTAAAAATAAGCGGCTGCTCAAAATTCTTACTTCTTATTGTAAAGATCCGGTATTAACAAACCATTTCTTAGGCAGTGTCAGGTTAACATCACGAGAGGACTGCCAAAACCACTTGTCGCGGTATTTTGATCATAAGTCCCAAAATTTCTATAGCAATGGGATCATGTCCCTACCTACAAGATGGCAAAAAGTTATCGAACAAAATGGTACCTACATACTTTAGTTAAATGTAAATAAACTATATTAAAAAATGTTTTGAATTTTCTTAAAAAATGCGAAGAAACTTTTCCCCCTACCTATTATATTATTTGAAGTGTTGAGCTGAGTTTCCCCTCCCCTCTTTGTTTTATGTTCATAAAGTCCATTCAAAAGTTGTCTGGAAAATATCGCTATCAGCGATAAGACCGCCATTGTAACCATAAGTTAAGCAATATTGTGAATCAGGTATTGGAACAGAATAAACGCAATTCCTGAAAGTAGTTGGTTCCGAATCGGCTTCTGAATTGATTTCCGTTATAAAATATAGGTATTCAATTTTGACGGAAAAATCTTTCATCTAACTTAAAATAAAAACACAGTATAATGACAAATTAATACAATCCTTAATTCAAGGAAATGCGCTCGTGTACGTGTTGGCCGCTAATATTGCATGAGTGTATTCGTCTGCGTAAGGATATTGTATGACGCACATACGTTTTGCGATTAGTAAGGATAACTATTTTATAAAAAATGTCTAGGTTTGGTTTCAATTTATTTAGTTACGGATGTTGTTTTAGACTTATAATTTAATATTTTAATTGGGGTGTCTGAGGTATTGCGCTTAATCTGTTACACCTTGTATATGTAGGTACATCAATATTTTGTCAAATTATAATAGTGGGCTGGCCACGTCTGCCGCATGCTCAATGAGTTGTGAGCCAAAATCACCAGTTTCTGGAGCCCTAACACAGCCAGTAGGCGTCGCGGCAGTACTCGTAGGAGATGGCGGAACGAGCTGGACCAAACTAACGACCAGTGGTTACTTTGGCCTTGGACAGAAGCACCTGGAAATCATGTGGAGAGACCTTTGCCCAGCTGTGGGATGATGCAGGCTAAGTAATAATAGTGAGTAAGCCGCACGGGTCTGAAGGTTAAGCAACTCTTGATCGGTTCGTGGATGGGAACATCTTAACATGTACAGATTCATTCCTAACTCGGAAAGCTCGTTAACTACAATAAGTAATGTGTGTCCTGAATTGCTCAATTTATATCAAGCCCAGGTTCGGTTGTGTATGGAGTACTGCTCTTAGGGAGTGATATGAAGATTCGAATGACGTTATTGCGCTTCACGCTATTTCGAAAATAATCAAGAGTGGTACGCTAGTTCGAAAACACATTAAGTCGAAAACCGCTATATCGAATGACGTTGTCGCGAACACGCTGATTCGAAAAACTGTTTGAATGGTACGTTAGTATAAAAGTCTTGGCATGGAAATCCACTGTTGCGAATAGCATAATCCAATTCGCGACTCAGTGATTACCAAGAACTACCTACGCTACGATGATAAAACTGACACTGAACTAGTTGTCTATACTACTAAGTATAAATGATTAATATTAGTACTTATTAAAATTACTAATTAAGACTTTTGTACTAGGGTACCATTCAAACAGTTTTTCGAATTAGCGTGTTCGCGACAACGTCATTCGATATACCGGTTTTCGCCTTAATGTGTTTTCGAACTGGCGTACCACTTTTAATTTTTTTCGAAATAGCGTACGTCGCAATAACGTCATTCGAATCTTCATATCACTCCCCTGCTCTCATCTTTGGGATGGATCTGCCAAATATCAACTAGACGCGCTTGAGTTAATCGAGAAACAGGCCAAGAGACTCATTGGCAACGATTCACTGGCGAGCACTGATCGAGTCAAAGCTCCAGAGCCTTGAACATCGATGACGAATTTTTATCTATCAGTTTTCTATCGGTTACATTTCGGGGAGTGTGCGATGGAATTACACAGTCTAATTCCTCCAAACCCGTTCCATCATCGGACTACAAGACAAACAGCGATACGCCATCATTTCATGGTGGACATCCCACCCATACGCACAAAATGTTTTGGGAATACTTTCATTGTGCGTACGGCTAAGGAGTGAAATTCCCTGCCGGAGTCTGTGTCTCCTGATCGCTATAACCTGCGTGCTCCATCTTCGACCACATCATCACTTACCATCAGGTGAGATGGTGGTCAAACGCGAGCCTATTATCGAAAAATAAAACTCTTAAGTCATGCATAGATAGGTATAAGATAGATAGATAATTATTATACTCTTTATTGTACAACATAACATAAAACAAATAGGGACATAAAACTAAAAATTGGCCAAGGGTTCCGTAGTAACTACGCCAAATAACTTTGTTTTTCATAGTATTTGTATGAATTACAACGTTATATAAGGTTGGGGAAAAAGACTTTTCGCATTATAGTATGTAATAAAATCTCTTTGGCTATACTATTTGTATCTGGCTGGTTTTGGTATCATTGAAAGTTTAAATTTTAAAGAACATAATTCCAAATTCAAATTAGGAAAATGTGTGATTTTCATTTGTTTTTCGTACTGTCAAGATGAGTGAATCTAATGAAGAAATTCGAGACATATTAAAATTTTACTACAAAAAAAAAATTTAGCAAAAAATAGAACCGACTTCCATATCAAAACACTACAAAGGCAAAAATAACTTTAATTTCGGAAGGCGGTGTCAAAAACGAAAATATATACAAAACTAAAGACACCGCCTTCCGAAATTAAAGTTATTTTTGCCTTTGTAGTGTTTTGATATGGAAGTCGGTTCTATTTTTTGCTAAAAATTTTTTTTTCACGCTTTTCTGTGGGTTGGTTTGTAATTTATCTAGTTACAAAAGCCATGTCAACAACTTATCACCTTTTACAAAATATTGCTTTTCCCGATGCATAGCCGTTCATTTTTGAGGAGTTCTCCTGGTACTTGACCATCAGCTCTACATCACCATATGTATTGTGACGAGCATAAAGTGTTTAACATCCGTACTCAAGTAATCGCAATCCACGAAATACTTATTATTGAGGAATTTCAGTGGCCGTCTGTGGTCTTCATCATCAGTTCAACTTCCCCAAATGGTACTTTTCCGAAGCAACTGCTCAAGGTACTATAAGAAATACCCAAAACGCTATAGGTGTGCCTATAATATTTGAAGAGTTCCCTCGATTTCTCCAGGATCCCATCATCATCCCGTATTCGTGACAATGGGACCTACTAGAAAGTATTTTCATTCAAACGCAAAAAGAATTTTTCAAATCGGTCCAGCCGTCTCCGAGTTATGAGGTAACATACATAAAAACAAAAAAAAAAGTTGCGATGTATATGGACCTAGTGCAGTGTCTGTGAGAGTAGCACAAATTTGGTTTAAGCGTTTTCAATTCGGAAATTTTGATGTCAAAGATGCACGTCGCTCTGGTCGCCCTATTACGGATAAAATGGATGCCATTTTTGAAAAAGTTGAGCAAGATGTCAGTAGTTACGACGCGTCTTGCTCCACTTTTTCGACGTAGCTGAAGAACTGGGAATTAACCACAAAACAGTTTTGGCGCATTTGAAAAAAACTGGGTACACAAAAAAGCTCGATATTTGGGTACCTCACGAGCTCACTGAAAGAAACCTAATGAACCGTGTACTCATTTGTGATTCTTTATTACGACGTAATGAAACCGAACCATTTTTGAAGAAGCTGATAACTGGTGATAAAAAATGGATCATGTACGACAAGAACGTGCGAAAAAGGTCGTGGTCAAAGGCCGGTCAGGCTTCACAGACTGTGGCGAAACCCGGGTTAACTCGCAACAAGGTGATGCTGTGTGTGTGGTGGGATTGGAAGGGCATTATTCATTATGAGCTCTTACCACCAGGCAGGACCATCGATTCTGAACTCTACTGCGAACAACTGATGAAATTAAAGCAAGTAGTTGAGAGAAAGCGGCCGGAATTAATCAACAGAAGGGGTGTGGTTTTTCATTATGATAACGCTAGACCTCACACATCTTTAGCCACTCAGAAAAAATTAAGAGAGTTTGGCTGGGAGGTGTTAATGCATCCGCCATATAGTCCTGATCTTGCACCTTCAGATTTCCCCCTTTTTTTCTTGGGGTGGGAAAATCATCGAATGACTTCTTCCGCTCTGGGTCAAGCGGAAGGGTGTGTCAGATTTCTACTGACTAAAAACTCACCCTGTTCCTTCGGCTGCCCTAAATTTCCGGGGCCGCGATAACTCGATAGAACTTTTTCGCAAACCCCGGCAGGCAATGGCCCTATGAGGCCCCATCATTTTTTATTTTTGCTTAAAATCGGAAAGTAGTTCACAGAATACATTTACCTACCAAGTTTCACATGTATAGTTGTAATAGTTTCGGAATAAAATGGCTGTGACATACGGACGGACAGACAGATAGACATGACGAAATTATAAGGGTTCCGTTTTTTTCCATTCGGCTACGGAACCCTAAAAATGACGATACAATGGGAGTCTATTGAGATGCGGGCCAAAAGATTCATTGGCAACGATACACTGGTCGAATCAAAACTCCAGAGCCTTAAACATCGACGACGAGTTGCTAGTCTATCGGTTTTCTATAGGTTACATTTCGGGGAGTGTGCGATGGAATTACACAATCTAATTCCGCCAAGCCCGTTCCATCACCGGACTACAAGACAAATGGCGATGCGCCATCGTTACATGGTGGACATCCCACTTATACGCACTAAACGTTTTGGGAATACCTTCATTGTGCGTACGGCTAAGCAGTGGAAATCCCTGCCGGAGTCTGTGTTTCCCGATAGCTATAACCTAGGAGTCTTTAAGTTAAGAATGAATAGGTTACTTTTAGGGAAGCGTGCTCCATCTTCGACCAAATCATCACTTACCATCAGGTGAGATGGTGGTCAAACGCGAGCCTATTATCAATAAAAAAAGGTCTTATTAAAAGAAAATATTTTACACACAACCTTTGGATGGATTTGACACAGCAGGAGAAAATAAATGCATCTGCACTGGTCACTATAATATCATCAGCGTAGCTTCAGATTCGGCTTTCGGCCAACCAGATGCAGCTGTATTAATAGAACACAGATGCATCAGATAACACTGGAAGGCGACTCCAACATACAACAGCCTCATCATCAATTATTCTTTTGTTTCCTGTCCACATGATGTTAAAGAACACATTATATTTAAATACAGTATGTTAACTAACAGAGGGCGTTCCCGTTAACCCGCAATAGTATAGCATCCATACATGCTAAAAAATATTACCATTCGAAAACATTTTTTTTTTAAATATTAAAATATTCACTAAAAATGTTAAATTGATACGTAAAAGAAACAGCCTCTGGTCACTAGAGAAAACGACCGATACCGAAAGGGTGATGCGCCATCATTACATGGTGGACATCCCATACATACGCACAAAACATTTTGGGAATACTTTCATTGTGCGTACGGCTAAGGACTGGAATTCCCTGCCGGAGTCTGTGTTTCCTGATCGCTATAACCTGGGGGTTTTTAAGTCAAGATTGAATAGGTTACTTCTAGGCAAGCGTGCTTCATCTTCGACCACATCATCACTTACCATCAGGTGATGGTGATCAAACGTAATCCTAAAAAGAATTTATAAAAAATCTTTTCTACCACGATTTTTGGTCAGAGCTCAAATCTAAATAAAATTACAATAATTAATGCCACAAAGAACTTTGGTTGTTACAACTTTTTAAATTACACAGCTTTTGTGATTTTTACCAAACCAACTCTCTGCGGAAGAGGAAAGTAATTAAAAAATCCGAACAAATGAAATATTTTTATAGATTTTCAGCTTTCGACTTTTCGACAGAATTCAGTTACATCCATTTTGTGTTCCGTAATGTTTTAGTCTAACGAGATACCGTAGCCCCGAAACTTACGGGCAGCTGTAAGAACAGTGTTGGTTTTTAGTCAGTAGAAGTCTGACACTCCCTTCCGCTTAACCCAGGGCGGGAGAAGTTATTTGATTAATATTATTACCCCTAAATAAAAAATTTGATTTGGTCGATGATTGGTTTGATATTAGAATGGTTCGATAATTGGTTAAAAATCTTTGGTTTAATAATAGAAATAAATATGGTTTAAAGTTCAAGAGTAAACAGGCATCTTCTGGGCTTGCTCGTTCCATCGTAGACATCATCTATCGCTTACCATCAGGCGAGTTCGAGGTCAAGAGGGAGCTCAAACTGAATAAAAAAAAAAGTTATATTAAAACTTTAATTATGGTATTAAAGTTACTAAGTTATTAAGTTACCAGATACTTAAAAGATGGTTTGTTTTATTGGTTGAGTTACGCGATTGGTTATCGAACACGCATTGAAATCTCTTAATTATTATATCGATGTATTTATGAGACATACATGCTGAGTTGTTCGTTGACAAAGCACTGTACCGAACACATAGTTAGAATCACATTGTCGTCCATCTTTCGACTCTCAGTCTATCAATACACTTTTTCTCAGGAACGGGTAGAGATATCAAACTGTAATTTATATCAGATGTATGATTATGTTTATTTGGATTCTAAGTGCGTGACATTTATTCACTCAAGCTAAGAGATTGTCGAGTCACCGTTGACAAATGGCTGAATGGTTTAACCTATGAAAAACTTGAAAACCTTGTTAAAACGTAAAATTCAACTTCTTAAATCTCAACGCATACTTAAATACGCACTCACACGCTAACACCTGCATGTATCACAACACCATTATCACGCACTCACACGTACAACACACCACACGCACAACACATCACACACACGTACAACACATCACACACCCATAGAACTCATGCCACATATACGAACACACACACACACATGCACGCGCGCACACTATAGGTAACTTTATGCATGTTAATTACGTATTTTGTTTTATATTCTTTTCTTCCATCTTTAATCTTTAATCTTTGTTTAAACTTACCTAGAAAATTTTGTTTACGATGGAACGCTGATGCGTAAACTACTTGTATGGGCGTTAATGGCTGCAACACAGTTTATAACTAATGCAGTCATTATCGTACTCTAATTTATTGTATTTATGTTTTTAGTTCCAATAAATCTTTTATTATTTTATTTTTATTATAAGTCCAAGTAAACATGCACAAACAAACCTGTACACACAAAAAGTACAATTCTTTTTTTTTATTCAGGATAAGCCCACTCTTGACCTCATCTCGCCTGATGGTAAGCGATAGATGAGGTCTACGATGTGACGAGCGAGCCCAGAAGATGCCTGTTTACTCGTGCTTTAAAGGCTGAAAGGTCAAGTGGTAGAGAACACAGAAGCCGGCAGAGTTCCACAACTTGGCTGTACGTACAATAAATTTGGAAGAAAAGATCTTGGTGCGACAAGACGGTGTATCAAGTATCAACCAAGTGTGGATGGTACCCAGCCGTGCGTCTGGTAGTCCAGTAGTGAAAGGGAGATTCGACGACGCTCCCAAGCAATAAGTCGGTAATCGAAGAATCCAAATTTTACAGGAGAAAAATTATACTGATTTTATCAAATATGTTTTAGGTTACAAGGTTACTTTTAGGTAAGCGTGCTCCATCTTCGACCACATCATCACTTACCATCAGGTGAGATGGTGCTCAAACGCGAACCTATTTTCAATAAAAAAAAGAACAAGAGATTCAATGATACTAAGAGACTCATTGGCAACGATGCACCGGTCGGGTGGGAGGGACTGTCAGACTTTTACTGACTAAAATCCACGGTGTTCCTTCAATAACCCTTTACGTACCGGGGTCAAGGTAATGGGATAAGTCCCACGACCCCGGCAGGCTTCGGCCCTCTGCAGGGGGGGCCTCGTCATGTTGCTGACGCTCTTTGAGGCGCGCGTGGAACACAACGCGCCGTCGACCCGGGCATGGTCCATGGTCGGACAGCGAGTTGCCCTTTACTCGCTGTCCACATGCCCGCGCCTACGGTGGCCGGAGATCATCGGCCGACGTCCGACGCCGTTGGCGTCTACCACTGCGGCTGGGCTGGAGGGAGGACGCCATCCTCTCCCTCACGCGGCCCGCCTCCTCCTTCGGAAACATGACTGCTTCGCAGAAGGAGGCGACCGCTTCCCACTCTCTCTCGCCCCGCAGCATGGCCTCGACCAATGCCGGGCGCGAGAGGTCTCCGCCTATCGCCGCCGTGAGGACACGTCGGTGCTCTGCCCAGGCGGGGCAGTCTTGCACCGTATGCTCTATTGAGAAAGCTTACTCTAAGTAAAAACTAAGCACAACATATAAAACTAGCTGGTGCCTGCGACTCGGTTTGCGCAGAAATTCTATCCACCACCCCTTTTTAACACGCTTTTATTAGGTCGACCTGTATGTAACTAACTATGTAATGGAATCTAAGGTAACTAATTTAACCATCTTCCAAGGGTCGTAGCGTAATAAAAATTGGCAGCTGTATGTAGTTCTGATGACAATACAATAATATGGTACTGTCGAACTGATCTGATGATGGAGTCGGAAGATATGAACTGGAACTTCATGATGGAAAATCGTATCATAGATGTTTTGGATTTCTTAGAAAATTCTTCTAATGAACTTTGACCACGATTAGGTTTCAAGGTCTAATGATGAAGCCGGAAGATAGGCACTGGCATTCCATGATGGAATATCGTATCATAGTCGTGTTTGCACTTGTGAGAAAGGCCACGTAATGGGATTTGAATACGATCAGGTTTCAAAGTTATAACAAACCTAAAGAAAATCCGTTATCGGTTTTCTTAACCTTTTTGAATTACCGCGTAATCCAATGATTTATTTTTTTATATAATATTCCACAACTTTTTCACACAACGCCATCTAGTCCCAAACTAAGCAGAGCTTGTGGTATGGGTACTAGACAACCGATAAACATACATATATATTTCTAAATACATACATATTATAGATAAATTACACCCAGACAAAGAACAAATGACCGTGCTCATCAAACAAACATTTGTCCTAGGTGGGAATCGAACCCACGACCTTGCGCAAAGCAGTCAGGGCCACTGACCACTATACCAACGGGCCTGTCAAGATGTCACTTTCAAATCCTCTTGGGGGATCGACCGTTTAATTGTTCACTACTCGTAGGAATAATATGGCAAAAACTACAAAAAAAGAAACAACAACATTTATTTTTACGTGCATTTATGAAAGCGTGTTTTCTAGTGTTTTTTAAACTATTAATTTATTAGGGTTCCGTACCCAAAGGGTAAAAACGGGACCCTAATAAAATAATGGACCTATTACTAAGACTCCGCTGTCCATCCGTCTGTCACCAGACTGTATCTCATGAACCGTGATAGACCGTTGAAATTTTCACAGATGATCTTTTTCTGTAGCCGCTATAATAACAAATACTAAAAAATAGAATAAAATAAATATTTAAGGGGGCTCCCATACAAGAAACGTGATTTTTGCTCGTTTTGATAACGGCAACAGGCTTGAAATATTCGCAGAATATTTAGTTACATATTCACTTTAAAACTAATTAATGAAATTAAAATAAATTAAATATTTAAGGGGAGCTCCCATACAACGGACATGAGTTTTTTTGCCGTTTTAATAGATAATGGTAAGGAACCCTTTATGCGCGAGACCGACTCGCACTTGGCCGGTTTTATTTTTCTTTTTTTCTTGGTGGGAAAATCATCAAATGACTATAAAAAGTTTTGATTTTATGTTTTGTACGTGTGATTACCAATTTATATTTTGGTCTATTGTTATGCCTAATCATTTGAATTCACTGACTGTTTCTATTTTATGATTTTTAAAAGAAAAGAGTGCATTAGTTAGTTGTTTTTTTAGGGGAATACTTTTTTCTGTGTGGGAAAATCATCGAATGACTTCTCCCGCTCTGGGTAGAGTGGAAAGGAGTGTCAGACTTCTACTGACTAAAAACCCACCCTGTTTTAATTTAAACAACAACTGAAATCGTTTCTTGTAGAAAAATGCTATTATGCTGTTGATGAGTTTCTTGTTTCTTTAATTAGACCTCATAAGACCATTTTTATTTTTTTATAATTTTTATTAATGATTATTTATTATTGACCATATTATTTACATTCAATTTTATTAGTTTAAGGATATAATCATGACATTACTCTATTTTGTACTTTTACCTACGAATGTTTGTTTTTTTTTTTTTTTACTATAATGTTTAATTTTTATTAATTTATAATAATATTAAGATCATGTATTTCCACACAATGTAAAAATAGTTTATGAAATAAATCATTTTGTTTTCATTTCTCCATACGTCAACTTGACATTCAGAACTTGCAAACACGTTTAATCAATGAAAACATGGCGAACCGTAGCGTAGAAATATACATACGCTATTACATAGTTATGAAACGCTTTCAAGAAACACTTAAAAACATCTTAATTTTAACAAAAACAGGAGATAAGGTGACGCAAATGATTTGTTTTAGTATTTTTCAACATTTTGTCTAAATTAGATATAGATACATAATATATATAAGATTTAACAAAAATAAAGCTCATTGTTTGGAAAACATGTCAGGATTTACGCGTTTACTAAGATTTCCGTTAGTCTTTCAATAATCATCAGGCCAATACAACAAAACTTGAAGAAAAAGTAAGTTTTTTTATACAAATACGTCTATTATTTCACCGTGATAAAACAATACAATGTAAATACACTGTCAACCTGTGTAGCTAAAATAGGATTCCTCGTGCTATAGGTGACAGAACAAAAATGACGTGGAAAAGTGTTATTTATTTATAAACTTACAAAAAAAAAGAAACGATCGCGGTTAACCTAGTTACAAATAATTGCTTATCATCCCACTGTTTTAATAACAAAGGAGGTCGGCGAAATTAGGCCCACTAGCAGTGTAATAGCGAACACAAATGAAATATATATATTTTTTAAACTTTTGTTTTAATAGTTATTTATCGTAATTTTTATACGACTTTTAATCATGGGGTAATGAAAAACACAATAAAAAGAAGATATAGCGGAAGTCATTGTGAATAAATTATCTGCCAGCCATGACATCTGCATTTCCTAATAGGGTAGTTTCCTAAAATATTTTATTTAGTCCGTCACGTAAAAACATTGGACACGTACTTTTTATTTTTTCACGTAATTGAAAAATTAAGACGATACTAGTGAGTTGAAATTTCGCGTGACGTCACACCTCAGTATAATTCTTAGCAATGTGTGACGTCAGCAGCCCCCACTCCTGAACTTTGAAGCTTTCCATCTGAGTGAATTTTTCTTGATTTGAAAAAGCAAAACATACGTGACCAATATTTTATGAAAATCTACCTAATGGACTAAATAAAATCGTTATTTGTAACACTGGAAACTACCCTATTCCAGAGTTGCCAGGGGGTTAAATAGTATAATATTGTATGTAGAGGGGTCATGATTTCTCATTATTTTGTTATTATTATTAAAAATAGATCCATTTTGAAATTCTAAATATATCAGGTAACGCATTACGTAAATATTTTCGTTAATCACATCGTTTTTGGTCCATAATAACTGTGGCTTTATGTTGATTTCAATAGTGGATAAAAATGCTAGAAGCCAAATTATAAAAACTCAAGAAACGTCAAATAAGCTGAAAACATCAATCAATGTCATTCACTCCGCGAAGGCGCGAACTCGTACAGACTCATGCGTTTATACACTTACCGCGCCGCTGTGAATACTCCTACTATTTAGATGATTTATTAATTATTTATGAAAATGAATAAAAAATAACTTAATTCAAACTACTTTTAGTTTAAATAAAGTTCTTTTTTATTCATTCTCAGTTTTATTTCTCAATGACCTTAAATGTTTTTACTTTTCATAACCTAAAAAACGTTTTTGTCATCTCTCTGTTATCTCTGTATTCCCATGATCAATATTGATATTGATGTTTTTATAGTAAATAGTGTTTATTACCAGTTAATTTAGTATTCATATTATTATTGTCAGTTGAGTTGAAAAAGTGGGCCGGATGAAGTATGGGCCGTTGCCGGAGTCCTTTACAAAGCTCTAAAAATTAATCATAGTTTCAGCCTTTAAAGCAAGAGTGAATCTTCTGGGTTCGCTCGTTCCATCGTAGACCTCATCTATCACGAGAGACTAAGGTGAAGAGTGAGGCCTGAGGTCGGCGAGATTGAGGTCAAGAGTGAGCTCGTCCCGAAATAAAAAAATAGTATGTACAGGTGGAAATAAAAACAAATTAAGCATCGAAAAATTCATCGATATCGCTATCAATGGGAAAAGTGCCCAGAACACTGGCTGCATTGCCACGTTTAGTGGCAATGCTGATTCTCTGTCCGAAGAAAAGGCCAGCCCTCTGGTCACTAGAGAAAACGACCGATACCGAAAAGGTGATGCGCCATCATTACATGGTGGACATCCCATACATACGCACAAAACATTTTGGGAATACTATCATTGTGCGTGCGGCTAAGGAGTGGAATTCCCTGCCGGAGTCTGTGTTTCCTGATCCCTATAACCTGGGGATATTTAAGTCAAGAGTGAATAGGTTACTTTTGGGTAAGCGTGCTCCATCTTCGACCACATCATCACTTACCATCAGGTGAGATGGTGGCCAAACGCGAGCCTATTATAAAAAAGAAACTAAAAACAAACAGCCAAAGTGTGGAGCTCTCTGCCGGCTTCTGTGTTCCTTATCACATAAATGACCCGTCAGCCTTTAAAGCGAGATCGAACAAACATCTTCTGTGCTCGCTCGTTCCATCGTAGACCTCATCTCATTCTCACAAAGTGCAACGACATTTTTCACGATTGTGACTTGGACATATTTTCAGGCAGCACTACCAAGTTTAAAAGAGCTGTGCTCAATAATATGTAATTTTGTCCCATATTTTTTTTTTATTTTTTGTGTTGTTGTCATTACTTATTCTTTGTTTGTAAAGGTTTAATTCAATCTCATTTATTAAAATCAGTAATTTTATTCAATTTTTATTTTAAAAACCATATCTAATTTCATTTAATTCAATTTAATTTAAGTTATTAACTTTATGTTATTAGTTTACCTTTATGTAAATTTTTATTGTATTGAAATAATTATTAAATGATATGCTAACCTTTAATTTAGATGCATGCTATCGAATCATTATAAATATCATAATATAAAATATATATACTATGGAATCATTATAAAATCTTAATAAATCTTATCTTTCTATCTTTATCGAATCTTTATCTGTTAAAATGTTATCGAATAATAAATTAGAGACAACCAAAAAAAATAAAAACACGCTTTTAAGACAAATGTAATGTGTTTACTAGTAGGCAGTCCAAGGTTCCATCAGCCTTCTTCCACTTCCATCATCAGACCAGCTCAATGTTTCCATAGAATAGAATAGAATATAATTTATTTATTTGCACAGAAAGTAGATACATAAAATAAGGTGTTAACAAAGTGGTCTGAACCCTGTACAATCTGCCTTTAATTAGGCATGAAAATATACGTAAATAACATTTAAAAGATTATAAAACATTAGCAACATTAGAAATTATTACAGATAATATGAATAATGATAATAATAAATTAAATTTATACAATCAATAATTGATTTAAATTACAGAAAAACATTAGATGGGTAATGTCACAGAAATTTAAAACTTATCATTCAAAAACTCATTAATTGAATAATAGCACTTCTCGAGTAAAAATGCAGTCAGTTTCATTTCAGTTTCATTCTTAATAATGTTCGGTATTTTATTGTAAATAATAGGGCCCATATTAAAGACACTTTTTCTAAGTAAAGCAGTTTTGTGATCACTAACATGTTACAAGTTTTTATATTGACTTCTAACAGGTCTATTTCTAGTATCTGGGATTGTAAGGAACTAATGTTTATTTTCTTTAACAAACACTACCATTTCAAATATTGCATTGTCATCTAATCTACATTTACAACTATTAATTTTCTTGGTGAAAGCTGTATTGAAATCGGTTCATTAGTATTTTAGTTTATCCATGACGAACAAACAAAAAACAGATCTTTCCTTTGTAACCATTTAATTAAGAAATTATGTTAAATAGCTGTGTTTAAATTTTGGTGTACAATAAAGTATATTGTATCTATCTATCTATAGTATTAGTGTAGAATAATATAGATTGCAATGAAATCAGCGATCAACCGTGGAATCAACGAAAATTTTATGGTTTTTTGAACAAAAAATAAAAAATCTAGTAGTCTAAGTTTGGAATTCAATATTATTACATGTGTTTGAATATCATAATGTTTAATCTTGAAACTGCACAAAGTATTAAACAAAAAATTAGTCACAATCACGTTTTAAAACAATATGAGAATATTATCGTGTTTGCATTCTTTCAAAATGGCGGTGCTAGTCTAAAGTGTTTAAATGTTTTTGGGGTAAGAAAGTTTTATATATATATTTTTTTTATTATTTACTAGCGATAACAAACAGCAGAGTATTAAAAAAATAACAATACAGCCTAAGTGTTAGGTGTAACAAATACACTGCTCACAACGTTATCCACAGATTATTGAAATGAAATGAAATATTTATTTTGTAAATGAAATGAAATGAAATATTTATTTTTTGGTTTTTAATTTTTTATACAACGTGTAATTTAAAGGGTATATACATACCAAGTGCATGGTTTCTTTGGATGATAACAAACGATATGGCAAGGGTTTGTAATCCTAAGTCTACGTGTGTAGAACTTATTACTAATTCCAATACACTGATACCAGAGACCGAATTTTTCAAATTAAGAAGAACGTAAAGAATTATCGTGTTATTGGCAAGTGACGTGGAAAATTATTGACCCTCGTAGTGCTGTAACATGTTTGTTATGATTGGTATTCAAGAAATATATGAAACCAATAATTTGGCATCAATTCTTTGAGTCAGTTATTTTGTGCTGAAACTGTGCATAGAGACTCCATACCAGATGTTGTCTTCAGCCCTTTTGGATAGATATGGGGTTTCGGTTACACGTTGTATAGATTTGGTTATAAATAACACTTTTACACGTCATTTTTGCGTGTTAATGAGGCCGGTATTTCCTAACTGACTACTCTGAGAAGAAACACCGAAACAAACTAAGAGGTCAAAGTCTCTTTTAAAGTCCAGACAATTTGTATTTCTATATGAGAAGCATGTAGGTTCAAGTCTGTGGTGTTCTTTTGAGGGACCTGTCCAACAATTTGACGAATAATACCAAAGTAAGGACATTTGGGTAGGCCATACAAGTACTCAAACTGCTTGACATCATTAATTAATAAATTATAGTGAAAGTAAAAACAACGAAGAAAGAAGATTCTACATAGTCCTCACATTTACAATAATTAAATATAAAAAAAAACAAAATAAAAAGTATCTACCTATATACAATACCTACTTAACAAAGCAAATATTTTAATCAATAAAAAATAAATCAAAATTTAAAAACAAACATTACAATAACAAACTAGATGCTAGATGACGTCAGGTTTAAAAACCATAACTGGGGAAAACTATGTAACTATTTAACAATATTAAACTTATACAACGTGTAACGGAAACCCCATATCTATCCAAAAGGACTGAAGACAACATCTGGTTATATCTGGTTATCTGGTGGCTATCCAAAGTTTCAGCTCAAAATAAGTGACTCACAGAATTGACCCCAAATTATCGGTTTCATATGTTTCTTGAATACCAATAATAACAAACGTGTCACAGAACTATGAGGGTCATCACTTTCCACGTCACTTGCCAGTAAAACGATAATTCTCTTCGTTCTTCTTAATTTGAAAACTTCGGTCTCTGGTATCAATGTATTGAAATTTTTAATAAGTTCCACACATGTACACATAGGATTAGAAAACCCTTGCCATATCGTTTATTATCATCCAAAGAAGCCGTGCACTTGGTATGTACCTATATACCCTTTAAATTACACGTTGTATACAATACCTACTTAACAAAGCAAATATTTTAATCAAATAAATCAACAATCAAAATTTAAAAACAAATATATTAAAAAACAAACTAGATGCTAGATGACGTCAGGCTTAAAAAACCAAAACTGGGGCAAACCATGTAACTATTTAACAACATAAAACTAATATTAAACTTAAATACTGGTTTACGCACACAAACATGACACATTTGGCCTGACGTTTTACATAGTTGGAACGTAGTTATGATGGTACTTGGTTTCTAACTGGCCAGCTATGAGTTTCAAACCTTAGATAGACCTACCCTTCTAAGGCCATATACAGAAAGAAAGCTGGTAGCCGGCGCCGACCTACCAGCTCTTCTCGGCGCTGGTCCATTCTGGTTTTGTTTTGTTTTGTTTTATAAAGTTCTTTATTAACGTAAAAGGTTTACATAATAATTGTAGGACTTACATACTAAGCAACAATTAATAAATCTAAATAATTACACTTTTACAGACTATAGGCGCCTTTTTAAGTATTTAAATAAGCAAGAATATAAACTATTTACAACATAAATCATCATACTACTAAATATATAATGTTGAGCATATGAAATCATTGAATTGATTTCACTTACATAATTAGGGGGTAGGAGAATTTAAATACGCACAAGTGTAAGTGCTACTAGATACTGTGACTCAGGCCAAAGCGACCGAACGGCCGTGGCCACCAACATCGGTCGAGCTACCGCGCCCCGCGCTCCGTCGTATGCAAGCGGCGAGAGCGGGGGAGCGCCTGCGCATCGCACGGCTCGTGCTACGACGCGTTATCAGTATTATGCGCGAACAATACGTAGTGATGTGGGAGCTTGTATGTACCGTATCCATCGATATTTCGCAAGTCTGTTTGTCCTAGGTCGGCAATCAATGTATTTTTATGACATTTATTTTTAATGTAAAATTTGCGTGTTAATTTTGAAATATATTGTGTAATGCTAGGTAATTTGATGTTAGCGTGAAGAACTTTAAGGTTAGTTTTAAATGGAGTATTATATGCAATTTTAACTGCTTTATTTTGGAGAATTTGTAACAGGTTGTAGTTTGATTGACAAGTACTGCTCCATACCGGACAAGAATAGGTGATGCAAGGTCTAATTAGTGTTGTATATAACCTTATTTTTGTGTTAGGACTGAGTTTACTTTTGCGGTTAAGTATAGGATTTATGGAGCCTAGTGCTTGCGCTCCCTTAACACGTAATTTAGCTATATGTTTTGTCCAGTTGAGCTTGTTATCCAACACAACACCTAGATAGCGAACTGCTGTGCTCCAAGGAATTGACTGTCCAGCAATCTTTAAAGTTCTCTTAGGGATGCTACGTTGACGTGTAAAGAGTATCGCTTCAGTCTTAGATTCATTCAACTTAAGCTTCCATTTATTGAAAGCAGAAGGAGCAATTCGAGGGATAGCTGAAGTCGGCTAATGATTATGTTAACGTCATCATCTGTTGTGTAAGACGCTGTATCATCAGCGAAACAGGCCAAGTGAGTACGGACTTGTACAGGCATGTCATTCACAAAAAGGATGAAGAGGTAAGGACCGAGCACGGAGCCCTGGGGCACCCCTGCCGACACCGTCCGGGGTGAAGACCTATTAGAGCCAACGTGTACCACAAACTTGCGGTTACTAAGGTAAGACTGGATCAATTTTACCAAATCAATTGGAACTCCGTACGAGATAAGCTTGTATAACAGGCCTTCTTGCCAAACGGTATCAAAAGCTTTCTCGATATCAAGAAGAAACATACCGGTAGACTGCTTGTGATTGAGATGATAGGATATGTGTTCGGAGACCCTAACCAATTGTAGTACCGTGGAGTGAGATGATCGAAAGCCAAATTGCTCATTCCTGATAATCTGCTCAGTGCAACGTCGCAACCGATTATAAATAATCACTTCAAACACCTTGCCCAAGACCGGGAGAAGGCTGATGGGCCTATAATTGACTGGCAAAGTGGCGTCCTTTCCAGGCTTTTTAAGTGCAATAACTTTAGCAGTTTTCCACATACGGGGAAAATAGCCTAACTTGATGCAACCATTGAATATTTTGGTTACATACACAACAGACTTTTGTGAAAGATTTTTAAGCATAATGTTGTGTATGCCATCGTCACCTGGAGCCTTCCTGGTCTTAAGTTTACACAAAACTTTCCAGACTTCAGCAGGCCGAACAGGTTGCTGCAAATCACCGGTGACGTGATTATTCAAGAGGGCTGAGGCTGACTGGACATCCGCCTCGACACCATCACTAACCCAATCACGAGTTAGAGTCATGTTCATCGCAAAGCTATCTGCTAGAACATTACATTGCTCTGGAGTGGTTGCCGTTAATGTGCCATTGGTTGTTTTAAGTGGGGGTATCGCGTCAGATCTGGGTTTTAGAGATTTTGCCAGTCGCCATACATCATCGCCAGGGTTATCAACTTTTGAAAGTTTTGAGTTCCATATTTTATCGTGATATTTGGTTATGGTTAAATTAATTAGTTTTTGTAATTTGTTGATAGCTGTTCTTAACTGTCTTTTCTCTATGAACATTGCTTTTTGTTCCTTACGCCGTAATTGATTTTTATAGGTAATTAATTTTTTAATGTAGTTAGGTAGCGCACTGCTGGTGTTTACATGTACCTTCGCAGTAATAAATTTGTCTCTGGCTTTGGTAAGGCATTGATGTAAGTGACTTACGGCGTCGTCAATTTCTGACTCAGTCTTAAATACCTTAGAGCTTAAAAATATTTGTTGATCAAGAAAAGATCGGTATTTCTTCCAGTCAGTGTCACAGTAACGATAGATTTTGGGGATTGGTTTGCGAGGGCAAAAACCATTGACTGTAAACAGCAAAGGAAAGTGGTTAGATGATAGGGCAGGTAAAGCCCGAATCTCATGAATACTATTGACATTCAATGACAAAACCAAATCAGGATTGGTGGGAGTAAGATCAGCTCGATAGTTGACTTGAGTAGGTGTGTCCGGGTAATGTATAACGTAGTCATGGTTCAACATGTGATGGAACAGTATATTTCCTCGAGTGTTAACATAACTACTATTCCAGTACCCATGGTTGGCATTAAAGTCACCCATTATTACCACATGGGGCCCTAGCGAAAATAAAATATCTAAATCATTGCATTCAAGTTGCAAATTGGGAGATTGGTAAGCCGAGACAAAAACATAGTCTTTACCACTTATTTCCAGTCTTATAGCAATAGCTTCAATATGTTTGGTTTTGGGAATAGCGATTTGTCTAGCGTAGAGCCTATCATTGACCAATATGGCCACTCCTTGCCCTCGACCACTATGGTGTTTATCTTGTCGATAGCAGATGTAACCTGGTGTACTTAGGGAAGTATTACAAGTAAGTTTTGTTTCACAAACAGCTATTATATCGATGGATAGGGTACATACTGCCAAATCAAGTAATTCACATATTTTAGAACGTACTCCGTCGGAGTTCCAGGATAGAAATCTTAACTCATCAGAATTATACATAGTGTCCAAGGTGAGTTAAGACTAACATAACTTTGTCTAGAGTAGACACACAAGCAGAAAATTGTGGTTTAAGATTTTTAACACAGATTAGTATTTCTAACATCCATCCATTCCATAGGTCCATTCTGGTAACAGTTACATAAAGCAAGCAGATTGAAGCAGAGAGATTTTATGTAATGGACCAGCGCCGACAAGCGCTGGTAGGTCGGCGCAGGCTACCAGCTTTCTTTCTGTATACGGCCTAATGTTTTACAATTGTTTTTTCTCCATCTTATGTTTTATTATTATTGCATGCTGCGTCATTAGACGACGATGAAATGATTGTTAAAACATCAAATCTCATACAAGTGAACTGTACAACGTTCTTTTTGATAAATAAAGATTCTTTAAACCTATATACACACATTAGACACACACATTATAGAGTACGGTAATTATGCATCATTATCTTTTAGAATAGTACATTTCTGACTAACAATCGCACGAAGATTTGCTCCCGTGGGCTTATTCTCCTCGTTTTGCAGTCGATTAAAAAGTAGCGTAACCTTTCTCAAGCTTCATCCAAATCCACCCAGTATTTTCCAAGTTTAGCGCGTTCAAACAAACAAACAAACAAACTTTTCCGCTTTATAATATTAGTATAGATAGACTCGTTTTTTACCACCAACTCGAGGTCGAAGATGAAGCACGCTTGACGATTAGAAACCCCAGGTTATAGCTATCAGGAAACACAGACTCCGGCAGGGAATTCCACTCCTTAGCCGTACGCACCGTAAAAGTATTCCCAAAAGGTTTTGTGCATAGGGGTGGGATCCACCACGTAAAGATGGCGCATCGCCGTTTGTCTTATAGTCCGATGATGGAACGGGCCTAGTGGAATTAAATTGTGCAATTCCATCGTATACTCCCCGAAATCTAACCGATAGAAAAGTGTGAACTTATGAGTATAGGAAGTGAGGATTTTCATTATTTTTGTCAAAATTCAATTATCATAACGATATTGTAGACGTAAAAGTTACAAACATAAATAAATTAATAGATTAAATAACTAAAAACACGCTTTTAAGACGAATGTAATGAGCAGAAACTCAATATGTTTACTAGTAAGCAGTCCAAGGTTCCATCAGCCACCTTCCAGTCCCATCATCAGACCAGCTCGATGGTACCATAATATTGTATTGTCATCTAATCTACATATAATTTCCAAGTTTCATGATGATACAACAATTAGAAGTGAGTGTAATTCAGATTCTTAGATTTTATTACATAGTTTGTTATAGGTCGACCTAATAAAAGCGTTTACTAATAACCAGTTATGTATGATGTAGTGTTTAATGTTTGTATTCTGTGTCCCGGGTCTGATAAGAGCTACGCTACCCTTTCCCCACTAACAGCCCTCTATCTATATCCTTTAAGTTTTTTTGTATTTATTTATAATAGGCTCGAGTTTGACCACAATAAAAAAAAAGTTACCACAGTCAAGATTTTGTTCAGATTGATCATGTAACTTGTTTGCATCTGAACTTATTAAGCACAATGATCACAGCTACCAATTTTATTTGATTGAGGGATCTTGATTGGAGTAATCACAAAACCTATTTGCAGCAATTAAGTCAAAACATAGTTGCTCCAACCAAGATTATTCAGTGTACCATATCGCACTCTCAGAATGAAAGGGACCTAATTCAAAAATATAGTATTTTTTGGATTTGAGCATTAATAACTAATAAAGCAGCATTGAATAAATTATATTCATATATCTCAAGTGGCAAATGTATAAGCTGTCTCTTCATAACTCGTAATTCAGATTCCTGCATTGTCTACTAACTTGCGATAACTATGTCGATTGACCACGTGACTTATGTCAATCCCATACATTTTAGTCTTTTCTAACTTCGTTATCGTTTTAAATTGTTACTTTGTCTAAGCCCCCTGTTTCCGCGGCAATTCAGAGTTATGTTTCAGGCCAGTTTACATCAAAATCTGAAATTACACGAATTTACATTTAGGTCACTTTCATTCTAAGTGTGCGTATACACGCTCACCTGATGGTAAGTGTTGATGTGGTCGAAGATGAAGTACGCTTACCTAAAAGTAACCTATTCACTGTTGACTAAAATTATAATTCCTTTAAGTTTCTGTCTTTTTTCTTTGCTTTCTAACATTTTCTTGAATACGAATTATAAGTAATATTTCCATGTCCTGAGAATAAAAAAAAGAATAATCAAATTCCGTGCAGTCGGTCCGAAACTATGCGCGTAGATACACACGTTTTTACGAATCATTTTTATTTATATAGATAATTGTTTTCTCTTGCTTCAGGTAACAATTTAAATGCCAAATAAATGCGGGACCCGATATGAGAACACTACAACCGACCCAGGCGTGGATTTTAATATGTGAGTCGTGATTTTTTAATATTTACTAGATACCATTAAACTCTGGAACATGCTGCCTATGACATCAAGAAGGCAGAGTCTACATTTTCTTTTGAGCATAAAATGAGAAACCACTGCTTAAATGCCCGTAATTTTTAGTTTGGTCTTCGCCATAATTATAATTATTGCGAGTTCTCTTAATCAGAAAGATTATTATAAAGCACCGTATTTATTAGTATATTATTTTACCATATATATAATTTTATTATAATATATACATAGATATTATTTGTATATTCTTTCGATAATTTAAGACATTTTATTTACTTATACGCCTACCACATTGTGGACTTTTTAACCCAAAGCTTGACTGGTAGAGAATACCTTGTTGCATTAAGTCCGCCCCTGTACAACTATTGTACATACAGTTTAAATAAATAAATAAATACCATCTTATTGTACGAAGCGCTTCTCCTCTACATTTATTGTGCGCACAGTCAAGCTTTGGAACTCTCTGCCGGCTTCTGTATTCCCTGCCACATATGACCCGTCAGCCTTTAAAGCAACAGTGAACAGGCATCTTCTGGGTTCGCTCGTTCCATCGTAGACCTCATTGAACTCTTACCATCTGGTGTGATCGGAGTCAAGAGCGGGTTTATCCGTCATAAAAAAAAAACCTGGCTAGATAGAAACAGTGCTATTGAGTTTTTCTATAATAAATTTCTCAGTAGTAGCACAGATTACTAAATAGTTACTTCGTAACAGATACATCACTCTCATACAAAAGCGAAAATACCTACGCTATAATAGCCTACAAAATCATAATAATAATACCAGCTGTTTGCAGCGAGAAGAAATGTACCATAAGTACGCTCACAGAGAGTTGAGATTGTGTTGCCCGCCGCGCAACCCACGTCATCGAGCGAATGTCCTAGGGTTGTATATGATGATATCTATACTTATAATAAATCTGTAGAGAGGTCAATTCTGTACATGAAATATATTTCCAAAATAACTATCAGGGGGTGATTAGGGATCGATACTGATGCCAAAAATGCAATCAGTAAAACTTTTGTCTGTCTGTCTGTCTGTCTTTCTGTATAACCGTTATAGGAACGAAAACTACTCGACGGATTTTAACGAAACTTGGTACAATTATTTTTCATACTCCTGAGCTGGTTATAGTATACTTTTCATCACGCTACAATCAATAGGAGCAGAGCAGTGAAGGGAAATGTTGGGAAAACGGGAGAAGTTACTCCATTTTTTAAGCTTCCGTCGCGTGTGCAACCTTAATGGTTAAAGCTACACAGAAATCATTTCATGTCGGAAATGTTCTCCTTAAAATTATATAAAAAATATCCCACGACAGCATATATCTATCTTTTATGGTTACTCACAATAACACGTGTAACTGCCGATAGCTTAGCAGTTCGAAGTTTTCTGATTATAATATTTGTCTACTCTTACGTTTATAACACTCTCAGTCACCCCTAATTGAAAAAGTTAACATTATTAACTATTCCATAAAAAAGAATCATATAAATCGGTATAGAAACACCAAAGTTATACATGAAATACGCTAATAATAAGCCATCGCGTGTGAATACTAAATCATGCTATAAGGATTATTTTTGAGAATCGGTCGCCGCGCTCGACGCGTCTCGCGGCCGTAGGTATAATAAATTAATAGTTTAAAAAACACTAGAAAAACACGCTTTTATAAATGCACGTAAAAACAAAACAAAATGTTAAGAAAACCGATAACGGATTTTCTTTAGGTTTGTTAAAACCTTGAAACCTGATCGTGTTCAAAGTCCATTACGTGGCCTTTCTCACAAGTGCAAACACGACTCTGACACGATATTCCATCATGGAATGCCAATGGCTTTTTTCCGGCTTCATCATCAGACATTGAAACCTAATCGTGGTCAAAGTTCATTACAAGACTTTTCTAAGAAATCCAAAAGAGCCATGATAAGATTTTCCATCATGAAATTCCAGTTCATATCTTTCGGCTCCATCATCAGACTGTTGGACAGTACCATATTATTGTATTGTCACCAGAACTACATACAGCTGCCAATTTTCATTACGCTACGACCCTTGGAAAATGGTTAAATTAGTTACCTTAGATTCCATTACATAGTTAGTTACATACAGGTCGACCTAATAAAAGCGTGTTAAAAAGGCGGGGCGTCCGAGCGCGAGCTTCTTCAGCTACCCCGTCCAATTACCATATATAAAATACTTTATTTTCAGACCAATGTCCATATAGAGATACATTTACACATAAACAAAAAATAAGCACACAAATCTATATATATAAAAGAAAGTCGTGTTAGTTATACTATTTTTAACTCAAGAACGGTTGAACCGATTTAGCTGAAAATTGGTAGGGAGGTAGCTTAAAACCAGGAGTCGGACATAGGATATTTTTATCCCGGAATTCCCATGGGACCGGGATTTACGTGGGAAAAACCTCCCATGCGAACGAAGTTGCGGGCAAAAGCTAGTTGGTAATAAAACGAATATAGAAAAACAATTATTTTTTATTTGTTGATCAAATATGTTTCAGTTTAATAAAATGGTAGATGCATTTTTTCCTTCCCTGAATTCCCGAATATTAAATTTTAGTGTCGAAAATATCCGAAAACGCGTAAATAATTTTAATTTTAATAAAATTCCGCGCAAATAAATAATCAAATGAGAAACAGGAGCAAAGCGGAGGCAAAATCAATTGTTTTTAGGTTGATCCATTATGACGTTGTCAAAATTATTTAAAAAGGCTCAGGCAGGCGTGCGGCAGCCCACTGTCAGATGTACCGACGGCGATACGCGAAGCGGTAGGCGTATAACGCGTGGCCTTGAGCGAGTGACGGACGGAGTTTGGATGTTGGCGGTGTGAAACCCCCCGTGCGTCGGAAAGCACGTCAAGCTGTTGCTCTCGGCTGTCATTTATACATCTTTGACAGTCGTTACGGGTAGTCAGAAGTCTGAAAATCTGATACTGGTCTGGCCAAGGAGTATCGTGTTACCCAGTTACTGGGTTGTAATACACTAGTACTCAGCTGCATCAGGTTAGACTAGAAGCCGATACAAGCATAATTAGCTAAAGTTAAGCATACGAGAAGCTGTTGTCTGTATACAAAATTTTTTAGGTTTCCGTAGTCAACAAGGAACCCTTATAGTTTCGCCATGTCCGTCTGTCTGTCTGTCTGTCCGCGGTTTAGCTCAAAAACTATTGGTACTAGAAAGTTGTTATTTGGCATGAGTATACACGTTAATGACGCCGAAATAGTGGTGAAATAAATTTTTGAAAAAAATGATTATTTAGGGTCCTCCCCTACATGTAAAGTGGGATGATATTTTTTTTTTTCATCCTTCCCATAGTGTGGGATATCGTTGGATAGGTCTTTCAAAAATATTAGGGGTTTGCGAAAACCGTTGTTTTAATTAAGTAAACCGTTCGTGACTTATCAAGCTTTAAAGTACCAATTTTCGTTAGGAGTCAAGTGTCCCCCCCTCTAGCAACTAAACGGTTATAGTTAGAAATTCAAATGTCTCGGCAGTAGTACCTATATATAACTAAGTTTAAAGAAAAACTATCACACATAAGTGGGCTTTACAAGTTTACGAGTAATAGTCGACTAATTGTATTTGACTCGAAAATTTCGAGCAACTCCATAGAAATGTCGATAGATGGCGCTAAGCGTCAGTTGTATTACGCTAGTTTCATATTTAAACAAGTTTTACAAAAAAAAACTTATTAACAAAAAAAACCGACATCCAAAAAACCACTAGGTGCAATGTGAAAAATAACTTTAATTTCAGAAGATGGTGTCTTTGGATCTGTATTTTAGCTTTTTGTCACCGACTTCCGAAATTAAAGTTATTTTTAACATTGTAGTGTTTTTTGGAAGTCGGTTTTTTTTTCAATTCTCATTGGTTCCTGCTAAGGCTGTTACAATTCACAAAAGCCAGGGTTCCACATTTTCCACACAGAATTTTTATAGGAAGTCAAATTAGTTAGGGAGTCATGTTTGGCTTTTAGTTAGAGCATGGTACGAAACGATCAGTCAGCGAATACGACACGCACTTGGCTGTTATAAAAACTACGGAACCCAACACTGCGCGTGGCCCGACACGCACTTGACCGGTTTTTTTATATAAATATGACCATTCTTCGAGTCTATCCAGCTAAAACGAAACTCAGCTAAATAGTAAGGCATTCAGGCATCAACTAAATATGTTTCTTACGCAAAAGGCATATTATTGTCTCTTTCTAAACGAAAAGTGTTTTATTTTCTTTATTGACATAGATACACACATGAATTTATAACTATTTAATACGGAATAAATTAGATTATAAATAATAAATTAGTTTTGTCTGTAATACTAAATTGACAGGAAGAAGGAATTTCGACTAAGAATGATTTTCATTTTATATTATTTAAATATTTTCAACTTTGTAAATGCCTATTTTAGTAAATCTTTGATTATTTATGAGTATTTTTATCACCTATGTGAAACATTTGTACGCCGATACTGACGGCTAAACATGATCGGACTCAAACAATATAATAATTATACTAGCTGTGCCCGCGACTTCGTACGCGCGGAATAGTGACTTTCGGCAGCATTTTTAATTTTTTAGACTAATTATTTTGAAAATAAAACTCATACATAAATAAGCTATTTACAATATTTTACTGCTAACAGCTTATGTAAGTACATTTTTCTAATAAAAAGTCTAAAAAATAAGTTTCAAGCTTTAAAAATTACGTAATTTCCATACAAACTTTCATCCCCTATTTCAACCCCTTACAGCCCTGTTTTCGCATTAAAAAGCAACCTATGTCCTTTCTCCGGCTCTAGACTATGTCCGTACCAAAGTTCATTTAAATAGGTTCAGTAGTTTAGGCGTGATTGAGTAACACACAGACAGACAGAGTCACTTTCGCATTTATAATATTAGTAAGGATTATCTTGCATGCTCTTATATTAATACCATGTTTTGTTTACCATGTAAATAAATCTCTCTCTCTCTCTCTCTCTCTCTCAAAAGAGATCTTAGGAAAAGACAACAGAAGATGATTTCCGTAAAGTAACACCAGATACAATTATAAAATGAGTAAAATATGTAAAACTAGTTTTACTTAATTTTTCCTAGAAAAATTAAACAGACATACCGAAACAGTTGTCCATATACATAAAACCATAAACCAAGTTCTAGTTATAATTAATATAGGTGGCCACACTGATTTACAACAATTAATTTACAAAAACAACTCACTAATGGCCGTTAAACACGCTACGATCTATGCTAATTAACAAGCTCAGTGATTAACTGTTTGCGTGGAGGCAAATATATCTGAATTCTTTTCCTAGTGTGCATTTGGACAATCCTTATTTAAATGAGCAGGATTTTGAGAAACTTGTTAGGTTAGTTTTGTATAAGTGTTTATTATATTATATGTATATTTTTCCATTTTTAGTTATTAGTTTTACCCGCTTTTTGAGTTTTTTTTTTCACTGTCACTTCTAATAAACAATTATTGCACCTCCCACGCTATCTCTGCACCACTCATGGTTGTCTGGTAGAGAATGCCTATGGCATTAAGTCCGCCTTTGTACCTATATGCATAAACTGTAAATAAATAAATCCAAGTGGTCAAAGTTTGGTCATAATTAAAATTATTTCTAATGTGCAATGAATATTAACGGCAAATTTTCATAGATTTCCGCATAGTCAAACTACTGAGAATGACATTATATAAATGAAACGTCAATATGTATGTATGTTTTGAGAATTTTATTTATTGTTTTTATATTTTATATAGATAAATAGTACACCCGCGTATTTATTTTCTCCTATGTGTCAAATCGATCCAAAGGTTGTCTGTAAAAGATCGCTTTTAGCGATAAGACCGCCCATTGTATCACCCTTTTTAGTTGTAATGTCCTTATTGTTTTACTGTTATGGTGTACAATAAAGAATATATCTATCTATCTAACTATCTATCCTACCCATTACACTATTTTCGTGAACCTATTCATCATCATCATTGTCCAATATTATTTTATTTGTGTATTTAAAACTTATTTAATTTACTTGCTCGTTCACTGCTGGGTGCCAACTGAAAACCAGCGCTGGGTGTCTTCCGCCCAGCAAATGCTGAGTTGATAACCCTTTCGGTGTGGACATGCCCAACGATTATTTTATATTTTTTTTATAATGTTTGTAATTTTGTATTGTATATTGTTGTGTGTGTCTTCGTCCGAATTAATATTTTTCAATCCAATACCATCAGGTGAAATGATGGTCAAACGCGAGCCTATTCAGAAAAAAAATTATTAAAAAATTGTAAAATTTTCTAAATTCTGACTACCTCCCAAGTAGCACAGATAGCTGTTTAACTACTCACTTTTAGACCTATTTGAAACTCTATGCGTATTAAGACTCTTTTAAGAGTACACTGGTGATCCTACAGCTGCATAATAGCTGTCAGTGATATTTAAACAGCTTAGGCTGTTAAGAGCTGCATTTAGGCTGATTGAGACCGACAAAACTACCATTAATACGCTTAGAGTGCTATAAAGGTATATTTTCAACGACGCTATTCAGTTTTTAACCTTTTTTAATGTCTTAGCAGTAGTAAGGACTGTTTAGTGGATGAAATTACGCCAAATGCTGTATAAGAAGGTATTTGTGAACTACTATTACACTGACTTATTAAAGGGGCACGTGTGAACTATTATAACGTTAATAGCTGTATAATGGATGATTTGGGGCCCACATTACAGCTTATTGCTGAATATATCTACCGCTAATCAGCCTTTATACTGCCATTGATAGTGTCTGCATAGCGGCTGTTTAAACCTTCACTAGATGCCTCGCAGCTGCTTAGAGACTCACTGGTGTATCGAATTAACGGCTTTTACTTTATAGTGGTTCACATAAGTACCTTTAATCAGACTTTATCTGAATAGAAGTAACATGTGGTAATGTAATCAGTCAGTGTAACTTGTAACGTTGATGGCGATTATACTGACGTACAAATTATAAATGTACTGATTCATTTTTCAACTATTAAGATGTTTTGTGTATGAATTAGGAATGTATTGCATTAGTTTTTACTTCCTGATAACATAATAATAACTTTTATCTTATAATTCTTTTCAAAGCACAAAAAATTGTTTATTCAAGTTTTCATCACGGCTTATTTATATCACAAAACTAATTACAAACAGAATATTTTCGAGGCGCACTAAAATTTTCTTAGACAATATATATGTATAATGTCAGTGAAATTACATTCCCAATAATTTTTCTTTTATTAATACCAGGGAATATGGATATTATCCACGAATAATTCACTCCACGAAACAAGTGTTCAATTGGCAGCTACGGGTTATTATATTTGCTTCTATATGTACCACTACCGTATACACTTACCACATCATCACTTACCATCAGGTGACATGGTGGTCAAACGCGAGCCTACTGCTGATATAAAAAAAGAAAAAAAAAAGATGATCACCCATCTAAGAACCTACCTCGGAAAACGTAGCTTAACTTTGAATAACGATCTTTTTTCGAGGGTTTTACGATAACAACTGCTATCGTAAAACTTCGAGCTCCTCGAAAAACATAAATCCAAAACAAGTTAATATCGGATGTCCCAGTTGGCGCATTGGTTGGGTTGGGTGATGATATGCTACGCTATGTCCGGGATTTCATTTTTGAATTTTTGTTTGGCTTACTAACGTTTAAAAATACATATATTTTTGCACAGTTTGCGATTTCACGAGAGAATTAAAACATATGGAGTAGGTAATAATTTTTAACCAAGAAATTGAATTCTACGGACGGTACATGTATCGGGAAAAGCCCTATATTGGTGAAAAATTATTAATTTTTATTATTACTTATGAGCCCACACTTGACCTCAATCTCGCCTGATGGTAAGCGATAGATGAGGTCTACGATGTGACGAGCGAGCCCAGAAGATGCCTCTTTACTCGTGCTTTAAAGGCTGAAAGGTCATAAGTAGCAGATAACACAGAAGCCGGCAGAGAATTCCACAGCTTGGCTGTGCGCACAATAAATGTGGAGGAGAAGCGCTTGGTACGACAAGACAGTATATCAACCAAGTGTTGATGGTAGCCAGCCGTGCGTCTGGTAGACCGGTAGTGAAAGGGACATGGAAGAATCAGGTCATGGAGCTCCTACGCACACTCCCCGAAGTACAATCTGTAGAAAACCGACAGGCAAGCAACGGTTCGCCGATGAGCCAGGCAGCGAAACTTGTCCACCAGCACATATATAATTATAGCCTCTCACGTATCTACAATTATTACACATGCTACGCTATCTCTTCACTTCACCACCCGTGGATATCTGGTAGTAGGTAAGGGCTGACGGATTTAATTCCACCTTTGTCCCGATGTGCACGAAGTGTAAATAAATAATAGTTAGACAGTCTTTGATGGGAGAACTATTGAACTTATAAACTTATTTTTTGTTTAAGTTATTGTTAATAAGCTCGCGTTTGACCGCCATCTCACCTGATGGTAAGCAATGATGTAGTTGAGGATGAAGCACGCTTACCTAGAAGTAACCTTCACTCTTGACTTAAAGACTCCCTGTTATAGAAATTGAAATTGAAAAACCATTTATTCGGTCATAAACACACACAACAACAAACAATAGAAAATTAGAAACATAAAAAGAACACTAAGAATTTTGCTGAGCATGTCCACACCGAAAGGGTTACCAACTCAGCATTTGCTGGGTGAAAGACACCCAGCGCTGGTTTTCAGTTGGCACCCAGCAGTGACACACGGACGAGGGTAAATAAACTAATGTTAATGAATGTGTAGTGTATTAAATACATAAATGAAATAATATTTAAAAGTGTAATATCGTGCTACGTGCTAAAAATAAAAAATCTTTTAAATTGTAATTTGAAACTCGCCACCAAAAAGCGCGTTAGTTGCCCAGTATCAAATTAAGCTGCCAGAAAAAAAAAATGTTACAATTGTAATACGAATTATTAATGAACATTTAAAACTAGATAAAATAAAATTGATGTCATTCACCAATATCATATCATCATAGCTATCACGACACTGCAACAGACTCCGGCAGGGAATTCCACTCCCTAGCCGTACGCACCATGAAAGTATTCTCAAGACGTTTTGTGCGTATGGGTGGGTTATCCACCGTGTAACGATGGCGCATCGCCGTTCGTCTAGTCGTAGTCCGATGATGGAACGGGCTTGGCGGAATTTGGCATTGCACAGTCCCCGAAATTGAACCGATAGAAAACCGATAGACTTGCAACTCATCGCCGTACGGAACCTTCGTCACGCGAGCACTAGGCCAATTTTTTTTATCGTATGCAGATCTCGTCTTTTGAAGTCAGTCAATATAAACTCCAGACACGCTCCTATTGTAAACTTTCAACAATTAAATAAAACTTAACATTAAAGCCATCCCTATAAAAAACATTCTTTTCAAATCCACTTTGAATAAGTAAGGATGTGAACGGAATATAAAGTGAGGAAGAAATTCCAAGATGGCGCCTTGAACGCGCGGAATTTGACAGCTCTTGACATAGCGATTCTCTCGCCGTGGACAAGCGCTAGATATATATTTTTAAGAAAAAAGGGAGGGTTATGAGTCGACCGGTATCTGTCCAACTTAATTAATATTATAGATGTGAAAGTTTTTTAGGATGTATGTATGTTTGTTGCTCTTACACGCAAATACTACAAAACGGATATGAATTAAATTTGGCATGTAGGTAGTTGATATCTTGGAATAACATATAGACTACTTTTATCCCGAAATTCCCACGGGATTAAGATTTACGCGGGACAAACCTCCCATGCGAACAAAGTCGCAGGCAGAAGCTACCAAGTAAATAAATATAATTATTTAACCAGAAATTCTTTAACACGTTGAACGCCAAGAAATAAAATGCATCTTCCCGTTCAGATCGCGTCGCTCAGTGATGGCCGACAACTAGACTTGCCGTCCGGGCCGCGTCGGTCAGTGCTGCCCTTCGTTTAATATCTCCATAATTAATTAATTAATGACTAAAGTTGATATTTGTTAATGAAAACATACATTTGGACATTAGATATAAGTATCTTTTTTTTTTGAGGTTGGCTTTTGGATAGAATTTGGATAGAACTGTGATTTTTGCTTGGCCTAAAGGGAAAGATCACTGTTGGTCAGCACTGACCGCGTTGGCGTTCAACGTGTTAAGTAAAGTGTACCGCCCTTATCCTTAAATCCGTCAAAATAAAATAACAATACAAAAATCTTGCACGAAACTCGTTTGAAGGAAACAAATTAAAATATTATCAAGAACAAATCGTTATTTTGTAAAACACCTGCGCATCTTAGAACGTTTAGAATTAATAGACGCCATTTTAGAAATTTGCTTTAATTTTGTTAACCCTTGTCAGGGTGAATTATAAGCCGAGCTCCGGCTACCGTAGGTGCGGGCTTGCGGACGGCGAGCAGGCGTAGCTCACCGTCCGGTAAGGCTTAGGCCCGGCGAGTGTTCCACGCGCGCCTCAAAGAGTCGTCAGCAGTACTGCCCTACACTGACTAAAAAGCCGCTAACCCCAAAAATTACTTTTCGAGTAAACGTAAAAACAAGTGGGAAATGATATTTCTACAAAACTACGCTAGCTAGGACAATGGTCGTAAATTATTTTTGTGCGCATAGCTTCTGTGCACAATATATGACGTTTTTATTTTGTAAATATTATTTTTTTAGTATTGTGTTATATTTTAGTACCTATTGTATTTATAATATTGTGGTTTAGTCGCTTTTTAACTAAGGAAGTGACAAAAATCTATGTGGTTTAACTGCTCACCAAAATTGCTGTATCTCGATAAGTATTTATAGAAAAAATATTCTTAGACCAAAAGATAGAGAATCGAAAGTAATTTAAGGATACATTAAAAAGTGAAAAATTATATTTTGTGGCTTAACGGCCTTTCAGTCGGTGCAGGGCAGAGTAGTGACGGGGTCCCATAGGGACATTGCCTGCCTGGGGTCACGAGAATGTTTTTTGTTTTGTTTTTTCCCAGACGAACAAACTTTTCCGATTTATAATATCAGTATATAGCAGAGATGAGCCGAATGTAGGTTCAACTGAATACGAATGTTCGGCCGAATATTGAGTTCAAAATGTACCGAACCGAATATTCGGCTGAATCATTCGGTTCAATTCTACGCGGTGAACAGGCTTCACAAAATTAATTTAGCGATATAGACATTTATTTAATAACAACTTAATTTCTTTATACATATTTTTATCCTTGTGTTGGTTGGGTTAAAGATAATAGTTATTATATTACATTGTTTTTTAATATATTTAAACAATCATTTAAATATTCGGTAACTATTCGGCTAATCAACCGAATATTATTCGGCCGAATACGAACATGAAAAGATATGCCAAATGTACCGAATACGAATATTCGGCCGAACATTCGGCGCATCTCTAGTACATAGTATAGATTCTAACAAAGAAATAAATCTATCTATATAATTAGCACTCCAAAGCGTCAAATATATTATTTTAAAATTCTAATTCGCTAATTTTTAGCAAAAATGTCAATGCTTTGTCATTGTCACCCCTTTTTTCCGACGACCGGCATTGTTGTAATTTGACGGGTATGGATTACTAAGGGAAACTTAATTAGCAAAAGAAAATTGTTACTTTTTTCCTCTTAAGGCGAGGGAAATATCATAATGTTGAACGAAAGACTGGAGAGAAAAGACGTTTGAAAAGGTTGTAATATTTTACTTAAAACTAAAATAAACGGTTGATGTTGTATGCACATATGCAATAGATACTGTTATTTCGGGGCAGCCGGAAGGTTTGAGTATGTGAATTTTAAAAAAAACAGCGTCTCACTCATAATTATGTAATAAACACTATATCGATATAGTTTTGCTAAATACTTTTAGAACTATTACGAGTATACAACGTGTAACGGAAAGGGTATATACATACCAAGGGCACGGCTTCTTTGGGTGATATCAAACGATATTGGAAGGGTTTTTTAATCCTATCTCTACATGTTCGGAAGTAATGAGAATTTTTAATACATTGATACCAGAAACCGAACTTTTCAAAATGAAATAAGCACATCACAGAAGAGATTTATCGTGATATTTGCAAGTAACGTGGAAAGTTATTGGCCTACGTAGTGCGGTGACATGTATTATAGTATGATTTCAATTTAAGAAACTTACGAAACCGAAAATTTGGTATCAATTTTTAAAGTATTTTATTTTGAGTTGAAACCCTTCCGATATCGTTTGATATCATCCAAAGAAGCCGTGCCCTTGGTATGTATATACCTTTTCCGTTACACGTTGTATAGTTATTAAGGAACTGAATAGAATTGTAATAGGTAATTAAATAATGATGTTTATTTTGCTATCCTACTTCCTACTAATCCTATCCTACTTCCTTCCTACTATCCTACTTCCTACTAATATTATAAATGCGAAAGTTTGTGAGGATGGATGGATGTTTGTTACTCTTTCACGCAAAAACAACTGAACGGATCTGAATGAAATTTGGTCAGTACATAATTGACATTCTGGAATAACACATAGGCTACTTTTTATCCCGAAATTCCCACGGGATCGGAATTTGCGCAGGAAAACCTTCCCACGCGAACGAAGTCGCGGGCAGAAGCTAGTAGGTTATAAATAACACTTTTACACGTAATTTTTTTCATAAATGTAAATTAGATGAGGCCGGATTGATACATGACATCTTGAAGTGACTGATTATTCTTAAGCATATAATTTGTAGTATTATCAAAATAAAATAGTTTACTTGAATGTGGATAATACCTATGTTTACTAATTTAACTCCTCAACATAGCATACCTCTTAGCTAATATGTGGAAAATGTTGTTATTATTACGTTGATTTTGTTTTATATAACTTACTTATTATTATAAGTTGTCTGAAATATATAAATTGATTGATTATTATTTTTAATGTAATTAAGTTTTTTCCAAATAAAATAAAATAGTAGCCCTAATGCGTAAATAGTTTGTGTTTAAATAAATATTTAATGATATCTTGTGGTGCAGGTTTATTGGCAGTAGTATCCAGTACAACTGTGGGCCATGCTCCGTCTCATCACGATGCATCAAAACATGGAGACACCACAACTCAGAAAAGACCGCCAGACTCTATTGTTCCTTTCGGAGTACAGGTAAAGTCTAACCTCACTCTTGCTTTAAAGGCTTTAAGATCATAAGTGGCAGGGAACACAGAAGCCGGAGGAGAGTTCCACTATAAATGTGGAGGAGAAGCGCTTGGTACGACAAGACAGTATATCAACCAAGTGTGGATGGTACCCAGCATGCAATATGATGGTCATCATCATGGTTCTGCTAGGTAAGCTTCGATACAACCTATGTTTAGGAGCAGTGCCCGCCCTATTATTGAATAAAATTTAATTTGTAACAAATTGAATACTTTTTTTTTATAAATAACGATAGTTAAGTTTTAATAGAAATTTGTATATGTGTCTTATATGTATGTCTGTGTACTTCGGAGAGTGTGTGCAGGAGCTCCACGACCTAAACCCTTCATACCCCTTTTAGTACCGATCTACTAGACGTACTGCAGAATACCATTCACACTTGATCGATCTTGTCGTACTAAGCGCTTCTCCTCTACAATTATTGTGCGCACAGCCAAGGTATGGAACTATCTGCCGGTTCTGTATTCCCTGCCACATATGACCCGTCACCCTTTTAAGCAAGAGTGAGTTAATAGGCATCTTCTGGACTCGCTCGTTCGATCTTAGACCTAATCTTACACTTACCATCAGGTGTGATAGGGGTCAAGTGCGGGCTCATACGTAGAAAAAAATAAAATTAAATATTCGTGCCTGTGTTTATTTTATTATTACATATACATAGTTTTATTATGCAACATTTTGTGTTTCAGATACCAGATCATGTCCTATCGGCAAGAGATGTCGCTTGCATATCCACAGACAACAACATATTTCAAATCATGAACGAAGCCCAAAAGGCATGTAATGGTACGGACATGAGATGCACATTCTATCATTTCGTTAACCATGAATATCAGAAAATCGGTACATTAGATATTGACAAGGTGTTATTCGATGATTTACTAATGAAGTTTGATAATTGGCTGCTTACCGCTGAAAATATTGATAAAGCTGAAAATACAGATAGTATTCATGTTAAAAATAGGTACAAGCAGCTAGGCAAAGATTCAAACAGTGTTAAAGCACACAGTTTAGATTCCACTCAAATTAAATTAGATCAAAATACAACTGATTCTGGCGATGTTAGAATACATAGTCATCACATTAAAAATCTAGATGAAACTCGTCATAAAAACCATAATCATAAATGGAAAAACGGTAACCATGTACAACTGGACGCAGAATACAATGACGAACATCGATATTTTGAAGTTTTTCTACCTAAAGATGAAACCACTGGAAAACCAAGAACAATATACGTTGAGATTGATAGAGATAAAAATGAATTTGTTCTTCTAGATGAAGATATTGATAAGAAACTCAATGGTGTTAAGCCTATCAAAATTGAATTAGATGAGCTTTCTGAAATTGCTGATACGGCTTTTAATGATATAGTAAAATCGGCGCATCATAAAGGATATACTCACAAATATGTAAATGATGACGATAGGGCCAAGACAAGTGATTTTAATACTTTCACTCCCGTAGATCACATTAAAACACACATAGATATAGATGCAGATGAACTTATACAAAATATTTTGAATCCATCTGGTTGTAATCCTAATATTTGTAATATGAATGCTAATCAACAACTCATTTCTAGTAACACAACAGGAAATGTTACGAAAATTCTAGATGTTAGTACAAATCTTGTAGTACCTAATAAATATATAAACCAGGCACAATATCATATAGAATCACAAATATATAATACAACGGATACTATAACAAACAGTAATTTTGAAATACTACAAAATACAAATGAAAAAGACATACATGAGACTGCTGTTTATGAAAAAGAGCCTTTATATACCATAGAATATGAAAACAAAAGCAATACTGATCTTTACATAAATGATGAGAACGAAAACGCAAAATTTACAGAACTTCATGAAATCTCTGGCCACAATAAAAATATAACTTACGATGGTAATAATTTTTCTATAGATGTTCACGAAAATGATATTATTAACAGTATTGATGATACTCATGATTTCTCATCACTGGATGGAATGCTATTAAAAGAACTTATATTTAAAGATGAAGAAAATAAACTAAAATCGACTCCAGACATATATGAAAAGCCCAAATCAGTCTCATCTTTGGGTTCTGATATATCGGACTATATTGGCTCGCAGCTAGACTGTCCTCCTTCTGAAAATCAAAAAGGATATACAAATCTAGAGGAACATACCCTAGTCCCTAATATAATTTCCCCGTACACTACTGTCCCAATATTGGGTGAAGGATTTTCTAAAGAAATAGAAATGAATTTGCACCTACAGTCACCTGCTAGTGGTTCTCGAAATTCATTTTGGAATTCTGACTTTTGGAACTCTGAGCCTAAACTTTTAACACCATGTGCAGCAAAGCCTTTGTCATTTGACTATGCATCTTCACAAAAAGATGGCGTTTTTATACAACCAAGTAGGGGATTCATTCCATGTAAGGACTCAGTTTCGCTTCAAAGTATTCCCGCACAAAATTCTGGTGTTCAACTACCATCTTTTACTACATCACCTTTTCATTCAAATTCCAACACACCGGTGTCACCAAATCATGTTATATTGCCAACAAATTTAGATTTACCATATTCTTTTACTGCTTTTGATACAATACCTTCAACTCTACCTTTAACTGTGATGTCTTATAGCCCAATAAATACGGTAAACCCACTTTCTCCTTCAGTACCAATCCTAACTCATTTACGACCTAAAGATAACATAGAATTCATTAATGCACCATTTAATAATAATTTAAAAGAAAGAATGATCGAATGTCCAAGTTATCCTAACAAAAACAGATATTCTTGCAATACAATTCCTTACATTTTAAACCCACACCAATTTATACAACCTCATCAATCAGTACTATCTGGTACTCCTTTGCAACGGACTTTGACAATTCCAACACAATACTCTTCATCAATATCTGTAGACCAAAGTAAACCGTGCTTAAATGTTGACAACCCACTACAAACAATCCCACTTGTACCGTTTACACCTAAAACGGCAATTTCACCTTTAAACCTCCCGTGGGTAGGGTCAGGTTTTATTCCAAATACATGTCCCAATATATGGAACAATATTCCATATCAAACCATGACGTCTTTACCACATTCCATCGTTCCTACCCAAAATATATGGAACTACCCATCTCCTCTTAATTATTATTCAGGGCTACCTATGGAAAACCAACCACCAACAAAAGAAGCTACTAAATCCGCCCTTGAAAATCATTCCGCTAAAAATATTTTAGAAGTGACACCAACATGTTACAGACCCTTTTCATCAGTTTATTCAAGACCAATGGATATAAATCCATCAATGGCATTGGAACGAGATTTACAAGCTTTGTCATACAAATATGGTATACCACTGACAAAAATACTCGACTCTTTAGATACAGAAATCTTTGATACAGATAACAAGACTGGTTTATCGTGTATTGAGTTACCTTTTTCGAAATTACCATACGACACCTCTCTCAAGAATAAATCAACATCATCAGCAACAAATACAGTCGTCAATGATGAAGACAGAAGTAATAATGAAGAGATACTTTTAGAATCTGACCTTACCCACTTGACACCTTTAGATGCAAATCTCATAGGTCCTCATTTACAAATTGAAAACACAAACTCCGATTTGCTAGGTTCAAATGATTACCAAACTCGCACAATTGCATCAGAGACTACCGGACCACCTAATGCACAGAATTTAAACATGAAAAATCGGCCAATCATAATATTTAAAGATAAATCCTTTATTAGCTCTAATCAGGTAGCTGATGAAAAACGAATTGGAAATGCAGATTTTCAACTACAATCAGATTCTTCCAGTATGATGCCTTTAGATTCTTCTCTGATAGGTCCACATTTACAATTAGAACGTCTTCCAGGTATACTAGAGTCTAACATAGGTCACGGAACTATTGTAACATCACCTAATAACGTACAAGGAACATCATCCTCTCAAATAAAAACAAAACTTGCTCATCAAAATCGACCCGCAAACTTATTACTTGATAGTTCTTTAAAAGGATCCGACTTTACTGAACTGACTCCCTTAGATTCATCACATATTGAAACATTAGACAACCAGTCAGAGATCTTACAACATGAAAATACGGCTGTAACTTTGTCTGCTGCTACAGACCGCACAAAATTACATCAGTTTGAAAACAAAGCAAACTTAATTGAAGGAAAGTTACGTTTAGAATCAGATTCTTTTGGATTAATTCCCTTAGATGCTTCTCTTGTTGCCACACACCTACTAACAGAAAGCTCACAAATATACGAAGGCACATCTTTATCATCTAATCCAAAAATTATTCAAAGTACAAATGTTGATGGGAATGAATTGGATAGTACAGTTGTGCCTTCATCACTGTTACCAACGCTACTAAAAAAAGCAGCAAAAACTGATTTAAACCTTAACATTCATACATACGATACACAATTAAATAAAGAATTTAATGATCTATCATTAGGATCAAATTTAGAAATGCCATTCGTTGATATTTCGTCAATAGCGCAATCTTTGAATAGTGAGGTATCAGGAACAGTCTTTAAAATGTTAGAACCAAGTCTTGAGACAGCAGATTCTATACGATTCAATTATCAATTAACTTCACCGAAGATGGTCCACAGAGTCGACTCTTTTCAGAATATTGACTCAGAAGAAATGTCTTCTAACTTAGATTCATCTCTTAAACTTGATGACTCTTTAATAGGACCAAGTTTACTAAAGGAAAGAGATTCTCATGAAATGTTACCGATTTTAAACCCTGTAGGAAAACTTCCGAGCTCGATAAATGCTGTAATTACAAATCAGCATAAAAACCCTTTGACAATATCAAATGTTTCTGGAATGGAGTATGATATGTCTTTGACGGTTCCAACTTCATATAAAGAAATTCAATCACATAGATCTCCAAATTCATCTGATTTTGTCATTCAACTTGATGATACCTCATCAGTAATTCCAAATTTTCATAAGCCAATAGGGTCTTCAGCTACGTCATCAACTTTAGATAGTAACGATCAACACTTTTCAATAAAGGATCAACGTTTTAATCCAGAAACAGAGACAATGTACGAGTCCTGTTCTGGTTCAAACGATATACTTGATAGTTCTTTAGTAGGACCACATTTATCAACTGCACCTTTCTCAAACGACGAAATTAAATTAATAAAGAAAGAATTGCAGTTACAATCAGATCATGCTCCTTTAAAACCATTAGATTCATCTCTCATAGGTCCTCGCCTTGATTTTGAAAGTCAACATGATGAATCAGACATATCACGATATAAGAATCCGGAACTATCAGAACTAGTTGAAGGAGGGTTACCTATACAAACAAATGCTATGCCATTAGTTTATTCTTCTGATCTACAAGAATTACTGACAAAATTCAATAACGCAGTAACTAAGTCTCATCTAACACCATATGACATAACACCATGTGACCAGCTACTAACATCAATATCCAAAACAACATCAAATACAAAAAGACCTTATGAAGATCTGCAAACTTATGCTTTCAGTCCGATATCATCACAAGATGAAGAAGCTTCTCAGTTTCCTTTTATGACACTATCTGATTCAGAACAGGTATGTTCACCTGAAGAACCTATTATTCAAGCACCTCATACGGTATACGGTAATTTGAATTATTACCCAACATCAGTTACGTTTCCGAAATATGTTCCCGCTGGTGAAGCTCCTCAAATATTAACCATACCTTATTCTCCATTCCTTCAAACAAATCCTTTGACATTCTATAACTGCCAGGGATCACCCTTAAATATTCAAAATATTCTTCAAGCTACAAGTGGTTTCAGGCCAATTGCAGAAAACGCTCCAAAAACATCAATTGAACAAATGCATGAAACGTCAAATATTCCACTATTTATGGAATCTGTCGCAAGTCCTTTAGTTCACAAAGAATATCTACAGCAGTCATTTTCGAAACCATACTTCGAGTCACCTATAGATCTACCTAGTTCTACGCTAGATGCAATGTTACAGCTTTCTACAGTTTCAAATGAACTCACCAATGTTCCTTGTCAATCACCTGTATTAAATTTAACTCCTATATCGTCTATCAATTCAACTCCATCATCATATGCATTAGCTAGTCCAATATTATCGGATCATACTCGTCCTTATGCAAAACCAATATCATCTCTGCACAGTACATGTTTGCCGTTAGATTTATCTTACGTAGCTAGCCCTTTTACAGCCTCACTTTTACCAATCAACCCTTACGTAGCTAGACCACTAATACCAGAATTTTCTAGTCTTATTAGGTCTGAAAGGACAGAACCATCAGACTATCTTGCAGCACAGAATAGACCAGTATCTTCACCCGTCCCATTAAAACTATCGTACACTTTTTCTAGTCCATATTTACCAGTACACCCTTTTCCAGATCCAACTGAGACTAGTTCTGATTCACTAGTCATGAATAATGTTACTCCAGCTATGACCAGCTCTTTGCCAGCATTTAGTAAACCCATATCAGTGCCATACTTTAGACCAGTACCGAAATCATTACCTGATTTTGAATTACCAGTTTGTGCCGGTCTAGTGACGCCAGTTTCTGCTAACTCAGTTGAACCAACACCAAATATTATTTCGTCATCTGCATATCTTGGTTCTGATCCATCATTCAGTTATTCACCCATACAAGCTTCAGCAAATACACTGAAACCGACTCCTTCCGTACTTTCGCCAACTTACTTAACTCCTAAGTCGCAAGAAATTTCAAATATTCCTTCGAATATGAGATATTTACCATCAAATACAATATCTGGCTCATATCCTCAAAGACCTAGGTATAGCTCACCAATTCTTTTTGTAAGTAACCCGGTCCCAAATGCTTATCAAATGCTTCCTGTAAATCCAAATATACCAACGTTAGGTACACATGTGCCGAAATTATCACCTTATTCACAAATAAAGCACAATATACCTTATGGAGATACTGTACAGTGTAATTTAAAATCATCACCTTTGATAGCTGAAGTGCCTTCTTTTAATACATTAGAAGAAAACATTGACACATACAGAAACGCTGAAGACAAATATTATCATAAAACGTATTTAAATTATCCCTTAGAATCTATGTCATATACATTATCTCCAGAGGAAATTACTGAAACTTTGCCTGAAGAAGCATTAATCAAAAAAGAAGGACTTAATACTGTTGCTCCTGTTCCAAATCTTAGTACTGAACCATCATTGCAAAAAAAGTTATATCAAAATCTTCACTCGATTCCCTATAATCTAGTATATGGTAAACCGTCTAAATGTCTATTTCAGGAAGTAACTTTCTCACCATCTTTATTTGAGCATAATCAACAAAATATAGTTGATAATCCTCAAAAATATCCAGCGTCACAACCCATATCAATATTGTCTACCGATAGACCTTTATTGAAACCGTTAATTTCTACACCTAACCTAATAAATCCATATAATATGTTACCAATAACCCAAGATCCATTGTCCTCTTCACCAAGTTATTCCACAATAAGTCAAAACATGTTGACGACACCTATAGACCCAAGACTGTTAGAAGATGTTTCTTCTCCAGCTTTCTCCCAAATCCCAGTGAATACACTTAGTAAAGATATACCGCAAACGTTATCTTTTACTCCACAATATTCTTTACCTGCACGATTATCTTCAACTGTTCCAATATCCACGATTCCCGCTTCCACATTTTTACCTCTGAATACTCCACAAACTACAAAGCAAACAAATCGTATTATACCATCGTCACCATTTACAATTCTAGATACAGACTTATGTACAGCCCTTCCAAAAAAGTTGTCAAAACTCGACAATATTTCAAGATATGATTTACCATTCCCAACCTTTGTAGAACCTACACAAGCAGTTCCTTGTCAAACTGAGTACAGACCTTTGGAAAACACAGTTTTAAAACCTTACAGACAACTTTGTAGCTATCAACCCCAAATCTCACAAACTTCACCAATCTGTTTCCCCCAGCCTATAAATTCTTACCCAGCTCAACGAACTTCTAATACTCAATATACAACACAATTTCATTCAAAATTATCGCCACTTTCAACACAATATGTTACTGCATTTTCAACACCAAAGTATCCTTTACCATTGAAAATAGAACCCAATACACTAATAAATAAACCGCTGTATAGTGTCTCGAAAGAAATGCATGATACACCTAAACAGACTTTATCTTCATCTAGAAATCCTTTCTTAAATTCTAGCTTCAAACTACCATGCATTCCAGAAGTACCATCGTATCCCGTTCCAAATAATCTGATTGCAATGCCTAAACAAGCATCTTTTGATAGTACCCTATTATTAAATCGAAAACCTGTACATATTTCTCAAAATCCTCTTGAATCATATACTCAAATTAGTTCTCTACCTCCATTACCTTCGTTGTCTCTTCTAAAACCTTTAGCAAAACCATTGCTTCAAAAGTCAAGTCAATATCAACCTGAAATTATTCCAATTAATTCACTGTATTTATCTCCAGATGAAAGTTTGTCACAATTAGTATCAACAACTTGTCCATTACTACAAAGCCCGCTGATAAAACCCCTATTGACAAATTCTCAAAACAATGCACCATCACTTCCTGAGCATCTTTCACGTCTTTATCCAGCCTTCCCTAAAAACACTCCTAAAAACTATCAAAACCATGGTCCATCAACCTCACTGCCCTCCGAAATACCTGTAACTGCTGAACAAATAAACTTATTACGTCCAATACCTAGCAGTTTAACACAATTTAAAACACAATTTACTAATCTTCAAGAAACACCAGTAACCACGGTAAATATGCCTACATATGATGTTTTAGAACCCTCACGAGGACCTTCAAAGCTAATATCACCCTTATCTATACCATCGCTTGTACCACAAAACGTTGAACTAATAGATGCAACTAATTTTCTTCCACTGTCACAAACTAAGTCTGAAGAATTAGTAGCTGAATTTTCTCCCATGGATAAACCAATTCATAAAAACACTGCATCAGCAGAAGCTGATATTTCACGCTTCTTCCCTTACACTATATTACTAAATGCAAAGGCTACTTCACCCACAAACCAGCAATTGCCACCAAAATTACAAGCTTCAAGTTACAGCACTCCAATACCACCACTCTTCTTAAATCCTCAAGAATACAAAAAGAATATTCAAGGGCCACCAAGTTCTGAAGCATCATGCACCTCATCAAACTACTTAAAATCCACTAATAACAAAGCTCCTCCTGTCTCCAGCTTGTCTTCGGGGAGACCACATTCAGTACCACTTTACACCAACCCAATATCAATTACCACCCCGCAGTTGCTTCAGTCACCAATTTTAACCAAATCATTATCTCCTTGTGAAAATTTTGCAAGAGTAACACCAGGTAAAGAAAATATACTTACTCTCTTAAATAAATATGGGCCTTACAATAAAAATATACCACTAGGAGATAACAGCTACTATACTTTTGAACAGATATCTTCTGTTCCTCAAATACCTTGCGCAGCTATATATTCAAATGAATATGGTACTAAAACTATGCCATATGACATGGAAACAGAAAACATTGATGCAGATGAAAATATTCCTTATGGAATCGAAGCTGAATTATTAACCGAAAGTTTTCCAGAATTAAAGAAAGGCTTGAATGTTCCCAGTTGTAAAGAAATACCTCACAGACCACAAAAATTATCAAAACTTGACCACTTCTTTGCTAATAATCATATTGGGCAAAGTCCACAAGTTTTTACTATTCCTATGTACAAAACATTACCTACTGATATTGTAAGTCTCTCAAATTCAATATCTCCAGAGATTTTTAATGGCAACATTCTAACAGGTGATGTCACTAAATTAGGTACTTGTTACCAAACAAGACCAAATGAGTACTATTCTGATATAGAAAACTATCCTAAAAATGTCGCGGTAACAAATTTTAATCCCCAGACTTATTTAAATCCCTATTCGAAACCGTATTCTCAAAAGGTATTCATCCCCAATACAATGGAATTTGCTAATATCTCAGAAATGCCTTATCAACCCGTTAAATGTGCTCTTCACAATAATATCAACGATGTCAAGTACTCTGGATACAAGACATATCAGATACCTTCTTTAATATCTCCAAAATTGACCCAAAATCTAGGAATACCACATCAAATAACTGATCATTCTATGGTTACTTGTTCTCCTCCTAGTTTTGCATCCAGATCTTCAAAAAATCAGCAAAACCCAATGACTTCTCAATTTTATAGACCTACAGAAATATCTGAATTAGATTATGCTCAGTTTAAAAAATTAGAAGATGTATCACCACTTTTAGAAACTAAAGTAGGTCTTAATATTTTACAAAAAAGTCCGGAAATAGAAGAATATAGTCCTGAAATTTATCAATATCAAACATCATCTATTGAAACGAAATCAGGTCTAAACAATTTACAAAAAAGCCCCGAACTTGATGAATATATTCCAATGGAAAATGTACCAGTAGATGTAGATAATATTGATGAAGATAACAAACTGAAAACCACCTTAATTAATTATATTAACAACAGAGATGACGTTAAAAACAATTTATCTAACAATAACGTTGAATTAACTATACCTATTGGAAATATATCAATAACTAAAAAAGAGCCTTACAATGCCAAAACTATTGAAACTAATAACCCTTCAGTAGGATTAAAAGTATGGAAATCCAATGTCAAAATAGCTCAAGCAGAAATCAAACTGAAATTCAAAGATTTATCAGTAAACAATTTTATGCCAGTAGTCAATAATTTAGACAAATATGACATGGAAGAAATTCGCAAGATAGTAAAGAACTATATTGACGAGAAATACGGACCACACATTGAGATTAATGAACTTTATACTATTGATAATAAGTATGCTGTTTTAAGAGATTTTGAGCATAGTGCAGTGAATAATAAATATAATTTACTATGGCCAACTAATTATCTATAAAAGTTTTGATCAACTTTTTTGTTACGAAAATCGACAATTTGGAATTTCAATTTCACATAAAACTTGACAATATAATAAAATAATTTATTTCCGTTCAACACTATTTTTGTTTTCTTTTGTAAGAAATAGGGTATTTGCCTATTTTTGAAAAATAGTTTAGATTTAGTTATTGATCAATTTTAAGCTAAAAAGTTTTTCTTCGTAAAAAATAACTGGGTAACATTGGTGAAACTTAAAATAAAATTCAAATTAAATATTTCCTGCCCAAAAACCCATTGCTGTCACGAAGTCGCATGACGTCATATTTCTCAAACAACAAAGTGTTTTTGAGGTTAGGATTTCTGTCGTCTTAAATTAATATCTCGTTGTTTGACAAGTCGACACGTTTGACAGCTTTGAGAAAACGATGATGTCACACTTTGTGATTGGCGTTTGCGGTTACGTGACACAGATTAAAAATTAAATTTTTGTATTTTATGAAAATATAAAAAAGTGGAATTATTTTCAGAAATAAAAATGCTGTTTAAATTTCCTGGCATCTAAACTTGCAAAACATTGTTTTTTTACTACTACAGGCAAATACCCTATTTCTCAGCAGTAGCCCGGAGTTTGAAAGTCGATGGTGTCATACTGGACTCGATTGAGCGCAGGGCTTATAGGCGACGAGGTACTATCGGGCAAGCTTCATAGTCTGGCTCATCGGCGAACCGTTGCTTGCCTGTTGGTTTTCTATAGATTGTACTTCGGGGAGTGTGCGCAGGAGCTCCATGACCTAATTCCTCCATCTCCATTTCACTACCGGTCTACCAGACGCACGGCTGGGTACCATCCACACTTGGTTGATATACCGTCTTGTCGTACCAAGCGCTTCTCCTCTACATTTATTGTGCGCACAGCCAAATTGTGGAATTCTCTGCCAGATTCTGTGTTCCCTGCCACTTATGACCTTTCAGCCTAAGTAGGCATCTTCTGGGCTCGCTCGTCATATCGTAGACCTCATCTATCGCTTCGGCATCACATTGTCGCGGCGTCAGTGCAAAGAGAAATGAATACGCTGTGCTAGCGCTGCAGGTGCGTGACGCGTGAGCTGCGTTACTGCGTTACTTTTTAAAAGCAAAGCCAAGAATAGAGTTCCTTCGTAAGAATCCATTTTGTTAATGATATTTCCGAAACGACAACGCAATTGTGTGACGTCTGCGCCGCGTTAGCGCAGCGTTTAATTGAATCCAGAGGAAACGCCGCAACAACGCGACGGCTGCGCCGCGTTATCGCGGCATCTGCGCTGCGTATACGTTTATCAAACGCCTACACTGGACAAACGCTAGTGTGAAGGCGCTTTAACGGTTAGTTCCATCCGGTTAGACTGGAAACTGACCCCAACATAGTTGTAAAAAGGCTAAGCAGATGATGTAATGCTAGTAATACATATACAACGTGTAATTTAAAGGGTATATACATACCAAGTGCATGGCTTCTTTGGATGATAACAAACGATATGGCAAGGGTTTTGTAATCCTAAGTCTACGTGTGTAGAACTTATTACAAATACCAATACACTGATACCAGAGACCGAATTTTTCAAATTAAGAAGAACGAAGAGAATTATCGTTTTATTGGCATGTGACGTGGAAAGTTATCGACCCTCGTAGTGCTGTGACACGTTTGTTATTATTGGTATTCAAGAAATATATGAAAGTGATAATTTGGTATCAATTCTTTGAGTCACTTATTTTGAGCTGAAACTGTGCATAGAGACTCCATACCAGATGTTGTCTTCAGCCCCTTTGGATTTATATGGGGTTTCCGTTACATGTTGTAATGTGTGTGATAAATTATGTACCTACCTAAATTATGTGTTTGTCGAATAAGCCCAATATAATCTATAAGGTGTATCTATTCATACACGAAATATTTTAAGGGATATACTTATAACTGGTAAAAAATAAACAGAGCTACAAAAAAAAAATACCTAGGTTAGGTTTAAAAAATTAAATAATTTAATATTTCTTGACACACGAAATAAATACTGGTTCCTTCTTGTTTTTTGACATCCAATACGCCAGTTTACGCGGGCGGCGGCGGTATTTGAGACGGCGCGCGGCTTTTTATGATGATTAAAGAGAGTTTTTCACTTTAATCATATAAAAATTATAATCATTACGTAAAATAAAAAACATTGCGTTTCATTTTTTTTTTCTTGTTTTAGTTTCTTTACCAGCTGTGTTATTCTGTAAGAGATCCTTCTAAACTTCGAATCTGAATCCGCTGTGAGTTTATTGATTGGCATTCTAAAAACTCGGTTGTTAATTCGAATTTACACTAGCGCTACCCTTGCGAGCGTATCAGCGAGTTGAACTAAAGATTTTGACAGATAAAGTATGAGATGACGTGAAAAGTGGCATTCAGTAAGGTAATTCCTCCGTCACTTCGACGCTGTTTACAGAATGCAAAATCAAGGTCATTTTGAACCATAAGCGAAGTGACAGTGAATAGCTATGTGAGATGCGAGTTGTTGTTCGAATTTTACAGAATCGTCGTACTGCTATAGTTATGTCTCTTAAAATATTTCGTGTATGAATACCTTATATTTTGGTGAGAAAAAAGAATGTATGTTACAATTAATCGGCTTTGTATATAAGTTGCACATGTTACATTATAAGTATATAGTTCCATACTTAAATAATAAGAATAAAAAATAAATTTATTGAACCTTAATTACAGAGTTTCTTAACCTAAATAATTAACGTTACGGGTACATTGAAGCCTGTAACAAACTAGATCTCCAAACTAGGCGGCGCCTGTATCTTGGAGACCGGTGACTTTATAGTTCATATACAACGTGTAATTTAAAGGGTATATACATACCAAGTACACGGCTTCTTTGGATGATAATAAACGATATGGCAAGGGTTTTCTAATCCTATGTGTACATGTGTGGAGCATATTAGAAATATCAATACATTGATACCAGAGACCGAATTTTTCAAATTAAGAAGAACGAAGAGAATAATTATCGTTTTATTGGCAAGTGACGTGGAAAGTGATGATCCTCATAGTGCTGTGACACGTTTGTTATTACTGGTATTCAAGAAACATAATTATGAAACCAATAATTTGGGGTCAATTCTGTGAGTCACTTATTTTGAGCTGAAACTTTGCATAGAGACTCCATACCAGATGTTGTTTTCATTCCTTATGGATAGATATGGGGTTTCCGTTACACGTTGTATAATAACATATTTTTGTATAATCTAATTCCGCCAAGCCCGTTCCATCATCGGACTACTAGACAAACGGCGAAGCGCCATCGTTACATGGTGGACATCCCACCCATACACATAAAGTCCAGTCGTCCAGTGACTTTAATACCTATAATTTCAAAAATATATGAAAAAGCAATGTACAATCGAATGGTATCATTTATATCCAAATATAATATAATAAATACAGAACAAAATGGCTTTCAAAGAGGAAAGTCAACCACACTAGCTTGTTACCAACTAATAAAATCGATTACTGAGAATATAGATAAGAAGATACCAGTCGCTGCAATATTTTTTGACATGAGCAAAGCATTTGACTTTGTAAAACATGATATATTGTTATCAAAATGTGAGAATTACGGGATAAGAGGAAAAGCGCTAAATTGGTTAAAAGATTACCTTAATAATAGACAACAACGAGTTGAAATCTTAGGCGTTAATAAAGACAGAGAAGTGATAAACTATAAATCTCAATACAGAACCAATACATATGGCGTGCCTCAAGGTAGTATTTTGGGACCCTTGCTGTTTCTTCTATACATCAATGATTTGCCTACAGTTACGGAGAATAAGTGCGTGTTATTTGCCGACGACATCTCATTGATTATAACTAAAGAAAGTAAAAATGTTAAATTTGAGGATAAAATAAATGCTGCCGTAGAAGCTATAATAGATTGGCTTCAACAAAATAATTTATGTGTGAATATTTCCAAAACAAAATATATTAATTTCTCTAATTATAAAATGATAAATGAAGTAATGAAAATAATTGGGTGTAATAATGACATTGAAGAAGTTGACCATACGAAATTTTTAGGCATAATAATAGATAAGAATTGTAATTGGAAAAAACATGTTGAAAATGTATGTAATAGGCTAAACAGTTTTGCATTTGCATTAAGAAATCTCAGGAAAACTGTTGGACGTAATGCCGCTCTATTGGCTTATCATGGATATGTCTCATCTGTGCTAAGATACGGCTTAATCATATGGGGTAATTCCACTGACATCAATAAGGCATTTATAGTACAAAAGAAGTGTTTGCGAGCTGTGTTTGCTGCAGAACCATTAAATTCATGCAGACCTATTTTTAAAAAACACAAATTATTAACATTATCATGTTTATATATACTGGAAATAGGTTTATTTGTAAAAAAACATCCTCATCTATTCAATACAGCCGATAGCAAAAATGTTTATAAGATAGGTAAAATATCAAGAGATCCAACAAAATTGGCAATGCCAAGATGTAGAACAGCGTATTGCCATAAAAATACTGGTCGAATGGCAATAAAGATATTTAACTGTATACCAAAGGTTATAAGAGAACTGCGCACCAGCTTATTTCAAAAGCATCTTAGAGCATGGCTTATTGAAAATTGTTTTTATACCATTAAGGAATTTATGACTTTTAGGACAAAGGGAAAAATTGTAGGACTTGATAATTAAATTTGATATTAGATTTTAAGCTATTGACATTTTGTAATTTAATTTCTTTGGTTGTAATTTAAATAGAAGACATTTATCAAATTTGTACTTATTTATTTGACATTTATATTTTGAAATTTACTAAGTTAACTTATATTTAGACTTTTTGACATTGTAATTTTATTGTTTTGTTTAATTATATTAAACTGATATTGTTACAAAATTTGCATGCCGAATTTAGTAGGCGAAATATGTAGAACTAAATGTGTATCTGTTATAATATCTGTAAAATACCATATTTCTGGCAAATAAATGAATCTAATCTAAAACGTTTTGGGAATACCTTCATTGTGCGTTAGGGTGTCTCGAAAAATTTTTTTTTTCACTTTTCGCTACTCAAGCCCCCTCAAAAGTTGCATTATTAGTTTTAGATTACCGTAAAAATAATAAAAATAAACATAAAAAAATATCTTGAGGGTTCTACCGGCATTTTTTTTATATTTTTATCACTTAAATAACCCTCCAGTCAATGTCGTCTATTCTATTTTATGTACATTATTCCCATTTTATTTTTTATTTCATTGATAGTGAAACCCTAAGTTATGATTTGCAGGCAACAACAGGATTTTTTCTGTTAGGAATTGGTTTGGAACAAACTCGCAAAATTCATGTTTTGACTTGTTTTTCTTAAATTCTCTACTTCTACTGTGAGGCCGTTCGTCTCATTTCTATTGCGGTTTTATTGCTGTAAGGTGTCGCTCTGCACTTCCTTGTGATAAAATACGTGTTTTTGTTATATATAATAATGGGTTCAAGACGAAGTGAGACTACTTGTGCTATTTTGGGATCATATAAAGAACTTGACGATCGCCAGTTACCAGTGATAAGTGACGTTATCAAATTCATTTTGTTTACTAAAAATGAACTAAAACTACAGAAGAATGGGAAAGATCCTTCTAACACAGAAGTTTTTTCAATCGTTTCTGGAAAACTTGATACGACTTGGACCAAAGCTTCGATTCCTATCGTTTCCAACGTACGAGTTACCCAATTGCTGAAATCATATTTCGACAAATACCTGTCATTGATAAGATATCCCAAAAATAAAAGAAATGATAGTTACGAAAGCAAAGTGAAGTGCTTTTTGGAATCGTCGAACAAGCTCTTCGATATTGCTGCTTGTAAGTGCACTTCGTTTGACATTTGTTCCTGCATAAAACCTAAGAAAGTTCATATTTCTGAAAGAGACTTTTTACTGGATCAAAGAAGTGATAGAAAAATGGCAATAAGCGGTATAGACACAAAAGAAACAGCAAGACTTTTAAAGAAACATCAGAGACAAGAAAATTTGAATCGGAAAGAGTCAGAGCACGCATGTTTTCCCAGTGCATCACTAAAAACCAATCCTGTTCCGGTGCGCGAGTTGCCGCCTCGACCGCAGTCGCCTGTAACAGAGCTTTCTGCGAATAGTGACGTGCCTGTAAATGAGACTCCATCTACTTCGTTGAATCGGAACACTCTGGCGCTGCCAACAGTAGCTAAGGTATGTGATCGGTATGGACTATCAACGCGATCTGCGGCTGCGGTCGCTTCGGCGGTCTTAGCTGACGTAGGATTGGTATCTTCCGAAGATCTAAGTCTTGTTATTGATAAGAATAAAATTCATAGAGCTGTTTCAAAAGCACGGACCAAGGCCAGCAAAGACATTGATACGATTGTAATAAAAAATATCTACTTTGATGGACGAAAGGACAAAACACTCATAAACGAGAAAATAAGTGATCGGTACCACCGCAGAGAAGTCTTGCAAGAACACATTTCAGTTCTCACAGAGCCGGGATCTATTCGTGGTAGATCGTCTCTTCTATCATATCTTTGTTAGAAAATCAAGGGTTGATCTTGGAAGAGGTGATCTGTGTGGGGTGCGATGGTACTGCTACGAATACAGGTTGGAAGGGAGGTGTCATTCAATACCTGGAAAACTATTTAAAGAGACCGTTGCAATGGTGTGTTTGTAAGCTTCACGCGAATGAATTACCGCTTCGTCATTTGTTCATGTCTCTGGATGGTAGCACATCTGGGCCAAAAGAATATTCAGGACCTATTGGAAAACAGCTAGCTGCTTGTGAAAGTAAACCTCTAGCGTCTTTTTGTGCAGTGTCTGGCAATTTGCTAGTATTACCTGATAATATTGTGAAGGAACTAAGCACGGATCAAAAGTATCTGTACGAAATATTGTGATGGCTGGTTCCTGTTCCCTTGAGCTAGCGAACCGCCAACCTGGAAAAATGGCGCATTCGAGATGGCTCACTACTGCCAATCGCATACTCAGACTTTACGTAAGTACTGTTTCGCCGTCAAATAATTTGCAGCTGCTTGTGAACTACGTGGTCAAAGTTTACGCTCCTGTTTGGTTCCTAATCAAGCAAAACTCATCATTTAAAGATGAAGCCAAGCATATTTTTCAAATGGTTATATACTCTCGATTTTTGCCCGATAGTCAGAGATCTATTGTAAATTCGGTGATCGAAAGAAACGCTTTTTTTGCGCACCCAGAAAACTTGCTTATTGCCATGTTATTCGACGATAGAGAGCATATTCGAGAGCTTGCATCTCGCAAAATATTAAAGGCCAGAGAAGCAGAAAAGAGCAACTCTCGCAGGGTATTTAAAAAAAGAAATAAATAGATTATGGAAAACTAAAACCACAATAGTTCCGATAATAATAGGTGCAATAGGAGTTTGTATAGATACTGCGAAACACTAGATAGCAAAATAAGAATTACAATTCAAAAGATTTTTTTTAGCACGTAGCATGATATTATATCTTTCAATATTGTTTTATTTATGTATTTAATACACTACACATTCATTAACATTAGTTTATTTACCCTCGTCCGTGTGTCACTGCTGGGTGCCAACTGAAAACCAGCGCTGGGTATCTTCGCCCAGCAAATGCTGAGTTGCTAACCCTTTCGGTGTAGACATGCTCAGCGAAATTCCTTAGTGTTATTTTTTTATGTTTGTAATTTTCTATTGTTTGTTGTTGTGTGTGTTTATCACCGAATAAAGTGTTTCAAATTTCAATTCAATTTCAATATAATTCAAAAACAGACAGCCAAACACACTGAAACGATTGTAAGCAAAGTGCTAGGTGACAGTGTTTTTGTAAGGAGGAACCCTAATCCTCCCCTACCCTGAGGGTCTTGGGGCGGGAGGTTCAGTACTAAACCGACGAAAGTCGAGAAGTTGAAAACTAACAAAGTTTATAATTAAAATAATTATATGTATAACATATTTTTATGTTTTTTTTTATTTTTATTTATTTATTTATTATCCACTTTACATCTATCATTACAGGGTAACCTAATCCGATAGTGTACCTATTCTAGTATTACATTTAATTTTTATTTTTAATAACAAATTACAAATAAAGCACTCCTAGTGAATTCACCCAGTGAACAACAGAATAAGTCCAAATCGATCGCCATGATGTTGAGAGTGCGGAGCGCACGCGGCTCCACTTTTTACTTTACTTACTTTACTCCACGGCTTTATTTTTAGTACTTAGTAAACTTTGCTGTAATATTTAAACTTAATAGTTTGATTGCTATTTATATGTTCCAAAGACTGAATGATTAATAAAATAAATATTTGATATGAATGATAATATTTGTATTATTTAGTAACAACAGAAAATTATGTGGTCAACAACCTCAACCCAGTAACTGGGTAACACGATACCCAACGTTAATATTAATGTCAGATTCTTTCACTTCTGACTACGGAGTGTCTAAATAATTATCCATCTACCGATCGACCGTGACAAGTCTTGGTTAACCTTGAATTTCAACAATATCGCTCCAACACGCCCTACATCTCTCATCCCCTATACTCAACATATCAAAAATACAATACACCCAAGGTACGTGTATTCCGACCCATCCAATAAACGACCTTGGAAAGAAAGAAAGAAAAGAAAGCACTGATATGTGTATCTCAACCCATCCAGATTTCGACCCTGATAAGTGTTGCTTAACCCACACCCTTTACATCATTTAACCACACCCTGTATCTCACATCCCTTATACTCGACATAGCATAAACACAATACAACGTGTAACGGAAACCCCATATCTATCCAAAAGGACTGAAGACAACATCTGGTATGGAGTCTCTATGCAAAGTTTCAGCTCAAAATAAGTGACTCACAGAATTGACCCCAAATGGTTGATTTCGTATGTTTCTTGAATACCAATAATAACAAACGTGTCACATCACTATGAGGGTCATCACTTTCCACGTCACTTGCCAGTAAAACGATAATTCTCTTCGTTCTTCTTAATTTGAAAAATTCGGTCTCTGGTATCAATGTATTGAAATTTATAATAAGTTTAGAAAACCCTTGCCATATCGTTTGTTATCATCCAAAGAAGCCGTGCACTTGGTATGTATATACCCTTTAAATTACACGTTGTATATCCAAGGTACGTGTATTCCATCCCATCCAATAACCGACCTTGGCAATTATTGCTTAACCTTGCAGACTAGTTAGTAGGTATACTTGAGATAATAATAAACACAAATTATACAAGCTATGTGTATCTCACCCCATCCACATTTCGAACTTGGCAAGTATTGCTTAACTCAACAGATCAATTCATTTTTTTTATTACTGATGGGCTCACTCTTGACCTCGATCTCGCCTGATGGTAAGCGATAGATGAGGTCTAAGATGGGACGAGCGAGCCCAGAAGATGCCTATTTACTCGTGCTTTAAAGGCTTAAAGGTCATCAGTGGCAGGGAACACAGAAGCCGGCAGAGAATTCCACAGCTTGGCTGTGCGCACAATAAACGTGGAGGAGAAGCGCTTGGTACGACAAGACGGTATATCAACCAAGTGTGGCTGGTACCCAGCCGTGCGTCTTTTTCCGTCTTTAATTCGCATGCCTGTAAATATTTATTCACCCGGCAACACCCTTTATATCACTTAAACACACCCTGTATGTCTCATCCCTTCACACTCGAGATAAAATATACAAGTTATGTATTTTTCACTTCTTTTAAGAGGGTCATTCAAAACTTTTTACTTAGTCATTCGTAAAATTGTAACATTCCTGTGGGTTACCCTTTTGAAAACGGAGATGTAAGGTTACACGATCATTTACGGGTTTCTAACCCTTAAAGGGTCTCGGGAAAGAGGAAGGAAGCTTTAGAAAACACAAATAAAATGTAAAAGGAAATAAATACAAGCCTTTTTAGAAATGCATGGTCGTATTTATTTAAGAGTTGTTCGGTATATCTGTTATACGGTAAGGAAAATCAGCCACTGTACCGGTTCTTAGTTACCCGTAACGTACACCATTTTGATTTTTACCGCCTTGAAAAAGGAGTAGGTACTCTGTTCGGTTGTAGGTTTTTAGGATTCCGTAGCAGAATGGCAAAAAACGGAACCCTTATAGATTCGTTATAATATATCTGTATGTTTTTATTTTATTACTAGCAATCTGGGTACAATTCACATTTCTAGCAATCCCGTTAACCCCTCCAACTAAGCTAAAATGGGTTCACGGCAATATTGTTCTGCGCCAATAGTGGACCGATTTTAAAAAATCAGTTTTTGTTCAATAGTCTATACTGTACAATGGGACCACCTCAGGAGTATAGACATACTTCTAAGGTGATCCCAATTCCCATTGTCACCAAGTCAAAATCTGATGTAGGATCCCAGGGAAATCGAGGGAATCCCTAAAATTTAATAGGCAAGTACATTTTAGTATACATAGTGATAGTGTTATTGTTTATAAAAATACGTGTTAGTATATGGTTTATTGTGTCTAATGTATATAAGAAAACTATGTAGGTATTAGTTTATTGTTACTTAATATATATGTATATTTTCTATGGACCTTAGAAACCTAAAACAAATAAATAAAATAAATAAAGGGATTGAACAACAAGTTATGTAAATATCTATTTGACTAGGTACCGAAATTCTGTCCATTCGGCAACGGGCTGTTCGTGTTCACCTGCCCAGTTAGTATTCGGTCATAAGCTGCGATCGCGATTAGATTTAATTAAACCTAATTCATCTTCAACGGCATCTGTCACTCTCACTCGGAACGTCGAAAATAAACAGTGTTTGCGACTGCACATCATTTAACACCCTAGACTTAGGGTGTTAAATGATTACAAAGCCAGTAAATATTTTAAGTCTGGGGACTTTGTATTATATAAAAAACAACATAAATAAGCAAGTTAGGGTCATGGAATAAAGGTGCAATAATTAAAAGATACGGAAAAGTAATATATATAGTTAAGGGTTGTAGAACTTCGTGTAATTTTAAAAGCACAAAAATCAATTAATATCTTATTAAGGTACAGCAAGAGTTTCCCATGGGATAGAGGACTGCCATATTGAAGTTGAAGACACCACTCCACAAGAAACTTCACCACCAAACCCAACAACCCCAGTAGACAATAAGGCGTCAGACACAAGAGAGGAGAGAAATGATACAGTGGATACAGAAACACCAGCTAACAAGACAAAAGAGGAAGAAGTCGAATTCTATGAGGCAACAGAAGGGACTGATGATGAAGCTCTCGTGGAGGCGAGTTCAAGTCAGACCCCACAACCTGAAAGACAACTCATTGACGGGAAAAAACTGCGAACTGTACCTAGGGTCGATTATAAACAGTTTTTAACCGACTTCTGAAAAAGGAGGAGGTTCTCAATTCGGATGTTTGTTTGTTTTTTTTTTTTTTTTTTAATGTTTGTTCGGGCATAGCTCCGTCGCTCGCCATCTGATTTGAAAAATTCTTTTTTTGTTGGAAAGGGTATACTTCCCAAATGGTCCCATGAAAATTTTATCGACATCGAACAAGCCGTTTCTGAAAAATCAACAAAAGTCTAAAAAAAACATTTACATTGATGATCTTTTCGGTTACTCTATATTGTGTTTTTTGTTCGCGCGTTTTTAGTTTTTTGTAGTTGACATTTTGGCTTTTATAACTAGACTAGTATTTGCGTGTTGCGCGAGGTGCAAGCACCTCGCGTGCTTGTGAAAAAAAAAGTGGGGGGGGTGATGGGGGGGTTTAGTATTTGCGTGTTGCGCGAGGTGCAAGCACCTCGCGTGCTAGTGAAAAAAAAAAAAAAAAAGGGGGGGGGAGATGGGGGGGGGGGGGGTTGCACAAGTATTTCGACTAAAGCATTGCCCCTCTAAATGAATCTGAAAAAAAAAATGTTCCAAGTCTCTTAGATTCCGAGATCCGCCTAAAGGGAGGGGAGAAGGGGGGCGGGGGGGGGACTTTGAAAAATGGTTTTTACTTTACCGAGCCTCCTCTATACGAATCCGTAAAAAAAAAAAATACGGGTCTCGTAGTTTCCGAGATACGATAGGGAGGGGGGAGAAGGGGGGGGAAAAGGGGAGGTTTGGCACTTTTCCCGTAGGTTTCAGAGTTACTTGTTTACGAATCTGTCAAAATATACCCACCTCCCCATCCACCATCTGGGAGAACAATTATGTCAGTGAGTCAGTGAGTGGTAATTTAGCTTTATATAGTATAATTAATAATTAATTACAAATTGACCCACTAAAAAGCGCGAAAATAAAAACTTTTTTGCAAAAAAAAATAAAACCGACTTCCATATAAAAACACTACAAAGCCAAAAATAATTTTAATTTCGGAAGGCGGTGTGAAAAAAAAGAAAATACAAAACCAATAACACCGACTTCCGAAATTAAAATTATTTTTGGCTTTGTAGTGTTTTTATATGGAAGTCGGTTTTATTTTACTAGCTAAAATCTTATTGTATATATAAACATATGTTTATTTTGTCAAGCTATGGGGAGGATTGTTATGTATAATTAGTAGTAAGCGAGGGTAGATTCATGTACGCTATATAAGTTGTGTCGCTTGCCAAATAAACCCAGTGTGCTACCAGCTATCCGTCGTTTTACTTGTGTTCACATACCTAACATAAATAAATTGTTTTTGAAGTACTTTCTAACGCAATTCAGATATTTGTACGCGGATATCGTCATCTCATGTTGCTGAGCCGATGATGGAAGGTAGAAGTCGGGATCTGATTATGGACTTCAACCAGATGGTAAATAAGTACCTTTTTTTTCTGGATGGGAAAATCATCAAAAGACTCCTGTGGGTGAAGTGGAAGGGAGTGTCAGACTTCTACTGACTAAAAACTCACCCTGCTCCTTCAGCTGCCTTTAAGTTCGGGGGCCGCGGTATCTCGCGTATCCGCGATGTTTTTGTTTGTTTGAAGTCGGTTAAATTTTTTCTCAAATAGTTTCTTTTTTAATACGATCAGCATCATCTGCTTAGCCTCCAACTATTCGGGGTAAGCTTTTAGTCTAACTGCTGACAGCTGAGAAACCACAACCCAGTAACTGGGTAACACGATAACCGTTGGCAAGATTGCCGTCAGAATTTCTGGCTTCTAAAGCTTTGGTTTCCTAGGAAAGCGGTGCCGTCATATAGCGGCCGTAATATTACGGACGCAAAAAGGCGGCCGACTTTATGGTGACGACATGTGGAAAGTTCCACGGCCGTTTTAACACAGTCTGCTTCATCGCTATCAATGAAACGTTCACGAAACCATCTGTCACCGACAAGACGGCCGTCATGCAAATGGCGGCACCGCTTTGTGACGTTACGGTGTCAGTTACCGCTCTCTAGGAAACCGCGCCATTTTGTTTACATAGACAACGTTCTAGTGACGTCATTCACCGCTGTATTATGGCCGCTATATGACGGCACCGCTATCCTAGGAAAACAAAGCTTTACTAACCGTAACGGCTGTAAAAATGTACACATGACGACGTGACGTGCTTTCATGGAGGCGTCTTGGTACAGATGGCAGCACATGAAGCTACCCGAAACTGTCAATTTTTCCCAATCAACCTTGAACCTAATTTCTTTGACAATAAAGTTGAAAATCTATTAAAGTAATTTGACAGATTGTTGTAGCTTGATGTGCTGGCGTCTGTACATCGGTACGTAGGTTATATCACTGTATCGTATATTGAAACTAGATGAAGCCGGTGTTACCTAAACAAACCTGAGAAAAAACACCAATACAATTACTTATACAAGTGTAACGGAAACCCCATATGTATCCAAAAGGACTGAAGACAACAACTGGTATGGAGTCTCTATGCAAAGTTTCAGCTCAAAATAAGTGACTCACAGAATTGACCCCAAATTATTGGTTTCATATGTTTCTTGAATACCAATAATAACAAACGTGTCACAGCACTATGAGGGTCATCACTTTCCACGTCACTTGCTAATAAAACGACAATTCTCTTCGTTCTTCTTAATTTGAAAAATTCGGTCTCTGGTATCAATGTATTGAAATCTATACTTATAATAAATCTGTAGAGAGGTCAATTCTGTACATGAAATATATTTCCAAAATAACTATCAGGGGGTGATTAAGGATCGATACTGATGCCAAAAATGTAATCAGTTAAATTTTTGTCTGTCTGTCTGTCTGTCTGTCTGTCTGTCTGTGTGTATAACCGTTATAGAAACAAAAACTACTCGACGGATTTTAACGAAACTTGGTACAATTATTTATCATACTCCTGAGCGGGTTATAGTATACTTTTCATCACGCTACAATCAATAGGAGCAGAGCAGTGAAGGGAAATGTTGGGAAAACGGGAGAAGTTACTCCATTTTTTAAGCTTCCGTTGCGTGTGCAACCTTAATGGTTAAAGCTACACAAATCATTTCATGACGGAAATGTTCTACTTAAAATTATATAAAAAATATCCCACGACACCATATGTCTATCTTTTATGGTTGACTCACAATAACACGTTAACACGTGTAACTCCCGATAGCTTAGCAGTTCGAAGCTTTCTGATTATAATATTTGTCTACTCTTACGTTTATAACACTCTCAGTCACCCCTAATTGAAAAAGTTAACATTATTAACTATTCCATAAAAAAGAATCATATAAATCGGCATACAAACACCAAAGTTATACATGAAATACGCTAATAATAAGCCATGGCGCGTGAATACTGAATAATGCTATAAGGATTATTTTTGAGAATCGGTCGCAGCGCTCGATGCGTCTCTCGCCCGAAGGTATAAAATTTCGTTCTATATAGGTACTTAAGCCTCATGTGAACGTGATCTCAACAATATTATCAATACATTAACTTAATAACACACAAGGAGTTACACGCTGACGGAGTCGCGGGCACAGCTATTAACAATAATATTGTGAGGTACCGTATTGCGATATTTTTCAACAGTATTATAGATTGACATATTATATTTCCTTACTAAATTACGAAAGTTAATCTGTTTCTTACATCAAAACCACTGAACAGTGAGGAAGGACATAGGCTACTTTTTTTTTACGAAAAACGACGGAAACGTGGAGGAAGTCGCGGGCAACAGCTATCTATACTAATAATATAAGGCTGAAGAGTTTGTTTGTTTGTTTGAACGCGATAATCTCAGGAACTACTGGTTCGAATTGAAAAATATTTTTTTAATTAAATAGTCAATTTATATCATTACGCTAAGGCCAATAGGAGCGGAGCGCCAATGAAGAATGCTTCAAAATCAGGGTTTAATTTAACGTTAGCCCAAAGTAATTATTCCACGCGGATGAAGTCGCGGGCAAAAGCTAGTTTCTAATAAGTTACACACATGTAGACATAGGATTACAAAACTCTTGCTATATCGTTTGTTATCATCCAAAGAAACCGTGCACTCGGTATGTATATACCCTTTAAATTATACGTTGTAGAGTTCACTGCATGGTCACACATTCACGAAAAGACCTCAGCAAGCGTTGCTTAACGTCCAAGATCGACCCGTGCATCTGTTGTTTTTAGCAACAAGCGTTTTTCCAAAATCACATTTCGACGCTTTCCGCTACAAAGGGCGTAACTCCAAAACCCATAGTTTTGGCTATGAGCAAAAGAGTAAACAAAAAAAAATCTTTCTCAAATATCTCTTTCATTTTTATACTTATAAAATTGAGTCCTAGGATGAAAGTTCTTAAATTATGGCTGTCTTTTGCCTCATTTAATTACAGTTATGTACGATAGTTATTAACGAAGTTAGCATGGAGTTACACCCCTGGAAACGAAAAAAAATGTAAATACACCCTTTAATTAAATGGCTTGATAACAAACGTCTGCGGTAAAAACCAGTTATGCACATACAAGGGTAATTTACGTAGTTATAAAGACCATGTTTTTTCGCAAAATATGTAGATACACCCTGAAATTAATACTAATGCAATGAATCTATAGGCAATTTTATTAGTAAGGATGAATATAACTGAATTAATAAGGATGGGTTGTACGTAATTTTAATATAAATAGTAATAAGTTGAGTAAAAATGAAATAAACGGTTCTAAATATCTAAAAATATTTATTGTTAATTGGTAATATCAATTGCAATCAAATTGGAAGTTACAGGTGCCGTGATCAAGTTGGGTTCTGGATAACACAATTATTTATATATACTAATATATATATATTAATTCAGAATCGGCTCGCGTTTGACCAGCATCTCACCTGATGGTAAGCAATGATGTGGTCGAAGATGGAGCACGCTTACCTAGAAGTAACCTATTCACTCTTGAATCTCCATGAGATCTTAAACATGATCCGGCTCGAAGGACCATGTTTAAGATCTCAGGGAGATGAATGAAATAAGTGGACTGTATAATATGAAAATATATTTGAGTAGCAAAAATAAGTAGCGTTACAGTGAGGGGTCGATAGAGGGACGCGTGTGCCTTAGAAGCTGTCTGTTGGAGTGAGTGCGCTGCTCGCCGTCTGCTGCGCGCCGGTGCTCCACCCCGCGCCCGCCGCCCGCCGCCTCAGCCGTCGGTGACGTCAGTCGTCTATATGCTCACGCGTTTGATGCGTGAACACATTTATTTTATTTTACATAGGCCTACATGGGCACTCATAAAACTTCAGAAGTTAGTGCACGGTTTGGAATTGGTCGTTTCCTATGGAGAAAAAGAACCGGCAAGAAATTCCACAGTCACTCTATCAAATAAATTGTTGATTTTCACAATCATTGCATAATTAAAAAAAAATTAGTATGAGAGGACAGTATATATATATGAAATGAATCTAAGAGTCTATAGTGTTCTCGCATTCACATTAAAAATCAGCTTTAAGAAACTGCAAATAAACTAAAGCATAGTACAAAAAATATATAACGTGTTGTTTAAAGGGTATATACATACCATGTGCATGGCTTCTTTGGATGATAACAAACGATATGGCAAGGGTTTTGTAATCCTAAGTCTACGTGTGTAGAACTTATTACAAATTCCAATACACTGATACCAGAGATCGAATTTTACAAATTAAGAAGAACGAAAAGAATTATCGTGTTATTGGCAAGTGACGTGGAAAGTGATGACCCTCATAGTGCTGTGACACGTCTGTTATGATTGGTATTCAAGAAATATATGAAACCAATAATTTGGTATCAATTCTTTGAATCAGTTATTTTGTGCTGAAAGTGTGCATAGAGACTACATACCAGATGTTGTCTTCAGCCCTTTTGGATAGATATGGGGTTTCCGTTACACATTGTATACACAAGTGAATATAATAAAAATAACAACAACAAGCACACACAAAAAAGTAGAGTTATTAATAGACCTTTATACAATAACGCAGTCACAATAAGCCCAGAAACATGTGTAGAAGGAAGCATTGACCAGCAGTCTTCAACTTATCTTCAACGTAGTCCTCCTGAATGTTATCAAAAAAGATCTTCCTTCCAGGAAAACAACATAACATTTATCATTTAACTTTTTCTAAACAAGAGTATTTCGTTAAAATGTAAAGGTAAACTTTGCGAGAATCATATCTTTTCAAAAAGGTTTGTTTTTCAAAAAGTTATTTTGTCAAGTTCTTAACGAACTACCAAGCTTAACTTCTTATGTAAAATATAAGAGCTTTTTTCACAAAAATTCCGTTTTATAGGGTTCCTTACCACAAAAGGTAAGAACCGAACTAAGGTCTACAGCCCTCTGTAGCTTCGAAAACTTTTAAATTATCAGAATTGTAAACAAAGCATTCGCATTGTAATGATCTTAACTTTAATATACAACGTGTAATTTAAGGTGATACGTAAAAAATAAGACATAGCTCGAGGGGCGTAGCTTAACGGAAGACGCGGGGAGCACCCCCGCTAGAATACATTGCAAACTCGAGCGCACGCTCGCGGTGAGTTTGCGATGTAGTTTGTGTGTTTTGATGTTTTAGAATAGAGAAGGCACGGAGTCGCCAAAATCAAATACATTTCTTTTAATCTGAATTAAACTAACTTATTCATTATATTGTTAGGTATTTAGTGTTTTACTTTATTTAAGAATGACAAAAAATAATATAACGTGTGTAAATGAACAGACCGTAACAGTAAATGATCATATTGACCTAAGAAAAAGAACTACTAGTGTAGTAACCAAATTCTTACTATGATTTTATTTAATTAATTTACTTAAAATGAGTAGTAACAAAAAGTTGCTTCAAAACTACGCTTTTTAACACGCTTTTATTAGGTCGACCTGTATGTAACTAACTATGTAATGGAATCTAAGGCAACTACTTTAACCATCTTCCAAGGGTCGTAGCGTAATGAAAATTAGCAACTGTATGTAGTTCTGATGACAATACAATAATATGGTACTGTCGAACTGATCTGATGATGGAGCCGGAAGATATGAACTGGAACTTCATGATGGAAAATCGTATCATAGCTGTTTTGGATTTCTTAGAAAAGTCTTGTAATGAACTTTGACCACGATTAGGTTTCAAGGTCTGATGATGAAGCCGGAAGATAGGCAGTGGCATTCCATGATGGAATATCGTATCATAGTCGTGTTTGTACTTGTGAGAAAAGCCACGTAATGGACTTTGAACACGATCAGGTTTCAAACAGGATCAGGTTTCAGGATAACAAACCTAAAGAAAATCCGTTATCGGTTTTCTTAACCTTTTTGTCAACTTTTTGTGATGTCACTTTCAAATCCTCTACTCGTGGGAATAATATAAAAAAAGAAACAGCAACACAAAGAAAACGGAGGCTACAAAAAAAAAAGGAAAAGCGCGAACAAATTTTTTGTTTTTACGTGCACTTATAAAAGCGTGTTTTTCTAGTGATTTTTAAACTATTAATTTATTATTAATTAATTAAAGATTATTCATCCAATTAAATTTTTTGATGGATATTTTCTTACGAATAAAAGTCAGAGATTTAATTAAAAATTACTAAAAATTAAAAATTACTACAGTATTTTCTTGGAATACAAGTCTCTCGCCTTCATTTAATATTTCATCAGAGACATTTCCCCCGCGTGTTTTATTTTCTTTGTTTGTATCCTTGCCCCTATTTTTATTAATTACATATTCTGGATCACGGATCTCTCATGTACCGAGGATCTACCAGTCATATCATTATTTTCAATCTCTATTTCATATGGTAGAGGCTCAACATCTTCACTGACCTCTAGTGAATGCACCAAATCATCGTCGCGTATTTCCCTTTCCGTGTCCAACTGGCGACATCGGTCTCGCGAAATACACACGCTTTTGTATTACTACACAATTCAACCAACCCGTGCTCAACTCGCGTCAAATGAGTACGTTTTTGCGGTCAAGCAACGTTAAAAGAGGTTTTACAAAATAGTGTGCAATTGAATTGAACACGGTTTTTTAACTGGTCTGTTCGAAACAAATCCGTACTGATTTAGCGGGGTGCGTCTCATATCATAAAAAGTTATTTGGTATATTTTCATTTCAATAACGTTCACAAGATAGTGAGTTATACCAACTGTTGATGTAATTTCTTTAGACATAACATTTATATACTCTAAAACTTATTTCGTATAACGTTATTGGATATAACGTTTATTTAATCGAAAATCATTAAGCCTATCGTTTAAAATATATAATATTGCGAGTAATTTGATTGAGCGTGCTGCGGAAGCGGCGTGACAGAAACGAATTGCTGCGAAAACCGATTCCACGTATGTTCCATGTCTGTCCTACCCCTAGAGTGTTATTTAAAATCGCGTAGGCGCGGAGGGGCGAGGCGGCCCGCGAGGTGAGGCGCAGGTGGTTTTAACACTCGCCGCCGCGGCTGAGGCTGGTCGGCGAAGCCAGCCAGCAAGCCGCAGCCGCGGTGGTGAGCGTGAAACACATCTGCGAGGATAAGCTTGCATGGGACCGCCGGAGCCCTGCAGCACCGGAGCCGTGACAGAAACTATGCCTGCTGCATGTTGCATGCTTGCTTGCATCAGAGGTGGATCTACCTATGGGCTATTTGAGCTGCAGCCCAGGGTCCCATGGATATAAGGGCCCCCCTGCCAGTTTTCATTAATAAAATAGACGATACTTTTAAATCTATATTATATAATAAATCGAAAATATGTAAAATTCAAACACAATTTTGGCAACGCCATAATCGGCCAATCCGTATGTGCGACTATCGAGAACGAAGCAGGGAATTCCCTTGTCTCTTATAATGATCGGGTATTCAGTGTTAAAAAATACTTAATACCCCTAGGAAGGGCGTAGGGTAGTTTCCTAAAATATTTTATTTAGTCCGTCACGTAGTTTAACAAAAAACATTCGATACGTATTTTTTTTTATTTCACGTAATTGAAAAATTAAGACGATACAGTGAGTTGAAGTTTCGCGTGACGTCACACTCCGGTATAATTCTTGGCACTGTGTGACGTCAGCAGCCCCCACCCCTATACTTTGAAGCTTTCCATTTTGTGAATTTTTCTTGACTTGAAAGGGCAAAAAATACGTGATCAATATTTTTTGAAATTCTACCTGATGAACCAAATAAAATAATTATTTTGTAACACAGGAAACTACCCTATTGCGTTGGGTTGTACCGCCACAATTTTGTTATTGTCATCTAAATACAAACTTAGTGTTTAATTGTCACAACTGTGTGTGAGTATGGGTATTTAGTGTGCTATTAAGTGATAAGTAACATATTCTAATCAAATTCAAATTATTTATAAAACGTAAGCTATTTCAGGAAGCTATTTACACAGTCAAAGATTATATTGAGGATTAAAAGGCTTGGGAATTAGTTTCTCCAATGATATACGTACTTATGTGCTCTTTTTTAATATATTTTGCTGAGTTAATGATTTACTTTCTAAAGTATTGTATATACCTACTTTGTATTTAATTATTTCTTTTTTCGTTTTTTGATCTTTTATATTTTTATTATTATGATTGTGAGGAATATGTAGGTTATTATTTATTTTTATGTTATTTTCATTATAATTTATAGTTGATGTATGGTTGTTTGAGTATTTGTCTTACCTACCCAAATGTCCTTAGTTTGATACTGTTCGTCAGATCGTTGAGCTCCTTAAGTTCAAAGTTGAGCTACACGATAACTGACAAATGTTTGCACTCTGGATGGTCCGCTCAAATTTGTGACTTATCGTACTTATAATAATTGAAAGTAATCTGATTATGATATGATCCTACAATGCTCCTAATTTAAGAAATCTACACTAATATTATAAAGCAGTAAAGTTTGTTTCTTTGAATGCGCTAATCTTTGAAAGTACTGGGTGGATTAAGATAAAATTTGGTATTGAAGTAGGTTGAAGCTTGAGAAGTGTGATAGGCTTCTTTTTACCCAACTGCTAGTTTGTAAAGTCTTTGCATATTTTCCTTCAATATAAGATAAGATAAGATGAAATTTATTTGTACATAAGAAAAGACACGTAATACATAAAAGAAAAACAGTAGGTTGTACAGCAAATCTAAAAATTAGTGTCAGATTTCCGGCACCTAAACTAGGTACGCAGACCTGTATCTTAGGAGTCGGAGATATTTCGGCATTGGCAATAAATAACACGACCGTGACATTTCTGTTACAATATTTCTGTTGTCAACAGCAAAAGAAGGTTGTGTGTGTGTTTATGAGTGTCTGGAAGGTTTGTGTGTGAGTAGGTGTGTGTATATGCGTGTGTGGGCGACGGTGTGATTATGTGTGAATGAGAGATAGTATGATTCCATAGGAGTATAAATAAATTTAAGTTTCGATACACAATATTTTTTCTGCTTCGTCATAAGATAAATGAAGTAGCCAGTTCTTAAGTTTTTTTTTAATTCGTGAGTGGTGAGTCTATAAATGGAAATAATTTTATTAATTTTGTTATAAATACGTGAACTTTGTGCTAAAAATTGACGACTTGCAAATGCATATCGACAAGGGATTGCTTTGCATACTGGAAAACCTTTGCGCCTTTGAAGTAGGTTTTTGTCTAGAGGAAGAGTACGGTGTCTTCGCTGGATAGAACGGAGGATATATAGCTGTCTGACTGTGAGGATTTGTGCGTCAGAATATAGCTGGTCAGTAGAGAAGTCTCTTGGTTTAAAGAGCATCACTTTCAGTACTGCTCGTTGTCAGTTATGTTTAATTTTGTAAATAATTTATAAATATTTGATATTTAATAACAGGGCTTTACCTATGAATTCGCTGTTTTGCCGTACTGGCAATTTCAAATTATAATATTAAATCATATACTGTCCTCTTAATCTGTATCATGGATACTGTGGAGTTTTTTTTGCCGGTTTTTCTCCCTAGAAAACGACCAATTTCAAACCATGCACTAACTTCTGACGTATTGTAAGTGCCCATGTGGGCCTATGTGAAATAAATATGTTGAGTTTGAGTTCGATAATCATATTGTTTTGGCTAATAATTACAATTTCAAATTAATTTTATTTTATAATTTGGAATTCTTGTTTCAAAGTTTGGCATAACCGTGCCCCTTGTACCTACGGCCCACAACCTCAACGACGTTTACAAAACGAACTCTAAAAATGAATGCACCACCCGTTATTAGTTTGCTCGTGTCCGATCTGGAAATTTCGACCTGAAAAATGAACCCTTTGGTTGTCGATGACGAATTAAAGGCGATTGTGGGAGCTGATGACACCCAATCTGCGGCTGAATTAGAAGCAGCTTTCAACGCTAGTATCAAAACAATATTGGTTTACTTGCGTCAAATTGGCAAGGTAAAAAAGCTTGACGTCTGCCCCACGAATTCAGTGATCATCACCGCGAAGGACGCATCGAGACGTACCTTACACTGCTTAACAGGCACACAAACGAAATAATTTTGTTGCCTGCGGTGAAAAATGGATCCTGTTTGACAATCGTAAGCGAAATTGGTTAGATCCTGGATTAGCATCTAAACGTTTTCCTAAACGAAAACTGACCCCTAGAAAAGTGATGGTCCCTGTTTGGTGGTCTAACCCTGGTGTAATGAGTTATCTACCAAACAGGATGAGCATTACTGCAGAACTGAACACAATTATGGAGAAGCTCGCACATCTCCAACCAGCTTTGGTCAATCGCTCGGCTCCGCTGCTCTTGCACGACAACGCGCGTCCTCATACTACACAGCAGACGGTCTACAAGTTACAAGAGCTGATGTTGGAAGTTCTCCGCCATCTGTCGTACTCACTAGACCTTGCACCTACAGACTTCTACTTTTTCCTGAATTCTAAACTTCTCGGAAAAAAATCAACATCATAGAGGCAGTAAAAATGCCTTTGCAGAATTTGTTGCCTCCCGTCCAACTGATTTCTTCAAGAAGGGTATCAATAAGCTACCAGTGCATTGGAAAAGATGCATCGATTGCATGGGTGATTACTTTGATAAATAGAAATAAAATATATAGAAAAAAACACGATGACTGATTTCATGAATAACGGCAATATCATTGGTAATGACTTTCAGTATTAATATACCAGACGTACTACAGGGCACCATCCTCACTTGGTCAATATACCACTTTGTCATACTATGTAATTCTCCTCTACATTTATTGTGCGCACTTTGTCGGTCGGACTTCGGTCGGACTTCGACCGGTCTTCGAATCGGTTTGGAACTCTCTGTCGGCTTCTGTGTTCTTTTCCACATATGACCCGTCTGCCACCTTTAAAGTAAGAGTGAAAAATCTCCGGCAGATGCCTTGCCACCACGAATTTTGGCCCTGGCAACGCACTTTCTTTCTATTTCATTAAGAAAAAAGCAGAAGAAAAATATTAGTTTAGTCCTGTCAAATTAAGATATTCCATAGACAATTTTAGACTCGATTAAAAAATTGGTTACTAAAAATACGTCAATTTACGTCAGGCGCTGACTAATTTGACAGAAATAAACTAATATTTTCTGTCCTTTTATAATGAAATAGTAAGAAAAAGATGCACTGAACTTTAGTTTAGTTTGTGAACAAGACAATCCGCGCCAATGTATTTCTTTCTATCTTAATAGGAAATAAACTGTTTACTGACTAATTTTTTTCCAAGAAGTTAGTAGTTAGACACTGTTGATCATCCAAATTTAAAAATTATAATGGCGACTCTAATCTTCTGTTTTCCGAATCACATGTAATATTCGAGGTCTGCTCCGGCGCTGTGATTTTGTCTCTGTAAAATAAAACTGGTATGTAAATATTAAAAAATAGGGAACCCTCATAGTTCGTCATGTCTGTCCGTGCGTCCGTTCGTATGTCACAGCCATTTTATTCCGAAGCTATTAGGACTATACATGTGAAACTTGGTAGGTAGATGTATTCTGTAAACCGCTTTCAGATTTTATAAAAAAAAATATTTAAAATAAAGGGGGGCTCACCATACATGGAACTGAAACTGAAAATTTTTTTTTTTTTCATGAAACCTATGTGTGTGTGGTATCTATAGACAGGTCTATAAAAATGACATAGGGGTTTCTGAAACTACTTTTTATAAAGTCAATCGTTTAAAAGATATACGCTCCCAAAGTGGTAGAATGTGTACCTCCCCCCCCCCCTCTAACTTCTGTAATAATGGAATGAAAATCTAAAAAAATATATGTCTGTAGATCTTAATGTATACTTTCAACCAAAATTGGTTTGAACGAGATCGGGTCAGCATTTTTGTGATACAACATATTTTCTAAAACCGCAAATATAACTTTGTAATTCATACAAACACTATGAAAAACAAAGTTATTTGGCGTAGTTGTAAAAAATGTAAATAACTTAGTTTTAAGAAATTTGTAAGGTTTTGTTTTTCGTCAAATAAATATACATATTATGTTATATTATATTATAATAGTTACTACGAAACCCTTCATGGGCGAGTCTGACTCGCACTTGGCCAATTATTTTCCGTCATTTTACGAGCATGATCCCTCAGGCGTTCCAAATGTTGGTTTTTAGGGTTCCGTAGCCGAATGGCAAAAAACGGAACCCTTATAGTTTCGACATGTCTGTCCGTCTGTCTGTCTGTCCGTCCGTCCGTATGTCACAGCCATTTTATTCCGAAACTATTAAGACTATACATGTAAAACTTGATAGATAGATGTATTCTGTGAACCGCTTTCCGATTTTAAGAGAAAATTTAAAAAATATTTAAAATAAAGGGGGCTCCTCATATATGGAACTGAAACTGAAAATATTTTTTTTCATGAAACCTATACGTGTGTGGTATCTATAGACAGGTCTTTAAAATTGACATTAAGGTTTCTAAAATTACTTTTTCATAAAGTTAATCGTTTAAAAGATATACGCTTCCAAAGTGGTAAAATGTGTGTCCCCCCTCTAACTTCTATAATAATGAAGTGAAAAATCTAAAAAAGCCATATGTTGTAGATCTTAATGTAAACTTTCAACCAAAATTAGTTTGAACGAGATCGAGTCAACATTTTTTGAGATACAGTATATTTTCTAAAACCGCAAATATAACTTTGTAATTCATACAAACACTATGAAAAACAAAGTTATTTGGCGTAGTTGTAAAAATTGTAAATAAGCTACTTTTAAGAAATTTGTAAGGTTTTTGGTTTTTTTTTTCAAATAAATATATTAAGTATATTATATTTATTATAGTTACTACGGAACCCTTCATGGGCGAGTCCAACTCGCACTTGGCCAATTTTTTCACCTTTCGTTGTCTTTTATACTTATTCCCCATATCGGTAAACTAATGTTATATAAACATTGTTCACTTGTCAAATATAGATAAATAAAATCAGAAAACAAGACTAAACAATAACTATTTCGATAAAAAAATATAATCACGGTTGCGGGAGGAATCGACACAGGTCTATCACTGACAAAGGCCGCAGGCGAACTGGGCGGGCATAAGAAAGTGACAGAGTCTATTACTTCCACGTGCGAAAAAAAGAGAGCGCAACAATACGCTGGAACCAAAATAAAACAACGTAAGCGCCAAACCAAATAAAAATTTTAGAATTATAGTGAATAATAAAAAAGAATAGAGGTCTTTTCGGAATCAAATTCGACGGAGCAAATTTAACCCAATTGCGTTTTCCTTCGGTCAAAGTATTAATGAAATAGTCAATAAACATATTACCAAAAATTAAATCCATACTTGCTGGAATAGTGAAATAAATGTTGACGAAAAAACCCCTAATTTATTTTGGTATCGCCTTAAAGGGTATATACATACCGAGTGCACGGCTTCTTTGGATGATAACAAACGATATAGCAAGGGTTTTGTAATCCTATGTCTACATGTGTGGAGCTTATTAGAAATTTCAATACATTGATACCAGAGACCGAATTTTTCAAATTAAGAAAAACGAAGAGAATTTTCGTGTTATTGGCTAGTGACGTGGAAAGTGATGACCCTCATAGTGCTGTGACACGTTTGTTGTTACTGGTATTCAAGAAACATATGAAACCAATAATTTGGGGTCAATTCTGTGAGTCAGTTATTTTGAGCTGAAACTTTGCATAGAGACTCCATACCAGATGTTGTCTTCAGTCCTTTTGGATAGATATGGGGTTTCCGTTACCCGTTGTATATATTTCCAGGGCCGGATTAACCATTAGGCAGAGTAGGCAACTGCCTAGGGGCCCCGCGTCCACAAGGGCCCACTGCACGTACCAAGAAAAAAAAATTACTCATCGAACGAGAATTTAGAAGAGCGTGTGAACTGAGGGACCACACTGTTATCTCTCAAAATAGAAATCCTTATTTATTTATTAAAACTTTATGCAACACAAAATGTACAAAGGCGGACTTAGTGCCATAATAACATAATTTAGTAGTAGAATTAAATGTGAGGTTCTTAAGTCCTTACCCACCGGGGTACCGAAGCGGACCGCACTTAAGGGCCTATACTAATTGTTTTATGTCTGCTAGTAAATCTTACAATTTTCTCCTCAATTTTCCTTTCTCAATAACAATAATTATAATTTTTATCGACGCACGCAATACTTCATACTATTTAGTATCGAGTTTTAAAACTAATATAATAAATCGGAACGCAGCCGTAGGGCGGCCGGAGGATACTTCATGCACGTTGGTGGAATTCCCGATTCGTTCAGTGCAGTTTGTAGTTTTAGAAAGTTAAAGTTTCTGTGATTGCGATTTGTGAAATTTACGACCGCAAATAAAACTAAAAACGTTGTGCTCTGTGAATAAACACTACCTTGAAACGATCGGCGAGAAAACAGGTGTACTTTAGTTGTTGGTCGTTATCGAATTTTTGGCGGACGAAACGTAACCGTTTTTCCGACGACGGGAACGGTTGCAGAAAACGGTCGTCGTTGGAACTGGTTTGAAAACGGCTCGATAGGCGAAACTATCGTCGAGTGAAGTAGTTGCAGTTTCTTGCAACGTACAAAGTACGAACGGTTTCAAGTTGCAAATGTATCAAACGGTTTACTGAATAATACGTTTTATCGGACGACATTATGATTTTTAGCTTAATTTTAAAAATTAAGCTTTTATTAGAAAGGTGTAAACAATAGGTGCTCTACGAGCTCGATAGCGTAAACAGCTTAGCACTCTCGGCCATGATTTGATGAGTTAAGGAATGTTCTCAGTGGCCGGTCATCGAACGGGCGTTTATCTGTGCTTCGGAAGGCACGTCAAGCCGTTAGTCGACACTCCTGACTGCATCCACAGACATTAGCTGTGGACACAGTCTAACAGATTTCTTGAAAAACTCTAACGATGAAATTAAAGAGGCTTGTACAAAATTTGACAAAATTTTTGCCAAAGCTTTTACACCAGTGCTCTATGGACCAGCTACACGCAACGGGCCTACAACGCTCGTCGCGTACAATATAACAATGCTTTCAGAATTCTGGTGGGGCTCCCACGTTTCTGTAGCGCTTCAGGCATGTTTGCTGACGCAAGAGTTGACGATTTTTATGCCATAATGCGTAAAAAAGCAGCATCTCTGATGTGTAGGATCCGGGGGAGCGCCAACGGAATTCTGAAAATGATATCAGAAAGGTCAGAGTCTGCAGTGTTAGGAAGGCTTATTCAGGTTCACGTGAAGAGATGACGCAATGTTTTTAATTATTTTATTTTTGTTTATCTGCCTATATTATTGTTATCTTTTTTTTTATGACATTAATTGGATTTTTTATTGGATTTTATTTATTTTTATTAGTGTGAGAATAGACAAGAATGACATGAACACTAACATAGTTTATAAGACCTTTGTTACTAACATTATATGGACAATTTTGTAGTCTGAAATAAATGTATTCAATTCAATTCAAAAAATTTTGTGAACACTATTCCGAGGACATTGAGCCTGAGTTTATAAACGAGATGGTGCAATTCAAATACTTTGTATTACAATTAGAACATGCGGGAAAGATAATATTGTAGCTGCTGAAGAATCTTATAAATTGATTTTTGATAATATGGTACAATCAACTTTCCCGAATGTAATGATAGCATTGAAAATTTATAGAAGTTTGATGATAACAAACGCCACAGGGGAACGAAATTTTTCAAAATTAAAATTAATAAAAAGCAGTCTTCGATCAACAATGTGTCAGAATCGTTTAAATTCACTGACGATTATGTCCATTGAAAATGATATACTGGAAAAGGTTAAATTCAAAGATGTCTTAAGCGACTTTGTATCTACAAAAGTAAGAAAAATTAATATTTAAACTTACAGTATAAGGTTAAAATATTAACTTTTCTAACCTTTTCCAGTATAGTAGTTTTTTCTTATATTTATTATATTTTATTTCATTTGAATATATTAAATTTAAAATAACCGCGTACCATTTCATTTCTTATTCCTGGTCCATGATATTTATTCATTAAGACCATTCCAGTTAAAGAAAACTGAATTAGAATCGTTTGCGATGTTTGGAACTTAGGTACGATTTTGCAGACAAACACAGACATACACATACGCAGATACGCGGCTTTTGTTACTACTTACGTTACTAGATAACTGATATACTGCTTCGATACTTTTTTTTTGTACAAAACGTACTTTATTCATAGGGGACCAGACTTAAGACAACATCCATGCCTAAAATACATACAGACATACTTGTGTTTAAAAACTACTTTCAAATAATCGAATCGCAACCCATGAAATACTTAGTAGTTCCGGTAGCTATCTGTGGTCTTCATCATTAGTTTCAATTCACCAACCGGTGCTTTTCTGCCTATAATATTTGTAGTTTTCTCTCGAATTCTCCAGGATTCCATCATCAGATCCTGACTTGATGGCAATGGGACCAACCTTGAAGTACTTATACCCTTTTAAACAAAAAAGAGTTTTCCAAATCAGTCTAGCCGTTATGAGTTAACACAAATAAAAAAATACAGCCGAATTGGGAACCTCTTCCTTGTTTGAAGTCGGTATAAGAGGGCCCCGAGGACTCCATTGCCTATAGGCCCCTGATGGGTTAATCCGGCTCTGTATATTTCGTTTGGTGAAAATATAAGAGGATTCAGCAGCAAACTTCTTTAAAGTTACGCTATTTTTACGATTTGAGCGGGGTAATAGCCTTAACGTAAATGTATATGGCCGTTTATCAATCATCAATACATATAAAACGCTTCCGTTACTGACTAACTGGCAGACAACGCACAGCCGAAACTACTGGGCGCAAGAAGCTGAAATTTGGCATGTATGTTCCCTGGGGTGTATAGGTGAGCACTAAGAAAGGATTTTTGAAATTTTTCACGGATTTACAGGGGAAAAACCTCCGACGCGAACGAATATTTTTAATGCGCAGTGGAAGCGTTCTGGGCCCATAACCTGTTATTTTTAATGCGGAGTAGAGTGATAAACACAGTTGGAAAGAAGTGAAATATTTAATATATAATTATTATAAAATTACACATGACATGTTTTCATGGAAAAAAAAATAGTTGCCGAGTGACAAATAGAACGAACAGTAGCTTTTACATTTGAATCTGAAGTATATTCTCTAGATGGCCAGCGTTACACTTCCAACACTAGTGTCGCATTAAACGCGCACATCAATGTCAGAACTGCTGGCTTCTGACTACCCATAACGATGTCAAAGATGTACAAATGACAAGCCGGACCAACGACTTAACACGGGGGTATCACAAACCTAAACAGCTGTGTTTTTCTGTAAGACCTCATTCTAAACTTCGAATCTGAATCCGCTGTGAGTTTATTGATTGGCATTCTATAAACTCGGTTGTTAATCCGAATTTACACTAGCGCTACCCTTGCGAGCGTGTCAGCGAGTTGAACTAAAGATTTTGACAGATAAAGTATGAGATGACGTGAGAAGTGGCATTCGGTAAGGTAATTCCTCCGTCACTTCGACGCTGTTTACAGAATGCAAAATCAAGGTCACTTTGAATCATAAGCGAAGTGACAGTGAATAGCTATGTGAGATGCGAGTTGTTGTTCGAATTTTACAGAACCGACGTAGGTACTGAGCTCTTCTACTGAGAAATTTCTAACTTTTTTATCCGACGCTGGAATCGAAGGTCCAATTTTCCATCCTCACTGAAGATATTAAGGCCCGAGTTGCTAACGGAAAAAACAAGACCGAATTTCCTAAGAAACATAGTGATAAATATATCGTACCAAAACACAAAAATGTATATTATGGGACTAGGGTTTCGGAGTATGTAGTACCTTACTATATTAACAAACTCCCAGAGGAATTGCAAACGCTATACATAATTATCAAATACGAAAAGTTGTATGTACAGATACATACGTTTTTAAATAAAAAAAAATAGTTAATTGTATTTAGTACTCCTAATTTTCCTTTTCACTGTATAGTAAATTAACTAACTAATTACGACTCGCCAGTACACAGATAAGCCCTAAGAGGTTTTCGTGTATGCCAAAACATTTTTTATTTATTTATTGTGTAATGTGTATTGGATAAAATAAAAATAAAATAAAACCCCAGACCTCTTCCTCACCAGTCGCGACTATTAGATAGATATATAGATATACTCTTTATTGTACACCATAACAGAATTAAATGAGGACTTAAAAACTACAAAGGGTGTTACAATGGGCGGTCTTATCGCTAAAAGCATGCTAAAAGCGTATTTTACAGACAACCTTTGGATGGATTTGACACAGCAGGAGAAAAAAAAATACGCGGGTAGTCCATGGTGTACTATTCACTTATATACAAAAAAACAAGTAATAACCTACATACTCAATACACATATTATACATATATATACGTAAACAAACAAAGCTAAGATATAAAAAATAGTAACAAATTAAAGAGAGAGATAACGATATCATGTTTTTGAAAGAAGGATGGGTTTGTGCTTATCTTACTGACACGGGAAGAGTATTCCACAGTCGTACTGTTTGAGCTGCGAACGACTTACCAAAGAAATTAGACCAACAAGGCAGTTTTTAGTACAAATGTTGTTAATTAGTCCCTACTAACTGTATGTTTTATTTCCTGTTTTTTACGTGTTTTATGTAAATTGTATTTTGTCTCCTGATGTTATACCAAATAAATGTTTTATCTATATATCTATCTAAATAGTGCAAATAGTCTACATTAAAGAGTAAAATGAATATACCCCGTACAGGTTAAACTAATTATTAATAGCTATAATTAATAAAGCTAATTTCAATATACATTTACAAGACACTTGGTCTTGTAAATGTATATTGAAATTAGCTTAAATCCCGATCCCGTGAGAATTCCGAGATAAAAAGTAGCCTGTGTGTTATTCCAGTATGTCAACTATCACATCGTAGTACATAATTTTTATGTAGCATCAATAATTTTCTCAACGCAAGCCAAATAATGAACTTTTATATTAAACATTTTGCCGCTTGGGTTACAATATTGCAATGTTCTTAAGGATCTCTACTGTTTTTCAAAATAAATTATAGCCTATGTTTCATTCCCGTAACATAGCTTTCTATTGGTGAAAACATGGTTCAAATCGGTCCAGTAGTTTCGGAGCCTATTAGGTATAGAAACACAAAAAACTCTTTGCTTTTTATAATATTGGTATAGATGTCGACTACGACCAATCTGCCAAAAGTGAAACGACATAAAAGAAGAAGATAACCCATTCAAGTGCTCCCTCTTTTATTAATCTTTTACCATAAAAGATACTCCCTTAAAACTCGAAAGATCGACTTTGTAAGATCATGCGTACTTACGAAGTTGATGTAATATTTAAACCGAACTTAGACCGATTCTCTTGATCCGTTCCAAAGTTACTCCCTTTAATTATTCATAGATTCTGTGCTTTCGTTTTGTAATCTGAGACTTTTTTCTTTGTTTTGCGAGACATAGACATCTCTGCAGGCTTGTGTTCCCTGCCACTTATGACCTTTCAACCTTTAAAGCAAGAGTGAACAGGCATCTTCTGGGCTCGCTCGTCACATCGTAGATTTCATCTATTGCTTACCATCAGGCGAAATTGAGATCAAGAATGGGCTCCTAAACAGTAAAAAAGTGTGTCAGTACATTTAAATTGTATACAAAAATAATAATAGAGGTGGGTTAAGAAACGGTAACACGGCAAATAAATTAAAAAAAATCTGTCTGTACACGCTAATCTCCGAACCTACTGGACGGATTTTAATGAAATTTGGTAAGTAGATAATTGACATCTTGGAATAACTCATAAGCTATTTATATCCCGGTATTCCCATGGGATCGAAATTTACGCGGGAAATCCTCCCACGCGAACGAAGTTGCGGGCAGCAGCTAGCTCAGAATAAAAATGAATAAATAGATAGATATAGGTAATATACTTTATTGTACACCAAAATTTAAACACTCCTATTTAACATTATTTCTTAATTCTATGGTTGCAATGGCGGTCTTATCGCTAATAGTGCATCCACACATGGCGCATGCCGCCAGGTTTGCCGCCGGCTTTCAGACTGCCTTGGCGCTGAATTTGCCGGCCTGCAGATGCGGTTGCAATTTTCGCAGTAGTGTTGTGTGACTATCGTCGAAGTTAGTCATGTACGTAGGATTGGAAGATGTTGGACTATAATATAGTTGCGTGTATCGCAAGTCTAGTGATATACGTTATTCCTCCGTATCGAAGCCGCAAGCAAACTGCAGCCGGCAAACAAAAGCCGCGCGTGCCGCAGGTAAAAGATACGCGTGCCGGCGTCCAGGCCGCCGGATTGGCCGCCGGGTTGGCCGCCGGCCGTGCCGCTCGGCATGTGTGGATGCGCCATAACAGCGATATCTTCCAGACAACCTGGAAGGACTTTCGAAACTTTAATTAAGGTGGGGACGGCTAAATTAGTGTACTCATAAAACAGAAAATAATATACAATACATACCTAAGTAATTCTATATAAATATAATGTTTCATATTATATTCATGTTTCATATATTGATACCTACAGATCGTTTCAAGAGAAAGATAGAATTGGCATACTCTTTATTAAAAACTGGAATCCGCGCGGAGCGTCGCTCACGTGGACTTTATCACGATAAAAATATAACCTCCTTCTTTTACAGTCAGATAAAAAACCAATAACCTTCCTCGAACTTCCAGCTACTTTCACACCAAATTTCATCTAAATCCACTCAGTACTTTCGAAGATTAGCGCGTTCAAACAAACAAACATTTCCACTTTATAATATTAAATACTAGCAATCGTGCGGGGGTTCGCTCCCGTTGAGTTTATCACGATGAAAACATCAGGTGAAAAGTAACCTACAAATATTTGAGTTTATACATATTTTTTAAAACATTATCTTACACAAGGTACCTACTCCTCCAGTATCATGATTGCATTCTTATAAACATCCAGTTCCGGAGCAAATATTTGTAGGCCAGCCCAACATTTGTCCCGGTGCGTGACTCATATAGCTCCAACCCTCTTTCTCGCTCGAACGACTCACGTTTCAGGACACGCAGCACAACATTCGATCGCTCAACCACTGCGCTCAACGTGTCGCCAAATAGATAAAGTCTGCAATACATGTTGGCCGAGCGTTGTCGAGTGAAGGCCAATACCAACATGTAGACGGTATATTTGCCTTGTCTTGCTATCGCTCGGTGTCACTTGCCTAGTTGGCCAAGCGGAGGCCAGCGCCAACGTGTGTAGAGCTCATTTGGTGCAACTTGTCTTCGCTCGCCGTTGCTCGTGATCACTTGCCTCAATTCGGATCGGTGTCGGTTTTTGGTCACAAATGAAAGTCGCTCGCCTACGCTCGGCCAACGTGTGGGCAGCTCTACAGACCCTCTTCTACATTTTGGTCGTCTGCATTGGCGTTCGACGAACTTGTCGAACGTGTGGACTTTATTTCTTGCCTTGTACCTATTTGCCGGCGTGACTCGGTACCGCAAGCCTTAAGTTTTCTGATAACCTCAGAGATTTTGCATGTGTGTCATAAAGGAACTTGAATCGTTCTTTAAGATAAGTGGGGGTTTTAGGATTAAACAGCATACTGTTGTAAAGCAGAGACAAAATGTGTAAGTTCCGGCGAAGACGTATTGGAAGCCACTTGAGTTTCGTACGAAATTCGGATACGTGATCATATTTGCGCAAGCCAAATATAAATGTAATGCAAACATTTTGGAGTCGCTCAAGTTTATCAAATTGTGTCTCAGTAAGATCAAGATAACTGACATCAGCGTAGTCTAGGATGGGGACTAAAAGAGACTGCGCTAGCGCAATTTTAGTAGCAGTTGGCAGAAAGTTACAACCGTCTTAGGGAATAGGCAGAAGCAAATAATTTGCGACTGACTTCTCGTAATTGGGGACCCCAAGAAAGATGTTTGTCAACCCAAACCCCAAGGTTCTTAATTTTCTCGCTTTTTGGAATAGCAGTGCCGTTGAAAATAACCTGAGGAAGCTGTGTCCATTTTACCTCCATTGCTAGTAATTAAAAAAAAAACACGTCTTACCCAACTTTTCCACACATGGAGGCTCATAACATGCTATAATGGTCACCCTTTCACGGATTGGCCACAGAAAGTGTAGCTTGAAAATCGATCCATGTGCGGAGACAACTCTCTACGTGTCACGAAAGAAATCTTTCAGCTTCGTTAACATAAAACAAAGTTTCAAGACGTATTATGGCTTCAGTATGATTGAAAGCCGATCGACTTCTGACTTCTAAAGTCGATTCTACTTTGTAATATAGAATTCGTAATTTTATTGGAGCTCTGATACTTTTTGTGAAATGATCCGTTTTTGGGGTTCCTTACTGAAAGGGTTACCAATGTTGTGTTTGTAGTACATGTTGTGTCTGCACTAAAATATTATCAAAAAAACTAAAACCCTGACTGAAAGGCAAAAACCAAACACATTCAATTTTTAATTTTGTCATCAAAAATATTTAAAAAAATCATGTCAAATTCCAAGTCGAATAATAAACAAAATATGTCAAATTCGAAGTCAAACAATAAAAAATCATGTCAAATTAAAATACTTAAGTGTAAAGTATTTTCTTTTCCGTTAAAAACACGTTTTACTGTAAATAATCAATCTTATTTTCCCATAAGGGTATTCAAGTGAATATTAAGCCCTGCTTCACATACAATATTTTCTGAGAATCGATCGGATCGCATGTCCTGCGGGTAGTTTGACACAGTGTCAACAGCGACGTACATTCAATGGTCGTTGCATGTTGGACCTGGTTATTGTAGGTACTATTATATTGATTTTGACGAAGACTGGACTAACTGACGACTTCGCAGATTTCTGTACTCCTGTTTACTATATCTAAATTAAGGTGAAAGGATTGCCCAACGTCCTTGAGCATTGAACGTGAAACAAGCGGCCAGTGCTGACCACCCCGAGCGCCCGCGCGCTCCCCCGAATGTCATAGGTATCACCGGACGCAGATACGTTCGAAGGATTTTTGTCGCTACATATTAGCTTTTATCATCATAAATCGATTGAATATAGTCGGACTCAGAACATTTGCAATGCTTGTTTTGAGAACAAAATATTCTTTTGTGAGTAGTTATTGTAGTTAGAGTGAATCAAAATATAAAAAATATCAATTTGTTTTTGTGAAAATAAATAATAACGCTTTTATCAACCGACGACAAAAAAGGAGGAGGTTATCAATTTGACGCGTATATTTTTTTTAATGTATGTTCACCGATTACTCAAAGACGGCTGAACCGATTTGAAAAATTCTTTTTTGTCTGAAAGGGTATACTTCGAAATTGGTCCCATTGTCACTTAGTCAGGATCTGATGATGGGATCCTGGAGAAATCGAGGGAACTCTTCAAATATTATAGGCACACCTATAGCGATTTGATTATTTTTTATAGTAACTTGTGCAGTTGCATTCGAAAAGCACAATTTGCGAAGTGGACCTGATGATGAATACAACAGATGGCCACTGGAACTACTCAATATACACTTCTGGACACATCTATTGGCCCACCTTGTATTTTCAGTTTCGTTTGGTCCTAGCTAAAATTTTATATTAGGTCGAGCAAAAAGTTTTTATGCAGTTTTGAACCTGGCACATTCACAATTTCATTCAATAGTCTTTTTTTGAATTTCGAACACAGAATTTAAAGAAACAAAAGACAATTTGGAGCCTGTTTGTTGATATCAAACAATCGAATACTAAGAAAACTTGGTTTTATTGGTTTACTTGGATTTAATTCTTGAAAAAGTGATTGATATCTTTGCTTTTGCAACAAACATTACTTATTCTTAACATTAAGGTGAGGTTCTATCAATAATCTATGGATACTTCACCTGAAGTCGCCGCCCAAGCTGTGGCACTTATTCAGGCCGGACACAGCCAAAGAAACGTGAGTGCTCAACTTAATTTAAGTCGATCTGCGGTCCGAAATGTTTATCGGAGGTACCTAGAGACTGGCGGCTTTGTTCGTCGCCAAGGAAGGCCACGATCTCGGGTCACAACTGAAAGGCAGGATCGATTCATCGTGACGACCAGCTTGAGAAATCGTCACCTTACCTCCATTGAGATACAAAACCAACTTCGCGACTTCCACGGAGTATCTGTGAGCGCTCGAACTGTTCGGAGAAGGTTAAAAGAACGCGATATGGTACCACACAAGCCAGCTAATGGGCCCAAACTAAAGCGAGCCCACCGAACAGCGCGCCTTCATTTCGCACGCAGTCATTTAAATTGGACACAGCAAGATTGGAGACGTGTACTCTTTTCTGATGAGTCTAAAATTGTGTTACATGGCAATGATGGAAGGAAGAAGGTCTACCGGCGTAAGGGAGAGCGTTTCGCACAATGCTGCTTTGAAGAGAGGGTTGCTTATGGCGGTGGCTCATGGACTGTCTGGGGCGGTATATCCGCGAGCGGCAAAACTCAACTTGAGGTTGTTACAGGACCACGGCTGCCAACATTAAATGCTGAAAGATACATTCGTGAGTGCTTAGAACCTCACGTGATACCATACGCGGACTATGTGGGCCCAAATTTCCTTTTTATGCATGATAATGCAAGAGCCCATGCGGCCGGCATCGTCAGGGAATATCTTCGGGATGTGAACATCACAGTTATGGACTGGCCAGCCAGAAGCCCAGACATGAACCCCATTGAGCACATGTGGGACGAGCTAAAAAGGCGTGTTAGGGCTCGTCAGCCAGTTGCCCAGACGATGCAGGAGTTGAAAACTGCCATAGAAGAGGAATGGGAGATGATCCCTCAAAATTTCATAGAGCGGTTGATAAACTCTATGCCTAATCGTATGAGAGCTGTGGTAGATGCCCATGGAGGCAACACGCGTTATTAAATTAAACCTTTATTTGATAAAACATGATTTTTAATCAAAAATTAATTGCCTTTAACAAGGCGCATATCCGACTTGTTAGGCGTAGGTCCATGTCGTATGGTATTCTGAATTCAAATTTAAAACTATACGATCGAAAAAGATGGTAAAATGTATCAGGTTTAAAACTGCATCAACAGTTTTTGTTCAATCTAGCAATCATATTTCGGTAGGGGCCATCGAAACCTAAACTCTAAGGTGGGCCAATAGATGTGTCCAGAAGTGTATAAGTAGGAATAATAAGTATTTCATGTGTCCCGCTTCGATTACCTACTTGAATGTGGTTAGTTATTTTTCACATTGCAGTGTTTTTTGGGAGTCGGTTTAATTTTTGGTAAAAAGTATTTATAATGTACTTAAAAAATTGGCCAAGTGCGAGTCAGACTCGCCCATGAAGGGTTCCGTAGTAACTATAATAGTATAATATATGTATATTTATTTGACGAATAAAAAAAACCTAAAAATTTCTTAAAACTAGCTTATTTACATTTTTACAACTACGCTAAATAACTTTGTTTTTCATAGTGTTTATATGAATTACAAAGTTATATTTGCGGTTTTAGAAAATATGCTGTATCTCAAAAATTGCTGACCCGATTTCATTCAAACTAATTTTGGTTGAAAGTTTACATTAAAGTCTACAGACATATATTTTTTTTAGATTTTTCACTCCATTATTATAGAAGTTAGAGGGTGGACACATTTTACCACTTTGGAAGCTTATATCTTTTAAACCATTGACTTTATGAAAAAGTGGTTCTAGAAACCCTTATATCATTTTTAAAGACCTGTCTATGGATACCACACACGCATAGGATTCATGAATAAAAATATTTTCAGTTCTAGTTCTATGTATGGGGACCTCCCTTTATTTTAAATATTATTATTTTTTTTTTCTTAAAATCGGAAAGCAGTTTACAGAATACATCTACTTACTAAGTTTCACTTGTATATTCTTAACAGTTTCGGAATAAAATGGCTGTGACATACGGACGGACGGACGAACAGACAGACAGACAGACGGACAGACATACCGAAACTATAAGGGTTCCGTTTTTTGCCATTCGGCTACGGAACCCTAATAAAAAACTTTCCGAGTGCGAGTCAAACTCGCCCATGAAGAGTTCCATAGTAGCAAGCAGTTTTTCTTTCAACTTTGTTTTTCATAGTGTTAATAAAATAAATAAATATATTTCAAACGAACGATATGCATGCCGAACGAGCTGTGGGCCCGTAAACCTCAAGATTGGTGCCCTGAAACAGGGACACAAGGTCGCGGCAGACCACGAAGGAGATGGCGGGACGAACTTGATGTCTTCCTTGAGAATTGGAAAGAATTGCCGCAGAACCGGGACCGTTGGAAGGAATGAAGGGAGGCCTTTGCCCAGCAGTGGGACAGTGCAGGCTAAATAATAATAATATTTCAAACAATTGACTTGGAGAAAAAATGGTTTGTGTCATTTGGCTACGAAACAATAAAAACTAAAATATAAAAATAATATCTTTATTTACTTAACATTTAGTTTAGTCCACTCGCAATCAACACTAAAACTAAATATTCACATACGTCCAAGCGCAAACGAAATGTCCGGTTTTTAAATAGCTCAACCGTACCACTGTACCAAACGTACTATCTACGCTGTTTACTCTTTGACGCAAAGTTTAAAGAGCGGGGCGCGCTAACATGCGACACAGCCTCCCCGTGCGAACGCTAGGGTGAGACTGGCCCTTGCGTATGAGTGAGCGCGCGCGCCGGGCGCTAATGTAATAATATGGTATTATTGATTTAACGGCACTTAAGTAATAATTTTGTAAAATTTTGAATTTAAATTTTATAAAGCAATAAATTCTCTATAATAGTGTGAAAGAAATATTTAAATCGGTTCAGTTATTTCAAAGCAGTAAGCAAATTATTGCAAAAATAAAGAGGATATATTCGATTTTTTTCCAAGAAAAGTATGAACAATAATGAAAAAATTAAATTTAAAATTTAAAGTCAAATATGTTACGCGTATTAGGTATTTTTTTTTATCTATTTAGTCCATCCGTCTAGTAGTAGTAGTCCTTCAAAAAGAGGTCTATTTTGTAATTTAGCCAATCCTTTCGCCTTAATATAAAACAATGTCGCTCCTAGCTGTCTGTACGCTTAGATCTTTTAAACTCTGCCAAGGTTGCGAGAATGTCCTAATGAGATTCCGGGGCCCCGCAACGTCACCCTGTCGGGTCTTGCCACCAAGTCAGAATCTGATAATGGAATCCCAGGGAAATCGAGGGAAACCCTCAAAGACCAATGACCAAAAGCAACATCGCATTAAATAGAAGAGTATGGCCATAAAAATATACTCATAAATCATAAAATATTTTTTAGCTTCTCCTAGTTCATTTAGTTCAAATATATATACTACGTGTAACGGAAACCCCATATCTATCCAAAAGGACTGAAGACAACATCTAGTATGGAGTCTCTATGCAAAGTTTCAGCTCCAAATAAGTGACTCACAGAATTGACCACAAATTGTATATGTGTATAGGTACATAGGTTTCATATGTTTCTTGAATACACTAATAACAAACGTGTCACAGCACTATGAAGATCATCACTAGCTTGCTACATAGTACAATATTAATCTGTGATCATCACTTTCCACGTCACCTGCCAATAAAACGATAATTCTCTTCGTTCTTAATTTGAATAATTCGGTCTATGGTATCAATGTATTGAAATTTCTAATAAGTTCCACACATGTAGACATAGGATTACAAAACCCTTGCTATATCGTTTGTTATCATCCAAAGAAGCCGTGCACTCGGTGTGTATATACCCTTTAAATTACACGTTGTATAGAATGTGGGGTTTAATATTTTGTATTAATTAGTTACTTATTGGATTTATTTTTCATACTTTTTAAATGACGTATAGTTATAAAAGTAGTGTTGCCAATTTTAAAAACCTCCCCTATATTCGGTCTTAAAATAATTTAAACTATAACATTTTTCCTGCATATTTTTTTTTTGTAGGAACATTGTTTTTAAAGGACTTAAAAAAAAGAATGAGCTTATGTGGGTGTTTATGCTCGTCACAATGCATATTATGGTGAAATAGAGCTGATGATAAAGTACCAGGAGAACTCCTCAACAATTATCAGCCCTGCAAAAACGTACCCACAAAAAAGCGAGAAATAAAAAAAGCCCCGGCCCCGGAACTTAAGGGGTTTTTAGTCAGTAGAAGTCTGACATACAACCTGGCGAACAATGCCAAAGATGGTAAATTTGAGAAGGTCACGAAAGTACTCAAACTGCCAGACATCGTAACACAGAGAAAGAGAAAAAAAAGAACACATGTGGCACTCCGGGATTGCCGCGGTAAAGCTGCTGCAGCAGCTATTGCATAGTATTTTTTATCAACTTATGCAATTATAATTATTTATTTATTTTTTATTTATGCAGTATTTTTTTTTTTTTATTCAACAGAATGTTTACAAAAATATCTAAATATAATATAAAAGCACTTTTAACACTCATCCAGAATACTACCAATTCGATTTTTTACTAATCACGCTAATAGAACGTAAATAACCCAAATTGAAATAATTGACCGTATTCGACCCTATTAGGTTTTATTTTCGTTACAGAATTTCTTGATTCGGTCGCCGCGCTCAAAGCCCGCGATAAAAACTATGCAATTGCTTAATTTCATTGGCCAAACTTGTCAGATTTTTAAACTAATGACTACTCTCAACGACTGACAAAGATATCCAAATAAGGGTAAGGTGTCGGACTTGTGATCGAGAGGTCACGAGTTCGAACCCCACCCATTACACTATCACCGTGAACCCACTCCAGACACAAGCATATTTAGCTTAGTTGGAGGGGTTAACAAGATTGCTAGTGATGTGAGTTCTACCCACATTGCTAATTTCTTAAAAAAAAATTCGTTACAATCAATCGATACAAGGCACAAAAGAATCTCGAAGATGACCCATCTACAAACCGAATTAGCCAAGCATTGTTTTACCTTGAAGTTCAACCCTCGTCGGAGTTTTCGAAACAAAAAAACGGACTTTAATACAAATTTTACTAATAGACAAAGTGATTTAAATAAATAAATAAATAAATCTTGTAGGGGATGTTAGTCACCGTTACCTGCACGAAGAGAAGTTCGGTTTCTTAGACAAAGATTTATTTTCAAAAACGTACGGTATAATAAAAATAATAGGACAAGTCCCAACAACCTTTTCCCAGGAAGGACGAAGGCAGTAGCGATGGCCGTTTTGTAACATCAATAGTTGTACAACTATCTATTTGAGTTTACAACCATCACTCGTTTTCTAACCAAGCATAACTATCTATTTTCACAACGTACGTTATGACAATAACTGCAGCTGTAACAACCATCGGTTGTTTTGTAGCGCATAATAACCGTAGCTATCTCACAACGCTCTAGAAATCACGCAATAGATATCGTAGTTGAAGTTGGCTACGTAGCGGTATCGCAACGGTTAGAGCGAGAAAAAATATAGGAAAGGTAGCGCGTCTCGTTCGCACAAAAGCAAAGATGGATGGTTATGATTTATTGCATAATGTGACGAATCTTATAAACACGAACGTCGATAATTGAACTAACTTTCGCCACTTAAAAAATATTATTTGAAAATTGAGTTTGGTGTTGACCTTGATACCCGCATGTGTTCCATTTCCCATTTCTCCACGATTGTTTTTAGGGTTCCGTAGCCGGATGGCAAAAAAAGGAACCCTTATAGTTTAGATATGTCTGTCCGTCTGTCTGTCTGTCTGTCCGTCCGTCCGTATGTCACAGCCATTATATTCCGAAACTATTAAAACTATACATGTGAAACTTAGTAGGTAGATGTATTCTGTGAAAAGCTTCCCTAATATAAGAAAAAAAAAATTTAAATAATGGGGAGTCCCCATACATGGAACTAGAACTGAAAATATTTTTTTTCATGAAACCTATGCGTGTGTGGTATCTATAGACAGGTCTTTAAAAATGATATAAGGGTTTCTAAAACCACTTTTTCATAAAGTCAATCGTTTAAAAGATTTATAAGCATCCAAAGTAGTAAAATGTGTTTGTCCCCCCTCTAACTTCTATAATAATGGAGTGAAAAATCTAAAAAAAATATACGTCTGTAGATCTTAATGTAAACTTTCAACCAAAATTAGTTTGAACGAAATCGGGTCAGCAGTTTTTGAGATACAGCATATTTTCTAAAACCGCAAATATAACTTTGTAATTCATACAAACACTATGAAAAACAAAGTTATTTAGCGTAGTTGTAAAAATGTAAATAAGCTAGTTTTAAGAAGTCTTTAAGATTTTTTTTTATTCGTCAAATAAATAGACATATTATATTATATTATTATAGTTACTACGGAACCCTTCATGGGCGAGTCTGACTCACACTTGGCCAATTATTTTTCTAAAGTCGTTAAATTTTGTATGTGTGTTGAATTGAACAATAAGTAATTTTCATCTATAGTGTTAATAATTGTAAATAAATATAACTCTTTTGACAATATCAAGTACTTACTTTCTTATTGCAAAAAACCTAAGCATAAGCCTGGATAAGTACGAAAGAAAGTTGACTGTATGTTTAGTATCAATTGTAACTGCAACAGATATCACGTTATAAGGCGCCTTCTACACGAGACGTTGTCGAAATAGATAGTTGTCAAAATAGATAGTTTTCACAACGTTATTTGACAACGGACAACGGCTTCGTTACGTTATTAGAAAAACTCATAACGACACATGTCTAGAAGGCAGGGGTTTTGGTCCTCTAAACCAAAAAGAACAAGACAGAGACACTCTCTTGTATGTTTTAAGTTCTACTTAGTAGCCGAGTCTCGTGTAGCTATTCCAAATAGGACGTAACTCACTAATGCATTGCTAGTTCAGTCACACAAAAAATTGATATACTAGCGGAGGTCATTCGATCATGGAGAATTTTAACAGCGAGATTCAGGATCGTAACGTCATTGCACAGCGCCATCTAGTGTCACTTTAAAGTAAATAAATTGAGGCGGTGTGGTGTAAGGACATTCTTAGATGTCGATGTGATGCACTAGGGGTTTCAAAATAAGTTTCGTTACAATCTTTATTTCAGACCATTATCCATAATTATTACAAATATTTTTATAGCATCTGAATACGAATAAATGTTTTCAGTATATTTGAGTCCTGTTTATCCGCAATGACCTGTAGGATGCTGTTAGTGCTAGCCTGGAATCTGCTTAATAATGATGCGAGCCGCTTGCGTATGATGGCATGGAAGCCGTCTACCCTGGCGTCTGCAAATATACCGGAGGCACTACAAAAGCGGGGCAGCCCTAACAATATCCTAAATCCATTGTTATATTGGACACGCAGGGCATTAAGCGTCCTCTGCGTATACCTGAACCACAGGTTGCACGTGTAGAAAGTCTGACAGTAGGCTCTAAATAGTGTGACTTTAACTTGGTCGCTACAACGTGCAAACCTGCGGGCTTTTTTTTTTTCTTTTTTTTTAACGTGATAAAATTATCAAATAAGTCCTCCCACTCCGGGCAGGGTGGGAGGGACTGTCAGACTTTTACTGACTAAAATCCACGGTGTTCCTTCAATAGCCCTTTACGTACCGGGGCCACGGTAACGGGATGATTCCCACGACCCCGGCAGGCTTCGGCCCTCTGCAGAGGGGGCCTCGTCATGTTGCTGACGCTCTTTGAGGCGCGCGTGGAACACGACGCCCCGTCGACCCGGGCATGGTCCATGGTCGGACAGCGAGTTGCCCTTTACTCGCTGTCCGCATGCCCGCGCCTACGGTGGCCGGAGATCGTCGGCCGACGTCCGACGCCGTGGGCGTCTACCACTGCGGCTGGGCTGGAGGGAGGACGCCATCCTCTCCCTCACGCGGCCCGCCTCCTCCTTCGGAAGCATGACTGCTTCGCAGAAGGAGGCGACCGCTTCCCACTCCCTCTCGCCCCGCAGCATGGCCTCGACCAAGGCCGGGCGCGAGAGGTCTCCGCCTATTGTCGCCGTGAGGACACGTCGGTGCTCTGCCCAAGCTGGGCAGTCCTGCACCGTGTACTCGACTGTGTCCTCAGGGCGACCCTCGCAGTGGTGACACCCAGGCGTCTCTTCCCTACCCATCAGACACAGGTACCTCCCGAAACTTCCGTGTCCGGTGAGGACCTGCGTCATGCGGTAGGTCAGGACGCCGTGACGCCGATCTAGCCACTCCTCAAAGAGGGGTCTTACCGCCGCAATTGCGGCGGGCTAGCATATTACTTCTGACTGCCAATGCCCTACGTTCCCTTTCTATGTCAAGTTGGTCATCAAGGCCCTCAGCAACGTAATGTCCGAGGTATTTGAACTGAAAGGTGTTAAGAAGAACATTTATATTTCTGATACATGCATATAATATTATAGTAGAGACAATCTGTTAAAAATACTAGTCTGTAAAAAAGTGCGAGTCGGACTCGCGCACGAAAGGTTCCGTACCATTTTCTATAAAAACGGCAAAAAATCATGTCTGTTGTATGGGAGCCCCCCTTAATTATTTATTTTATTTTGTTTTCAGTATTTGCTGTTACAGCGACAACATAATTTTTGAAAATTTCAACTATGCAGCTATCGCGGTTCTTGAGTTACAGCCTGGTGACAGACAGACGGACGGACAGACAGCGAAGTCTTAGTAATAGGGTTCCGTACCCAAAAAGTAAAAACGGGACCCTAAAAAGGACAAACATTATTGTAATGCTTAATTTATAAATTTAAGTAGCTCGGAAGATTACCGACTATAACGACGAAGTAAAAGTCAAATCCATTTTCAAATGTAGTCAAATGCAAATTAATAAATTATTTTTTATTTATGATTCATTTATTTGCTTAAAATGTCGCACAAAACATGGTATCAAATTATAATAGTGCAATGACATATTTCGCCATGAAATTGCATATAAATATTAAAAAAATCATAGGGTGCCTAAAAAAATCTTAAGTATAACTAATTGAATACAATGATATTTTAAGAACATAAGGACGGACAAAACCAATATAAGGACATTTAGGTAGGCCTCATACTGCTCCCGTGTACTTTGTTACGTTAAAAACATAACCTCCTCCTTTTTCAGTCGGTTAAAAAGCCTATAACCTTTCTTATACTTCAAGCTACTTTTATACGAAATTTCATTCAAATTCACCCAGTATTTTCGAAGATTAGAGCGTTCGATTCTAATAACGCGTCGGTCGCTAACATTGCATGAGTGTATGTGTCTGCGTAAGGATATTGTATGACGCACATACGTTTTGCGTTTAGTGAGGATAACTATTTTATAAAAATGTCTAGGTTTGGTTTCAATTTATTTAGTTAGAGATATTGTTTTAGACTTATAATTTAATATTCTAATTGGGGTGTCTGAGGTATTGCGCTTAATCTGTTACACCTTGTATAGTATAAGTCCGAACTTATGCAGTAATTTCTCAAGTCCAAATCCACAGTGTACTGAACACACGTAGCATGTCAGTAGATATTATCGATCACGCGAACATTGAACACGTTATCATATATGGACCTACTACAATGATTAGTCTGTGACATTCGTGATTGACTGGCCTTACGTAGCTAGTTAATAATAATCTATACTAATATTAAAGAAGTTTCTTTGTTTAAATGCAAGCCCCGCATGGCCGCATTGGCATCATAAATCAAAATATTACGTTTTTGGAGTCTTTCTCCAAGTAAACTTTCATTGTGCCCCTCAGCATAATTTTCATTAAAAGGGGTCAAAAGTAATTTAGTTCACGTATTTAATAATAATTAGTAATCGCCCGTGGACAAGTTGTTAATATCTCTAATGAAATATTAGCATTTTGTACTCTTCCCTACAAACTAACTGTGCCAACCCCGTTAGTTAAAAATTAGAGGGATTTAGAAACAGTAACAGAGCAAAAATTTAAAGTAAAATGCCTGTCTGTTTCTACACGCTCATCTCGAGAATTACAAGACGGATTCAAATATTTTTTTATTGTTACAAAAGCTAATTCATTTCGAAAACTGGAACACCTAATACAGAACTACACGCGAGCGAAGTCGCAGACCGAAACTAGTACATATAAGTATACTTAAGTCTCTCTCAATGTGTCTCTTTCCTACGTGCTCTGAATTTGTAAATTATTATCTCAGTTACGTGATTTAAGTTATAACTATCTATGCATTTTATGGCTTAGTTTTAACCCCGATACTTGCCAGAGCCAGCCCGCAACGCTGAGCCAGAATCTAAATTCCCTTATTAATAATAATAATGATATGATCCAGCCTGTCCCTAGCTGCCCTCCCCCTGCGACGCCCTAAGCCGAGGTCCGTACCCCACAGGGGGTGCCCTTAGCGAGTAGTCGCCTTGTTTGTAATTTTGTTTAATAAGCCCTGGAGATTTTAATTTATTTATTAATTAAGGCAACCACAGGCAAGTCCGGTTAATTCGCCGAGAACCTCAGAGGCTGACTTGCGAGATACAACACACAAAAAATGGCTTACTTTTGTAATTTATGACTACAAGTAGACGAAGCCGCATTTTGGAGATACTAGTTGCAGTATCAGTTATATCAGTCATACAAAATGCAATTACGTTCCATCATCGGACTATAAAACAAACGGCGATGTGCCATCGTTACATGGTGGACATCCCACCGCACGCACAAAACGTTTTGGGAATACTTTCATTGTGCGTATAGGTAAGGAGTGGAATTCCGTACCGGAGTCTGTATTTCCTGATAGCTATAACCTAGGGGTCTTTGAGTCAACAGTGAATAGGTTACTTCTAGACAAGCGTGCTTCATCTTCGACCACATCATCGCTTACCATCAGGTGAGATGGTGGTCAAACGCGAGCCTATCTTCTATAAACAAAGTCTTACAATAACTATAGTTATTTCAAACTTTTAAACTCTCCATGTATGTGTCGGAACTGCCTCCAGGGCCGGATTATCCATTAGGCGGAGTAGGCAACTGCCTAGAGGCACGCATCAACTAGGGGCCCAGGCCCAGTGCACGCACCGCAAAAACGTGATTCTTCGAACGAGAATTTAATATGCGTGTGAACTTAGGGACCCTCACAGTTATCTCACAAAATAGAAATCGTTAGATTTAGTAGTAGAATTAAAACAATTTTAGAAAAAATCTGAATAAGTAAACAAATATATTAAAAACCACAGCCCTTAATGTGCGTTTCCTCAGTTCACACACAATTTGGTCAGTCAAAGTAAGAAAAGGGGCCCTGAGAATGCCATTGCCTTAGGGCCTCTGACAGGGTTCATCCGGCTCTGACTGCCTCGTTGGTGTGGTCGAGGCATCCACGTAACGTAAGCGGATCAATAGCTCCGACACGTCGACTCGGCTACAGCTAGGCGACGCCGCGCTTGCTCGCCGGCCGCTGGTTGACGGCTCGCCGACCGCTGGTTAGAGTCACTTAAATCATATAAAGATGGATAATTTTTTACTTCTTCTATGAGTTTCTCGCTATTCATCGTTATTTTTTGTTAAAATCGAACCTTGTGAATGACAGCCAATGAAAGCATGTTCGGCAACGCAGACCGCGGGAGGGGCGTGGACGAAGAGACGTAAGCTAGGATACGGAGAGCCGTAAGCTAGGATACGGAGAGCCGTAAGCTAGGGTACGGAGAGCCGCAAGCGCGGGAACTGCAAGTCGACCACGCACCGAGGTTCGTGAGCTTGTCCCGAGGCGAGGCGATTACGTTACGATTCCGATTAGTGTGCGTTACAGTAGGGAGTTTCATACAAATAATATTGAACGGCTCGAGTTGATACGGTGACGATCCCTTTCCGAGTTGATATGTGTGATCTTTAGACATCTTTGACAGTCGTTACTGGTAGTAAGAAGCCAGAAATCTGGCACTGTTCTAGCCAAGGGGTATTTATTTATTTATTTACACTTTATGCACATAGGTACAAAGGCGGGTATCGTGGAACACACGTGGGTCACAGATCCAGTCTCTCCGTGAGGACATGGTCGGGCGCTTGAACTTGACCTTGAAGGCTGTCTCCGAATGGGGCGATGCCAACCTGGTCAAGTTTAATGCAGCTAAGACCCAGGCGTGTCTCTTCTCCGCAAAAAGGAGCCAATTTGAACCGGCTCCTACTTTCCGTGGTGTAACTGTGCCGATAACTGACCATATCGAGCTTCTGGGGGTAACATTAACTTCTACCCTCAATTTTGGCCCGTTTATCGAGGCTAAGGCTCAACTAGCATCAAAAAAGTTGGGAATCCTAGCAAAGGTGAGACGGTACTTCACACCCGAACAGTTGCTCAATCTCTATCAAGCCCAGGTTCGGTCGTGTATGGAGTACTGCTCTCATCTTTGGGATGGATCTGCTAAATACCAACTGGACGCGCTTGAGTCTATCGAGAAGCGGGCCAAAAGACTCATTGGCAACGATGCACTGGTCGAATCAAAGCTCCAGAGCCTTGAACATCGACGACGAGTTGCAAGTCTATCGGTTTTTTATCGGTTACATTTCGGGGAGTGTGCGATGGAATTACACAATTTAATTCCAACAAGCCCGTTCCATCATCGGACTACGAGACAAACGGCGAAGCGCCATCGTTACATGGTGGACATCCCACCCATACGCACCAAACGTTTTGGGAATACCTTCATTGTGCGTACGGCTAAGGAGTGGAATTCCCTGCCGGAGTCTGTGTTTCCCGATAGCTATAACCTAGGAGTCTTTAAGTCAAGAGTGAATAGGTTACTTTTAGGTAAGCGTGCTCCATCTTCGACCACATCATCACTTACCATCAGGTGAGATGGTGGTCAAACGCGAACCTATTCTAAATAAAAAAAAAAAAAAAAAAAAAAAACATTATTTTGATTATACTTTTAGACATTTAAGTTATAAAAAGTTTATGGGTGCAAATAGACAATGTATCATTTAGTTTATGACGGGCAATGCCGACAAGCCACACCTTATGAAACGCGATTAAAATGGCAGAGGGAATGTTAAAACTGAACATAAAAAATAGTTAGTCTAATATTATATAATAATATGCAACATGTATCGTAATTAACGCGGTGTGCGTTAATTACGATACATGTTGTGCTCAATCAATCCCAATCAGAAAATTATATTATTATCATAATACATACTCTGAATTTTTAGTTTTACTTGTTTCCCGATAGCTATAACATAGAGTGAATTGAAATGAAAGGTTACTTTTAGGTAAGCGTGCTCTATCTTCGTCCACATCATCACTTACCATCAGATGAGATGGTGGTCAAACGCGAACCTATTTTCAATAAAAAAACAGTTTTTTTTTAAGACTTTAACTTCCTTTAAATGAGTTTAATTTTTCTGTAATGTGTACTGAATGACGGAATTTATGTAAATCTGCATTTAAAAAGTTACTACTTTAATTTAAGGTCCATAGTTAGTTTGTTTTTACTATACAGCGAAATTGTAATTTGTAATTTACGTAGATTTAATTGCTTTGGGATAAAATTTTCGATGTTTTTTTTTTTATTTAAAACGATAAAAATCGATTCAGTAAACGATTCTGAAAAACTAATTTCAGGATGTGCATTAATTATGTTACATGCTGTATAATATTTTATTAACTCAATTGTAAGTGTAACTTAGGATTATTTCTGTTAACATTGTAATATTATGCGATTAAATAAATTATTAATATCTCCATTTGCTTGGTCTTTTCCTGACTTAATGTCAACTTTTAGTCTACTTTTTGTACGTATACCCATACGTACAAAAAGTAAAGATGTCCACCGTGTAAAGATGGCACATCACTGTCCGTATTATAGTCCGATGACGGAACCGGCAAAGTGGAATTATATCTATATATCTATACATATAATTAAACAGTAAAAAAGTGTGTCTGTACATTAAAATTATATACAAACATAATAATTGAGGTGGGTTAAGAAATGGTAACACAGCAAAAAATAGTATGTCTGTTTGTCTGTTTGTACACGCTAATCTCCGGACCTACTGGATGAATTTTAATGAAATTTGGTAAGTAGATAGTAGACATCCTGGAAAAACATGCAATAACACATAGGCTACTTTCTATCCCGGAATTCCCATGGGATCGGGATTTACGCGGGAAATCCTCCCACGCGAACGAAGTTGCGGTCTAGTAATAAATAAATTGCACCCTACCCGCATCGCTCAAAATGATTTATTTTCTTCTTATGCCAAATACGAGTATCTTTTAAGTCAAAGCAAGATTATTTGTAAAATTAGACATTTAGTTTTAAGATTATGCTTACTGGCAAATCACATTTTTAAGCCTAGTTATACATATATTTTCTCTTTAAGTGTTTTTTATGGATAATAGGCTCGCGTTTGACCACCATCTCACCTGATTTTAAGCCATGATATGGTTAAAGATGAAGCAAGCTTACCTAGAAGTAACCTGTTGACTCTTGACTTAAATACCCCCGGGTTATAGCTATCAGGAAACACAGACAGAATTAGATTCAGCATTTCCATCGCACACTCCCCAAAATGTAACCAATAGGTTTGCAACACGCCGCCGATGTTCAAGGCTCTGGAGCTTTGAAATTGCAGAAATAATCGCAATTTTCACTTTTTTTGGTATGGTTGCGGGAGAATTTTAATCAGTATAAGTCCCAGAGTGGGAGGAGTCATTTGACTATTTTCTCCTCGAAGGATAACGATACTCCATCTGCTAATGTTTCTCGACAAAACATTATTATTATAGTGGGATGTCCACCATGTAACGAATGTGTAATGTGTTTAAGAAAATTTATAAATATTTAACTGTACGATGTTATTATTCAACCACGAACTCCTCATAACACAATCCAATTTAAAATGTCCAACGCATACATCAGGAATCGTATAATTTACTTTACCTTCGTACAACAGCGATAATGATTTTAATTTCCATCCACAGTATATCACAATTGAACAAGGTCCTAACTACCACCTAGTAGTTACTATATCGGACACGCAATCAGGGAGTGTAACTTACTAGGGCTGACTCTAAACTATAAACTATTTATTTTTAGGGTTCCGTAGCCGAATAGCAGAAAAAGGAACCCTTTAGGGATTAAGTATAAAATTATACGTTCGAGTATCAAATTAGATGTCACACAACAGCCACAACAGTGCCTTATGTAGACAACATTTAGCCGACCTACAAATATAATTAATATCTCCATAACTCCTAAAATAAAATAAAATATTATGTTTGTTGCCATTTTTATTTCATTTATTTGTTATTTTTTATAATGGTGTAAACGTTATATCTAACTTACTGTTTTTTTTTTTTTCAAGAAAACTAGTAATGCGGTTTTTGTGCTATTCCAAACTATAATCTACCAATGAAGCAGCAAAACTTTGCAATCAATGCATTGCAAGTTTTCTTTTTAAAAACTTTAATGGTTCAAACTTTAATCTGATCACGCAAGGAATCGCCCAGCCGGTGAGACAATTTCCTATAAAGGAGACGCGCACTCGGGCCTCACGTTAATAGTTAAGTATTTTTTAGTTATCATAATTAGTATTTATACACACTGCATGTCTGCTGGAAGAAGTTTCTCATGAAATAAGCAGCACCTTTGTGCTCTTTGTCTTTATTTGTTTTTTTTTTCTTTTGTAAGTGTCATGTGTACATAAATAAATAATAAATACTTACCGAATTAATGGTTTTTTATATTTATTTATCATCTAATGCGGTAATGTAGTCAACTTTCATTTTTAAGAACTACAGCCAAACAATTAAAAAGTAACAGCTTACGATCCTTCTAAGTACTTATTGTTACTAACTATAATCTCCATTTCTACGTCACGACAGGACCATAATATATCTCATGGCGAGTTCTCACTATGAACCCACGCAGAGTACAATAAAATAAGTCTATGCCTTCTGCTATACTGTTGATGATACGGAGTGCGCGGATATTGGTATTTGATGACTGAATATGTCAAAAAGTGGCATTTATTCCCTTCTTCCAATTGGTGGTTCAACTTCTATTATATCTATTAATGTAACAACCCTATTCAACCCCTCTAAACACCTACTCGGCCAGAGTCGAGCTAATTGTAAACAGCGCCATCTATACGGCGATCGACGCAACTGGAAATAGATTTCTTTATTAAGACCAGTTTTAATAAATAAATCTATTAATGTAGCACACACTAATTTGGTTTTTGGTATTCCAAATTGATAATAATGAAGTTTATTTTGCAAATTGGTTATTAAATATAACTCGTAATTTTTAAGGTTCCTTAGCCATTATAATTTGTTAAGCAAACATGGTCACTAACACAGAATAGATAAAATTCATTTATTCTGTGGTCACTAACAGTATTGACATTAGAACCTAAAACGTGATATTTACCTGGGCAGTCCGACTCGCACTTGGCGGATTATTTTTCGTCAATTTAAACTAAGTTCTCTACTTTATAATGTGCTATTTAATCCTTTCACTCCTTTCTATCTTAAGGAACGTTTTCAGTTCCTCTGTGACACACATTCTAGATCCTTGAGATCATCGGAAAATCTAGAGTTGAGTATTCGTATGCATTCCACTTCTTTCTTTGACAAATCTTTTACCATACAAGCAGCTCGTTTGTGGAATGCATTACCCATAGATGTGAGGCGTGCTCAAACGCTACCAGCGTTCAAAAGAATGGTGAAGGAGCATTACCTCTCCCTATAACTTTTCCCCTTCTTTCTCAATTATACATGTAATATTTATTAGTATATAATTTTGGTATTGTATGTAATTTATATTATTATGTTCAATTATATGTTTGTACACTGACAGCCCTTAATCTGTCTCCTTTAAGTTTGTCCATCCAAAGGTTGTCTGTAAGAGATCGCCCTGTGCGATAAGACCGCCCATTGTACACTAGTTTAATTTTTTTGTATCTATAGAAATATTGTAAGGTGTACAATAAAGTATATAATAAATAAATAAATAAATATATGATATGAAGCCAGTATTTCCTAACTGACTACTCTGAGAAGAAACACCGAAACAAACTCAGAGGTCAACGTCTCTTTTAAAGTCCATATAATGCGTACTTGTCAAATTACTCAGAGCGATTGTGATACTATAGAGCGCCATTATTTCAACTGTTAGTAAGAAAAGTAATAAGATGTAAACTAATACTTCAGGAAAATATCTAGAGTTAAGTAAAAGAAGCATCCTAAGGAGATGTTGACTCGTCGCGGCGCAACAGTCGACGCTAGATTCTCTGTGGAGGGCCGAAACACGTGTCGAGTGACGTTTGTTTGCATGTAGTATGTTTTATTGCATCCCTTCTGTATGTGCATATATATGCGGGCGGGAGAGCCATACTGCATACTGCATGCCAGATTGATCGTCTAGATTTTGGCGGAATTAATACTAGACATTTTCCTAAAGTATTAGTTTGGTAAGTATGGATTTTCGCAAAGTAACGCGATTCCATTCTGTATAGTAAGATGTATTTAGATAGATAAAAATATAATTAACATAATCAACCTACATCGTTCTCACTATAGTGGGAACTATACACACACACACAGGCCTCTTCTCTACGAGGAAATGGTCTAAAATCCACCATGCGGCCCAGTGTGAGTTGGTCAATGTCGAATGCCTTCAAATTTTTTGAAAGTGTTCATTTAGATCTACAGCATATATTTTTTTAAGATTATTAACTCTCTTACTTTAAAAGTTAGAGACTCACATTTCAGGCCGCGAGCGCAAAAACGGCCTAAGTAACATTTTATTAAAAAATTAGTTAGTGGACCTGTCCTCTTCAAAGAGATTTTTGAAGTGATTTTTGACTTCATGCTTTAAAAAGCACCGCGGGAAGCTCTTGGTTCCGGCTGCCAAGTACATATTTCACAGTCATTACGGGTAGTCAGAAGCCAGAAAATGTGATGCCAGTTTAGCCAAGCGGTATCGTGTAAGGTACCCAGTTTCTGGGCTGTGGCTGTGACTCATTGCACTCGTTATACATTAAACAGACATGAATGTAAGAATAAGTTGAAGGCTTGGTTATTCACATTGGACTATACCAAAACGGAATCACTTTTAATATAAATTCCGCATCTGAACATACGCCCGCATACACACACACAATACAAATACACACCCACACACAAACACACACCCACAAACACACGCACACATATACACACACACATAGCATATAAGTAGATAAATGGCAATCTATACATCTAATTAATAATTGTTCTTGTTTTTGATTACCTGTATTATTATTTTTTAATTTGTTTTCTTTTCTTTTCATTTAATTTTTTTTTTGAAGTTTACACCGTCTTACACGGGCTATAAGCAAAGAAAAAAATTCTGTTTTTACTGCCTCCGAAGATACGGGTCTTTGCCTAGTTTTGGTGGCAGCAGGCTATGTAAAATGCTCTGTTAAATTATTGTACCTACTTGTTCTAGATATTAAGACATATGTAATTTTATGGCTGTGTTCCAAATAAATATTACATTACTCAGCTGCAGGGGCGTGCGCTCCTTGAATGCAGAAATGCAGTGCTTTACTTGCCATTCACAGATATTTTAATGAAACGTTCGTACGTTTTAGATGACTTTAATTAGTAGTAAATAAATGAATAAACAAAATATTAATAACTTAAAAACGCCTAATATTTTATAAATTGCACCTATTTGCAAGCACACAAACATTGTTTGCCAGGCGCTGCGAATTAATGTACCTAATTCCCAAGTCATGCCGCGGATTCACGAAGGAAAATTGTTCGCATGTGTGAAGTAATTTTACTGTCCGTACAAGTTCGCAAACGCACACACCCATGAATGTCGAAAGCCGCCGGTCCTGTGGCATGATACCACAGACTACATAGAGATACTACGTATGCATGATACAAAAGTTCGGAAATGTTCGTTGCCGTTCCGAGTAAAAATAATAGACAGAATAGGCTATTTGACTGGTTTCTAAAAACCATCTCATATTATTTATTGGTGTATAAGGACCCTACAAATAATATTTATTATCATATTTTATAAATATTTCGTTAAAAAAAAGCATTACAAAATATAGTGATTATATAAGCTGTCAAAACCATCACGCCCCGTTAGGAGTATATGTGTTCTGTGGTCACACGTCTGTATATCAACATTGGGGAAGTCAAATCGAAGTTTTGTCGTTTTATGTAGTTTAATAAAGTTTCTGGCTGTAATTTACTGGAAAAAATGAGTTATAAATGGTGTGCAGTACCAGGGTGCACAAATACAACGATAAAGATGCTATTTATACCCGCTATTACCGCGAGAGGAGCTATTTATAACCGTTCCAAAAAATGTTAAAGTTTGTAATAAGTAGTTACAACTTGCAAGCAGAAATACTAAAGAAATAAAGGATAGTTCGATAATTTTCTTCTTTCAGGATCATTTCGATGTAAGTAAACATGTTATTATTACTAACTTAAAACATTTTTACAATATAGTTATTCTACTGTTTTAAGGTTAGATAACTGAGATGTTTTTTTTTTGTATTATACCTGAATAGCCACAAATATTTCAATATTCAATTATATTTATTACCACTAAATACATCAACATTTATGGCTTTAAAACAACATTTAAAAATATTTCAGATTGAGAAAGATATGGCTATCAATATAATATGAAATTAAGCAAGAGCATAATCATGGTAGATGGAGTTGTGCTTACAAAATTTTATTGCCAGGAAGACCGCAGGAAAAGGATGAGTGATGCTAGTACTTCTAGACATGTATTTGTTAAAAAACAAAGAACCCAACTCATTCAAGAGTGCCAAGACACACTGATGCAGGAAGTGTTAAGTGAACCCAGCCCATCTAGCACCCAACCGACTACAACACCTGTGCATTGTGCAAGAAGTAGTTTTAATGACAAAAGGTATGTATGACGTACATCTTTTTCGTCAAATAAAGTTGGCAACCCTAGCCGCATTACCAGTGTCATAATTCTGTGCCCGCCCATGCTTAGCGGCATCGGTGAGACTGGAAGCCGACACCAACATTTTTGGAAAAACCTAAACAGTTGTTGATTTTTTAACTTTTTGATCGAGTCCAGAGCTCAGACTGCAGTAAAAAAGCAGAGAATCCTACTCAAGGTGAGGCGGTACTTCACGCCTGGACAGCTTCTAAATCTGTATGAAGCACAGATCCGTTCCTGCGTAGAGTATTGCAGCCACTTGTGGGATGGCTCTGAAAAATACCAACTTGCTGCATTGGACTCGATCGAGCGCAGAGCTAAAAGGCTTATAGGTGACGAGGTGCTACTGGACAAGCTTCATAGCCTGGCTCATCGGCGAAACGTTTCTTGCCTGTCGGTTTTCTACAGATTGTACTTCGTGGAGTGTGCGCAGGAGCTCCATGACCTGATCCCTACATCTGCCTTTCACTACCGGTCTACAAGACGCACTGCTGGGTACCACCCACACTTAGTTGATATTCTTGTCGTACCAAGCGCTTCTCCTCCACATTTATTGTTCGCACAGCCAAGCTGTAGAACTATAAATGTTGAAATTCAAAGGCTTTTCAATTGTCCTTTTGGAATTAACTTTAGCAGTCATACGCCCTCATAAGTTTTCAATAAGGATATCACACATATATGCACGAATAAGCAATAATGTGAAATGTCGATAAACTAGTAATTTGAAATTTCACCTGTAGAGGGTGACAAATGTCAAGACAGTGAAAAGTTTTAAATGTCAAGATGTTATTGTAAAGTTTATTGCGAACGTTACATCCATATCGTTAGGGGCCATCCGTTTATAACGTAAGGTTTAGGGGGTGAAGCGTGCGTACCTACTTCATTTTTACAAGGTTTTATTGTATGCTGCTCTACATTAACTATAAAGCCGCTATATCCAAATAGTACTTCTCGAGTAAACGTAAAAATAAGTAGGAAATGATTTTTCTACAAAACTACGCTAGCTTGGACTATGGTTGTAAATTAATTTTGTGGGCATACTTTCTGTACACAATATAGGTATGAAATTTTTTATGTAAATATTAATTATATTTTAGTCGCTTTTTTGGAAATAACGAAAATTATGGGGGAAAATTATTACTTAACTGCTCAGCAATTTTTTTTTTTTATCTCGAGAAGTGTTAATTGTAGCAAAATGATTCTAAAGTAATTTTAAGGATACATTAAAAACAGAAAAATGATCTTCTGTGGCTTAACATCATTTTAGTTAGTGCAGTTATGTCCGTACTCATTTAGCTAAATTTAAAACGGTAAAAAATGACGTGTAAAAGTGTTATCTATAACCAAGTAGCTTCTGTCAGAATGGTTTTCCCGCGTAAATCCCGATGCCGTGGAAATTCCGGGATAAAAAGTAGCCTGTGTTATTCCAGGATGTCAACTATTTACACACGAAATTCTATTCAGATCCGTTCTACACTTTTATCTAAGGAGTGGAATTCTCTGCCGGAGTCGGTGTTTCCTGATAGCTATAAGCTGGGAGTCTTTAAGTCAAGAGTGAATAGATTACGTCTAGGCTAGCGTGATCAAACGCAACTATTATCAATAAAAAATAAACAATTTTTTTTTCCGTGTTAGCCCACTCCTGACCTCGACTTCGCCTGATGGAAAGCGATAAATGAGGTCTACGATGGAACGAGCGAGCCCGGAAGATGACACAGAAGCCGGCAGAGTATCCCACATCTTGGCTGTGCGCACATTAAATGTGGAGGAGAAGCGCTTGGTACGACAAGACGGTATATCAACCAAGTGTGAATGGTACCCAGCCGTGCGTCTGGTAGACCGGTAGTGAAAGGGAGATGAAGGGAATTTTCCAAAGATCAGCTGAACTATTGAACATTCCTGGATACATGGGGTTAAATTGGTAGGTATTGAATTCCTCCACCTCTGGGACACCTTAAATCCATACCTCCTTGATGCAACCTGTATGAAGTAAGTGGACTAAACTTACCTCTTAAATTTTTGAATGCAGACAAGGGACTCGGTGTAGGTACCTAGAAAAAAGATAAATAAACACATAAGATTATTTGTTTTCATTTGCTAACATTAGTAAAAGTTAAATTCGGTGTTTTTAGGGTTCCGTACCCAAAGGGTAAAAACGTGACCCTATTACTAAGGCTCCGCTGTCTGTCTGTCTGTTACCAGGCTGTATTTCATGAACCATGATAATAAATTATTATTATATGATTTCAGCAGTTCAGCGGATTGTATGGACTTCAAAAGAGATGTTGACCTCTGAGATTGTTTCGATGTTTCTTCTCAGGATAGTTAGTTTCTTAGGGTTCCGCACTCATAGGATAAAAATGGGACCCTATTACTAAGGCTCCGATGTCTGTCTGTCTGTCAGCACGTGTGATAGCTAGACAGTTTATATTCTCACAGATGATGTATTTCTGTTGCCGCTATAATAACAAATACTAAAAAGGGAAGAAAAAATTTAAAAGAAAGCCCGTTACCGACCTGTATACTTTATTGATATCGATAAAGAAGTTACTACAATAGCTCAGCACTATTTAGTCTGATAGATTGGTAGTACTGTTGTATGATGTCTTGTTCCCCGTGTATGTTCGTTCATTTGGTATTGAAGTGACATGTTACCTGTTTTTATTTTTTTTGTACTAAGTCCCGTCTCTTAAAACGTGTATTACATCCTCTTTGGGTGATACTTCTTTCATTGGAGGAGCAACAGTAGCCCAATGGTTACGGGCCTAACAATATGTATGTCGTGAGTTCGAAACCTGACTGTTACATTACTATGGATTATTAATATCGTCGCCACTCCTCTCAAAACGTTGACGGAAAACTTTGTGAGAAAACCGGTAAGTACTGGGACCAATCAAAGACATGCTATGCACCACCCCGTACTGGACCCGCGTGGTGATTTTTAAAGCACCTGCATAAAACATAATTTGAACTCCCGCCCTTTCAAATCCTACCATTTCCTGCGCACACAGCGCCACCTAACGTTTTTAAAACTCACCAATTAGTTCCCCGCCATAACTCACCACTGAACGAATTGACTCCGTAAAATTATTGTGAAATACTGCAACCAAGTGCTATCAAGACATTAATTGTGTGTGCCATCAACCTGCTATCGTCTAAATCAACAAGAATCAAGAATTGGGGCGCCCCACAGCATAAAATCACAGGTATTCGGAGCCAGCCGGCTCTCTTCAGCGAGCTTCGGTGAGTCCCTTCTACCTTTCCCTTTAGATACAGTCCGCTTTCCTATTAAATAGAATCATTCGTTAACAGTGATCATAGAGAGTTTTCTTTTAAGGATGATAAATCATCCAATGACTGTCTCCCGATCTGCGCGAATCGGGAGGGTGTGTCAGATTTTTACTGACTAAAACCCATCCGTGTTCCGTAATTTGCTCTTCGTTTTCCGAGGCCGCGGTAACTCTTTCGAACGATTCCGCAACCCCAGCTGGCAACGGCCCCCTAGTGGACCCCGACAATTTTGCTGACACTGTATGACGCGCGCGTGGAACACTTGGCGCCGTCTACACGGGCCTGGTTTCAGTCGGGCGGCGAGCTATCCATTGATCGCAGCCCGCAGGCAAGCGCCTACGGTAGTTGGGAGTCACCCTGTGACTTCCGATGCCCGGAGCATCAACTGCGACGAACATAATAAGCTGAATTATAATATAATGGTTTCCTGATTGCTTTGTGAAAGATTGCTTCAGTAGTAAACTAAATGACCTTAGCTTCATACTATCTAATGACACATTAACAAGCGGCAAAAGCACGCATGTGCGTACTTAGCTAATATATAAATACGAAAGTTTGTAAAAAAGTTTTACGAAAGGATGTATGTAAGTTTTTTGCTCTTTCACGCAAAAACTACTGAACAGATCAGAATGAAAGTTGATAAGTAGATAGTTGACATCCAAATAACACTTATCCCGGAATTCCCACAAGATTGGGATTTACGCGGGAAAACACCCCCATGCGAACGAAGTCGCAGGCAGAAGGTAGTTCTAAATAAATTCGGCTGTTTTGTAGGATAAAATTGTCTCTCATTATCTCTTTGTTTGTAAGTAACAAATAATAATAAAAATATCAATTAATATACAAAGTGTAACGGAAACCCCATATCTATTCAAAAGGGCTGAAGACAACATATGGTATGGAGTCTCTATGCAAAGTTTCAGCTCAAAATAAGTGACTCACAGAATTGACCCCAAATTCTTGGTTTCATATATTTCTTGAATACCAGTAATAACAAACGTGTCACAGCACTATCATCACTTTCCACGTCACTTGCCAATAAAACGATAATTCTCTTCGTTCTTCTTAATTTGAAAAATTCGGCCTCTGGTATCAATGTATTGAAATTTCTAATATGCTCCACACATGTAGACATAGGATTAGAAAACCCTTGCCATATCGTTTGTTATCATCCAAAGAAGCCGTTCAATCGGTATGTATATGCCCTTTAAATTACACGTTGTAGGTATATTGGTATGTATAATAAATGAAAATATGTATGTTAGTTAAGAGGCTTTTAGAATTACGCTGTATTTTTTCTGGTGCAAGAATCGAACCCTAATCATGCAGCGTAGCAGCGAATCCCTCAACCACTACACTCCAAAGCACGCACAAATCGAATTATAGATCTTAAGTCCACCATCTCTGTTGATACCGTTTTCGTTAAAAGCTTTCAATTGAGAGGCACACCCCATAATGACATTTGATTGTCCCCCATGACATATGAGAAAAGCAAATCATTTCAAAAATCCAAAGCATTATTACATCAAAGTACTATAAACCCCCATAGAAGTAAACAACAAACGAATTCACACTTTAAAACTACTAGCACACAGTCCAAAATCACTTGCACAAGTTTCACAGCACACAAATTGGGTTATTATAACAGTTTCAAAGAACTATGTGACGTATTTTTACGAGTTAAGGTTGGAATTTGTTTGGGTTAGAGGTTTAAAGTGCAAATAGTTTTAAAATATGAATTTTTAGTTAAAGCAGTGTTTCTGTTGTGTTTACATCAATGACTAGCAATGTTTAGTGGGTTTGCCTGCTTTTTTTATGAAGATTTAACTGGTTGTATTTTTTTGCCCGACGACGGTGAAGCGTAAAGGAGGGTTATGATTGTCACCGGTATGTAAGTATGTCTGCTCATCTGTTGCCTTGTAACTTCTAAAAATCTAAACATAATTCGAAAATTAAGGTATCGGTAATTGCCTCTTGCTCGTTCGTTGTTTTAAAGCTGCTAGCTTCAGCCCGTTTCCCTCAAGTGTAAAATTTTTTCAGCAGAAAAAATGAGCGTATTCAAATCAAACTCTAAATATTTTATTTCACATAGGCCTACATGGCCACTTTAAAAGATCGCCAGAAGTTAGAGCACGGTTCAAAATTGATCGTTTTCTATTTCTATGGAGAAGAACTGGCAAGAACACAGAAATCAAAAATATAGGAGAAGTGGTAAGGGGGCGTATCGGTGTCCGCGCGACATGGCCACAGGGCTCATGTCACAGGCAAGTGGCCGTCTCTGCGAACTAGTGCGCTTTCGACGGCGATCGTGATAACATATATGAATGCCGAGTTTTTCTGTGGTATCTTGTAAAAACCGAAGCCAAAATCAAAACTATGTGAATCATGGAATCACTTACCATATGTAAGTACAAGTATTTTACAATATTTGTCTTTAAAATCATGAAAAACAATACATCGTAAAATCTTTCTTGGTTTTACTATGTTATTTTTGTTTTCAAATATCAGAACGACTGTACTACTTTTGCTATAAATACATTGCTCCTTAACCACCACTTGAGTTCGTCACTAAGTAACTGGACAAGCAATGTAAAAATAACATACGAAACTGTATTACGCGGATTCATCGCGTAGTGAGGCCGCCACTTCTTGCGACGAATTAGTGATGTGCTTGTGCAGATCCACTAACGTATGCTATCGACAGCAATGTCGATTGACGAATGAAATATTGCTATTATAGTTCAGGGGTTTTTCAACCGACGACAAAAAAAGGAGGAGGTTATCAATTCGACGCGTATATTATTTTTTTTTTATGTATGATCACCGATTACTCGGAGACGGCTGAACCGATTTGGAAAATTCTTTTTTTGTTTGAAAGGGTATACTTTGAAATTGGTCCCATCGTCACCAAGTCAGGATCTGATGATGGGATCCTAGAGAAATCGAGGGAACTCTTTAATATTATAGGCACACCTATAGTGATTTGAGTATTTTTATAGTAACTTGTATAGTTGCATTCGAAAAGCACCATTTGTGAAGTAGACCTGATGATGAAGACCACCGATGGCCACTGGAACTACTCAATATATAAGTAGGAATAATAAGTAGTTCATGTGTTCCGCTTCGATTACTTGAATGTGGTTATTAAGCACAATATGCTCGTCATAATGCATATGGTGAAGTGAAGCTGATGGTGAACTACCAGGAGAACTCCTCAACAAATAACAGCCCAACATTGGGAAAAGCAATATTTTGTAAATGAATATAAGTAGTTGACATTTAGGCTCTTGTAACTAGGTAAATTAAAAATCGAGCAACTAAAAAGAGTGAAATAAAAACTTTTTACCAAAAAATTAAACCGACTCCCAAAAAACACTGCAAAGTGAAAAATAACTTTAATTTCGGAAGTCGGTGCCAAAAACGAAAATACAAAACTAAAGACCGGTAAAAGGTTTTTTATAACATACGGAAACCTCTAAGAAAATTGGTTTAACTTTTATTTTACATGAGATGACAGAAATAAAAATACGTTGAAATGTCAAGTGTACAAAAAAGTAAAAAAAATAAACAATTTATTTTACGCCCGCAGCATGCGTAAGGAGTTCCGACGTCGCTGTCGCTACAATAGTTTATTTTTCAATCTGTCAACCGTTTTCGCCCGGTGTAAATAATGTTATTTTACTTATTTTGATTTTTTTAGAGAGTACTAGAGAAATGCGTAACCAATATTCGTAAAGTAAGTTACTTTAATTTTAGGTTAATAATCGGTGGTGTTTTTCGGTTTAGAATTATCGTATGTTATGCCTTATCCTATGTTGCTGTTTCTTTATTTTTTATGGTTTTTGTATTTTACTTCCGTTGAAGCTTCGAATGCGTTATAATAATCGGCATGGTTCAGATAATATATTAGTGAATTTAGCTTAAAATAAGTCAATATATTCATGCTATTTATTTGTTAGGCATGGATGTGTGTTTGTTTTCATATATTTAACAATTTCTCTACTAACTAGGATTTTTCTTATAACAAAAACCTATTATAACCTACTAAACTATTACCTGCGGGGTAATTGCGTAACACACTTACAGTAGGAATCGGTTTCATTATGCTAAATCAACAACACTCACTGTGGTATTTACGTTGTTGAGCAGACCAATATTTTGAACATATGTAGCAATGGATTAGCAATATACGTCAAAATCATTCAGATCTTGATTTATAGTGTGGTACGTAATTATTGCGATGCTTATTATATGGTGACGTTTAGAAGTAGCTTAGGATGTATGTAAATGATAAATAAGTGGTTTTCGTACTTTTCAACTTCCCAAAAGATGGTAATATAAAAAAGGAATGGATTGATGCCACAGTCATGCCACCTAACTGGTACCCTACACAAAATAGCACCATAAATACTCGGTTCACTTCAGCGCAGAAATGTTCCAGCCTGAATGGACAATTCCAAAATTAAGAGTACAACTGATTTTTGCAGAAGTGGGTTAAATTTTATTTTATTACTGAAAGCTATTCTCATGTTTTAGGACATTCATAAAATCAGTCATTCAACTTTTCAGGATTCTATACAACCTATATGGCTGGTATGTTCCGATCAAGAGCGTAATGTAAGTTAACCTCAACTTCTATTTGACCTATCACTATGATAATTAAATATTAAGATTTAAGTCGAAAGCGCCAGGGTAGCCCTTAATACTTAGTAGGTAGTACTTAATAATAATTATGTAATGTTATGTTCTTAATAATATGTTTATTGTTATTATAATATTTTCTGGACATGCCATTTTTTATTTGGTTCATTTTCAGGTGCCCAAAAAAAATGTACAATAACAAATGGAAGAATCGATAACTTTCCGATTTAGTCAATCACTAGCGTATATGTAAAATAAATTGCTTTTGCACAGCACAACGATAGCGACCGATGTTTTTGTGTGGGTAAATTCTAAGGTGCATGGTAAATACACGCTGTGATTGACGGAATAAGGTTTATTATCGATTGTATAGTACGTTCTGATTTAGGAAATGCGGGTGTGTGCGCGAGTGCGTATCTATTGATTTTATTAAACTGCATGTGTAGTTGTTGCCCCGCCCAGCGCCTAACTGGAGACACACGGTTCCGATATAATTTCTTCTGTTGACCACATCTAGTTATTTATTTTATCTATGGGCAAGAAACTCCACAGTTCCTCTTTTCAAAATATCATTTTTACAATGTAGGTATTATATACAGGTTAAATGATAGTAGTAAATGATCTTTATTTTGCAAATTGGTTATTAAATAACACTTTCTCACGTCATTTATTTTGTAAATTTAAACTAGATGAGGCCGTTGTTTACTACCCTGAGAAGAAACACCGAAACAAACTCAGAGGTCAACGTCTCTTTTAAAGTCCATACAATATATCCATCCATATATATACTGGTTAAAAATATATGGGAACCTTGTAGGTTACCGTCTGAGGCGATCTTTTGAGGAAAGATGGTCACAGATTTGAGTGGGCCTGTCCATACAGTGCAAGCATTTGTCAGTTAATTAGGTATGAGAAAACAGTATAGACCAAGGTAGCTAGGAGAACCTTGTACCATGTATCAATGTGCCATTTTTTCTTTGTAATGTGATCGTAGACGTGCCGTCAAATAATTTTGACTTTGTGATTATTAGAAAATAATAACCCATAAAAAACAATACTTGTCAAAAAAAGTCTCGCAACTCAATTCTTCTACCTTAAAAAGTTGTGAGATCCATGTAATACCAAGTCGGTTATTAATTAATTCAGTCCCTACATATGGGACCTTCTTTTTTAAGTTGTTAGTAATTATCTAACCTAACAACATCTTATAGTGACCATATCAATATTAAAATCTTTAACGTTTTAAATAAATAGATTGACTCGGCCATCGCATGAAAACACAATATATCTCACAAGTAATACATATATAAATTAGATTGTTTAGTGTACATATATAAATTAGATTGAACAATATTTTAGTATTTCCTTGATTCATACACTAAACACTAATTGTAAGTATTCTAAATTTGAAGCTTCTATGTCTGCTAGAAGTGCCTTAGACTTTTGATGATCGGTCAGTCAGTGAGTGACAAAATTAAGAAACTTTGACTCGTTATAATTCTTAAACTTCTGGTTCAAATAGAATGAAATTTGGAACATACCGTGTTTATACAATGCTTGCTTGGTTACTGAAAATTCAGGCTTCTAGTTTTATCCACAACGAAGTTATAGGGGGTCGAAAATGGCCTGAACTGCTTCGAGAAAAGGATGGTACGGCCGTGCCGCTTTTTTGCTCGACTTGGCGGGGGCACTGCTGTGCTCCCAGATAATAGTATCAACTTAAAACCCTTTATTTACTACAAAAAGGTATATTTTTCAATATTTCTCTTCGAATACTCTGTAGTGTAGGGTCACTCACGGTTGCTCGTCATAAAATACCTACTTCAGACTAGTGCATCATGAATTTCATGATCAGTGACGTGCCTAAAATATTATGTCCCGTGCCATTGTCACGCGTGCCATTGGTTCGCCATCACTGGTATAGACCAATTAATACAGCACATTGAATTACAAATTAAAAATTGTAAAACAAATCTAAGAGTCTACAGTGTTCTCCTATTCACAAAAAGCTTTATAATATAAATTATTCTCCAAGCCCTAAGCTACCTTGTGATGAAATTTGTAATTTCATCAGAATACGAATAATTTCCGAGGGCGGGCTTATTCTTCCTCATTCCTTCCACAACTATGACACACGCACATACACATACCATACATGCAGTAAGCGTTTTTTATAATTGCAGGTTTTACAACTGTTATAATTATTTTACTGTGTAAAAAAGTAACAAACACGACAGGACAAGACACTGACTCCCGTAACACAGGTTATTGCCTAGCTCAGGAGTCAGGGCTTCAATGTCTTATGTAGGTACCTATAATTTCCGGCCTATAATTTGTATACCTATAATCTGACTACCTCAGAGTATTTATTTTAGCAAATATACATAATTACGTACTCATCAAATACTTAAAATATAAACTAGAATAAAGCATCAAAAAATTGATCCTCATAATATAATTTATATGTATAAAAGAAAGTCGTGTTAGTTACACTATTTATAACTCAAGAACGGCTGAACCGATTTGGCTGAAAATTGGTAGGGAGATAGCTTAGAACCATCCTAGTATTATATACATTTTTATCCCGAAATTCCACATTGCCACGTGGTATGGCAATACTTAACTTCTGTCCAAGGTAAGCCAGCACTTGGGTCACGCGAAGTGTCAACTAGGCGTCTGGAAAGATCTTTAAATAATTTGTGAGCACTCGGACCCCACGATCCCAGGGTTTCAACTTTCAAGCCTTTTTTAGTACGAGCTCTAGCTCCCTCCAACCTCCAACTAAGCTAAATATGCTTGTATCTGGAGTGGGTTCACGACAATAGTGTAAAACATTCGCTGGCAGTGAGCACTTACCCTGACACCACATTACGACAGTAGAATTTTCCATACTAAATGACAAATCAACGTAGTACTCGTGCACAAGCAAGCAATATGAAACTACCTACAAAATACTCGTATTACGGCAGTAAGAAATATGAAATTGCTCATAATATGACAGTGGATATTGCTCTTCATAATACTTATATGAAAAATTATCGTGAGACGACGTACTCTTAAAATTAAGTGGCCCGTCCCTCGACGTACTGTCATAACGCACTATTTTAATTTCCCGCCTAACGACTTACTGTCAGTGAACGTGGTAATGGGTTGAGTCGAACCTGCGATCTCTCGATCACAAGTCCTTCTTTCTTAAGAACATACCACACTACAATCCTTCTTTTTGGCAGAGACGCAGTTGGGTAATAATATTTAGACACAAATTTGCTCTTCAATATTTGCGCCTCCAACGTTTAAGCTCTTCCCTTATAAGACCCTTTTCAAGTATACAGGGTGTTAAGTTTGTTTTTCCTTTTCCTTTCATCGAAAGCCGATCAACTTTACCCAAGAACTGTATCTAAAGAAAACTAATATTTTCCCTTTCAAATAAATTTAGAAAAGGTTGGTTGACATTTCCTGTCAGTCAATGACTTTTTTTGGGGTGGGAAAATGATCGAATTACTTCTCCCGCGAGAAGTCATTCGATCATTTTCCCACCCATATAGGTGGAGCGGAATAGAGTGTCAGACTTCTACTGACTAATAAAAACTTTTTACCAAAAAATTAAACCGACTTCCAAAAACACTGCAAAGTGAAAAATAACTTTAATTTCGGAAGTAGGTGCCAAAAACGATAATACAAAACTAAAGACACCGACTACTCACTCTTTTTAGTAGGTCGATTTTTAATTTACCTAGTTAATAGAGCCTAAATGTCAACTACTTATAACCTTTTACAAAATATTGCTTTTCCCAAAGCTGGGCCGTTAATTGTTGAGGAGTTCTCCTGGTACTTCACCATCAGCTCTACATCACCATATGCATTGTGACGAACATAAAGTGCTTAACATCCATATTCAAGTAATCGAATCGCAATCCACGAAATACTTATTATCGAGTAGGTTCGGCGGCCATCTGTGGTCTTAATCATCAAGTTGTTTCCTATACTGTGTAATGTAAGTAAGTTAGTTTGATTCAATAAATATTCATTCATTCATTCATTCAATTCCACTTCGCCAAATGGTACTTTTTGAGAGCAACTGCACAAGTTACTATAAGAAATACCCAAAACGACATAGGTGTGCCTATAATATTTGAAGAGTTTACTGGATTTCTCCGGGATCCCATCATCAGATCCTGACTTGGTGACAATGGGACCAATTTCAAAGTATACCCTTTCAAACAAAAAAAAAGAATTTTCCAAATCGGTTCAGCCATCTTCGAGTAATCGGTAATGATACATTAAAAAAATATATATACATATATACGGGTCGAATTAATAACCTCCTCCTTTTTTGTCGTTGGTTGAAAACCCACCCTATTCCTTCAGCTGCCTTTGCGTTCTGGGGCAGCGATATCTCGTTAGAACTTTCCCGCAACCCCACAGTAGTTGTTTAACATGATAGCCCTTGGCTAGAGTAGTGTCAGATTTACTGGCTTCTGACTACCCGTAATGACTGTCAAAGAAGTTCAAATAACAACTGGAAGGAACGGTTCAACGTGCTTCCCGAAGCACGGGGTTATTACACCGCCCACATCCAAACTTCGGGCTACTACTGAGAATTGATTACAGAAAATCCCAATAGCACTTTTTGTCCTCGTGTTCAACAATCACACTTGCGGCCACACGATCAATGAGGCTTCACATCAAAAACGTCGTACGAAATGATAATACTATGTTTGTGTTTTGGTTTTGCAAGTAATACCACTCGCGTTTCAAAGAGCAGTGAGCAGCATTGACAGGGTTCGATAGGGCGGAGTTTTTAGACGTAAAAGTCTGCAATCACATGTTGTCGCTTGGCAAGTTTATTTGGTTGGTTTGGTTATCCTGTTGACCTAGTGTTCAGTGGCCCTGACTGCTATGCGCAAGGTCGATTCCCACCCAGGACAAATGTTTGTGTAATGAGCACGATCATCTGTTCTTTGTCTGGGTGTAATTTATCTATAATATGTATGTATTTAGAAATTTATATGTATGTTTATCAGTTGTCTAGTACTCATAGCATAAGCTCTGCTTAGTTTGGGACTAGATGGCGTTGTGTGAAGTTGTGGAATATTATTATTAATATAAGTAAAGCTTATAAAAAAACACGTTGAAATTTATTCATTTTCACGCGTAAAAGTAGTTTTAGCAAAGCGCCTCGCCGTAACCACCCTGTATAATACGGAACTTTAGTAAAAAGGTATAGGAGCCCCTAGAGTCCCCGTTTTCCGTACAAATTGCATTTCAGATCGAGGATCCTAAATCAAATAGATTTTGGTTGGTTAAAAGGTTTGGTTTATTGGTAGTGAAGTTTTCTTACAAGTAGTGTGTAAATGGATTTATTTATTTACTAGGAATCGTGCTGGGCTTCGCTCCCTTAGACTTTATTATGATAATAACATAACGGCTAAGGAGTGGAATTCTCTGCCGGAGTCTGTGTTTCCCGATAGCTATAACCTGGGAGTCTTAAGTCAACAGTGAAGTCGAAGATGAAGCACGCCTGCCTAGAAGTAACCTATACTATAATAATTCATTGATAATAATAATAATAATGTTTATTTGGCTTAAATAATTTTTATGTTAACCATATGAGCACTGTCACTTAAACTAGGTATAAACACCTGTGCTATAAGCAACAGTTATATAACTCAAAGGTGACTGACTGACTGACATAGTGATCTATCAACGCACAGCCCAAACCACTCGACGGATCGGGCTGAAATTTGGCATGCAGGTAGATGTTATGACGTAGGCATCCGCTAAGAAAGGATTTTGCGAAATTCCCACGGGATCGGGATTTACACGGGAAAAACTTCCCACGCGGGCGAAGCCGCTGGCACAAGCTAGTTACATATATAAACAAGGTAATTAAAAGTTAAAAATTAATATTAAAACAAAGTAAAAATTAGGTACTAAAAAGTAGAATATTTGTACGAGACATAATTACGTTAGTATGTGTGTGTGTGCATGTGGGTGTGTATATAATTTGGAATGTAATGCATACGTGTAAGTAAGATATGTAGCAATTTAGTGTGTAAAAGCGTTACCCAAGAACAGTTAATAAATTTTCGGTTTCTTGGTAATTTAATACAACTAACAAGCCTTTAACTACTTTTTTAAATTTGAAATGACGTATTTTCTTTAAGGACACATGTTTACTCATTTTATTGTATATATAAGGAGCTATTATATAGGGATATCTCTTTGCAAATACAATACAATACTCTTTGTGTGGAGTGGTTGATGTCTATTATCTATTTGGGAACCGATACTCGGTAAATGGGTGTGTGCATAAATAAGATTGCGTGAAATAAATAATTGGCGTACGTATACTTCTAGGCAAGCGTGCTTCATCTTCAACCACATCATTGCTTAACATCAAATGAGATGGGGGTCAAACGCGAGCCTATTCTCAATAAAAAAGAACACACAAATTTTTTATACAGTCATTATATTTTCGATCAAAAACCGATTACCCTAACATCGTTGTGATTCATAACCCTCTCGGCAAAATGAAAAAAATGAACCACATAAATAATAGTGCGACAATAGGGTTCGAACTCGGGACTACACGCTGGGCCCTTGTTTTATTGTGAACAAAGCCTTTAGTAATTGAAATCACACCTCTTCACACAACTTCCTACTTTTGCAGTCCGAAAAATGGTAATCTATAACCTCAAACCTTACTCAAGCTTCAAGCTACTTCCGTATCTACATCCAAATTCGTCTAGTACTTTCGAAGATTAACGCGTGCAAACAAACAAACAAACCTTTTCGCTGTATAATATTGGCATAGATTTAAATAGAAAATTTTAATTCGACCAACCCCGTTTCATCAATGGACTACAAGACAAACGGCGATGCGCCATCATTACATAGTGGACATCCCACCCATACGCATTAAACGTTATGGGAATACTTTCATTGTGTACAGCTAAGGAGTGGAATTCCCAGCCGGAGGTTCATGATAGCTATAACCTGGGATTCTTCTTCTTCTGTGCCCAATACATATAAAGTACGTGATCTACCAATGATACGAAGAAGAAGAAGAATCACCCAGATATATATCGTAAGAACTTCACATCAATAATTAAGACCCTTTCACTAAGCTTGCTTTCCTGAAGTATTGAGCAACCAAATTATTATATAATCGTTTTTTAATGACAGGCGCACTCAGGATTCTCCCGAATTGACAAAAGCGTCCATATTTCGTTGGATTATGAATAGACAATTTCTTTTCTGTGAATTGTTAATCGGCACGCCATGCCTTGCTATGAAAACACCCTTGCTTTCTAAAACCTTTTGAATTTTGATCTTTAGAAAGCAAAGATGCTCATCAGTAAAATCTAAACTTATCCATATTATGATCGTAATCAGTATTTTTATATTAATTGGCTTGCGTTTTGCCTACATCTCACCTGATGTTAAGCTGTGATGTGGTCGAAGATAAAGCACACTTACCTAGAAGTAACCTATTCACTCTTGACTTAAATACCCCCAGGTTATAGCTATCAGGAAACACAGACTCCGCCAGGGAATTCCACTCCTTAGCCGTACGCACAATGCAAGTATTCCCAAAACGTTTTGTGCGTATTAATGTTAAATGGAGAGAACAAGTTATTGTCTTAAGAGTTTTATTTTGCTAGAAGAATTAATTTAATGTGTTTTGTTGTTTTTTTTTGTCGGTGGGAAAATCAACAAATAGCTGAGTGGATGATGAGTGTCAGACTACTATTGTCTAAAAATCCACTCTGTTTTGTAATGCCCTTGCATTCCGGGGCCATTTTTTTTCCGGGTGAGGAAATCATCGAATGACTTCTCCCGCTCCGGGTGGAGAGGAAGGGAGTGTCAGACTTCTACTGACTAAAACCTCAACCTGTTCCTTCAACTGCCGTTAAGTTCCGGGGCCGCGGTATCTCGTTAGAACATTGCCACAACCCAGGCATGGGTTCTTTTTTTATTAGCCTACACTAGGGCTTCCAATCCCGCAGCCTGAATTCAATCTCGGTATTTGCGCGACTACGAATTGTCAATCCCACGGGAGTTCGATATTTGCGGGATACCGCATATTGAAAATATTCACTTTTATATAAGGCAAATAAAACAATGAATTAATCAACTTACTCGACATTTATTTACGTATTACTAGTATGAGATCAATCAAATTACACCGTTTATTTATCACAAAAAAAAAAAACAATCAATTAATCTACTAACTCCTACTACTGAGTAAATGTATTCCAGTATTACTACTAGTACTAGTATGAGATCAATCAAATTACGCGTTGTTTGCAACACCGCCGGCCGCCAGTCGCCGAGCGATCGCGCTCGTGAGAGGTCGTAAGCATGCTTTTTTCAGTCCCATAAATCCCGCGGATCCCGCGCCCGTAACCCCGCATCACGCGGAATTGGAAAATGACGCGGGTTCCCGCAATACCGAGATCTCGGTATTCCGGGATTGGACATTCCCTATGAATGTTAAAAAATCCGTGTCGCTCTCCCTTTAATGATAATTAGCTATTGCATAGCTTTTATCACGGGCGTCGTTTCTGTTCGGCAGACTTCGGCATGGTGTTTGTGTGCGTGCGACTAGACGTATAATAATAATAATCCACAACTTTCACACAACGCCATCTAGTCCCAAACTAAGCAGAGCTTGCGCGATGAGTACTGGATAACTGATAAACATACATATATATTTCTAAATACATACATATTGTTTAGTCCAACGTGAAATGAAACGCACCCGTTTGGTTGGCAACATTATTCTATGCTCTTTGACTTTTGACTTGACAGATAGACTTTGTTCGTTGTTGAAAAATGTCGGTCATGGGACCCTGTTGAGTTAATTATAATTGGTAAAATATCGTTTGGAATCGCCTGTTGAAACCGATAATTGGGTCGCGAGTTAACTATTGTTTGAAGTTGTAATGCCCATTTGACGAAAACCCCGGGATATTTTGGATTTATCGCCGTATTGCCTCACCGCGTGGCACGCGCATTTGTTGGAAAAAATAGTGATAAATAGCTTCAATCCGGTGCGAGTTTGGGCTGTGATGCTGAGCAGGACCGCGCCATCTGGAGACTGGCGCCTTGTGAACGTTCTAGAACACGTGACTTACATCACACTATACGTTCAATTACTCATTACCTATACACACGCACACACACGGACGCGGCCTCAGGAAAGGTCGTAGCTTGTCGTCATCAGCTCCTTGGGTAAGTGATTATAATTATTAACCATTAAGGGGAAGCCCAAGGGGCTATTGTGTAACTTGTTTCAAGAGCAACGTTAAGCTCCACGTACCGTGGACCGTTCAGCATACCAGTATCGTTGCGCTGGCTTGGGACTGAACACATATTATAGATAAATTACACCCAGATAAAGAACAAATGATCGTGCTCATCACACAAACTAGTCCTAGGTGAGAATCGAACCCACGACCTTGCGCATAGCAGTCAGGGTCACTGACCACTAGACCAACAGGCCTGTCAAAGGTGGTGGCGAATGGAAATAATTTACAAAGTTGTGACGCTGTCCCCCAGTGATGGACAACGAGAATAATGTTTTAAAGTTGTCTCGCCATCCCCCAGTGGTGGCCAGACAAGTGGTGGAGATCGGGAATAATCGGTGCTATTAGGATTTTTCTGTTAGAAATTTCTGAATAGTAGCCAGGAGTTTGGAAGTTGGTGGTGTGATACCCCCGTGCATCGGAATGCACGATAAGCTGTTGGTCCAGCGCTTGATCTCTCTCCGGTCGTGTCGGAGTGTCGTCCCATCGGACTATGGGAGTAAAGCAACAGAGAGTGCAGCTGTACCTGTGCATACTTCTGTACCTGTGCATACTTGTGCATTATAATATCTCCTGCTCAGATGGCTAATCAGTTAAATGAAATTAGCCGCCGTGACCGAAATCGGTTCGGAGGACTATTCTGTTAAATACTTAAGACTAAGCACTCTAAAATAATATTCACGCAAGCTCCACTCCACCCGACAAGAGAGCAGTAGGGAAACTAGCACTCTTAGAAAATACAGACACAAAACGCGTTCCGTATTCCGGCTTCGCCGACGAGGCCCATCGCGACGTCCACGTACTTGTAACGGAAACCCTCCCCGTCCTTTGCCAAACGAGCCAGCCCGCGATGCTGAGCCAGTAGCGATAAATAACCCGTTAAATAATATGACCCAGCCTGTCTCTTTGCTGCCCTCCATCAACGACCCCGCTATGCCGAGGCCCATGCTCCACAGGGAGTGCCTTTAGCGTGCGGTTGTTTAATGTGTTATTCTAGTTTGTAAGCCCTGGCTGGGGGCCTTTAATTTTAGAGGTCACCACAGGATCACCCGGTTGAGTAGTGACCAGCCTTAGTGTGCTGAACTACGAATGTCCCTACATAAAAATAAAGCAAGCTCCACCCCCCTGCACCCCCAGTTGGGCCGTTGTCTGCTAAACGCTAACGCAGAAGTAATAAAGTTGAATATCGCGTGCGCTCTTTCACCATGTTCGGGTTCGAAACTAAATGTCGTAAGTCTCAATTCTTATTTAATTTATAACTAAAGTAGTAATTGATCTAGAGAAAAAATATCTTATACTTGGATAATCTAAATATATATAACTCAAAGGTGACTGACTAACTGATATAGTGATCTATCAACGCACAGCCCAAACCACTGGACGGATCGGGCTGAAATTTGGCATGCAGGTAGACGTTATGACGTAAGCATCCGCTAAGAAAGTATTTTGCGAAATTCCCACGGGATCGGGATTAACACGGGAAAAACTTCCCACGCGGGCGAAGCCGCTGGCACAAGCTAGTAAACTATATTTTCTTACTGTCAATACTAATTTTAGACATAAAAGCCGAGTAATCGTGATAAAATTTTGAATAATCTCTAAAAAAGACATGATTTTCGATAAAAAAATTAATCGAGCGAAAATGTTCCAATTAAGTACAGTACAGCCGTTCTAACTTGGCGAGTGTGAAGTTAGGCTCTGCAAACTTTAGCGCTTGTGCACTCGTACAAAAATAAAGGTTTTAAAAAAATAAATACCAATAACAGTTGTTAACAGGAATAACAACTGCTAATTGTATTTATTTTTTTAAAACCTTTATTTTTGTACGAGTGCACAAGCGTTAAAGTTCGCAGAGCCTAACTTCACACTCGTCAAGTTAGAACGGCCGCATTGTAACTGATCTTAGACATGTAAAGAAAAAGATCCAATAAATCATATACTAAAGTTCCATTTTGATTGTATGCGTGATTGTTTCAGAATATTAATGCAAAATTACATACAATTTAAGGAGCCGCCTCTTAAAGGGAGCCTCCGCGTAAATTACATAAATAGTAAGTCTATTGTTTAATCCAACGGCTATAAATCATTGCTTTATAAAAATCATGAGTATTTACAAACATGTTGTTAAAGAAAATACAGTGTATTTAGTAAAAAGATTTATTATAGGTACTAAGGAAAGCGATTAGTGGTAATAATTATAGTGACCGTTAATAGCGTGTGTCTTGGTTATATAACAATAATCTTATTACTGATTTTATCATCAGCTTTGCCTTTTTCTAACTATATTATGGTAAGTATTACTAATATTAAGCTAAGTACTAATGTTTTTATGGAGCCACTGACACCGATTTTACAATATTGTAAACATTACACTTAAATCTAAAGTCTTAACTAAATCAATATAATAAAGATATTACATGCATACATACAAAACATGCGCATAAAACATAACCCTACCTTTGCAGTTGGGTAGACAACTAACCTAAGTATGCTAATGTATGTATGTGTTTGTTGCTCTTTCACGCAAAAACTACTGAGCGGATCTCAATGAAATTAGATAGTTGACATCCTGGAATAATACATAGGTTACTTTTTATCCCGGATTGGGTTTAACGTGGCAGGTCCAACGTGAACGAAGTCGCGGGCATAAACTAGTCTAAAATATGGTGACGAGATATTCATACACATCGCTGATGTGCTCCAAAGACGTGCATTGCCACGTTGTAGGGCAAAATAAATATATCTTTACTAGCTGTGCCCACGACTTCGTCCGCGCGGAATAATGACTTTCGGCAGCATTTTTAATTTTTTAGGCTAATGATTTTGAAAACTAAACTCATACATAATTTGAATGTCGTATTTATTAATATCTAATCAAAGGTCTAAAAATAAAAAATTAGTTTCAAGCTTTAAAAATGACGCAATTTCCATACAAACTTTCATCCCCTATTTCAACCCCTTACAGCCCTTTTTTCGCATTAAAAAGTAGCCTATGTCCTTTCTCAGGCTCTAGACTACGTCCATACTAAATTTCATTAAAATCGGTTCAGTAGTTTAGGCGTGATCGCGTAACACACAGACAGACAGAGTTACTTTCTCATTTATAATATTAAGTAAGATTTCTAGGCTCTTCCATACTATGTTTAGGTCGATCAGTCTAACCGGATACAGCTCAGCTTTACGTGAAGCGATTGCCTACCTAACCTCCACAAACCAGTAACTGGGTATCACAATATCTCATAGCAATACTGGTCTCCAATTTTCTGGCATCTACCTACCAGTAATGACTGTCAAAGAAGGAGAAATGACAGCCGAGACAGTTTAAACGTGTTTTTAGAGGCACGGGGGAATCTAGAAATAGTAAATGATTGTTTTAGGGTTCTGTAGCCGAATGACAAAATGTCGAAGCCATTTTATTCCGAAACTATTAAGATTATACATGTGAAACTTGATAGGTAGATGTATTCTGTTAACCGCTTTCCTATTTTAAGAAAAAAAAAACACAAAGTATTTAAAATAAATGGGACTCCCCATACATGGAACTGAAACTGAAAATGTATTTTTTCATGAAACCTATGCGTGTGTGGTATCTATAGACAGGTCTTTAAAAATTATATTGAGTTTTCCAAAAATACTTTTTCATAAAGTTAATCGTTTAAAAGATATACGCTTTCATAGTGGTAAAATGACTTTTAACCAAAGTTGGTTTGAACGAGATCAGGTCGGCAGTTTTTGAGATATGTACAGCATATTTTCTGAAACCGCAAATATAACTTTGTAATTCATACAAACTACTACTACGGAACCCTTCATGGCCAATTTTTTGTTAAAGGATATCACTATAATCTTTTTGTTCACTTAAAAAAACTAGATGAGGCCGGTTTTTCCTAACTACCCTGAGAAGAAACACAGAAACAAACTCAGAGGTCAACGTCTCTTTTAAAGTCCATACAATTCATACTGGCGAATTCTTATAAGAAGCATGTAGGTTTATACCCACCAAAACATAAATGTGAAAATGGGAGCCAAGTTCAATTGTCGACTTCGCCGACAAAAGACTTAAGATCTAAATGAGTGCCAAGTTCTGCAGACAATCCTGAAAATTTATAAGAACGTATAACATTCTTAAGTAAACTTAAAACACAATATCTTGTTTTTTTTTTCTGCTAGAACAATGCTTATTTAAAATTATGACTTTTTCAATTTGAATCGTCGAATGATTTACACAAAGCAAATAACTTATGATCTATTGAACCTCATCATTTGACTTGGCTAGACTTACCGGCAAATCAAATATTGTAAACTTTCAACGAAAATATCAATTTTATTTGTTAATTATAACAGAATAATTACTACAACATTACTTAAATAAACTCCCTAAACTACATATACACATCTAAAAATAAACTAAAATATGGCATCCAGAAATTCGTGCGCATCGCTGTCCACTGGTAAAGTGCCCAAAAGACTGGCGGCATTGCCACGTTGTATGACAATGCTTAACCTCTGTCCAAGGTAAAAGCCAGCCCTTGGGTCACGCGAAGTGTCAACTAGGCGTCTGGATAGATCTTTAAATAATTTGTAATCAAATATTTAGAAGAATAGAACCTTACAATATAAAAAAACTTTTTCGGTCGGAGTCGGTTTAATTTTTTGGTAAAAAGTTTTTATTTCACTCTTTTTAGTTGGTCGATTTACAATTTACCTAGTTACAAAAGCCTAAATCTCAACTACTTATAACCTTTTACAAAATATTGCTTTTCCCAATGCTGGGCCGTTAATTGTTGAGGAGTTCTCCTGGTACTTCACCATCAACTTCACTTCACCATATATGACGAGCATATTGTGCTTAATAACCGTATTCAAGTAATTGAAGCGGAACCCACGAAATACTTCTTATTCCTACTTATATATTGAGTAGTTCCAGTGGCCATCTGTGGTCTTCATCATCAGATCCACTTCACAAATGGTGCTTTTCGAATGCAACTACACAAGTTACTATAAAAAATACTCTAATCACTATGGGTGTGCCTATAATATTTGAAGAGTTTCCTCGATTTCTCCAGGATCCCATCATCAGATTCTGACTTGGTGACAATGGGACCAATTTCGAAGTATACCCTTTCAAACAAAAAAAGAATTTTCCAAATCGGTTCAGCCGTCTTCGAGTAATCGGTGATCATACATAAAAAAATATATATATATATACGCGTCGAATTGATAACCTCCTCTTTTGGTCGTCGGTTGAAAAACAATAACTTGCAATAACATAAAGTTGATAAGTTGTTTAGCTAAATATAAGATGAGTAGTATGTATGACTATCTAAGATGATAGTTGTAACGAGTGATCATAAACCAGTAAATCTGACACTGGTCTAACCAATGGGTATAGTGTTACCCAGTTACTGGGTTGTGGAGCTCAGATAGGCAGACGCTCCATGTAACACTAGTACTCAGCATTCGGTTACACTGGAAACCGACCCCAACTTGGTTGAGAAGACGCTAAGTCGATGATGACTGAGAAACAACGATGATGTGACAATTTAATAATGTTTGTATCTTTTTAGGGTTCCGTAGCCGAATGGCAAAAAACGGAACCCTTATAGTTTCGATATGTCTGTGCGTCTGTCTGTCTGTCCGTCCGTCCGTATGTCACAGCCATTTTATTCTGAATCTATTAAGAGTATACATGTGAATCTTAGTAGGTAGATGTATTCTGTAAACCGCTTTCCGATTTTAAGAAAAAAATTAAAAAATATTTAAAATAAAGGGGGGTCCCCATACATGGAACTAGAACTGAAAATATTTTTTTAATGGAACATATGCGTGTGTGGTATCTATAGACAGGTCTTTAAAAATGATATAAGGGTTTTTAAAACCACTTTTTCATAAAGTCAATCGTTTAAAAGATGTAAGCTTCCAAAGTGGTAAAATGTGTGTGTCCGCCCCCTCTAACTTCTATAATAATGGAGTGAAAAATCTAAAAAAAACATATATCTGTAGATCTTAATTTTGGTTTGAACGAAATCGGGTCAGCAGTTTTTGAGATACAGCATATTTTCTAAAACCGCAAATATAACTTTGTAATTCATACAAACACTATGAAAAACAAAGTTATTTAGCGTAGTTGTAAAAATGTAAATAAGCAAGAATTAAGAAATTTTTAAGGTCTTTTTTATTCGTCAAATAAATATACATATTATTTTATATTATTATAGTTACTACGGAACCCTTCATGGGCGAGTCTGACTCGCACTTGGCCAATTTTTTTCCATGGGTGGGAAAATCATCGAATGACTTCTCCCGCTCTGGGTGTAGCGGAAGGGAGTGTCAGACTTCTACTGACTAAGAGCCCCCGCAAACTGCAGACTTTCTATTGGCCAATAGTTTAGTCGGGTTGGACTGCTAGTGCGCACACCGAGCCAACTAAACAGTTTGGTTGGTGAAGAGTGCGCAGACTAGTCAAAAGTTGGCCGACTATTCTTGAACGATTTGACTAGTTACTGTAGATTGACTGTTGAAGAGAACGGTTGCACAATGAGAATAAATACAAAATTGAAAATAAATGTTATTATTGCTCTCATACAACGAAGGAGGAAAGTCAAAAGAGAAAGAAAGACATTCCGATAGTACCTACTGGGTGCATCCCATCCTCAGTGATAGATTAGTTAGTGTAAAATTTTATACAAGGCATCCCAAATTACTTGATTACCCGAAAAAAAATTTCGCTGTTTATCGAATGAGCATAACCAGCTTCAATGAACTTGTCAAGCTAATTGGACCAGCAATAGCGAAGAAGGATACAAATTTAATACTTTCTATACCTGTAGAGGAGATATTGAGCGTTAAGATCGATCGGCCGACTGAATAATCGTCGTGTGTGCGCGCGCGGTAGTTAGCCAATACTGATTAAGCAGTCGGCCGATAGTTGGACGACAGATTAGTTTGAAGGCAATCGGGAAGCCCATCAAACTTTTTTATTGGTCGATACTGAATCGCTGTAATGTGCGTACGTGCATACCTCTCCATACTGATTAAGAAGCCGACCAAACTATCGTCCAATAGAAAGTTTGCAGTCTGCGGGGGCTCTAAAAACTCATCCTGTTCCATAATTCCTTTGCGTTCTTGGGCCCTGGTATCTAGTTAAAACATCCTACATACATACATAGACAAGACATACATAGGCAAGGCTTATATATATTTTTATTAGCCTACACTGTCCCAGGGCTGGGCAAAAGCCTCTCCCAATTCCTTCCATACACTCTTTTCCCGCGCCGCATCACACCAGCCCTCGTGGAACACGTCCATATCGTGTCTCCACCATTTCCTGGCCTTAAGTTTGGGGGCCACGGTATCTCGCAAACATTCTCGTAACCCCGGGCCTAGCCTTCACTAAGAACTAGAAATAGGAACGAGGTACTAGGTACCTTTTACAATGAAAATTATTTCCAGGGAAAGATTTGTAAATATCGTCGCCTTAGAGTGAAAACCTCGGGAGTACATTATTGTCCAAATTTTTTTTTTTGCGTTCCCAGAAAGCAATACTAGCAACGCACATCCTGATCTTACTAATATGTTCACTCGATACTCGAAACGCTATCTATGAAAGTAAGTGAGAACCTCGTAAACACTCGCATCGCGTCGTCAGTTTAGCGTAATCAGGCCATGGATTATGCATTTCTGAATTGTTCGATATTATGTATAATATTTTTCATATTATACTTAATATCGAACAGTTCTGGATATAAAAACGGGTTAGATTTACATATAAATTAATAAAAAAAAAACATAAAAGAAACCGTACAAAAATTTTATAGCACGCAGATTTTTTTCCTCCTGAAAAGTTACTCCTTTTTCACTTACGAGGTTCTCACTCTAAGGCGTCGATATAAACCTACTACAGGTGACCAATGGGCGTGAAACTTAGTATTAAAACTTGCCGGATAGGAATCTCATCAAACACAGCTCATTGTAGCTAAAAAAAATAGCTAGTTATTAACTAGCTCGTAATCACATACAATTTTGACCTCTGTAAACCTATTTTAGCAGTACAAATTGATTAAAATCCGTTTCTACATCCAAGGACGGAGCTAAACAGTAAAACCTAAGTACATAAGCTTTATATTCCCAAAGATTTCACTGTATTTCGTTTCAGTAGACATGCGCTCAATGAAACGATTCAGCCCGCTTCTATCGTACCCCTTTTTCAGGCTTCCACTACTAAAAGCTATCTTTCAGTTTGTATTAAAGACTAATACACACACACTTTATACAAAAGAAACTATTCTAAATAAACCTACCAATATTCGCGAAGGCACACCCCAAAAAAATCACTGAAATTCCAATTTCTTCGGCTACGAAAATCTCACAGCCATCTTGAGTGAAAATGTTCGTTTATTATGCCAATTTAACTAAGTTTCACTCACTGAAATACACTCAGTTGCACTGGATTATAACTTGAGTTATTATTTTTATACAATTTTGGTGTTTAATACAGTTTTTTGTTGGTTTTTCGCGTAGGGAAGCGAGCGTCCGTCTCGCTGTATTTTCCGGGAAACACTACTGGGGTTCGATATTTTCTACCGTGGAGACTCGAAGATTGGTTGCTTTTTGGATCTGGCATTTAAGTGCATATATGTGGACTGTGATAGGGTTTTGGTAGGCGCCAATAATTGTAAACGATTATAGATGAAAATGCAGTAAAGACTTGTAATTTTTTGTGTTGTACAATGACGACATAGTTGGGGCAGGTTGAGCGATTATTGTCTAAAATAAGAATAAAGTAAGTAAGCTCCAAATCTTTTTACTTTTTCTCACTACACATAATTTAATGTTGTTATCTAATTTTGTTGTTGTTCGATATATGATCTAATTAATTCACTTATTTATTGTGGTTCATATCTATATCAATTTCTTGTTTTAATTATATTGCATGTATGACTAGTTTTGTAAGAGGCAAAGTAATAGCGCTTTAAATGTATTACCAAATAAGAACTTATAATGTACCTATGTTTTACAAAAATAAATTTATGTGCAGGTGGGTAAAATATCAAGAGATCCAACAAAATTGGCAATGCCAAGATGTAGAATAGTGTATTGCCATAAAAACACTGGTCGAATGGTTGAAGATATTTAATTGTATCCCAAATGTTATAAGAGAACTTCGCACCAGCTTATTTCAAAAGCATCTTAGAGTATGGTTCATTGAAAATTGTTTTATACCATTAAGAAATTTATGAGTTTTAGGACAAATGGGAAAATGGTATGACATGAAAATTAAATTTGACATTACACTTTAAGCTGTTGACATTTATGTAATTTAATTTATTTTGGGTGTAATTTAAGTAGTAGACATTTATAAAATTTACAACATTTTTTTGACATTTATTTTGAAATTTCTTGACTTTTTGACATTGGAATTTTATTTTTTTATTTAATTGCATTAAATTATTCACTGATATTGTCACAAAATTTGCATGCTGAATTAAGTAGGCGAAATATGTAGGACTGTTGTGTATATGTTATAATATCTGTAAAATACCATATTTCTGGCAAATAAATGAATCTGAATCTGAAGACGGCCGTCCAAGGTTTGTCCTGTGAAGATACAGAAAAGTTATGATAAATATAATATTAATAATAATTCAGTCTATAAAGTTCTCACAACTGGGACACGGGCGTCCTCTATATGACAGAGAATGAGCCGTAATCCACCGTATGGTCCCAGTACAAATGATCTTTATTTTGCAAATTGGTTATTAAATAACACTTTTACACGTAATTTTTTTCGTAAACATTAACTAGATGAGGCCGGTGTTTCCTAACTGACTACCCTGAGAATAAACACCGAAATAAACTCAGAGGTCCGTCTCTTTTAAAGTCCATACATCTACACTGGTTTAATTATATGGGAACCTTGTAGGTTTCAGTCTGAGGCGGTCTTTTGAAGAAAGATGCTCACAGATTTGAGTGGGCCTGTCCATACAGTGCAAGCATTTGTCAAATGACGCATAGCTAAACTTAGAACAAGGAGCTTAACGATTTGACGAACAATACCAAGGTAAGGACGTTTGGATAGGCCGCAAAAAGCATTCAAACTGCCAGAAAATCATGTTTAACTCGAATAAAATAACTTACATAGTTCACATATTCACAATCGTTTATGAGGAATAATTATGTAGATTAGTCTGAAATGGCCTTTTGAGGAAAGAACCACACAGATTTGAGTAGACCCGTCCTGTCAGTGCAAGCCTTTGTCAGTTAGTCTGTAAGCTCAACTTTGGACTACTAAGGAGCTCAACAACCTGATGAACAATCCCAGAGACGGGATATTTGAGTACTTAAGTCGCGAAAATACTCAAACTGCCAGACATCGTCGTAAGAAAGAGATGAAATTAAAAAAAAAATAGTAAATGGATAAAATAAATAAAAAACACCACATATAAATGCGAGGACATTTAAGTACATAATTAAGTAAGTGTCATGTGTGTACATAAATAAATAAATAAATAAATACTTTACAAAGTAAATATTCATGTCAGATGTCGCATGTCTTCGGATTTTCAGTTCTTTCCTGACGGCATTCTAACCCGCAAACTGCAGCTGTCCTAAAATAGATATTGTTAGTATTTTATTATCTTCATGTACCTAATTATAATTTTTGATTATAACCTGTACCGAGTTACGTAACTGTTTTGTAGTCGTATCCAATGTTTTGGTTTTTGCTTCGTTTGGGCTTCGCTCGCGCGTAAAGTTCTGCATCAGGTGTTCCAGTTTACAAAATCAGTTATAGCCTACTAGATTTTGCCCGCGACTTCGTTCGCGTAGGAGGTTTTTCCCGTGTAATTCCCAATCCTGTGGGAATTCCGGGATAAAAACTACCCTATGTCCTTCCTAGGGACCTAAACTATTTCCATGCCAAATTTCATCTAAATAGGTTTAGCGGTTTAGGCGTGAAAAGATAATATACAGACAGATTTACTTTCGCATTTATAATATTAAGTATGGATATGTTGCCCAGACTTAATAGCTATATACCAAAAGTATCATTCAAATCCGTCTAGCGTGTACAAACAGATAAGCAGAAAGACATCTTTTTTTATTCATGTTCGATTACTTTTTCCTAATTTTTTTTTTAAATACAGATAGATTTTATATACAACGTGTAACGGAAACCCCATATCTATCCAAAAGGGCTGAAGACAACATCTGGTATGGAGTCTCTATGCACAGTTTCAGCTAAAAATAAGTGACTCTAAGAATCGATACCAAATTATCGGTTTCATATGTTTCTTGAATACCAATCATAACAAACGTGTCACAGCACTACAAGGGTCAATAACTTTCACGTCACTTGCCAATAACATGATAATTCTGCTCGTTCTTCTTAATTTGAAAATTTCGGTCCACACGTGTTGACATAGGATTACAAAACCTTTGCCATATCGTTTGTTATCATCCAAAGAAGCCGTGCACTTGGTATGTAAGTAAATTAAATAAATGTAAATTACACGTTGTATAGACGTATTATTCCATGTATATCGATTATATTTATTAAAGTTACACATAATAGATAGATAGAATATACTTTATTGTACATCAATAAAAAAATTTGATTAAAATGGCGGTCTTATCGAGAGCGATATATTCCAGACAACCTTTGGAAGGGCTTTACGAGCTTTAATTAAAATGGTAATTATAGATAAAAACTTAATTATTGTGAGGTGATTATTTAAGACAATGTTTTATTTGAATTTGATTAACTCCTGCCCTGCGTGTCTCGAGTTCGATTCCCACACCGAAACAAATGCTTGTACGTCTTACAAATATTTATTCCGAAGCCAGTCGTTAATAAAAGTACCAAAATAAATCTCCTTTTAAACCTTAATCATGAAAATAAATACCACATCCAAACTACCCCTTTACTAGCGGCCATGTTGCGTGCTAGAAAGAGACAGGCTATTTGCGAAAGAGACAGCGAATCGGCGCGAGTCGTTTCATCTAATATACTATAATTGTTATTGTTTTTTTTTTACTACAATTTCTTACTTATTTCTATAGTATTTTCAATATTATTTGGCTTGTTGAAAATAAACACTACGCAGCTAATTTCAAAATTCAGTGGCTCGCTTAAGATTTTAATATTTGATGCTCAGAACAAAAATCAGTGAAGGAAAACTTCTTGAGGAAATCGGCAGGACCTAGGGCTGAAAATTCGAAGACATGCAATATCCACCAATCCGTACTGGACCCGTGTGGTAGACCCACACGCTCAAAACGTTTTGGAAATACTTTCATTGTGCGTACAGCTAAGCTAAACTTTCTTTTTTTTTATGATAATAGGCTTACGTTTGACCACCATCTCATTCTCACCTGATGGTAAGTGATGATGTGGTCGAACATGGAGCACGCTTACCTAGAAGTAACCTATTCACTCTTGACTTAAAGACTCCCAGGTTATAGCTATCGAGAAACACAGACGGCAGGGAATTCCACTCCATAGCCGTAACAAACCCCTAAAGTTTTGTAATAGGGGATGAAAGCTTGTATTGTTGAGATGTTGATTAACGCGGACGAAACCGCCGGGCACAGCTAGTAACTAAGATAATAATATTAACAATAAAAACTATGCACCATCGTGCTATGCGCCATCGTTACATGGTGGACATCCCACACATACTCACAAAACGTTTTGGAAATACTTTCATTCAGCGTACAGCTAGGGAGTGGAATTCCCTGCCGGAGTCTGTGTTTCCTGATAGCTATAACCTGGGGGTGTTTAAGTCAAGAGTGAATAGGTTACTTCTAGGCAAACGTGCTCCATCTTCGACCACATCATCTCACTTACTATCAGGTGAGATGGTGGTCAAACGCGAGACTATAATGAATATATATATATATATATTTCTTTAATCTTCTTTTAGCAAGAAAGAACAGACATCTTCTGGGCTTGCTCGTTGCATAGTAGACGATATCTTAGCATCATGCGTGATCAATTTTAAGAGCCGGCGCATCAGAAACAAAATAGATTTAATAAACGATTCTGAGTTTTCTCGCAGTCTCTGGGTTAAACATACTTGAAAGGCGTTTGGTTGGACAGTGCTGTAGACTATAAAATATTTCAAAATCTACGCAGAAAAGTCGCAGGCGAAAGTACTAGATTTTTTAAAATTGTTTGTAGGCTTGCGTTTAACCACCATCTCACCTGATGGTAAGCGATGATGTGGTCGACGATGAAGCACGCTTACCTAGAAGTAACCTATGCACTCTTGGCTTAAAGATTCCTAGGTTATAGCTATCAGAAAACCCAGACTCCGGCAGAGAATTCCACTCCTTAGCTGTACGCACAATGAAACTATTCCCAATACGTTTTGTGCGTATGGGTGGGATGACCACCATATTTTCTATAAATATAGATTTTATACGCATAAGTCAAATAGCCTCTGACAGCTCGGCGTCCAGCTACCTGCATAGTGTATTACATACTCTTTGGCTACCTGTACCGGTGATAGATGTACAGGCTTGACAAAATTATGGCACCACTACGCCAATGTGGGGCCGAGGGCGGAAGATGGCGAGAGGTCTTGATACTTGTAGCGTTTAGCTGGCATAGACCGTGGCAAAGAAAGGAAGAAAAGAAAGTACATTTATTTACGTATTTGCTTCGATATATTACATAATACGATTTACAGGGGTCAATCATATCTTTTTTTTAATTCCTCGATCTCGCCTGATGGTCATGCCTCATCTAGTTTACATTTACGAATAAAAGACGTGTGAAAGTGTTATTTATAACCTATTTGCAAAATAAACATCATTATTTCATTATAATATTTCCACCTCAAGAAAAAAAAATCTATATAAAGAGGTAACATTTGTTTGTAAGTTTATTCGTTGGGGATAATCTCGGGAAATAATTATCCAATTCTAATTAAATTCATTGGTAGTAAAGTGCATTATTTCGCTATAAGCTATAAATTACATACTTCGAAATCTATGTGAACAAGTCGCAGGCGAAATTAAGTGCTAGTTTTCTATCAAGATATAGATTTTACGCATAAGTCAAATAGCCTCTGTCAGCTAGCTCTCTCCAGGTAGCTGTATCGGTGATGGATGTACAGGCTTGACATAATAATGGCTGTCTAGTACTGACCTACGCCAATGTGTGGCCGAGTGGAAGACGACGAGCGGTCTTGATACTTGTAGCGTTTAGCTGAGACGGATCGTGGCAAAGAAAGAAAGAAAACAATATACATTTTCCATATACAACGTGTAACGGAAACCCCATATCTATCCAAAAGGGCTGAAGACAACATCTGGTATGGAGTCTCTATGCACAGTTTCGGCTAAAAATAAGTGACTCAAAGAATTGATACCAAATTATCGGTTTCATATGTTTCTTGAATACCAATAATAACAAACGTGTCACAGCACTACGAGGGTCAATAACTTTCACGTCACTTGCCAATAACATGATAATTCTGTTCGTTCTTCTTAATTTGAAAATTTCGGTCTCTGGTATCAATGTATTGAAATTTCTAATAAGTTCCACACGTGTTGACATAGGATTACAAAACCCTTGCGTTTGTTCGTTTGTTATCATCCAAAGAAGCCGTGCACTCGGTATGTATATACCCTTTAAATTACACGTTGTATATATTAAATAATAACTACTAGTCTCGTGGGTATTCTCTCCCGTGAACTTTATAACGATAAAAAACATAACCCTTCTTCTTTGCAGTCTAGTAAAAAGCAGACTACTTCCATACACACAAATGGGTGGGCTTCGAACCCGTGACCTCTCGATCACAACCCTGGTAGTAAGCTCTTTTTCTTTCTAATCTCCCCTGTCAGAACATGCTGTGCAACACGACGCCGCCGTCTCTTCATGTGAAGTTATTTTTTATTACATATGAGCCCGCTCTTGACCTCAATCACACCTGATGGTAAGTGTAAGATGAGGTCTACGATCGAACGAGCGAGCACAGAAAATGCCTATTCACTCTTGCCTTAATGGCTGACGGGTCATATGTGGCAGGGAACACAGAAGCCGACAGAGAGTTCCACACCTTGGCTGTGCTTACAATGAATGTTGAAGAAAAGCGCTTAGTACGAAAAGATGATATATTGACCAAGTGTGGATGGTATCCTGCGGTACGTCTGGTAGACCGGTAGTAAAAGGGGTTGATGGGATGAAGGGGGAAGTAGTTTTTGTACAATGTTTAAGCGTCAATAGGCTAAGGTATCGGACATATAATCGAGATATCATAAGTTCGAACCCCAACCGTTACACTATTGTCGTGAACCCACACTAGACACAACCATATTTAGCTTATTTGGAGAGGGTAATAAGATAGTGATGTGAATTCTAACCACATTGTTAAATTATAAGATCCTAGGAGAGGCAAGATTGAGAGACCTCGAATATAAACTTGAAATTTGTCAAGTTAATATATTTTAAACAATAATGGGATATACACTTAAATAAAAACCCTAAACTACATAATCGTATACATCTAAAACTAAACTAAAATATGGTGTCCAGAAATTCGTGCGCATCGCTGTCCACTAGTAATGTGCCCAAAAGACTGGCGGCATTGCCACGCTGTATGGCAATGCTTAACCGCTGTCCAAGGTAAAAGCCAGCCTTTGGGTCACGCGAAGGGTCAACTAGGCGTTTGGATAGATCTTTAAATAATCTGTGAGCACTCGGACCCCACGACCCCAAGGTTCCAACCCCAAACGGCTCGAAAATATAACTACCAACAAGGTCATTATATTTCCGCCGCTTGAGGTTTTCAGCAGCCGCAGCGGCAGCGCCAGCACAGAAAGACGAGCTAGGAAGATGGGATGGCGTAAGAGTATCGACACAAGTTGCGTCCCACACTAAAGGCCTACCCATCTTCCAAGGAAATAAAGACATGCCGTCCGGTCTTTTGCCATCGTCGTGTGCCAGGCCATTGGGTTCTAATACAGCTGGAACGCCGACAGTGACAAGACCTCGTCAGATAATGTCGTTAATATTCGCGTGCCGTGCTATGCGACCCGCACTGCGGCCGCATGAAAGGCCGTGGTGACCGAGGCTGTTGACAACTTCGCCGCAGTGGCAGCGATGAGCAGAACAACAAGGAACACCTAATCGAAGGGAAGCAGCGAGGCGGAAAGTAGTATCATCGAACAAGGTGCCTATGTTCGACGACGGTAGTGCATGAAGCCAGAGACCCGACTCCCATTCACTCACAGCCAGCAAGCGCGCACGCTCTGCAGCCGAAGCAGATGTGGCAATAAGGTCACTCTGAACTGCTTTACAGAGCGGCTCATCCCACCGCCTCTGAGATGATGGGTTGTCGGGAGGATTTAGATTCGGGGCAGCGTGGCAATGCCGCCAGTCTTTTGGGCACATTACCAGTGGACAGCGATGCGCACGAATTTCTGGACGCCATATAAACTTAACTAAAATAAATATTGAGTTGCTTGGGTTTAAATCTTGCCGTGCGATATGATGAACAAACAGAAAACCAGTCAGATAGACAGACGGACGGACAGACAAAAAGTTTGTGTGTTAGTATCGTGCAAATTACAACAAGCACTTAAAAAACAGAAAACACAATTTTTTTATTTATAAAGCACAGACAGACACTTTTCTTTTATTTATATGTATTTGCACCTACTAAACACGAATTTTACGCGGAAGAACCCGCGGGCACGGCAATTAAAAATTAAATGTCCAATGTATCAAAACCACTCAGTCCACACACAATCGATCGCTCCCGAAGTTAGCCGACCACTATCGAACATGCACGAGGCATAAGTGAGTTGACTTAAAACACTCATGACTTTTTGATTGTATCCTGTTAATAATGAATATGAAAACTTTATAAATAAGAACCTTAGTGGTTTGGCTTGGTAAAACATTTTTCTCTTTCTAAACAGTACAATACACTGTTTATAAACTCGTTTTGAGCGGTGAAAGAAGACTTATTCATATTCAATTACATATGTGCTTCTATGTATGTGTATATTTGTTTATTGTATCTTTATAATTTATGTTGTTAGTTAAATATGTTATAATTTACGTAATTAGTATTTATACACACTGTGTCCAGCATCTCTTCTTCAACTCTCCTGTCGCAGTTCAGCTGGGAGGAATATCTTATGAAATAAGCAGCGCCTTTGTGCTCTTTTTTGTAAGTATTAGTATTTTTTTTTTAATATCATGTGTGTAAATTACGTTCGGCTGCAGACGAGGATGCAAATAAGACCGACACCATTTACTTAATGAAATTTAATTAATATATCAATCACATTTAAGTCGCTAAAACAAAGTTGCGTGACAGTTGTTCGATGTGAGAAACAAGAGTGAAGCACTAAACACAAAATACACATTAATCATTGCTATTGAACAGTTTTCGATCCCACGCTCGAAATTCGCGCCACGATCCATCGGAATGCTGAGAAGCCGAATCTCACGGTGCACCGCACAGCTCGGTGTTATACTTGGTTCGCGTTAAGAAAATAGTGACGTCATCGTTGTCCGTGCCTCTCCACCAATTAGGTCACAACAAATTAGAAAGCTAAGTTCACAGTGATCAGTTGACTGCGGATCTTTTTGGCGAAACGGTCGTGTCTTTTATGCGTTACCGTTACCTAAATAAAAAAGGCAATAACTTTAATAGAAGCTCGATGGAAGAAATGCTGCGAACACGTGATACAAGAATAAAATCTTATGTGAAATTTGGATGATGTCATAGAGTATGCAGAACAAAATTCTTTCATAATAAATACAAATTAAGATTTTAGTGACATTGATTAAAAAATATTATTAATTTAAGACAACTAATAAGATTTTTATCCATTAACACGTTCAACGCCATGTCGGACAATGCTGGGCAACACTTAACTTTCCCTATAAGCCACACAAAAGATTTGAAATTGACAAAAAAGAAGCAAATTTTTGTTTTATTATTAGTATTATTAAATATACATTTGTAACTTATAAAACATTGACATAACTGCGGAAATCTTTATAAATGTGAAGATAACTCATGTCGCCCAACAGTGTCCGCCATGGCCTGCTGCGTATGATTATCTGAGCTTTCGTCCGTTGAAGCCGCGCGGGTCAAAGTGTCGCCCACTCCCGAGTATCCCGTCCACGCGCCACCACTCTAGCGCCGTGTTGTAGTTGTTGCGCTGTGGCTGTGTGCGCACGCAAATCTCAGTGCCCTGCAGGACATTATCGAGAACGCCAGTTGCACATTTTTTTTCCGCCAAATCGTAAACACGCTACGAGTCAACGACTACAGTATAGAATATATATTTTTATTAGGTATTCAAAATTTGATGATTGACTTTGATGATGCTTTTGAAATAACAGAGGAAGATTTGACTCAGCTTCAAAACATTGAAATATCACTGCTGAACAGTAGTTTTCACATTAGTTCAGATGAAGAAGTAAAGCAAATAGTGCCTACTAGGCAAAAACGACAACGTATCATCAGATTGGATAGTGAAGGCAGCACTGCGAAAAACAATAAAGTGGTATAAAAAAACTCGCTATTAATTTATTGCTTAATACTACATTAGTGAACGCTATGATTCTAAATAAAAAAGTTACTAATAAACACATCTGAAGTAGACTTTAGAAAAGAAATAATGCAAGAATTTTGTTCGAATCCTATGACTGAGACGGAAGAGATTCGTGAAAAAAGTGCAAAAAAGGGAAGCACAGACTAGTAAAGAAAGAAGGAAAGAGTAGTATTATTAGAAGAGGGTGCTCTGAATATTATAAGGAAAAAGTAAAAATTCTACGTAGAAACCAAGCGAAAAATATAGTAAAAAAAGTAAACACTTTCTGTGACGACTGCCCAAATAAACCGTTTCTTTGTTTAGTTTGTTTTAATAAAATACATCGTTCCTTTTAAATATTTCTTATATGATTGTTATTTTGTTTCTTTTAATTATTTCTAAACCTGTTTGATTTATGTTAATTTACCTAGTAACTATGATTAAAAATGTACCCTTTCGCATGACCTCAAATATTTAAGTTTAAATGTGGTAATATTGTTCCTATTTGCTAAGTTTTAGACAATAAAACTGATTTTGATTTTTACTATCATGATTTTTTAATTCATCTATAAATCGGATACTAAATCTATACTTATAATAAATCTATACTTATAATAAATCTGTAGAGAGGTCAATTCTGTACATGAAATATATTTCCAAAATAACTATCAGGGGGTGATTAAGGATCGATACTCATGCCAAAAATGCAATCAGTTAAATTTTTGTCTGTCTGTCTGTCTGTCTGTCTGTATAACCGTTATAGAAACAAAAACTACTCGACGGATTTTAACGAAACTTGGTACAATTATTTTTCATACTCCTGAGCGGGTTATAGTATACTTTTCATCACGCTACAATCAATAGGAGCAGAGCAGTGAAGGGAAATGTTGGGAAAACGGGAGAAGTTACTCCATTTTTTAAGCTTCCGTCGCGTGTGCAACCTTAATGGTTAAAGCTACACAAATCATTTCATGACGGAAATGTTCTCCTTAAAATTATATAAAAAATATCCCACGACAGCATATGTCTAACTTTTATGGTTGACTCACAATAACACGTGTAACTCCCGATAGCTTAGCAGTTCGAAGCTTTCTGATTATAATACTTGTCTACTCTTACGTTTATAACACTCTCAGTCACCCCTAATTGAAAAAGTTAACATTATTAACTATTCCATAAAAAAATTGGCCAAGTGCGAGTCAGACTCGCCCATGAAGGGTTCCGTAGTAACTATAATATAATATGCAAATATATTTGACGAAAAAAAAAACCTTACAAATTTCTTAAAACTAGCTTATTTACATTTTTTACAACTGCGCCAAATAAATTTGTTTTGAAAAAAAAAAGCCTTACAAATTTCTTAAAACTGGCTTTTTTACATTTTTTACAACTTCGCCGAATAAATTTGTTTTTCATAGTGTTTGTATGAATTACAAAGTTATATTTGCGGTTTTAGAAAATATGCTGTATCTCAAAAACTGCTGAACTGATTTCGTTCAAACTAATTTAAAAAAACATATGTTTTTTTTAGATTTTTCACTCCATTATTATAGAAGTTAGAGGTTGTGTCCGCCACACACACATTTTACCACTTTGGAAGCTTATATCTTTTAAACGATTGACTTTATGGAAAAGTGGTTTTAGAAACCCCGATGTCGTTTTTAAAGAACTGTCTATAGATCGTTCATGGTTCATCGATTTCATGAAAAAAAAATATTTTCAGGTTTAGTTCCATGTATGGGGAGCCCCCCTTTATTTTAAATATTTTTTAATTTTTTCTCAAAATCGGAAAGTGGTTCACAGAATACATCTACCTATCAAGTTTCACATGTATAGTCCTAATAGTTTCGGAATAAAATTGCTGTGACAGACGGACGGACGGACAGACAGACAGACAGACAGACGGACAGACATGTCGAAACTATAAAGATTCCGTTTTTTGCCATTCGGCTACGAAACCGTAAAAAGAATCATATAAATCGGTATAGAAACACCAAAGTTATACATGAAATACGCTTATAATAATAAGCCATCGCGCGTGAATACTGAATCATGCTATATGGATTATTTTTGAGAATCGGTCGCCGCGCTCGACGCGTCTCGCGGTCGAAGCGTTCTCTAGGTACTTAAGCCTCATGTGAACGTGATCTAAACAATATTACCAATACATTAACTTACGCTGACGGAGTCGCGGGCACAGCTATATTGTATCATTACGCTAAGGCCAAGAGGAGCGGAGCGCCAATGAAGAATGCTTCAAAATCGGGGTTAAATTTAACGTTAGCCCATAGTAACTATTCCACGCGGACGAAGTCGCGGGCAAAAGCTAGTCTATACTAATATTATAAAGCGGAAAAGTTTGTTTGTTTGTTTGCTTGAACGCGCTACTCTTCGAAAGTACTGGGTGGATTTGGATGAAATTTGGTATGGAAGTAGCTTGAAGCTTGAAGAAGGTTATAGGCTACTTTTTACGCGACTGCAAAAAAGGAGAGTTATGTTTTTACCGTGATAGAATCCACGGGAGCGAAGCCCCGCGTGAGTACTAGTTTTTCCATAAAATCGTAAAAACAAATCAATATTGCATTACACAAAAATTTTTGTAAGTTGGTAAAATAATATTTTTTGAAAAACTGATATAACTTTTTAATATTTATATTTTTTTAGAGTGCTGATGTAATTACACTGATCTAGGAGGCCCCGCAAGTTATGCTGCGTATAATGATGAAGATCGAGAGCTCAGTAAGACGTTTAAACATAGCTCTGTCTGTCGGACACCATTGTCCCCCACGGCCCGAACGGAACATACTGGTATCGCCCATCATTGTCCGACATGGCCTGAATGGAAATTTATCATTTTATTCCGTGGCGTTGAACGTGTTAAACTTAATCTTTTGAAATATAAATATAATTTTGAATTTTTACTCCATTGTGAAAACACCTTTGCCCTGCAGTTGCACTGATGACGTCGCTATTTTCTTAATGTGAACCAACTATAGTCCTTTTCTTAGGAATATGGGGCGTCGTAAGTAGCAAACTAGCAACATAACATGTACTATCGACCAATGTTCCGCATGCTCACCTTTAAGGCGTCGTATAATCGCATAGCACGGATCACAACTCGATCGCCTAATGCATGTATTTTAACCAATAGGATGCACGAAGCGTATTTTAGTAGTGTTCGTAATAGTAAGCATTAATATAATGTTACACGCCCTGTACTCACAAAATGCATATTGTCTCTAATTGGGCGAAACCAGGAAGGGATGTGGTTTGTCACTAGCTGCGCTTCCGCAGAAATATTTTCTTAAGTGAGCATGCGTATCTTTGGCCGATAGTACGACATTAATAAATAAATAAAAGTAACATAATGTGCATTTAACGTTCCAACTGTTGGGACACAGGCCTGCTATCTACAACATGTAACGGAAACCCCATATCTATCCAAAAGTACTGAAGACAACATCTGGTATGGAGTTTCTATGCACAGTTTCAGCTCAAAATAAGTGACTCACCGAATTGACCCCAAATTATTGGTTTCATATGTTTCTTGAATACCAGTAATAACAAACGTGTCACAGCACTATGAGGGTCATCACTTTCCACGTCACTTGCCAATAAAACGATAATTCTCTTCGTTCTTCTTAATTTGAAAAATTCGGCCTCTGGTATCAATGTATTGAAATTTCTAATAAGCTCCACACATGTAGACATAGGATTATAAAACCCTTGCCATATCGTTTGTTATCATCCAAAGAAGCCGTGCACTCGGTATGTATATACCTTTTAAATTACACGTTGTATATGAAGGAATGTTGGAAATCGACATGTTTTAGGACAGAAAATCCAAAGACATGCATCATGCCGCAACTGAAATGACTAACTAAATGACTTTTCGTGCTCTGTTTGGAGCTGATGGGAGTGTCAGACTTCTACTGACTAAAACCCCACCCTGTTCCTTCAGCTGCCCTTAAGTTCCGTAGCCGCGGTATCTCGTTAGAACATTCCCACATACCCCGGATAGAGATGAGGCCTGTGTCCCAACAGTGGGAACGTAAAAGATTGAATTTTATTTTATTTAAACTTAGTTACAATAAACAGAAAGAACAATCAAACAAAAAATGGCCATGTGCGTGTCGGACTCGCCCATGAAGGGTTCCGTAGTAGCTACGCAAAATAACTTTGCGTTTACGCGAATTCGGAGATACGCGGTTTTTTTTTTTGATCACAGCGCTCATCGGCGTGTGGCATTATTTTACATACGCAATGCACATTATTGATTTATCTTTCATTATGTCATTCAGAAGACCAAAAAAGATTCATTTGAACCCAACAAGACACGAAAAACAATGTCTTTGCAGTGTAAACTACACATACCTTACACGTATTTATAAGACAAGGTTGAACCTTGACTTACGCGAATTCGACTTACACGGTTATCTCTTGGTCCCACCTATCGCGTAAGTCCGGGGTATTACTGTATTTGTATTAATGACTAAGTTATATTTGCGGTTTTTCAAATGTGCATAACTCAAAAACTGCTGACTATATCTCGTTCAAACATTTTCGTTAGATTCGCATAGTATATATTTTCTTTAAATTTTCCAGACTTTCATTTTAAAAGATAGTGGGGCGGGACACATTTTACCAGTTTGAAAGTGTCTATCTTTCAAATGATTGACTTTAAGAAAAAATGTTTTTAGAAATCTCAACGTCATAAAGACCTATCTACGAGTATTAACACCTATACCGCAGATACAGGTGTTATGAAAAAAAAATTGTAACAGTTCAATGTTTTATGTTATTTATTTGCACGAAAAATAGATTAACCTACCAAGTTTCAACAGTGGAGTCCTACTAGTTTCGGAATCAAACGGCTGTGAAATACGGACGGACGGACAGACAGACAGAGAGTCAGACAGAAATGACTAATTTATGAGGGTTTTCGTTTTTGTCATTCGGCTACGGTACCCTAAAAAACGTATGTTTTCGTCCTTAAAAAACATTTACTAACTTACCCCTTCTCGGAACCACAATAATCCATCAAGTCTGATGTTAAATGTTATGTTTTTCAATGTTTATAGGTACTGTCGAATCCCCTTTTTTTTTTGTTTTTTTTTTTTAGCGTAGTAAAATTATCAAATAAGTCCTCCCACCGCGGGCAGGGTGGGAGGGACTGTCAGACTTTTACTGACTAAAATCCACGGTGTTCCTTCAATAACCCTTTACGTACCGGGGCCACGGTAATGGAATAAGTCCCACGACCCCGGCAGGCTTCGGCCCTCTGCAGGGGGGGCCTCGTCATGATGCTGACGCTCTTTGAGACGCGCGTGGAACACAACGCGCCGTCGACCCGGGCATGGTCCATGGTCGGACAGCGAGTTGCCCTTTACTCGCTGTCCGCATGCCCGCGCCTACGGTGGCCGGAGATCGTCGGCCGACGTCCGACGCCGTGGGCGTCTACCACTGCGGCTGGGCTGGAGGGAGGACGCCATCCTCTCCCTCACGCGGCCCGCCTCCTCCTTCGGAAGCATGACTGCTTCGCAGAAGGAGGCGACCGCTTCCCACTCCCTCTCGCCCCGCAGCATGGCCTCGACCAATCGAGCGTAATGATATCACCCAGATTAAAACACACAATGTCGGGATTGGCTTCTAATCTAACCGTAGCAGCTGAGTAGTAGTGTTGTACATGGAGTGTCTGACTATCTGACCTCCACAACCCAGTAACTGGGTATCCATACCCCTTGGCAAAACTGCCGTCATACCTGGCTTCTGACTATCCATAACGACTGTCAAAGTCTGACTAATGACAGCCAGGATCAACGCCCTAGCGTGCTTTCAGAGGGACAAATATCTATACAGGGTTAATTGTAAAACACCGAAGACCTCTCGGGACTATGTTACTAACATCATAATCAACAACTTTTATTCTATGACTTTTAAAAATTCGTCATATTATTAACCGACTTCTAAAAAAGGAGGATCTCTCAATTCGGATGTTTATATTTTTTTTTTTATGTTTGTCCGCGCAGAACTCCGTCGCTTGTCAACCGATTTGAAAAATTCTTATCTTGCTAGAAAGGGTATACTTCCCAAATGGTCCCATGAAAATTTTATCGAAATCGGACAAGCCGTTTCTGAAAAAGCGACAAAAGTCTAAAAAAATATTTACGTTGATGATCTTTTCGTTTACTCTGCATTGCGTTTTTTGTTCGCGCATAACTCCGTCATTTACGAACCGATTTGGAAAATTCTAAAATTGACCCACTAAAAAGCACGAAAATAAAAACTTTTTTACAAAAAATAAAACCAACTTCCATATCAAAACACTACAAAGCCAAAAATAATTTTAATTTCGGAAGGCGGTGTGAAAAGAAAAAGAAAATACAAAACCAATAACACCGACTACCGAAATTAAAATTATTTTTGGCTTTGTAGTGTTTTGATATGGAAGTCGGATTTATTTTTTGTAAAAAAGTTTTTTAGTTCACCAGATTTTCATACAAAAATAAAAATATATAAATTGAACTCCCTAAATGTTACGGAGTCTATGCGAAACAAAAGAAAGTGATCATATAAGTCGTTTTCTTTTGCTTCGCATAGACTTTGTAACGTTTAGGGCGTTCAATTTAAATATTTTTATTTTTGTATGAACATCTGGTGAACTAAAATATGACGAATTTTTAAAAGTCCTAGAACAAAAGTTGTTGATTATGATGTTAATAACATAGTCTCGAGAGGATTTCGGTGTTTTACAATTAACCCTGTATAGTGTGTTAACTAACAGAGGGCGTTCCCGTTAACCCGCAATAGTATAAGCACATCAATTAGATCGCCGCACACGCGGCCCGTCATTCATAAATAAATTGCGACGTTGCCGTCCTTCAAGTACACGTGTACAGAGTGTTTCTTTTACGTAGGAATTTAACATTTTTAATGAATATTTTAATATAAAAAAATATAAAAACATTTCGTATTCGAATGGTAATATTTTTTTTAGCATGTATGGATGCTATACTGTCGCGGGTTAACGGGAACGCCCTCTGTTAGTTAACATAGTGTACGTTAAGGCGGTTACCCATCCAGGCTCTAACCTCGGCAAACACTGCTTAACCTAGAATATCGAGCCTTGCTCTGTTAGGAATCTTTTTAAATTAAATTTTCTAGATTATTAACTTGGTTTTATAATTATATTAGTAGTTGCTCGCGACTTCGTTCGCGCGGGAGGTTTTTCCCGTGTAAATTCCGATTACGTGGGAAATTCCAAAAATCCTTTCTTAGTGTTCTCCTACACATCCCAAGGAACATACATGCCAAATTTCACCCTCTTGCGCCCAGTAGTTTCGGCTGTGCGTTGTCTGTTAGTCAGTCAGTTAAGCTTTGGTTTCCTAGGATAGCGGTGCCGTCAAATAGCGGCCGTAATACAGCGGTGAATGACGTCACTAGAACGTTGTTTATGTAAACAAAATGGCGCGGTTTCCTAGAGAGCGGTAACTGACACCGTAACGTCAAAAAGCGGTGCCGCCATTTGCATGACGGCCGTCTTGTCGGTGTCAGATGTTTTCGTGAACGTTTCCAAAGAGAATGTAATACACTAGATAGCGATGAAGCAGACAGTGTGTTAAAACGGCCGTGGAACTTTCCACATGTCGTCACCGTAAAGACGGCCGCCTTTTTGCGTCCGTAATATTACGGCCGCTATATGACGGCACCGCTTTCCTAGGAAAACAAAGCTTAACGGAAGCGTTTTTTTGTACCTATAAATATTGATTTAACTCGCCAAACTTCGCAGTTTGTTGGCGAGAATCGCTCGTATCCCGTTTTGTTAATAGTCACCCATCCAGAGACGAGGTCAATCCCTGGATGCAAGCGTTGGTTAATCTTAAATATCGGGCCTGCTATGATTAAGGCATGGGTAAAATACTAGTGATATGATGACATTGAACATTTATTTCCACGTATTCTGTAGCTAGAGAATAAAACAGTTAGTTAATGCTTCACTTACCATACACACACAACTTACATACACACAACACACATACTCACTCAAACATCACACACACATAAACCACCGAAGTCACTCACATATCACACAAATTAAATTATAAGTGTGAGTCTAAGTTCAAGTCAAAATATTTCCAAATTTCTTTTTATATTTTATTTTCTTTAGTTTAATTACCCTTAATTCTAAATTGTAACAGAAGTAACACATCTACAGTCTATTGTTTTTCTTATGAAGAGCGGGGCCTCCTATCACAAGTATAAGTATTAGTTACTTAAAAAACTTTTTACCAAAAAATTAAACCGACTCCCAAAAAACACTGCAAAGTGAAAAATAACTTTAATTTCGGTAGTCGGTGTCTATAGTTTTGTATTTTCGTTTTTGGCACCGACTTCCGAAATTAAAGTTATTTTTCACTTTGCAGTGTTTTTTGGGAGTCGGTTTAATTTTTTGGTAAAAAGTTTTTATTTCACCCTTTTTAGTTGGTTGATTTTTAATTTACCTAGTTACAAGAGCCTAAATGTCAACTACTTATAACATTTTACAAAATATTGCTTTTCCCAATACTGGGCCGTTAATTTTTGAGGAGTTCTCCTGGTACTTCACCATCAGCTATACATCACCATATGCATTGTGACGAGCACCAAGTGCTTAATATCCATATTCAAGTAATCGAATCGCAATCCACGAAATACTTATTATTGAGTAGTTTCGGCGGCCATTTGTGGTCTTCATCATCAGTTCCACTTCCCCAAATGGTACTTTTTGAGAGCAACTGCACAAGTTACTATAAGAAATACCCAAAACGCCATAGGTGTGCCTATAATATTTGAAGAGTTCCCTCGATTTCTCCAGGATCCCATCATCAGATTCTGACTTTGGTGATAATGGTACCAATTTCGAAGTATACCCATTCGAACAAAAAAAGAATTATCCAAATCGGTTCAGCCGTCTTCGAGTACTCGATGATCATACATAAAAAAAAAAAAAAAAAAAAAAAAAATATACGCGTCGAATTGATAACCTCCTCTTTTGGTCGTCGGTTGAAAAGGAGACTCCTATGTAAGTTGTGGAATGTGGAATGTGGAATGTTATTAGTTATGTTGTAGTAGTTTGTTGTACTCGACCAGTGCATCGTTGCCAATGAGTCTCTTGGCCCGCTTCTCGATAGACTCAAGCGCGTCCAGTTGGTATTTCGTAGATCCATCCCAAAGATGAGAATAAAACAGTTAATTAATGCTTCACTTACCATACACACACACATAAACACCCGAAGTCACATATCACACAAATTAAATTAAAAGTGTGAGTCTAAGTTCAACTCAAATTATTTCCAAATTTCTTTTTATATTTTATTTTCTTAATTCTAAATTGTAACAGAAGTAACACATCTACAGTCTATTGTTTTTCTTGTGAAGAGCGGGGCCTCCTATCACAAGTATATCACTTACTTAAAAGGTCATATGTAAGTTATGTTGTAGTAGTTATAAGTTACCGAAAATAAACAAATTTATTTATTTATTATAAAACATAAAAGGCTATATATTTTTGTCCTTAAAAAACATTTACAAACTAGTGTTTGTAAATGTTTTTGGATTATTGTGGTTCAAAGAAAGGGTAAGTTAGTACTTACCCTTTCTTTGAACCACAATAATCCATCAAGTCTGACGTTAAATGTCATGTTTTTCAATGTTCATACGTGCTGTCGAACCCCTAGCATTAGCGAGCGTAATGATATTACACAGATTAAAACACAATCTCTGGTGGGGCACAATTTGTGGCACCGACTGTGCGATTAAAATTACAGGCGAAGAGAAAAGTGGTTTGTACAAGTATTTTCTACATTTCTGCCCTACGTTATGCGGATGCTAAAGGAGTGTCAGACTTCTACTGACTAAAAACTCACCCTGCTTTTTCAGTTGCACTAACGTTCGAGAGTCGCGGTATCTCGTTAGGATATTTCCACAACCCTTACAATGCCAGTGTTGCAAGTCCATCGGTTTTCTATCAGTTACATTTCGGGGAGTGAAAAATGGAAATATGCAGTCAAATTAATGCTTGTATAACATATCGGAATTAAAATCACACAGTAATAATTTAATTCTTATATTTATTTTTAATCACTTGACATTTAACATTAATTTACATTGACATTATTATAGATATATGTAACTCTTTGACATAATTTTTAGTACTGATTGACACAAATGTTATCTTCATAGTTGTATTTTGTATTAAATGTATATTCAACACAATGTAAATTGTTAAGGAATAAATAAATGAAATGAAATTCCATCAAGCCCGTTCAATCATACGACCTGAAGACGAACGGCGATGCGCCATCTTTACTTATGTACATGGTGGATATCCCACCCAAGTGCATAAAACTTTTGTTTTTTTTTTTTATTGATAATAGGTTCGCGTTTGACCACCAATCTCACCTGATGGTAAGTGATGATGTGGTCGTTTTGGGAATACTTTCAATATGTGTACAGCTGTGTGGAATTCACTGCCGGAGTCTGTGTTTCCTGATAGCTATAACCTGGGAGTGTTTAAGTCAAGAGTGAATAGGTTACTTCTAGGGAAGCGTGCTTCATCTTTGGCCACATCTTCACTTACCATCAATTGAGATGGTGGTCAAACGCTTAGAACTTGAAAGCTGGAGATTTACCATTAATACTTATTGTTTTGCGTTTCCGATATAGAAATGATTATATATATTTTATATTTGTCGATCACGGCGTTTGCAACAGTGCCGAAGTATCGGAAATAAGGAACAATTTAAATATGTATACATGGCAAGTATCCCGTTTTATGTTTTTAATTATTGATATATGATATTAGTAACTTTTGCCCGTAACTTCGTTCGCGTGGGAGATTTTTCCCGTATAAATCCCGATCCCGTGGGAATTCTGAAATAAATATGCTATTCCAGGATGTCAACTATCTACTTACCAAATTTCATTGAGATCCGTTCAGTAGTTTTTGCGTGAAAGAGCAACAAACATACATACATCCTCACAAACTTTCGCATTTGTTATATACTGCTAGAAATCCTGTCAATTTAAAAACGTATCAATAGTATGTATATCGACGGTTAAAAGGAAATAGGGTATAACGACAAAAAAAATGTTCAGGAGAACCATTCAAAGTTTAGAATTTTAGAAAAACTGATGTATTTTTGTATTAAAACGTCGAGAAAACTAAAACAGTTTTTAATTTTCCCAATCGGGAAATATGACAAAATAAAAGATAATAGAATACAAGAAACAGTCGGCTTTCAAAACAATACCAGTCCAAAATTTCGCTTATACCCTATTTCCTTTTAACCGTCGATATCTTTTTTAAATAATTTTAAACGCACAATGAGTTTAAAATGAAAACAATATTGTTTAATTATTTTCGACGTATGGACGGTGGCATAGAGGCCAGAAATGAGACGACCTGGTCACCTGACCGTGTTCCACGAGCTTATGGAAGGAATTGGGGGATGCCCTTGTCCAGGAGTGGGACAGGGTAGGCTAATAATATTAATATAATATAAAAATTTTTTGTAAATGGGAGAACACTGTAGACTCTTAGATTTTTTTTACAATTATTTATTTACCTTACCCTACCTACTGTCCTCTCATACCTAATTAACCTGTATTATGGATACAATATAAAAATTGGCCAAGTGCGCATCAGACTCGCCCATTAAGGGTTCCGTAGTAACTATAATAAATATAATTTAATACATTTATTAAAAAAAAACTTAAAAATTTCTTAAAACTAGTTTATTTTCAATTTTTACAACTACGCCAAATAACGTTATTTTTCATAGTATTTGTATGAATTACAAAGTTATATTTGCGGTTTTAGAAAATATGCTGTATCTCAAAAACTGCAAACCCGATCTCGTTCAAACCAATTTTGGTTGAAAGATTACATTAAGATCTACAGCATATATTTTTTTTAGATTTTTCACTCCATAATTATAGAAGTTAGAGGGGGGGGGACACACATTTTACCACTTTAGAAGCGTATATCTTTTAAACGATTAACTTCATGAAAAAGTGGCTTTAGAAACCTCAATGTCATTTTTATAGATACCACACACGCATAGGTTTCATGAAAAAATATATTTTCAATTTCAGTTCCATGTATGGGGAGCGTTCCTTAATTTTAAATATTTTTTTTTATATTTTTTTTTCATAAAATCGGAAAGCGGTTCACATAATACATGTACCTACCAAGTTTCACATGTTCAGTTCTAACAGTTTCGGAATAAAATGGCTGTGACATACGGACGGACGGACAGAGAGACAGACAGACAGACAGACAGACAGACGGACAGACATGTCGAAACTATAAGGGTTCCGTTTTCTGCCATTTGGCTACGGAACCCTAAAAATGATATTTTGAAAACAGTGACTGTGGAGTTTCTTGCCGGTTCTTCGCTACAGAAAACGCCCATATTCGAACTCTGCACTAATTTCTGACGTTTTATAAGTGCCCTTGTCGGCCTATGTGAAATAAAATATTTTGACTTTGAATTTTAAATAAAATAAATAATTTTAAAAAATCGCCGCATGACGCATAAACACTTGTGTGAGCGATTGCACAATCACCCCTACAAACAAGGGTGAGAAGGCCGTCCCCTTTCATTTTTAATTGAGTGACGTCTAACAGGGATGGATTGTAAAAATGATAACAATTTACATGTTTTTTTTTAACAACTCCAGGGCTTATATTCTATACGTAAAACAAATAATCCTAGAGTATGTGGTCCAAAAATGTACAGTTTCGAAAGAATTATTTACGTCGGTTTAATTTTTTGTTGAAACGTTTTTATTTCTTTCTTTTTAGTTGGTCGGTTTAAATATGGACTACTTACAAAATATTGCTTATCTCAATGCAGGGTCGTTAATTGTTGACGAGTTCTCCAGCGACCAGACGAGCATATTTTGCTTAGTAACCATATTCAAGTAATCGAATCGGAACCCATGAAATACTTATTAAATAGTAGTTCTGGTGGCCACCTGTGGTCTTCATCATCGTTTCTATAAAACTAAGAGAAAACGAATCTACAAGTTACTATAATAAAAAACACCCAAATCGCTATAGGTGCGTCTATAATGTTTGAAGAGTTCCCTCGTTTCTCCAGGATCCCATCATCAGATCCTGACTTGATGACAATAGCACGACCTTGAAAGTATTCCCTTTCTTATAAAAAAATTCAAATCGGTCCAGCCGTCTACGAGTTATGAGGTAACAAACTTAAAAAAAATACAGTCGAATTGAGAACCTCCTCCTTTTTTTGAAATCAGTTAAAAATGCTAACACTAGACTCTCAATGTGTGTAGGTATCCAAGATTTATTGATTCATATTTAAAGTAACGGAAATGCGACGTTGTCATATTTCACTTAAGGGTGCTTTACTCTAATAATCGTGACTTGTCGAATTATTGCGTAAAATGATAACAAAAAAAGATATATTAAAAATAATTCTTAAGCCAGTTGATTCTTTGATATGGTCCCATTCATACCTGTTTTTAGGGTTTCGTAGTCGAATGGAAAAAAGGAACCCTTCTTGTTTCATCACGTCTATCTGTCTGTCTGTCCGTCCGTATATCACAGCCATTTTATTCCGAAACTATTAAGACTACACATTTGAAACTTGGTAGGTAGATGTACTCTGTAAACCACTTTTCAATTTCTAGACAATAATATAAAATTAAGGGGTGCTCCACACACATGGAACTGAAACTAAAATTATATTTTTTCATCAAACCTATGTGGTATGTGGTTGAGTTGAGGTGTGTGGTATCTATAGACAAGTAATTAAAAATGACATTGAGGTTTCTAAAACTATTGTTTCTTACAAGTCAATCGTTTAAAAGATATACGCTTCCAAAGTGGTAAAACTTTCAACGAAAATTGGTTTGAATATAAATTATAGAATTTATTACACATTTACTAAAACCGCAAATGAAACTTTGTATTTCATACAAACACTATGAAAAACAAAGTTATTCTGCGACACTAACCCTTTTACCCTTTTTTTTTCTAGTTAACCCTTCATGGGCGAGTCTGACTCACACTTGGACAACTTTTTCCTGATGGGAAAATCATCATACGACTTCACCCGCTCTGAGTGAAGCGGAAGGGAGTGTCAGACTTCTACTGACTAAAAACCCACCCTGTCCCTTCAGCTGCCCTTGTGGTCCGGGGCCGCGGTATCTCGTTAGAACATTTCCGCAGCTAGAGTTATAGGGTATAAAAAAACACCATGTGTAAACTTGCTTAATACATATTACAAATAGGTACTAAAGTTTAGATGCACGCATTTTTATTTATTACAGATGTAGCATACGTAGCATACCCTTCGCTTTTGTGAAGCTGCCGATCATAAACAAACATCTGAGACACGCGCACCTAGAACCGTACATACAATGCACAAAGGAATATTATTATAAATACTATAAATTAAATATTATGTAAACAGACGTACGAGACGCGTGCCCTGAGAGCGCGCTCACACAATGACCACTGTTAAACTTTTGTAAACACTACTATTATATATACACAATTCTATTTTAATAAAGAACATTCATTCCACATTCATTACTGCAACTTCACGCCTTGTCACTGCTCTCCCTAATTCTCCAAAGTGCTATCTAAAGTAAATCTCTGGTACCTTATATATAATGTCTAAAAATAGTGCTCAACCATAGCACTAAACAGAGATTATGGTTATGGTTGATGGTGGTTATGGTTATTATTCAAGGTTAAGCAACGCTTGCCAACGTCCCTGGATGGGTGACTATCTTAACATCAAGATTACTCCGTGCTATTAAAAGCACGTTAACTCATTGATCCTGGTGGTCATTTCTACATCTTTGACTTCTTCTTCTTAGCATGTCGATGGCAAATAGCTAGATGGTGTCAGCCCAGAACGGGGCAACAAGTTTGGCTCCATCCGTAGCTTCCATCAAGTCCTGCAGTGAGCAGTTGACAGGGCACGCAGGACAGGAAATTAAGTAAGGTTTGTGGAGCAGAAGCAAACACTCCAAGGCAGAGTCATCAATAAATCTCCACCTGGTTAGATTTTCTTTGCTGCGACCTTTGACAGTTGTTACGGATAGACAGAAACTAGTTAGCTATCTAGCCACTGGGTTGTGGAGGTCAGGTAGACAGTCACTTCATGTATAACACTAGTACTCAACTGCATCTGGGTAGACTGGTAGCCGACCCAACATAGTAGGCAAAAGGCAATATTTTCTCGATTCGTAATCTTTCGATCAATTTTGTTTTGACGTAGATGGTTTAGCCTTTAATTAGAGTTTATGCTACTGCCCAAGCAAGCTGCTAGCTTGTAGGTAGGTATTATAAATCGGGACACCAAACAGTGATGGGGCAAAACTTGTAACGTTACAGTTTCCCTGGGTAGGGAGGGAAATGTAAGGTTGAAATAACTAATTAGGAGGAACAGCTGCTCAACCTCTATCAAGTGCAAGTTCGGTCGTGTATGGAGTACTGCTCTCATCTCTGGGACGGATCTGCCAAATACTATGCACTTGAGTCTATAGAGAAACGGGCCAAAAGGCTCATCGGCAACGAGAAACTGGTGGAGACAAGGCTCCAGAGCCTAGAACATCGGCGACGTGTTGCAAGCCTGGCAGTTTTCTATCGGTTACATTTCGGGGAGTGTGCGATGGAATTGCACAGTCTTATTCCGCCAAGCCCGTTCCATCATCGGACTACAAGACAAACGGCGATGCGCCATCGTTACATGGTGGACATCCCACCCATACGCACAAAACGTTTTGGGAATACTTTCATTGTGCGTACGACTAAGGAGTGGAATTCCCTGCCGGAGTCTGTTTCCTGATAGTTATAACCTGGGAGTCTTTAAGTCAAGAGTGAATAGGTTACTTCTAGGTAAGCGTGCTTCATCTTCGACCACATCATCGCTTAAGATCTGGTGAGATTATGGTCAACCGCAAGCCTATCAACTATAAAAAAAAAACCGTTTTACTAGGGAATATAACCAGGGAAAGAAATCAAAGTGACAAAAAAAAGATGAATAGGATTTATAAAAGAAATAATTATAAAAATTTGCTGGAGACAACGGAACCCTAAGAGCACTGGAGATGACGGAGATTACGAGTCGATGATAAACGGAGCAGATGATAATAACAGAAGAGGTGGCAGCAGGACGGCTGGCCTTCAGTCGGATGGCCTCAGTTTCCTTCTTCCTTCCCTCTGGCCGTAGTAGGGGGACGAGAGATAATCAGGCTCCGTCGATGCAGCAGTCGGATGGTGATGGTGGAAGGTTCGGAGGATGTCAGGATGTCTGGAGGTCCGGGCCACGGATCATGTATTAAGAGAGGACCATTTCACTCCGATGGCACTTATCCGTTTTCTTTAGAGACTTCTGGTCTGTTCTATTTGTGTTTCATTGTGCGTACGACTAAGGAGTGGAATTCCCTGCCGGAGTCTGTTTCCTGATAGTTATAACCTGGGAGTCTTTAAGTCAAGAGTGAATAGGTTACTTCTAGGTAAGCGTGCTTCATCTTCGACCACATCATCGCTTAAGATCAGGTGAGATTATGGTCAACCGCCATTTCACTCCGATGGCACTTATCCGTTTTCTTTAGAGACTTCTGGTCTGTTCTAGTTCTAGGCGTAGACTGATTCTCCTCCGTCATCTTTCTAGATAATTCGAGTTAAGCGTTTGGATGAGGTTCTAGAATGAAAAGAGAAATAAATGTAATTTATCACCAGGTACAATATCAGTTACATATGCGACCTAACCTAGCTCCAGCAATGAATTAAAAAGAAAATAGTCCTGTCACTAATGACTTTACAGAAACGTAAACAAACAAAGTATTGTATAAAAAATAGCTTAATATCAGCATATTATGAAAATCTAAACCAATAATGATGTTATAACGTAAGTACTAAAGCCCTATAAAAAGGAAGCATTACAAACTTAGTAACGAAGTATATTGCATGAGGCGTAGTGGCGTAAATGATGGATGTTATAAAATTAACAAGACGTATAAATTAAAAGCTTTTGCCCGCGACTTCGTTCGTGTGGGAGAAATTTTGGGAATTCCGAAATAAAAAGCCTATGTGTTATTCCAGGATGTCAACTGTCTACTTACCAAATTTCATTTAGATCCGTTCTAGTTTTTGCGTGAATGAGTAAAAAACATAAATACTATACATTCTCACAAACTTTCGCATTTCAAAATCGCAAGCAAAAGCTAGTAGTGTCATAATTCAGCTTAGAAAGCAAATATATATTTTTATATCTTTGCTTATAGATGCTTCAATAGATTAAACTGCCAAAACTGAAAGTCTTTCCTGACTCATCGTTTTTTCTTTCAAATATGTTTTTATAAGTTTATTTTACCTTCGAACTTTAGTCGCGTCGCACTGGAAGCCAAGGAGGCCCACTATGTCGTGGCGTAAGTTTATAGTGTAATTTAAAGCGTCAGGGCTTGTGTATTTAAATGAAAGTTGATTGAATCGTTGATTTTTTTTTATGTACCTGCCATGATATCTCTTCGCCACCCATGGTTGACTGGTAGAGAATACCTAAGGCATTAAGTCCCGCCTTTAAACCATTTGTGTTGCATAAAGTTTTAATAAATAAATAATCTCGCCCTTTGGCACCAAGTACGTCCCTGCTCCCCACTTTTTGTCATAATTCCGTACAAACGGGATCTGTAAGCCAATTACCGGGTCATGCATGGCGTTTTATCACGAAGACACATCACCGCACATTGTTAATTTTATTTTTAGCATAGCATTTCCCAAATCTCTAATGCATGAATAAAAAAACAAAATTTAAAACATGTATTATGTTTCTGTGATGGGAAGTCGTAAATATTTCATAAAAATTACAACGAAGAGAGCAGGACTTAATAGGTACTTTATTTATATACTAATAATTAACGCGGGCAAACTAGCTTTTACCCGCGTTAATTTACACTGTCAATAATTCTTGTTGCCAATCGGTACACCATTTTGCGTGGGTAAAAAACGCATATAAATTAACAAAAAACCATCACCAGGGTCCATCCATCCCCAAAAACAGACAGATAGTTAGTACTTAAAATTTACCTTTTTAAAACCAAAAACGTAGTTTACAATACATTTTTGTAAACTGCGTTTCTGGGTTTCCCGTCCTTGGCTAATACGTGTAAATTTTGTGGGCTTGATACTCGTGAGCACGCCACATACAGTTGCCCATGGGAAAAGCAATGTTTTTCTAAATGTACACCTGCGACTTTCAGTGTGTGTCCTTGAGCTTTTTTTTGGGGAAATTGTCTTTTAAACTGGGATGGCAAATCGGTCGGGATTATGGGAATGTCATAATTATTGCTTGTACAACATTGCGTTCAAGGTACGTATTTGTAGTCGCGTGCCGTTACAGAGCCTGCATCAACAGGACTGGGACACCCTGTCAATTCCAGAGAGTTGAGAAACTCTACAGGGTACAACGTCACTTGCTCAATATCCATGACATTGTCGACGGACAGATACTTGACAACATCCATCCACATGAGACATAATCTTTTCGTTGAACTGCACTACAGTTTCGTTAGTCGGTGCCAAAATTGCTCTTTCATGCAGTCATTCTTTCAATTGCCCTTGCATTCCGAGGCCGCGGTATCTCGTTAGAACATTTCCGCAAACCTGAGGCAATAGCCCTATCGGGCCCTGTCTATGCTGCTGACTGCTCTTTGAGGCCGGCCGGTGAGCTACTCCTGCTCTCCGACTGCAGACCTGCGCCTACGGTGGCCGGAGATTGGCTCGCGATCCTCGACGCTCGGGGCGTCTCCCGCGGTGGCGAAGGCGCGAGGAAGAGAGTCGCCTCTCCCTCACGCGTTCAGCCTCCTCCTTCGCTAGCATGACTGCTTCGCAGAAGGAGGCGACTGCATCCCATTCCCTCTCGCCCCACACCGTGGTCTGAACCAGAGCAGTGCGCGAGAGCCATTCTCCATCCCTCATATTTGATTTCAAATCCAAGTAAACGTGGTTTATTAAATTATCTGTATCTTGGACTATTTTACAGAATTCAGAGCTCAAATAAATCATCCCGTTGATATCTGATGTAATATCACGGTGCAGCTGTACTCGCATGTTTGTAGATACTTAAAAAAAAATGTTTCGAGTGGTTCTTGAACGCGCGAATTTAATGAATTGGGAGGGGGAAAATAAAGTTTCAACACCCTTTTTACATCATTTAGGGATAATTTCCGGGATAAAAACTATCCTATGTCTTTCCCAGGTCCTAAACTATTTCCATACCAAATTTAAATATTGTAGCAACCCTTTCGAGACCAGTCAGGGAATCCCGTAACCACGTGCCACTACGGTATACCGAATAAGTGCGAGTATATCGTAGCTATGTCTTTCTCTTTCTCGCGCACCGCTCGCGGGGTGCGCGCGGCGCCATGCGCCAGTCCGCCGCCCGCGCGCAAGTTGTAGAATCGTACGTAAGAATTACCTATCCGAAACCACGTGCTCACATGTGGTAACCAACGTGTACTTTCATTCCTCATATTTGGTGCCTAATGTGTTTATTTGTGATCTTATTGTATACGAAAAACTAAGTCCGAATCCCATGTTTGTGAACGTGTTTTAACCAAGTAAACGATAATCATATGAGACAGTGTTCATCATTCCAGTTACCCTGAGACCTCCCCTCATAATATCAAATTTAATTAATTTAATTTTACTTTTGTCAGCGGCTCTGTCCGCGTGCGATTCGAAAACTATCCCACGGGAATCTTATATCTACTATATCGAGTTACTTTCGCATTTATAAAATTAGTATGGATATGGAAGTATGGATTTATAATATTAGTATTAAAGTATGGATAGCTTTTGCCCGCGACTTTGTTCGCGTGGTAGGTTTTTCCCGCGTAAATTCCGATCCCGTGGGCATTCTGGGATAAAAAGTAGCTTATATGTTTTTCCAGGATGTCAACTGTCTCCTTACAAAATTTCATTGAGATCCGTTCAGTAGTTTTTGCGTGAAAGAGCAACAAAGATACAATTCGAAAACTATCCCACGGGAACCTTATATCGAGATAAAAACTATCCTATGTCCTTTCCAGGGTCCTAAACTATTCCCATACCAAATTTCATGTAAATCGGTGCAGCGGTTTAGGCGTGAAAAGGTAACAGACAGACAGACAGAGTTACTTTCGCATTTATAATATTAGTATGGATAGTATGGATATGGATATGGAAGTATGGATATGGATGGAAGCCAAGTGGGTGTCATCTCTGTTAGGCCGAGCACGTGGCAGCAGCAATAACATCCTGAGGATAACATCAACCAAATATCAGTGTCCGATATAGGTACTCGCTCTGGGTTCAAATTGTGGTTGGTACTGTTAAACAAGTACCTAAAGATTTTCATAACTTTGTATACAACGTGTAATTTAAAGGGTATATACATTATATATACCAACTACATGGCTTCTTTGGATGATAACAAACGATATGGCAAGGGTTTTATAATCCTAAGTCTACGTGTGTAGAACTTATTACAAATACCAATACACTGATACCAGAGACCGAATTTTTCAAATTAGAAGAAGAACGAAGAGAATTATCGTGTTATTGGCAAGTGACGTGGAAAGTTATTGATGCTCGTAGTGCTGTGACACGTTTGTTATGATTGGTATTCAAGAAATATATGAAACCGATAATTTGGTATCAATTCTTTGAGTCAGTTATTTTGAGCTGAAACTTTGCATAGAGACTCCATACCAGATGTTGTCTTCAGCCCTTTTGGATAGATATGGGGTTTCCGTTACACATTGTATACTAACATAGATTATCACACACCACGAACTGGTACCCACTGAAGAAAAAGCGCAAACAAGGTCGATTACAAATGAGATGGAGCGAAGATATTATAAAAATAGTAGGTAAAATTGGGAGTACTTACAGTAACTAGAGACAGACAAAAATTCTAATTATCCACACATTGGTCTCTCCTATTCTCTTCTACGGCTATGAATGCTGGACTCTAAAAGCGACGGATAGGAGAAGAACCAACGCTTTCGAGATGTGGTGCTGGCGAAGAATACTACGCATCCCCTGGATAGCGCGTTGCACTAACATCTCGATCTTACACGAGCTCAAGCAAGACACACAACAGCGACTCTCCACAGAACTGCAGTAATCTGCCACTACTTTGGGCATATAGCACGTCGAAGTTCAGATAACCTGGAAAAGCTCATTGTAACCTGCAACGTAAATTATAAACGACCAAGAGGACGCAGTCCTAGACGATGGGCAGACCAGGTGTCCGAAGTACTGCAGATGCCGATGTCCCAGGCTCTCCATCAAGCTGAAGACCGTAGTAGATGGTGGAGTCTGTAGCAACGTTTCCGTCGTAGCCACGATCCTCAGCACTGAGGGACCCACTAAAAGAGGTGGAGAATAGCATGGAAAATTGGAAACGAATAGAGGAGGCTTTCACCGCTTTTTAGCGGTCCTTGTACATAGTTTACTACATAAATAATGAATATAATTATATAAAATATAAATCAAGAAACTTAATATTAATAACATTTACTCTATAAGTTAAATTTGTAACACTAACCATTAGTTAAGCTGAGCAAAACTGTAAAAGAAAAATAAAGCTATGTATCTGCGTTAGGCGCTTTCCTCTTCAATTTGTGTTTATTGCAATGAGAGTTAGTATGTTACCACAGGAAAAAACCGTTCTTGATTTAAATGTTTTGTAGATGAAGTTATACAGAGCAGGGTTGAGATTCGAATGTGGTTAGTATTGAAGAAGAACAGAGCGGTTCACGTTTCACGGAGAGCAGTTCGGAAGTCTTCGTAGATTGCTGCTATTAGTGATTCTTCGATGGCGTCCCTAGGGGTCCTCTCATTGGCTGTCCGAGAGTCCGAGGATGATGAGCTAGTTTTGAGTCATGACGTGTAGGTAGGTGTCTCAAACGACGGGCGCCTACTGTTTAGCGATAGCAATAAGCACGTCGTCAACATCATGCGTGCACAAGCTATTTTATTTTATAGCATACGTTACATCTTACATAACTAACAGAACTCAAAAAGTAGTGGTTGATGGCTTCGAGTCCAGCGCTATTCAGGTCACATCTGGCGTTCCTCAAGGTTCCATTCTGGGTCCCTTATTATTTATCTTATTCATTAATGATATAAAAATCTGTTTCCAACATTCTAAATTTCTTTTATATGCGGACGATTTGAAGGTTTATAAAAAAATATCAAATCAACAAGATTGTATTGATTTCCAGTAAGATCTGGACCGTTTTTCTGACTATTGTTCTTCTAATAAGCTATATCTTAGTATTCCAAAGTGTCAAGTTATAACATTTACCAAAAAGAAAATAAATCAGAGTTCAACTACTGCCTTGCTAATACACTTCTAGATAAAGTTACTTCCCTCCGTGATCTTGGAGTTCAGCTTGATTCGAAGCTGCATCTAGATGTTCATATAGACAAAATTGTTAGTAAGTCTTACCAAATGTTTGGTTTCGTAATGAGAGCATCTAGGGAATTTCGTCGCCCTTCACCTTTTTGCATTTATACAAATCTATAATAAGGCCACAATTAGAGTTTGCGGTACCTATATGGAACCCTCTGTACAAGAAATATAATGATGCTTTGGAGTTGGTACAACGTAAATACCTTCGTGCTGTAAACTACAGATGTTTTCGAAAGAGAGTCTCATACAGCCTACTTCTCAAAAAATACGATCTCCTTACCTTGCAGTCGAGACGGAAGCTCCTGGATGTTATGACTCTGTTTAATGTGTGCCGGAATAAATTTGATTGTCCTGACCTAGTGAAGAATTTAAGTTACCTTGTTCCCCGAACAGTACATGTACGTGAGGTGCGCACTCGACACTTATTTGCTACTAGCCGTTGTAAATCCAATGCTGGTTCACGCTCACCTCTTCATCGTTTAGTTGAGACTTACAATAATGAGTTTGGCACAGTCGACATATTTTTCCTCAGCAAAAATATATTCAGGAAACAAATTCTAGCAATTATTAAGGATCGGCAGTTGACTTTGTGATTAATGTGTAATTTCGTCTGCCCGGTTTATGAAATCATTTGTATTTTACATTTTCTGCTCCGCACTTTATTAACCGTTGCTTTTCTTTTAGTTTATTTAGTAAATCACACCGTATTATAATTATGTCGCTCTAGTTTTTATATAGTAATCCGTGGAAAACGTTGTGGGTAGCATATTTACCATATCTTTGTATGTAAGTCTATACTATGTATAACTATGTAATATGTTACTGTTTGTTTTTCCCTAAAATAAATAAATAAGTAGGTATCATTAAGCTCCTTAAGTTCTAAGTTGAGCTACACGATAACTGACAAATGCTTGCACTGTCTGGACAGGTCCGCTCAAACCTGCGTGCTCCTTTCCTCAAATGACACAATAGACATGAACCTTCATGCTTCTCATATGAGTTGACCACTAAGAATTGTATGGACTTTAAAAGAGACGTTGACCTCTGAGTTTGTTTCGGTGTTTCTTCTCAGAGTAGTCAGTTGAAAACACCGGCCTCATCTAGCTAAATTTATAACACAAAAAAAATTAAGTAAAAAGTAAGTGTAAAAGTGTTATTTATAACTAACTTACAAAATAATTATTTCATTTTATTGTTACTAACGTAAAGGCGCCTAATAACGACCCCTCAAAATCGGCACCCATTACCGTCCGTTTCATAAAACTATCATTTTAAAGAGTTGCATTAAAGTTAGACAAGTCGTTGCTTTAGAGAAAATATAGATGTATTGGTAATGCAAATATTCACCACTTGCTTGTGCGCGTAAACAAACGATTTAAAGAATAATTGCACAGTTTGTCGTCGGACTCCGGATATAGCGTATATTTAGTAGTGTCCCGCTCCCGATTACGTAAGTACACCTATTTCTTTTTTAGCATAATATATAATTGTAAAGCAATCTAATGAACCTTTTAATTATTTTGATACCTTCTTAATACTTTCATAAACACAAATAATAACTAAATTTAATGAGATACAGCTTTATTTTGCTTCAAAGTGGCGGTGATAGGAACAATAATCTCAATTTTATTCCTATTACCGACCTAGGTCGTTGTTAGGTTTTTGACGAATATTTTAATTTCTACTTTTTATGTTATAATGCATCAATTAATAAGTAGTCGGCTATACTAATTTGATTAGTTAGTGTGTCAAGTTGCATTTGACCTATTAGCGCCATACATAATAAGAGTATCGATACTGTGAAAATCAACTTTATTCTTATGTAAATGTTTTGATGAATGTAGGATGTACAATTCTCTAATATTGTATTTTTATAGTTAAAATACCATTAAAATAAAATTAGCATAGCTACTGGCACCTGTATAATCATACAAATATTCTAAAAAACAATACATTTACTCAATACATATTCATTTCATTGGGTCGGTAATAGGTTATACAGAATTTCTTCAATAGAACCTATTACCGATGTACCTGTACTTTTTAACCGACTTCAAACAGAATGAGGTTCTCAATTCGTCTGTATGTTTTTTTTTTAATTTTTATGGATAGTGTGTTAGTAATTATTTTTATTTTTTTATGCCTAGTAAGTGAATATAATGTAACTAGCCTTCGCCCGCGACTTCGTCCGCGTGGAAAAAAAATCCCCCGATTTTGAAACATTATTCATTAGTGCTCCGCTCCTATTGGTCTTAGCGTGATGATATATAGCCTATAGCCTTCCTCGATAAATGGGCTATCTAACACTGAAAGAATTTTTCAAATCAGAACCGTAGTTCCTGAGATTAGCGCGTTCAAGCAAACAAACAAACAAACAAACAAACAAACTCTTCAGCTTTATAATATTAGTATAGATTAACATTAATAACAATTTAAAATATTTAGTAAAAATATAAAACTGTAATTCATTTTTCATTAAAAACTATTATTAAAAATCACCTATTGACTTCCACTTACTATAATTCTTAACCCACTGCTAAGCAAAGGTTTAGTAGTTTAGTATATTCGACAAGGTAAAATTTGATTCAGAAACATGGAACGATTATAACGTACGTAATATACAGCAACTTGACTCTGCATTGATGGCTATCGATAATGGAGCAAGTATCTATGAAACCTCAAAGAGATTTGGGATTCCTAGAACAACTCTTCGTGACAAGAGAAATCACAAGTACTCTAATGAAAATTGTGGGGTTCAACCTGTCTCCACCAAGCACGAAGAACGCCATTTAATAGACTGGATTCACTGTTATATTTCAATATGTCATTCATATTATGAAGCATATCTCTTAAGACTGATTAAAGGCTGGTTATAATTATAACATTCTGTATTCTAAAGAATTAAACCTACACGAGCATTTTTATTTGACTGAATTTGTTCTGTTCATTTAGCGGTCGGTAATAGGTGCCACAAAAACGGTAATAGGAACACACCCATGGTTTGAGTCGGTAATAGGAACATAGCCCTTTTCATCAATTTATATTTTTTTTAAATATTTATTTTATTTTCTCGAATTGTTTCTATATGTGACTGACAAGATCGTTAGTTTCAGTACTTGAATAAAAATAAAAAATGACACCAGTTATTAAGCATGTGCTTATTTTTTGCACATAAATGTGAACTTGGCTTAAACTGGCGGTAATAGGTGCGTTTACTTTAACCATTATGGATCTTGATATCTAATTAATAAATAAAAGTGAATTTGAAAATCAATTTCGTTCCGTTTTACAAACAAAAGCTTAACTCCCGAAAAATAAACAAACCCTATAACTTTTCACTCTTCAGCAACGAACCTTTTTCCTTATAAACGTACCTATTCAGCAATATACGAGATGGATCAGTGAAAACATTTTGTATCTAAATAAGTATGGACTGTCATATATATTCAATATGGCAACCCTTTTTCTTGAATCAATTTGCGTTGGTATCATCTCTACATACCTTGATACCTATATGTATATTAATAAACAAGCTTTTGTGCGTCCCTCAAAGAGCTGTCAGCAGTTCAGCACCAGTGACGGGGCCCCATAGGGCCATTACCTGCCGGGGTTGCGGGAATGTTCTAAAGCGATACGCGGCCCCGGAACTTAAGGGCAGCTGAAGGAACAGGGTGGGTTTTTAGTCAGTAGAAGTCTGACACTCCCTTCTGCTCCACCGACAGCGGGAGAAGTCATTCGATGATTTTCCCACACGGAAAAAAAAGCTTGTGTACGTAACGTCGTTCGCGTGGGAAGGTTTTCCCGCGTAAATCCCGCTCCCGTGGGAATTCCGGGAAAAAAAGTAGCCTAAGTGTTATACCAGGACGTCTACTACTTACCAAATTTCATTGAGATCCGTTCAGTAGTTTTTCCATGGTAACAAACATCCATACAACTTTCGCATTTATAAATTATAAATGATCTTTATTTTGCAAATAAGTTATTAAATAACACTTTTACATGCAATTTACACGTCATTATTTTCGTAAATTTAAATTAGATGAGGCCGGTGTTTCCTAACTGACTACCCTGAGAAGAAACACCGAAACAAACTCAGGGGTCCGTCTCTTAAAATCCAAACAATCTATAGGGTTAAATTAAATTATAAAGGAACCTTGTAGGTTACCGTCTGAGGCGATCTTTTGAGGAAAGATGCTCACAGATTTGAGTGGACCTGTCCATACAGTGCAAGCATTTGTCAGATGACGTATAACTCAACTTAGAACAAGGATCTTAACGATTTGACGAACAATACCAAAGTAAGGACGTTCGGGTAGGCCGCAAAAAGCACTCAAACTGCCAGACAATCATGTTTAACTCGAATATTTTTGTTTTTTGCTGTTATTAAGTCCGATGGAATGTTCCTAATTCATTTTAATTAAACAGGGAAACCTATTAGCCAGGGGCGGATCTACCTATGGGCTATTTGGGCTGCAGCCCAGGGCCCCGTGGATATAAAGGGCCCCCTGCCAGTGCTCATAAAAAAAAACTGTACTTATTGATCTATATATGTATATATTTGATGAATCGAAAATATGTAAAATTAAAACAATATTTGCAGCGCCATGATCGATCAATCGAGAACGAAGCAGGAAATTCCCTTGTCGCTTGTCCATGATCGGGTATTCAGTCGTTTTTAGCTAGGAAGGGCGTTTTGTTACAAGGAACTACCCGTAGCGCAATTGCGTCGGGTGGTAGGTTCTGCCGCAATTTTGTTCTAGTCGTCTAAATACAAACTCAGTGTATAATTGTCATAACTGTGTTCGAGTATGAGTTAACTTCTGATTATGAAAAGATCAATAAATCAAGATCAATGAAGAAGAATGGGCTCATCCGCAATTTAAAAAAAGCAGAAAGCTTGTTTGAACGCGCTAATCTTCGAAAGTACTAAAGTACTGGGTGGATTAAGATAAAATTTGGTATGGAAGTAGCTCGAAGCTTGAGGAGGGTTATAGGCTTCTTTTTACCCAACTGCAAAAGAAGGAGGTTAGGTTTTTATCGTGATAAAGTCCACTGAGGCGAAGCCACGCGCGGTACCCGACTGTGTAAGAAGGAAGATTATGTTTTTATCGTGATTTTTATATGAATATTTTTTTAAATATTAAACTTTAATAACAAGGCTTTACGCATGAAATCGCTGTTTTGTCGTACTGGCCATTTCAAATTATAATAAGTTTTTCTGGCTAAGAATTCTAATTTCAACCTTATTTTAAAACATGGAATTCTTGTTTCAAAGTTTGTCATAACATAATAGTTAGCGTTCTGTTTTCATCGCATTTAAACAGTTTTCTTGATCATGGATACGTTAAAAATTCGCGTAATTATGAAATATGAGTACCGTCGTGGCAGCAAAGCCTCGTTGTCGTCGCTGAGTTGAGTGCCGCTTGTACCTACGGCCTGCAACATCAACGAAGTTTACGGAACGAGCACTACAAACGAATGCATCACCTGTTATTAGTGTGCTCGCTTCCGTTCTGGAAATTTCGACCTGAAAAATGAACCCCGTGGTCGTCCAAAAACTTTGGTCAACCATGACGAAATAAAGGTGATTGTGGGACTGAATTACCAGCAGTTTTCGACGCTTGCATCAAAACAATATTGGTCCACTTGCGTCAAATTGGCAAGGTAAAAAAGCTTGACGTCTGTTCCACGAATTCAATGATCGTCAGCGCGTCGAGACGTGCCTTGCACTACTCAACAGGTTCATAAACGAAAAAATTTTGTTGCCTGCGACGAAAAATGGATCCTGTTCGACAATTGCAAGCCCTCAGCAAATTGGTTGAATCCTGGTTCAGCATCTAAACAATTCCCTAAATAAAGTGACCCCTAGAAAAGTGATAGTCCTTGTTTGGTGGTCTAAGGCCGGTGTAATTCATCACAGCTTCTTACCAAATAGGGTGAGCGTTACTGCAGAAGTGTACTTTGAAGAACTGAACACAATTATGGAGAAGCTCGCACATCTCGAACCAACTTTGGTCAATCGCTCGGCTGCGTTGTTCCTGCACAACAACGCGCGACCTCATACTACACAGATGGTCTACAAGTTACAAGAGCTGGGGTTGGAAGTTCTCCGCTATCCATCGTACTCACTAGACTATGCGCCTACAGACTTCTACTTACTTACTAGGCGGAAAAAAAAAAATCAATACCCAAGAGGCAGAACTAAATACCTTTGAAGAATTTGTTGCATCCCGTCCAGCTGATTTCTTCAAGAAGGGCATCAATAAGCTACTACTGCGTTAGAAAAGATGCATCGATTTCATGGGTGATTACTTTGATAAATAGAAATAAAAAATATAGAAAGAAACACGGTGACTGATTTCATGAATAACGGCAATTTCATTGGTAAAGATTTAATATATTCAGATGAACACCTGACGTAAAGAAGAAGTAATCTTATTTTTGAAAATAAAGTTGTTCATATTTTCACGAATTGCTATATACCATCTTAAATATTAATTATTTTGACATTAACAATCTCTAGCTATGAATGCAAAGAAGACAAGATGTCGTATACGTATATCGAAAACGAATATACGAAAAATGTCAAACGAGTGACTGTCTAAATCATTTGTCAATTCTTTCTATATAATATATTTAAAAAAGAATGAGCAGATGAAGGAATTTGCAGAAAATGCAGAAAGATCGTCCAATAACTGTTAGTAATGATATAAATAAATTATTATACTTAATACAGGCCTGATTCTTCCATCTCCCTTTCACTATTGTGCGCACTGCCAAGGTTTGGAACTCTCTGTCGGCTTCTGTGTTCTTTTCCACATATGACCCGTCTACCGCCTTTAAAGTAAGAGTGAACAGGCAACTTCTGTGCTCTATCGTCCTATAGTAGACCTCATTTATCGTTTACCATCAGGCGTGATTGAGGTCAAGAGCGGGCTCATCAGCAATAAAAAAAAAATATAAATACGAACTCTTATTAAATTAATTCAATTTAATCCATTTTAGCCCTGTACCGTATTTTCATCAAATAGAAAACAGTTTCTTGACACAATGAGTGACAATTATTTGAATGATTAAGGGGCCCCCGAGCAGTTAAAGCCCAGGGCCCCACAAATTCACGATCCGCCCCTGCTATTAGCTATTCAAAACTGTAATACTTTCATTGTGCGTACAGCTAAGGAGTGGAATTCTCTGCCGGAGTCTGTTTCTCGATAGCTATAACCTAGGGGTCTTTAATTCTACAGTGAATAGGTTACTTCTAGGTAAGCGTGCTTCATCTTCGACTACATCATCACTTACCATCAGGTGAGGACGGCGGTCAAACGCGAGCCTATTGTCAAAAAAACAACAACATTAATATGTATCTTTTATTTAATGTAACCCTGTTGGTTTTCTAATGAAAAATAAAAAAAAAATAGTGTCCGTCTGTGCGTTCAAAATAATTGTGTTTTCTCGATTAGTTACTTATAGTTATTTAAAAGACACTAAAACACAAACTAATTATTTACAATTTTTTTGTCTGATGTCTTTCTGTTGGCCTGGTTAATCCCTGAAACAGCTGAACCGATTTAAATGGGACTTTCACAGAAAGATAGAAGGTATCAGATAGGCTAGTTTTTATACCGAAATTCCGGAAATCTCTGAATCTTATTGTTACCTATAGTTACCTACCTTTTTAGGGTTCCGTAGCCGAATGGCGAAAAACGGAACCCCTATAGTTTCGTCATGTCTGTCTGTCTGTCCGTCCGTCCGTATGTCACAGCCATTTTATTCCGAAACTATTAGGACTATACATGTGAAACTTGGTAGGTAGATGTATTCTGTAAACCGCTTTATGATTTTAAATAAAATAAAATTAAAATTAATAATTGGTTTCTAAAAGCACTTTTTCATAAAGTTAATCGTTTAAAAGATATACGCTTCCAAAGTGGTAAAATGAGTCCTTATTAAATTATAAGTCTAAAGCAAACTCCGTAACTAAATAAATTGAAACCAAACCTAGGCATTTTTTTATAAAATAGTTATCCTTACTAAACGCAAAACGTATGTGCTTCATACGAATATCCTTCGAAGACACACACTCATGCAATGTTAGCGGCCGACGCGACACACACACAATTTCCTTGAATTAAGGATTGTATTAATTTGTCAAGATACTGTGTTTCCATTTTAAGTTAAATGAAAAAAAGTTCCATTTCTAATGACGGAAATCAGATTCAGAAGCCAATTGTGAACCAACTACTTTCAGGAATTGCGTTCATTCTGTTACACGTTGTATATGATGCGATCTTAAACTAAAACAGTTTCTACTACAGTTTTAATATACTATCACATATTACATACACACATACTCCGCCATTACGGGTAATAAGACGCCAGAAAATCAGATCCCATGGTCTTGCCGTGGAGTATTGTGTTACCCAGCTACCATGGGTTGGTAGCAGGGCCGGATTAACCATTAGGCAGAGTAGGCAACTGCCTAGGGGGCATCCACTAGGGGCCCAGTGCATGCACCAAGAAAAAAATCTTTTATTTGTGCTTATAACTGTCAGGTTTGTATATAAGAAAATATTTGAATAAAAAAGACGTCTGAATCAGAAATATCAAATTTGGCGTGCAAGGGGACCATATAACCAAAAAATAAAAACTAGAGTGAAACGAAGTTCGTGGGCAGACTAGTAATCTACTTTGATTTATCTATAAATCTAGTGTTTATGTAATTTATTCATAGAAAACAAACTTGAGACAACGTATGGACGTTGTCTCAAGTTCGTTGACTTACGTTTGATTCTTGACATAGGCATGGGCCTATGTCAAGAATCGTACCCAGGACCATGAGGCGGCAATGATTTTAACAACATACGATTTGGTCAGAGAAAGTAAGAAAAGGGGGCCCCGAGAATTTCATTGCCTAGGGCCTCTGACAGGGTTAATCCAGCTCTGGTTGGTAGGGTTAGATTAGGTATTCGGTTAGACTTCAGTGGTACAACTTACTTTATTTATTTACTAGCTTGTGCCAGCGGCTTCGCCCGCGTGGGAAGTTTTTCCCGTGTAAATCCCGATCCCGTGGGAATTTCGCAAAATCCTTTCTTAGCGGATGCCGACGTCATAACATCTACCTGCATGCCAAATTTTAGCCCGATCCGTCCAGTGGTTTGGGCTGTGCGTTGATAGATCACTATGTCAGTCAGTCAGTCAGTCACCTTTGAGTTATATATAATTTAGATTTGTAACAAAATTCACAGCTCTTAAACAATGTTTTTATAGTATCTTATATCTAATCTTATAGCCAATTACGGAATTACAATTTATTCACTAGATTGTAACAATCGTGTTTTTATACAGTATTAAGAAGTGTGCATGGGGAGTTTAAATGAATGTGTCTGTTTGTGTGTGTGTGTGTGTATGTGTGTGTGTGTGTGGTGTATGGTGAATGCCTTCAGTGTAACATCCCTAATCTCATAAGTATTTTACTTCTGTTAGGATCTATTAGTTAAATCGTCATGTACAGAGGATAAAAGTAGCTTTCTAAACATACCTTTTTTAAGTTAAATATATCGAGGTGAGAGAATGTTTTGTTAAAAGTTCTTAGTATCCTACTAATAACTAAATTCTGAGCGTAGTATGTACTAGGAAAAGTCTACAATGATGATGAAATAAAACACAAAACTTATAAATAAACCGTATATTACACATTTCATCCACCATGCAATGTCGATATGAACATAATTGTATCTTTGTTCTGCAGCTCGTAATCTAGTTCTCCATACAGTTCCCAGTCTGCGTCATTTATCAGGACTAAAATGCCAGGTCTTACTGATTCTCCCTGAAAAAAAGACAGAAATTTATTTACTGCATATACAAACTTATAACGAATACAGTTTTACACAAAATCGTTATGAATGTGGGCCACCTTATTAATACAACGTTGATAAAAGCGAGAGGACTTAAACCACATATACTATAGGTAGGTACATGTTTACGGTTAATCCGAAACTATGAAAAAAAAGTTTACGAGTTAAATACGAAAAAACATTTTTCAAAGAACTTAAATAGCCGAGGAAAATTTGGAAGAACTGCAACATTACAAAAGCCACTAAGATCCGGCTAGTACGAACACTCATATTTCCCATCTTTTTATATGTTGCCGAGACGTGGACGTTGCGAGACAGTGAGAAGAAAATAGATGCTTTGGAGATGTGGTGCTGGAGACGAATGCTTCGAATATCTTGAACGGAATTTAGAACGAATGCCTCCATACTGCAAGAACTCGGATTCAAACAGCGTCTATCGAATGTAGTACAAACTCGCATTCTAAAACTATTCGGACACATCTCAAGGCGTAACAACGACTCCATACAACGTCTCGTCGCCCAAGGCAAGATAGAGGGCACCAGACCGCGCGGACGATCGTCGATGCGTTGGACCAACCAGGACCAAGTAAAGAAGGACTATGTTTGACGGGCCTTTGCATGCAGTGATGCCAACTTAGCAACTTTATAGCTAGATCTAGATATTATTTGGTGACAGACAGCTACAATTTAACAAAACTTGTAGCTAAACTTTTTCTAGCAACTTTTCATTTCAGCATGAGACGTGAGTCTATCGAAATTCGTCGAGTAGTGTGCCGAGATGAAAGAAAAAAAAATCTATAGTCATAGATGCTACGGTAAGTACAGGTCGACGCTGGCCGGCTATCATCGACGTTGCTGAAATTTTGGGACTTACACCAGAAATAATAGACAAGATAATGCAACAGTGGCACATTCTACATATAAATAAGTGGTTTTCTGAAGAAATAGTTCAGTTTTGGGTCGAAGTAAAAAAAATTTGAAATTCTTCCGGTGACAACATATATCAAGATATAAGTACTCTTGCTTTAACTTGCCATTCGCTGCCACATTATAATGCAGAGGTAGAAAGATTCTCTCAAATGTATTTAGTTAAAAATAAGCAAAGAAACAGAATGAGTTTGATAACTCTGAACTCAATCCTCTGCATTAGAGACTCCCTCAGGAAAAGTGGTAAATGCTGCTTATAACTGTGTTTTGCCTAAAGACGTACTGCATACACTGGGCACCGTTGAAAAATATTCGAAATCAATTAAAGATACTGAACCCCAGCCATCGAAATCTTCCTCTTTAATTGATTTTTTTTTTTTTATTCAATTGCGTACTAACTTCTTGGAATTAATGGAAATAAAAATGATTATCAGAAATTGTCATTTTATTGTAACCTACTTACTTATCTACTGTAAATTTCTAGCAACTTTTTTTGACAGGCCTGTTGGTCTAGTGGTCAGTGGCCCTGACTGCTATGCGCAAGGTCGTGGGTTCGATTCCCACCCAGGACAAATGTCTGTGTGATGAGCACGATCATTTGTTCTTTGTCTGTGTGTAATATATGTATAATATGTATGCATTTAGAAATATATATGTATGTTTATCAGTTGTCTAGTACTCATAGCACAAGCTCTGCTTAGTTTGGGACCAGATGGCGTTGTGTGAATGTTGTGGAATATTATTATAACTAAATTAATTTATTGCTATACAATTCCAATATTTTGAAATGTAATATAATTTATTGAAATTTATTGTAATTAATTGATATTTATGTAATTTATTAAAAGAAAAGAAAGGAAGATATTGTAATATTTATTAAATCTAACATTATCATGTAATTTATTTTAAGGTAATTTAATTTATTGTGGTTTGACTGTAATTTAATATGATTTTAATATCGCTAGCTATAATTCAATTCAATTAACCTTAGTATTAACTAAAATGATGTGTAAGTGGCATATTTACACAGTTTACACACTCCAAAACATTCTTCGTCACTATGTATGTGTAAATTGCAAATATGTTTTTGGCATGCCTTAATAATAATGGGTGGGGTTCGAACCCGGGACCTCTCGTTCACAAGTCCGACACATCAGTCTTTAGTAAAATTAAAAAAAATTGGTAAAATTAAATAAGGTAATATTTTCACAACTTTGTATATGGTTACTAACATAGATTATAAGTATTTTTGTTACTAACCATTATGGATCCTTGATATCTGAATAAATAAAATTTGAATTTGAATTTGAATTTGAATTTAGGCTATTGACGCTTCTCATTGGCTTGACTTCTTGGCTAGAAATCTAGCAACATTTTGAAAATATCTAGCTACTGGGTAAAGCTAACAGTCGACAACACTGTTTGCATGAGTGCACCAAAATGTCGGCAAACAAACAGAGATGGCGGGACATCGTGAGGCGAGCTACATCCGCCACTCCAGCATTTACTGCATATTGACCACGATCACGCAAGAGTGATACGACTGAGAAGAAGAAATAGCTGAATAATCAAAGTAAAACCTTCCTGTGACTAAACTATTGTTTCTATTGATCCAATTTTTGGTGTGTAGCCTGAAAATGTAGTCTGATACATTTTTTTATTACTGATGCCCACCCCCTTGACCTTTCTCTCGCCTGATGGTAAGCGATAGATGAGGTCTAAGATGGGACGAGCGAGCCCAGAAGATGCCTATTTACTCGTGCTTTAAAGGCTGAAAGATCATAAGTGGCAGGGAACACAGAAGCCGGCAGAGAATTCCACAGCTTGGCTGTGCGCACAATAAATGTGGAGGAGAAGCGCTTGGTACGAAAATACGGTATATCAACCAAGTGTGGATGGTACCCAACCGTGCGTCTGGTAGACCGGCAGTGAAAGGGAGAAGGAGAAATCAGGTCATGGAGCTCCTGCGCATACACTAATCAAAGTAAAACGTAAACAACCTTTGTAAAAACTTATGATGCAGAGCGGTATCGTAGCGTGAATCTTGTCATTTTAAGGTGTACCACCCTAGACAACAATACGTAAGTACTTAGTCAACTGCTCGGGAAGATACATGGTATATAGCATTTAATGCCTCTCGATTTTATCAACGTTGTATAATTAAAGGTTACTATAGTTATATATATATATATATTATATTATATATATATATATATATATATATATATATATATATATATATATATAATATAATAGCCTCGTTGGTCCAGTGGTTGTAAGCGCAACTGCTGAGCATGAAGCCTCGGGTTTGATTCCGGGGTCAGGCAAAAAGTGCTGTTGGGTTTTTCTATAAGAAACTCAGTAGTAGCCTTTTTTTGTTGGGAAAATCATCTTATGACTTCTACCACCGTGGGTGAAGCGGAAAGGAGTGTCAGACTTCTACTGACGAAAAACCCACCCTGCTCCTTCTGTTCCCGCAACCCCGTAAGGCAATGGCCCTATCGGGCCCCGTCAATGCTGCTGACTGCTCTTTGAGGCGCGCGCGGAACACGATGCGCCGCCGACCCGTGTCTGGTCCTTACCGGACGGAGAGCTACCCCTGCTCGCCATCCGCAGACCCGCGTCCACGGTGGCCGGAGATCAGCTCGTGTTCCCCGACGCCCGGGGCGTCTCCCGCGGCGGCTGGGACGCGAAGAGGAGAGTTGCCTCTCCCTCGCGCGTCCGGCCTCGCTAGCATGACTGCTTCGCAGGAGGCGACCGCATCCCATTCCCTCTCGCTCCGCACCATGGTCTGAACCACAGCAGGGTGCGAGAGGTCGCCGCCGCCGACCACCTCTACGAGGACACGGCGGTGCTCCGCCCAAGCAGTGGCGTGCCTAGGGTTTCAAAATAACGCAAGCCCAATAAAATTTTAACCGATTTCAAAAAAAGAAAGTTCAGTTTTCGACTGAGTATGTAGGTACCTACGTATGTATCATCGCAATTTTCTCATAAACTACTGGTTAGGTACAATAAATTAAAAGTGAATTCATCCATCTTCTTCTTTCCTCTTCTTTCTTCAATTTCACTCTTGCTTGTCGTGCGGTGAATGAGGTAACCAAAGCACACTGAAGGCATGCTAGTGCTAGATTGAATATAATAAACATATCAGCAATTGCATACCTCCGGTGGCTTTGAAAAAAGCCGTTTGGTTTGCTTCATTGCTTGAGGGAACAAAGTTATGGTAAGTAGTTGCTTCCTTCGTAACAGGACCCAGGTTACAGACAAAAAAAAAAAAAACAAAAAGTTACAAAACGAAAGTTAAAAAATAGCTAGATAGAATGTAATAAGGAATTTAAATAAATTATTTATATTCTAATTGGAATCGTCTATCTTTCTTAAGAAATGATTTAATTACATCAGAGTAAAATGTTGGTGATCGTTTTAATTCTACCAACAACTGTTTTTCAATAGCTATCATTGATAATTCGGAAAGACGCTCTTGACCTTGTGTATTTCTCAGATAGGTATGGATACGTTTAAGAGACGAAAAAGCACGTTCCGCGGAAGAACTTGTAGCCGGAATAGTTACAACAAGATACGCTAACTTTAACAGCTCGGGAAAGGCATCTTCGAGGTTATTCTCATGAATGAAATCAATTAATTCGAAAACATTACGATCTTTCAGATCAGGACTAGAATACAAGCAAATCAATTGGCTTTTTAATGTTTGTTTGTCGAAATAGTTTGCATAAATGTCAAATAATGAATCTAATTCCTCTGTAGGAAAATGTGAGTGATAATTGTCAAATTTTTTGTTGTTGAGCAGTTGAAAAAACTTTAATTTATAAATTTCAGAATATCGGTCGGTAATTTCGGTATTAATGTTATCAATTACTTCTACAAAAAGTCGTCTGTATTCCGTTTTTGCACAGCGTACGTTGCGTCTCAAACGAGGAGCCGAGTTATTTTGCAACGTGTTCTCATAAATTTGATCAAATTCGGATTGAAATTCAGCACGTAACCATGCCTGAAATTCCTTTATTTTATTAATACAATAACCGACATCAACTTGTGATTTTTGTAGAATATTGTACAAGCAGTCAGTTTTTTCAAATATCCGATGAAAGATAAAAAGAAAAAAATTGAAATTATAAGATCGCAAAGTGTTTTCAAAATTCTCCGCAGCTAAAATCGTATCCCCGTCCCAGTTATGTAGATTGTCGCACAGATCAGAAAACAACTCAATAAGTTTACTTTTTTGTTCAAAAACCGTGTTTACAACTCGCGACATGTATGTCCAACGAGTTGCGGGAGCATTAGGCAATTTTTTGCTGCAATGAGTATCGTAAAAAGCAGCTCGTTTTGTACTATTACTAAAAAAATTACACAAAGCCTGAAGGGCTGGAAAAAATAAACTAACGTCCTGAATTCTATTGCATGATTTAGACAACCTAAGGCCAAAATATGCGCATTACACCAAATGTAAATTGCTTGTGGACAAACATCTTTAACTTTTTGTTGCACTCCATTTCTTACACCGGATATTACACTAGCACCGTCATAGCTTTGCGCTACTAATTTTGCGATGCAATCATGTCTATTCAATAATTCTAAAATAATATTAGAGAGTGAGTCTGCTGTGCGACTTTCCGACACATTAAGAAAGCCCAAAAAACGGTCATTAATTTCATTTTTATAATAATATCTGAGAATCAAGCACAGTTGTTCTCTATGACTAACATCGGGGGTTTCGTCAATAATAATTGAAACAAATTTTGTTTGTCTAACTTCGTAATCGATGCAAGTTTGCATCACATCGGCTACGGAATGAATAATATCGTTTTGAATTTTGTTAGATAAATAACTCGGCCCCGGTTTGTCACTTTCCTGATGCTGCATATGTTTTTCTAAAACGACATCGTATTTTGAAATTAACGAGACCAGTTCTAAAAAAATGCCTTTATTTAATGAAGTTTTGGACTCATCATGTCCTCTTAGAGGAAGTTCCTGTTGTGCTAAATGACAAACAATATCGACTAATCTTTGAAAAACACTACGTTTGTTTTCAACGCGCGTGTTATATTTTGAAATTTCCTCAGATAACTGGCGTGATATAGATGTCTCAATTCGTTGTTTACCAAAATTACCGAAAGAAACCATTGCACACAGGTGTTTATGGGAATTTGCGTGCCTTTTAATGGCGCCAGATATGTTATTTAAATCATTATAACCAGATGTATTCCAAACGGAATCTTCATTCGAAAAAAATATGCAGCACCAGCAATACAACTTATTAGTGTGCGAACAGCCAACAATCCAACTAGTTTTATACACTGATCTATTAAAATTTCGTTTATGCGATTTACTAGTCTGAGAAATACACAGATTAGGCGTCGGTTTTAATGAAGAAATTAACTGTTTTTTCTGAGCAAAGTTTAAAGATTTTACCTTATCTTCGCCAATCAAAACTTGAACGCATTTTAAATCCTCACAAGGTACAATTACCTCCATTGTTGTAGGTAAATCACCAAAACAATTGTATCACTGAGGAAATCTTAGAAAACAAACAAAAAACTTTAACAACAAAACCTTTTCCCACTCAAGCAAATGAAACTGAAGTTAGTTGCACTCTCGGATGTCGGGAACTACTCAGTGTTGTCATTTAGGCAAAAAAAGTCGCCAGGTATATGAAAAATCTAGCTAATTTTTTTTTATTTTTAAGATATTGCTTGAATACAGTCAAAATCTGTTATAACAACATCCAAGGGACCACTCATATTTGGTTGTAAAAACCGATAGTCGTAATAACCGGTGATGTTTTCAAGGTACAAAGTATTTTGTACCTATGATTTTGGTCTATATAACCGGTATGTTGTTCTAAATGATGTTGTTGTAAACGGTTTTGACTGTATTTAATTTCGTTATTTTAAAAGTCGCTAGTATTTATTGTTGCTAAATGTTAAAAAAGTTTCCAAACTCGTTAAAAATCTCCAAGATCTTTCAACGTGTGGCTAAAACGGCAACACTGCAGAGTTGGCAAGCTGACAAGGTCACGCATACGCATGCAACTTCATACCAAAAGCCCTGCTTAAATCTGCCATAGTGATCGATTTGTTCTATGCACAAGGCCTAACTCGTTATACGGCACATCGCTATAAGTGCGAAAGTGCCAGATATAGTATTTGAAAGCCCGGTAAAAGCCGGTGCGTGTAAGCGAGATAGCAATATGTAGATCATTAGATGCTACAAATGCAAAACTCTGCGCGCGAACAATCGCGATGTGTAGTAGTGTAGCAGTAGATACATTGTGTAATTTTGATAAGAATTAAGCGCGCGAACTTTTAAATAGTTCGGGTTTGACATTGATTCTCTATCGAGCATTTTTTAGTAAGGCATTTGGGCTTATATGAAGGTACCGCCACTGCGCCCAAGCATGGCACACCTCGACTGTATGCTCCACCGTGTCCTCCAGATAGTCCTCACAAACCTCAAGTCCTCAATTACCCTATTACTAAAATTGTAACATGTAACTCTTTTATGTCCCAATAAAATTAAATATTAAACTATTGTAACAGAGACCTAGTCCGCTGTGTCATTATATTAACTATAGGACAGTCAAGTTTGGTTACCACTAGGGCTTTCAATACCGGTATTCCGGGATCCCGTAATACCGTGATCACGGATTTTATTTTGGCCTTGTACAATACCGGTATTGACGCCCCAATACCGTGATTACGGTATTACAAACATTAGATCTGAAAATGTATGTGATCTTATTCTCATACTAGTTTTTACCAGCGCAAGCGTCTCGCTCTAGTCTTAAGCCGAAATCGAGCTGTACTTATGTCGTTTTTGTTTTTGTCAGTCAGTTTTGCAAAGGCGACCGGATAATGCGTATATAGACTTTGTTATTGTGTTGTGTTAACTTGTGACTGTGAAGTTGTGATATAATAGCGCGTATTTTTGCTAGTTTAATTAAATAGCCGTCTTTGCTGCCTCTTCATGTCTTACCCAAAACGTTCTTGGCGTTTGAAATTCAGAAATTTGAATTAAAACTTTTTGTATTATTGTGTTATTTGTATACTTTTACATTTTTTTACTATGTTTTTCAGAAATTGTAACGCTTGATTTATTTTGTTACTTGTTTAGTTTTGATTTTTCGATTATTTTTTATTACATCATTATTAAGAATGTTGATTGCTAGCTAACTACTTAAGTATAGCTTAAGTAGTTAGCGTTAGTTTACTTACTTACATTACAGAAAATAATGGTACCTATGTTAATTTAAAAATTTAATTTAAAAATAATAGATTAAGTTTCAGTTTTCATTATGTTCCTAATTCCTAGTCCTACTTAAATAATCAACCATTACCAAATTGTTATATAAGAGAGCTATGGATAAAACGTATTGATTATTATTTATTTCCAATACATACATATAATTACATTTTTAAATATTCTCTATAAAAAAAAAACATTTTAAAATATAAAAAATAGTAGCCCACCGGTATCGGGAACAGGGTCCATGCTACCAGCAGTCAGGGCTCCATAGAGAGGAACCTCCTGATGATACGCACCGTGTCCAGGAGTATCGCTTTCTGAAGCAAGCCTTTGATCCAACCGCCTAACGAGAGCCTCCTGAGGTGTTGGTCGAGGCTCTTGGCTATTAAGTCATTGGCTGAGATGTCTATCGGTACAATGATTGCCGAGTTCACATCCCACATGTTGACAATCTCGTGTGCCAAGTCAAGATACTTGATTTGCTTATCTTTCTCAGCTTTCACGAGGTTCTCGTCATGCGGGTTGGTTATGTCGACAATCATGACACGCCTCTCGATTCAGTCCACCACCACTATATCAGACTTATTGGCTACAATAGTCCTGTTAGTGATGATGGACCGATCCCAGTATAATGCGATATGACCGTTATCGAGAACTGAGTCGGACACATACCTATGATACGGCACTTCCGATTCCACAAGAGAATATTTCAGAGCAAGTTGCTGATGAATTAACTTGGCTGCAAGGTTGTGCCTGTGCAAGTACTCGCCATTAGCAAGACGAGAATAACCAGAGATAATGTGGCGGATTGATTCACCCAGACGGTGACATGGCTGACATATGTCAACCGTGCCATCCTTCACAATAAATTTCCGGTAGTTGTTCGTCATGATAACTTCGTCCATAATTGCACAGACAAAACCTTCGGTTTCCCCAAAGAGGTCACCGAAGCGCAACCAAGCTACAGACGCCACTTGGTCTACGTCGGACCCATTTAGGGCCCGGAAAAAACGTCCATGAAGCTCCTTACTCAGCCATATCCCCTCCGATCGTTAGTGTCTAGTACTGCAAGTTTGCGCCAGTTCTCATTAGCCAAGGAGAGCGGGGTGAGTCCTTTGTCCACCGCTACTACATCTCGATGCATACCCACTTTGGAAGGAAGAAAATGTACCCTGAGACTGCATACCTCGCGTTTGTGAAGAGTTTTAGCATTTAAAAAGCCTCGACCTCCACATTTCCGCGGGATATACAGCCTCATGACCGACGAGCGTGGGTGATGCATTCGATACGCAGTCAGCAATGTACGAACTCTCCTATCCTATCCTATCCAGGGCGTCAAGTTCAGTTTGAGTCCATTTGAGTACGCCGAAAGAGTATATCAACACTTGAATGACCCAACCGTTGAAGGCACGCACCTTGATCCCATCCGATAGAAGGCTTTTAAATACCTTCTTTAGGCGACCAAAGAAGCACTCCTTCAGCAATTGCTTCATGTTAACTACATTGATACCTAACGCTTCCGACATACCCAAATACTTATAGGTTTCGGTTGGAGAGAGGGATCTCAGGTTTATGAAATTCGAGGGTTGAGATCTCACGGATTCCAAAATCTCCCCTCGCTTCTTTCTAATCGCACATTTGTCAACACCAAACTCCATCCTGATGGCGCTACTGAAAGTTTCAGTTACCTTCAGTAGTTCCATCAGTTATAGACTAGTGGCGCCAAAAAGTTTTAAATCATCCATGTCAAGGGGGTGAAAAATAACCTGACCACCTCTTTTCAACCTACAACCTAGACCTGAATTCTCCAGCAGTGTGCTTAGAGGATTCAAGGCTAAGCAAAACCAAAGTGGACTCAATTATTATTATTATTAATTATTATTATTATTTTCAATAAATAAGAACAATAAAGATTGATTTGAAAACAAAAAAACACGTATTTTATTTCTTTTATTTATGTCCTAATTGAACTTGCGTTTAATACCGGACTACCGGTATTGATACCGGGATCACGGTATTGACTTTTCCAATACCGGTATTGATACCGGTATTGAAATAATCCGGTATTTGAAAGCCCTAGTTACCACACAACCAACTGACCAGCAATGCGGTCTTTTGTGCCAGAGAGCTTCAAAGCCATCTATTTGCGTATCAGCAGACGTGCTACAGAAGCTTTATTATTTATGCTAACTAATATTATAAAGCGGAAAAGTTTGTTTGTTTGAACACGCTAATCTTCGAAAGTACTGGGTGGATTTCGATAAAATTTAGTATAAAAGTAGCTTGAGGAAAGTGGCTACTTTTTACCCCACTGCAAAAGAAAGACTGCTAGTCTAAATATATATAACTCAAAGGTGACTGACTGACATAGTGATCTATCAACACATAGCCCTAACCACTGGACGGATCGGGCTGAAATATGGCATGCAGGTAGATGTTATGACGTAGGCATCCGCTAAGAAAGGATTTTGCGAAATACCCACGGGATCGGGATTTACACGGGAAAAACTTGCCACGCGGGCGAAGCCACTGGCACAAGCTATTAGCTAATATGCTTAAAGTAAACATAAATAAATGAATAAAGTATTATTACCTGAAGGAATAATTCCTCTCTTTCTCTCAATAAGTTTTCTTTAATCCACAATAATAATTCTCTGATAGTCCATTTTTCATGCTGGCAATCTGGTAAGTACTTTTTCAATGATGGCAACTCTATTTCTCTTTTCTTTATTTTATCAAATAACAACTCTGCTCCGCCACCAAATTGTATGTTGAGATTAAGAGGCTCTGCCATCTTGTTACTGTAATGAGTAATAAAATTTTATTATATCACAATTGAAATAAAGCATAAGAGTATTTAAAGATAGTCATCACTTTCTTGCCTTAATTAAGTTAGTAGTTGAGGAGTAACTAATCAAAAACCGTTAAATCCATCTTGTATTTTCATTTTCAGAAAATGATAAAAACCTTCTAGCATAGTGTAATTTATAGAAACAAATTTTTGTTTATGACAATCTTATAGTAAAATTAACTATTGATAAGATAGTGAATTTTTTTCTAAAATTTTTATTAAGGAAAAAAGTTATTTAAAAAAAAAGAAAACAAATCCTGGTCAATAACGGCTTTTGTTCCGTCACTCCTCATTTGTAATAATTTATATTTTATTTAATTAAGTAATTATGTTTTAACTACATATTTTTTTGTAGTCAATGCAATTTTATTATTAAATTGTATTGAATTGATGTAAATATTATTAGCTATTATACGGGCCTGAGTGCCTGCAATAAATGAATTTTATTTATTATTTAACAGCAATCTTGCTCGCGAGGAGGCTGGATTATTATTTTTTGTGTGGCATCTCGCATGTCAATCTATGAGGTTGTCGGTTGCTTAATCGGACTTGCCTGTGGTCGCCTTAATTCATTAGGGGCGCACCGAGCTTCTTGCGCTAATAGATTGTAGGTATTCTATGTGCTCCGTGTATGTGTGCGTGAGGCACATCGCTAAGAGAGCAAACGGCTAGGCTAGACAGATAAGAACAATGAATGAATGAATGAATGAATGAATACATTTATTTCAGACTACAAAATTGTCCATATAATGTTAGTAACAAAGGTCTTATAAACTATGTTAGTGTTCATGTCATTCTTGTCTATTCTCATACTAATAAAAATAAATAAAATGCAATAAAAAAAAATCCAATTAATGTCATAAAATAAAAAATAAAATAACAATAATATAGGCAGATAAACAAAAATAATATAATTAAAAACCTTGCGTCATCTCTTCACGTGAAGCTGAATAAGCCTTCCTAACACTGCAGACTCTGGCCTTTCTGATATCATTTTCAGAATTCCGTTGGCGCTCCCCCGGATCCTACACATCAGAGATGCTGCTTTTTTACGCATTATGGCATAAAAATCGTCAACTCTTGCGTCAGCAAACATGCCTGAAGCGGTACAGAAACGTGGGAGCCCCACCAGAATTCTGAAAGCATTGTTATATTGTACGCGAAGAGCGTTGTAGGCCCGTTGCGTGTAGCTGGTCCATAGAGCACTGGTGTAAAAGCTTTGGCAGTAGGCCCTGAACAGTGTCACTTTTACGTCTACTGTACACTTTGCAAATCTATGCACCAACATATTAGCACGAACCGACAACGCCCTTCGCTCCCGCTCGATATCTGCATCATCTTTAAGGGTCTCAGTTACTATGTGTCCTAGGTACTTAAATTTAGAGACACGTTTTAGAGCTATTCCGTTTAAACGGACTGGGGGTACATGTTCCGGAGTTTTATTCTTACCTCTAATAACCATGAACTCACTTTTCTTCTCGTTATACTTCAGACCATGAGCTTCCGCATATGACTCACAGATATCGAGCAGTTTTCTCAATCCACTGAGCGACGGACTCAGTAACACCATATCGTCAGCGTAACTGATGTTGTTAACGCAGACGTCATCTATATGACAACCAACGTGGGTATTACTGAGCCCCTCAATCAGCTGATTAACATATAAGTTAAATAGTCTTGGAGAGGATAGGCCTCCCTGTCTGACACCACATTCAAGTGCATACTCGTCCGAAAAAACATTCCCCCACTTTACAACATTTTTCTGATGGTTACACCAAAAGGACAAGATGTTAATAAGTTCAGTAGGAGCTCCTACCTCCCCAAGTTTGGCCCAGAGCCTACTGTAATCGACCAGTTCAAAGGCCTTCGACAAGTCCAGGAAACAAGCATAGATAGGTGTTTTTCTATTAACATAATAGTTGACTGTATGTTTCAGTGTCAAGATGGCACTTTCGGTCGATAGGTTCTCACGAAAGCCAAACTGCGCATCGTGAAGCTGAATATGCTTGCTGAGTTGTGCATCCAGTAGACTGTCAAAGACCCTTGCAATAACAGTTGCGAGAGATATCGGCCTGTAGTTGTTTACATCTGTGATGTCACCAGTTACATTTTTTGGTATCGGTACTACAATCGTTTCTGTCAACTTTGTTGGTAGGTAAGAGTGTCGCATACAAAAGGTAAACAGCATGGACAGGACCCTAAATAGATGCTTTCCTGCATACTGCAGATGCTCAATACTGAGCCCATCATTGCCTGGGGACTTGCCTCGAACCATATTTTTGATAACCTTTTCCACATCTTTACTGGAAAAGCCTATCAAATTTTCTGACTCGTGTATATTCACACAAGGCGCTGAAGCACCAGACGACAGCGGTGAGACAACTTTAAAGTGATCCTTAAACAGGTTGGCTATACCCTGAGCATCACTACATCCCCCAACACAAGCAGGCATGCTAACCTTATTTTTCATCTTTTTAGTGCTCTTCCAGAATGCTCGGAAGTTTTTAACTGCTACATCTTCAGCTAAAATATCCATCTGAAGTTGTTTTTTGTGATTTTGACAAAACTTTAACCTCGACTTAAATACTTTGCGTGTTGTATACATGTCGTCATACAAAGGCCCATTATTTGGCGATCGCGCGCCGGACGACTGAGATCTCTAGTTTTTCGCCAACCCCTTCCCTGTCTTGATTTCTTTACTTTGTTCCCCATTTCAAATACGCTACAATGAATTTTCATTCAATTTTCATCGTTACATTACTAAATCCGAGCGTAAGCGCATGCGACACAAGCTCCCCGTCCGATGGCCGACGCAGGACTAAAGCAGACAAGACAGCGGCGCGGCGGCTCTGGATAAGATGGGCGAAACTCGCGGGAATTTAGGTATTTCCTTCTTATTTTTAAACAAATCAACATTTAAAAAATGTAAAATGTATATGTTATGTAAAACATGTAGTTTTGTTATTATTCAAAAACTGATGACATTCCGCGAAGTAACCACGCCGTACTGTTTGTTGTGTTTTTTAGAGGTAACTTTGTGAATTTATTCTGTGGAGCCAACTTTATCAAATCAAGTTTCCATCGTGTATACCGTCTAGTATATATACCCAATAATATCAATTTATTTCTTTAGATTTGAATTTAATTGTTTACTACTTCAAACAACCGTCATAAAAACGCGTTTTTGTGTATAAAAAGCTCGGTGCCCCGTTAAAGCCTCCAAGCCAGGACTTATACAGGCTGGATTGTGCGTACATCACTCACTGTTCTAGGTTACACATTGCACGCAGGTAGTGACGGAAATACCAGTAATTAATTTAAGTATATATTGCGTTAATTCTGCTAATTGTTTTCCTTTTTTTTATTGTGACTGACGTGTTATTGATAATTTGTATGTATCTGTGATACTTGAGAATAAACCAATTGAATTGAATTATGTAGTAAAGCATGTTTATAGTCTGGTATGATGAATTAACGTCACTTAAATACGTATTTAGTGAGAAAATCTAGACTCGTAAACGTTCACGAATTAATTTTATAGCTATCGAGAAAGCGAACGGGGCTTTCTTAACGAAAATAAAACTAGATTAACGATAAATGTTGACTTTCTTACCTACCTTAGTATTAATTTTGTTCAGGTGTGCTTAACTTATCTATAACGTTTATTTACAACCACAATATCAACAATCTTTACCAAACAGTGATTTTCTAGGTTATACTTTGCTGTCACTGTCATCATATGTCACAATACTAGAGATGAGTCGTATTCACTAGAACACATCCGAAGAATAGGTAAATCTCGATACTAGGCGGCACCTATTCTCACTTTGACAACACCTAGTATCATGAAGTATTGCGAAATCCAACTGCTCTTAGGCCTCATAGCACTAACACGTAATTTTAGCATTCCATTCACTCAACACGTTATAAATCTGCTTTACCACTCATTCATGTCAGTCAAAATCATTCGTTTGTCAGTCACTTGAATTTAAACCCTAATTCAAAGTACATAAAAGTAACACGACGCGCACGCGTGTTGTGCAAGAATATATATTCTGTCTTTTTTAACTACGCTATTCCGTAGTCTTTATCTTTTAATACTTGAGACTAGTCAGTAATCATTCGATCCGAGAATACTCGATGCGAACGAGTACTAACTAGTCTCGACAAGACTAAGGTATTATGAAGTAGGTACTTATGTATGAAGTCCAATTACTACCTACCTAGTCTTATCACTGATTGCTGGTGCTGACACACTTAGTTCCATAGAAATATCAAGAGTAGGAGAAGTGGCAACGAGGCGTGTCCGTGAAGCTTATCCGTGAAGACCGTCATCGTAAAATTTAACCATAATTTGTACAGAGTAAATTAAATGAATTGAAATCTTTTAAATACGCCATCTTACGAATCTTTCGTATTTTGTGATAGACTGAGCTGTGTTCATATATAGATATATGTCGATCTTATATATATGTCGAGTCGAGTCATAGTATGGACTAGCTTGTGCCAGCTGCTTGTGGCGTAGTGGTTTAGGAGGTGGAATAAAAGATATAAGCCACAGGTTTACAGCATTTATTTTCGAAGGGGGGTGGGTTCAGTTCACAGGGGGCTCCTTCACTGGTCGAGGGTAATGGTTGGTACTGCCCTGAGCTCTGGCCGCGACGTACGCAGACCGGCGGGCCGATCCCGAAGCCGGCAGCGACCACGTGTCCGTAGCAGAGGATAGGCAGGGCAGGCCACGGGAGAGGAGGTCTCTCCTCCTCACCCAACTCGCACGTGGCAGGCGCAGAGGTTGGCAGGTAGACCACGCGACAGCGCGTCTCTCCGGCAGTGGTGACGGAGGCAGCGGCCACACCCGTCGCGTGGCAGACGTTGCAGTAGTTGAATTTCGAGACCGAAGGCAGTAAAGAAAAACGAAGAAGAAAAAACCCTGGGATCACACGAAGGGTGCTTCCGTAAGCGTGGCGCCAGGAATCGTGAGCGCCAGCGATGCGTGCGTCTCCCAGCCGTGAGCCCAAAGAACAGTACCCGGGAAACGAATGGGGAAACTCACCATCGCGGCGGTTCACAAAGGTTATAGGTAAACGCAAGCATGCTGCGTGCAACGATATAGAAGGTAACCGCGTGACAAAGCGTTTAAGCTCGTAGCTGCTATGACACAGCAGGCAAGGGATGCTGCGGCCTGCTTACGCTTCACAAATTTAGCAACACTAGTGGAAAACAGATGACAATGAAATAACACAGTTATGTTCCAGACGGAAGCCATCTTGACAACCGGGCAATTATATTAATTTACAAACGCTGCAGATTATGGTGAAATAAGAGGATTACGTTTTGGCAAGATGGAGAGAAAATGGCAGATACGACGAGCACTTACCCTTGGGCACAGAGGGGTTTCTATATTAGTTACTTGCAACTGTAGGCGGCGAAATAGAACTCAGCGATTTTTTTTTTATTTTTTTTTTATTTTTTTTTTAGGTAGGGCCACTCGTAGTTTAGCTCTATACGGCTACTGTACTACTTAACCGGTCTGTCCTGTGGTGACCTTTAATAAATTAAAGGCCCCCAGCCAGGGCTTACAAACTAAAATATACTTGAAAACTAATGACCGCACGCTAAGGGCACTCCCTGTGGAGTACGGGCCTCGGCATAGCGGGGTCATTTTGGGAGCCGGAGGTTAGAATTTATAGCCGGTCACCACATAAGTGTTGTCACTCCGTGAAACCATAGACATTAGGGATGAGCGTGGTTATTCGATTTTAGTTTAATCGACTATCACGCTACAGGCTTCGCCCGCGCGGGAAGTTTTTCCCGTGTAAATCCCGATCCCGTGGGAATTTTGCCAAATCCTTTCTTAGCGGATGCCTACGTCATAACATCTACCTGCATGCCAAATTTCAGCCCGATCTGTCCAGTGGTTTGGCCTGTGCGTTGATAGATCACTATGCCAGTCAGTCAGTCAGTCACCTTTGAGTTATATATATTTAGATTAAAGGACTACATGTAAGTACGTGCACCATGACCACATTCGATAAGTAATAATTGATACTAGGTGGACTAGGTGGAACAGGTATTTGGATCACGTATTATTAAATACTAAGAATAGGTGCACCTAGTCCCAAAACCTAGTACAACCCATCTCTTGACAACACAACTTTATGGTAAGGTACGTTTAGTTGTTACCTAGCAAACTACCCCATTTATAACATAAGGTAGAAAAAAAAAGATATTTTGTTTCGTTTTTAGGTTGTTATAATAACTGAGGAGGAGTTCGTAGCTAATTAATAACAGCATCACGGGTTCTTAATATAACATCGTTCGTGCGTCGAAAATCTCGTTAGGTCGTGGGTCCCGGTTCTCATTTGTACATATCATCTTTGATAGCCGTTACAGGGAGTCTGAAGCTAGAAGCCCGACACTAGTACTTTCCAAGGGGTATTGTTTCCCTGCCTCTGGGTTGTAAAGGTCAGCTAGGTAGTCGTTCCTTGTAAAACACTAATACTCTGCTGCATCCAGTTAGATTGGAAGCCGACCTTTTTTTTATTTACTAGCTTCTGTCCGCGACTTCGTCCGCGTAGAAGTCGAAAAAATTCCACGGGATCCCGTCCCCGACTTGCTTGACAAAGATTATAATAGCTCGGCTAATGTGCATGATATAAAGATAATTTATAGCCTATAGCACTCAGGGATAATGCAGCTACATGTAAGCGAAAGAATTTTCAAAATCGGTCCGGTAGTTTCAGAGATTACCCCCTACATACAAACTTACAAATTTTACCTCTTTATAATATTAGTATAGATAATAGGCTTGCGTTTGACCCCCATCTCACCTGTTGGTAAGTGATGATGTGGTCGAAGATGGAGCACGCTTGCCTAGAACTAACCTATTCACTCTTGACACATATAAATAATGTCAATGTCTATAGTTCTTGCCTGGACAATAACCCTGATGCATGGTCAATGAACTGATTAAAATGTTTTGCCAATAGATATTATAAGCTTCTATAAATGAACACTAAAGTATGAAAAATATCTACTTATTTACCTGTTACTGACTAAAAACTTACCGTGTTACTTCAGTTGCCCCTTGCATTCCGTGGCCGCGTTATCACGTTCAACATTCCCGCAACCCAGGCAGGCATATGATAGGCTTGTCCAGGTGCTCTCAAACTGACTGACCCTATAAAGGTATATCTGAGCCACAAAGGTCATAGGACCAGAGTGCTTAGTACCTGTCTTTTGCAGTGACGTTTATAGGCGACTACACCATTACTCCATCTGCGATAAATATATATATAGAGTAATATAAAAGTATTTTAATGTCAACTAATAACAATTATGTTGTTCTTTCAGCTACTAACAGTATAGATATACCACAAATTGCACAGTTCGACGACTCACCTCACCTCATAACCGTCAACACTTGACGCTGCCAGAATAGTCGATACTGCCTCTGATGCCAAAGAAAAATAATCTGAACTCTTTCTGGCGCCACACGCACACGTAGTGTATTAATTAATTATCTCTGTTAATTGGACAATTATTTGAAGTTAGTACAGCTATGTCATCAGCAGTGACGGATTAACCCTTAATCAAATTAGGCAATTGCCTAGGGCATCACGTCTGGGGGGGCACCAGAAGAAGCACAAAAAAACCGTCCTTAGGGCATCACGTCTCACTCTCACGTCACCAAAAAAGACACCAAAAAAAGTTTCTCGGACTAATTTGAAAATTCGCGCGTTATAAGTTGACCTAGAGTATTCGAATGCACCGGAATTGCGATCAGCCAATCATAAACCACTCCTTCCCCGCCTGGCGTTCCCGCAAATCTGTGTCCTGTGTCAATCAAATGTTTTGTTTTTTGAGTAATTGTGCTAGCCAGCTTCTATGCGTACGTAATTTCAATAAATAAAAAATTATGCTTTGGTTTTTATTGTTGTCGCACCTACTCCACTTGTAAAGTACGTTACATCTCATCTTATTTTACTAAAAACTAATGTTTGTAGGCGGTAAAGGTTTAATAAAGACCGATTCTAGTTGACGTATGGATAGGGGGGCCCACAGCCATGGATTGCTTAGGGCATCAAGTAGTCTTAATCCGTCACTGGTCATCAGGGAAGGTTGCTACTGTAACTCCGTGTCTTAGCGGTAAGTCATAGGTATACAGTGTGTATAGGACAGGCCCCAGCACAGATCCTTGTGGCACGCCAGCTCTAATCTTGGTTTTTTAAGCATATAGTTTAGGTTCTTAACTGTCGCATTAGGGTAAACCCTGTAATGATAGTTTAAGCTTTTATAAATAAATAAATAATTTCGTAGAAGCTAGAGCAGAAGTCGTTCTCTCTAACGTGGAACTAACAGACAAATATGATTTCAGGATGTCATAGAAAGTGTGTGGTAATTTGGATCTTATCTTGTATAATAGACCCTTGTGCCATACTCTGTCAAAGGCCCAGCAGGCCTTTGACAGAGTATGGCACAAGCAAATATCCAGAAAAACTGATGAACAGTATCCTTTTAAGAATAACAACTAAGAATTTTATTGTAGGTCTTGGCTTTGAACATCACCACTGCTATGAAAAGAATGAAGAAAAACATCGTGAAGAAACCGGCGTGTCCTTTTTTATTGATAGTTTCGCGTTTGACTACCATCTCACCTGATGGTAAGTGATAATGTGGTCGAAGATGAACCACGCTTACCTAGAACTATTCACTGTTGACTTGAAGACCACCAGCTTATAGCTATCGGGAAACACAGACTCCGGCAGGGAATTCCACTCCTTAGACGTACGCACAATGAAAGTATTCCCAAAACGTTTTGTGCGTATGGGTGGGATGTCCACCATGTAACGATAGCGCATCGCCGTTTGTCTTGTAGTCCGATGATGGAACGGGCGAAGATAATTGTGAGACTTCCATACTCTCATACGGAGGCCTATCCATATGTCCATATGTGGAAACGTTATAGGACGTGTTTAGTTTTTGGTGGGAAAATCATCTAATGACTTGTCCCGCTCTGGGTTGAGCACAGAACATTATACAGAATGTAATTTTGTTTGTGTATTTTTGTGGCTATTGTCTTAAAATGCATTGTATGCAGTTTTTTAACAATTTGTTGCTTCAATTAACATGATGATTAACAAAATATATTTTAAACATTTTAAATAATTAATAAAAAAAAATATTAAACCAGAGTCATTTGAAATTATATTTATTTTGTGGCAACATAAGATAAGGTGTGAAAGGGATGGAGAAAAGCTCCCAAGTCAAAACCAAACTGCTAAAAGCTGACATCCCCTGTGGAGTGTCAGACTTCTGCTGACTAAAATCCCATTCTTTTACATTCCTTCAAGTGCCCTTAATTTCCGGGCTCGCGGTATCTCGTTAGATCATTCACACAACTCCGACACAGGCTTTTTTCGGTGAGAAAATCATCAAAAACCACCACTAAACTGAGCTACATACAGGAACTTCAATAAATAAAACAACTCCATACCAAATTAAAACATTTTATTATTTAGTTATTATAAACTAATGTCCCTCCACACTTACACTTGGCAACATTTGTAAAAATAATATTTTCTCATAGGGAAATACTTTAGTAATTACGTTAAGTTACACCAAGCGTAAGTGAGAGGTTTCAAGGCATCGTCATTAATGTGCACAGCACAAATTCATATTAACAAAATGAATGAAAAACTGAGTTCATACTTAATTTTCATAATTATTATATACCGTAACTTTTTAAACGTCTGACAATGGCAGCCCACTTCATGACAAATGTTTATGAAAAAAAAAAATGTATTTATGAGATTACTATAATTTAAAAATTAAAATATTATTCACCAGCGACCCGGCCCGGCTTCGCTCGGGTAATAGAGTTTATATTTGCTTATATTATTTTGCTTAATTATTTCTCGTCCGGTAATTTTTATTTTGCGATAACTCATAATACATTTTATTGATATAATGCAAAAAGCAATTGTGTTCTACATTAAATGCTCAACATATCTAACGTATTTAATTTGATAAGGAATAATAATGTACTGTTAAAAAAATATTCGTAAATAACCCATCATTTTATTGTACCTAATTTGTAAAGGAAAAAGTGGTTAGGTATTGTGGGTTATGCTTGGGAGATAGACATGATATTATGCCATTGTGGTCATTTTGTAGATCTATGAAACAAAATTGGAAGAATCCCGCCATACATTGTTTTTTTATAACTCACAAGGTTTTGGCAGCTTTTTCAATTAAAGCTCTAGGCTTACTTTCCGACATATTGAAGTAATACCTATCGTCGTATTCCATCCAATTTACACAGAACCTTGACTTATTATACACTAAAACCTTAATTATTATGACGCATGACGTATTTAGAAACACCCTGTTCCGAGCCTTGTATCAATGGAGCAGCGCGGGTGCGGCGTCTATCAGAGTTCATTCTGAATACGTTTTGCGTTAGATTGAATGAACTAAAATATTTTTCTTTGTACCTATTATCGGGAAAAAATACAACGTGTAACGGAAACCCCATATCAATCTAAAAGGGCAGTTTCAGCACAAAATAACTGACTCAAAGAATTGATACCAAATTATCGGTTTCATATATTTCTTGAATACCAATCATAACAAACGTGTCACAGCACTACGATGGTCAATAACTTTCCACGTCACTTGCCAATAACACAATAATTAATTTCGTTCTTCTTAATTTGAAAAATTCGGTCTACGGTATCAGTGTATTGGAATTTGTAATAAGTTCTACACACGTAGACTTAGGATTACAAAACCCTTGCTATATTGTTTGTTATCATCCAAAGAAGCTGTGCATTTGGTATGTATATACCCTTTCAATTACACGTTGATTATACACACCTAAAGATACTTTATATCGGATACATTGAGTGGGCCGGCTTTGTCATACAATTAAAAAGTCACCGTGTAGAAATAACGATACACGATTATCAATATTATCATTAATAGTGATTTTTTAGTTTATATAGAAAACTAATAATTGAGAAGTTCTTGGCTAAATTAAAACAGAGGCACGAGTCCATCTTAAAATATAGGGTTTTTTTTCATTTTTTTTTATTGACAATAGGTTCGCGTTTGACCACCATCTCACCTGATGGTAAGTGATGATGTGGTCGAGCTTGGGAAAGCACGTTTTGACAGCCGACTCCAACTTGATGAAGACTCATTCCACCTGTATAGCTTACGTTAGGGCTTCCCAAACTATGCGTTGTGACGCCCTGGGGCTCCGCGGTATTATCCCAGGAGCGTCGTGAGGTGATCTCAATGTTTTGTTTTTAAGTTTTTTATTTCCTAATAAGAAATTTAGATGGCTAGTAGGTAAATGTACGGCAAGAAGGCCAGGGCGTCGCAAAAACATGGAACTTCCAGAGGGCGTCACAGTTAAAATAAGTTTGGAAAGCCCTGGCTTACATGATTATTCATTAGTTAACTCAGTCAATCCTCCATTTAAAACAGGTTATCCCAAGTTTCTGGAACGAGAGATATCGCAGAATTAACCCATTCCTCCCCACTGTCCTATTTTTAGGACACTGTATTCAACATTTTTTTTTTAAATGTTAGGTCTTTTATTTTAATGTTTTCTGATGAAATTCGTATTTTTACAGTATTTTTCTAATTAAATGTTTCTTTTTTGCTGTAAAATATGTTTCCGTAATTTTAATATAAATTTTTCAAATTGATCATTTTTGATGCATCAAGAAGAGCATTATGTTCTGATTCTATATACCGTAAAAGAAAAAAATAACAACTTCAAAGTACATAAAACTGATTCTAAAACCTTTACCAGATATATAATAAATAAAAACAAAAACAAAATAGAATTTGGGAACTTATAAGATACGTTCAAAATGAGCCGTACTATAAATATGACACCGGGAACATGTCTATACAAATTGCCACAAAATCGTGTTCGATCTTTAAGTCAAGAGTGAATAGGTAACTTCTAGGCAAGCGTGCTTCATCTTCGACCACATCATCGCTTAAGATCGGGTGAGATTATGCTCAAACGCAAGCCTATCAACTATAAAAAAGTCATATTATTTTTTCTTAACGTATTAAGAACTTAATTTAAAGATTTGATCGAAAAATTTCAATTTTTTCGATGCTTGGGAAGTAATGGGTTAATATTTTAATACTTTTGTGGTGAGAGCGCCGACATCTGTCGACTTTTATGAACGAGGAATTTTGGCCGAGAGGTGTAATGTTCTACAGTGGACTCACGAAGCTGATAACTCTTGTATTAGTTTTAGTTAAGTGATATGTATTAGTTTATTTATAGATATTGTTATAGTACTGTTTCCTGATAGCTATAACCTGGGAGTTTTTAAGTCAAGAGTGAATAGGTTACCTGGGTAAGGCTTACCCAGGTAACCTATTCACTCTTGACTTAAAGCAATGGTGTGGTCGAATGAAGCACGCTTACCTGGTAAGCGTGCTTCATTCGACCACACCATTGCTTACCATCAGGTGAGATGGTGTGCAAACGCGTGCCTATTATCAAAAAAAGTTAGTATTTAATTTTTATGGGCTAAGATGCCTGAAATAATTGCATTATTATAATAAAAATATATGCTAAAACCTTATGTAAATTGGACATAGTTAAGCTGAAACGACTCAATCTAAACCAAGTCACTTTAATTGGTATTGCCTTCAATTTGATGCAGTATAAAATTACAACATTATTGTAAAGTATATCTACTAACAGATAGATGGATAATTTTGTGTAATGAAAATAAATTCAATTTATTTATTATTTAGTTTTTTATTCCGAATGACCTCGATCTCACCTGATGGTAAGCAATAGATGAGGTCTAAGATGGAACGAGCGAGCACAGAAGATGTCTGTTCACACTTGCTTTAAAGGGTCAGCCTTTAAAGCAACAGTGAATAGGCATCATCTGTCGGTCAGATCTTTTTTTTGGTACATTTTTCCTTCATTATTGAAGTCTAATGTTTTCGCTTGTAATATTATTTTAATATTTTAAAAAGCTTTTTTATGAATTTTGTGAAAAAGTGAAAAACACTGTAAACTAGATTAGTTTTTAACGTTTTTATTTGTAATCAAATTGTGCTGTGTTAATTGGTGTATAATCTCCTCTCATACCTATTACCGTATTATGGATACATTGTACAAATTAATGATATTTAGAAAAGAGTAACTGTGGAGTTTCTAGCCGGTTCTTCTCCATAGAAAATGACCAATTTCGAACCGTGCATTTAGGCCTATGTGAAATAAAACATTTTGAGTTTGAGTTAGAGCACAATATTTTTAAGTTGTAATGATACTGTTAGAGACCGTACAATTAAAAAATCAGCTAAGTAGTTATTATTAATTTAGCGGCAACTTTCATCCCAGAAACCAAGACCTATAAACGTAACCAGTTTACGCCCAGTAACTGGGTTGGAACTACCGACAAAGGCTGGCTGCGAGGGGTAGCGTGGTCTGCTTGCTTGCGGCGAAGAACCGGATGGTGTCCCGCAGAGCTTGGGGGAAGTAAGGAGCGTCTAGGACACGCGCCAGAGATGTATAGCAGGGAGAAAGCGCCCAGCGGATCTTACGGGTTTTGTCTTCAGACTGTAACAAATAAAATAAACGAAATTACTATTATATTTATTTAAAACTCAAATACAAACTAGAATAAAGCATCAAAAGATTCATCCTCAACCCTGTCGGATGGTAACGTACCCAAGAGACTGGCGGCATTGCCTCGTATGGCAATGTTTAGCCTTTGGCCAAAGAAATAGCCAGCCCTTGGGTCAAGGGAAGCGTCAACGAGTCTTATCGATATTTCTTTAAAAAGGCTGTGAGCACACTGGCTTTACGGTCCGAGAGTTTCGACCCCAAACGGCTCGAAAATATAGTTATCACCGAGATGACAGGCCTGTTGGTATAGTGGTCAGTTACCCTGACTGCTATGCGCAAGGTCGAGGGTTCGATTCCCACCCAGGACACATGTTTGTGTGATGAGCACGATCATTTGTTTTTTGTCTGGGTGTAATTTATCTATACTAATATTATAAAGAGGTAAAATTTGTAAGTTTGTATGTAGGGGGTAATCTCTGAAACTACCGAACCGATTTTGAAAATTCTTTCGCTTATATGTAGCTGCATTATCCCTGAGTGCTGTAGGCTATAAATTATCTTTATATCATGCATATTAGCCGAGCTATTATAATGTTTGTCAAGCAAGTCGGGGACGGGACCCCGTGGAATATTTTCGACATCTACGCGGACGAAGACGCGGACAGAAGCTAGTCTATAATATGTATGTATTTAGAAATATATAATTATGTATGTTTATCAGTTGTCTAGTACTCATACCACAAGCTCTGCTTAGCTTGGGACTAGATGACATTGTGTGAAAGTTGAGGAATATTATTATTATTATATTATATTTATGGCGCTTGAGGTATATTTGCTTATAAAATTTTTATGTAACACAAAATTACAAAGGCGGATTTTAGACACAAGTTAGACATATTTAGCTTAATTGGAGAGGTTAACAAGATTACTAGTAATGTAAATTCTAAACATTGCTAGTGCACTTAAAAAAAAAAAAAAGAGAATTGAAATGAGGCGCAGATCCGTATCCGCTGAGAAATAGAGGAAGCCTTTTGCCCAGCAGCGAGACACTACAGGATACTATATTAATGGGTTGTTAACTCGCCAATCTTTGTACCAATAGTCGTCTCAGCCAATGGCTTAAGACCAGGCAGTGCAAAATAATTTTCACGCAAGCTCCGCCCCCCATCCACCCCGGTTAGACCGTTGTATACTAAACGCTAACGCAGCAGTAATAAAGTTGAACATCGCGTGCGCTCTTTCACCATGTTCGGTTTCGAAACTAAATGTCGTAAGTATCAATTCTTATTTCGTTTATAACTAAAGTGACAATTGATCTAGAGAAAAAATGTCCTATATTTGGATAATAAACTATATTTTCTTACTGTCAATACTAATTTTAGACAAAAGCCGAGTAACCTTGATTAAATTTTGAATAATATTTAAAAAAAAACATGATTTTCGATAAAAAAATGAATCGAGCGAAAATGTTCCAATTACGAAACTGGTCTAGACTGGAATGAAAAAGATCCAATAAATCATATACTAAAGTTCCATTTTGATTGTTATGCGTGATTGTTTCAGAATATGAATACAAAATTACATACAATTTAGAGAGCCTCCTCTTAACCTTTTACCTACGGGTGTCAACTATTGTTGATTTAGCGATGTCATTTCTGAATACGGGAGGCAACTATAGATGATTTGCGAAAGGGTCTGTTTTAAACCTTTATATTGACAAAACTAGACCGTATTTCCTTAAGGTAAAGATCACTATGTGGAGTCGATAAAATTCTGATTCTGTTGAAAAAGTTCCCATATATTTACATAGATGGCAATAAAAATAAATCATAAACAAAAAACTAGGTCTTTATTCTGGCCACCTTTGGTTATCGGAAAAACTAGTTTATTTTGAGTAATTATGGTTAAGTTCAGTGTTTTTGTTAAGTAATGTGTTAAAAATACTATTAACCTCATATTGAATGTAAATGAAATAAAATTCTGATAAAAAACAAGTGATGTTTCGCCGAATACAGTGATTGATTCTAATGCTTAATTTTTTGGCAATTACGTAAAATTTTGCGAATAAACTATAAAATCTATAACATTTCTCAAAGGTAAGTGAAATAATAAATCAGTGTGTGAAATTTGAAGTACCTAGGTATTGTGCTTCAAAAAATGTAGACAAATAAAAACATAAATGACTGCGCAGTTGCGCGCCAAAAAGTACCAGTATTGGGTGATGACATCGCTTTTGAAGTCCTGTAGGTAAAAGGTTAATAGCAAAGAGCCTCTACCAACACCTCAGGAGGCTCTCGTTAGGCGGTTGGATCAAGGGCTTGCTTCAGAAAGCGGTACTCCTGGACACGGCGAGTATTGTTAGGAGGTTCCTCTCTATGGAGCCCTGACCACCGGTAGCTTGGACCCTGTTCACGATACCGGTGAGCTACTATTTTTTATATTTTTAAATGAATATTTTTAATATTAATATTTAAAAATGTAATTGATATGCATATACAACGTGTAACGGAAACCCCAAAGGGCTGAAGACAACATCTGGTATGGAGTCTCTATGCACAGTTTCAGCTCAAAATAACTGACTCAAAGAATTGATACCAAATTATTGGTTTCATATATTTCTTGAATACCAATCATAACAAACCTGTCACAGCACTACGAGGGTCAATAACTTTCCACGTCACTTGCCAATAACACGATAATTCTTTTCGTTCTTCTTAATTTGAAAAATTCGGTCTACGGTACCAGTGTATTGGAATTTGTAATAAGTTCTACACACATAGACTTACGATTACAAAACCCTCGCCATATCGTTTGTTATCATCCAAAGAAGCTATGCACTTGGTATATAATTATATACCCTTTAAATTACACGTTGTATATTCAATAAATGGAATAATATGTACTAGAACTATACACATAGACCCTAGGGTAGAAACTAGATCCCTAGACCAGCTTGGGACTTCATGCAGTAGCTAGTTGGGCCAGCATGGGCCATCATATAGATTAGTTAGGCCAGCATGGGCCATTGTGTAGATGACAGTTCAACCAGCATGGGCCATTGTGAAGACGCCAGTTGGGCAAGCTTATTTTTAAAGATTTTTTTTTTGGGTAGAATTCTCATTACTAGCAATCTTGTTAACCCCTCCAACTAAGCTAAATATGCTTGTGTCTGGAGTGAGTTCACTGCAATAGTGTAATGAGTAGGGTTCGAACCCGCGACCTCTCGATCACTTGCCAGACACATTAGCCGTTAGGCTATTGACTCTTCATTTAATTCAGATTAATATTTTTTATTTTAATTCATATTAGTATAATAGGTACAGGAAACATTGGACACGAAAGAGTGAATAAATAATATGGCATTGCATTGGCAGTTGTCGCCAATATATGACTGGCCTATCTTAGATTATCAATACAATACATATACAACCACTAGGAGTTGCTCGCGAATTCATTCGCGTGGGAAGTTTTTCCCGTGTAAATCCCGATCCCGTGGGAACTTCGCAAAATCCTTTCTTAGCGGATGCCTACGTCATAACATCTACCTGCATGCCAAATTTCAGCCCGATCCGTCCAGTGGTTTGGGCTGTGCGTTGATAGATCACTATGTCAGTCAGTCAGTCACCTTTGAGTTATATATATTTAGATATGCCAGCTTGGATCATTGTGGTGAAAGTAGATGGGCCAGCATGGGCCATTATGTAGACGCCAGTTGTCCCAGCATGGGCTATTGTGTAGACGCCAGTTCGGCAAGCATGGGCCAGCTTATTTTTTTTTTTTCAATTACTTATTATTTACCTTGATAAGTCCCAGTGCTGAGAGCATACTGTTGGCTAATATCCAGGCGGCGGCATGCTGTTGTCCCGCCCGCTTTATGAGAATAGGATACATTTGTTCCGCTATTTCGGCCGCCTTCGGGTTTTGCTCGGAGAGGCCTGCCACGCAGAATGTGGCCTCAACGTACGCTTGAATGAGAGCTGTCGGTTCTTTGATGGCCTGAAAATGGAGAAAGCATTTTTTGATAGATAGATACCCTCTATTGTACACCATAACAGAATTAAATAAGGACTTAATAACTAAAAAAAAAATGGCCAAGTGCGAGTCAGACTCGCCCATGAAAGGTTCCGTAGTAACTACGCAAAATAAATTTGTTTTTCATAGTGTTTGTATGAAATACAAAGTTATATTAGCAGTTTTAAAAAATGTGATTTATCTCAAAATTGCTGGCTCTATTTCGTTCAAACCAATTTTCGTTGAAAGTTTTCATTAAATTCTTTTTTTAGATTTTTCACTCCATTATTAGACTCACATTTTACCACTTTGGAAGCGTATATCTTTTAAACGATTGACTTTAAGACAAAAATGTTTTAGAAACCTTAATGTCATTTTTAAAGACCTGTCTATAGACATAACACTCATATAGAATTGATTAAAAAAAAAACATTTTTAGTTTTAGTTCTATGTATGGGTTGCTTGCTACATATTACTTTAATTTTTGTATAAAAATCGGTAAGCAGTTAACAGAATAATCTACTTACCAAGCTTCACATGTGTAGTCCTAATAGTTTCGGAATAAATGGTTATGACATACGGATGGACAGACAGACATGACGAATCTATAAGGGTTCCGTTTTTTGGCATTCGGCAACGGCACCCTAACAATTTATTACTAAAAACATACCTGCAAATGTACGTCTATAACGTCAGGTGCGTTTGCTCCTAATCGGTTTAGGTTCTCGACGGTCGGCTGGGCGAGGAATCTGCCCACATCTGACTCAATTTCTTCAACTCCTGAAATAAATACAAAATAATTTATTTTCGTATGAATTACTTTTTACTTGAAGGTTGCTGGTACTTATAGCTCAAGGTTTCCTTTTTTAAGTACCAGCAGTACAATATCCGTTAATTCTTGCACATAAATTTGTACTAAGCATGTATGTATCCTATTTATTTTGTGAAACAATAAACTTAAACGTATGTTAGTTGGTGATTTGACTCTCCTTTAAGACAATTAACCTTTATATGCTCGCGTTTGACCACCATCTCACCTGATGGTAAGTGATGATGTGGTCGAAGATGAAGCACGCTTACCTAGAAGTAACCTATTCACTCTTGACTTAAAGACTTTCAAGTTATAGCTATCGGGAAACACAGACTCCGGCAGGGAATTAGGAAATTTGCTCTTCTATAATTTTAAGGTGATATCAATACGTTAACGATACGTTTAACTATACATATTATAAAGCGGAAAAAGAGAATGCCAAGTTTCGGCTCATAAATCATGTAGCGTCCGACAGACTTTCTAAATTAATGATAATTCATTATATAAAATAGTAAGAATTATAGAGTATAAATAAAATCTGTAGAAGTACACCGTTTAAAAGTAATTTTAAATAGTTATTCAATTTATCAACACGTTTTCCATCTACAATTTTAATTAGAAATGTTGCCAATACCAAAATAAAATAATATCGATACGAAATTGCACTTGCAAATCGATTACATTAATATAATTATGAACCTACGTAAGTGAATTGATTAATTACAAAAGTCCTCTTAATTCTTATAATAATAAATAATGTTTAGTTATATTTTTGACTATTTTATAATAATTTAAAATAATTCAATTCAATTATTGATACATTTTAGAATAGTTATATAGTTCAGTGCTGGTAACACTTAATCTTGTAGTTGTCACTGACAATTGTCAAAAGTTTTATTTCTCCCGCGTTTTATGACGAGCGACGAAGTGTTTTGCGTGTTTTTTAAGTTTTGTGTTGTTTATTGCTGTGTTACCGGACCCCGATTTCTGTATTACTAACGACTACCGTGGCTGTTGAAACTGAATTCAGTATTAATTATTCAATCATTTAATAGTTTATTTCATGTTATCGTTAAAATTAGAAGTATTAGGTGGTCAATTTCAAAGCACTATAACTTTTTTTGGTGTACTTCTTATAGAAAACAAATTATATAGTGAAATTCTATAATTATTTTCCTTTTTTATGATATATAGTTCATCTTTGTCGGTTCTGGCCGAGTGTTGAAGGAAGCCTCGGCATTCCCCTTTAGTTAGTTTATTTAAACACGCTAAGCTTCGAAAGTACTGGATGAATTTGGATGAAGTTTGCTACTCAAGTAGCTTGAAGCTTGGAGGTTATAGGCGTTTAACCCGGAGGTTATACCCGCCTTCCAAAGTGTTTTATCGTGATAATTCTACGAGATCGAGAAGACCCGCTCGGGGATGATTGTGTTTTTTTGCTCGCAGTACAATAGGGTAGTTCCTAAAATATTTTATTTAGTCCGTCACGTAGTTTAACAAAAAAAACATTGGAAATGTATTTTTTATTACTTCACGTAATTGAAAAATTAAGACGATACAGTGAGTTGAAATTTCGCGTGACGTCACACCTATAATTCTTAGCAATGTGTGACGTCAGCAGCCCCCACTACTGTACTTTGAAGCTTTCCATCTTTGTGAGTTTTTCTTGACTCGAAAAAGCAAAAAATACATGACCAATATTTTTTGAAAATCTACCTAATGGACCAAATAAAATAATTATTTTGTAACACAGGAAACTACCCTATTTTGATATGAAGTTGAAGTTTGTAGCAAGAGTGATCCTATTCTTAGTTGGCTTGCATAGCTGCTGAATCCTGTTAGACTGGGAGACGACCAAGTTCCGGGAAGGCTAAGAAGAAGGCTAAGAAGATTGAACATATACCTGACGTGTCCAGTGTGATATTCTGTGCGAAATCGGCTACCGTGTCTAGATGCTGTGCATCTTCTGTGGCGCTGTCTTCTGAGTTTTGTTCTCCATTTTCTTCTTCTTCTTCGGAATTTGAGTTATCTTCTTCTGAGTCAGTTACATCTGAGGAAGAAAGCGTAAATGATAAATTATCCTTTTTTTTATTGTTGAACACCATCTCATCTGATGCTAAGTGATGATGTGGTCGAAGATGGAGCACGCTTACCTAGAAGTAACCTATTCATTCTTGAATTAAAGACCCGCAGGTTATAGCTATCAGGAAACACAGACTCCGGCAGGGAATTCCACTCCTTAGCCGTACGCACAATGAAAGTATTCCCAAAACGTTTTGTGCGTATGGGTGGGATGTCCACCATGTAACGATGGCGCATCGCCGTTTGTCTTGTAGTCCGATGATGGAACGGGCTTGGTGAAATAAGACTGCAATTCCATCGCACACTCCTCGAAATGTAACCGATAGAAAACTGACAGACTTGCAACACGTCGTCGATGTTCAAGGCTCTGGAGCTTTGACTCGACCAGTGCATCGTTGCCAATTATCAATAAAAAAAGCCTCTTTGTTTCGAAATTAGGTTTAAATTATCGTATTCTACAGTAAAATTTACAAAATGTCTCTGACATCGGCGTGCCTCTTTTGATATCTAATCAGCGGCAAAATCATTATGATTCCCCCCATGTGGATGGAGCGGAAAGGAGTGTCAGACTTCTACTGAGTAAAAACTCACCCTGCTCCTTCGGCTGCCCTAAAGTTCCAAGGCCGCGGTATCTCGATAAAACTTTCCCGCAAACCCCGGCAGCCACCAACCGCCTTTACATAATCACGACGATGCCCCGCCCAAGCAGAACACACCTCGACCATATCCTCCACCATTGTCTGCTATCACCTATTTTTTTCGGGAATCAAATGACTCATTCCCGCGATTTGGCAGATCCTCGGTTGACCCGGTTTACACTTCAATAAGTACAGTAGCCAGTTAAGAACTCAGACAGTTAAGTAATAAGTAGCGTCCAATCGTAGGCGAGTGAGTAGTCATTCATAAGTTGCCCGAGAAGAAGAAAAGAAACACGTGTTCGCGGCCGCAACCTACAAATTTATGGACTGTACTAAACTCGCCCGTCTACATGCCAGCCAGTTAAGTTGGAGGGGTGCGGGAGACGTGAGAGAGGGGGCTACTAATAGGATCGCGATATATTTAACTCAACTTAATCAACAACTTACTATTTAACTCGCTTTTGCCGTTCAAACTACAATAACAACTTAACTCGCCGATGACGCAAGTTAACTCGCTACTGTACTTATTGAAGTGTAAATCGGGCAGAGACTCTCTCACTCAAAATAAAACAGACTTACATTCGTCTTCACTCCCCTCGCCGTCGCTGAGTTCTGCCGACGCACCAAGTTTGTCCCTCATAGTCTTCTTATTGTTCGCTCCACCAAGACTGTTGCCTGAAAAAATTACAAATAAAAGTCAAGCCAATAAGAACCGTCAATAGCCTAAAGGCTGACGTGTCGGACTTGTGATCGAGGAGGTTCGAACCCCACCCATTATTTATTATTATGAAGGCATGCCAAAAACATATTTACAATTTACACATACATAGTGACGAAGAATGTTTTGGAGTGTGTAAACTGTGTAAATACGCCACTTACACATCATTTTAATTAATACTAAAGTTAATTGAATTGAATTATAGTTAGCGATATTCATTACAAATCATATTAAATTACAGTCAAACCACAATAAATTAAATTACCTTAAAATAAATTACATTATAATGTTACATACAAAAAATATTACAATATCTTTCTTTCTTTTCTTTCAATAAATTATATAAATATCAATTAATTGTTGCCTGTTGGTCTAGTGGCCAGTGGCCCTGACTGCTATTCTCAAGGTCGTGGGTTCGATTCCCACCCAGGACAAATGTTTGTGTGATGAGCACGATCATTAGTTCTTTGTCTGGGTGTAATTTATCTATAATATGTATGTATTTAGAAATATATATGTATATTTATCAGTTGTCTAGTACTCATAGCACAAGCTCTGCTTAGTTTAGGACTAGATGGCGTTGTGTGAAAAGTTGTAGAATATTATTATTGGAATTGTATAGCAATAAATTAATTTAGTTATTTATAACACCCATTGTACTATTGTCGTGAACCCACTACAGACACAAGCATATTTGGCTTAGTTGGAGGGGTTAACAAGTTTGCTAGTAATGTGAATTAGAAGCCGCTTTAGTTAACTAAACTTACCGGCTAGTACGACCCTGCTGAGACGATCGTAGCTATCTGGTAACGCGGTGATAGCATCCACCACCTCCATACAAGCGTCGCGCCCTATCTCATTGTGGCTAAGATCTAGGGACTGTGGACAGAAAAACATAATCACTTTACTATCACACTGTGTATTCCAGAAATAATAAACCCATTATTTCAGAACTTGTGACATCTTAGCATAGTATAAAGCAAAGTCGCTTCCGTCTGTCTGTCCCTATGTATGCTTAAATCTTTAAAACCACGCAACGGATTTTGATGCAGTTTTTTTTTAATAGAAAGTGTGATTCAATAGGAAGGTTTTTAAGTATATAACATGCATAATATAGTAGAGGAACACTGATGATTTTTGAGGTTTCTAATGTGATGTCGCAAATAAACACATTTTTTTGCGCTTGCATTGCAAACGCTGGCTGAACCCTACGTGATAGATCAAAATAATGTACGACAGTATTGTACACCTTAAAAAGGTCAACAAAAAAGTCCGCGATGGTATATGTCTATCTCTTATAGATAACCCACAACAACCATTTTTTATCCTTTACTTTTTACGAGAAATACGAGCATATTTTACGAAGCGATTTTAAGCAATACAGGATTAATCCTTATCCAATTAAGTACCATAACTACATTGTGCATTTAATATAAATCAATATTGCCCTTTACGGCATGTAATTTAAATGAATAATTTCGAAGATATTACATACAGATTTAAAATGCAAGGACATAGCGGTTCCGGCGCGCGTGCCAATAAATAGCGCGTCGCAGGCCGCGGTTCGCCCTCCGGTAAGTAGTAACCAGCCTTAGTGTGCTGAACTACGAGTGGCCCTATCAAAAGGCTGTCACCGTTGTATATAAAGACATTCTATAGTATATTTAATATAAACATTGCACCCGTGCGAAGCCGGAGCGGGTCGCTAGTTTAATAATAATTGTTAGCAACATTATACCTTCAAACTATGCTAGTATATGCAACTGACTTACTAAACGCGTTGGTGAACTGGACACGAAGATCATTAATGGCTTTACAACTGAGCTACACTTGACAATAGGATACATGAACATCAACGTGTTGCTAGTCTATCGATTTTCTATCGGTTACATTTCGGAGAGTGCGCGAAGTAATTACACAATCTAATTCCGCCAAGCCCGTTCCATCATCGGACTACAAGACAGACGGCGATGCGCCATCGTTACATGGTGGACATCCCACACATACGCACAAAACGTTTTGGAAATACTTTCATTGTGCGTACGGCCAAAGAGTGGAATGTCCTGCCGGAGTCTGTGTTTCCGATAGCTATAACCTGGGGGTGTTTAACCCATTACTTCCCAAGCATCGAAAAAATTGAAATTTTTCGATCAAATCTTTACATTAAGTTCTTAATACGTTAAGAAAAAATAATGACTTTTTTTTTTCAAAAAGATTGAACACGATTTCGTTGCAATTTTTATAGACATGTTCCCGGTGTCATATTTACAGTACGGCTTATTTTGAAATAAGTTCCCAAATTCTATTTTGTTTTTGTTTTTATTTATTATCTATCTGGTAAAGGTTTTAGAATCAGTTTTATGTACTTTGAAGTTGCTATTTTTTTTCTTTTACGGTATATAGAATCAGAACATAATGCTCTTCTTGATGCATCAAAAATGATCAATTTGAAAAATTATATAAAATTACGGAACCATTTTTTACAGTGAAAAAAAAAACATTTAAGTAGAAAAATAGTGTGAAAATACGAACTTCATCAGAAAACATGAAAATAAAAGACCTAACATTTAAAAAAATGTTGAATATAGTGTCTTAAAAATAGGACAGTGGGGAAGAATGGGTTAATTCAAGAGTGAATAGGTTACTTCTAGGCAAGCGTGCTCCATCTTCGACCACAACATCGCTTAGGTACCATCAGGAGAGATGGTGATCAAAAAACGCAAGTCAATCAATAAAAAAAAAACGTTAAAAAGCGAAGGCCTTAAAAAGCAATATTTTTACTGCACCATTACAACGTGGAAACCTACGAAGAAACATGTTTCTCCGCGCCACCAACGCTCTCCGTTCCCGTTCTACATCAGAATCATTCTTCAAATAGTCTAAGACAATAATGTCCTAAATATTCGAAATGCTGCTCACAGTTTAATTTAAGTTTAAAGATGAGTAAACAATTAAAAAATGCCTCAGCGTATTTACTCAGCAGTTTCTGCCTTTTTAGAGTTTAGTAAAACGGAACCCTTCGAGAGATTTTCGTCATATCTGTGATTCTCCATCCGTATGTCACATCCACTTTATTCCAAAACTATTATGACTCACACAATTGAAACTAGGTAGAAAGATCAATTCACAGTATTTTTAGTTTGATAGGCATTTTGATAAAATATCTGGATTTTGTTATATTTGATTGTTCATTATTAAAGTTTAATAATTTGACAATAATTTAATGTATTTTTTATTGAGCCATCCCGTTTCTCTTTAAATTTATTCTCAAAAAACAAACTAGTATTCCAAATATGCTGTAGTTCCTTTATTAATTTATATGTCCGTAGGTGTATGTGTTTGCGGGGGGTGGGGATGTATCACTGTATGTTTGCGGGACAACATGATAATATGTTGTCTACAATATTGTGCGGTTTCTAGCATACAAATATTCAAAGAACAGACATAACATTTTGTTAAAATTAAATCATACAATGTCGAGGAAAACATTAACTACTACTATCAAATACAATAATGGGAATTATGGGACCAAATCGTAAGTATACCGCATCGAACAAAAATCAATCACGTAAATCGGAACCGATTCAAATTTTAATTTTATTTAATTTAATTCATGAAATTTTCAAAAAAAAAATTCAAATTTGTCAATCGCATTGTAATGATATGTATAAACAATTGTTATCTAACCTTAAATAAACAAGAAAGTGAAAAATCAAACAAAATATATGTGTATAGAAAGGTTGTAGTTTGAGTTATTATTATAAGATATGTAACCTTTCTAGTAATTACAGTTTTGTCTCGCCGGCTGATCAATTCCTTGTACATAGGTTTAGCAGTGTTTGTAAAATTTAATATTTTAAATTCCAATAAATAAATCAGAGCACTTTGATACACTAATGGTCATCAGCACTATATATTTTTGTTCTTACCTCCAAAAGTAGTGAGTTGTCCTTGAACGCTTTCGCGAGGGCACTCGCTCCTTTGCTTTTGAGAAGACAGTCTCCAAAGTTGATGCACTTCAAGTTTTTCAAGCTGTAAAATTAGAGAAAATATTGTTTTCGTTATTTGTAATCTAACAATGGAGTGTGGGAAAACAAGGTGTGGGCAAGAAATAATCAGATAAATAAATTAATTCGTTTTTATTGCCAAATAAATGAGGCACACATTTAAAATTGAAATTCCCTGGCTCCTGAACTAGTAAACTGTATGACAGGAGCCAGTGCATTCCCTTAACTAAGGTGCCGTATAACTAAAAAATGGCAGTTATACAAATAAATATAAAAAAATTAATAAATTAAGAAAGAACACTAAATAATTAAAAAATAAAAACATTAAAACATCGGTAATTTTCCATGTCAGATGTGGTCCTAGTTAAAGCTATATTAATATTATAAAGAGGAAAAGTTTGTTTGTTTAAATGCGCTAATCTTCGAAGGTATTCGGATGATATTCGGCATGGCAGCTTAAAGCTTTAGAGAGGTTATAGGCTACAATTTACCCGACTGTAAAAGAAGGAGGGTTATGTTTTTATCGTGTTAAGTCCACGGAAGCGAAGCTCCGCACGACTGTTAGCTGGGTAAAACACCTAACTTTCCGCTTGAACAAATGGCACCATTTATTAACGAATCATGTGTGGGCAATATTTATAACAAACTTACTTGGACACCACAATTGCTACACCTGGATCTTGGTACCCAGTGTAGATTAGAAAAAAAAAACTTAAATAATTATAATATTTGTTATTATTATTTAAGTACTGTTAGTTACGTATGGCGTAAAAATCAATCATGTTGTGAAAACAACCAAATTGTGCCATGCACTAGCTTCGAATGTTTTGTAAGTTTGCCTCTCTGATATAAAATATTTTAAAATCTTAATTCTTTTAATGTTAAACTAATAACTAAACAGTAGTGGAATACTCTTCCCGTGTCACTAAAACAGGCATAAACCCTTTCTTCTTTCAAGAATATGGTAAAAGATCTCTATTTCTTTTCTTAAGTTGTTATTATAGTATAATTACGTAAGTGTTCGATTTTTCTTGTATAAATATGTATTGTTTGTAGTATGTATTGAATGTAAGTAAATATTATACCATGCATTACTCGCTTATTTATTTTCCCCAGCTGTGTCAAATCCATCCAAAGGTTGTCATGCTCATTGTATCATTGCAGTTGTTAAGTACTTATTTAATTCTGATGTGGTGACAATAAAGACTATTTTTTTAAATTATTGATAATAGGTTCGCGTTTGACCACCATCTCACCTGATGGTAAGTGATGATGTGGTCAAGATGTAGCACGCTTACCTAGAAGTAACCTATTCACTCTTGGCTTAAAGACTCCCAGGTTATAGCTATCGGGAAACACAGACTCCAGCAGGGAATTCCACTCCTTAGCCGTGCGCATTATGAAAGTATTCCCAAAACGTTTTGTGCGCATGTGTGGGATGTCCACCATGTAACGATGGCGCATCGCCGTTTGTCTCGTAGTCCGATGATGGAACGGGCTTGGCGGATTTAGACTGTAATTCCATCGTACACTCCCCGAAATGTAACTGATAGTATATCTATCTTATCCTAGGCGTCCCTAAACAGGGTTGCGGGAATTTTCTACCGAGATACCTTGGCCCCGGAACTTAAGGACCACTGAAGGTACAGGGTGGGTTTTTAGTCAGTAGAAGTCTGACACTCCCTTCCGTTACATTAAGGGTGGGACAAGTCATTCGAAGATTTTCCCAACGAGAAAAAGAAACAAAAAAGGCGTTTCTAAACAAAGTGTGGGCATCGATAAACAAAGTGTGGGCATCGATAAATAAAGTGTGGGCAAAAATAACCTCCACATTTCACTTACTTGGGCAACGCAGCGGCAATAGCCTGTGCTCCCTTAGCGCCGACAGTGTTATCATTCAGATTGAGTCTCGCCAACTGCTGATTACGTTTGAAAGCTTCCGACAACGCTGAAATGCCCACGTGGTAGATCCCGTTCTGTGGCATTGCTAGCTCTTCTAGGGTGCCCATGTTCTGGAAAAATTAATAAACATTAGATATAGATTTTTCACTCTATTATTTTTGAAGTTAGAGGACACACAATTTACCACTTTCTATCTTTCAAGAGTTGACTTTAAGATAAAAATGGTTTGATGAAACCCAGTATAATTTTTGAAGACCTATCTACAGACACATAACTTATCAGATTTTGGAATATTTAATTGTATTTGATTTTAATTTTGTAATTTTAATTTTACTATTTTGAAATTTTAATTTAATGTAATTGATTATTTATTGACAAATTGTTACTAACATAGTATAAGTTGTCTTACTAACACTTTATGGATTTTATGTCTGATTTATAATAAATAATAATAATAATAATAATAATAACTACTAGAACTGGAACTATTTGTTTTTTATTACGCTTAGAGAGAGATCGTAATTAACCCACTAGACGATGTATGACCACGGTTACTGCGCCAAGAGTGTGCTATTGAGAAGAAGAAAGAACAACTTACTTGGAACACCTTAGCCAACGCGGTGGCTCCATCATTCTCCAGCCTGTTCCTCCCCGCTATGAAGATCTTCAGTTTGCGCGGCCGAGCTGATAGCGCTTTGGCCAGAAGACGACCTCCGGTGATGCCAAGCCCGTTGTTGTTAAGGCGTAGTTCCTGGGAAATTATAATAACTTTATATATTGATGACTTCTATGCAGCTATAAGAAAAGCACAAGCCTCTTTTATGAGCCGAATGCATGATTCTGACAATGAAATATTAAGAGCCAAATACCAGTTAAATTACTTCTTTGGATAAGGCAATTTTTTTTTAAATTGTGTCTCGAAAATAGTTGATCAACCCAGCATTTAAACATAGGGTGGTACTATTTAAATGTCAACCCCTACGGGGCTCAAATAGAAGATGAAAGTGTGTATGAGAAAAAAGCAGAAGCGCTAAATATAATACACATACATACAAACTTTACTCTTGGATCACTATCTATTGCTGAAAACTACATTAAAATCCGTTGCGTAGTTTAAAACATCTAAGCGAACAGACAGAGGGAGCATTTTTTATACTATGTAAAGATACATATCGTCGATCTATCGGTCTAATTATCAAAATCCGTATCTCCAAAAAAAAACAAAAATGGACTTTTAATGCCATCTCGTGCAGTATTTTATAATATATACAATAGAATACTTCTTATTTCCCAAAAACGATTATACGATGAGGTATAATTTTCTCTATCAATTTTACCCTTAAATCACAAGTTGAAATATTTCAATAAATTAATAAATAAAACAGCTTTTTCTGGCTACTGTAAAATTTACTCAAATGGAGTTACGAACTCTGATAATTAGACCATTGATATTAAATTATTTTTCACCCACAGGGGGAAGAGTCCTTTGATGATTTTCCCACCCAGTAAAAAAGGCAACAGCTAATTTAGAATATGTATTAGTAAGAAGTACAGATTGTGACTCCAATATACCTCCAGCTCGCAGCAAACATCACTCTGCAACAATTTGGCCAGGCCTTCTACTCCGATTGGTCCAAAAGCATTGTCGCTCAGGTCCAACACGCTGAGACGCGCACCAGCGCTTATCATACCGTCGCCTAGAGCAGCCTGGGAAACAAATAACGAATACATATAATAAAACATTATAAAAATAAAATTAAAAAGTTTAAGTAACCCACGACAACCTTGAAACATCTGAAGAGATGTTGATAAATTATTGTAGCTAAGAACTATCTCGATGACGTGGGCGGACTCGCGCAAGAAGGGTTCCGTACCATTATCCAAAAAAAAAACGAAAAAAACATCACGTTTGTTGTATGGAAGCCCCCCTTAAATATTTATTTTATTGTTTTTAGTATTTGTTGTTATAGCGGCAACTGAAATACATCATCTGTGAGAATATCAAGTGTCTAGCTATCACGATTCATACGATATAGCCTGGTGACAGACAGACAGCGGAACCTTAGTAATAGGGTCTTCAAAATAACACGGCCAAAGGCTAATTACATTATGTATTTTTGAATACATGTTAAATTATAAAAAACACCACATCTAACACTCATACACTCATCTCACAGTACTCCAGGCATACAGACAAGACCTTCTTCCATTCATCAGCAAACACGTCACAATCAGGTTTGGCATCAAAAAGAGCGTTGAGCGCGGAGAGTGAGGTGATGATGACCGATGATCTCAAGGACCTTGAATGTGTGTCACAGAGAAACCGAAAACGGTATTTAAAGGTGCTGATAGACTTGACCATTTACTTGTAACAGAACATCGAGCATTCGCCGTTTTTAAATATGTCGAACTGAACAACGAACAGAGCCAAGGCAGGCGTCCGTCACTCGCTCAAGGCCACGCGTTATATGCCTACCGCTTCGCGTACCGCCGTCGGTACACCCGAGAGTGGGCTACCGCACGCCTGCCTGAGCTTTTTAAAATAATTTTGACAACGGCCTAAAAACAATTGATTTTCCTCCGCTTTGCTCCTGTTTCCCTTTTGATTACTTATTTATTACAATTATTTACGCGGTTTCGGATATTTTCGACAGTAAAATTTAATAATCGGAAATTCAGGAAGGAAAAAATGCATCTGTTATTTTATTAAACTGAAACATATTTGATCAACAAATATAAAAATAATTGTTTTTCTACAACATTCGTTTTTTTTACCAATATCATCATAGGTACAACCATAAAAATATAAAATCTATGGGTACAACCCTAGCACATTCACTCGATGACGCGCTCGCACGTGGGTCGCTCAGCGGGCAAAACAATCTCAACTCTCTGTGTACGGAATTATGGTACATTTATTCTCGCAGCAAACAGCTGGTATCATTATTAAGATTTTGTAGGCTATTATAGCGTAGGTATTTTCGCTTTTGTATTAGAGTGATGTATCTGTTACGACGTAACTATTTACCCCTCCAACTAAGCTAAATATAGCTATAGCTTGTGTCTGCAGTGGGTTCACGGCAATGGTGTAATGAGTGGAGTTAGAACCCGCGACCTTTAGATCTTAAGTCCGAGATCTTGGCCACCTTGTTTTTTCATATTTGATATCCGCTAGCTACATTTAGGAGGCGCTCTGCCTGATCACTCGGCTGCGGACGCACTTTTACAGCGATTTCGCACTACGTCCGATCCGAACCCGTGAAAGTATGGTCCGTAGTAGCCGTAGAACTATTTCTATGGTAATTTACGCACTAGATCCGATCTCCGTCATCCGATTTCTTTCCGTCATTCTAGAATCTCCATTTCGGAGAAGATTTTTGACGGACCGAAGTAGTCATAGTATTATTTGTATGAATGCTCGCTCACTGCGTCCGAGTTGAATCCGAGCTGCGTACGAACAGAGGCAGCGGGGCGGGCGGGGTATGCGGCTGAGTGACGTGAAGCGGCAGACATCCAGTGTATTAGTTCAGTGTAGAGGTGGGCAAAGTGTATCATTTTTGAGATTGGAACATTTGCATCTCGATCACTAAAATGATCCGGAACACTGATTTGGCTCATTTGGATCATCGCATCGGTTCAAATGACTCAGTAAACAAAAGAAATATATTGAGGCATCAATACTGAATGTTTTATGTATACATATTTATTGTAATAAGTGAGATTATAAATAAAGTCGATCTTCGTGCATAGGATACAAGAGTCAATAGTTAAAGTAACTCAGTGTGTCTCGGTCTCTCTCTCTCGCTCGCATACTGCTCAGTCGCCACACGAGCGACGCGTCGCGCGAAATGAGCTAGAGCAAAGTAATGTTTCAGATTCAAATGATGCATTTGAAACGTTGTTACTGAACCACTCTTTTGAATCACTTCAATGATTCGAATCAGTGAGTCGGTTCCGTACAGAGTTACACACGCCTAGTTCAGTGTGGCAGCGAGCGCATGCGCATGTTGCTATTTGCATTGTTTCCCTACGATTTTTTTACTTTAATTGAAAATGTTGAAAATGAGCTGTTTATGGAACAAATCTATAGACGATTACAATTATGATTACATTGAAAGAACTCGTGATCAAAGACGTAAACACTGCTGTGGCTCCGCGTAAAAATACGTATTCCAAAAGATGTCTCCTGAATTGCTTGGATTTGTACCTTTCATATGATTATATCCCTGGCGAACGCTCTAGTCGATCCTACTCATGACTTTACACTGTTACACTGGACAGCGACAGCGGTGAGGGGAGAACCGGCGCGGCAACGGAATAATGACAGAGGCTCGGCTCAGTAAAAGGCTCGAAGCAAATTTACTGTCCTTTCGCTAGATTACTCGCCAGAACGCTGGATAGAAAGCTCGGTAAAACGCTCTCGTTTATTTTTCTGTAATGTAACATTCGCGAGAATGCTCGTTACACGTGTATTCTTCAGTGTATCAGCACCTTAGGATAAAAAGTAGGGAAAGAACTAAATAACACATTATACAGCAGAGTAAGTAAATCAACATTTCGACGAAACCGAATAGGAAACCATTTGAGCTTAGCACGAAATTCAGAAACATGATCATACTTGCGCAAGCCAAATATAAACCTGATACAGAGATTTTGAAGTAGCTCTGGCTTGTCCAATTTGTTAAGTATTTATTACAAAAATTACGTAACGTTTATTATTAAACAAAAATTACGTAGTCTTGGGTCAAATCAAGATAGCTGGCATCAGCATAGGCCAAGATGGGAAGATGAAGAGATTGTGCAATTGCAATTCTAGTGGTGATTGGGAAGAAAATTATGAAGACTTCTCAGGGAGCTTGCAAACAGTTTACTTCCTGTCTCTGTATCCGTATCCGTGTATCTGTGTATGTGTGTTTCGTTGTGTGACGAGGGCTCGACTGTGTGTTCGTAAATCGCTGCTACAAGCTCTCCACGTCAGTGTTAAGTTTGTGGCTTGGAATCCCGAACCAACCTTGTAATTTAGGTTAAGTACAAACATAGGATTAAGGAATTTTATTAGTAACCAATTGAGTTTTGTTACTTGCAATAAATGATTTGAAATTGTATCTACATACCAAGATTCAACCATCTAGTAATATAATTTCGGAATAAATAGCTGTGACATACGGACGGACAGACAGACATGACAAATCTATAAGGGTTCAACTTTTTCCATTCGGCTACGAAACCTGTGAGGCTGAGCTACACTTACCAGAGCAGGTGGTATCTCTGTCTTCATCCTCCCGGTGAACATGTCTGAGAACCTGGCTACCTTCAGCTCCGGGTGGTGCTGGAGAGCCTTGGAGATGGCCTCTGCAGCCGCCACGCCCAGGGTGTTGCCTGTGAGGGTGAGGTATTGAAGGTCGGGGCAGCCATTGATGGCGTCCACGATGGGTTGTGCTGGAGAAAGAAGATTTAGATGTTAGATATAGGTAGTAATTTATAGTGAAACAAAGTATGTTAACAATGGAAATATATCTAAGTCATCTATCCTAATATGTATAATAAAGAGATAAAGGGCTTTGAATGACAAACTGACGCTTTAGGATATTATGTTTAATGATTTTTTTGTTTGTATAAGTATTCTCTATCTAAATATATAACTTTTGTTGTGCACCGGGTTTTGAAAAAAAAAAAATCAAAATGGCATGCGACGTTAGGGCCACCCTCCATACAAAACTCTTCAAACCTCTTATATACACATAGATACATAGATGAAAGATAATAATATTATCTTTAACATGTATAGATACATGAAGCTTCAGGAAAATCAGATCAGCTCCATGAACACTGGCATATTGTATAGATGATCACCACCTTAGATATAGCATAGATGGATAGAAGACATTTTATTATACAACAATAATTGAAATGTACTTAAATAACAATATAAAAATTTGGTTACAATGGCGGTCTTATCACTGAGAGTGATATGTATGTATGTTAGTTTATATGGAGAAGGAGTCCGGAGAGCAAATATTTTTATATAATACATTATTATTATTTTATTATAAGCCAGTAGTGTGCCACTGCAGGGCAAAAGCCTCCTTTCTTTCCTTCCACTTTTCTCTGTCTACTGCCACATCCGACCAATATAATACAATCTAAATAATTTTAATTATGACTGAATTTCAATCTACATCCTAAATGTATTATCCTATTCACTCTTGACTTATAGACCCCTAGGTTATAGCTATCGGGAAACACATATTCCGGCAGGAAATTCCACTCCTTAGCCATTTGCACAATGAAACTATTCCCAAAACATGTTGTGCGTATGTGTGGGATGTCCACCATGTAATGATGGCTACTTACCCGATATAAGGAGTAAGTATTCTATTTCATTTTCTTACATACATATAAGTATTACAAACTAGCAGTCATGTGGAACTTCATTGAGCATTATTACAATAAAAACACAACTGATATCTTTGTAATTTCTTAAATACAACAATATATATTGTGTTAGCCATTATTGAAGCCCCTTGACAATTCCTATGGTGCACTTGGTTGATATATTTGGTTAACTTGCACTGCAACTTGCAGAGATTTCCACACCGCAACTCGTATCAGTTATTACAATAGTAAACATAGCATTCAACTAAGCTAACTAGATATTACAGCTATCTCTCGATCATATATGTGGTATGTTTTGTTTGTTCTACAAAATGTATTTACATGTTTTGATTAATAACCTATAAAAAATACAAGTACAGCTCATGTATATCAGGCAGGTATCCGCGACTCCACGACCAAGCGCGTAGTTTGAGTAAGTAAAGCTCATTTAAACACACCATCGTTCTTCATTGGTTATAATGCGAGCATAAACGAATCAATAATAAAAACAATCAGTTGCTAACATCAGTTATAGATCAAGAATTTTGTTCATGGTTATTATAAACAGGCTACTAAGAAAATGTGCACCTAAATGTGTGGTTGCTATAACCATGGGACAAGGAAAATTGATTTAACAATACTAATTAAATAAACACGAACTATATAGTTAGGTTATGTTAGACCAACACAATAATATTAAGAGCTATTGACGCCTGGAAATGATTTCTAAGTTACTTTACACGGTAAAAATCAAGGATAATATATTTTTTGAACCAAAACTACACTAAAATACTAGATAAAACATACCATCGCTCGCGGTGTCCAATTTTAGAGACTTCCCAGAAAAATCCACGCCACTGGTCGGCCTGCCCGAATCAGACAACGCGGAATTTATCGAGTTCAGATCGAAAGTCGACATTTTGAATAACACTTTGTTTAAAATTAATAAATAAAAACGCAATTTACTGCGAAAAGTCGAATACAATGACAGTCAACGAACTTTTTTAAATTTTTTTGTCATGGGTAATTGGCATAGATATTTTATCTATGGTAATTGGATTGACTGTTTAACAAATCTATTACAAGCATTATGTTTTGTCTCTTTTTAATAAACAAAATTAAATGAGACAAAGATATCAAGAATGAATTAAAAAGACAATACGAAAGAACGAAACGCGCATGCAACCAAGCACAAGGATCTTCTACCTACTAACCAAGCACTAAGCTTGGTTCGTAACAGTATATAAAAATTGGCCAAGTGCGAGTCGGACTCGCCCATGAAGGGTTCCGTGGTAACTATAATAAATATAATATACTTAATATATTTAATTGAAAAAAAAAACAACAAAAAACCTTAAAAATTTATTAAAACTAGCTTATTTACAATTTTTACAACTACGCCAAATAACTTTGTTTTTCACAGTATTTCTATGAATTACAAAGTTATATTTGCGGTTTTAGAAAATATACTGTATCTCAAAAACTGCCGACTCGATCTCGTTCAAACCAATTTTGGTTGAAAGTTTACATTAAGATCTACAACATATGGTTTTTTTAGATTTTTCACTTCATTATTATAGAAGTTAGAGGGGGTGGACACAAATTTTACCACTTTGGAAGCGTATATCTTTTAAACGATTAACTTTATGAAAAAGTCATTTTAGAAACCTTAATGTTTTTAAAGACCTGTCTATAGATACCACACACGTATAGGTTTCATGAAAAAAAATATTTTCAGTTTCAGTTCCATGTATGGGGAGCCCCCTTTATTTTAAATGTATTTTCTCTTAAAATCGGAAAGCAGTTCACAGAATACATCTATCTACCAAGTTTTACATGTATAGTCCTAATAGTTTCGGAATAAAATGGCTGTGACATACGGACGGACGGACAGACAGACAGACATGTCGAAACTATAAGGGTTCCATTTTTTGCCATTCGGCTACGGAACCCTAAAAATGTACTCTGTGGTTCGTCTTCGTAATAAGATGCATTCTAATTTAGAGAGCTTTTACCGGATAGGAATTATCGTTTTCAACTGTTACCTAAAGGTGAACGCAGACCTAGCCGCACCGCGGTCTCTACAGACCCCGCAGTCATCGCTTTTTGTTAATGGCCTCGCACATCTATCCGCGCCGCAGATGCTGCAGTCGTTCCTGTCAGAGTTGCCAGATTTTTGAAAGCATTATCTATCCGAAGATTTAAAAAATCTGTATAAAATCTGTATTTGGTATTGGTATTTTGCTCTTTTGTGTAATTTTATCTGTAGGTGCTATAATAGGGAATAAGCAAGTAATTATTTATACGAGAATAAGTAATTTTATTATAAACCGTTGACAGAGATTCTCTGTCTACTTTATAACTCTGGCAACACTGCGCGCCATGGATGCGAATGACGTCATCCGCGCTGCGTGCGGGTGACGTCATCAGCAGCGGCTAGGGGAGTTCGGTCGTTTCAGGGACTGCGGCGACTGCGGCGCGGGTAGGTGTGCGAGGTTGCATAGAACTTCATATAAAGAATTCGAATGCAAAGACTGCGGCGCGTGCGGTGCGGCTAGGTCTGCGTTCACCATAAAGCGGTTTTTATTCTTTTTATGACATAACAAATGAGTCCAACATGAATAGGTGCTAAAGGTCCACGTGTCCTAGAATAACCATAAAGTTAATTTTAGCAAAACTTTTAAATTGGTTTAATTATACTTCAAACACGTTTACTTCATCGGGACGGACCCAATCAAACATGTGTTTGCTTCAAAAGACTTCAACCAACATTGGCGTGACCAAGTCCCCAATTTAACATGTATCAAATTAAAGTGTTTGTACAATATAGACACATCGTCACCGTAGGGATATTTTGTATAAAGTTCTTAAACTCAAAAAAATATACATATACGCGTCGACTTGATAACCTCGTTTTTATCGTCGGTTGAAAAATACTGGCCAGTTTTAAATTCTTTTGAATAAGGCCGTGCGCGCACCGCGTTGCGTTTTGGAAACGCAAAATATGTGAAGTATGGAGTGTCATAGAAGTGCGCGCACTGCGGTGGATAAACGCGTGCGGTAGAGTCACCGGTGGCCCCTCGCTGCAAAATTGCGGTGAGTCTATCGCAAATATTTTGTATCGCATAGGAATGTATTTAGTACCGCGCACTGCGGTGAAACAAACGCACGCTTTGTCTGATAATGTTGCCATACATACAGATTTCTTTGTATTTATACATATTTTTGATGCATAATACAGATTAGCACTCGATACATATTTTTATCTAAATTTCACACTGTATTGATAGATAGACAACTTTTGGAAGGACTTTAAAAACTTTAATTAAAGTGGGGAGGGCAAAATTAGTGTACTTACTACTCATAAAAACAGAAAAAAAATATTATTCAAATATATATGCAGATAACTGTTACAACTAAAACAGAACTTAGCAAAATAAATTACCTAGATACCGCATTTATTACGTTACACACACCGTTGAACGAATCTATTCTTTATGGTTATTTTTTATTTTTTCAACCGACGACAAAAAGAGGAGGTTATCAATTCGACGCGTATATTTTTTTTTTTTTTTATGTATGATCATCGAGTACTCGAAGACGGCTGAACCGATTTGGAAAATTCTTTTTTTGTTCGAATGGGTATACTTCGAAATTGGTACCACTATCACCAAAGTCAGGATCTGATGATGGGATCCTGGAGAAATCGAGGGAACTCTTCAAATATTATAGGCACACCTATGGCGTTTTGGGTATTTCTTATAGTAACTTGTGCAGTTGCTCTCAAAAAGTACCATTTGGGGAAGTGGAACTGATGATGAAGACCACAGATGGCCGCCGAAACTACTCAATAATAAGTATTAAGTGGATTGCGATTCGATTACTTGAATATGAATGTTAAGCACTTTATGCTCGTCACAATGCATATGGTGATGTAGAGCTGATGGTGAAGTACCAGGAGAACTCCTCAACAATTAACGGCCCAGCATTGGGAAAAGCAATATTTTATAAAAGGTTATAAGTAGTTGACATTTAGGCTCTTGTAACTAGGTAAATTAAAAATCATCCAACTAAATAGAGTGAAAAAAAAAAATTTTTAACAAAAAATTAAACCGACTCCCAAAAAACACTGCAAAATGAAAAATAACTTTAATTTCGGAAGTCGGTGCCAAAAACGAAAAAACAAAACTAAAGACACCGACTACCGAAATTAAAGTAATTTTTCACTTTGCAGTGTTTTTTGGGAGTCGGTTTAATTTTTTGTTAAAAAGTTTTTTATAAACAACGTTAATATAATATTCTAATTATTTTAATTTATTTTTTTAATTAATTTCCGTAGTACATTATTTTAACATAGGCTGGTGTGTATTGACGTAACGTAAACGGGCCTAATAACGACCCCTCAAAATCGGCACCCATTACCGTCCGTTTCATAAAACTATCATTTTAAAGAGTTGCATTAAAGTTAGACAAGACGTTGCTTTAGAGAAAATATAGATGTATTTGTAATTCAAATATTCATCACTTGCTTGTGCGCGTAAACCAACGATTTAAAGAATAATTGCACAGTATGTCGTCGGAATCCGGATATAGCGCATATTTAGTAGCGTCCCACTCCCGATTACGTAAGTACACCTATTTCTTTTTTAGCATAATATGTAATTGTAAAGCAATCTAATGAACCTTTTAATTATTTTGATACCTTCTTAATACTTTCATAAACACAAATAATAACTAATTTTAATGAGATACAGCTTTATTTTTCTTCAAATTCAATATTAGGTTTTTGACGAAAATTTTAATTTCTACTTTTTATGTTATAATGCATCAATTAATAAGTAGTCAGCTATACTAATTTGATTAGTTAGTATGTCAAGTTGTATTTGACCTATTAGCGCCATACATAATAAAAGTATCGATACTGTGAAAATCAACTTTATTCTTATGTAAATGTTTTGATGAATGTAGGATGTACGATTCTCTAATATTGTATTTTTATAGTTAAAATACCATTAAAATAATATTAGCATAGCTACTGGCTCCTGTATAATCATAAAAATATTCTAAAAAACAATACATTTACTCAATACATATTCTTTTTTTTTTTTTTTTTTTTTTTTTTATTTATTTATATTAAGACAGTTTTCATTTGGATACATACATATATCTTCTGCCAAACTGCAGTACAGTTTGTCGGCAGTGTTCTCGTGGATTCCTTAATACTAAATACTATTTATTACTATACTTAAATACTACTTAATCTATATTTCAATGCAAACTATAAGTACACAAAAAAAAAAAAAAAACGAACATGTGGTTATCCATCTGTGTTCCAAATACCTATAATAAAACATTTAAAAAAGGTGTGTCTGTACATTTAAATTTTATACAAAAATAATAATTGAAGTGGGTTAAGAAACGGTAACACAGCAAAGAATTTAAAAATAAGTCTGTTTGTCTGTTTATACACGCCAGTCTCCAGACATACTGGATGGATTTTAATGAAATTTGGTAAGTAGGTAGTTGACATCCTGAGTTAGCTCATGAGCTATTTTTATCCCGAAATTCCCACGGGATTGGGATTTACGCAGAAAATCCTCCCACGCAGACGAAGTTGCGGGTAGCAACTAGTCTATACCATAAATTCTAACGCTAGGGACACAAACCTAAATAGTGCTTACGTAGTGTATTTTTCAAGACATTTTTAGAGACCGATTCAATCATAATTTGCGTAGGTAATTCGTTTAACACGGTTGGAATAAGCCATTGGGGCGTTCTTCGACCAAAGTAATTCTTCACTTTAGGAACTGAATATAAATATTTTTCATTTCATTGGGTCGGTAATAGGTTATACAGAATTTCTTCAATAGAACCCATTACCGATGTACCTGTACTTTTTAACCGACTTCAAAAAGAATGAGATTCTCAATTCGTCTGTATGTTTTATTTTTTATTTTTTATGGATAGTGTGTTAGTAATTTTTTTTTTTTTTGCCAAGCAGAAGAGCGTTTGCCCTGTAGAGGGCCGAAGCCTGCCGGGGTCGTGGGACTTATCTCATTACCGTGACCCCGTAACGTAAAGAGCAATTGAAGGAACACCGTGGATTTTAGTCAGTACAAGTCTGACAGTCCCTCCGGCCCTGCCCGGGGTGGGAGGACTCATCTGATGATTTACCACGAAAAAAAAAGTAGGAAAATATAATGTAATTAACATTAATAACAATTTAAAATATTTAGAAAAAATATAAAACTGTAATTCATTTTTCATTAAAAACTATTATTAAAAATTACATATTGACTTCCACTTACTATAATTCTTAACCCACTGCTAAGCAAAGGTTTAGTAGTTTAGTATATTCGACTAGGTAAATTTTGATTCAGAAACATGGAACGATTAAAACGTAAGTAATATACAGCTAATCAACTTGACTCTGCATTGATGGCTATCGATAATGGAGCAAGTATCTATGAAACCTCAAAGAGATTTGGGATTCCTAGAACAACTCTTCGTGACAAGAGAAATCACAAGTACTCTAATGAAAATTGTAGGGTTCAACCTATCTTCACCAAGGACGAAGAACGCCATTTAATAGACTGGATTATATTTCAATATGTAATTCATATTATGAAGCATATCTCTTAAGACTGATTAAAGGCTGGTTATAATTATAACATTCTGTATTCTAAAGAATTAAACCCACACGAGCATTTTTATTTGACTGAATTTGTTCTGTTAATTTAGCGGTCGGTAATAGGTGCCACAAAAACGGTAATAGGAACACACCCATGGTTTGAGTCGGTAATAGGATCATAGCCCTTTTCATCAATTTATATTTTTTTTATATATTTATTTCATTTTTTCGAATTGTTTCTATATCTGACTGACAAGATCGTTAGTTTCAGTTCGTGAATAAAAATAAAAAAATGACACCAGTTATTAAGCATGTGCTTATTTTTTGCACATAAATGTGAACTTGGCTTAAACTGGCGGTAATAGGTGCGTTTACGTTAGTACTTGCAATGTAAGAGCTTGAAATCGTTTTTTTGGCAGCATCATCACAAAATATATGGAATTTTCTCTATAATACAAATAGGTACTTAATTAGAATGTTTAAATTAACGTTGTTTATAAAAAATAACTATAAAGAATAGAATCATACAATGGTGTGTGTAACGTAATAAATGCGGTATCTAGGTAATTTATTTTGCCAAGTTCTGTCTTTAGTTTTACCAGTTAATTTTATCAACACAGTGTGAAATTTGTATGAAAATCTGTATCGAGTGCTAATCTGAATCACACATCGAAAATATGTATAAATACGAAGAAATCTGTATGTATGGCAACATTGTCAGACAAAAGGTGCGTTTTTCTCGCCGCAGTGCGCGCATCTGATATTGCGGTCATTCTACCGGTGTGGTAGAATTACCGCAATTGCGACCACCGCAAGGCAGTGCGCGCACGGCCTAAATCTTATTTTGTAAACCTTTTTAGACGATTCTAAATTTGAATTTGAAAAATAAAATAAAAACGCGACTTCGCGATTTACGCGGCATAATGGTAGCGAAGTCCGAAGGTTTCATTTACTTACAGTAATTTTAGGCTATTTTTTTGTGTGTTTAAGTTTTATAACAAGTTATCGGTTAATTTCGAATTAATGTTACTGTGTGCATCATGCAGCGGCGCCATTTAACGAGAAAGGAAATGTTAAGGGCAGTAGGCATGCTCCAAGCTGGGGCTACTCAACGGAGTATTGCTGAGGAGATTGGAATAAGACAAAACATGATATCCAGGTTATGGTCACGTTATCGTGCTACTGGTGAAGTGGCTAAAAGACACTCAGGCGGGAAGCGCATAAGAACTCAACGACAAGACCGATTTTTGCAAGTTGCCGCGAGAAGACAACCAAATGTTACGGCCATGCAGTTGGTTCAGAGGCTGCAGTCAGAGCACCAGTTGCTTGTGAGTACCCAAACTGTGAGGAGAAGGCTACATGAAGTTAACCTTCATGCTCACAGACCGCTTCATACGCCAGCACTACGCCGAGGAAATCGTGGACGAGGACTAGAGTGGGCTCGTGAACATTTGCTCTGGGAAGATAACCAATGGTCTGTAGTGCTGTTTACCGATGAGTCCGGGTTCGGTTTCCATCCTGATACACGTAGAGTACGTGTTTGGCGAGTTCCTGGCCATGAAAGCCGTCTGCAACATCCTCAGGAAGTCCATTCATACCACGGCGGGACAATTAGGGTTTGGGCGGGAATTCGTGTTGGCGGAAGAACAGACCTCGTTTGGATCAGAAACAACATGACGGCGGAAGAATAGCGTAACGAGGTGCTAGTACCAATAATCTACCCCCATCGACTACAAACGGGCCAAGAATTCACGCTCATGCACGATAACGCCCGTCCGCACACAGCGAGAGTGGTGACGAGCTGGTTGCAGGAACACGACGTATCAGCCTTAGGCTGGCCCACTCATTCGCCTGACCTAAACCCCATAGAAAACGCGTGGGACATGCTCCAAAGAAGGGGTTTGAGGAATTTCCCTGCAAACATTGCGACGGAAGAGCAACTTTTTTTGCATCTTAGCCGGACCTGGGACAATATACCGCAGCAAGACTTGGATAACTTAAACCGAAGCATAAAAAACTGTTGCAGGACCGTTATTAACGACATGGGTGGTTTTACTGACTACTGATTTTTCACATAACTGTTAAAAACAGATTAATTTTTCCTTATTTTTCACTTTTTCTTGAGAAACACATTCATTGTTAGTTTTACCATAATTTCACGTTTTTTCTTTATTTGAATAAAAATTTGTTTACGCAAAAAATTGTTTTCTTTTATCCTGGAGTGTAGTCTGATAAATGGGCGTTATAAAAATATACGTATGTTGTATGTTATTTTTAATTAATTTTGAGTAAATTCAAAATATCCCCAGACAGTGTTTATGTGTGTACGTAAAGGTGTCCATTTCAAAGATAACGATGCATGATAGATAGATAGATAGATATACTCTTTATTGTACACCATAACAGAATTAAATAAGGACTTATAAACTACAAAGGGTGTTACAATGGGCGGTCTTATCGCTAAAAGCGATCTTTTACAGACAACCTTTAGATGGATTTGACACAGCAGGAGAAAATAAATTCGCGGGTAGTCCATGGTGTACTATTTACTTATATACAATAAATAAGTAATAACCTACATACTCAATGCACATATACATATACATACATAAAATAACAAAGCTGAGATATATAAAAAATAGTAACATATTAAAGAGAGAGATAGAGATCTTTTACCATGTTTTTGAAAGAAGGAAGGGTTTGTGCTTGTCTTACTGACACGGGAAGAGTATTCCACAGTCGTACTGCTTGAGCTGCGAACGACTTACCAAAGAAATTGGTGGAGTGACTCGGTACCTCTAGCCTCAAGTTTTCCGATGACCTCAGAAATTTGGCATGTGTGTCATGGAGGAACTTAAAACGATGAACATGATGCTTAATTTTTGACGTACTTAAGTTATGAATACGAAAATTGCCCACGCTTATGTACTTAGGACGTACGGAGTGGTGTACCAGTTTTGATTTAGTTTCCCGGTCATCGAAAATTACAACAAGGTTCGTTATAAAAAGATATTACTGAAAGAGACAACATTATCATGACGTAAACCTATGTATTTAGTATTCATACGTCATATGTCACATATAAGTACATGACATTTTAACCTTTAGTATAAATGAAAAGGACATTAGTTTCTACAAAGCAATTGAAATGTTTCCAAACAAAAGTAATAAAAACTATTTAGACAACCGAATTCCATTTGAAAAAGAAAACTGACAATTGACATTTTGTCAAATATATGCAAAAAATCGATATATTTTCCGTGTTATTTTTCAATCAACTGCATATAAAATCATCTCAATGCCTGCCAACTTGACCATTGCCGAAAGAGCACAAATAATTGCCCAATTTAATGAGGGAAGCAGTATCAGTGCGATATCCCGGAATTTGAATATATCGAGGCGTTCTGTCCGCTTTTGGATTCGTCGTGAAGGAGAGGAGGGAAGTTTGTTGGATCACAGAAGAAGTGGTCGCCGGCCTGCACTCTCCAATAACGATAGAGAATTCATGAGACGGGAATATGAAATCAATGGTTTTAAGCCCACAAAACATTTTGCGGAGATGTTCGATGTGAGTGCCCAAACAATAAGGAATCATCTACATTACATGGGGTTGCACCACAGGCATTACGCCAAGAAAATATATTTGACGGATGCTCACAGACTTGCTCGTCTGAACTTCGCCAGAGAGTACTTAGAGTTTGATTGGTCTAATACAGTGTTTTGTGATGAAAAAACGTTTAAATCCAGTCAGCATGGACGTCTTCACCTTTGGCGATATAATTCAACACGGTATAAAGATGATCATGTAATCCCAAATAGAGAATCAGGTCGAATTTCCGTAAATATTTGGGGCTGGATGAGTACGGATGGTGTAGGAGAATTGTGTTCTCTACCTCCTCGAGCGACGGCTGTAAATTATATCGACGTGCTTCAGAATGCAATGCTACCGACAGTCCGTAATGTTTACCCGGAGAACGAAGTGCCACAATTTGATTTTGTTCAAGATAATTGTTCAATTCATAATGCGAGGATCGTAAGAGCCTGGTTTCGTTCACACACTGACGTAAGGGTAATTCAGTGGCCCTCAAGATCGCCGGACCTCAACCCGATAGAAAATCTTTGGGGCCTTATGGTCCAACGATGGTCGCATCAAAATGAAAGAACCAAACAAGCTCTTATTAGTCACTGTAATTATATCTGGGAGGAAATGCGGGGAACCGATATTTGCTCACGGCTTGTTGGTTCAATGAGGTCTCGTCTTTTAGAGGTTATAGAGGCCAACGGCGGTTACACCCGTTTCTAATTTTTAAAAATTTTCAATATCTTCTAAATATTACTATATATGCTATGTTTTTGTTTGTTATAACTTGTATTTTAAAATTGATTGTAGAAATTTAATAAAAGGATAAATCTATTTTTAGCTTGTTTTTTATTGATATTGTAATTACAAGTTTACAGAAATTGTAGGTTTGTGGACTCGCCTTGTGCCTTTACAATTTTATGTAACTTGTTGATTACAATTCTGAATTTGTAGATACAATTTTGTCATCAAAATCTACAGCCCCCCGCCGTTGATTTTACGACGTCATTGGTTCCATCAAGTTCAAACTAAGAACAGCTGTCACGTTACAAACAGTAATAGTCGTTATCAATAATCAGATAAAGACAGCAATAGAAGTTGTCAGATCGATCTGCAAGCGAAACAAATCTTTATCACCTATGAATCTGCAAGCGATATTCAACCTTAGGGTGGTACACCACTTTCTTGGCCGACCGTACCTACATATGTAGTACTAACTCTTCGAGTGTGAATTACCTGCCTCTCAGTAGCGTCGCAGTTTCGAAGGTCCAGCCACTTTGACGTCAACGTGGTGGGACCAGGGACGTCTAGATATACTTCTTTTACCGTTTGAGGTACAAATGTCTTGTTTAGGGTACAAATAGTACATAATGTAGTACAAACACTTCAATTTGATACATTTTAAACTGGGGAGTTGGTCCCGCCAAGGCCATCTTGATGCTCACACATTGGCTGGCACACAACATGTAGTTGGTTCTTATATTATTAAGAACTGAAAATTATTATTTTTGTACCGTTACGTGTTAAGTGTCCCTTTGAATCAACTACATACCAAAATAAATATACTGTAACTCTATCATCTAATTAAAGCATATCGAGCGAAATGGTCTTGGCTAAGTCTTGGCTGAAATATGAGGTGAATGAATGAGGTTTACTTCGCTCTCTCTTTTTTTAGGTTTCACACAATGGTTTCACACACAGAAATCAAAAATACATTTTATCTATGGTTTCACATAAATTGAAAGAAGAGATAGAAAGGGCAGCAGTAGTACTGACTTATTGACGCCCCTGTTTAGTGTAGCCATCCTAACGTCAACATCAGTTATTCTACTGCAAACTAATTCAATCAGTTTTTCATCAGTAATAATAAATAAAATATTTTAGTATTTCGATACAGTCTTATTTTTCTCTAGCGTACACGCCATAAGAACCAGCAGAGTCCGATGTATATAGAATTGCCCTGCTAAGCCTCTCAGATAAGATTTTCTTTTTGGGATAGGAATTGTTAATGTCCGTAGAAAACTTTTCCCAAGATCTGCCTTCTGATGGTTCCCAAGACTCCAACAAGGTCACGGTGGAACCTCTGAGAGCCTTACCCGCTTTAGCTGCTGTCTTGATACTGCTCCACTTCAAATCCATACGGAGAGTTTCAACTCTTCGCTTCGCCTCTTCGCTTCGCAATCGTTCTTGTCACTTCAGAGTCCATCCTAAAAATACATAAAAATAAATTAAATATGTGAGGCTAAGGACGTATCCCACTTCTGATGTCAAAAACTACTGTAAAATAGATCAGAGTTAAGCTACAAAGAATCAAAACAGTAATAAGTTTTTTATTTAAGACTGAACTACTAATGCAAAGTGAATGTAATACACTATGTACTTGTTTGAGCTTTGACTAGTGAATTTACGCACACAAACATGACACATTTTATCTGACGTTTTAAATAGTTAGAACGTAATTATCAGGGTAAGTACTTGGTTTCTAACTGGCCAGCTATGAGTTCAAACCTTAGATAGACCTACCCTTCTAATATTTTACAATTGTTTTTTCCCTATCTTATGTTTAAACGTAAATGTTTAATGTACTTTATTATTATTATTAATACCTATCTTTAATTAAAAAAAATATTATTGCATGCTGCGTCATTATCATTAGACAACGGTGAAATTATTGTTAAAATATCAAATCTCATACAAGTGAACTGTACAATGTTCTTTTTGAGAAATAAAGATTCTTTAAGCCTAATTTCTACAGGAAAAACTAAGTATTATAATCAGGAGAATGACAAGGAAATAAAAATGTATCTGAATATATTTTAATGGACCATTATTATAATGAGGCAAGGAGAGTAGACAACTACCTACACAAAAGATGTTGAAACATCTACTTTAATACACATAATAGGCAGTAAAATAACGATACTATATAAATACAAAACCAAACAAAGAAAATTAAAATATTCGAAGTTTTATCTTTTTGAATTAATTCATCATCAAAATTATCTCAAATAAAAATTATAGGAACCTAAATAGCTTAATTTTTTTTTGTTGTTTTTTAATTATATTTGTGATGACTTGATATGCAATATCAACAGGTAAAACAAAGCACCACATAATATTATTACAACACGAAATTTTTAAACTTTTAACTATTGAGCAGCGGCCATTGACATAATATTATATATATTACTGCGTACTATTTAGATCAATGGCAGCGGCGAAATAAACAAGCTACAATTTAGCTGGCTACTTATTTAATTATTAAAGGAAAAGTCGTTATTTTTAAATGTGTGTTTAATTATTTATTAAAAAATGGTACTTTATGTAATGGGAAATTGAATTTCTATTATCTGATCTTATATCGCCATTCCAATGATATTTATTTTATAATATCATTGCGTCATTCTTAACCGGCAGCCGGCTACCATCATGAAGTAGGTAAGGTAATCTACATAGAGTACTATCACAGTATAAAGATCGTACAGTAGGTTGACGCCTTTGATCTTGTGGAAAATGCCGACAACGTCTAGACAGTCTCGCAGCGGCCAGGGTTGTCACAAATAAACAATATTTATGAAATATTTTTTTTATTGCAGATCGACATCGTTAGCAATATTATTACTTAATATAATAATGAAAACAATTTTAACCTGCTCTTTACTGCACGTATTATTTAGCAGTTGAGGGTGAACATAAAAATGCAGATGAGGCGTATACAAAGAGATTTAAAATTTGAACTGATGCACGTGATAATTAGGTACTGTGACACTTACTGTACTGTAATGTTGCTTAAGTGAAGGTTTTTTAAATAAATAAATTATAAAAAAATGATGTACGCCATTTTGGATTTCAATAAGGATGGCATTTTCGTAACAAGCACCCCAATTAACCTCAAAATTGACACCCATATCAAATTATTACAAAAAATGACGTCCGCCATCTTGGATTTCAAATGGATGGCATTTTCGTAACAAGCACCCCAATTAACCACAAAATTGACACCCATATCAAATTATTACAAAAATGACGTCCGCCATCTTGGATTTCAAAAAGGATGGCATTTTCGTAACAAGCACCCCAATTAACCTCAAAATTGACACCCATATCAAATTATTACAAAAAATGACGTCCGCCATCTTGGATTTCAAAATGGATGGCATTTTCGTAACAAGCACCCCAATTAACCTCAAAATTGACACCCATATCAAATTATTTAAAAAAATGACGTCCGCCATCTTGGATTTCAAAAATGATGGCATTTTCGTAACAAGCACCCCAATTAACCTCAAAATTGACACCCATATCAAATTATTAAAAAAAATGACGTCCGCCATCTTGGATTTCAAAAAGGATGTCATTTTCATAACAAACACCCCAATTAAACTCTAAATTGACACCAAAATTTTATTTAAAAAAAAATACGTACATACACCATCTCGAAATTCACCTTTATTAAATAATAAAAAAGTTCACCATCTTCAATTTGAAATTACTATTTTTCGTTATCTGTATTCGAATAAAGCTTCAAAGTATCGTTATCATTTTGAATAAAAATAGAACACCTAATAATATTAAGTAGGTATAAAAATATATAAAATGTCCAAACCCTCACGCCCCTGTGCAATTACCTATTAGATATAATTTTTTTACCGTCCGCCGTTCGGCTATTTTGTTAGCGTTATCAACGCGGCACGACATTACAAATAAAACGATAACAAAACATTATTAATTATTTGCCTTTCTTCTGTGCGTGGAAGCTGATGAAACAGGAGATCTTTATTTAAACAAGATGAAGACTTGCAATCTCTCACAGCACACGTCGTATGTACCACTTTAAATAAATAATTAAAAAACAAACACGTGCTAGCCCCGAATGATGTCTCCCAAGCTGCTAACATAGTTTTGTTCGCAGCTTGGGATCGGCATTCCCGCGTCTCGCCCCTCACACCGCGCACGATTGCCCTGTCTAGACGTCTTCGTCGGACGACTGTATGATCGTTAGACTGTGGTACTATAATACTACGGTAATCTAAATAACTTCATGGCTACCATCGATATAGGTGACGTTCGTGACATTTATGCAGCACTACAGGCTACACTAGCCAGTGTTGCCAACGTAGATGATTTCTCGCCATTTAGGAGAGAGAGAAGAGAATCGGTGACTAAAAAAATAAAAGGCAATCGGTCACCTTTTAGACCAGTTGGGTGCTGTTTCAGAGTGGATGCACGCGACATAACGCTAAAGAAACGGGTACCTCCAAGGGGGCGCGACCCACGGATCTATATTCTCTATCGTACAAAAAATCCAAAAAAATTTTTAGCGTTACGTTTCGTACATCTAGTTTACACTGAGCTTTTACAGCATCCAACTGGTCTATTTAGGCTACTTCAGTTCAGGGACAACTATTTAAATTAACTGAATCATAAACGAGCTTAAAAAAAACATCTACCACGCAAATTAATGTAATAGGTTTACGATACTAGGAAAGAATGGAAGGCCCTCACTTTATAAACTCTTTTGCAAAAAAAACGGGCACTTTAGATTTTTTTCTCTACTTCAATGAAGTAGAACAAGAAATAGGTTTTATTAATTTTATTTGACTATGTATTGGCATGTTATTTGAAGCATCCTGGCATGATTCTTTACGTTCCAAATTTAAAATTTCATTATCAATTATCAAGTGTGGACCTGAAGAAGAGCCTTGAAGAAGTAAAAGGAGTAGAAGTTAGCTTGTGGACGGTCAGGAGGAGGCTTTTGGCTGCCAATATCAGGGGTTACCGCCCAGCTCGGGGCCCTAAATTACTCCGTGAGCACCGTGTTGCTCGACTTCATTTTGCTCGGAACTGTGCTTCATGGACTCTGGAGGACTGGAATAAAGTATTGTTTTCTGATGAAGCTAGAATCTTTTTGTGTGGAGAGAACCGACGCCGGCGAGTGCTGCGAAGACCACGGGAACGCTATGCGGAAATGTGTTTCAAAGAAATCACTCCTTATGGCGGAGGCTTCGTTATGTGTTTTGGGCAGCAACTAATTCGACGGAGCGTACGGAGTTAGTTTTCATAGAAAATGGAACATTAAATGCACACCGGTACATAATGGAAGTCCTAATTCCATATGCACAATCCACATTGACTGCACTTGGGGAAGATTCCATTTTTATGGACGACAATGCTCGCCCGTACCGTTCTGGCGACGTGGAAGCGTACATGCAAGAAGTTGGGATCCGTCGTTTAGATTGGCCAGCTCGAAGTCCTGACCTCAATCCAATTGAGAATGTCTGGGATGTTCTAAAGAGACGGGTAGGATCAGTGCAACCTGCTCCACAAAACATCAGGGAGCTAAAAAGAGTAATTGCAGAAGAGTGGGAACGTATTCCTCAAAACGTTATTAAAAACATCGTGGAAAGCATGCCCAGAAGGATTCAAGCTGTGATTTTGGCAAGAGGAGGTCACACTCGTTATTAGGTTTTTACATTTGTAACTTTATTTAATTAAAAAAAGTAAAAAAAATCATGTCTTTATTGCCGACCTTTAAAGCAATAAAGTAGGCAAAAATAAATCGATATAAACTACATTTTTACTAATATTTTAGGCCACATAAGGCTACCACTGACTGAAATTCGGCTATTTTAGGCTACTTATGCTGTGAAAACCGGCGACATTGGCCCCCGCGTTGTTGGCAAGACTGTACACTACAGCAGTGTCAAATTTGTCATTTTGACGGTGGACGGGTTCTCCGTAGATTATATTCGTGACGTAGATTTTGTATAATTCCTCGTACGTTTTCCTTTTTCGTAATTGGGATTCCGGAGTGTGCCTGTGCTTTCCACTTGTGCCAAAAAAAAGTTATCAGAAAACATGGCGGGTAAGCATATTTTTTAAATTTTCACTTAAAAAAGTACTTTAGAATTTCTTAATAACGATAACCTTAATTACACTTTATAAAGTACTAAAGTAGGTACTTGCTGAGAGCTTTATAACTTTATTTAAGTATTTAGTTTCTGTCCAATAATATGGAAGTTGTAAACGCAAGTGATTTTCTAAACTTGTCAAAGTTATCATTTGCATGCAAATCAACTGACCGGTTATCAAAACTTGTTAAAAAGTGAAGTAATAACAACATATAATATTTTATCGTAATTAAAGTATGAAACCATGTTTAAAAATTACGTTTTTTAGGTTACTCTAGCTGCAAATAGATAAGTTTTTCGCCAAAGCTACAATTGAATCTAATCATGATGAATATACAAATATGTATATTATCTAGTTAGAATTCACACCGTAACAAAAACCTGTTCGTAACCTTTGTACTTTCCAATTTTGAGACTAAATATTTGGTCAGTGGGTATCCTTAGTTTTATTTTAAAATCTTATTGAAAAAATAATTTTAAATAAAATAATAATAGTTTTTAGCACTAGTAAATACATTCAGTCTTGTTTTAATTAAATTGGCTCAAACCTTTGTACTTTCCAATTTTGAGACTAAATATTTGGTCAGTGGGTATCCTTAGTTTTATTTTAAAATTTTATTGAAAAAATAATTTTAAATAAAATAATAATAGTTTTTAGCACTAGTAAATACATTCAGTCTTGTTTTAATTAAATTGGCTCATTCAAATTTTCATTTAATCAGTGTATTCATTATTTGTGTTCCTTAATATTATTCTATTCTTATTCCAGAACTAATAAGCATATTTTTTTTGATAGAGCCATTCTTAGTTCAGCACACTAAGGCTGGTTACTACTTGACCGTAATAAGCAATAATTATGATCATAATTAATAAGGAATTAGTATACAAATGTAAAATTTTATTTAAAATTCTGAATAAATATACACTGAGATAAACCCCTAAACTACATAAATGTAATAATAATCTAAAATATGGCATCTGGAAATTTCTATGCATGGCTCTCCACAGGTAATATGCTCAAAAGACTGGCGACATTGCCTTGCATATTTTTTTTAAAATAACTTTTTTATTGAAGAGTTTAATTCACTCACCACCTCACCAACCTCATCTATGCTCACCTAATGCTTACCATCAGGCAAGATCAATGCCAAGATTGGGCTCAACTGGAATTAAAAAAAAAAAATTGAATCCTGATTGGAGCAGAATTTTCTAATGTAACACATTTCTTTTTCGGTTGTGAAGTAGAAAATAACAAAGTTTGATTGTTGATTATTCAAACTCTTGATTTAAAGAAATGGGTTGTAGCTATCTGGAAACACAGACTCCGGCAGGGAATTCCACTCCTTAGCTGTACGCACAATAAAGGTATTCCCAAAACGTTTTGTGCGCACTGTAGTGACCTATATGCAGCAAATCTAAATGACATCTATACTTCTATACTAATATTATAAAGCGGAAAAGTTTGTTTGTTTGTTTGCTTGAACGCGCTAATCTTCGAAAGTACTGGGTGGATTTGGATGCAATTTGGTACGGAAGTAGCTTGAAGCTTGAGGAAGGTTATAGGCTACTTTTTACGCGACTGCAAAAAAGGAGAGTTATGTTTTTACCGTGATACAATCCACGGGAGCGAAGCCCCGCGTGAGTACTAATAAAAAATAAAAAGAAGAATGTCAACGGACAGTATGTTCCTGCACCTATTCCGACCGTTGTAAAGAATATAGCTTCACCGCACTTAATTTAAAACTGCTATTTTAATTTCATTCATCATACATAATTATTATAATAGTATCACTCCTATCTCCTAACACCACGCCAACCAACCATTTTTTTCCACGTGGGAATATCATCGAATGACTCCCCGCTCTGGGGGGAGTGGTAGAGAGTGTCAGACTTCTACTGACTAAAAACCCACCCTGCTCCTTCAGCTGCTCTTAAGTTCCAGGGCCGCGGTATCTCATCAGAACGCCAACCAAACTACACTACTTTATTCTAAAAACCTTCATAAAACTACATGCGCTTACATACAATGTATAATTATGTAAATAAGTAACTTTGAAACGGACTTTGGATGCGAAGTGATATTTACCTAAGTCATTATTACAACGTTAGTTTACACACTTAATATAGACACACCTCCAGAATATTACATGTTTGATTTTGTAATAGTAATATTAAAGTCAAATAAGGTATGCGATGATGTGGTTGAAGATGAAGCACGCTTGCCTAGACGGAAAGGATAATTTTTTTTTTACCGACTATCGAAATTAAAGTTATTTTTGCCTTTGTAGTGTTTTTATATGGAAGTCGGTTCTAGTTTTTGCTAAAAAGTTTTTTTTCACGCTTTTTAGTGGGTCGGTTTGTAATTTATCTAGTTACAAAAGCAAAAATATCAACTACTTATCACCTTTTACAAAATATTGCTTTTCCCAATGCTGGGCCGTTAATTGTTGAGGAGTTCTCCTGGTACTTCACCATCAGCTCTACATCACCATATGCATTGTGACGAGCATAAAGTGCTTAACATCCATATTCAAGTAATCGAATCGCAATCCACTCAATACTTATTATTGAGTAGTTTCGGCGGCCATCTGTGGTCTTCATCATCAGTTCCACTTCCTCAAATGGTACTTTTTGAGAGCAACTGCACAAGATACTATAACAAATACCCAAAACGCTATAGGTGTGCATGAAAAGTACCCTCTTCTATTTGAAGAGTTCCCTTGATTTCTCTATGAATCCATCATCAGATCCAAACATGACGACAATGGGACCAACTAGAAAGTAAACTCTTTCAAACAAAAAAAGAATTTTCCAAATCGGTCCAGCCATCTGCGAGTTATGAGGTAACATACATAAAAAAAAGTTCAAGACGAGTTGAGAACCTCCTCCTTTTTTTTTGAAGACGTTTAAAAACTCCTCTGTCTTCCAGTAAGTCCCATTAAAATCGGTATAGCCGTTTCAGGGATTAGCCCACATACATAAAAAAAGTTCAAGACGAGTTGAGAACCTTCTCCTTTTTTTTTTGAAGACGTTTAAAAACTCCTCTGTCTTCCAGTAAGTCCCATTAAAATCGGTATAGCCGTTTCAGGGATTAGCCCACATACATAAAAAAAAGTTCAAGACGAGTTGAGAACCTCCTCCTTTTTTTTTGAAGTCGTTTAAAAACTCCTCTGTCTTCCAGTAAGTCCCATTAAAATCGGTATAGCCGTTTCAGGGATTAGCCCGGTCAAACAAAAAAAAAGTTGTTAATATAATAATTAAGATTAACCATCTGCGTAGGAGCCGACACCACCAGAGAAAGATCAAGCACGGGATCAACGGCTTACCGGGGTATCTCACGCTAACTTCCAAACGAGAAATGTCTAATAGAAAAACTCAATAGCACTATTTGCTCGACCCGGGAATTGAAACCGAGACCTCTTGCGCCTCTTCCCTCTCTCTGTCGCGCTTGCGGCCACCAACGAGCCATTTGTAAATAAATAAATATAAGCACTCGAGAAAACACAGTATTTTGGTAATAACGTAATATAGAACCTTCAAATTTAATATTTTTTTATTTATTTTTATTGATAATAGGTTCGCGTTTGACCACCATCTCACCTGATGGTAAGTGATGATGTGGTCGAAGATGTAGCACGCTTATCTAAAAGTAGCCTATTCATTCTTGACTTAAAGACCCCCTAGGTTATAGCTATTTTTTATGAATAAGTAGCATTAATGGATTTTACTATATTTTTTGTTGACATGGAAATATGTTTTTACAAATGCGTTACATGGTGGACATCCTACCCATACGCACAAAACGTTTTGAGAATACTTTCATTGTGCGTACTGCTAAGGAGTGGAATTCCCTGCCGGAGTCTGTTTCCTGATAGCTATAACGTAGGAGTATTTAAATCAAGAGATGATACGCTTTCCTGTGTACGATTATCAGAAATTTATCGAAACCCATTTACATAAGTTTCTGTATATCAATAGATAGATAGTTAGGTAGTTAGAATATTACTTAACATACATGCTTTGCCCTGCGATTTCACCAAGATTTGCCTTGTGAGTGGCAGTGTGGAGCCTCCTGTAAAAAAATATGGCCTACCTTTTGTCATGTCCATCGTGCACGGCCCACCTGCGCCTTGCAGGATCTTAGTGAGGCCAATGAAAGAGCTGTGCAGGTCCACATTGGTCCAAAGATTTCCGAGCATCCACTCGAAAAGAAAATGAAGATGTAAATCAGCTTTATAGTGATTACTAGCGGCCCGTCCCGGCTTAGCTCGGCTGGATTTCGGTAGCCGTCATCCTTTTAGTTAGTACATATCGAGCGCTGGCTTAAAATCTATGCTATCTTCTAAAGATTTATTTGATTCATATAGTGTAAAGGACAAAGATTTTTTGCGACCTCTTCAACAAAAATCGTTATATTTCAGTCATTTTACATTTAATAAACGCGTAATAAATTATAAACCTAAACCTTCCTCAGGAATCACACTATCTATTGGTGAAATCCGTTCAAAAATCCGGCTGGTAGTTTTTGAGATTATCGCGTTCTGACAGACAGACGCGACAGTGGGACTTCTTTTATTAATATGTAAGGATGTGTCTTTGCAATGTGATGATGAGTGATTAACATAGTGATGTATTTGGTTTCAGCCACCAACAACCCGTACAGCCATCTTCTGAAGACCATCAATATTGATGGAAAGGACTTCAAGTATTATGATGTCACCGATCTAGGAGAGAAATATGGTAAGTTTGTTAAATACTATCTTTTTATGCTTTTAATCGACGAAAAAAAAACGGAGGGGTTATCAAGTCGACGCGTATATATTTTTATTTTTTTATGTATGATCACCAATTACTCGAAGATGGCTAAACCGATTTGGAAAATTCTTTTTTTTTAAAGGGTATACTTTAAAGTTGGTCCCATTGTCATCAAGTCAGGATCTGATGATGGGATCCTGGAGAAATCGAGGGAACTCTTAAAATATTATAAATAAAAAAAAAAAACGTTTAATTCAGGATTCAAAAGTCCCATATAGACACATACATTAAAGACAGATACATTACATAATAAATAAATTATCTTAAACATCCACACAAAATATCAAAAATAAAATAAAAATTACAATTAAATAAACACTAAAAAAATAAAAAACATGCATAACAGATAGGCTATCCCACCCCACACGCGACATGTCTCCCACAACAATGTCGTATATAGGGACAGTCTAGCCTACCTGCTATCATCTTCAAAATAGTGTTGGAGCTAGTCCACACTCGGCGCACTAGGGAAGCACTCCGCTTACGCATAGTCGCATAAAAGCAGCTAGTATATAGGCACACATATAGTAATTTGAGTATTTTTTATAGTAACTTGTGTAGTTGCATTCGAAAAGCACCATTTGTGAAGTGGACCTGATGATGAAGACCACAGATGGCCACTGGAATTACTCAATATATAAGTAAGAATAATAAGTATTTCATGTGTACCGCTTCGATTACTTAAATATGGTTATTAAGCACAATATGCTCGTCACAATGCATATGGTGAAGTGAAGCTGATGGTGAAGTACCAGGAGAACTCCTCAACAATTAACGGCCCAGCATCGGGAAAAGCAATATTTTGTAAAAGGTTATAAGTATTTTGTAACTAGGTTAATTATAAATCGACCAACTTAAAAGAGTGAAATAAAAACTATTTACCAAACAATTTAACCTACTTCTAAAAAAACACTGCAAAGTGAAAAATAACTTTAATTTCGGAAATCGGTGCCAAAAACGAAATTAAAGTTATTTTTCACTTTGCAGTGTTTTTTAGAAGTCGGTTTAATTTTTTGGTAAAATGTTTTTTATTGTGTCTAGTAGTCGCGCGGGATGCGGTCTCATGGACTTTAGCACGATAAAAACTTTACCCTCCTTTTCTTTTACAGCCGGATAAAAAGTGTATAATCTTCCTCAAGCTTCAAGCTACTTGCATACCAAATTTTATCCAAATAGTCTTATGCCTGCTCGGTCATTTTTGAGATCGCTCCGTACTAGTTCATTTCGGACAGTGAACTAGTTCATTCTATTAGTTCTAATAGCTCTATTCGGTCTTCGCTCTCAGCAGTCACCAGAGATATCTCGCGTGTTCAGGCGATAAGCTAAATTAGACATTATGCCATTGAAATAACACTCGTCTTATCTAATTCTTGCGAATTCAGTCGGTAGGGTTCGGGCAGCATCGTCATTCGTCGGCTATTCTCTCCCGATCTCATTCATTCACATAACTAATTCGTATAACGTTTCTGTCAAACAATCAGTGACTGTATTTAATTTCTCGTTCGCACATTACGATCGCGCGGTTTAGAATGTACGAGTTCGAAAACAGCTATTTGACATATTAGACCGATTACAAGTCAGCGTTCGGAAACGTTTCTTCTAGTACAGTACGAAGATACGGGTCCTATTCGTTCATCGTTCACGAACTACCCAAGACTACATCCAAATCCACCCAGTACTTCGAAGATTAGCGCGTCTAAACAAATAAAATTTTCAGCTTTATAATATTGGTATAGATAGGCTTACGCTTGTCCTCTCCAGCCTGTCCCTAGCTACCCCAGCGACGCCTTAAGCCGAGGTCCGTACTCCACAGGGGATGCTCTTTAGCGAGTATTTACCTAGTTTCTAAGTCTATACTCTCCCGTAACGACGCCCTTAGCCGACGTCCGTACCCTACAGGGGGTTCCCTTAGCGTGTAATCGCCAGAAGTCGGAATTAGGTAGAGTTATTTATGTATACCTGTCGCCAAATAACTTGGCAAGGTTTTGGCGTAGTGGGGGTAAGTTCGCGCATCGTGCACTTAGTGGAAGAAAAAGTGGTCACTTTTACTGCTTGCCATTATTCTATGGTTATTGTCATCATTTATTTTTAATCATATCTGTTCAGAATAATTTTACAGAAAGAAGAGGAATTCATTCATTAATTCGGTATTATTAATAAAATAGATATAATACATTTAAAAGTGAAAAAAATGTATTTAAAAAAACATTTAAAATAATATGTTCTCGTCGTCACAATTAGTTAATAAAACTACTACCCCTTTTATTCTTCTTTTTTCCCGGTATCCTAAAGACAGTGAAAATTCGGAATTTCAACCTTCCTTAACTATAGTGTCAAACTGTTCTTTCTGACGTTTTAATAGTCTGCGTAAAGCGGTATTTGGTCCTGGCATTGTAATCAACGTAACAAAAACTAAATTTAAAACAACAACTCGTAACAAAAACAAAGGGTACAACTTTCGTGTACGCAAGTGTATTCGGGAGCAAATTGAACGAGAACTACTGACGCACCAATCGCGCGCTCGGAGCGGCGCTACGTCATACCCCGCGTCCCGCTGACAACCGCTGACACCTAAAAATAAATAAAAAACGACTCTTGACAAGTTATTTGGCGACAGCTATACTTGCATCGAAATGTTGATATTAATATGGATCTTCCCGGGATTTCTAATAGACATTCATTCATTTTAATTTGAAATCTGTTATATTTTTGCATGCTCTCATACCTGTAAACATACTCTGTAAACATGGTTTTTGACATTCAAAACAGAAAAATGGAAGAAGGCGCTGATTCCTGATATACAGGTTGTAGCCTAGTTCGGGATTCAGAGGCTTCACAGTGTCTTGTATCCTCATTTTATGTCAATAAAAATTTATTATTATAAATTATTATTATTTCTAATAGACAATCCCGTATGACCAACAATATTATGTAAATTTGGCAACGTCGCGCGTGCAGTGGTTTAAATTGTGTCAAAGTAAATAAGTCGTTATTTAATAAATCATGGGATTTTTCTGTTTTTCATAATTAATCCCGGGATTTGGGGCATATCCACTTTATTCTTTCGTTGTATGAAATCACTGTAAGTACATAAATAACTTCCTAATACCGACCTCTGGTAATCGCATATTTTCTAAGTTTAATTACAGCCTCGGTTGGAGGCTTTAATTATGAATGTTATTAAGGCAGCCACGAGGCAATACCCGACAACCTCATAGTTAACCTGCAAGAGTCTATTCATAAAAATAATGATTGTCTCGCGTTTGACTACCAACTCACCTGATGGTAAGCGATGATGTGGTCGAAGATGTAGCTTACCTTAAAGAAACCTATTCACTCTTGACTTAAATTCTCCATGTTATATAGCTATCAGGAAACGCAGACTCAAGCAGGGAATTCCACTCATTAGCTGTACGCCCGATGAAAGTATGCCCGAACATTTTTATGCGTATGGGTGGGATATCCACCATGTAACGATGGCGCATCGTCGTTCGTCTTTTTGTCAGATGAACGAGCTTGGTGGAATTAGACTTTGCAATTCCTTCGCATGTTCTCCGAAATATAGCCGATAGAAAACCAATAGACTTGCAACTCGTCGCCGATGTTCAAGGTTCTGGCGCTTTGACTTGACCAGTGCCTCGATGTCAATGAGCCTCTTAGCTTAGGTAAACTATACTATACTACTCTGCGTGCTCCCCTACAGAAAATAAGCGTGATTATATAATTCGTCTGCGTCGTTTTCCTCATAACTGAGGGTCGTGACCTCCCTTCTACTTCATTTTCTCCCTTATTATCGGTCTCCAGTAGTTTCTGTCTCTGGCGTTGTGAAAGGCGTTGTGAACCTTAGGATCAATTTACACCACCGCGGAATGGAATGGAAGCGACTTTTTTCAACGAAATTGTACAGAGCATAATGAACTTTGTGTCAATTGTATAACATACAAACGACAGTAGCTAGGAGAATTCTCGAGAATGCGCGAGGATTCCGCGGAAGACGCGCGACCTTTTAGGCTCCTATTTAGTTTGTATGTTATACAATTGACATAAAGTTCATTATGCTATGTACAATTTCGTTGCAAAAAGTCACTTCCATTTCCATTCCATTCCGCGGTGGTGTAAATTGAGCCGTAGAGTCGAGAGCGGTGCGGATCTGGTCAGACCAACGTACTTTGCCGGATACGATGAGCTTTACGAGGTTGCCTGCCGTCTTTCCTAGCTATGTGACCGAAGTATTCTAGGACTCTGCGTAGACACATGAATGACTTTGAGATCCCGCTGTATGAAAACGAGAGAGAGATAATATAATTATGCTATTTAAAAGCAGTGCAATGATTTTTTTATCAGTTTATTTAAATATGCATCAACAGTTCAAGGTAAAATTAAGATAAATATTTACAGAAAGATTTTGATAAGCCTGAATGACAGTACCTATTTATATTGATAAGGATGAAGGCACCTCTTATAAAAACAGCGGATTATGTATTTTTCTCTTAGGCCAGTATTTTAGATAACATACCAACATATATATGGAAAAAAGAGAAGAAAGAAAAATGCGTTCTTAGGGTTCCGTAACTGAAAAGGAAAAATACTAAACCCTTACAAGATCACTTTGTTTTCCGTTTGTCTGTCTGTCAAGACCCTTAATTTCGGGGACGCGTGGAAATATCGAGTTGACATTAAAACCATGTACTTATTAAAGTCTACAGACCTCTCTGAAAACGACAAACTTTTAATGAACGAAAATAAGGCCATTTATGTCGTAAAAAACGCATTTCGATACTGTTATGGGGTACTTCGGATAATACTTCGTTACGGATAATGGGTCATAGGGTACTTCCCGTTGACCTAGATAGAACTATGAAATTTGACAAGTTAAATCGTTTCTCCAATCAACCAATTCAAGAAATAGAATAAATCAATTTTTTTTTTTTTTTTTTTTAATTTATTATTTATTTCAGGCTACCAAAGGCCTATAGAAAAATGCTACATAGTAAGTGTCTAGAAACTAATACATATTTTACTGCTACAATAAACACCATTTCACACGAATAGTCTGTAACGGCGTCGTGTGTCGCGTAGTATCGGGTATCTGTCCACGGAATCGCCGGAACACAACACCTTTCGGCCAAAACTCTTCCTTCATGAAGGTTGACAGATGTTCAATAGGAACCCTCACCACAAAAGATTTATAATTCATATTGTGACGAGAATGCGACCGTTCGGCCTTCAGCGAGAACTTGATCTTGATTCTGAATTCTGATGTACTCTACAATCTCCTCGGCCTTTGTAGAGTGATTGAGGTGCAGTGCTTAGCACGACAAGAGGGTATATCGACCAAATGTGGAACAAGCTTGTGTATATCGGTTTACAGAAATTTATTTCTCAAATAGAACATACAAAGTTGACTTAAACATGAGAAACTTACATAAAACTATCTTAAATGTAAACATTGTCGTTCGATCTATCAAGTACATTATGTAAGTAGATAATGACTGCTGGTTGGCCAAATACAACATTAATCTATTTCTAAACATATTTTTTTTTTAAATTGTTGGTAGGGTTGCGTTTGACCACCATCTCACCTAATAGTAAGTGATGATGTGGTCGAAGATGAAGCACGCTTACCTAGAAGTAACCTATTCACTCTTGACTCAAAGACCCGCAGGTTATAGCTATCGGGAAACACAGACTCCGGCAGGGAATTCCACTCCTTAGCCGTACGCACAATGAAAGTATTCTCAAAACGTTTTGTGCGTATCGGTGGGATGGTACTACCATGACTGTAACGATGCGATGGTGCATCGCCGTTTGTCTTTTTGATGTTGATGTTGGAACAGGCTTCGTGGAATTGGATTGTGCAATTCCATCGAACACTCCCCGAAATGTAACCGGTGTTTATTGATGTGGAGACTCCTATTTCTTTTACTATCCATATTCCTAGCGTAGTAATTTCATTGTACGGAATAATATTTTATTCAAAACCTCCTCACATGTTACACTCGTAGTTTTGCCTTGATAACTTTTACGTCTGTAGTCGGTTCGGGCAGTCAGGTCAGAAGTCAAGTGGAATTAAAATTCGTCTTTTACTATCGATCGACATAATCGACTTATACAATAGCAATGGGCGTTTCTTGTGTAACAAAAAAGGTTAAATAAATATAGGATCTTTTTATTCATACTAGGCTCGCGTTTGACCATTAGGCTGCGTTTCCACCAGAGATGTGCGAGGATGCGTAGCGAGAGATGTGTTTGTAAAGAACCAATAGAATCGCTTCATTTACCTCGCCTCGGTCAGCACAGCTCTGGTGGAAACGGCTTAGCGGAGCTAGATTTTTGCGCATACAAAACAAGCGAGGGATGTGTGCGAGGGATGTGTGCGAGAGATGTGTTGCGAGGGGTGTGTTGCACATTAATGCGCATTTTCACAGCTCCGCTACACATCCTCGTAGGCACATTTTCATCGCACAACTTTGGTGGAAACCCCCACACATTTTCACAGCACAGCTAGACATCCTCGCACGACACATTTCCATCGCACATCTCCGGTGGAAACGCAGCCTTAACTTACCTGTTGGTAAGCGAAGAAGTGGTCGAAGAAAATAAGTAAAAGGTTGTCTGTAAAAGATCGCTTTTAGCGATAAGAAAGCCTATTGTATCGCCCTTTGTAGTTGTTAAGTCCCTTTTAGGGTTCCGTAGTCGAATGACAAAAAACGGAACCCTTATAATTTCATCATGTATGTCTGTCTGTCTGTCTGTCCGTCCGTCCGTACGTCACAGCCATTTTATTCCGAAACTATTGGACTATACAATTGAAATTTGGTAGGTAGATGTATTCTGTTAACCGCTTTCCGATTTTAAGAAAAACATATTTAAAATTAAGGGGGGCTCCTCATACATGAAACTGAAACTGAAAATATTTTTTTTTTTCATGTAACCTCTACGTGTGTGGTGTTTCTAGACACGTCTTTAAAAATGACATTGAGGTTTCTAAAACCACTTTTTCATAAAGTCACTCGTTTAAAAGATTATATGTATAGCATATTTTCTAAAACCGCAAATATAACCTTGTAATTCATACTATGAAAAACAAAGTTATTTGGCGTAGTTACTACCGGAACACTTCATGGGCTAGTCTCACTCGCCCTTGGCTAATTTTTAATTATGTTATGGTGTACAATAAAGAGTATATCTATCTATCTATCTATACTAATATTATAAAGCAGAAAAAGTTTGTTTGTTTGCACGCGCTAATCATTGAAAGTACTGGGTGGTTGAACATCTTATTTTACCACTTTGGAGTGTCAATCTTATAAAAGATTGAATCTGAGAAAAAATGGTTTTAGGGACGTCCATGTCAACAGGTATAGGTTTTATGAAAATAAAAAATACAAATTGTAAAGCGGTACTCGGAATACATCTACATACCAAGTTTCAGCAGTATAGTGCGTATAGAAATTCTTATAGTATAATAATTATAAATATCTAATACGAATGTAAAAAAATAATATAATTAAACTTATTATAATAAAAATAAAAGTTAATAAGTATATATTATTGTTAATAAAAAAAAAACATTTAGGGAAAAATCCAATAAAAGAGAGTAATGAAAAAAATATAAAAAATATATATTATTAATAAATAATTGAATAATAAACAATATATATTTATAATATAAAAAGAAAACATATAATTCTAATTATAAATGAATGAATAAAAATATAAAAAAATCATAAATTTTCTCTAATTATAATAGCTGAAAGTATTCATCCTAAGTTATTAATTGAAGAATTTCCGTCATAAGGATTCCGTAGTTTGCCATTCAGCTACGGAACACTAAAAGAGCAGTGTTTCACATTGGATGCGTTGGTAAACAAAGATGTATCGTGTGTAGTTCTCAGAGTATACAGTATAACGAAGCTATTACCAGCAAAGTGATTATTGGATTTTTATATGCTTTCCCACGGTGTGTTCTTAGGTATGCACTGCACAAGTAAATTTCTGGCTTGTAACATTGTTTCGGAGGGAAAATGATCTTCTAAGATACAGGGCGAAATACCAAGTGGACGCGCTTGAGTCTATCGAGAAACGGGCCAAGAGACTCATTGGCAACAATTCACTAGTCGAATCAAAGCTCCAGAGCCTTGAACATCGACGACGAGTCGCTAGTGTATCGGTTTTTTATCGGTTACATTTCGGGGAGTGTGCGATGGAATTACACAATCTAATTCCGCCAAGCCCGTTCCATCATAGGACTACAAGACAAACGGCGATGCGCCATCGTTACATGGTGGACATCCCACCCATACGCACAAGGCGTTTTGGGAATACTTTCATTGTGCGTACGGCTAAGGATTCCCTGCCGGAGTCTGTGTTTCCTGATCGCTATAACCTGGGAGTCTTTAAGTCAAGAGTGAATAGGTTACTTCTAGGCAAGCGTGCTCCATCTTCGACCACATCATCACTTACCATAAGGTGAGGTGGAGTGCAAACGCGAACCTATTATCAAAAAAAAAAAAGGTTCTAGCCTAGTTTAGAGGTCAGGGTTTCAATGTATAACCTAGAAAGAAAGAAAACAACGAGGCGCTAGTGGACAAGTAATGGGTGGGGTTCGAACTCGCGAACTTTAGTTTTCTTAGGTAGTTCTCCATGTACCTACTTCACCATCAGTTACACTTCACCATATGTATTGTGACGAGTATACAACGTGTAATTTAAAGGGCAAATACATACCAAGTGCACGGCTTCTTTGGATGATAACAAACGATATAGCAAGGGTTTTGTAATCCTATGTCTACATGTGTGGAACTTATTCGAAATTTCAATACATTGATACTAGAAACCGATTTTTTCAAATTAAGAAGAACGAAGAGAATTATCGTTTTATTGGCAAGTGACGTGGAAGTTATTGACCCTCGTAGTGCTGTGACACGTTTGTTATTATTGGTATTCAAGAAACATACGAAACCAACAATTTGGGTTCAATTCTGTGAGTCACTTATTTTGAGCGAAACTTTGCATAGAGACTCCATACCAGATGTTGTCTTCAGTCCTTTTGGATAGATGTGGGGTTTCCGTTACACGTTGTATAGTGCTTAACAACCATATTCAAGTAATCTAATCAGAACCCATGAAATAGTTATTATTGAGTCATTCCGGTGGCCATCTGTGGTCTTCATCATCAGTTCGACTTCTTCGACCAAATAGTGCTTTTCGAGAGCAACTGCACTAGGTACTATAAAAAAATACCCAAATCGCTATAGTTGTGTCTATAATATTTGTAGATACGTACATACTCTCGGAAAACATAACCCTCCTTCTGGCGCAGTCGGGTAAAAAAAGTTTAAAACGAACTGACTACCTCCTTTTTTTAAATCGGCTAAAAACACATTGTGGTAGGTGTACAAGAAAATGGAATGAAATCTATATACCTATGTTAACTCACAGAGGGCGTTCCCGTTAACCCGCAATAGTATAAGCACATCAATTAGATCGCCGCACACGCAGCCCGTCATTCATAAATAAATTGCGACGTTGCCGTCCTTCAAGTACGCGTGTACAGAGTGTTTCTTTTACGTATCAATTTAACATTTTTAGTGAATATTTTAATATAAAAAAAAAAATAAAAACATTTTGTTTTCGAATGGTAATATTTTTTTAGCATGTATGGATGCTATACTATTGCGGGTTAACGGGAACGCCCTTTGTTAGTTAACATACTGTATATAAAAGCGAAATACCACTCACTGATTAATCACAAAATCTCAGAAATAACAAGTAGTAGGGCTCTCAAATTTTGCATGGGGGCCTTTTAGTACGTAGATGCTCGTTAAGACGGTGCTTTAAAATGATCTTTCTGATTAAGAGAGCTCATAATAATTATAACGAAGACCAAACTAAGAATAACAGTCCCTTAAGAAGTGGTTTCTAATATTACGCTTGAAAGAAAATTTTGACTCAGTCTTCTTGATGTCAAGGGGTAGCAAGTTCCGAGTTTAATATTGAAATATACAGTATGGATACGACATATGAGAAATAAATGAAAACACTGGCTTTGCTCATCGCAATCAACATCTTTTTGTATAGGACCAACACTGGATTTGCGAAAAAAAAACAACTGTTCAGTACATTTTGTCGACTTATGCACATACAAATGTATGGGGCAGTTTCATTTTTTTTGCGATTTCAGTGTTGGTCCCAAACAAAAAGTTGTTCAGTATGGTGAGTTATGCCCGTGTTTTCATTAATTGTACATATATATTGTATCCATACTGTATAGATGCGATATCCGATATTCAAAACTGATACATAAAGCGATACTACCCATGCCTACTTCCATTGGCGTGATCGAGGAGGCCTCATCCAAAATAACAAAAAACGTCTTTTCTTTTCAGATCGCCTACCCTACTCAGTGCGCGTACTCGTGGAGTCATGCGTTAGGAATTGTGACAATTTCCAAGTGCTGGAGAAAGATGTTCAGAACGTTCTGGACTGGGAGAGCAAGCAGGCTGGTGAGCCGGTGGAGATCGCCTTCAAGCCTGCTAGGGTTATACTGCAGGTATGGTACACCCTCCGTGGTTGCGGGAAAGTTCTAGCGATATACCGCAGCCCCGGAACTTAAGAAAAAAAAAGGATGGATGGAATGGATGGAGGAATGGTAGACTCTTTTTATTTGGGTGGAAAAATCATCGTATAACTTCTCCCGTTTTGGGTGGAGTGAAAGAGAGTGTCATACTTCTACTGACTTAAAAACCACCTTGTTCCTTCAGCTGCCATTGTGCCGAAGCCGCGGTATCTCATTAGAACAACACAACTTTAGGCCTTGTACTGTGATAATTGAATAAAGAAAATACAATGTTTATATGTACAGACGCCAGCACATGAAGCTACCCGAAACTGTCAAATTTTCCCAATCAACTTTGAACCTAATTTCTTTAACAATAAAGTTGAAAATCTATTAAAGAAATTTGACAGATTTTTGTAGCTTGATGTGCTGGCGTCTGTACAAAGAATAAAGTATTGTACTATAAAAAAATATATAACAGCCTCGTAGGTCGAGTGGTCGCACGTACGACTACTGGACACGAGGTCTCGTCGGGCAAAAACTGCTATTGTGTTTTCATGTAAGGAATTTCTCGGAATTAGCTTTCGAAATTGGCGGTGTACGAGGCATGCCTTTTAAGTTCTGTCGTTTCCATATTTCCCGGCAATTTTGAATTTGGAACTGTTCTATATTCGAATGTGTTTAAATTTTGAATCTCAAAACAGTTGAAAGTATTAGGATTAATGCTATTGTTTAGTCACAGCGTCGATTGGAATCTGTCAGGTTACGTACGAAAATGAATCTTTCTAAGGAAAATGTTCGTGCAATAATTTTCTACAACTTTAGAAGAGGCCTGGCACGGCTTCAGTGTTTTGAAGAGCTAACATCTGTGTTCAGTGATGAAGCCCCATGTCTACGAACTGTCGAACGCTGGTATTTAGAATTCCAGCGTGGACATATTAGTGTTAGTGACAAATCTCGCGAAGGACGCCCAAAATCCGCCTTCACTGAAGATAACATCATTGTTGTGAGACAACTAATTCTCGAAGATCGTCATGAGACGTATCGAGAGATAGAGGCTCTATTAGGCATCTCAGGGACAACCATTCAGAAGATCTTGCATGAAGCGCTTGGTGTGAGAAAGCTAGTTTGCCGTTGGATACCGCATCTGCTTTCCGACGATCACAAGGCGGCCCGCGTCAGATGGTGTAAGAAAGGTTCAACCGAGAAGAGTCAAATCACGTCAACGACATCATCAGTGGTGACGAATCTTGAATCTATGCCTACGATCCTGATTCCAAACAATAATCTACAATCTGGGTCTTTCAAGACGAGCCAAAGCCGACTAAAGTTGTTCGTTCTCGAAGCACTTCAAAGAAGATGGTGGCCACGTTCGTTGGAAAAACCGGCCATGTTGCGACTATTGCACTTGAAGATCGTAGAACGGTTAACGCAGAGTGATATATACCACAGTTTGTTTACCACAAGTCATCGCTGATCTTCGAAAATCTAACTCAAAGCGACGCATCATCCTACACCACGACGACGCAAGCTCACACAGCGCTCGTCAAACGATTGAGTATTTGAATCAGGAAAAAGTAGAAATTCTTGACCATCCTCCACACAGTCCTGACCTAAGCCCTAACGATTTCTTTACATTTCCTGAAATTAAGAAAAGTCTTCGTGGTCAAAAGTTCCAGTCGGGTGAAGAAGCGGTCGACGCTTCAAGTCAGCCATTTTGAACACCCCCACTTTAGAGTGGAATAAATGTTATAATAACTGGTTTGAGCGAATGGAAAAATGTATTAAGCTACGTGGTGAATACTTTGAAAAACAATAAAAAAACTATAAGGTTCTAGTTGTGTTTTTTTCTTCAAACGAGAAAACTTAAAAGGCATGCCTCGTACGTATGGTGGACATCCCACTCTTACTCACAAATCGTTTTGGTAATACTTATATTGTGTGTACAGCTAAGGAGTGGAATTCCATGCCAGAGTCTGTATTTCCCGATAGCTATAACCTGAGATTGTTGGTTAGACTAGAAGCCGATTAATTAAGCAGATATTTTATATTTTTTGTTTGTTTCCTAGGATCTGACCGGCGTCCCAGCCGTGGTAGACTTTGCAGCCATGAGAGACGCTGTCAAGGAACTAGGTGGGGACCCCCAGAAGATCAACCCAATATGTCCAGCTGACTTGGTCATTGACCACTCCGTGCAAGTGGACTTTGCGAGGAGGTAGGTCTATTTTTGTAAGAAAGAAAGAAAAAGGAAAAATTACAAATAGATTGGAACAGCATTGCAGCTGGGTACCACCCACACTTGGTTGGTATACCGTCTTGTAGTACCAAGCGCTTCTCCTCCATTTTTATTATAAATTAATAATAATAACATAATAGTATTCCACAACTTTCACACAACACCATCTAGTCCCAAACTAAGCAAAGCTGGTGGTATGAGTTCTAGACAACTGATAAACATACATATATATTTCTACTAGCTTCCTGCCCGCGACTTCGCCCGCAAACCTTAATAAATTATACACCTAAACCTTCCTCTTGAATCATTCTATCTATTAAAAAAACCGCATCAAAATCTGTCACGTAGTTTTAAAGATCTAAGCATACATAGGGACAGACAGCGGGAAGCGACTTTGTTTTATACTATGTAGTGAAATACACATATTATATATAAATTACACCCAGACAAAGAACTGATCCTGCTCATCACACAAATATTTGTCCTGGGTGGGCATCGAATCCACGACCTTGCGCATAGCAATCAGGGCCACTGACCACTATACCAACAGGCCTGTCATTATGCGCACTTCCAAGCTGTGGAATTCTCTGCCGGCTTCTGTGTGCTTCTCTGTGCCACATATGACCTTTCGGCCTTTAAAGCGAGGATGAACAGGCATCTTTTGCTTACCATCAGGCGAGATTGAGGTCAAGAGTTAGCTAGTCCGGAATAACAAATATGCGTGTGCCTCATGGCTGTGCCAAATTGGCCCAGTTTAGCAAAATGCCAGACAACTGCAAATTGACTGACACTGATTTTCAACTGCTATGCAATACATCCTGTTATGCCCTATTGCTGGTTCCCCTATTTCAGAATTTAAGGAGTTGATTTTTGAAAAACAAAATAAGCCAATATCATTAGAACTTAAAACGGCATATTTACCGTGTATATTTATTGTTTTGAGTTTCCGATATTTCGGCACTGTTGCAAGCGCCATGATCACGGATGAACTGAAGTAATTGCGGGTGGAAGTTTATGAGCAGACAAATCGGTCTACCCTCTTTCTCGTTCGTTTTCTGTTAGCGACACCGCTACCACTGTCACATGTATCACTAAACACTCGATTCTGTTCCCGACACACAAAACTCACTTGAGTTTTGTACGCAATTACTTCAGTTCATCCGTGTTCGTGGCGCTTGCAACAGTGCCGAAATATCACTAACTCGAAACAAAAAATTCACATGGTATTATCCCGTTTTAAGTTCTAATGATACTGTTAGTGACCATGTTAGCTTAAAAACTTATAAAGTAGCCAATGATTGACCCTGGGTCTTCAACTAATACCACCGTTCCAAACTTCATCCAAATCAAATTCAAACTCAAAATATTTAATTTCACATAGTCCTACATGGGCACTACAAAACTTCCGAAGTTAGTGCATGGTTCGATATTGGTCGTTTTCTATTGAGAAGAACCGGCAAGAAACTCCACAGTTACTCTTTTGTTTTTGTTTGTTTATTGAAAATAGGTTCGCGTTTGACCACCATCTCACCTGATGGTAAGTGATGATGTGATCGAAGATGGAGCACGCTTACCTAGAAGTAACCTATTCACTCTTTTCTTAAAGACTCCTAGGTTGTAGCTATCGGGAAACACAGACTCCGGCAGGAAATTCCACTCCTTAGCCGTACGCACAATGAAGGTATTCCCAAAACGTTTTGTGTGTATAGGTGGGATGTCCACCATGTAACGATGGCGCTTCGCCGTTTGTCTTGTAGTCCGATGATGGAACGGGCTTGGCGGAATTAGATTGTGTAATTCCGTCGCACACTCCCCGAAATGTAACCGATAGAAAACCGATAGACTTGCAACTCGTTGTCGGTGTTCAAGGAGCTTTGACTCAACCAGTGCATCTTTTGAACATTTTTTTTTCTATGTATCCATAATACTAAATATTAAAATCGGTGCTGTGGTTTAGCTCTGCAAGCATAACAGACATATAGACAGACTGTCGCATTTATAATATGAGTATGGATTTGTAAATAAAACTGAAACAAATGTGGTAATGATTTTTAAAGACTGATAGTCGCGCTGCTGTGTTAAACATTTGCAGTTATCATCTTTTATTGTAAAATTCTGTTCCAAATAATCATTTTCAACTACCAATCTATAATTTGACCTGGGGTGTTTAAGTCTAGAGTGAATAGGTTACTTCTAGGCAAGCGTACTTCATCTTCGACCACATCATCACGTAATATCAATAAAATAAGCGTAAAAAAGCGTAAATCGAATGAAATTTAGTATTTAGGTAACTGAAATCCTGGAATAATAAATTTATATCCCGGAATTCCCACGGGATCGGGATTTGCTCGGGAAAAACCTTGCGAACGAAGTAGATTGTAACGAAGAACATTTATAACTTTTTCATAAAATCTTTAAAACAACCCTTGAACCTTGAAGACGATGTAGATATTGAGAGGGAGCGCAGGGCTCTAGCGGTCAGAAGTAACATGCTGGCCCGCAGATTCTACCGATGCTCTGATGATGTGAAGATCACCCTTTTCAAGGCATATTGTCAGAGCTTTTACACGGGGAGCCTGTGGGTTAGTAACACCAAAAGGTCGCTGGATTCCCTACGCATCCAATATAATAATATTTTCAGGATGTTGTTGGGGCTGCCACGTTTCTGCAGTGCATCGGGGATGTTTGCGCTATTTCACCCTGATGGTTTTCATGCCATCATTCGCAAGAAAACGGCATCCCTGATCTGCAGATTGCGTGGCCGCTACACAATCCTGAAGACCGTGGCGGACAGGATATCATCCCCTCTGTGGAAGTCCCTTATTATGAGGGTTATATAATAACGTTTAGTAATTAATTATAGTCTGTGTTTAATTTATGTGTTGTTGTAATGTGTATGTGTGTGGAAATATAATCCTACTAATATTATAAATGCGAAAGTTTGTGAGGATGGATGGATGTTTGTTACTCTTTCACGCAAAAACTACTGAACGGATCTGAATGAAATTTGGTCAGTAGGTAGTAGATATTCTGGAATAACACATAGGCTACTTTTTATCCCAGAATTCCCACGGTATCGGGATTTGCGCGCGAAAACCATCCCATGCGAACGAAGTCGCGGGCAGAAGCTAGTTTTTAATAATGATAATGGTATTTTTTTTTTAATTGTAATTTATAATCTTAACTATGTATTGGTTTGGACATCTGAATTAAATGATTTTTATTTTTCTTTAAATAAAAATTAACGGCTCTGCACCGGGAAAAGCAATATTTTGTAAAAGGTGATAAGTAGTTGACATTTTGGCTTTTGTAACTAGATAAATTACAAACCGACCCACTAAAAAGCGTGAAAAAAAACTTTTTAGCAAAAAATAGAACCGACTTCCATATAAAAACACTACAAAGGCAAAAATAACTTTAATTTCGCAAGGCGGTGTCAAAAACGAAAATATATACAAAACTAAAGACACCGCCTTCCGAAATTAAAGTTATTTTTGCCTTTGTAGTGTTTTTATATGGAAGTCGGTTCTATTTTTTGCTAAAAAGTTTTTTTTTCACGCTTTTTAGTGGGTCGGTTTGTAATTTATCTAGTTACAAAAGCCAAAATGTCAACTACTTATCACCTTTTACAAAATATTGCTTTTCCCGGTGCAGAGCCGTTAATTTTTGAGGAGTTCTCCTGGTACATCACCATCAGCTCTACTTCACCATATGCATTCTGACGAGCATAAAGTGCTTAACATCCATATTCAAGTAATCTAATCGCAATCAACGAAATACTTATTATTGAGTAGTTTCGGTGGCCATCTGGGGTCTTCATCATCAGTTCCACTTCCTGAAATGGTGCTTTTCGAGAGCAACTGCACAAGCTACTATAAGAAATACCCAAAACGCTATAGGTGTGCCTATAATATTTGAAGAGTTCCCTCGATTTCTCCAGGATCCCATCATCAGATCCTGATTTCGTAACAATGGGACCAACTAGAAACTATACCCATTCAAATGCAAAAAGAATTTTTCAAATCGGTCCAGCCGTCTCCGAGATATGAGGTAACATACATAAAAAAAAAAAAAAAAAAAAAGTTCAAGACGAATTGTAAACCTCCTTTTTTTGAAGTCGGTTAAAAATAGACTAATAAATCCAAATGTGTAACATTTTCGTTACTACCTGTCTATCATATAATCCTTTCTTGTATACCCTTTCCAGCCCTGACGCCCTAAACAAGAATCAAGAACTAGAATTCGAGAGGAATAAGGAACGTTTCCAGTTCCTGAAGTGGGGTGCACAGGCCTTCGACAACATGCTGATAGTGCCGCCGGGATCCGGTATCGTCCACCAGGTAAGAAAGAAACAAAGAAGTAAATTATATTTCACCCAGATGTAAAGGGACACAAACAATATAAAAACTTTTTACCAAAAAATTAAACCGACTCCCAAAAAACACTGCAAAGTGAAAAATAACTTTAATTTCGGTAGTCAGTGTCTTTAGTTTTGTATTTTTTAGTTATTTTTCACTTTGCAGTGTTTTTTGGGAGTCGGTTTAATTTTTTGGTAAAAAGTTTTTATTTCACTCTCTTTAGTTGGTCGATTTTTAATTTACCTAGTTACAAGAGCCTAAATGTCAACTAATAATCATTTACAAAATATTGTTTTTCCCAATGTTGGGCCGTTAGCTGTTGAGGAGTTCTCCTGGTACTTCACCATCAGCTTCACTTCACCATATGCATTGTGACGAGCATATTGTGCTTAATAACCACATTCAAGTAATCGAAGCGGAACACATGAAATACTTATTATTCCTACTTATATATTGAGTAGTTCCAGTGGTCATCTGTGGTCTTCATCATCAGGTCCACTTCACAAATGGTGCTTTTCGAATGCAACTACACAAGTTACTATAAAAAATACTCAAATCAATATAGGTGTGCCTATAATATTTGAAGAGTTCCCTCGATTTCTCCAGGATCCCATAATCAGATCCTGATTTGGGGACAATGGGACCAATTTCAAAGTGTACCCTTTTAAACAAAAAAAAAAAAAAATGACGGCCCGTTATAACGGTTTCGTCCTTCACACTTCAACCATTGACGATTCGTCCTTTGCCCTGATTGGCCGTGATGTACGGCGCATGTTTATAGACAGTGAGTTACAATCAGTAGCAAGCTCTCGATTTAAGTGTGTATTTGTGTGCGTAATTCGCATACGTAACGGGCCTTTATAATTCCAAATCGGTTCAGCCGTCTTCGAGTAATCGGTGATCATACATTAAAAAAAAATATACGCGTCGACTTGATAACCTCCTCCTTTTTTTTTCGTCGACTGAAAACAAAAACTTAATAAAACTAAATCAGCTTTAAAGTGAGTTGTGTGTGTGTAAGCTTGAGTGTAAGCGTGTGTGTGAGTGAAATACGAGGGATAAAATTAAAAATATAAGAGTAGCAAATAAAAATATAAAATAGTACTTAAATAACTTTTAGTATGGTAAGGTAATAAGATGAAACCGTTGCCCGATACATCTCATAAGCGAAACAATCCAGTCTGTCATGTGTAGCTTTCGTTGTGGTACAGTTTTCATCTGCTGATACTTTTGGCGACAATAACCTAATGGCACAGATTACTAAATAGTTACTTCGTAACAGATACACCACTCTAATACAAAAGCGAAAATACCTACGCTATAATAGCCTACAAAATCTTAATAATAATACCAGCTGTTTGCAGCGAGAAGAAATGTGCCATAAGTACGCACACAGAGAGTTGAGATTGTTTTGCCCGCCGCGCGACCCACGTCATCGAGCGAATGTCCTAGGGTTGTATACAAGGTAATAAAACGAATATAGAAAAAGAATTATTTTTTATTTGTTGATCAAATATGTTTCAGTTTAATAAAATGATAGATGCATTTTTTCCTTCCCTGAATTCCCGATTATTAAATTTTAGTGTCGAAAATATCCGAAACCGCGTAAATAATTTTAATTTTAATAAAATTCCGCACAAGTAAATAATCAAAAGGGAAACAGGAGAAAAGCGGAGGAAAATCAATTGTTTTTAGGTTGATCCATTATGACGTTGTCAAAATTATTTAAAAAGGCTCAGGCAGGCGTGCGGCAGCCCACTGTCGGTTGTACCGACGGCGGTACGCGAAGTGGTAGGCATATAATGCGTGGCCTTGAGCGAGTGACGGACTCCTGCTGATGGTAAAGGTGTTGGTCTTGTGACCGAGAAGTCGTGAGTTCGAACTCCACCGATAACTATTGCGTGAACCCACTCCAAACACAAGCACAGCTTAGTTGGAGGGATTAATAAGTTTGCTAGTAATGTAAATTCTACCCACATTGTTAGTTCTCAATTTTTTTTAATGATCTATGTGAACTATATATAATTACGTTCGCAGCTCAAGCAGTACGACTGTGGAATACTCTTCCCGTGTCAGTAAGACAAGCACAAGCCCTTCCTTCTTTCAAAAACATGGTAAAAGATCTCTATCTCTCTCTTTAATTTGTTAATATTTTTTATACTATATATGTGTATTGTGTATGTAGGTTATTACTTATGTATTGTATATAAGTGAATAGTACACCATGGACTACCCGCGTATTTATTTTCTCCTGCTGTGTCAAATCCATCCAAAGGTTGTCTGTAAAAGATCGCTTTTAGCGATAAGACCGCCCATTGTAACACCCTTTACTTTTTAAGTCCTCATTTAATTCTGTTATGGTGTACAATAGAGATATCTATCTATCTGTGTAGAAGTTTGTGGGTGTAGATTTGAAAAACTTACCAACGAACTCCCGTCCACTGCCTCGCGCACCTCATGGGCTCGGCGTCGTGTCCAGTCGCCCTAAATCCAGCTTAAACTTCACTGCACATGTATTTCCACAGGTGTTGGTTTATATTTCTCGTATCTTGTTGGGGTTGTAGCACGAAAATCACAGAAGGACCATTTCTTATTAGAAAAAAAGTTTTTAACGTTCGGAGCACGTTGCTTTACGAGTTGAGCCGCACAGTTCAAGTGAAAAAGCACGCGGTAGAGCGGCGCCACTGTCGCCCTTCGTACACCAATCGGATTGCTCAGCGAATAGGCGATAAGCAAGCCGGCAAGTTAATCAAATCAGACCCTTATTACAACACACAAAGGCTTGAGTACTAGTTGTGGGTTGAAAAACTATTCAAATTGCTAAAACTAAATGCCTAATACCTATCTTATAGAGAACGGTACGTAACACTATCTATGTCGGCTTTCAGTCGGAGGAGCTCGTTGGTTAGATAATAACAGCGGCACGGGCCGATTTTCACGGTTAAGCAACGCTTTTCGAGGTCAGGCAGTGAATGGGTGCCCGTGTTAACATATCGAGGTTTTTTTTTTTTAATAGGTTCGCCTTTGACCACCATCTCACCTGATGGTAAGTGGTGATGTGGTCGAAGATGGAGCACGCTTACCTAAAAGTAACCTATTCACTCTTGACTTAAAGACTCCTAGGTTATAGCTATCGGGAAACACAGACTCCGGCAGGGAATTCCACTCATTAGCCGTACGCACAATGAAGGTATTCCCAAAACGTTTGGTGCGTATGGGTGGGATGTCCACCATGTAACGATGGCGCTTCGCCGTTTGTCTCGTAGTCCGATGATGGAACGGGCTTGGTGGAATTAGATTGTAATTCCATCGCACACTCCCCGAAATGTAACCGATAGAAAACCGATAGACTTGCAACTCGTCGTCGATGTTCAAGGCTCTGGAGTTTACGGTACAAGGTTACTCGATATGGGTTGTCAAAAGCTAGAAAATCTGCTAGTCCTGCCAAACGGGGTATCGTTTTACCCAGCTACTGGGTATTAGAGGTCAGATAGCAGAAGCCAGCACATCAAGCTACAACAATCTTATTTTATTTTTATTTTGTTTTTATTTTATTTTTATTACATGGAACAACAAACAGTTACATTATAAAAACTTACAACTAGTTTAACAAAAAATGAAGTTTTGACTATAATGGAACCCACTACGCTGTCCACAGATAAACATTAGAGTTTAGTAATAGAGAATATCTAATCGCTAGGTAGCGTTAAGTGCAACGTTTATATCAATTTGTAACAAGTAGTCAAATATTTATATAAATGTAACTAACTATAATGAACATAAAAAAAAATAAGACAAATTATAAAGTACTTAGGTATACAAGATAAAATTATAAAATAGTATCTACTATATAACATCAGTTATTATCACTAATTGTGTTCAATAGAGTACAACGAATGAGTCTTTTGAACTTACTTATTGTGCAATTAAAGATATCAATTCGACAAAGTTACTGTTGTATGTGTCAACCATACGGCGGATAGGCGAGCGCAGGCCTGAATTATTTCGACAAGCACTCAGAGCGAAAAAAGTACCTGCGCGTACCCGCCGCCTGTAAATGGTTCTAGGTACAGCATAGCAAATCATGTTATTGAGATTTGTACAGTTAAATTTGTTTCTGACAATTTTGAATAAATTCAATCTGTCAAATATCTTTAAAGGCGCTTCTAAACGGGCTATATTTTTCTGCAATATGTGGCTGCAATACAATGGCTGGCAACATTGCCAGCAATACCAGCCAGACTATGTAATATTGCAGTAATGTCCCGGCAATAGTTGACAAACATTTTGGGTATGGCCATGTGTGGCCGATATTGTTCGCTAGATTGCCGGGCGATCGATTTAACTGCAATGTTGCCCAGCCAGTTCTATTGTTGTTTCAGTCGCTCTCTATTGTAATGGCATAGTGCATCTTTTTCTACCGATATAAAGTTTGTTATGAGTATAATTGCTATGTTCAGTGCTTTGTTTGCTTGACTGACCTGTGATTGTTTGTTTTTGAGGTTATATTATGTTTACAAAAATGACTAATACGTAGACTAACGAGGTTATAGATTTCATTAATGAAGTACATTTACACCCTCAGTTTTGGGATGTTAAAAGCGGTATATACAAAGACAGAAATGCTAAAAAAGATGGATGCATTATAATCGCTGAAAAATTTGACATATCAATTATTTTAAAATCATTTTTGAATTTAAAATAATCTAAGCTGCTGCGACAAGTGTGATTTCGTCAGCCATTGTTGCCGATTTGTGTAGCCCGTTTAAGAGTCTGCATCATGAGCCACCCTATAGCCGACATATCGCAACACATGGCCCAGCCATAGGTCGCTCGGACATCAGTGTCCGAGCAATGTTTTTGTAATGGCCGGGCAATTAGTTGCCAATAGTGCAGCCACAAATTGCAGAATAATATAGCCCGTTTAGAAGCGCCTTAATAGATTTTCAACTTTATTGTTAAAGAAATTAGGTTCAAGGTTGATTGGGAAAATTTGACAGTTTCGGGTCTTCATGTGCTGGCGTCTGTACAACACTAGTATTCAGCAGTTTTTTTTATTGATAATAGGTTCGCGTTTGACCACCATCTCACCTGATGGTAAGCGATGATGTGGTCGAAGATGGAGCACGCTTACCTAGAAGTAACCTATTCACTTTTGACTTAAAAACCCCCAGGTTATATAGCTATCGAGAAACACAGACTCCGGCAGGGAATTCCACTCCTTAGCCGTACGCGCAATGAAAGTATTCCCAAAACGTTTAGTGCGTATGGGTGGGATGTCCACCATGTAACGATGGCGCATCGCCGTTTGTCTTGTAGTCCGATGATGGATCGGATTTGGCAGGTGATGACGACTCCAGTGTTTTATGGTCAGAACAGCATACTAATTAGTCATGATGATTTTTCCAGGTCAATTTGGAGTACTTAGCCCGTGTAGTGTTCAGCGGTGAGCTCTTGTATCCTGACTCCGTGGTGGGTACTGACAGTCATACCACTATGATTAACGGGCTCGGAGTCGTGGGTTGGGGCGTCGGGGGTAAGCATAATACTTATGTTATAAGTTTTAAAGCTAATATAGTCACTGACAGTATCATTAGAACTTAAAACGGGATATCTACTATGTGTATCTTTTGTTTCGAGTTTCCGATATTTCAGCACTGTTGCAACTCTAAACTATCCCGTATATATAACTATGTAAATATCCCGTTCTAAGTTCTAATGATACAATCCTTAGGGACCGTTCAAGTATTACGTAAGCACTATAGGGGGGCGTGGGGGGTCTTTCCTTTGCTTATTTTTGATGACATGGGGGGTGGGGGGATCTAGATGGTGATTACGTCAGCAATAATTATTTAATTTTTTTACACATGTAGCAACACACATTGTCTATGCTTCGAAACGAAATGCATTTTCGGGGATTCCTACAAATAATGAATTGTTGAATTCCGTGTCAGTAAAGTTTATTTAAATGAATATTATGTGCGTTACAGACTTTTCCAAACCTATTCCTTATTTCTACATTTATAACTGCTGCTCATGAATCAATCAATTGTACCAATGTTTACGTAAGCATGGGGGGGAGGGGTAAGAGCTTTGCTTACTTTTGCTGACGAGGGTGAGGGGTGGGTTAAAAATTGCAAAAAATGTGCTTACGTAATACTTGAACGGCCCCTTATGTTGTCTATTTGTCCTGATTTTATGTGGAAATGAAGTTTTTGGGGAGCTGGATAGTTTATTATGTCACCGTAAAATTGCAAAAATCTTTAGATCTGTGTAGCGAGATTGTAATCTTCACCATTTCACAATTTCGCGGTTTTACTTTGATAGTTTATAATCTATAGAAAAATTATGCGTTAAATTGCAAGCATAATTTGTGTTACAAGATTGTAATGTATGGATAAATTGTGATCCGTATCAATACGAATAAGACTTTTATCCCAAGTTCCCACGCGAACGAAGTCGCGTGCACAAGTGTAAAGAAATCTATACATATAATAAAACTCTAAACTTCTTGTGTCTGTAAATTGGAAATATTTACAAAAAGATGAATTAGGGGTATGAAAGATAAGTAATAGAACGCATTCCGATCATTTTTGGAATTTTTGTCTGTTTATCTGTTTGTTTGTGCACGCATCACGTAAAAACAACAGACCCTATTCAGATGCAGTTTTCAGAATTATGTAGGGCTTAGCTCGGAATAACATTTAGGCTTTATTTCATCGCAATCGGTCCGCTCAATCAGAAGATATGTGCATTTAATGATTCCGTGGTTTTGCAGTACTAAGTCGCGGGTACAGCGGAACTGACATAACAACGCCTAACCGAAACCTGAAGCTATGATGTAAAACCTTTACTGCAGGATCCATTTCTAGCGTAGATTACACATAGGCTACTTTTAAACCGCCTTCAAAAAGGAGGAGGTTTTATGTTTCAGTAGTCAGCGCGTACGAAGTCGCGGGCACAGCTAGTAAATAAATAAAATTAATTAATTTAAGTTCTGAGGCCCATAAAAAATAAACAACATTTTTTTTTAAAGATAACTAGCAATGTGGGTATTTTTCATATTACTAACAATATTGTCTCCTCCAACTAAGCTAAATGTGCTTGTTTGGATTGGGTTCAAACTATTGCTTGGCTTTTTTGTAGATTTAAATATTTGGTTACATAATGATAGATTCAAACGTTCAAAATATCATCTTAGCAATATAAATGTCAAAACAAAATATGACATTCAAAATGTCAAACCAAATGTCAAATTTAATTATCAATACAAATATTAAATAGAAAAGTCAAATTATTATTTGTAAAAAAATCTGTTGTTTTACATAATTTTCGAATCTAACATAACTATTTCCCGTGTTACAGGAATCGAAGCGGAAGCTGTGATGCTGGGTCAAGCTATCAGCATGCTTCTACCCAAAGTAGTGGGGTACAAGCTAATCGGAGAGCTCAACCCACTTGCTACCTCCACTGACCTAGTACTCACCATCACAAAGGTAATACTTTCCAGAAATCACGTTATCTACAACGTGTAATTTTAAGGGTATATACATACCAAGTGCACGGCTTCTTTGGATGATAACAAACGATATGGCGAGGGTTTTGTAATCCTAAGTCTACGTGTGTAGAACTTATTACAAATACCAATACACCAGATACCAGAGACCGAATTTTTCAAATTAAGAAGAACGAAGAGAATTATCGTGTTATTGGCAAGTGACGTGGAAAGTTATTGACCCTCGTAGAACTGTGACACGTTTGTTATGATTGGAATTCAAGTAATATATGAAACCAATAATTTGGTATCAATTCTTTGAGTTAGTTATTTTGTGCTGAAACTGTGCATAGAGACTCCATACCAGATGTTGTCTTCAGCCCTTTTGGATAGATATGGGGTTTCCGTCACACGTTGTATACAGTGGTACCCAACTGATAAGTAATAAATAATAGAGAGAATAAGAAAAGAAAGTATGGCCTCGAAGAGTAACGAAAGAACGCTTAAAACTTACAATCAACCTTAGATTTTCTTTTTTTATTGATAATAGGTTCGCGTTTGACCACCATCTCACCTGATGGTAAGTGATGATGTGGTCGAAGATGGAGCACGCTTGCCTAGAAGTAACCTATTCACTCTTGGCTTGAAGACTCCCAGGTTATAGCGATCAGGAAACACAGACTCCGGCAGGGAATTCCACTCCTTAGCCGTACGCAATGAAAGTATTCCCAAAACCTGTTGTGCGTATGGGTGGGATGTCCACCATATAACGATGTTTGTCCGATGATGGAACGGGCTTGGCGGAATTAGATTGTGTAATTCCATCGTACACTCCCCGAAATGATAGAAAACCGATAGACTTGCAACTCGTCGTCGATGTTCAAGGCTTTGGAGCTTTAACTTGACCAGTGCCTCGTTGTCAATGAGCCTCTTAGCTTAGGTAAACTATACTATACTACTCTGCGTACTCCCCTACAGAAAATAAGCGTGATTATATAATTCTTATACTATAAGGTTCATAATACACTGCAGCTGTTAGTTCCGTCTCACTCACGCGTCACGGCGACGCAACATGGCGGCAGTTGCCGACTATAGGTTGCCATTTTCCGCGCTTTGAAGCGGAAAAGTTTGTTTGAACGCTCTAATTTTAGAAAGTACTGGGCGGATTTGAATTAAATTTGGTAAGGAAGTAGCTTGAAACTTGAGGAAGGTTAAAGTTACTTTTTACTTGACTGCTAAAGAAGGAGTTATGTTTTTACCGCGTATGTATGTATGTTCCTTTGTTCCCTCGTAACTATTAAACCAGTGAACGGATTTGGATAAATGATACGTCGTTAGATTTGTCTTGATGGCGCGAGTGTCATAGGATAGATTAAAATAAAACCAAATCACCACAACGACAATCAGCCGCCATATTGTCAAAAATAAAAATTCATAAATCGACAAACTATGTCAAATGGGGTATCATTAAACAGATCTTTAAAAATGATATTGAGGTTTCTTTTAACATTTTTCATTTTGAGCAACCGTTTAGGAAATATAACTTTTTAAAACGGAATTAAATACTAAAGGGCTGACAATAAAAACTTATTTAAAAAATCTAAAAAACCCGACTGCTCAACTGAAATGGAAAAAAACAAGCACATTTTAATTTTAAAAAGTGACAAGCGGGCGGGACGCGCCAAATTTTTTAAATTAAAATTACATCATGATCAATCGGGTCCCGCCTGCTGGTCACTTTTTAAAATGTGCTCGTTTTTTTCCATTTCAGTTGAGCAGTCAGGTTTTTTAGATTTTTAAATATATTTTTTTTTTATTATTCGTTTATCATGGATATACCAAATTTAATCCAAATCCGCCCAGTACTTTCGAAGTTTAGCGCGTTTAAACGAACAAACTTTTCTTATTTATAATATTAGTATAGATTTCTAACACTATATCTGTATCTTTCACAGCACCTCCGCTCTTTGGGCGTAGTCGGCAAATTCGTCGAGTTCTTCGGGCCTGGAGTATCAGCTCTCAGCATAGCGGACAGAGCGACGGTAGCCAATATGTGTCCAGAGTTCGGTGCCACGGTCGCGCATTTCCCAGTCGACCAGCGCTCCCTGGAGTATCTCACTCAGACTAGTAAGTTTGTATTCAATTTAGTCAACATAGTCCGTTCAACCAAAAAATCTTTGTAGCAAAAAATAACACCGACTTCCAAAACAAAGGAATTCGGTTTTATTTTTTGTTAGTTTTTTTTTTGTTTTTCGCTTTTTAGTGGGTCGGTTTGAAATGTTACAAAAGCCTAAATGTCACCTTTTGTAAAATATTTCTTTTCTCGATGCAAGGCCGTTAATTGTTGAGGAATTCTCCTGGTACTTCACCATCTGCTTCACTTCACCATATGCTTTGTGACGAGAATAAAGTGCTTAACAAACTTATTCAAGTAATCGAATCGCAACCCATGAAATTATTCTTATTATTGATTCATTCCGGTGGCCATCTGTGGTCTTCATCATCAGTTCCACTTCATCAAATGATGCTTTTCAAGAGCAACTACAAAGTTACTTTAAAAAATACCCAAAGCAAGAAAATCTGCCGGTCTTGCCAAATGGGGTATTGCGTTACTCAGATACTGATAAAGTAAATGAAAAGGCAAGGCAATTAACGCGCCTTTTGTACAATCAAACATGTTTTGTTTTTAGAATATATATATATACCATAGAATAAGCAGTATTGTTAAATAGGTGTGTTTAAATTTTGGTGTGCAATAAAGTATATTCTATCGATCTATCTTGTATATTTATAATTAATAAATAGCTTCTGTCCGCGACTTCATTCGCATGGGATGTTTTTCCCGCCATTCCGTAAGAATTCCGAGATAAAAAGTAGTATACATATCGTCGCCTTAGAGTGAAAACCTCGGAAATACATTTTTGTCCAATTTTTTTTTTATTGCGTTTCCAGAAAGTAATCCTAGCAACGCACATCCTGATCTCACTAATATGTTCATTCGATACTCGAAACGCTATCTATGAAAGTAAGTGAGAACCTCGTAAACACTCGCATCGCATCGTCAGTTTAGCGTAATCAGGCCATGGATTATGCATTTCTGAACTGTTCAATATTACGTATAATATTTTTCGTATTATACATAATATCGAACAGTTCTGGATATAAAAACGGGTTAAATTTACATATAAATTAATAAAAAAAAACATAAAAGAAACCGTACAAAAATTTTATAGCACGCAGATTTTTCTTCCGCCTGAAAAGTTACCCCTTTTTCACTTACGAGGTTTTCACTCTAAGGCATCGATACGTGTTAATCCAGTATTTCAGATTTTCAGCTATGTACGCATCTATCTAACATTTCATTCGGATGCATTCAGTAGTTATTTTAGTTAGTTTTAGTTCAACTTCCTCCGTGGTCGAGTGGTTTAGGCGTTTGCCTTGTGACCCGGTGGTCGTGGGATCGATTCCCGCGGGAAACATACTTTGTGAAGTTGTTTCCAGTTTGGCTAGGACATTGCAGGCCTGAATCACCTGATTGTCTGATAAAAAGATGGTTCCGTGCTTCGGAAGGCACGTATAAGCCGGTGGTCCCGGTCGCCAAATGGCGGTCGTGAAAATAGACCACGTCAGAGGCCCTTGAGGCGGTCTAGAAACTGACACTAGGGTGTATGGGGTCGTTAGACCTTACTACCCACACGATAAGAAGAAGTAGTTATTGCATGTAAGAGTAACAAACACCCATTCATATATACAACGTGTAACGGAAACCCTATGTCTATCCAAAAGGACTGAAGACAACATCTGGTATGGAGTCTCTATGCAAAGTTTCAGCTCAAAATAACTGGCTCACAGAATTGACCCCAAATTATTGGTTTCATATGTTTCTTGAATACCAGTAATAACAAACGTGTCACAGCACTATGAGGGTCATCACTTTCCACGTCACTTGCCAATAAAATGATAATTCTCTTCGTTCTTCTTGATTTGAAAAACTCGGTCTCTGGTATCAATGTATTGAAATTTCTAATAAGTTCCACACATGTAGACATAGGATTACAAAACCCTTGCTATATCGTTTGTTATCATCTAAAGAAGCCGTGCACTTGGTATGTATATACCTTTTAAATTACACGTTGTATATATAAAAGGGAGTCGTGTTAGTTACACTATTTATAACTCTTGAACGGCTGAACCGATTTGGCTGAAAATTGGTAGGGAGGTAGCTTAAAACCAGGAGACGGACATAGAATATTTTTTAATCCCGGAATTCCCACGGAATCGGGATTTACGGGGGAATAACCTCCCACGCGAATGAAATCGCGGCCAAAAACTAGTAAATAATAAAAATAAAAAAATTAGCTGTCGTGTCAGGAGGACATAATTATTATACTATGACATGTAAGCCCCGCGCGAGCTAATATATTTATAAATAATAACTAGTGTAATTAATGGTGATTTCAGACCGTTCCGAGGAGAAAATAGCCATCATCGAAGCTTACTTGCGAGCTACCAAACAATTTAGAGACTACAACAATGCCGAACAAGACCCGATCTTTTCCGAGGTAAGCCGAAAACCATCTTTCTTTGCTTTTTTCCAACTATGTTGGCTCGGCTTCCAGGCTAACTGGATGGAGCTGAGTACTAGTGTTACATGGAGCGACTGACTATCTGAGCTCCACAACCCAGTAACTGGGTAACACGATAGAACCGTCAAACCTGTACAAATGGCAACCGCGACCAACAGATTAATTTGCTTGCCAAGGCGCAGAGGAATAGGGTAGTTTTCTGTGTTACAAAATAATTATTTTATTTGGTCCATTAGGTACTTTTTCAAAAAATATTGGTCACGTATTTTTTGCTTTTTCAAGTCAACGAAATTTCACAAAGATGCAAAGCTTCAAAGTACAGAAGTGGAGGCTGCTGACGTCACACCTTGCTAAGAATTATACCGAGGTGTGACGTCACGCGAAATTTCAACTCACTGTATCGTCTTAATTTTTCAATTACGTGAAAAAAATAAAAAATACGTGTCCAATGTTTTTTGTTAAACTACGTGACGGACTAAATAAAATATTTTTGGAAACTACCCTATTTCGATGTGACTATGATCAGGATCACCCATCCGAGTAAAAACCTCGACAAGCGTTTTTTAACCTCGCAGATCCACCCACTTAATAGAAAAATCAAAATTTCTTTTTCGTAATTATTTCCTGATTGACCTTAGCTTCATACTATCTAATGCTAATTAGAATAACGCTTATTAGTGTGTGTTCGTACACTAATTAGAGGCAGAAGCATATACAGGGTTAATTGTAAAACACCGAAAACCTCTCAGGAGTATGTTACTAACATCATAATCAACAACTTTGTTCTATGAATTTTAAGCAAAAGAAATCGATTTATACAATCGCTTTCTTTTGCTTCGCATAGACTTCGTAACATTTAGGGCGTTCAATTTAAATATTTTTTTTTTGTATGAAAGTCTGGTGAACTAAAATATGACGAATTTTTAAAAGTCATAGAACAAAAGTTGTTGATTATGATGTTAGTAATATAGTCCTGAGAGGTTTCCGGTGTTTTACAATTAACCCTGTATAAAGGTTCAATGTCGCGCGTGTTATCCATAAATTCCGCTGTTTTCTATACATGATAAAACTGTAGATTCTATAAATAGTAAAAAAAATAACAGGGGTGTTAATAAATTTTGGGTTCGTTATCGAACCCCAAATTGTACTTAAAAAAGTAATTATTTGTCTGTTTGTTCAAGTATCACGCAAAAACTACCGGTTCGATTACGACGAAACTTGGTATAATTATACTTTAACATCCTGGGCACCACACTGGATACTTTTTATATCGGAAAAGTACATACAATAGCAAACAAACTTAATTTTGCGGTTCGGTCTCTAGACACGATTACTGTAGCAATCGCAAATAATGAGTTTATCGTACGTTACGTTATCCGCAGTGGAGTTCACTAACGTTACGAAGGTCGAATTTGGCTTGAATCGTTCGCGGCTAGGTACTTTTAAGAATTAAAGTTATTTAAGTTATTATTCGAAGATCATGCTACTTACCAAAGTAGGAATCTACTACAAAAAACTTACAGAACGGAAGCGAAGCTGCGGGCAAAAGCTTACGTAGCTTACGCATAGCAGTCAGGACCACTGACCACTATACCAACGGGCCTGTCAGTGTATTGGAATTTGTAATAAGTTCTACACACGTAGACTTAGGATTACAAAACCCTTGCCATATCGTTTGTTATCATCCAAAGAAACTGTGCACTTGGTATGTACCTATATACCCTTTAAATTACACGTTGTATACATTTTTCAGGTAGTGGAACTCGACCTGTCTACCGTAGTAACATCGGTGAGCGGGCCTAAGCGACCACAGGACAGGGTTTCGGTGTGCGACATGAAGAAGGACTTCCAGGAGTGTCTTACTAACAAGGTACGTGTTATTATAAGTCAATTCAAATCAAAATTATTTTATTTTAATGGGTTCGTGTTTGACCACCATCTCATTTGATGATGTGGTCGAAGATGCAGTACGCTTACCTAGAAGTAACCTATTCACTCTTGACTTAAAGGTTCCAAGGTTATAGCTATCGGGAAACACAGACTCCGGCAGAGAATTCCACTCCTTAGCCGTACGCACAATGAAAGTATTCCCAAAACGTTAGTGCGTATGTGTGGGATGTCCACCATGTAACGATGGCGCATCGCCGTTTGTCTTGTAGTCATAGGCTTACATGGGCACTCATAAAATGCCAGAAGTTAGTGCACGGTTCGATTTTGATCCTTTCCTATGGAAAAGAACCGGAAAGAAACTCCATGGTTTACTCTTTTAGAAAAAGATATTGATTTTCACAATCTTTGCATAATAGATACAATTTTTTTAAGGTTTAAGATGTTAGTATAGACCAATTGACATAATACAATGTAATATAACTAATCAGAAATAAATCTCAGAGGCTATAGTGTTCTCGAATTCACATAAAAAAATAATTTTACAAAACTGCAAATAAACTAAAGCAAAGCACATAAAGAAAATTTAAAATCTCGTAAAATAAAATAAAAATAACAACAACAAGTACACACACAAAAAAGGTTAGTTGTTAATATTACGTGTGAGTTCATTCTTGACTTCGATCTCGCCTGATGGTAAGCGATAGATGAAGTCTACGATGGAACGAGCGAGCACAGAAGATTCCTGTTTACTCTTGCTTTAAAGGCTGACGGGTTATATGTGGCAGGGAACACAGAAGCCGGCAGAGAATTCCACAACTTGGCTGTGCGCACAATAACAAGTTTACATTGCCCAGTAACATGTTACGATCTTTCTTATACAGTATGTTAACTAACAGAGGGCGTTCCCGTTAACCCGCAATAGTATAGCATCCATACATGCTAAAAAAAATATTACCATTCGAAAATAAAATGTTTTTTTTTTTATAATATTAAAATATTCACTAAAAATGTTAAATTGATACGTAAAAGAAACACACGCGTACTTGAAGGACGGCAACGTCGCAATTTATTTATGAATGCGTAAGCATGTACAGAGGTTTCTTTTACGTATCAATCTAACATACTGTATTATAATGTATTAGGTAAAAATAGAGACTCACTGATCCGAATCATTGAAGTGATTCAAAAGATTTGTCGAAAAGCGTTTCAAACACATCATTTGGGTCTGAAAAATTGCTTTGCTCTAGCTCATACCGCGCGACGCGACAGTTACACTAAGTTACTTAACTATTGACTCGCTTCTCGTATGAAGGAAGATCGATTTTTATTTATTATCTAACTTGGTACAATTAATATGAAACACATCAAAGATTCAGTATTGTTGCCACATAACATTTCTATTACTCAGTGGTAAATGCTCGCGACGCAACGTAATGGATTGATACGTAAAATTCTGTATTTTAAATCCTTTGAGCCGATGATCCAAATAAACTATATCAGTGTTCATGTTAGTGATTGAGATGCAAATGTTCCAATCGCAAAAATGATATACTTTGCACACCTCTAGTCGAAATTCCCGAAAAAAAAAGACTTTCGAGTTTTTTTTCGAAAATAGGTTTCATACTCATAGGTTAGGCATATAGGCAGTTAATACAATAAGTTTTAAAAACATACTTTATTAAACAACACACTATTAGCCAATACATACAATTTTTTTTTTTTTTTTTCACAACTTTTCACACAACGCCATCTAGTCCCAAACTAAGCAGAGCTTGTGGTATGGGTACTAGACAACTGATAAACATACATATATATTTCTAAATACATACATATTATAGATAAGTTACACCCAGACAAAGAACAAATGACCGTGCTCATCACACAAACATTTGTCCTAGGTGGGAATCGAACCCACGACCTTGCGCACAGCAGTCAGGGCCACTGACCACTATACCAACGGGCCTGTCTTTTAATTTTTTTAATTTCTCTAATTAACTTCTTTAATTATCTTTTAATTTCTATAATGGGGCCATAGAAAGCAAAGGGTAATGTGTTTCTTCTTATTACAAAAATAATGTATCTATCTGACACCATATTGGTTGTTACATAGATGGCGTCTGTTTTAATAACATTAGCTACGCGGACGATATGGTGCTGCTGAGCGCCTCGGTCTGTGGACTCAGAAAGCTGATAAGTATCTGTGAGAGCTATGCTAATGATTGCGGGCTGCTATATAATGTTAAAAAGAGTCAGTATATGGTTTTTCAGGGTGGGCGAAGAAAAGTTCTAGATACACACATGGTAAAGGTTTTTAAGTACCTAGGCCATCTAGTTACCCCCACTCTTAAAGATGATACTGACATTGAACGGGAGCGAAGGGCGCTGTCGGTCAGAGCGAACATGGTGATCCGCAGGTTTGCTCGCTGCTCAAGAGATGTTAAGTTAACTCTGTTTAGAGCCTATTGCTCGACGCTGTACACGTGCAGTCTGTGGACAGATTACACGCATACATCGTACAGCGCCCTTCGAGTCCAGTTCAATAACGCGTTTAGGATGTTGTTGGGGCTCCCGCGCTTTTGCATTGCATCGGCGATGTTCGCGGAGGCGCGCGTAGATTGCTTCTACACTATAATGCGCAAGAGAGGCACTTCGCTTGTGCGGCGAGTGCGAGGGAGCGCCAACGGCATGCTGGCCGCGCTCGCGGGTAGGCTGGATTGTGCGTACATCACTCACTGTTGTAGGTTGCACATTACACGCAAGGATGGAACATATTTATAGAGTACTAGCTTCAACCCGCGACTTCGTACGCGTGGGAAGGTTTTCCCGCGCAACTCCCGATCCCGTGGGAATTTCGCGATAAAAAGTAGCCTATGTGTTATTCCAGGCTGCCAACTATATACTTACCAAATTTCATTCTGATCCGTTCAGTAGTTTTTGCGTGAAAGAGTAACAAACATCCATCCATCCTCACAAACTTTCGCATTTATAATATTAGTAGGATTTTTTGTAATTTTATAAATTGTAATTTTTTAATTTGAATTTTAATAATAATTGTTTAATTTAATCTAATTGTATTTTAATTGTGACTGACATGTAATTGATAATTTGTATGAGTCTTATGATATATAAAATGATATTGATTGATTATGTCTTATTAAAATAACAGTTTTAAGATTAAAAAAAAAAATCACGAGGTCCTAGCATTTTTTTTGAAACACATTCAATAAACTTCATTAAATTTATCTCAGCCTGTATTTAAAACAAAAAAAAATTGGCCAAGTGCGAGTCAAACTCGCCCATGAAGGGTTCCGTAGTAACTATAATAATATAATATGTATATTTGTTTGACTTTGACGAATAAAAAAAAACCTTAAACATTTCCTAAAAACTAACTTATTTACATTTTTACAACTACGCTAAATAACTTTGTTTTTCATAGTGTTTGTATGAATTACAAAGTTATATTTGCGGTTTTAGAAAATATACTGTACCTCAAAAACTGCCGACCCGATTTCGTTCAAACCAATTTTGGTTTAAAGTTTACATTAATCTACAGACATATATTTTTCTTAGATTTTTCACTCCATTATTATAGAAGTTAGAGGGGGGGGACACACATTTTACCACTTTGGAAGCTTATATCTTTTAAACGATTGAGTTTATGAAAAAGTGGTTTTAGAAACCCTCATATCATTTTTAAAGACCTGTCTATAGATACCACACACGCATAGGTGTCATGAAAAAAAATATTTTCAGTTCCAGTTCCATGTATGGGGACCCCCCTTTATTTTAAATATTTTTTAATTTTTTTCTTAAAATCGGAAAGCGGTTCACAGAATACATCTACATACTAAGATTCAGGTGTATAGTCTTAATAGTTTCGGAATAAATGGCTGTGACATACGGACGGACGGACAGACAGACAGACGGACAGACATGTCGAATCTATAAGGGTTCCGTTTTTTGCCATTCGGCTACGGAACCCTAAAAACGATATCTTAATATATTTATTTTACCAAAATGTACACACAGAATAAATGGATATCTGAGTGATTGATAATAAGAACTGAAGGTACCTATATATATTATAAACATGTCTCCTGAGGGAGTGACTACTACAGTGTGTAATTTTTTTTGCGTAGATTCTTCATAGCCAGATAAGCAGAATCATCGCAAAAAAAATTGATTGATGTTGAAAATATTACTCGGCAATAGTAATCACTAGACCCAGTGATATTTTTGTAAACATGTCTCCTGAGTGAAACTAGTGCGTGTTACATTTCTTCTTCGCTGATGATTCTTGTTGTAGCAGTGTTAGATGATTATAGTGTCACTCAGCAACAGTGATCACTACACCCAGTGACAGAATTCTAAACATGTCTCCTGAGTGAGTGACAACTAGTGCGTGTTACATTTCTTCTTCGCTGATGATTCTTGTTGTAGCAGTGTTAGATGATTATAGTGTCACTCAGCAACAGTGATCACTACACCCAGTGACAGAATTCTAAACATGTCTCCTGAGTGAGTGACAACTAGTGCGTGTTACATTTCTTCTTCGCTGGTGATTCTTGTTGTAGCAGTGTTAGATGATTATAGTGTCACTCAGCAACAGTGATCACTACACCCAGTGACAGAATTCTAAACATGTCTCCTGAGTGAGTGACAACTAGTGCGTGTTACATTTCTTCTTCGCTGATGATTTTTGTTGTAGCAGTGTTAGATGATTATAGTGTCACTCAGCAACAGTGATCACTACACCCAGTGACAGAATTCTAAACATGTCTCCTGAGTGAGTGACAACTAGTGCGTGTTACATTTCTTCTTCGCTGATGATTCTTGTAGCAGTGTTAGATGATTATAGTGTCACTCAGCAACAGTGATCACTACACCCAGTAACAGAATTCTAAACATGTATCCTGAGTGAGTGACAACTAGTGCGTGTTACATTTCTTCTTCGCTGATCTCTTCTTCTTGGAGAGATGGTAGATGATAAAAGTGTCACTAGACAAGAGTGATCCCTACACCCAGTGACAGAATTAGAGACATGTCCCCTGAGTGAGTGAACGATACTGCTTTTAACATTTATTCGTAGGTCATGATTCTTCTTGCAGTGATGGTAAATTATAAAAGTGTCACTCAGCACTAGTGATCACTACACCCAGTGACAGAATTCTAAACATGTCTCCTGTGTTAGTGACAACTGGTGCTTGTGACGTTTATCCGCCGGTTGATGATTCTTCTCCAGAGTAGTGGTAGATGATGAAAGTGTCACTCAGGACGTGATCACTACACCCAGTGACCGAATTAGAGACATGTCCCCTGAGTGAGCGAACACTACTGATTTTAACATTTATTCGTCGGTCATGATTTTTCTTGCAGTGATGGTAAATGATAGAAGTATCACTCAGCACTAGTGATCATTACACCCAGTGACAGAATTCTAAACATGTCTCCTGTGTTAGTGACAACTGGTGCTTGTGACGTTTATCCGCCGGTTGATGATTCTTCTCCAGAGTAGTGGTAGATGATGAAAGTGTCACTCAGGACTAGTGATCACTACACCCAGTGACAGAATTATAAACATATCTTCTGAGTGAGTGATAACTAGCACTTGTAACATTGATTCGTCGGTTGATGATTCTTCTCCAGAGTAGTGGTAGATGATAAAAGTGTCACTTGGCAAAAGTGTTCACTACACTCAGTGACAGAATTCTAAACATGTCTCGTGAGTGTGTGAAAACTACTGCTTGCAACGTTTATCCGTCAGTTGATGATTCTTCTCCAGAGTGTTAGTATATGATGAGTGTTACTCGGCAACAGTGATCACTACACTCAGTGACAGAATTATAAACATGTCTCGTGAGTGAGTGACTACTACAGCTTGTAACAGTTTTCGTCGGAGTAATGGTAGATGGTGATTGTCACTCAGCAACAGTGATCATTACATACAGTGACAGAATTATAAAAATGTCTTTTGTGGGAGTCACGCATAACTGTATCAGTAGAGTCACTTCGACTCTACTGATACAGTTATGCATGATATAACGATGAAATTACTATTATCGATTTAATACACCATACTCAACTCTGTTACAAGTGTAAGCTCTCAAACAATACTCATTAAATAAAGGAAATGCTTGATTATTTATATAGGCAGTACTAATGAGCAGGACCTGTTGATAATTAGGTGTTAATTATGTTTGGTTAAAACCCTTGTTAGTCATTCAGAAAAGTGTAGCAATTGAATAACTATTAAATGACATATAGTTAAAGATGATTAGTCGAATTCTTCGGAAAAACACATAAATTACCACAGGATTTATACCTCCACTAGCTTCCGCCCGCGACTTCGACCGCGTGGAAAAAAAACCCCCGATTTTGAAACATTCTTCATTAGTGCTCCGCCCCTATTAGTCTTAGCGTGATGATGTATAGCCTATAGCCTTCCTCGATAAATGGGCTATCTAACACTGAAAGAATTTTTCAAATCAGGACTGCAGTTCCTGAGATTAGCGCGTTCAAGCAAACAAACAAACAAACTCTTCAGCTTTATAATATTAGTATAGATAAATGATCTGCCAAGTAGTAAACAAGTACTGTTTTGATAGTTTCTTCTCGGTACAAATATTTACTGCATTCTGTTACAAAATCGCAAAAGACCTACTTAAAGCTAATGAAAAGTTTTCATTTACTAAATAGGCCTGTACGCTACTAGATAAAGATTACAAACTTGATAAAACTTACCTCCTGCAAAAGCTGTTTGTATCATTCAGTGACAGTCATCACGCTCCCAGTGACGGAATTTAAAAATGTCTACTGAGTGAGTGACAATTGCTACTAAGTTAGGTTGATGGCATATTAATACACAACTATGAAAATACCTTGATCATAGGTCCTTTCAGTTGCATTCATCATTACACCCAGTGACGGAATTTAAACATGTCTATTGAATGAGTGACAACTGCTACTAAGTGAGGTCGATGTTAGTTAAATGCACAAATTACATATAATAATGACACGATGTTATGTCCCTCTCAGCGGCAATCATCACTACACCCAGTGACAGAATGAGACATGTCTACTGAGTGAGTGACAACTGCTACTAAGTGAGCTAGATGTTAAATAAAAACACAAATGATATAGACGTTATGATGATAAGTATCTCCCAGCGGCTATCATCACTACACCCAGTGACAGAATGAGACATGTCTACTGAGTGAGTAACAACAGCTACTAAGTGAGCTAGATGCTAAATAAAAATACAAATGATATAGACGTTATGATGATAAGTATCGCCTAGCGGCTATCATCACTACACCCAGTGACAGAATAAGACATGTCTACTGAGTGAGTGACAACTGCTACTAAGTGAGCTAGATGCTAAATAAAAATACAAATGATATAGACGTTATGATGATAAGTATCGCCTAGCGGCTATCATCACTACACCCAGTGACAGAATGAGACATGTCTACTGAGTGAATGACAACTGCTACTAAGTGAGCTATATGTTAAATAAATACACAAATGATATAGACTTCATGATCATAAGTATATCTCAGGCTATATCTCAGGCCTCATCTAGCTTAATTTAAATCACAAAAAAAACCGTGTAAAAGTGCTATTTATAACCAATTCAATTAACTAACATGAGAAGTTCAGCGTCTCAGCTGCAGTTATCACTACGCCCAGTGACATAATGAGAAACATTCTACTGAGTGAGTGAGCAAACTGTTTAACTGTTTCTGAGAGATAAATATCATAGTACGATAATTGTAACAATAAGGTCTTTGAATATGCAGACCTTTCAACAATAATTGTTTATGTTATGAGAACTAGCAAGCAGCTCTTTTTACACAAAACATAACTGTGCAGTTGCAAAGTTATAGTGCAAAGTCCAGGAGAGTACTGATTAAAATTTGAACAAACTGCAGGTTTTATATTTGAGACACAAATGAGATTAACCTGTTGGATGGATTATTCGCCAAAAGTGATTAGTAAATATAATTTAGTAATCATAAATGATGTGTTATTAGAAATTGTACAATACAAAAATAGAATTAAGGAATTGAAATAAACCTTCACGTTATTCATTATGTCGTAAATTAAATCGTAGGAGTTATCTTATAGGGGAGATTTCAGCATCTGTCACTTTTACATATAAAAAGAAGTCTTCTGTAATGTTGATAAACTCTCACAATAGTAGCTATCACGCTCTCAGTGACAGAATGATAAACATGTCTACTGAGCGAGTGATCACTAATACTGTGAGATATAATTGTGATGCAATACAATGCTTGTATGGATTGTCAGCAATGACATGATCAGCATCACTCAGCTGCAGTTATCACTACACCCAGTGACAGAATGACAAACATGTCTCCTGAGTGAGTGATCACTGCTACTGAGAGATATAATTATGATTTTAAATAGAGCTAGAGATAGAATATTGATGCTAAATCAATAAATACAATAGCAAATGCTAAAACAATAAATACAACAGCAATGAGATGATCAGCACCACTCAGCTGCAGTTATCACTACATCCAGTGGCAAAATAAGAATCATGTCTACTGAGTAAGTGATCACAACTACTGAGAGATATATATGACAGTATGATAAATGTTACAAAGAATATATTGACTTTTTAATAATCATTTTGATAACTGGCGAACAGCTCTATTCAGCCAAAACGTTAATATACAATTTCAGGGCAAGTAACTTTGTTAACCCGAAACAACTGTAGTCAGTCAGTTCCAAAGTTCTTTTGCAAACTCTAGTAGAGTACTGATTTCAATTTGAACATCACGCAGCTTTTATATTTTAAATAATGAGATTAACCTGTTGGTGACTAGTTAGCAAAAAGTGATTAGTAAATAAGTTTAGGTTTGACATTAAAAATTGAGTGTCATAGGATATGATGCAATAAAAATTGTGGAATAAGTAACTGATACATTATTAAGGTATGAAAATGAATATGCACATTTTTAATTAGGGTGCAAAATCAACTAGTGGTGTAATAGGGGCCATTTCAGCATTTATCATTATTACGTATAAAAAGGAATCTTTGGTAATGTTCATAATATCCCGCAGTAGTAGCCATCGCGCTCCCAGTAACAAAATGAAAAACATGTTTACTGTGGGAGTGATCACTGCCACAGAGATATAATGAAAATGCATAAACAAGTATAGTAAAAATGAGATGATCAGCATTACTCAGCTGCAGTTGTCGCTACACCCAGTGACAGAATGAGACACATGTCTACTGAGTGAGTGATCACTACCACTGAGAGATATAATGAAAATGCAAAAACAATTATAGTAAAAATGAAATGATCAGCATCGCTCAGCTGCAGTTATCACTACACCCAGTGACAGAATGAGAAACATGTCTACTGAGTGAGTGATCACTGCTACTGAGAGATAGTATAGTGGTGCTTAAACAATATATACAACAGCAATGAGATGATCAGCATCACTCAGCTGCAGTTATCACTGCACCCAGTGATAGAATGAGAAACATGCCTACTGAGTGAGTGATCATTGCTACTGAGAGACAAATATGACTGTACTACAATTTTAAATACATGAGCAAATGCAGACTTCATCCACAATCGTGTATGATGTAAGAAAATTGCAAGCAGCTCTATTAACCCAGCCATATCTGCACAATCCCATATTCACTAGTGCAAGCTCCAGGCAAGTACTGATTTTAATTTTAAAACCACACAGCTTTTAAATTTAGAACATTAATCAGATTTACCTGCAGGTAATTAGCTCATTTTATCATTGAAAACAAAGAGTCATAGATATGTTGCAATGAAAATTGTTGAATAAGTAATAAATAAGTAATTAAGGAATGATCACATGATTCACTATGTCGCAAATTATAATGTAGTAGTTATATAATAGGGGAGATTTCAGCATTTGTAATGTATGCGTATAATAAAAAGGAATATTCGGCAATGTTGATAAAATCTCACAGTGGTAGTTATCACGCTCCCAGTGACAGAATGATAAACATGTGTACTGAGTGAGATATCACTGCTACTGAGATATAAACATAGAATATTCATGTTAAAACAATGCATATAACAGTTATGAGTTGATGAGCATCGCTCAGCTGCAGTTATCACTACACTCAGTGACAGAAGGAGAAACATGTCTACTGAGTGAGTGATCACTGCTACTGAGAGATATACATACTTATAGAATTTTGATACTAAGGCAATGCATACAACAACAATGAGATGATCAGCACCACTCAGCTGCAGGTATCACTACACCCAGTGACAGAATGAGAAACATGTCTACTGAGTGAGTGATCACTGCTACTGAGATGTAGAATATAACAGTACGATAATGGTTATAATAATGTCAAAGAATATGCAGACTTCTCAAGCACAATCGTGTGTTATTGGAAAATGGCGAGCAGCTATTAACCCGAAACAAAACTGTACAAATTCCAAAGTTAGTTGTACAAACTCTAGGGAGAATACTAATTTTAATTTGAACACACCGCACCTTATATATTTGTAGAAAGAAATGAGATTTACCTGTTGGTGGTTAGATGACAAAAGTGAATAGTAAATGTAGTTTAGCTCTGACGCTACAAATTAACTAGATTGTCATTAGATACGTTACGATGAAAATTGTGGAATAAGTAATTGATAGATATTTAAGGTATAAATATTATTATTCACATAATTAATTAAGGCGAAAATAAAATAGTTATGTAATAAGGACGAGGTCAGCGTTTGTCAGTTTTGCATTTAAAAAATTGCTTCGGTAAAAATCTCACAGTAGTAGCCATCATGCACCCAGTGACAGAATGAAACATGTCTTCTGAGTGAGTGATCACTACTACTTAGAGATACAATCATGATTTTAAAACAACAATAATAACAAAAATGAGATGGTCGGCATCACCCAACTGCAGTTATCATTACACCCAGTGACAGAATGACGAAACATGTCTACTGTGTGAGTGATCACTACTTCTGAGAGGTAGAATATAACAGTACGATAAATATAATAGTAATGTCACAAACTTTGCAGGCTTTTCTACGATTATTGTGTTTGTTATAGAGAAATAGCAAGCAGCTCTATTAACCCGAAACAAAACTGTATAAATTCCAAAGTTACTTGTGCAAACACTAGGAGAGTTCTGATTTCAATTTCAACACAGCACCTTATGTATTTGTAGAAACAAATGAGATTTATCTGTTAGTGATTAGTTAACAAAAATGATTAAAACTAATATTTGGTTTTCATATAAAAACCAAGTTCCATTAGATATGTTACAATGAAAATTGTGTCATACTCGCATGCCTTTGATAAATAATTAATTAGGAATGAAAATTAATATTCACTTTATTAATTATAGCGCAAATTAAAATAGTAATTTAATAGGGGCCATTTGCCCACATTTGTAGCCATCACGCTCCCAGTGACAGAATGATAAACATGTCTCCTGAGTAATCACTGCTACTGAAAGATATACATATAGAATATTCATGATAAAACAATGCATACAAATAATTCATACAACAGTCATGAGATGATCAGCATCACTCAGATGCAGTTATCACTACACCCAGTGACAGAATGAGAAACATGTCTACTGAGTGAGTGATCACTACTACTGAGAGATATAATTATAATACCATAACATTGTATACAACAGGAATGAGATGATCAGCATCACTCAGCTACAGTAATCACTACACCCAGTGACAGAATGGGAAACATGTCTACTGAGTGAGTGATCACTGCTACTAAGAGATATAATTATGATGCTATAACAATATATACAACAGCAATGAGATGATCAGCATCTCTCAGCTGCAGTTATCACTGCACCCAGTGACAGAATGAGAAACGTGTCTACTGAGTGAGTGACCACTGCTACTGAGAGATATAATTATTATGCTATTACAATGTATACAACAGCAATAAGATGATCAGAATCACTCAGCTGCAGGTATCACTGCACCCAGTGACAGAATGAGAAACATGTCTACTGAGTGAGTGATCACTGCTGCTGAGAGATAAATATTGATACAAATATCCACTTTATATAAATGCGAAAATAACTCTGTTACCTTTCACGCCTAAACCGCTGAACTGATTTAGTTGAAATTTGGCATGGGAGTAGTTTAGGATCCTGAAAGGGACATAGGAATGTTTTAATCCCGAAATTCCCACGGAATCGGGATTTACTCGGCAAAAACCTCCCACGCGAACGAAGTCGCGGGCAAAAGCTAGTGATAAATCAAACAACAGTATGATGATCAGCATCACTCAGCTGCAGTTATCACTACACCCAGTGACAGAATGAGAAACATGTCTACTGAGTGAGTGATCACTGCTACTGAGAGATAGAATATTGATACAAATATAATAAATAAAACAATAATAAGATGATCAGCATCATTCAGCTGCAGTTATCACTGCACCCAGTGACAGAATGAGAAACATGTCTACTGAGTGAGTAATCACTGCTACTGAGAGATAGAATATTGATAAAAATATAATAAATAAAACAATTGCAAGATGATCAGCATCACTCAGCTGTAGTTATCACTACACCCAGTGACAGAATGAGAAACATGTCTACTGAGTGAGTGATCACTGCTACTGAGAGATAGAATTTTGATAAAAATATAATAAATAAAACAATTGTAAGATGATCAGCATCACTCAGCTGTAGTTGTCACTACACCCAGTGACTGAATGAGAAACATGTCTACTGAATGAGTGATCACTACTACTGAGAGGTATTGTGGTGATACTTAAACAACAAATACAATAAAAATGAGATGATCGGCATCACTCAGCTGTAGTTATCACTACACCCAGTGACAGAATGAGAAACATGTCTACTGAGTGAGTGATCACTGCTACTGAGAGGCAAAATTGAAACTTAAAATTATAACATATAGTTAAAATGAGATCATGATAACGTTTTACAAGGAGCGACTGCCTATCCGCCACAACTTAGCGGCTGGGTAGCACGATACCCCTTGGCAAGACAGATGGTGTCAGATCGTTTAACTTGACTACCCGTAACGCCTGTCTAAAATGTACAAATGACAACAAAGACCAATGGCTTACCATGCTTTCCTAGGCACGGAGAAATCACCACTAGACGGACCGACCTCGGCAAACATTGCTTAGCCTTGAAGAAGCCATGCAGCTGTAATTATTTATCTCCTAACCAATGAAAGTACAACATTTATTGACTTCAAATACAATAAAGACCTCACAAGCATAATCACTTCACTTGATCTTTTTCACTTTTAAGTTAAAGCTTACTTTATTGATTATAATTATAATACTTACCTGAAGTTCAAGGAAATAGTGATTGCAATTTTGAAATACTACACATTTTATATCAATTGCTTAATGACACATACCTGTATATAATTAGGTTAAAATCACTAATGAACCAATCTCACAGATTATGTAATTAATGATTATTTGTGATACTTTATAATGTGCAAGGAATTTAGCTGGGATTAGGGTCGGTAATGTTGGTAAAATCTCACGGTATTAGCAATCACGCCCCCAGTGAAAGTATGAGAAACATGTCTACTGAGTGAGTGATCACTGCTACTCAGAGATAGAATATTGATTAAAATATAATAAATAAAACAATAATAAGATTATCAGCATCATTCAGCTGCAGTTATCACTGCACCCAGTGACAGAATGAGAAACATGTCTACTGAGTGAGTGATCACTGCTACTGAGAGATAGAATATTGATAAAAATATAATAAATAAAACAACTATAAGATGATCAGCTTCACTCAGCTGCAGTTATCACTGCACCCAGTGACAGAATGAGAAACATGTCTACTGAGTGAGTGATCACTGCTACTGAGAGATAGAATATTGATAAAAATATAATAAATAAAACAACTGTAAGATGATCAGCATCACTCAGCTGTAGTTATCACTACACCCAGTGACAGAATGCGAAACATGTCTACTGAGTGAGTGATCACTGCTGCTGAGAGGTTAATATAGTAGCCCTGCACGTTTAACGACAGTGACAAAGCATATGCAGACATTTCAACCACAATTGTGAATGTTTTAGGAACTGGCAAGAAGCTTTATTTACCCTAAACATGATTGTACGTTTACAAAGTTACTAGCGCAAAGTTCAGGAGAGAACTGATTTAAATTTGAACACACTGCAGCTTTTATAGTTGAAACACAAATTAGATGTACCTGTCGCTCATTAGTTCACAAAAAGTTATAAGAAAAAACTGTTTAATTTATCTATTAAAAATTAATCGTCATTAGATACATTGCGATGAAAATTGTCGCATAAGTAAAAAGAGCTTCTATTCAATATGACTGCAGTGTTGATAAAATCTCACAGTGGTAGCTATCACGCTCCCAGTGACAGAATGAGAAACATGTCTACTGAGTGAGTGATCACTACTACTGAGAGGTATTCTGGTGATGCTTAAACAACAAATACAATAAAAATAAGATGATCAGCATCACTCAGCTGCAGTTATCACTGCACCCAGTGACAGAATGAGAAACATGTCTACTGAGTGAGTGATCACTGCTACTGAGAGATAGAATATTGATACAAATATAATAAATAAAACAATAATAAGATGATCAGCATCATTCAGCTGCAGTTATCACTGCACCCAGTGACAGAATGAGACACATGTCTACTAAGTGAGTGATCACTGCTACTGAGGGATAGAATATTGATACAAATATAATACATAAAACAATAATAACTTTAACAGCATCACTCAGCTGTAGTTATCACTACACCCAGTGACAGAATGAGAAACATGTCTACTGAGTGAGTGATCACTGCTATTGAGAGATTAAATATTGATAAAAATGCAATAAATAAAACAATTGTAAGATGATCAGCATCACTCAGCTATAGTTATCACTACACCCAGTGACAGAATGAGAAACATGTCTACTGAGTGAGTGATCACTGCTACTGAGAGATAGAATATTGATACAAATATAATAAATAAAACAATAATAAGATGATCAGCATCATTCAGCTGCAGTTATCACTGCACCCAGTGACAGAATGAGACACATGTCTACTAAGTGAGTGATCACTGCTACTGAGGGATAGAATATTGATACAAATATAATAAATAAAACAATAATAACTTTAACAGCATCACTCAGCTACAGTAATCACTACACCCAGTGACAGAATGGGAAACATGTCTACTGAGTGAGTTATCACTGCTACTAAGAGATATAATTATGATGCTATAACAATGTATACAACAGCAATGAGATGATCAGCATCTCTCAGCTGCAGTTATCACTGCACCCAGTGACAGAATGAGAAACGTGTCTCCTGAGTGAGTAATCACTGCTACTGAGAGATATACATATAGAATATTCATGTTAAAACAATGCATACAAATACTTCAATGATTCACACAACAGTCATGAGATGATCAGCATCACTCAGCTGCAGTTATCACTACACCCAGTGACAGAATGAGAAACATGTCTACTGAGTGAGTGATTACTGCTACTAAGAGATATAATTATGATGTTATAACCATGTATACAACAGCAATGAGATGATCAGCATCACTCAGCTGCAGTTATCATTGCACCCAGTGACATAATGAGAAACGTGTCTCCTGAGTGAGTAATCACTGCTACTGAAAGATAGTATATTGGTGCTTAAACAATGTATACAACAGTCATGAGATGATCAGCATCACTCAGCTGCAGTTATCACTACACCCAGTGACAGAATGAGAAACATGTCTACTGAGTGAGTGATCACTGCTACTGAGAGATTAAATATTGATAAAAATGCAATAAATAAAACAATTGTAAGATGATCAGCATCACTCAGCTGTAGTTATCACTACACCCAGTGACAGAATGAGAAACATGTCTACTGAGTGAGTGATCACTACTACTGAGAGATAGAATATAGATAAAAATAAAATATATAAAACAATTGTTAGATGATAAGCATCACTCAGCTGCAGTTATCACTACACCCAGTGACAGAATGAGACACATGTCTACTGAGTGAGTGATCACTGCTACTGAGAGATAGAATATTGATAAAAATAGAATAAATAAAACAATTGTTAGATGATAAGCATCACTCAGCTGCAGTTATCACTGCACCCAGTGACAGAATGAGAAACATGTCTACTGAGTGAGTGATCACTGCTACTGGGAGATAGAATATTGATACAAATATAATAAATAAAACAATAAGAAGATGATCAGCATCATTCAGCTGCAGTTATCACTACACCCAGTGACAGAATGAGAAACATGTCTACTGAGTGAGTGATCACTACTACTGAGAGATAGAATATAGATAAAAATAAAATATATAAAACAATTGTTAGATGATAAGCATCACTCAGCTGCAGTTATTACTACACCCAGTGACAGAATGAGACACATGTCTACTGAGTGAGTGATCAATGCTTTTTTTTTTTTTTTTTAACGTGGTAAAATTATCAAATAAGTCCTCCCACTCCGGGCAGGGTGGGAGGGACTGTCAGACTTTTACTGACTAAAATCCACGGTGTTCCTTCAATAACCCTTTACATACCGGGGCCACGGTAACGGGATGAGTCCCACGACCCCGGGAGTGATCACTGCTACTGAGAGATAGAATATTGATAAAAATAAAATATATAAAACAATTGTTAGATGATAAGCATCACTCAGCTGCAGTTATCACTGCACCCAGTGACAGAATGAGAAACATGTCTACTGAGTGAGTGATCACTGCTACTGGGAGATAGAATATTGATACAAATATAATAAATAAAACAATAAAAAGATGATCAGCATCATTCAGCTGCAGTTATCACTACACCCAGTGGCAGAATGAGAAACATGTCTACTGAGTGAGTGATCACTACTACTGAGAGATAGAATATTGATAAAAATAAAATAAATATATCAATTGTTAGATGATCAGCATCATTCAGCTGCAGTTATCACTACACCCAGTGACAGAATGAGAAACATGTCTACTGAGTGAGTGATCACTGCTACTGAGAGATAAAATTGAAACTTAAAATTATAACATAAAACTGAAATGAGATGATGATGACGTTTTACAAGGACGAACTGCCTATCCGCCACAACTTAGTGGCTGGGTAGCACAATAACCCTTGGCAAGATCGTCTAACTTGACTACCCATTACGCCTGTCAAAAATGTGCAAATGATAGCAAAGAGCAAAGACAAATGGCTATGGCTATACCAAGCCTTCGGAGGGTTCGGAAAGCATTGCTTCGCCTTGAAGATGCCATGCCGCTGTTATTCTATAGCCACTTAATCTATGAAAATCGACTATTCTTCTTATCGTGTGGATAGTAAGGTCTAACGGCACTATCCAATTAGAAGAATGTTATGTTATTGACGACCAACATTCACCGTCAACAACAACCACATTTAATAATCAACCGACTTGTTCTGGATATTTACAAATTGATCAGTTTTAGTCGAGTTTAAGTTAAGATTTTGTTGATGAAAAAATTCATATACCTACTTATACACTTAGTTTTTCTTTTTATTTATACCAGTCCATCATCATTAGATATGCAACTTTACCATTATATTTTATAAATATATAATGAAACAACTAATTAAAACTAAATACCAAATCCTACTCTTCTTCATCTTATCGTGTGGGTAGTAAGGTCTAACGACCCCATACACCCTAGTGTCAGAGTTTCTAGACCGCCTCAAGGGCCTCTGACGTGGTCTATTTTGACGACCGCCATTTGGCGACCGGGACCACCGGCTCATACGTGCCTTCCGAAGCACGGAACCATCTTTTTATCAGACAATCAGGTGATTCAGGCCTGCAGTATCCTATCTAAACTGGAATCACTTTACAAAGTAAAGTGCTTCCCGTTAGAATCGAACCCACGACCACCGGGTCACAAGGCAAACGCCTAAACCACTCGACAACGGAGGCAGTTCTCTACTAATTATAGACTTACTGTTTATAGAATTATCGACTATTTATTGACTTTAAATCAAATACAATACTGACCTGCATAATATCACTTCACTTGAACTTTTTCACCTTAATCTTAAAGCTGACTTTAAACACTAAACGTTTTTCTTATTGATAATAAACTCGCGTTTGATCACCATCTCACCTGATGGTAAGTGATGATGTGGTCGAAGATGGAGCACGCTTACCTAAAAGTAACTAATTCACTCTTGACTTGAAGACCCTTAGGTTACTTATGTGAAGTCCAAGGGAATACTGATTGAAATTTCGAAATACTGAACTATTTATATTAAAATGCTTAATGACATATTACCTGTACATAATTAGGTTAAATTCTCTAATGAGCCAGTGTTGTGAGATTATGTAATTAATAATTATTTGTGGCACTTTATAATTTGCAAGGAATTTACCTGTGATTAGGGTTAGAGACAATAGGAATGAGTGTCAAAATATGTTTTGAAGTTTTAACTTGCAATGTAGGGAATAATAAGTTGGTAGATATTATCGAGGTGTCTGGATGTTTTTGTTTATTGTGATATGTTTTACGTTCTAAACAAATAGTGAAAGCAATTTTCATAAACCTGTTTCTATAACTTTTTATTAATATACAACGTGTAATTTAAAGCGTATATACATACCAAGTGCACGGCTTCTTTGGATGATAACAAACGATATGGCAAGGATTTTGTAGTCCTAAGTCTACGTGTGTAGAACTTATTACAAATTCCAATACACTGATACCAGAGTACGAATTTTTCAAATTAAGAAGAACGAAAAGAATTATCGTGTTATTGGCAAGTGACGTGGAAAGTTATTGACCCTCGTAGTGCTGTGACACGTTTGTTATGATTGGTATTCAAGAAATATATGAAACCAATAATTTGATATCAATTCTTTGAGTCAGTTATTTTATGCTGAAACTGCATAGAGACTCCATACCAGATGTTGTCTTCAGCCCTTTTGGATAGATATGGAGTTTCCGTTACACGTTGTATATTATACTAGTATTTGCCCATGACTTCGTTTACGTGGGAAGGTTTTTCCTCGTAAATCCAGATCTCGTGGGAATTCTGGGACAAAAAGTAGCCTGTGAGTTATTCCAGTATGTCAACTATCTACATACAAAATTTCACTCAGATCCGTTCAGTAGTTATTGCTAGAAAGAGTAACAAACATCTATTCATCCATCCTCTCAAACTTTCCCATTTATAATCTTACTAAGAAGATAATAAACCTGATTTACATCTGTAGCATATTTTCTCTCTTCAACAAAATTTGTTGTGAACATGATGTTGATTTGTTTTGCACCAATGCAAACACACTAAGTAAGCTCTTAGCAAAGCCATTTTTTGAACCTGAGGCACCTACTTGCACTTGAATTGAACTGCACACCTGAACATACATTGAAGAGTAACTAATCAAAAACCGTTAAATCCATCTTGTATTTTCTTTTTCAGAAAATGATAAAAACCTTCTAGCATAGTGTAATTTATAGAAACAAATTTTTGTTTATGACAATCTTATAGTAAAATGATTGATGATTTTTTTTCGAAAATAGCGATTTTTATTAAGGAAAAAAGTTATTTAAAAAAATGAAAACAAATCCTGGTCAATAACGACTTTTGTTCCGTCATTCCTCAATTAATTGTTGTAGTCGAATAGAACACATCAGTCTATTTTATATTATGTTAGTTTAGTTTAAACATAGTCTTTTATACATAACTTTGTATTTAACTGTGAGGGCTTGTAATTAACAACTTAGTTTTTATATAATACTAGCTTAACTAATAATCCCGGGATTTGGGGCATATGCACTTCTTTCGTTGTATGAAATCAGTGTAAGTAACTCTACCTAATTCCGACCTCTGGTGATAAGGGTGGTCCACCACAAAACATTTTTATAATTTTTTGATATATTTTTTTTTTTCGTATTTTGGGGTTTTTAGTATATCAATGATTTTGTGACATTAAAAATACTAATACCTAACCTTTAAATTTCACTCTTCTATTACCTTATTTTCTTAATAGCCAGATTAGTAATTAAATCATTTTTAACCCTGGTCGATAATTACTGATCAAATACGGCGATAAGCCATCGTTACATAGTCGACATCGCATACATACGCACTAAATGTTTTGGGAATACTTTCATTATGCGTACGGCTAAGGAGTGGAATTCCCTGCCGGAGTCTGTGTTTCCTGATCGCTATAACCTTAAAATCAAGAGTGAATAGGTTACTTTTAGGTAAGCGTGGTCCACGTTCGACCACAACATCACTTACCATCAGATGAGAAGGTTGCTTGGTCCGCTAGTATAATACAACGTGTAACAGAATAAACGCAATTCCTGAAAGTAGTTGGTTCAGAATCGATTTCCGTCATAAAAATAGGTGTTAAATTTTGATGGGAAAATCTTTCATTTAACTTAAAATGGAAACACAGTATCATGGCAAATTAATACAATCCTTAATTCAAGGAAATTGTGTGCGTGTTGCGTCGGCCGTTAACATTTCATGAGTGTCTGCTTAAGTATATTGTATGACGCACATACGTTTTGCGTTTAGTAAGGATAAATATTTTATAAAAAATGCCTAGGTTTGGTTTCAATTTATTTAGTTACGGATGTTGTTTTAGACTCATAATTTAATATTCTAATTGGGGTGTCGGAGGTATTGCGCTTTTTTTATTGATAATAGGCTCTCATTTGACCACCATCTCACCTGTGCTATGTGTTGCGGAATTGTTCGAAAGAGTTACCGCGGCCTCGGAACACGAAGGGCATATGATGGAACACGGATGAGTTTTAGTCAGTAAAAGTCTGACACAGCCTCCCGCTTCGCCCACATTGGGGGGCAGGCATTGGATAATTTCCCATCCTTAAAAAAAGAGTAGCTATAATTTTGTCTTTTTCGTTATTAAGAGAATCTATACTATAATACTATAAAGCGGAAAAGTTTGTTTGATTGTTTGTTTGTTTGCTTGAACGCGCTAATCTTCGAAAGTACTGGATGGATTTGGATGCAATTTGGTATGGAAGTAGCTTGAAGCTTGAGGAAGGTTATAGGCTACTTTTTACGCGACTGCAAAAAAGGAGAGTTATGTTTTTACCGTGATAGAATCCACGGGAGCGAAGCCCCGCGTGAGTACTAGTTAGAAATATGGGTAGACACAACATTACTAGCAGTCTTGTTAACCCCTCTGCAACTAAGCTATATATGCTTGTGTATGGACAACATATCACAACAATAGTGTAATGGGTGGGGTTCGAACCCGTGACCTCGCGATCACAAGTCCGACTCTTTAACCATTAAGCTATTGACGCTTAAACGGGTTTCTGGTTTTTTTTTTTACGAAAACAAACAGGTTCTTCGAAGTCTATTTTTGAAGACATAGAATGTTGTTTACATTCGGATTAGTTCAAAAAACAATGTACTTGTTTACCGGATACCGGGAAGTTAATTAACTATATTGTTGACAAAACAAGGTTGTTTTTAAAATAGACACTATTGTGGAGAGTTCCTCCTATTGAGCCAGCGGAGAACGCTAGCTGATAGGTGAGGCTCTCCGATCTTGGGCGATGGATACGAATGCGTGCAGTCAAGTAAACATACCCCAAGTTCGTCGTGTCCCACGCGTCTTAGATTTATAATTTATAGTTTTTTCCGTGTAAATACCGATCCCGTGGGATTATCGCAAAATCCCGTCTTATTGAGCATCTACGTACTAAAAGGAAAACCCCCATGCAAAATTTGAGAGCCCTACTACTTGTAGTTTCTGAGATTTCGTGATTAATCAGTGAGTGGTATTTCGCTTTTATATAATTATGTATATACATTTAGTTATAATTTGTTTTAGGCTATCACTAATACTAGGTTATAAGTTCACATGTTACTAAGAAAAAAATATGGAGTCAAAATCACTACATAGTATAAAACAAAGTCGCTTCCCGCTGTCTGTCTGTCCGTCCCTATGTATGCTTAGATCTTTGAAATTACGCAACGCATTTTGATGCGGTTTTTTTATAGATAGAGTGATTCCCGAGGAAGGTTTTAGTGTATAATGAGTGTGAGTATGAAATGAGTATGAGAATAGAGTGTGTAAATTCGATGAAATACGAAGATAATATTTCAACATGTCGGGAAAAATTAAGCCTATCGGGAGCTTTAATCGAAAACGCTGCCTAAACCTTTTGAGTTATAAAAAAATGTATGGCGGGATTGTTCCTCTTTTAAAGGTTTACAAAAAGTCCGCGATGGCATATTTCTATCTCCCAAGAATAACCCACAATAACCATTTTTTTCTTTTACAAATTTCAATAAAATTATGGGTTGTTTACGAATCTTTTTTTAGATTCCTAAAAAGATATACGTTGAGCATTTAATGTAGATCAAAATTGCAATTCAAAGCAAAATAATATAAGCAAATAAAAACTATAACCCGAGCGAAGCCGACCGGGTCGCTAGTCCGAAATAAATGAAATTGAATTGAATTGAAACTCCCTGCCGGAGTCTGTGTTTCCTGATAACTATAACCTGAGGGATCTGGGCAAGAGTGACTAATTCTGCGAAGCCCGTTCCGTCATCGGACTACAAGACAAACGGCGATGCGTCATCGTTACATGGTGGACATTCCACCCATACGCACTAAACGTTTTGGGAATACTTTCATTGTGCGTACGGCTAAGGAGTGGAATTCCCTGCCGGAGTCTGTGTTTCCTGATCGCTATAACCTGGTGGCCTTTAAATCAAGATTGAATAGGTTACTTCTAGGTAAGCGTGCTTCATCTTCGACCACATCATCGCTTAGCGTCAGGTGAGATTGTGGTTAAACGCGAACCTATCAACATGTTTATTTATTTATCAGACAAAAATGTCCATGAAATTGTTAGTAGGTGCACTTAGAATTAATATGTTTATGCACGTAATATGATGTTATTAATATTATCTATGTACTAGCTTTTGCCTGCGACTCCGTCCGCGTGGCAGGTTTTTCCCGCGTAAATCCCGATCTCGTGGGAATTCCGGAATAAAAAGTAGTCTATGTGTTATTCCAGGATGTCAATTATCTACTTACCAAATTTTATTGAGATCCGTTCAGTAGTTTTAGCGTGAAAGAGCAACAAACATACATACATCCTCACAAACTTTCGCATTTATAATATTAGAAAAATGAGGAAGAGGAAAACTAAAAGAAAAGACTAAGTACATGAAATGTTGTTTATTTTACTCTCAAATAGAATTACACAATACGTAAGTTCAAAATACAGAAGAAAAAATTTAGGTCGATTATTGTTAATTCTGCCATTATTTATTTAAGAAGTATTGAGTACTGACAGCTATCTAAATATCTAGTATAGGAGACAATGAGTCAATTAAAAGTCCTCACGTTTAGAGGCAGGAAAATCTTACAGTGAACACTTAACAATATATAACCTTAATATAACCATATCGTACAATATTCAACATGACTAAATAGATACATAGCAGTAACTACAAAAATTAATAATTTTTGAAAAAAATAATTATTAATTATCTTCATTGTCAGCCCTCCATTAATCGGTTCTTTAATTTCTTCGTAGTAAGTGCCCAGCAACACTATTTAGTGATAAAGCTTTATGAAAACTATAATCATGTCATAAGCTAACTCACCAAATGGCATGACTGGGCGTTCACGATCTTGGAAAACTGTTGGTAATCTAAAAAACAAATTACACAAGTATTTTCTGTTGTTTATTTAACAATGTGTTTTTAGGGTTCCGTAGTCCTTACGGGGTTGCAGAAATGTTACTAGCACTTCGCCCGCGACTTTGTGCACGTGGGTTTCGAAATAAAGTATAGCCTACAGCACTCACAAATAACGCACCTTTCTACCTCTGAAACTTTTTTTAGCATTGTATTATTAGATCGGGAGAGAACTCTACATACAAACTTACAAACACTCAAAAAAATTATACTATTAGTATAGATAAGTAAAAATGAAACCAAAAGTCCTAGAATATGTGCTCCAAAAGCATAGTTTGGAAGATGTACAGTGTTTCTTTTACGTATCAATTTAACACTTTTAGTGAATATTTTAATATTAAAAAAATAAAAACATTTTGTTTTCGAATGGTAATATTTTTTTAGATTGTATGGATGCTATACTATTGCGGGTTAACGGGAACGTCCTCTGCTAGTTAACATACTGTATATAACTGACTACCCTGAGAACAAACACCTAAATAAACTAAGGTATATCTTTTAAAATCCCGTATCTTTCAAAGTCCATACAATCTGTACCTGTTGGTTAAATTATATGGGAACCTTGTAGGTCTGAGGCGATCTTTTGAGGAAAGATGCTCACAGATTTGGGCTGTCCATACAGTGCAAGCATTTGTCGTATGACAGATGGCGTTTAGCTCAACTTAGAACTAGGAGCTCAAAGATTGACTCACACTGGAACGTAGTCGCGGGCATCTATCGTTTATAAATCTCTCTATGACAGTTAAATTAAATAACAGTAGTTAATGATACTCACCAAGTCAATAGTTTTTGTAATAATAACAATTTTTGTGGTAATAATGGAATATATAGATACTAAATATACCTTATCGTGTCTGCGGTTTTGGTTAATTGTTTTAAAGTATAGAGTATGTTTTTAAATTTAAATATAGGTAGTAGATACGTGAAGAGTTTGAAATGGGAAAATTTTAAACCATTTTTAACTATAAAAAAATATTTAGGCAAAAACAGGTCTTTATACATTTGTACCGAGACCTCTCGAAACATAAATATTATTAGCCTGTTACGTTCTCATTGCTGGGACATTATATGAGACAAAACATTTAACGATGCATTTCTAACACATTCTCATTCACATACACACAAACACACACCCACACACACTATAGAATCTCTTTTTGCTTATTATTATATTCCTTTAGTTATTCTGTTTTCAAATACTGGTTGCTCATGTACACACTATTTTAAGTTCTAGTTTTAGAAAAGCAGGGCCTCCTGGCACAGGTTTAGGCTGCGTTTCCACCAGAGATGTGCGATGGAAATGTGTCGTGCGAGGATGTCTAGCTGTGCTGTGTTAATGTGTGGGGATTTACACCAAAGCTGTGCGATGAAAATGTGCCTACGAAGATGTGTAGCGGAGCTGTGAAAATGCGCATTAATGTGTGGTGCGAGGATGCGCAAACCTCGCAACACATCCTTCTCAACACACATTCCTCGCAACACATCCCTCGCACACATCCCTCGCTTGTTGTTTTGTATGCGCAAAAATCTAGCTCCGCTGAGCCGTTTCCTTCAGAGCTGTGCTGACCGAGGCGAGGTAAATGAAGCGATTCTATTGGTTCTTTACTAACACATCCCTCGCTACGCATCCTCGCTCATCTCTGGTGGAAACGCAGCCTTAAACTTAAAATACCCTAGTGTAAGATAAACCGAAGTAGTTGTAAGTTAAAGAAATACAAAATGAAACAAACAGAAAAAAAAAATACAACCTGTATATAATTAATAAAAAAATTCCAGTATTTTTATTGGTAGGTAAATTATTTTTAAGGATGACCTACTTTTGTTGTGGTTGTGTTGGTATCAAGTAGATATAGGTAGTCTTTGTAATTTCGTTTATTAGCTATATATGTAGGTAGGAGTACTTACCATATATCGTCACTTGCCTAGCTATAATTAGGTTCTAGTATACTTACTAGGATATAATTTTAGCTAGGCAGGTGATGGTATACGTAATCTGCCTAGATTTTTCCTAAAAAATTAATGTATCTTACAGTGTAACTTCTACTTCTTTTCAAGTCGATGCCCAAATATCTTTGGACCAGATCATACAAGGGCCGTCCACAATGGCCAAGGCCCCCATCTGTATAACAATATCAATAAAATGCTAAACTTTTACTCACTTCCATATTTATCCATATATATATATTTCCACATATATAGAAAAAACAAACTAACTATGGACCGTAAATACTACTTTAATTTATAATATACAGGGTTATTTGTAAAACACCGAAAACCTCTCAGGACTATGTTACTAACATCATAATCAACAACTTTTGTTCTATGACTTTTAAAAATTCGTCATATTTTAGTTCACCAGATTTTTCATACAAAAATAAAAATAATTAAATTGAACGCCCTAAATGTTACGAAGTCTATTCGAAGCAAAAGAAAGTGATAGTATAAATCGTTTTCTTTTGCTTCGCATAGACCTCGTAACATTTAGGGCGTTTTATTTAAATATTTTTATTTTTGTATGAAAATCTGGTGAACTAAAATATGACGAATTTTTAAAAGTCATAGAACAAAAGTTGTTGATTACGATGTTAGTAACATAGTCCTGAGAGGTTTTCGGTATTTTACAATTAACCCTGTATAAATTCAGTCATTCAGTACACATTACAGAAAAATGAAACTCATTTAAAGGAAATTAGTCTTAAAAAAACTGTTTAAACAAGTAAAACTAAAAATTCAGAGTATGTATTATGATAATAACATAATTTTCTAATTGGAGTGTTTGAGGGTGTGCGTTAATTACGATACATGTTGTATTTATCTTTACTTTACTATGCAAATAAATTATTACTATTACTTTGATCCCGCCTATCATTTATACATCTTACCAGTTCCGTAAAAAACGTTTAATTCCAATCCACTCATAACATTTTGATCACGTTTATTTGATCACATTTTGATCAGTCGTTTTACTTAAAATAATAATCGTATTAAAAAAAAAAAAACTGAGTATCCATTTTTATTGAGTAAGTAAATCTTATGTATATATCTTATATTATTTCTTTTATATTGCCAGTTATATTGTTAAGTAGCTCACTTTATAATCTTTAATTTTAATTTTAATCTGATCTCATAGTTTTGTATGTACTATAATTTATTTATGTTTAAGCTGTGTACTTCTATAAGTGACAAATTCACCATGACAATAGATGTATAAGTTAAATATGTAAAATGTTATTAGTGAATAAGTCGTTGGAGTACCTTATATAATGAAATAAAATAAAATCTTTGACAGTCGATTGGGGTAGTTAGAAGTCTGAAATTCTGCCACCAGTCTTAGTAACGGGTACCTAGTAACAGGGTTGTCTTAGTAACTGGTATTTAGTAACAGGGCTGTGAATGTGAGATAGGCAGGCGTTCCATGTAAAACTGGTAACATGATAAAATATCTTTGTCATGCACATTCGGATTATAATAATATACGGATTTGTTATCTGGAGTTACAGTAGACTGCTCTACTCAGATCTTAGAACCTTATGTTCAACCATCGCTGCCTCGTGGAACAATCACTTGGTACAACTGGTTGTACCACGGGGATTTATTGTTCCCGGTGGAACAACTTTTCGATGGTACAACTAAAATTATTCCCCGTGGTACAACTATTCTATCTAGTACTGAATAAGATTTAAAGGTTATCAAAGTTATTGATAAGCCAGAAGATTTCTTAAATTCCAAGTTGCATATTAATTCTTTACTTCAGTCTCTAAGACTGCATTATAGAGGTTTATTTATATATTATATAGATACATACTTTATTGTATGAACACCTTACAATATTTCTATGGAAAAAAAAGTAAAACTAGTGTACAATGGGCGCACAGGGCGATAACTTATAGACAACCTCTTTTAATATCTTTTGTGTAATGAAGAATGTTACTAGGTATGCCAAATCGGTTGCAAGTTTGTTACAGTAAAGCTTGTGTGTATAGAAATACACAAGTTTTTGTTGTATTTAAAAATACCTATTAGTTTTGATTTCTCTCGGTCTCGGGACTCGATATTTATCGTAAGTTTAAATACCTGCAGTATTTAAACTTACGATAAATATCGAGTCCCGCTAACAGTCACGTGACCGCATGTGACGTCAATTTACAACGCTCCGCTTAGTGTAAGTCGAAATTGGTGGTTGTATTCGTACATTTCGGCACAACACATGATTTCCTAGTATTTGGATTGGACATTTTTGGAAGTATTTATAATTTCTAATGAAACGACACCGTGCTGAGAGCGCGATTGGTCTGAGCGAGTGTTGTGAGATGACGTCACACCGTCACGCGTCCGCGTCGCACGTTTACTTCTATAAATCGGAAACTAATTGACGTATCGAAGTAATTCTTTCACTTGTTTTTTTTTTATTTTTGACAGAGAATATGGAGAGCTAATATTCAAAATTAGTTAACATTCTTCATAATTTTTTTGATTTCGTAATATTCCTTATAAAGCAGTTGTCGCACCGCCAACGATGAACCAGTAGCGAGTAGCGAGTGTTTTGAGTCGCTGAGTTATCATCTGGTTGGTTTCTCAGCGTGAGTTGTGTTCGCTGAGCGAGTATTATCTTTGACAGCTCTTGTCGCTCAGCGACCAAACTAGTGAAGCGAGTACTCGCCGGCAGTGTGAACAGTCAGCGATAGACTTTTAATATATGCATCTCTCTTATTCTTCTTGAGCGGCCGACTAAATAAGCCGACAGATAATCGTTTCCTAGCTGGCGGTAGGACAACTCCCTAACTAGCATCGAACGATTGGTCCACCGGGAAAAAGGTACAACCAGTTCAACCAAATTTGTTTGACCTTGGCGGTGTAGTGCGTCCGTTTTGCATATATATGCATAAAATAGGGTTGATGACTTCCACGTAAGAAAGCACAAGCCTCCTTTATGAGCCGAATACAAATGATTCTGACAATTGAATATTAGGAGCCATATCGAGGTATATTACTTCTTCTTATATGGCAATTAATATTCCAGGTACAATAATGATACTGTAATTTTAAATTAGCGTAATATATTTTAAGTAATTTTAAAGTGTAACAGATTAAGCGCAATACCTCCGTCACCCCAATTAGAATATTAAATTATAAAGTCTAAAACAACATCCGTAACTAAATAAATTGAAACCAAACCTAGACATTTTTTTTATAAAGTAGTTATCCTTACTAAACGCAAAACGTATGTGCGTCATACAATATCCTTACGCAGACGCATATACTCATGCAATGTTAGCAGCCGACACGCACACGAGTGCATTAGCTGGAATTAAGGATTGTATTAATTTGTCATGATACTGTGTTTCCATTTTAAGTTAAATGAAAGGTTTTTCCATCAAAATTTAACACCTATTTTTTATGACGGAGATCGATTCAGAAGCCAATTCTGAACCAACTACTTTCAGGAATTGCGTTTATTCTGTTACACGTTGTATAAATGTCTTAGTTTATATTGAATATATATTTGTGTTTTGAGAATGTAGTTTATTGTCTTTGTAGGTAAATAGTACACCGTGGACTTATTTTCTCCTCCTGTATCAAATCCATCCAAAGGTTCTCTGTAAAAGATCGCTTTTAGCGATAAGACCGCCCATTGTACCTATCATCATTTTTTTGTTATTAAGTCCTTATTTATTTTTTGTTATGGTGTACAATAAAGAATACCTCTCCCTATAACTTTTCCCCTTCATTCTCAATTATACAATATGTAATATTTATTAGTATGTGATTTTGGTATTGTATGTATTTGGTATTATGTTCAATTAATATTATGATGTGTGTACACCAACAGCCTTTAATCTGTCTCCTTTAACTTTGTCCATCCATAGGTTGTCTGTAAGAGATCGCCCTGTGCGATAAGACCGCCCATTGTATACTAGTTTAAATTTTTAGTATCCATAGAAACACTGTAAGGTGTACAATAAATATATAATAAATAAATATCTATCGAGCTCCGTCAATGTGACTGATTGCTCTTTGAGATGCGCGCGGAACACTCGACTGTGTCTCGCCGGGCCTGATCCTTACCGGACGGTGAGGTACCCCTGCTCACCGCCCGCAAGTACGCGTCTAAGGTGGCCGAACATCGGCTAGTAAACAAACCTGACCTATGATTCACACAATAATTACTTGCAACATAAACAATTCTGCGTACCTTAATATAATGTAATTAGACAATTTAGGTCATTACTACGTAATTAAATGATTAATGACAGCTACGTAATATTGGTAAGTGCTGTTATAACGATAGCAATTAATAAATGTACTTGTAAAGTGATGCGGATAATTAAGTGTTATTGTGAATTTTGGTGAATGCCATAATGCTGCAGTTAATACAATGTTCATTTCATAAAGAACTATGCATTTCTTGCTAATATTACTTATTCATACATCGATACATCCGTCCTCACAAAATTTCGCGCTTTATGTTTGTTACACTTTGGTGCAAAAGCTACTGAACGGATCTGAATGAATGAAAAGAAAAATATATCTTAATAATATTAGTATAAATTCATTAAACATCACTACATAGTATAAAACAAAGTCGCTTCCCTGTCTGTCTGTCCCTATGTATGCTTAGATCTTAAAAACTCCGCAACGAATTTTGATGCGGGTTTTTTTAATAGATAGAGTGATTCCTGAGAAACGTTTTAGTGTATAATAAGTTAAGGTTTTGTGTAGATTGAATGAAAGACGACGATATTACTTCAACATGTCGGAAAGAATTAAGCCCATCGGGAGCTTTAATCGAAAACGCTGCCAAAACATTTTGAGTTACGAAAATACAATGTATGGCGGGATTGTTTTTCTTTTATAGATCTACAAAAAAGTCCGCGATGGCATATGTCTATCTCCGAAGAATAATCCACAATAACAATTTTTTTCTTTTACAAATTACATTAAAATTATGGGTTATTTACGAATCTTTTTTTAACAGTACAGTATTATTCCTTATCCAATTAAATACGTCAGATATGTTGAGGATTTAATGTAGATCAAAATTGCTATTTTCACTATATCAATAAAATGAATATCTTATGAGTTATCGCCGATATATGAGTGTGGCAAATTACCGGACGAGAAATTGATTAAGCAAAATCATATACTCTTTATTGTACACCATAACAGAATTAAATAAGGACTTAAAAAACTACAAAGGTCTTATCGCTAAAAGCGATCTTTTACAGACAACCTTTGGATGGATTTGACACAGCAGGAGAAAATAAATACGCGGGTAGTCCATGGTGTACTATTCACTTACATACAATAAATAAGTAATAACCTACATACTCAATACACATATACATATATATACATAAAAAGAACAAAGCTGAGTTATATAAATAATAGTAACAAATTAAAGAGAGAGATAGAGATCTTTTACCATATTTTTGAAAGAAGAAAGGGTTTGTGCTTGTCTTACTGACACGGGAAGAGTATTCCACAGTCTTCTTGAGCTGCGAACGACTTACCAAAGAAATTGGTAGAGTGACTCGGTACTTCTAGCCTCAAGTTTTCCGATGACCTCAGAAATTTGGCATGTGTGTCATGGAGGAACTTAAAACGTTCTTTAAGATAAGAGGGGGTCTTAGAATTGAACAGAATACTGTAGAGCAGAGACAAGATGTGTAAGTTCCGGCGAAAACGTATAGGAAGCCACTTGAGTTTCGTACGAAATTCGGATACGTGATCATATTTGCGCAAACCAAATATAATATTTATGCAAAAATTTTGAAGTCGTTCAAGTTTATCAAGTTGTGCCTCTGTGAGATCAAGATAACTGACATCAGCGTAGTCTAGGATGGGATGTAAAAGAGACTGTGCTAGCGCAATTTTAGTGGCAGTTGGCAGAAAGTTACGCAACCGTCTTAGGGAACTGGCAGAAGCAAATAATTATATTTGCTTCTGCCAGTTTACTTATTACCCGATAAACTTTATTACCCGAGCTAAGCCGGGCCGGGTCGCTAGTTGTTTATATAACATAGTTCACTGTATTTTTGGATCTGCATAATTATAATTCGTAAAACAATCATGATTTTTGAGACTTTGTATCTGAAAATCATGTATTTATTTTCTGTTCATTGTGCCTAATAATAAAATCATAGTAACAACTCGGAGATTTTGCTATAATTTTGCATATGCTCGCGTTTGACCACTATCTCATCTGATTGT